>CM054060.1:429811138-431232100 GCA_028641055.1 Alopecurus myosuroides
TCCAATGGAGGGTGCCGGGTAAGGAGACCCGGCCCACCCCTACAAAAGATGAGGTAATCTGCTTCGTGGAACACGTGACCCGAGGTTTTCGACCACCGGGTCATCCCTTTTTTCGTGATATTCTTAGTCACTATGGCCTTCGCGTCTTTGACATCGGGCCCAACTCCGTGCTAAATATTACCCATTTTATCGTCCTTTCTGAATCCTACTTGTGCACTCCGCCAAGTCTAGCTCTTTTTATCGAGCTTTATCAATGCAAACCATGCCGCGAAAGCGGTGATGGGGCGCTTCTTGCTTGCGGCGGGGTTTCGATCCAACGCCGCAAGAACTCTCTGATGCCATCCCTCACCCTTAATTCTCATGTCAAGCACTGGCAGCTCTCTTATTTCTACTGCCAGGACACTTCCCCACCCGGCCAAAAGAAACTGCCGGGTTATTCTGATGGTCTTCTAGACATTTCTGATAAGTTTAGTGCCTTCGCCCCTGACCCGGACAGGGAGGCAATTCAACCCCTTCTTGCCAAGATCACCACTCTTACAGCCCAGGGCCTCATCGGCCTCAACCTAGTGAAGACCTGGGTCGATTTTAGGATCCAGCCCAACTCCATCCGCACGAAGCTGATGTGCGAGTATTCAGGAGAACCCTCTGATCCGCTCCGATATTCCGACAACATTTTCGCACCTGGCGACACTCATAAAACCATCAAGGGTTTTCTAACGGAAAAACTCGAAGTGATCCGGAACATATCCGGGTTAGAGCCCTTCACGCTTGAAAACCCGGCCCCTGAGGTAAAAACCCGATTTTGGTGCCTTTACCTTCATTCTATCCGGAACATATCCGGGTTAGAGCCCTTCACGCTTGAAAACCCGGCCCCTGGCGACACTCATAAAACCATCAAGGAGGAAGACTCGGATGGCAAGGTAGAATCTGCCAGCGACGAGGACGAACCGGAACCGGCGACCAGAGCCGGATCCAAAAGAAAAGCTCAAGAGGCCCCTTCCAAGGTTTCATATCCCCTCCTCGCATTCAATTTGCGTCACCTTAATGATATACCTGAGTTATTTTGACATTACTCCACTGGCCATTCTTGAAGGAGTCGCCCATGATCAAGCGTAGGTCAACTCGAAATAACCCGGGTGACAACGTCATCAACCCGGGTATTTCTTCGACCCCCATTCGGCGGGCTGGTAATTATTCTATCTTTTCTTGGCCGGCACATTCCCCTTGAACTATTCTTATATGACATCTAACCTGGCAATTTTCAGCCTCTCCCGAGTCTGATGACAAATTTCCTTGTGACTTCGCGGTGAATACCGGGTAAGATCCCTTTCCGGACGCTCTTCCACACTTCACCACCCTTTCCTGACCGCGTATTTTAACTGTTTCTTGATAACATTTACAGGGCCACGGTCGTCGTTAGCGACCAAGAGGGCATGCAAGACGAAGGCCCGGGTCAAGGGAGCCCGGCCGATAAGACTACTGTCATGTCTGGCGATGAAAAGCAAACCTCGCCGATTAAACCGGACGCCCAAGAAACCGAGTATCCAATTGCTTCCCATGCGAGCAAGAAGAAGAAAGCCACAACCTTGGGTGCCGAAGGGGTGTCGGATTCCAATGCACAAATGACCCGGGTTCCGCCTCCTTCTAAGAAGAAAACCTCTTCTCGGAATTCCCAAGGCCCCGGGTCTTCTGATACAGGTAAAGATACTTTTGATCAATTGATGAACACGCTCCTCACCATGAAGGCTTCAGAGGGCGATATTTTAGAGCGCATGGCTGCAGAGCACCAGGTAAAAGCGCTTGTTATCTCATATTGCATATCTAGTCCCCAAGTTCCGAGTATGACTTGCAAAAGTTATGCTTGGTACTTCACGCCAAATTTATCTTATCCTAACATCCCACTAATGTTTGCCCTCCTTTCTACTTTCAGGCACAGATAACTCGGTCTGATGAAACTTTACTGAAGACCGAACAACGTCTTCTTGCCGAGATAAAACGGCGGGAAATCCTTGAGGATGACATGGAAGCTTTGAAGAAGGATGTTTCCAAATATAAGAAGAAATGCCACACCGCTCGGACCGACTTGAAGAATTTATCGGATCAAATCACCGACACTTACCAGATTTTACTGAGTAAGTTTTTGTCTGCCGACTAACTTCATGCTTCTTGTTATGCACCATTCTAGGTTTTATGATGCCTTCTTGCTTCTGTGCCAACTGCAGGTGCCAACCTTGCACCTCCAGAGGAAAATACTATTGCCAAGGCTAAGACCCTGAAGACTGTGCTCCGGACTTTCTTTGCCGGCACGAAATTTATATTGGACGCCATACATTGGCCCACAGAAGCCTATCCAGGTGAAGAGAATCTTGTCCAAGCCTGCTCCACTGTGCCTGGCTGGATTGAACTTTGGAAACGTTCGTCCTGCCGAATTGGAATAACCCGGGCATTGACCTTGGCCAAAGCCTACTTTCCGAAGCTTGACCCGGCGAAGATAATATCCGGGTTTCCCGAGTTTAAGGCGGATGGTGCCAAATTTACGCCTAAGGACTTCAAGGCCATTCAGTCAGCGGTGCGCCCCTCGGCTACCTCTTTAGCCGATAGCTTGGACCTGAATACGCTAATGGCTGCGTATGACACCGATGGCAAAGTTATCACAGAGGAAGCACCCCCGCCCTTGGACCTCTTGGAGAAGTGGGCTGATCACTCGGCCAAAAAGAAGGAGGCAACCGCGAAGAGGGAGGCCGAGTTAAAATCAGGGCCATCCGCCTCTACACCGTCCGTCCTTCCACCCATCCGCCCTGGCGCGGTGAGTCCGGGTGGTTCTGCCAGGAAAGCTAAGCAGCAGGCCCAGGAGCAAGACCCGGAGGTCCGCACTCAGGAGGCCGAGTAGGGTGATGATGTCATAATACCTTAATCACGTGGGACCTTTTTATTTGAACTATTTATTCTGCCAATGGTGCGCTTGTGCACTTCTGATACCGATGCCATACTTGTAATGTACTTCTATTCGGTGACATATTTTCGCGGCTTTCCCTGCCCTTTGATAATCGTGCTATTTTGTCTGTTCTTTTGGACTTGTTCTTGATACCCAGCTTTCTTTTTACCTCCCTTTGTAAGACTCGATTTTCCGAGACCAGGAGATTTAATACGTGGGCTTTTTCTTTAAGTCCCCAAGACTCGGATGGTGAGGTTTTTCGAACTGCGATAGCCAAGTAGTTTGTTTCTGTTTCGAAGTCCCCCAGCCCCCATGACCCAAAGTTCGAGTAATGGGGGTGTGGCCTTTCTGAGAGAACAAATTACTTTTTACCGAGTCGCAAACCTAAAGCCATTCCGTGTAAGTACTGAAGTTATGCTTGATAATTGTTGAGTTTCCGGCTTTTAGCCTTGTACTCTGCATAAACTTGTGGTTTAGATGACCCTTTTAACTATCTTGTACTGTAAGCCGGCTTTCGCGTGGATACCATGTTGTTACATCCATACGAGAACAGTGTCAGGCAAGTCCCATTGGGCTCCATGGCTGATTGCAATCGTAAGCGAACGAATCATGCCACTTTAGTGCGAGTCACATCGAGCTTAAGTAAGATAAGTCAAGAAAAGTTGGCTTCTTTGCCCAGTCATAAGATTGCAGCCGTGCTCGTTTGCGAGGAATCGGCCCTTATAACTTATAGCTATCTATGCCGGGTCATTCGGGTTAGTGGTTGGTTACCTGAGCAACCAACCCCCAAGACCTACATGCAATCGATGCTTTTGATGATACTGAATTATCGATGTCGCCGGGATACTACTTACTTGTAATCAGGGTGTAATGATATAGGACTTGATAACCATCTCTTTATTGATACTAGAAATTTTGGATCAGCAGGCCGCCTCATTAAAAACCTTCCAGTCCCCTTAGGTACCCTGGGTAGGAAAAGAGCGCGTCTGAAACCTGCTGCCCGTTACATTGTTTAGTTCCTCGTAAGCGCTGGTCCCGGTCTGGCTTGACCAATGCACATTCTCCATATGTTGGATCTTTTCCTGATGAGTACCGGGTTTGCTAGCCAACCCGGGTGGGGTGTTCCAATGACCTGGCTGGTTGTAAGCGGTCGTGTGGCTTCTTCCTTTACAGCAAGCCGCTTGGGAGAATCATCCTCGATTAAGGCCACCATTTTAGAATCTTGCGTTGCCTTGAATTTTGTTCTTTCGCCTTCAGTACTCGGCCTTTTTGATGTGGCTATATCCTCCGGGTCTGCTTGAGATCGGTAGTGCTTGAGCTCTTCTTTTCTACAGGCCTGCTCGGCCATTGCTGCGTCTCCTTCGTCACATTCAGCTGCTATATCTCGATTTCCATGTATGGTAATGGTCTTCTTGGGACCCGGGATTTTTAGCTGTAGATATACGTAACACGGCCTAGCCATGAATTTGGCATAAGCCGGCCTTCCAAACAGCGCGTGATAGGGGCTGCGTAATTTCACTACCTCAAAGGTGAGCCACTCAATTCGATAGTTATCCTTTGATTCTCCGAAAGCTACCTCCAATGCGATTTTTCCCTCGGGGCATGCTGAATGACCGGGCACTATTCCATGAAAAACTGTTGAGCTTTTTTGCAGTTGAGATTCCTTGAGACCCATGCGTAGGAAGGTTTCCCAATACAGTATATTGATGCTGCTTCCACCATCCATTAAAACCTTTTTTAGTTCCTACCCATTAACTTGCGGTGCGACTACTAGTGCCAAGACTCCTGGGTGTTCCACTCTTTCTGGGTGATCCCTTCTGCTCCATGTTACCTCCTGTTCTGACCATCTCAAGTATCTCGGAACGGCTAACGAAACTGAGTTGACTGCTTGCTTCAGTATCTTTTTGTCCTTGTTAGATCCTCCTGTGGTATGCACATGATATTGACCCAATTGTTTGGGGTTAGCCTGGAAGCCTCCTGCCCCCCCTTGGTTATTACCTTGATTTCCAGCCGCCGGGTTACCAGCTGGGGGTGGGCCGTTGCCCGGGTTTGCCCCTGGACCCGGTCCTCCTCCCCGCCCTGCACCTCGCATAGCTCTGTGCACTTCCTCATTTTTCCATCTTTGCAAATCGGCGCATTGTTCTAGGGAGTGGTTAGCTGGCCTGCCATTCCTGCTGTGCTTCGGACATGCCATTCTGAATATGTCCCAATTGTTACCCGGCCTTGGTGGACCTTGATAGTTTCCTCCATGGTGGTTACCTCCGTTGAAATTTCCTTCTGCTCTTGGCCTTGAAGACCCGGCTTCGGTGTTAGCGACAAACTCGGAGCCTCCTTCGAAGGGACGCTTGTTCTGACTATTTCCATTGTTTCCTGACGCTGTTCCGTTGCCGGTTCTTCCATTACCGCTTGTGTTTGCTTTTGTCTTCTTGTCATCAGCTTCTTCTTCTGTGGTATCTGTCGCAGCGTGTTTGTTGCACGCATCCATCAATTCTCCCATTGTGACTTCTGACGCATTTCGACTGGACTTCATGCGAGTTAACTTTTGCACTAAAGGTATATACTTGCATGTTTTTGCCATGGCTTGTAGTGCATCCTTGGGCTGGATGTCTGTGGATGAGTGAAGTATCTCCATAACCCGGCGCACCCAACTGCGCGCCGATTCTCCCTTCTTTTGGACGCATCGCTCTAGATCATCAATGGTGAATAATTTCCTGCAGGTCCCGTGAAAGTGCTTGATAAACGCGGTCTTCAATTCCTCCCAAGACTTGATCGATCCCTCTGGTAGATTGGTGAACCACAATTTTGCTGCTCCTTCAGACATCATCAGATACATGAATTTGGCTTGGAGGTTCTCGGACGCGTTGCGGATTGACATTGCCATCTCGTAACTGCTTAGCCACGTTTCGGGATCCATGGTTGGCTCATAATTCACTACTTTCCCTGGCTCTTTGAACTTTTCCGGGTAAGGTTCAGCTCTAATATTGTCCGAGAGACACTTGGGCCCCGCAAGAATGATTGAAGCCGGCCTTACCCTGGAAACGTGTGATGCCGCGGGGGGCGCGTCTGGGCGCTGTGCTGCGGGAGGTCCATGCGCTGCAGACCCGGCCGCGGCCCTCCGAGCCCTAGAACTGTCCACGACGGCTTGTGCTGCTGATACTGCCTGAGCGCGGGGAGGAGGCGGCATTTGCTGCTGCTCTTCCCTCCGCCGCGCCGAACTCGTTTGTAGATTCCCTTGCTGCTGGCTGACATATGGCGTCCCGTGCATTCCGCTTCTGTGATCCGGGTAATTGGCTTGCTGTGCCACCGCAGTGTACAACAGCTCGATGGCTTGCCGAGTCTTCTCTGCATGGGGCGACTCTCCCACAGGTATTTGATTCAATGCGAGTGTCGCCGCATATACGTTGTCCATAGGATTGTTGTAGTGGCCGGCTGGCGTGCGGAATCGTGATGGTGGCGGCGGCAGTAGATCGTTGCCGGTTGTGACTCTAGTTTGCGGTGGGGGTAACCCGGTCCGTTCATTCGCCGGATGTGTCGCTGCTGTTGTCGGTTGGGGTGCGGTTCCCTGGTTCACCACTGGTATCGGTTGGTCCTGAGGCGTGATGAACAAATTAGCCGGATTAATAACCCCGCCCGTTGCTGGCAACCTGGTGTGGTGCCTTTGATGTATCCTGGATGTTTCCTCTCGAAGCCGGGTTTCCAACGCGTCTAGCTCGCGCCGTCGGGTGGCCATCCCCTGTCTATCTGCTTCCACTTGCCTTCTTTGCTGTTCCAACGCACGACGAGCCACGTCCAGATCTCTAACACGCTCTGCCGCGTTTTCTGGGGTGATAACAGTGGCGAGGACTGTAGGATCCAAAATCAAATTATTATCGAACAGGGCCGGGTGACGCGGATTCGAGGGACCCGCCCCTGGTGTCCGATTGGCTTGAAACCCGAACATGTTGGCGTGTTGCTCCTCATCTGCTGCGCGACTGGTGACCGATGCTGACTCTCCATCGACCCGGGTCAAGACCGGGTCTCCGTTAACCGCGCCCTGTTGCTGGGCCACTGCCTGAGCCGCCCCGACTGGTGCCGCGGCTGTGTTTCCTTGGTTGGCCGCGGGGGCTGCATAGACTGCAACTCGGCGCGTGATATCCGGTGTAAATTCAGGCTGTTCCTCCTCACCGTTCTCCTCATACCGGTTTTCCAGTAGATCCAGGATAGACCCGGTGTCATCTTCTCCTTGGACCCGGTCGCGTGGGGTCCATGCCGGCTCCTCCGGCTGTTCCCACTCCGCGATGGGTTCTTCTGCCGGATATGTCGTTCCCGTTGATTCTTCATCATCTGATCGGATAGACGTGGCTTTTCCTGGCATAGAATCAGATCCAACGTTGTCAGGGACCGAATTGGAAGCACATACCATACCGATGAAGACGTTGATCCGGCCGATTATTACGACGGATCCGGTTTCGAGGTGATCCGACTCCGGCCCCCAGCCGGAATCGTCCACCACCTTTTCTCCTTCGTGGTCGATGTAGATCTCGCCGATGACAAGATTCTCCATGCCCTTCCGAGCTTCTCCCGTGATGTAGACACCTTTGGACGCAGGCCCCACGGTGGGCGCCAACTGTCGTGGGATAATCACGGCAGATGTTACCAGGGGTAACTGATCTTGGGGCAAGTCGACACAGGCGTTCGGGAGAGGGTTTAGCTCAAGGGAAGACATGGTACAACTTGATCTGACAGCCGGCAATCGAAGTCGCCGGATCTCTATTCTCGATACAATAACTCGATTAGGGTTTACACTGGATACTTGATACCACACGATATTGCTAGGGTTCTTAGATCTCTGTCTAAACTACCTCCGGGGGTCAGTTTATAAAGCACCCGTACCCCCTGGCTTGTCCTACAAGGCGCACCCTGAATCCTACCCGGACCCGGCGCACCAACCCTAACTTGCCTTTACAATAACCCACAATCCGGGTTATTGGGCCTACAAGCTTGGGCCTTCACAAGTTTCCCTATCCTTAGCCGGATCCTGCACATCATTCCTTGAGCCGGGTTATTCCTTGGAGCTTGGCCTACCGGGTTAGCATCCCCCTGTTAGCCGGAATATTCCGGTGCTGGGGCCGGATATTCCGCCCCAAAGACACCGGAATTTCCGGGCTGCGTACTGAAAAATCCGGTGGCAGTTAATCCAGAGTGTGGCCTTCTCTTTGATCTTCCGTCAAGAATATAACAATAAGCATCTGAGATAATAGTTGCACAGTCTAAAACAACATTGTTAGATAGAAGATACCCGTGTTATCATCATCACCAAAATCATTAGAGGGATCATGAGAAACCCGCGACGCGGCGCGGCGTGACGAGGCGAGGCATGGCGAGGCGGAGGAGGAGGAGCGCGCGTGTCGAACACCTCCACAACTCCTCTCTCTTCATACCAACTCACACTAGTGGGGAGAGAGCTCACCTTATAAACTGGTGCAAAACTCTCCCAACTAGCAATATGGGACTAAACTCACACCATTTGCTATGGCAGCATGGGCCTTAGGGATTAAATAGAAATTGCCTAATGCGTTGCAAGCCCATCTAAATTTCAGCAGCCACACGTGTGCTGCTCGTATTTTTCATCTCACCGCAGCTCCTTGCACTCGCCGTGCAGGGAGCAGACACCATCTCCATCGCCAAGGACGGGGACAACGCGCGGCGTGCACCACCGCCATGAGGCCATTGGAGACTTTGGGGGCCAGCACCATACTATCCCAGGCCATTGGAGGCATTGAGAGGGAAAGTGTGACAGAAGGTATAGGGTGCTAGCCACGGAAAGGAGAGGATAAGTAGTTGTTGTGGCACGAGAAGAGGGAAAAACAGGGACCTCATCGTCCATGGATGGGGAATAGGGGCATATCGGTTATGCTATGGCACCTCGATGCGTGCAAGCTCCATATGCGGCCCGGAAAAATTGAGCCTCAACGGGGATGGCTTTGGCAGGGGCGGAGTATGGTGTTGCCGTGAAGGCGTACCAGATGGCGGAGCTTGCTGGCGTGGAAGGGGACTGGGAAAACCAGGCCGTCGTCGTCCAGCCGTGGCAACGTGTCTGCAACCTTCCTATTCAGCCATGACAACGTGTCTGCGACCTTCCTCTCAAGCCATGGCAGTGACGGCGGGTATGGGGTTCCCGTGCGTGAGGAGCTCTTGAAGATCTACTTTTCAGTATTCAGGAGAAAAACGGTTCGGGATAATTAAGAACTGCGGCTTAATTTTATAAGAACCAGGGAACTACAACTCAAATCAGATATATGTAGCAAAGGTATGACTTACGGGTGGCATAGCGGGTAATTTTTGTTAACTTGGATGACTCTTTCATGATGGACCGACCGACCAAGTAACCAACCCGGGAAGCCTTAACGCTTTTATTATTAGGTCACCATCCAGAACAAAGATCATGACCTTCCCCGGTGCGAATATATGGCTCGATTTCGCTGGGAGGCTGCAGGCTTTTGTGCTCCTCCGGCGCTGCCGATTGAAGACTACTGCTTCTCGAGGCTCGGCTCTGTTTCTGAATCTGCTTCGCTACAGAAGAGTCCGTCTGAATGCTCCAATTTCGGTACTAGCAAGTTGACTTGATCTATGAAGAGAGCAAACTCTGCACCTTCGCATTCTGGTAGTGAGTACCACTCTGTACACATGTCGCTCTCAAAAACTAAAGATTAAGTAGAGCAATTAAACTACTTGATCAGCGCAAGTTATTTGTTGCCCTTATAGTTGTGATGAAGCCGACGATCTATTAAATTCCTATGATGGACTAATTGATTTCTGTTGTGACACGGTCTCAAGGGCGTGAGGACATTACCATCAAACTTGCCGCAAATTTTACTTAGAGAAGCTGAGCAGTGATTGTGCCATGTATTTGAATACTTTGCAATCCATACCTAATAATACTTTATAAAATACTAGCTTACAATTTTTGTCGAATGCAATGTGGGCCGGAGCACTAGGGCTGGTCACTATATCAGAAGAAGGAAAAAAAATATAGTAGAAGAATTAAAAAGATGATCATGGCTACCATTTGGATTATATTTTAAGTGTGCTTAAGTTTCATTCTATTTGTTCAGATTATATTTCTTTTCTTTGATACACACGTGACAGCTAATTATATTAGAAATAGATGTTTTGTTGCAAAAATAATCCTACGACGAGTCGGAAACAAATATTTGGAAGTTATTTAGATTACTTCCGGTCAATGCTTCTATTCTTGTTTGAAGCCCACATGGTGTTGCATGCGATGGAGAGACATTTGAACAAAAATAAACGACTTTTGAGTTCTTCCGATGAAAGTTAGTATAGTTTTTTTTATCGAATTACATTTCAATGAAACAAAGTTTGATCTTATTGTATTTGAGATACTATTTGTCTATTATTTTTCTATGCTTTTCATTTATGCTCACATGCGAGCTAAGAAAAAACTCAGGAAGCCTTATGCGTCTTCGCAGTTCTGTTTATACTCCCCGTTGCAACGCACGTACATATTTCCTTAAATAAATAGACAAATGCAAGAAAGTCAAATTACAGCGGATGTCGAGGACATTGTTCACGGGCGCAACTAAACATGTCGGACGTCGTCGTGGCCATCGCACATTCCAAACCAAAGCAAAGCCGTCGGGCACAATTCTACTGCCGGAAGCCGGATGGCATCAACATTGTGGCCGCGTTCATCCCCGATCTCTTGATTTATTTGTTTACTTCTCCTCACGATGCACCCTTTTACTTTTGAAAAATCACAATGAATAAAATATTATTGTACTCGGGTCCACCCAACAAAATTTGGATCCTGCCGTGTTTTTTAGCAAAATTTACTTTTACTCCCGTTGCAACACAGATATTATATTTTGTGGAAGGGAAATTTTTTGTTTTGTGCATGACGTACCAACCAACCATTAACACCTGAAGCCTTTTCTCAATTTATATTTCTTCTCTTGTACTATATAATTATGGAAGAATATATAGTAGATAATATATTTTGCTATCTCTAAAACCCAGTTATACACTGTTGATAATATATTTGGTGATGCATCTATTGGTATTGGTTTGGTATTATAGATGTTGATTATTTTCTTTCAAACTTTGCTCTATTAGACTCTAACCCCCACATGCTATTAGTGAGCAGACCACCACGTCGATGGTTGTTCTTCCATCACAATCCACGACACTCGATCGGAGGTGTGTGAGCTCCCCTTTATTGTCTGTTTCTTGACTGCATCCTGGATGACATATCTTCGCTTCTTCACCTTGAGCGTCACAATGTTTGTCCGGTTCTTGATCCAGGGTGCGGCGAGCCAATGTTGTTGGACGGTCACATCGGTGGCGTCTTAGCGGCTGGTGTCGGTGATACTACACAAGACAACCAACGTGCACGATCACCACCGCATCGTAATGAAGCTAGAACAATGCGATGTTGGGGAAGATGCCTTTCTCCAGGGAGCTTCCTATTGATGAATTCCACCATCTATCTAGAATAGTGTGTGTAAGTTGCATGGTTCTTAGAGAGTCAATACATAATTGAAATCTCAAGCGGGCTGAAGCGGCGGGCGGTGGGGCGCACGTTATCATGGAGCTTAACAATGAGAACTTGCCTTGGACACTTTTGCGACATAGATTTTATCTTTCCCGTTGCACCGCACGGGCATGATTGCTAGTTAACAAAATAAACTTAAAATCTTGCACCGAAATCACTCAAAACGTTTGTGAATCTCGTGGATCCAGCGACGGACAGAACATGTAAAATTACTAACACTTGTAGCAACTGCTTTGTAACTGATTGAGGGGTGAATAAGAAGCATCATGGCAACTACTCATAAATCAGGACAAGATGCAGAAGAATGAAGAAATAATCTCACGTCCTTCCAATGGTCATGGACTTGCTGGGGGTGGAGAGATTATACGCCGCGTGGCCACACGTGTGCTGCTCGTATTTTTCATCTCACCGCATCTCCTTGCACTCGCCGTGCAGGGAGCAGACACCATCTCCATCGCCAAGGACGGGGACAACGTGCGGCATCCACCACCGCCATGAGGCCATTGGAGACTTTGGGGGCCAGCACCATACTATCCCAGGCCATTGGATGCATTGAGAGGGAAAGTGTGACAGAAGGTATAGGGTGCCAGCCACGGAAAGGAGAGGATAAGAAGTTGGTGTGGGACGAGAAGAGGGAAAAACAGGGACCTCGTCGTTCATGGATGGGGTATAGGGGCATATCGGTTATGCTACGGGACCAAGGGCACCTCGATGCGTGCGAGCTCCATATGCGGCCCGGAAAAATTGAGCCTCAACGGGGATGGCTTTGGCAGGGGCGGAGTATGGTGTTGCTGTGAAGGCGTACCAGATGGTGGAACTTGCTGGCGTGGAAGGGGACCGGGAAAACCGGGCCGTCGTCGTCCAGCCATGGCAGCGTGTCTGCGACCTTCCTATTCAGCCATGACAACGTGTCTGGGACCTTCCTCTCTAGCCATGGCAGTGACGGCGGCTACGGGGTTCCCGTGCGTGAGGAGCTCTTGAAGATCTAATTTTCAGTATTCAGGAGAAAAACGGTTCGGGATAATTAAGGATTGCGGCTTAATTTTATAAGAACCAGGGAACTAAAACTCAAAACAGATATAGTTAGCAAAGGTATGACTTACGGGTGGCATAGTGGGTAATTTTTGTTAACTTGGATGACTCTTTCATGATGGACCGACCGACCAAGTAACCAATCAGGGAAGGCTTAACGCTTTTATTATTAGGTAAAGATACATGAGACTGCAAAATCTTGTTTGTTTCGTAGAGCAGGCCACCAGCTCAGCAAACACCAACGCCGCAATGGGCCCTCCTCCCGGGATTCCCTCAACAACGCCTGGGCGTTCGCATGTCGCCATTTTGCTTAAGGAAAAGTAAGATGGGCTAGGCCCATTAGCTGTGTTCGCTCGCTTCACATACAGGACCAAGACCGGTTCACGTGTTCAGGTACAGAACAAATTATCCTAAAAAAAAGGTACAGGACCAATTCACGGGTTCCCTGCCTTTGCTCGCAACGATTTTGGTTTTTCCGTTCCTTCACTGACATGTCTAACTCTCTCTCGCCTCGGATGGATTGGATCACCTGCAGATATTCTGGTTTTTCCATTCGACTTCCTCACATGTCCAACTCTCTCTCTCTCTCACGTAAGACATTTGGTTTTATTCTTTTTCTTTTTCATGTTTTTCATGCCTTTTTATTTATTTTTCTGTTTACCTTTTCTATATTTCTTTCACTTTTTTCATTCTATTTTCTCTTTAGATTTGTTTTCATCTTATATCTCTGGAGTTTCTTGTTCCACGGTCGGTAATTTATGTTCCTGTTGGTCCGATATTTTTTGTTTGACGGGACCTAATAATTTTGCTCCATCGTCCTCGGCCGCTAATTATTTGTTCCACTATAGTACCCGCAATTTGTCCTATGATTTATAATGGTTTGTTTCAGAGTATCCACATTGTTGTTCCCCAGAAACTATCTCTTTGTAACTTTTTGTTCCAAGATTTTGTTCCAATTATTTTGTTCCTAGATTTTGTTCCAGTTTTATCTAGAGTTTTTATTCCTCACTTTGTTCCAAGATTTTTTCCTAGGTCAATCGAGATTTTTTTTCCTAGGTCAATAAAGATTTTGTTCCTAATTTTTATTCCTATTTTCATGGGACTTTTTTTCCTATTTATCCTCTATAAACTTTTTGATCCATATCTTAATGGAGCTTTTTGTTCCAAGATTTTTGTTCCTAGGTCACTGGAGATTTTTGTTCCTATGTGATTGAAGATTTTGTTCCTATCTCCATGGAATTGTTTTCCTAACTTTTGTTCCTCTACAGACTTTCCGGTCCCTATCTCAATGGAGCTTTTTCGTTTCTAGCTTTGTTTGTCACTTTTGTCACAAAAATTTTGTTCCTAGGTCAATCGAGATTTTTGTTCCTTCGTTTTATTCTAATAATTTTTTTCTCTTTCTATGGAACTTTGTTCCTCTCTCTATAGAGTTTTGTTGTTCCTATATATGTGGAGCTTTTTTTCTAACTTTGTCCTGAGCTTTGTTCCTAATTTTTGTTCCTCTATAGAATTTTTGGGCCCTACCTCAATAGAGATTTTTTTTCCTATATTTCTTTCTCACTTTTGTTCCAAGATTTTTGTTCCTAGGTCAATGCAAATTTTTGTTCCTACGTTTTATTCCAATACTCTGTTCCTCTCTCTATATAGTGTTGTTGTTCATATATATGTGGATCTTTGTTTCTAACTTTGTCCGAGCTTTGTTCCTAGTTTTTGTTCCTATATCCATGCAACTTTGTTCCTCTATAGACTTTTCGATCCATATCTCAATGGAGCTTTTTGTTCCCAGCTTTCATCCTCTCTTTTTGTTCCAACATTTTTGTACCTATCTCGATGGAACTATGTTTCTATCTGTATATGGAGTTTTGTTGTTCCTATATATGTGAAGCTTTGTTTCTAACTTTGTCCTGAGCTTTGTTCCTAGATTCCTATATCTTTGGAGATTTTTTTCCTAGTTTTTTTTTATTCCATTGTGTTTTCTTGTTTTGTTCCCTCTGATGTTCATGTTTGTTCTCTAGTGTATTTTTTTTGTTCCATGGTTTTTTTTTCTTCCCTCTAATATTCATGTTTATTCCCTAGTGTATTTTTTTGTTTGAGGGTTTAGAAAATTTTGATCCTCTTACTCTACAAATGTAGTTCCCCTAGTTTTTTTTACTTCTTATTCTCTATGATGTACTATGTTTGTTCCTAGATATATAACTATTGGTTACTCTATATTAAAAAGAAAATGTGTGTTCCTCTTGTTCGACATAATTAGTTACACAAACTTATTGTTCTTTGTTGTTTCTTTGTGTTCCTACCATTTTTTACAAATGCCCATGTAGATTTGGTTGCTTTCTTTGTGATTTTTTTGCCCTAACTGTAGTTTAATTTTGTTTCATCCAGTCTAATTTTTTATTCTGAGTTGAGTCGATTTTTTATTCCCTGGACTCTATAGTTTTGCAACATACATTTGGGGAGAAATAGTTCAGATATACCATTGATTTTTTATTCCCGTACTGCTTGTCCACTCTAATATATTCCATGACTACAATTGTTTTTTTGCTAGATTTTTTGCTTAGTATAATCATGATTGTGTCAGCCGTAGTAATTTTTCCTCGTCGCTAGTTAAAAAATTTACACACTTTTTTTGTGTGATCCAAATTTTATTAACTTTTTTCTACAAAATATACGGTTCTGTTTTATTTATCATTTTTCTATTGTCGGGTGCCCAGTCAAAAAGCTATGGATTTTAGAAAATACTACTAAGTATATGCACGTACGTATTCCCTTCGTTCCCGTGAGTGCAAAATGTAAGTACAGCACATGATGCATGCCAGTAGGTGCACGGATCGAGGTTTGCTAACAGGGAAAAGAAAGGATGCAAAAAAGACATGCAGCAATTCCCTATGTAGGCCCCACGTCTTAGTTTATTTGTTATCATGGAATACGTAGCATCCACGAAAGTCCGCTCTTCGAGCGCAGATGCGGCACGTTTGATCAGCTTTTTTAGTCCCACATCGAAAATTGACAAACATGTACACTGTTTATATGTGTACCAGGTACATAGATGTCTGACAATGTGGGTCCGAACGTAGTGGGGCCCGGACGCAGCGAACAAGGCAGAATGAACAGTTTGTGTCGAAGGAAAGAAACTCGGGTAATTGGGCCGTTCCCAGCGGGCCCAACAAAGAATCCTTTCTCCTTCCTAGCGCTCGGGCGACTGCTATCGATTAACATCATATCAAACTTATGGCCCATTCTGAAGTTTGCCCGGAATTCCCGGTCCTTGTACTCCTCGCCTAGTAGGCGATGTGGGCCTAAAAATAGGTTGGCAACAGTTCTGTGTTGCACGTCTGCGCCGTGACTCAGTGGGCTGCATGCATGGTTTCGACAGTAGGGCACTAGGGCTGCATACATGGTTCGGACTAAGCTACCTTAGCTGGGCGGATCCAGAATTTAACCATGGCGGGGGTCGGACAAGACGTTGATTGTAAAATCGGTACACTATGGGAAAAAAATTCTAATCTTATCAAACTATGAAAATATATCAAGTTTTATCAAACTATCTGTATTTTGTCGGAAGGTTGCACATCTTCCGGATCAGGATTGGAATCATTATCTATGGTGGCTTGTGATGAAATTGTTGTTTCCTCTCGTGGATTTGTATTTTCAGCCGCCGAGCTGGAGTTTGAACCAACCGGCTCGAAAAAAAGACTAATTGGCGGTGTCTTCCTTTTCATGGCAAGCAGCTATACAAGTAGAAAATAATTAATAAGCCATTATAACTAGCCAGACAAATTATCAAGAAGTAATTATTTGAATTGATCATCATAACACAAATACATGTAGCTACATAGACATGTAGATGTAGAATATCTAGCTTGGGCAATCACCGGATCATTAATGAAAATTGATCTTGGGGCCATGTCGCGCGGGATGGTAGCAGCAATAGGTCGTCGTCGCCAATTAAGCTTCCTTGATCCTTCGAATCTGTAGATGTGTCTTATTGCGGCGGCGGCACCGTTGCTCGATATGAACTTGTCCGGTTCGGCAGACGGGAACATGGATATTAGATGTGATTGCGTGCACACCGTGCAGTCAAAAAGTTTGATACAGGTACCATTATGGTCTTAGGGATTTGATTAAATGCATTGGTTTCGATACACAAAAACTGAATGCGGCCACGGTGGGCTAGAAATATTATAATTAGGCTAATTGGGAGATTTATATTACCTACTGGCCCCTGCTACGTACATATGATTGAGGGTGGCCTGGCCACCCCTCGCCCCCCCCCCCCCCCCCCCCTCTGGATCCGCCTCTGTTTAGCTCTCTCCCAAAACAAAACAAAACAAAAGTAGCTAGCTATGGCTAGCGTTGGAGTAGTGTATAATGTGGGGTGCTGCTTCACTCAGCTTAGTACGAATAGTAAACCCCTCAAAAGAGGGGTAAAATGCATGTTGCTAGGATTAAATGAGTGTATTTTTTTATTTTTATTTTTTAAACGACTGTTTTCAGTATGAGCTATCTATGTATATTTTCAACGAGTACTAGCAAAACAACTAACTAACATACACTCAATCAAGACCTTTTTTTTTAAGAAAACAATTAATTAGTTCAGCAAGTGGCTCAGAGAAACTCAGAGGTACGAAAAAGTAAGACCAGCTTCACAAAAATTTTAGCGTCTCGAGAACCAAAAGTTAAGACAACTAGAACAAAATTTTATCACCCGTGAAAGTAATCGTGAATACCAGCGAAAAAATCCTAATTAATCGCGACTACATGTCGAGCAATAAGTTTAGCACCCGAGGAACAAATCATTGTTTCCCAAAATATCATAGCAAGAGAAATAAAATTTATCTCCTCTATAACTTATCATAACCACAATAGGAAAAAGCCATAAATAAAATCTCCCCCCCTTAAGAATTTGCTTGTTTTATGATCCAAAATTGTTTGTCGTTTGATTTGATACACCGTTCCTAACATTTTTTTTAAAACATTTTCTACTGCAGGGGAGTTCCCCACGGCCCTTTATTGCCACCAAAAGAGTTTACAAATATTTATTGCCACCGTTCCTAACATTTTGCTCCACTTACTGGAAATTGTGTGTTCCGTTAGCGGCCAGATTATATCGCTTATTTGGTCTTTGTTCCCCTTTGTGTAATCCATAATTGTTCGACTCACATATGTTATTTTTCTTGAACACTAACATTTTACTCCTCTACGGCGGATTTTTTTTCTCGCTAGTATTCTGTTTTTGTTCCCTGGTTTACTTTTTATTTCTTTTGTTGCTTTTTACTCCTCCTTTTTTTGATAAAGAGTTTTTATTACTTAAAAGATTTAAGAATTACACCCGGCATCTTCATCATAAAAATGCACACAGCCGAAATCCAAAAACTGTAAAGAAAATAAACGACAAGTCTAAACAAATCGTGCGGACGTGGACTGTCGACGCTATGGGGCTGATATCCCTACATCAAACGGTCATCCATGTGGGATAAAAATATCCCTTGCCACCTGATCCAGCCGTGCACAAGCATCCGTCAAAAGGCCGCGAAACTCCCTCCGTTGTAATGTTGACCACGAACGGGGAATACTTGTGCATCGGAATAGAACCTGCATACGAGAAAAAAATTATCATTGAAAATCTTGTCATTTCTACATAGCCAGAGCGACCAAATAACGGCTAGCGCTTCTACCCTAATAATATTTTTGAACCTTTTATCTATCTTATTTAACCAGTTACCGAAAATATTCGCAACGGATGTGGGCTGATAAAGATTCGAAGCCATTTGGATAGCGGACCATATTGTATGCGCAAATATGCAATCAAAGAATAAGTGCTTAATCGTCTCGTCATGAGAACAAGATACACACTTTTAACTTCCATGTCAATTACGTTTGACAAGATTATCGTTAGTAAGTATGACCCCTTTGCAAAAATGCCACACAAAAATCTTGATCTTCAGTGTACCTTCATAAGCCATATATTGTTAAAGATATCGACTGCATATCTGATTGGATCATAGCCCTATACATAGAATCCACCGAGAGCATTCCGTTATTAGTGATTTTCCACTGAAACTCATCTCTACCTGGTGTCAAAGTGACTATAGTCATCCTATTAACCAGCGCATGCCATGATGCAAGTCGTGGCCCAATGAGATCTCGTTTGAACGTCACATTAGGAGGTGATGCTTGCTTGACCACAGCCGGTGTATCATCCTTATGTCGCGCAATGGTGTATAGTGTCGGATATTGTTCTCTGAGTGTGGTGTTACCCAACCACTTGTCCTCCCAGAACCCTATGTGTGATCCATCCTTAATCTTAAATACCCGTAGTGAAAAAACTTGTTTTTCTTCGCCATTAGACCGGCCCAAAAGTGTGAATCACCTAGTTCCACATAACATGTGAAATTTCTTTCGAGCCAATGTATTTTCGTTTAAGGAGGGTTTGCCAAACGCCATCTTCGGTTAGTAGTTTGAAAAGCCATTTACCTAGCAGGGCTGAGTTCTTGACTTGAAGGTCATTGATATCCAAACCCCCTAGTCCTTTGGTCGACAAACTACATCCCATTTGGCCAGCCGATATTTCTTTTTCTCGTTGTCTTCTTGCCAAAAGAATCTTGATCGAAAACAATCCAACTTTTTAAAGATTCCTTTAGGTAGCTGAAAAAATGATATCATATATAGTACCATATTAGAGAGTACTGAGTTTATGAGTACCAATCTTTCACCAAGAGACAACACTCTACCTTTCCAACTAGCTAGATTTTTCCAGAAACGTTCTTCAACTTGGCTCCATTCTGCATTAGTCAATCTCCTATAATGTAAGTGTATTCCCAAATACTTAATAGGAAAATAGCCTTGCCCTCATCCGAATAACTCGACATATTGGGCTGCAGCATCCTGGGCTTCGCCAAAGAAGAACAATTCACTCTTATAAAAGTTGATTTTTAATCTGTATAGTTGCTCGAACACTGAAAGAATTAATTTCATGTTCGCAACTTTATTCAAATCATGTTCCATAAAAAGAATCGTATCATCTGCATACTGAAGGATAGGCAGTCCCCCATCAACCAGATGTGGAATTACTCCCTCAATTTGGCCACTTTCTTTGGCTCTTTCAATCATGATCTCTAACATATCAGCCACAGTATTAAATAATATGGGCGAAAGCGGATCACCTTTCCTTAAGCCTTTTTTGGTTTGGAAATATCGGTCAACATCGTCATTGACTTTGATAGCCACACTACCTCAAACCATATAACTGCGAACTAGAGCACACCACTCTTCTGAATATCCTTTCATTCTCAGAGTCTGTTGGTGAAACTCCCAGTTCACTTTATCATAGGACTTCTCAAAGTCTATTTTTAAAATTACATCATTTAGTTTTTTCGTATACATCTCATGTACGGTTTCGTGTAGAATCATGAGCCCGTCAAGGATATTCCTACCTTGCATAAATAAAGTTTATGTAAGTTTTACCATATGATCTGCCACCGAATTTAACATGATGGTTGCAAATTTCGTAAGATATTAAAACTAACGTTGAGAAGGCATATTGGTTTATACTGTTGTATCTTTTCTGCCTCCAAAACCTTAGGTAACAAAACGATTTCCCCAAAATTAAGGCGATAGAGCTCAAGGTGTCCGCTATGTAAGAAACCAACAATCTCTATGAGGTCATTTTTAATGACCTCCCAAAAATGTTGGTAAAACTCCGCCGGACATCCATCTGGACCAGGTGCCTTATTATGCTTCATTTGAAACACCGCCTTTTTTATCTCCTCTTCCTTGGAGTGAGCATTAAGAAAAGCATTTTCCTCATGGGATACTTGGGTAATACCATCTGTATGGGTCTCGTCCATAGTAATATTACTTACTTCAGGACCACAAACAAACCTTTATAGAACTTTGTAACATATGTCTTGAGCTGCTCTTGTCCCTCGATCAGACCTTCATCCTGATAAAGAGAATGAATCCGTTTTTTCCTATGTCTTCCATTGGAGACATTATGGAAATAACGTGTATTTGAATCACCTTCAAGAATGAATTGGGCCTTAGATCTCTGATACCATTTGAGTTCCTGTTCTCGCAACATTTGCGCTACTTTTGCATTTGATTGACTTTTAAGTTTAATCTCTTGCATAGTTAGCATCCTAGTCCCAGCAATCCGATCCAACTCGTCAATAATGGAACACAGGCGCACCTTTTCTTTCTTCAGCATCCCAGTAGTGTGTCTAGCCCATCCACGAAGATATTTACGCTTATTGTGCATTTTATTATTCCATCTTCGGATTGGGTTGTCACCTACCACTGGATTGCACCAAACTTTCTTGACCAGCTCATCAAAACCATCACGCAGAAACCAGCCAAGTTCAACCTTGAACTGAGTTTGTGTATGTGGTTTCGTTGTGCCAGTTGATAAAAGGAGGGGGCATGGTCCAATAAATCCTCAATACGCTTAAGAGCACGTACTGTTACCAAAGGGAATTTGACTTCCCAATCAGTACTCATCAGTACGTGGTCGAGTTTTTTGTATGTAGGTTCCGGTAGACTATTCGCCCAAGTGAACTGTCTTCTGGTCATGTAAACGTCTCTCAAATCCAAGCTATCAATGACAACATTAAACAAAAAAGGTCAATGACCATCAAACCGTCCACGACTCTTCTCGTGTGGAAACCTTAGAATATTAAAATCATCACCAATTAAATTTGGTGTGGATTATCATTAGTCAAGTTCACCAATTCACAAAGAAAATCCTCCTTAAACTCTTCTTGGGCAGCACCATACACAGTAGCCAGACTCCAGACGAAGTTGTCAGCTCGGTTGCGGAGGTGTAATTTTATATTAAAATCACCATCCGACCTTGCTAACACATCTATGGAATCTGATTTTATGTGAAGTAAAATGCCACCCGACCTACCACGAGGAGGAATAGAGTTCCAGGTAAACTCCAATACCCCCGAAAGGCGATCTAGAACACTCACTGGGAAATCACTTCTTCCTGATTCAGAAATAGCCACAAACTCCAGATTATGATCTCAGACGTATTGAGCGATATTCAAGTGTTTAGCCAAGTCACCAAGACCTCTACTATTAGTGAATGAGCCATTCATCGGGAAACAATTGGGGTTTTTTGCGATTTCACGGATCTCCGTGGTGAAAATTTCCTCTTATCTTTGGCAGATTTGGATTTCCGGCCGGATGCATAGAGATCAATTAAATATCCTAGCCCGTCCTCATCCACTCTCACCTCAGTCACTTCCCCCACAAAATGAGATAAAAGTTGCCCATCAACAGTGGCATTTGCTGAATCATCATAGGTGTGTGGTATGTCCACCTTCGCAGAAGCACTCGGTTTAACTGTTAAACGGTCATATTCCATGTGCTTCGGTGCATTGGCCGACAAACTGATTTCAGATTCATTTCTACCTAAACAAACACCAACAACACCTAAACTAGATGATAACTTGGAATTTGAATAAGAAAGAAATGATTTATGCTGCAAAGACGTACCCAATGGAGGAGGCGGAAACATCGCCTCCTGACGAAGACATAGATCTTGGACCCTGCGGGTAAGGACACCCCCTCTCAGGCCCAATGTCAAGGCCCAAGAAGAGGCGCCCATGGAAGACTCTAGAAGGCCCACCAGAAGCCCACCCGCACTAAACTTGCGGGTTAAGTTAGGTAGTTTTGTAACCGACCTAGCTAGGGTTTGAATCCTCTCCGGGTAGGACTCGAGACCTGGCTATCTATATAAAGCCAGGAGAGCCCTCAAGGAGAGGACCAAGCAATACCGCACGACCAAAAAAGCCTCGGAACTCGAGATCTACTCTCGATTCGAGCAACCTGTAACCGATCTAATCATCCAATACAGATCGACAAGAGGCAGGAGTAAGGGTTTTACCTCTTCGAGGGCCCCGAACCTGGGTAAATCTCGCCCCCTGTCTAGCCGACGATCTCACCAGCGCTCATGAGTTCTCCTAATCGAAACCCGATAGGGTCACCTAAGGGACTTGTCGAGTCAGGGATTCGACAATTGGCGCCGTCTGTGGGAACCGCGGGCGCTGGATCACCGGCATCTTCGGCTTCATCGACGTCCAACTCCCGTTGGAAACCAACGGCTACGGCTCCGAACAATCCTATACGGATCGGATCTGTCGTGGTCACGCCTCACTCGCCGGAATCACGCCCGGCGTTCGAGGAACTGGAGAAGAGCGTCACCCTGACGTTCGGGAGCTTCAACTTCATGGCGAACAGAGACGGGATCCTCCACTTCTCAGATGAATCTGAAACCGAATCTGGAACCGCCAACTCGCGCTTTCCTACAGGGAAAAGCGGCGAGTCCATCCGCTACAACGCAGTCGACTACCACACCCTCTCGACAGAGGAACCCTCTCGGGTGCGGAAAGCGTTTCGATCTACGCCTAGGACACACGGACCACAACTGGCCCAAGTCTTCATGGCGGGGTCGGAACAGCCCTCGGAAACTGAATATAGCGCGACTGAGCGCGATATAATCGGCGTGTCGCGGGAAGCCTGGAAAAGAGCCAAGGAATCCATGCGAAAAAGCCAGCCACCTGCGGCGGGAGCCACACAGGAAGACCTAACCGCCTACCACTATCACCTAGTGAGGGCGGCCTCAAACATCAAGGATGCCCGAGCAGATCTAGCCCGTCGCAGGAGAGCGGCGGATGAATCAAGCCTACGTCGAGCCGAGCTATCCCATGCACCTTCAGTCGGTACCCGACCTGGGGGGAAGGGACCTGCAGCATCGACGAGGGACCACGAATCTATGGCTGGAACCAACAGGTCTACCACGTCTTCTTTCATGAGGGTCGACGACGATGGCAACGTCTACCCGCAAACCCCAGCCGCCGCGATCCTAGCCGCAGCAACCTACATGCAGATGAACCAGCCGACGGATAGCGATCCCCGGGTGGAACAATACAAGCATATTCGCAAAGGTCTAGGGTTGGCAGCTGCGAGGCTCGCCTCTCACGATCGCAAAGAACAATTGGAGAAGGAGCGATTGGAGAAGGATAAGGACAAAGAAGCGCCCCGCAGGCACAGAAGCTCTTCCCCAAGAAAAGACAAGTCGCCACGTCGTGGCCGAGGGAAAGAAGCCCGTCGCCGTGATGACAGTCGAAGCTGCGGCGACGACAGCTCGAGAGAAAAAAGCTCGCGACACCGCGGCAGCCGTTCACGCAAACGGAGCAAGGAACCACGGAAGAACGCCGATCGCGATCAACCCGGACGGGACGCGCGATCGGACATCGCGCAAAACAAAGTGGATAGAGCAAGGGCGTCAAGGTATCGCGACCGATCATCATCCGGCTCTTCGGACGACGAAACCTGCGGCGCGCTATGTTTCGCCCGTAGTATCCGCGAGGCGCCCCTACCCAAGCGGTTCAAGCTCAGCACGGAAATGACGAAGTACGACGGCTCACTCGAGCCCTCTCAATGGTTGAGCGACTACCTCACGGCAGTGAAATGCCAACGTGGTAACAAGAACACGGCTATGCAATACCTCAATTTGCACCTAGCCGGAGCAGCCCGCAGCTGGCTGGAAAGGAGACCACGATCTTGCTACACATCATGGGACGACTTACACCGTGATTTCTGCAAGAACTTCCAGTCGACCTACAAGAGGCCGGCTACAATCGAAGAACTACGAGCCTGCAAACAGAAAAGCGGTGAATCCACCTGAGAATACATCCAGCGGTGGAACACGCTCAGGAACACCGCAGGGACAATCTCTGAAGAAGTGGCGATTGAGGCCTTCGCCAAAGGAGCAAGAAGAACCGCGTTTCGAGAAGAGCTCGGCAGAGCCGCGCCCAAAACCATCGGGGAGCTCATGGTCATAGCCGAAAAATGGGCCAATGGAGAAGACGCAGTACGCAACGAAAGAGGATCATCACCTGCACACGAGGACGACCGCCACGGACGAAGGAAGAGAAGAAAATATTACGACCACGATGATAGAGAAGAACTAGTGGCAGCAGAATTCACGAGAAGTCGCGACTCCGGTCGTCGCGGAAGTCGCGAGTGGAAACCAAAGGCAGAAGAAAAATCACCCGAGGAAGACCTCGATGTGTACTGCTCGCTACATCTGTTCACAGACAAGCGCACGGGCAAGACTAAGGCAACGCACCTTCTCAAGGATTGCCGAAAGTTCATCGAAATCTCGGACGCGCTCGCCAAGAAAAGATTTGCTTCCACCCAAAACTATCCACCACTGCCAGGAGGGGGACAACAATTCCAGCTACCACCGCCTCCACCTCCACCGACCAACCCAAACATGGCGCTCGCCGCATTGCCAGCGCCACCACAACAAAACGCGGGAGCAAATACATACCCGACTCCGCATGGACAACTCCTCGGGATGATACAGAAGGTATGCCCCTCTCGCAGAGCTCAAAAGACTAACTCGAGACAAATATGCATGGCAGTGCAGACGCCACCAACAAAGCCCGAGTACCTGAAGATGGCCGATCAGCCAATCACGTTCTCGAAAGAAGACCACCCGCCACGAGTCTATCGGCTGGGACACGCCGCCCTCGTCATTCAAGCTCAAATTGGCAATTATGACCTGGCCCGCGTGTTCATGGACGGAGGCAGTGGCATCAACATCATCTACGCAGATACACTCCGTCGAATGAACAAAAATCTGGACGGCCTAACGGAATCAGAAACATCCTTCCACGGGATAGTTCCGGGCAAAGCAATCCGTCCACTCGGAACAATCAACCTAGAAGTTGTACTGGGCTCCCCACGCAACTACAGAAGGGAATTCCTGGACTTCGAAGTCGTCGACTGGCCCTCACAGTACCACGCCATTCTTGGTCGAACAGCGTTCGCCAGATTCATGGCCGTGCCACATTACGCATACTTGAAGCTCAAGCTACCTGGCGAATACGGTGTGATCACCATCGACGGAGACTTCCAGAAATCAGACAAGTGCGACATAGAATTTAATGAGATCGCAAAATCTTTCGGGATGCAAGAAGAACTTCAAGAGCTAGCAAAAACAATGGACCACTCCGTTATGCCCCTCACGAAGAAAAACGCACCCGAACTGGAATTCAGCGCCAACAGCGACACTCGCAAGCACCAAGTGCACCCGACAGACTCCGCGAAGACGGCGATGGTTTCCACAACCCTCTCGCCAGCATAGGAAGGCGCGCTCGTCAAACTCCTCCGTGAGTACTGGGAGATTTTCGCCTGGCAGCCCTCAGATATGCCAGGAATACCCAGGGAGTTTGCCGAGCACTCACTCGAAATCTTTCCTGACGCCAAACCCATCAAACTGACGACTCGACGATTTTCAGAACCTAAGCAGAAAGCGCTTGGAGAAGAAGTAAACAGATTGCTAGCCGCAAACTTCATCAGGGAGATCAAAATATCCACCTGGTTAGCAAACCCGGTGTTGGTCCCCAAGAAAAACACGGATATCCTTCGGGTGTGCATCGACTACACGTCGCTAAATAAACACTGCCCCAAGGACAACTTTCCTCTACCACGAATCGACCAGATCGTGGACTCTACGGCAGGTTGCCAGCGTCTCTCCTTCCTAGACACCTATTCAGGATATAATCAAATCCGAATGAAAAAGGAAGACGAGGAGAAGACGGCTTTCATCACACCACACGGTGTATACTGCTACACGACAATGCCCTTCGGGCTGAAGAACGCAGGCGCAACATATCAGCGCTGCATGCAAAGATGCCTCGCCAATCTCATTGGCAAAAACGTACAAGTGTACGTCGACGACATCGTCATCAAAACTCGAGTGGAGGACACACTCCTCGAGGACATCAGAGAAACATTCGACGCCCTTAACGCATATCGGATCAAGCTCAATCCGACCAAATGCGTTTTCGGTGTCCCCGCAGGCAAACTTCTCGGGTACCTGGTATCCGCCAGAGGCATTGAAGCCAACCCGCAGAAAATACAAGCCATATTGACTATGAAGGAGCCAACCAATCTACGCGGAGTACAGCAGCTCGCAGGACGACTAGCAGCCCTGAGCAGATTCATCGCACGATTGGGAGAGCAGGCATTACCCTTCTACAAATTACTGAAGAAGACGGACAAATTCGAATGGACACCCAAAGCTAAAAAAGCGTTCGCAGATCTGAAGCGGTCCTTGCAAAGCAGGCGCATCCTTGCGACACCGCAAGAAAGGGAGCCACTTTTCCTATACTTAGCCGCTACAAACCAGGTCATCAGCACAGCGATCGTAGTCGAAAGACCTGAAGACGGCAAAGCATACGGAGTTCAAAGACCAATATATTACATCAGCGAAGTACTTTCGCCATGCAAACAACGCTACCCTCACTATCAGAAGCTCGCATACGGGGTTGTTCTCACAGCTCGAAAGCTCAAACATTATTTCCAGGAACACGCCATCACAGTGGTTAATGATGTGTCACTCTGGACAATCATGAACAACCCTATGGCATCCGGAAGAATAGCAAAGTGGAGCATCGAGCTGGGCGCCTGGGACATCACCTATGCTGGACGCAACGCAGTCAAATCCCAAGTTCTCGTGGAATTCATCAGCGAATGGACAGAGCTGCAAACACCCGGGCCACCCGAGTATACGAGCAATTGGATAATGTACTTCGATGGATCCAAGAGAAACGAAGGAGCAGGAGCAGGAATCGTCCTCATCTCACCCAGCGGAGACAAACTGCAGTACGTCTTGCGACTGGATTTTCCACCCGATGACCCAGCATCGAACAATGACGCAGAATATGAAGCACTATTGCACGGGATGAAGATGGCAATCGCCTGTGGAGCTACCCGATTAATGATCTACGGCGATTCCAACCTCATAGTGCAGCAAACGATGAAAGAATGTGACGCCATTGCTGAAAACATGGTTGCATATCGCGACATGTATAACCTACTCGAAGGAAGCTTTAAAGGGTGCGAGCTAAAACACATTGCAAGATCTAGCAACGAAGAAGCAGACAGACTGGCCAACATGGGTTCCACGAACACACCCATACCGCCAGGGATATATTTCGAGCGGATGATTAAGAGATCGATCAAACTGAAGAAACCCGCAGAAACACCCGCAGCAATGGAAACAGAGGTCAGCCCGCAAATCGCGCTTCTCGAGCTTACTCATAACATATCACGGCAGGTTTTTCTGGTCGAACCAGTCTGGACGCAGAAATATCTCGACTACCTGCTAAATAAACAGCTCCCGGCCGATCCACGTGAGGCTCGACAGCTAATCAGGCGTAGCAAATCCTTTCGGGTGGTTAACGGAGAATTATACAAACAAAGCATCTCGGGAATACTTCAGCGTTGCATCGCACCCGAAGACGGCAAGGAATTACTCCGGGACATACATCAGGGTGATTGCGGACATCATCCTAGCTGGAAAGCGATATTGGGAAAAGCCTTTCGAGCAGGATTCTACTGGCTAACAGCAGCCACCGATGCAAAAAACCTGGTCGATAGATGCGACGCCTGCCAGCGATTCGCACCAAAGCCGCACGCACCCGCCACGGAGTTGCACATGATACCCATCGCCTGGCCCTTTGCACAGTGGGGGCTAGACATGGTTGGACCATTACGCAGATCCACACCCGGTGGATATACACACCTGCTGGTCGCAGTCGACAAATTCACAAAATGGATAGAGGCAAGACCAGTAACTTCGGCTAGCGCCCAATGCGCCGTGGAGTTCCTCGATTCCATCATATGCAGATTTGGTGTGCCACACGACATCATTACAGATAACGGCA
Source organism: Alopecurus myosuroides (assembly GCA_028641055.1). NCBI lineage: Eukaryota > Viridiplantae > Streptophyta > Magnoliopsida > Poales > Poaceae > Alopecurus > Alopecurus myosuroides. The sequence goes on from CM054060.1 coordinate 429,839,406, forward strand.
CAAACTTTACGGCAAAGGAAACACAGCAGTTCTGCGAAGAGAAAGGCATCAATTTCAAGTTTGCTTCGGTCGCCCACCCGCAAACGAACGGACAAGTCGAAAGATCCAACGGCTTAGTTTCGGCTGGGATCAAGAAACGACTACTCGACCGTCTGCACCCCGCAGCAGGGCATTGGGCAGAGGAGCTACCCTCCGTACTCTGGAGCCTCCGAACAACCCCAAACAAAATACACACCATTTTTTATGGTATACGGGGCGGAAGCAGTCCTTCCCGAGGAAGTTCGATTCAGCGCCCCACGGGTTGTGGCCTACAGCTAAGAAACCTCCAACAAAGCACTTGCAGAAGATATGGATGCACTCGACGAAATGCGGGACATCGCACTCGCAAGATCCGCAGTTTATCAACAATCGCTACGCAACTATCACAGTCGCCGCATACGCCACAGGTCATTCGTGGTAGGTGACTTCGTGTTGCGGCTCAAGCAGAAGGAAGGACACAAACTCGAACCGCCTTGGGAAGGACCCTTCGTCGTACACGAAGTTATCTCAGGAGGAGCCTACAGGCTCAAGAATCCAGAGACCGGAGGAATCTATTCCAATCCATGGAATATTGCACAACTCCGCAAATTCTACCCCTAGGTTTACTTGTTTCTACAACAATAAGGCTATACTAGCCAATTTTGTAGCCCGAATACATGACTTCTCAGTCATTGCAATAAAAATACACGATTTCCTCATCATATTTACCCGAAGCTTCTTGTTTACTGCATGCTAAAAGTCACAGGTACACACCCCATCGCACACACGGGGGCTACACCTAAAAACTTAGCATCTCAAAGAAATATCATCAAATACAAGGTTACACACCTTACAACAATTTTTACAAACTATAAACAGTTTACAGGATATTCACATCCGACAAATCAGTCAAAACGCTGAGCATTCTCAGTCGCTAAGACCCTATCTACCTCTTCAGAGGTCATTCGGATAATCTTCTCGGCTGCAGGGCGTACAGCATCATAAAACGGTGTGATATCTTCGATTGCATAATCTGGGCGCCGAGCTGCGGAGTTCAAATCTATCTCAGGATGCCATATTCGGACAAAAGAGAGAGCCACAACCGCGCCGCACGTCATCTGTTTGCGTACGCACGTGCGAATCTCCCCTTCCCGACTAAACAGACTGAGTAGATAGCTCCAGTCTTCGGGACCCCTTTCGAGTGGATAAAAAGCTGCATTCATCGCGATCAAGACCTCGTGAAAAGAACCCACGAGAATTCTCGCCTGCAGAACTCGGAATTTCAAGGTCGCCATCACAAACCCTCGACTGCGATCAGACCAGAAGTTATTCGCATGAGGTTTCGGGCTGTTAGCCTCTTGGTGAATGTGGTTTTCCACCCACTGCTTTTCCTCCCTGTCATCCGGTCTAACAACTGAAGGGCAGACGCACTTAGTCAGCTGAAGAATACAAAGGAGGAAAAATGCACGGGGGCTGCACCACTTACATAGCAACTCCCTCGCGACTGAAGATAGTTCGTCCATCAGAAATTGTTCGCGCTCAGCCGCCAATTTCTGTTTGGATATCGCCACATCAGCAACCCCGCGCAGAGCTTTCAGCCTACGCTCACCCTCATGAACCTTATCACGGAGGCCAGCAAAAGTGCCCACGGCGGCCACAAGTGGATTTACTGGATTACCACGTCCACCAGAAGTTTCCGCGGCAAACACAGTAGCCTGGAAGAAGTACAAGGAAAGAAGTGAGATGCCCTACTCGAGTTGTTTCTAGTCGCACATCTGACTAAAAACGCTTGGGGGCTACTCCCATCGGGAGACAAGTCACAAACAAAAAGAATAAAAATTCCAAAGGATAAAATGCTTCGATCAAGGACAACAAAGGTACGGGAATACATCCCAAGGTTCATTACATTCAAGGAAGGAAATAAAAAAAAAAACTACGAGGCTACATTGGTGCTCCCACTAGCGGCAGTCGACCCTCCCTTCTTCCGAGCAAAAATCTCAGAAAGCTTCCGAGCAAGAATGGCGGCTTGCTCGCCAAAACGAGAGAGCCGTACCTTTTTGCCCGTGGAAGGATCGACTGGAATGGACGAGTAAGCCTCCTCCAACCCTTCGACTCCGTGCGCCAGAGCAAATTGGATTGCAGTCTTCGCGCCAGCCTCTGATTGAGCGACTGCGAAGGCATCCAGAAGACCGCCTTCCGAAAAAGCCTTCAGCAGATCATCTAGCGCAGGCGTAGGAGTGCCGCTGGCAACGATGCGACCATGCACTTGCACCAATGCCTGGGAGGCATCGTTAATCAGAGAGAGAATTCCATCGGAATGTCTCTTGAGTTGTGCAAGTGTATCGGTTAGCACGTCTACCCGTTGGAGCCCAGGGATCTCTAGGGGGACGTCCAGAAGACCTGTGAACAAAGAAGACCAAACTTAGCAAAGTTCAGCGGAATAAAATATCAGAAGTCGCAAAATGCACTTACCCGCAAAACATTCCGCGAGTGGACGGAGGAACTCGACAATATTATTGTCGGCTTTACAGCCAGCTTCAACTTGCTCCTTCAGGGCCTTCCGCGCATCCGCAAGCTGTCGATTAAAATCTTCTGATTGCATGCGGGAAGCCTCCAGCTCTTGTCGAACGGCCGTCAAGTCAGCCTCCCGAGCAGTTAGCTACTCAGAAAGTTTGACCCTTTCGGACTCCGAAAATTCAAGTTGAGCTGCGAAAAGATGCTTATCAGAAATCAAGAATTCACAGGACAGTGAAGACAAAGAAATAATAGAACTTACCCTTGAGGAGGTCGTTTTCAGTTTGAAGTCGGCTACGGTCCGTTCGAAGGGACTCGCAATCCGATTCAGCGAGAACAACGCGGCGACCAATCGCCGCAAGAGAATCAACGAGCGACTGCAAAAGCACGAAGACGGAAGAGTTAAATGGATTAAATTTGAGTCTGTACCCGATTATTTACAATCGACTACAGCCTCGGGGGCTACTCCCATCGGGAGCACTGCCGTGCACCCGATAAAAATGGAATCGTGAAGAAGAAGCAAACCAGACTTTGAGCCTGTAGCCGACCGCATGCGGTCGACTACAGCCTCGGGGGCTACTCCCATCAGGAGCACTGTCGTGCACCCGATAAAAATTTGAAGACAGAAGACGAAGTTTTACCTGGCCGGTGGCGCGAAAGAGCGGATCCGCGGAGCTGTCCGTCACTTCCTTAGAAGCTGAAGTCCTGACGGCAAAGCTGGGGGCTCCACGCTCCACAGTCGCAGCTTCAGGAGCCGCTCTGGGAGAGTTTTGGACGGTGCCCGCGGTGGGAGTTTCACCCGCATCCTTGGCCTTATTTCTCTTCTCGGGAGGAACGGCAGCGGCGTACCTGCGAGGACTGATCATCTGTAGACTGCACCGAAAGAAACAATCGATATTGAAGCACAGAAAATATTCGACCAAGATTAAGGAAAAAACACTTACTCGTCATCCTCGTCATCATCCAGCAAGTCCGCGTTCCAAGCGGGCGTCATCACTGGAAACGAAGGCGAAGGAGCAAGGGAGCGAAGTGGAGTCGCACGGATAGGAGCTTGACTGGGCGATGCTTCCAAGGATTTGTCTTTGGAAGTAGCTTCGTCCTCATCTACCCGACGACGTTTCGTCGGAGCGCCATTCGAGTCTGCAACGTCATCCGAAAAATCGTGCTCTGAACTCGAAGAGGCATTGGCGACGCTGGTGTCAATCGCGCCGTCTTGATGGCTCGACACTTGCTCTGAGGCGGCTTCCCCCGTGGTTGGCGGGTAGCAGTCCGCCATGGCTAGGCTCTGCAAATGCAAGAAGAAGACAAGGAAAATCTTATCGACTAGGACTCTGAACGGAGAAAAAAGGAACAACTCAAATACGAAAGAAGAGAAAGAAACTAACCTCGGCTGGGGGAGGATTTGAGGCGGCGAAGGCTTGAACAGAGCAATCGGGGAATTTCTCTCCCACCTTCAGTCGGGTGATACCCGCGATTTTCTTCTCGAATTCTACATTCGAAAGTTCCTCGCGGCTTACTCGACTGGGGTCCTCTGAGCCCTGATACTCCCACATGGCGGAGGGCCTTTGTTGCAGTGGCTGGATCCTGCGCTTCAAAAAGATGCTCGCCAGATGCATCCCGTTGAGCACAACTCCCGCGGTCTGGTCCCGAAGAGCAGCTACTCTCGCGAGTAAAGGCGCAACAGTCTGGGTCTCTTCGGTTGACATCTTGTGCCCCCAAGCCTTTCGCCTGGTTAAAACAGCGAACGGGTGGAACTCTACAATCCCACCCGAGCTGTTGTCGACGACGTAGAACCACCTTTTCCGCCAGCTTTGGGCGGAGTCGACGAAGTGCATGTTGAAGTAGCTGCCTTCTTGTCGAGCTTGGATCCCGAATCCGCCGGTGCGAAGCGGTTCGCCTAGCTCGGACTCCACCCGCGACTTCTCGCGGAAGATCCGGACCTTGAAGAGCGCCTTCCACAGCGCCCAGTGCGGGCGAATGCCGAGATAGCACTCGCAGAACACGATGAAGCACGTAATGTGCTGCACCTCGTTCGGGGGGAGATCGTGAAGCTGTATGTCATAGACACACAGCAACCCGAGGAAGAAGGGATGAAGGGGAAAAGAAAGGCCCCGAGTCACGTGGTCCACAAAGACCACGCGCTCGTTCGACTGAGGATTGGGTACCTCTTCTTTTTTCCCGAGGCGGACTCGCTTCTCCGTCTCCGCCGGCAGCAACCCCTCCCGCTGCATCTCCTTGATGCATTTTGCGGTGGTGTTGGGAGAACGCCAGTCGCCGGCGCGGGGCGCGGGTTGCGCGGAAGGTTCGCCGGATGCAGAACCGGCAGCACCACGCTTCTTTCCGCCAGCCATTGTTCGCAGCGAGAGCTCGAGCGCGGGGAAGACGAAGATGGGCGCAAGGAAGAAGATGAAGACAGAGAGCTGGGAAAGTTTTACCGCAGCGTTAACACCCGTATTTATACACGGGGCAAGGCAATCTCAGCCGTACGATGCGCAACGTGGCACCCATCACGGCCGCCACGCGTAAGGATGAAATGAAGCGGCGGCCTGCGCTGTTTCGTGCCACGATCTTAACAGAAGATCGTGCGCATTTACTGCGCGTCTCGCGTAAAAATCGGGAACGACGTCTCGTTTCCCGGTCAAAAAGCTGACAAGGTGGGCCATTTTCTGCTGCCACTCCGTCACGTCCCATCGGGAGAAGAGGAGTGCGCCATGACCCATCGGGAGAAGACGAGTGCGCCATGACGTCATGGCATTCGTCATTCGAAACCAAATTCTTTTCGATTGGAAGTTCAAACGCGAAATTATCTTCGTATGAATAGAAATTCCTTCGGATAAAAGCAACTCTTCCATGAACAGTTCATAAAGCAAGACCTCTTCGAACAAGAGAAAAATACCCTATGCACGAAAACTCTTTCGTATGGGCACAGCATCCCGAGCATGAAAACTCTTTCATACGGGCTTAGCTTTTTTCCGACGCGAAATTTCTTTCGTATGGAGCTCAAATAACTCAAATCGGGTAGGAAAAACCTGCTTCTCCTATACATGATAATTCTACATCATAAGAACCTGGATTGTTCAGCCGACTAGGCACATCTGGATGCCGTATTCTTCGAATACGAAGGTAAGACCCAGAAAGATCTCTCTTTTGGGCCTGGAATCGCACTCGAAAGCTGCGTCCTCCGGCATAGTTCCGTGTCAACAACACGAAGAAAAATCCTAGCGGACGCGCCGGGTATCCTCATAGGTTAAGTTCGACTCGATAAGTCCACAACGGCCCAGTCGCAACAATCACCTCAACGGGTTCGAGTCGGAGGTCTCGAATCTGTGTAGGCCAGGAATGTTTTTGCCCTAGTCGCAATTAATTGGCCCTGATCTCTCGGGAGAGCCAAGCTACTGTGCCACATCCTTCTGCAATAAAAGCCGCAAAAACAGGCACCTATGCTGCTCGATACTCGAGCGTTATAACTCACAATGCAGGGGACACACCCTTCGAAGACAACAACTGTCGAGCTGAACTTCCAAGAGGAGATCAAAAAAGGTCTGACCGTCTACCCGACTGGAAATAAATCCCAGTCGAGCACACGCTCGGGGGCTACTAACGAAGACATAGATCTTGGACCCTACGGGTAAGGACACCCCCTCTCAGGCCCAATGTCAAGGCCCAAGAAGAGGCGCCCTTGGAAGACTCCAGAAGGCCCACCAGAAGCCCACCCGCACTAAACTTGCGGGTTAAGTTATGTAGTTTTGTAACCGACCTAGCTAGGGTTTGAATCCTCTCCGGGTAGGACTTGAGACCTGGCTATCTATATAAAGCCAGGAGAGCCCTCAAGGAGAGGACCAAGCAATACCGCACGACCAAAAAAGCCTCGGAACTCGAGATCTACTCTCGATTCGAGCAACCTGTAACCGATCTAATCATCCAATACAGATCGACAAGAGGCAGGAGTAAGGGTTTTACCTCTTCGAGGGCCCCGAACCTGGGTAAATCTCGCCCCCTGTCTAGCCGACGATCTCACCAGCGCTCATGAGTTCTCCTAATCGAAACCCGATAGGGTCACCTAAGGGACTTGTCGAGTCAGGGATTCGACACCTCCTTACGATGCATAGCCTTGGACATCACGTCCTCATCAGTCGACGATGCGCCATCCGCAGCTACCACATGGTGTGCACTACGCCTAGGCACCATCCGGTCTTTAGGCATCGGGACGGCGAAGGGGGTGTTGCTGAAGAAGAAACCCCCCCCCCCCCCCGATCGTAGTACAATCCACGACACACGTGGACGAAGAAGCAGAAACCGTCTAAGGAGACTCGACACGGTCAGCCTTTGGGCTCCGCGTCACTGCGTCCATGCTTAGCGCCCATGCCGGAGATACACTGGCGATGCTGAAGGATCCACGGCGGCGGCGCGACCCAGTGGACCTGCATCATGGGCAGGCCCAATACCATCACCGCTACTCGGCGACGTCCTGGCCCGTGGTGCAGACGCACCAGCGACATCCGGCCCGCGGCCGAGCTCCTTCGTGCGCGACCTGCAGTCACCGACCCGCACCAGGGCGGTGAGAGCCTCTATACCGTCCAGCCCAGGCCTCGGCGTAGACGGCCTGATGGACAGCAGACCGCTCCCTGCCGCACTCTCCAACTGCTGCACGTGAGCATCAAGTAGTTGCTCACCGCCTAGCTCAACCTCCTCAGCACCCGGCCCAGAAGGCAGCATATGGGCGCTCAACTGCTGCATGCTGCTGGACCCTAGTATAGAACTCCCCAGGACCCTCCGGCCATCAGAGGGTTAAATAGTGTGAGCGCATAATCTCCTGGGGAAGAAAACCTCGGAGATCAAAGCAAGAAAACCTCCTGGAGAAGACAGTTGCCCCACAATCTCCTTCCCTCGGGGTGTCTGCGATGAAGGGTTAAGAGGTGTGAGCGCATAATTTCTCAATAACTCCAAAGCCTCACCGCGGACGTGTCCCACGATGGAGGACGGAGAAGGATCAACCGCCATACTCGTGGGATCTCCCCTGCCCGTCTCCGAACCCTGAACAAAAGTGTGGTGCACCTCCTCCTCAATCAGACCTCGCTCAGGCGACTCCCCATGAAATCCCAAACATACGGAATGAAGTCCGGCTCTAGCACAAAGTCTTCAGCTTCTGGGCGGAATGTAAAAGCATACCCCTTAAGCCGAAGAACCCCGTCACTGTTAATATAAGGACCCACCTCATCCACATTCTCAAACACTTCATCGTCAGGTAAGGCGATCCAGATCTGAACAATGCCCCTACGACGGAGAGCCAACAGTCCACATCTAAGGTAGCGTCAATCAAAGATCCAACGGTCCAAAGCCCCAAAAAGTGTCTCAGCGCGGATGTGGTACCCGTCAACGTGAACCCAATCCTAATCTTTTTGCTCCTCCTAAAAAATGTTATGTCGATTGCACTTTAGATTTTTTTTTGTTTTTGTTTTGTTTTCTTCTAATTCTATGTGCACATGAACTTTTTTTTGAGAAACACGGTACAAACGCAAGCACTCATAAACACGCGCATACACTCACCCCTATAAACGCACACACGCACATCCTATCCCTATGAGCACCTCCGAGAGACCGAACCGACGGGTCTTGAGATTGACGAAGTCACCACAGACGCCTCGCTGTTGACAGAAACGTCGTCTCCCACTGAAAGAATATGCCGCCTAAATGCAACACATAGGTGTCAAACCTGTGGTTTGACCTTTGATGGGTTGGCGGTACAAGCACCCTCCTAACCATCCAACCACACGTTGGTATTCCTGTGGACATAAAATATTATATTGCATACTGAAAGAAAAGGAAAAATAATTTATCTTTAGCCAGAGGAAACAATTGAATACATTTGATTGTAGCTAGTAGTACTAGATCAAACTTCCGTTAAACCAAATTCATGGTTTAAAATGGATGCCCACTGGCAGCATCAGAGAGCGCGTGGGTTGGTGTCAGGCCCCTGCCTATCTGAGTAGCTGCAGTGGACGGTCCAGATGCTACACCAAGATCGGACGGCTATCATCTTCAAGTTAGTTAACTTAATTACCTACCATTGTCAGTTAAGTAACTCTGTAATTCTCATCGCTGTAAAAGCTTGAGCCTACTCTTCGATATAAAGGGTAGGTGGGGAGGATGGGTGGATCAAGCAATACAAAAAAAACCTAAGTTTATCTTCTTTATTCCTGTTCTTAGGCCTAGAGTACTGTAGTTCTGAGCTCATCGGGGCTCCTCTTCCTTCTTTGCTCATCGCACCAAGTCAAGGCCCTCGGGTCCTGGCATCTTTGGTATCAGAGCGAGCGATCCCGAATCGCCGCCCCTCCCTTCCCAGGCCCCTCCGTTGGATTTCCCATCCCACCCTCCCAAGTGCTCACCGAGTGAGAGGTTACCGGCATCAAAATTCCGGCCGTAAAATCCGTCGACCCTGTACATGCCCGTGGGGACTCGTCGCTCTCGATCCAGATCCCGCGACCGCCCTACCATGTCGGAGGAAGAAGGGGCTGCAGCGACCGCGGCGGAAGCAAGGGAGCAGGAGGAAGCGCGAATTCGTGCAGACCTACCGCACGCGGTGGTCAACCTCACGCGTCGTCTCGATCTGCACCAAGCCAACTCCTTGGACTCTCTCTCGTCGCTGCAAAGCAAGATAGCGAAGATCTCTGAGATGGTCGCAGGTTTGGCAGTCAATTTCAGCCGAGCTCTGCCGACGGGGGTCTCGGTCGACACCAACTAGAGTTCATACTCCCAAGGTACGGCCTTCACCACTCCCCCTCCCCTGCCCTCTCATACCTTGACACCAATCATCGAAACATCCACTCCACTCGCCACACCCATCCCTACTACCTCCCTGCCACTCCACCTTGGGCACCTCACCCCGGACAAGCTTCCACACCCGCTTTACCCAGCCCACCCCCTACCTGCTCGACAAAATGTCGCCTTCACGGCAGAACCATCCAATACCACGCCCCTCGTCGCTACCACAGCCAATCCCAACACAACCCAGTTCACCACTCCAGACACACACCCACACTACTACATGCCCCAAAATTCCCAGCCTTTTCCCCTAAACCCGTATCAACCATACCCACACAATCAAAACACATTTTTCCCTTACCAACCACCCTATCAATACCCAATGCCTCCACCAAATCAGAATTTTCCATACAACCCTTACCCCCCACCTCACCAATCCTACCACAACCCACCACAATACCCAAATCAGCAACAACATCCATATTCCTACACCAGCATGCAACAATCCGAAGACCACCAGCATACCAATTCTCATGAACCACACCTGCGAGCACCCCATGTTTAGCTTCCCATTTTTTTCCGGAGAAAACCCCTGGGCATGGATTTTGGAATGTGATGATATCTTCACATTAGTTAACATCCCTGTGGAACAAAAGGTGCGCTGGGGTTTAGCTCACATACGTGGACTGGCCAAGACATGGATCAGCAGTGCCGGCATCGACCTCCAAGCACAGTCCTGGCAAAGCCTCTGCCAAATTTTGCTTGAACGGTTCCCTGATGTGCAGTCATCAGATGCCATGGACCAACTTCAACACCTCAAGCAAATGACCACTGTCAACAGTTACATTGAAGCTTACGAACCATGGATGACAATCATCAAAAGGGAGAGATCTTATCTTCCACAGGACTTCTTTGTGGACAGGTTCATTAGTGGCCTCAAAGAAAATATTAAGCACACGGTTCAATGCCAAAAGCCAACAACACTCCTGTCTGCCTATTGGTTTGCTCGACAGTATGAAAAGGCTTACCTCTCCTCAGCTCCTAGAAGACCACCTCAACCACAAGCCCACCAACCCCAACCCCAACGCCAGTTCCAGCCACGAGACAATCAAGTGCTAAACAGAGAGGCTCAACCAGTGGCACGGCCAAGACCTGCTCGCAAATGCTGGTACTGTCCGGAAAATTGGGTGATAGGACACAAATGCATACCAATGCAGAGAGCTCTCAATGAAATTGAAGTGCAAGACAATCCTGAGGAGGAACAGGAAATGTGTCACCTAGTACAACAATTAGAACAGAGACAATTGTTACATGATGAGGCAATAAAAGCTTCCCCAGAAATCAGAGAACAAGCCATGCATATCTCCACTTCAGCCTACACCGGCACACCAGGGAGCAACACAATTTCATTACTGTTGCAGTTCAAGGGATTCTCGGAAGTCGCTCTGGCTGACACAGGCAACACCAACACCTTCCTAGATTATCAATTCGCAGTCAACAACAACATACAGCTGATTCCAGCCACGCCACGCTCAGTCACAGTAGCAGGGGGCAGCACACTAATTTCGGATGCCATGGCACTTAACTGCGAGTTCCAAATTCAAGGGCATCGATTCAAAACCAATTTTCAGGTTCTGCACCTCCAAGGGTCAGATGTCATCCTTGGTGTCAACTGGTTTAAGAAATACTACCCAGTGTCCTCGAATTCATACACAGAACCTTGGCAGTCACCCATCAGAATCAATTACTCACTTTCAATGACCATTTGCTCCCCACTACTAACCTCCTGATCAGCAATGAGGAATGTCACAAGCTGCTAGAACATGGGGCTTCAGGATTCATGTTAATAGAACCTGAACTTGCAGCGTCAGAGGCAACCAAGACACCAATTGCACTAGAACTGGAAGATCTCATTTCACAATTTCAGGACATCTTCCAGCCTCCTGTGGGTTTACCTCCAGCTTGAGAGGCGGATCACACGATTCCTCTTATTCCAGGAGCCAAGCCCCCCAAACATTCGCCCATATCGAATGTCTCATAGTCAAATGAATTTGGTGGAGCAACTGGTTACACAAATGCTGAAAAATGCTGAAATCCGTCCTAGCACTAGCCCTTTCTCTTCTCCAGCCATCCTGGTACGAAAGAAAGACAAGTCTTGGCGACTATGCATTGACTACCGCAGCCTCAACGACATTACCGTGAAGAACAAATTCCCCATCCCGGTCATAGAGGATCTGCTAGATGAATTGTATGGAGCCACGGTATACTCCAAGTTGGACTTGCACTCGGGCTACCACCAAATTAGGATGCATGAGGCTGATATTCCCAAAACAGCGTTCTCAACACACCTAGGGCACTATGAATTCCTCGTTATGCCTTTTGGGTTAAGCAACGCTCCAGCCACCTTCCAAGAACTTATGAATTCAGTTTTCAGCCCATATCTCAGGAAGTTCGTCTTAGTCTTCTTCGACGACATCTTAGTTTACAACAAATCAATGCAAGAGCACAGAGGCCATTTGCAAATGGTGTTGCAAGCCCTCCACAACCATCAGCTAAAAGCAAAATTGAAGAAGTGCACTTTCGGCCAGCCTCAAGTGGAGTACCTTGGGCATGTTATATCCGGTACTGGTGTTGCTACAGACCCAACAAAAATCCAGACAATTGTGGAGTGGAAACAGCCCCCTAACATCAAAAATTGAGAGGGTTCTTAGGCCTTACCGGTTACTATAGACGCTTCATCAAGAATTATGCAGTCATTTGCCAACCACTCTTTGCAGCCTTGAAAAAGGATGCTTTCCAATGGGGAGAAGCACAAGAACTCGCCGTTCAACAACTCAAACAGGCTATGACAAACCCTCCTCTGCTAGGCCTCCCAGATTTTTCCTCTCCTTTCATACTCGAAACCGATGCTAGTGGTACTGGTCTGGGAGCAGTTCTTATGCAACATAACAAACCTCTGGCCTTCCTCAGCCAGCAATTAGGCCCAAGAAACAGTTCTGCCTCAATATACGAAAAAGTATCCTTGGCCATCTTTCATGCCCTCAAAAAATGGCGCGATTACTTCTTAGGCGCCAAGGTGATAATTCGAACATACCAACAAAGCCTGAAGTACTTGAACAACCAACGCTTACTTGAAGGTATCCAGCACAAACTCATGCTCAAGCTCCTCGAGTTTGACTATGCCATTGTGTACAAGAAGGGGACTGAAAACACAGTGGCAGATGCACTATCTCGCCAATTTCAGGAAAATGAACCTGACGTCTGTTGTGCTATCACTCAAGCAATTCCTACCTGGGCAACAAAGATTGCTTTATCTTATGATGGGGATACCACCTGTACAACTTTATTGCAGGAATTGGCAATAAATGCAACCAGCCACAAGAATTACTCCCTGGAATCCGGTATATTACGATACAAAGGCAGAATTTATGTGGGCTCGAGCACAGACCTCGAACCCAAACTCTTTCAAGCCTTCCATGCTTCCATCTTTGGGGGTCATTCAGGCAATAGGGTCACTCACCACAGATTGAAGAAACTTTCCTATTGGCCTAAGTTCAAGGAATTCATAGGTCAAGAAATTTCTGAATGTGCTGTCTGTCAGATCTTCAAGTCAGAAAAGGTTCCTTATCCAGGTCTCCTCAACCCCTTGCAGATTCCTAGGATGAAATGGACTGAAATAAGTCTTGACTTCATTGAAGGCCTACACAAATCAAAAGGGAATGATGTCATACTGGTGGTAGTGGATAGGCTCACAAAATATGCCCATTTCCTCCCTCTGTCCCATCCTTACACAGTCAAATCCGTGGCTGACTTGTTCATTGACAATATAATCAAGCTCCATGGTCCTCCATCATTGATCGTCAGTGACCGTGAGCGCATATTCACCAGTGCATTGTGGAAGGAGATATTCTCTGCATTGAAGGTATCCATCCATTTTAGTTCTGCCTACCATCCAGAATCGGACGGCCAAACCGAAAGGGTCAACCAATGTGTGGAATAATACATCCGCTGCATGGCGTTCCAGGAACCTAAGAAATGGTGCCACTGGCTACCTGCCGCTGAATGGTGGTATAATTGCTTTTACCACACGGCAATTAAGATGTCTCCCTTTGAAGCCTTATACGAGTACACTCCTATGATTCAAGAAATATCAGTCCCTTGCAATGTGTCCGAGGAGGCTCAGGTAACTCTGGCAGAGAAAGATCACATGATCAAGTGGTTGCAACAAAACATGGCCTAGGCACAACAGCGAATGAAGAAATTCGCTGATCAACATCGCACTGAACGGGAATTTGCCGTAGGTGATTCAGTTTACCTCGAGATGCAACCTTACCGTGAGAATGCACTGGGACTCCGCAACTCCCTCAGACTCACTTCCAAGTGGTATGGCCCCTTCCAAGTCATCAAACGTGTGGGCAAAGTGGCGTATCAACTGAAACTTCCTGAAGGAACCCAACTGCATGACATTTTTCACGTCAACCAACTCAAGAAACACCTGGGTAGCAAGGCAGTTCCCAACCCAAGACTACCACTACTCACCCCTGATGGTAAGGTCAAAACCGTTCCCTTGGCTGTGCTCCAGCGCAGGCAGATACCTCGTTCAGCTGGAGATTACAACATCCCTGTTCCACAATGGCTTGTGCATTGGGAAAATATGAGTCCTGCTGACGCCACCTGGGAGGATGCCTCGTACATTCAGGCCACCTTTCCACTCTTCAAGCCCTGAGGTCTTGTCTGAAGGAGGGGGCACTGTCAGGCCCCTGCCTATCTGAGTAGCTGCAGTGGACGGTCCGGATGCTACACCAAGATCGGACGGCTATCATCTTCAAGTTAGTTAACTTAATTACCTACCATTGTCAGTTAAGTAACTCTGTAATTCTCATCTCTGTAAAACGCTTGAGCCTACTCTTCGATATAAAGGGTAGGTGGGGAGGATGGGTGGATCAAGCAATACAAAAAACCCTAAATTTATCTTCTTTATTCCTGTTCTTAGGCCTAGAGTGCCGTAATTCTGAGCTCATCGGGGCTCCTCTTCCTTCTTTGCTCATCGCACCAAGTCAAGGCCCTCGGGTCCTGGCAAAGATGCAAGATCAAAGCCGTGGTGCGGCAAGAACCAATGTGAGAATAAAGGTGAGATCTAGGAGAGATAACTTCGCCGCAGGAAACACGTATACACCACGGGCCGAGTCACAACACAGGAAGCCAACACGAAGCATGCATGGCCCACCACGAATATACAGGCATGGCCCACCACGATATGCACGACGAAGCTAGGCAACACACCGTATGAACATAGCGGAGAGAGTACACGTGCCGATCGGAGAAATAAGGTAATGACCATCCAAATTCTGAGAAAAATGGAAACCCACGTGGTTTTAGATAGTACTTGTTTGTGCACTGCCACATAAATAACTGAAAGTTTTCAGGATTATTTTCATTTAAAAACACAGACACCGTAATAAATTTGTGTCCATATACTAAGAGCATGTCTAACAGGCCCCTTATATCGCGAGCGCCCCGTAAAATTCCGGCAGCATACGGGGTGCGGGCCAAAACGGCCGTCTAGCAGCCCCCGTATGCGGCCTGGCCCGTACGAAATTTTTACGGGGCCTGCGAAACCGCCCCCGCCGCCCCGTACTTATAGTGGGTGAGGGTTGGGGTGGGGGTCCAACCCCCCACCCGCAACCCTAGCTCCGCCGCGCGCCGCCGCAACTCCGGTGAGAGATTCCCCGCGCGCCGCCGCCCCATTCCAAGCGCCGCCCAAGCGATGTCTTCCCCCGACGGCTCCGGCTCCCCCACCGCCCGCTCCAAGCGCCGCCACAAGCCGGAGACGCGCGGATTGGGAGATACACCAGCAGTGCAAGCGCGGCCGCGACGGTGTAAGCGGCAGCGGAGGAGGAGGCGCGGCGACAGCGGAGGAGGAGGAACTTCCGGCGACAGCGGAGGAGGAGGAGGCCGCGTTCGCGGCGGCCGTCGAGCTTTCGGAGGAGGAGGCGAAGGCCGTCGCCGACGTCGAGCAGTTCAAGGCGATGGAGGCTTCCGGCCTCGTCGTCTTCCTGGACTAGAATAGGTTAGGACGAGCTCGAGCTCGATTTCATGTAAGCAACGATGATCATCTGAATAAAATCGAGTTCATCTTTTCTCCCGCGAAGTTCAAATTCAAACATACAGGGCGGCGATAGGGGGTCTGCTAGATGAACTTGTAAATTTGAGCACAAAAATTCCTAGATTTCGTGTGCAGGGCCCTCTACACGCGATTTAGGGGGCGAAATTGTAAGGGTCCTGTTAGACATGCTCTAATAACGATATAACATCTGAATGCAATACCTATGAAGTAAGGAACATTTGAGTACGACTCTTAATTTCATCACAGTGAATTTCAGTTTTTATGGGGGACCTTATAATTCCATAGGAGCCTAGCTCGCCTTGGATTCTGTGGTTTCCTAATGCCTAGGAAGGTGTCTAATCCATCCTATCCACGATATCACTTATTACTTCCACTGATACCGTTACCACAATCCATGAGTAAATAGAATGGAGACCAAGGAGATGGATGAAACATCACAGGAGAGCCTACATGCCAGAGATGGGGGGAAATAGAGAGCCATCTCACAACAGGAATTCCTTCAGCTTACAAAACGGTGGAATGACATACTAGTTATGGATCTCGAGCTTGCCGAGTTTCCATCCTACTTGTCTCCTACAATTTGCAAAGGAAATTTTCTTGCTTGTTGCGTATATCTAGCTCGGAGGGTAGCAGTCCCGCAACACCTGGCGCATATGTTCAAAATCATGAAGACTCCCAATCTTAATGAACTTAATCACGCCACCTGACATTGGCTGACTAGCGGTTGTACGTAGTATTCCACATGAATTTTTTGCTACTAATTCACTCTTTAGCCTATTGAAGAGTATGTGGCCAACTATATACACAATGGTAGCTAGCATCGGATGGTTGTATAAATAAAACTATTTGCCTAAATAGATCTTGCTGCATGCTCTCGTGTGCGATCTCTTTGATGTGTTTTGTAAGCAAAGCGACATGGTTGGCCAAAATAGCTCTTATGATATGATTATGCGAGCATAAGTAGCCAAGAGACTCTTTAGCCCTTCAACGCAAGAGACCGGTTTCGTTAGAGTTCCTCCATTTTTAGTGTTGGAGCCACCACGCATCCTCACCTGCGCAAGACCCACAATTTATCCACCCCAATGTGGGGACCCAGAGGTAGCCCTACGCCAGTGTGCGTAATTGCCTTCCCTTTCCTCCCCCCACCCCCCACACCCCTTTCTTCTTCTTTTCCTGGGACCAAGCGCCGCAACCCCGACATACAGGAGAATTCTGGCTCTACTTTGTCCGCACACCCATCATTCTTGCGAATAGTTAACTCAAGGGGAATTTTGAAAGATACACAAGAAAACAACCCCTAAAACTTGAAATCTTACTTAGCATGAAAGTTCAAAGAAGTAAACTAGTTCATCATTCTTCAGACAGTTGATCATCCGGACATAATTTACATATATATATTTTAATTATGGGCCTGAGCGAGCTTACCCTAATTATCCCAACATGAATGGACGCAAAAGGAGCTCCAGTAAATGTCCCTAGGCCTACACTGCCAATGGCACCTTCGTGCTTATTATTCGTTGAACTCGCGCATAAGCCACTAAGGCAAGTCGGATTCAGTAAGATCATGGATGATGCGGGGCTCGAGCTTCCACTCTCTCTTCTTGTCCTAGATGCAGCGCTCCAGCTCAATTACGTTGAACGCCTCCTCGGTCATGTTGTAGATGTTGTTTTATGGTGATCCAAATTCATATGAAGATAAAGGAAAGTTCGGCCTTCGCTACGCAGTTGATACCGAGTTGGAGTTGGATACACAGTTACCGACCTAGTTAGGTCAGGACCGCCTTTATATACCTCTTGTAAGCCGCCGCACGGGATAAGCCACACATTGTAAATCCCGGCGCGATTGTAACCTCACCCTGAAATAGTGAAGTATTGCTGGCTGGCGCCCGTGGTTTTTTCTCTTCCTTGTTGGAAGGGTTTTCCACGTTAAAATCTCGTGTCCCCGTTGGTTTGATCTTGCTTAATTTCATCATTGTTTTTCTATTGCGTGTAACAAGTGGTATCAGAGCCCTGTTTCAGATTAGGGATTCGCGATGGCATCGATGAAGTTTGATCTACCGTTGATGGACTACAAGACGAGGTTTTCTCTGTGGCAAGTAAAGATGCGTGCGGTTCTGTCGCAGGCATCGGATCTTGATGAGGCGCTGGATTCTTTCGGGAATAAGGAAGCGAAGGTGTGGACTGCTGAGGAGAAGCGCAAAGATCGTAAGGCTTTGTCGTTGATTCAGCTTCATCTGTCTATTGATATATTGCAAGAGGTGCTGTTGGAGAAATTCGCGGCTGCGCTGCGGGTCAAGCTGGAATCGATCTGCATGTCAAAAGATCTCACCAGCAAGATGCACGTAAAGATGAAGCTGTTCTCGCTCAAGATGCAAGATGGTGGTTCTGTCATGAGCCACTTGTCGATCTTTAAGGAGATCGTGTCCGACCTAGTGTCGATGGAGGTAAAATATGATGATGAAGATTTAGCTCTTCTGCTGCTATGTTTGCTGCCTAGTTCTTTTACAAACCTGCGTGATACCATACTGTTAAGCCGCGATGAACTAACTCTTGCGGAAGTTTGTGAGGCCCTGCAGACCAGGGAAAAGATGAAAGTTATGGTACAGGCTAACACATCGTCCTCCAAAGGCGATGCATTGCAGGTGCGAGGTAGACCTGAGCAGCGAGATAACAACTACAACAACAACAACAGAGATAAAAGCAGGGGCCGTTCAAAGTCCAAAGGACGAGACAAGTTCTGCAGGTACTGCAAGAAAACCATCACACCATTGATGATTGCTGGAAGGTACAGAACAAGGAAAAAAGGAACGGTACATACCAACCGAAAAATAATTCTGACGGTAATGGTAATGGTACTGGTAAGGCTGTTGTTGTTGCTGCTGAAAGTAGTTCGGATGGTGAATGCTTAGCTGTTTTTACTGCATGTGTTACCCGTGATGATGAGTGGATTCTTGATACTGCTTGTTCGTTTCATATTTGCTGTAACAAAGAATGGTTCAGTTCTTATGAAGCTGTGCAGACTGGAGATTTTGTGCGTGTGGGAAACGACAACAAATGTCACATTGTTGGCGTTGGATCTGTTCAGATCAAGACCCATGGGGGGATGACACGTACATTGACGGGAGTGAAACACATACCATCCATGGCGAGAAATTCGATCTCGCTGAGTACCCTTGATTGTGACGGGTACAAATATGTCCGAGGGGATAAGCGCCTGAAGGTATCAAAAGGTTCTCTCATTGTTATGATTGGTGATATGAATTCTGCCAAGTTATATATTCTTAGAGGTAGCAGTTTGTCTGGTACTGCTGCTGTTATTACTAATGATGATGCAAGTACAACTAACCTCTGGCATAAGCGGCTTGGACACATGAGTGAACATGGTATGGCAGAATTGGTGAAGAGAGAACTGCTGAAGAACTGCAATATGAGTAAGTTGTTGTTCTGTGAACACTGCGTGTTTGGTAAGCATAAGAGAGTTAAGTTCAATGCTTCCGTTCATAGCACTAAAGGTACACTGGATTATGTACATGCTGATTTATGGGGGCCTTCACGTAAGCCCTCTTATGGTGGTGCTCGTTATATGCTTACTATCATTGATGATTACTCTAGAAGAGTTTGGCCTTATTTTATGAAAACTAAGGATGATACTTTTGCTGCTTTTAAAGAGTGGAAAGTTATGATTGAAAAGCAAACTGAGAAAAAGGTGAAGGTGCTTCGTACTGACAATGGTGGCGAATTTTGTTAGCATGCTTTTGATGATTATTGTGTGCAGGAAGGCATTGTCAGGCACCACACCATCCCATACACACCTCAGCAGAATGGTGTAGCTGAGCGGATGAATAGGACGATCATCTCCAAAGCTCGCTGCATGTTGTCCAACGCCCGCATGAATAGGCGTTTTTGGGCTGAGGCTGCCAACATTGCCTGCTACTTGATCAACAGGTCACCATCCATCCCTCTTGACAAGAAAACTCCTATTGAGGTATGGTCTGGTGAGTCGGCTGATTATTCACAACTGAAAGTTTTTGGTTGCACTGCCTATGCTCATGTTGATAATGGAAAATTAGAGCCTAGAGCTATTAAGTGCTTATTTCTTGGTTATGGTTCTGGAGTAAAAGGATATAAGTTATGGAACCCAGAAACCAAAAAGACTTTCTTTAGCAGAAGTGTTGTGTTTAATGAATCTGTTATGTATGAGGACAGTTTGTCAACTGATGTTATGCCTGATTCTTCTGATGAGGACGAACCACGAGTTCGTTTGCTGGTGGAGCCAGACCACCTGGATGAGGAGGAAACTAAAATTGATGAGGAGGATATTGTGCCGCCCTCACCTCCTATTGTGCAGCAAGAAAATTTGTCTATTGCAGAGCGTAGAGAGAAGAGGAATAAAGGACCTCCTACTCGTTTAATTGAGGAATGTGATGATGTTTATTTTGCTCTAAGTTGTGCAGAACAGGTGGAGAATGATGCTGAACCTGCTACATATAATGAAGCTATTGGTTCGGTTGATCGTGACAAGTGGGTTGGTGCAATGCACGAAGAGATGCAATCACTTGAGAAGAATGGCACATGGGATATTGTGCGCTTGCCTAAACAAAAGAAAGCCGTCCTCTGTAAGTGGATATTCAAAAGAAAGGAGGGCTTATCTCCCAGTGAGCCTCCAAGGTTTAAGGCAAGGTTAGTAGCAAAAGGTTTCAGTCAGATTCCAGGAGTGGATTATAATGATGTGTTCTCACCTGTTGTCAAGCATAGTTCTATTCGTACTTTCTTTAGTATTGTTGCTATGCATGATCTTGAGCTTGAGCAGTTAGATGTGAAGACTGCGTTTTTGCATGGAGAACTTGAGGAGGAAATATACATGGACCAACCTGAAGGGTTCATAGTGCCTGGTAAAGAAGATTTCGTGTGCAAGCTAAAGAAGTCTCTTTACGGTTTGAAACAGTCTCCTCGACAATGGTATAAAAGGTTTGATTCTTTTATGATGTCACATGGCTTTAAGAGGTCTGAATATGATAGTTGTGTGTACATTAAATTTGTTGATGAATCACCTATATACTTGCTGCTATATGTTGATGATATGTTAATTGCTGCCAAGAGCATGAAAGAAATCACTACATTGAAGAAACAATTGAGTAGTGAGTTTGAGATGAAGGATCTTGGTCCTGCTAAGAAAATTCTAGGTATGGAAATTTCAAGAGACAGAAAATCTAGATTGCTATTTCTTAGTCAGGAGAATTACATTAGGAAAGTTCTTCATCGTTTTAATATGCATGATGCAAAGTCTGTTAGTACTCCTATTGCTTCACACTTCAAGTTGTCAGCATTGAAATGTCCTACTACTGACAAAGATATTGAGTATATGTCACGAGTTCCCTATGCTAGTGCTGTTGGTTCCTTAATGTATGCCATGGTGTGTTCCCGACCTGATTTGTCTTATGCTATGAGTTTGGTCATTCGATACATGGCTAATCCTGGTAAAGAACATTGGAAAGCTGTTCAGTGGATTTTCAGGTACCTTCGCGGCACATCCAAAGCTTGCTTGAAGTTTGGCAAGACTGGTGAGGGACTCGCAGGCTATGTGGATTCAGATTATGCTGCCGACTTGGATAAGAGGAGATCCCTCACAGGTTATGTTTTTACGATTAGTGGATGTGCCGTTAGCTGGAAGGCTACCTTGCAGGGTGTTGTTGCACAATCTACTACTGAGGCTGAGTATATGGCTATTGCTGAAGCATGCAAGGAGTCAGTTTGGTTGAAAGGCCTGTTTGCTGAGCTTTGTGGAGATGATACTTGCATTAACCTATTTTGTGACAGTCAGAGTGCTATTTACCTTACTAAGGATCAGATGTTCCATGAGAGAACAAAGCACATTGATGTCAAGTACCATTATGTGCGTGATGTTGTTGCACAAGGTAAGCTGAAGGTATGCAAGATTAGTACTCATGATAATCCTGCTGATATGATGACAAAGCCAGTTCCTATTGCTAAGTTTGAGCTTTGCTCAAGCTTAGTTGGTATCACTGCTTAGCCCAAGAGGCTATTTGGCGCCGAAGGTGTTTTCTTTGTGTGTTTCAGGTGAAGGTTCTCATTTATGCTACAAGAGGGAATTTGTCTCAAGGTGGAGTGTTGTTTTATGGTGATCCAAATTCATATGAAGATAAAGGAAAGTTCGGCCTTCGCTACGCGGAGGCCCGTCGCCGGAGGCTTAGGGCCTAGTTAGAGTTGATACCGAGTTGGAGTTGGATACACAGTTACCCACCTAGTTAGGTCAGGACCGCCTTTATATACCTCTTGTAAGCCGCCGCACGGGATAAGCCACACATTGTAAATCCCGACGCGATTGTAACCTCACCCTGAAATAGTGAAGTATTGCTGGCTGGCGCCCGTGGTTTTTTCTCTTCCTTGTTGGAAGGGTTTTCCACGTTAAAATCTCGTGTCCCCGTTGGTTTGATCTTGCTTAATTTCATCGTTGTTTTGCTATTGCGTGTAACAGTAGATGCGTTTCTTCTTCACTCGAAGCTGCGCAGAGTGGATAGATTGTGCACCGATGATCGTGAGAACTTCATCCTCCTTCTAGACATTGTACAAGTCATTGTCCAACGACTCGTCACCGCATTCGTTCTCCGTTTGATTCGGAAGAGGCGCATATCCGGGTGACCTGATAGGTCCTACGTCCAATTGAGCCCACATATGAGGTGGCGGTCAAATGCGTCTCCAGCGCCGAGAGAGTATTGGGATTGTAGGCCCGTAGGTAACATAATGGCAATGGTCCAAAAGATTAATTAAAAAAGAAAAATTTCAATGTGTGAGGTGACCCATGTGAGAAATATAACTTCCACAAGTCGGAGATCTTTTGTTTTGGCAAGGACAAGGAGGAAAGTTTCGCTGTGAGATTGGGTCCCTAACTTTTCAGATATATTGGGGTTCCAATCAATTTTAGACAGATGAAAAATGGACAATGGAAGCCTCTGGAGCACATATTTGAGAAAAAGTTAGCATGTTAGATAGGGAATTTTATTGTGCCATGTGGACCACGTCAGATTTATTAATTCTTTCCTCACAAGCCTACCGATGTTCATGAATACCCAAAGGCTACGCAAAAGACTGGATTACTTTAGATCATGCTTTGTTGTTAGATTGATGGCATTGGAAAAAATATTCCTCGACAAAGTGGAACATTATTTGTATACAAAAAGATTCTGGAGTTATAGTACGAATTTCTTTTATGTAAATGGTTGTTAAAAAATCTTAATGTGGATAATGTATGTAAATAACTAGTAAATAACAAATAGCTTTATTCTAAATATATATCTACCAGGAAGACCACTTGCCCCGCATCCGTTTCCTCCTTATGTTACACCGGACACATGCCACGAACGGCACAATCGACCAGGTCGAGCTCATCTTTCACCGGTGAGTATACCAGCAGTGAACGAGGCCCGTAGAGTGTGACACCTAGTTGACATCCTGGTAGATCACACATTGTTGAGTCAGGAAATGCTGGTGCTAGTGACAAGGTTGAGCACATCGGCATAGGAGAGACACACATGCTCCATGTTCCAAGGAGGATCGATGGTGCTGACATGTGCCACATAAGAAAAAAAATCATGTTGTTAGGCCGCAGAGAGTTCCTTAATGCCTCTCAAGCCTAGCTAGAGCAAGGTAGCTGCTAAGACTGATGACACACATTATCTATGAGATATATGATTAGGTCCATTGTAACTCAATTTTGATATCGGTGATGCGTCACTCAGAAGGAAAAACTCATACTTGCTGTCATCTGCTGAAGCAGCTGATTGGATTTGCAATATATAGAGCCATGTGCCAGCCAATAATTCATTAAAATTATCAGTGTACATAATTTTGATGCAGAGGCTGAAGGCAAGCCCCTATTTCAACAAACAAAAAAAAACTCAAAATAGGCGAGGAGATTTTGTAGTTGGCCGTATGTCTTTTATAGTTGGTGGTAATTGAAGAAAACAAAACCAAGGAGTGGCCACTGCTCACGGTGTTGGCTATGCGTGAGATCTGAATTTGTCCGGAATAGCTCCGTCACTGTAACAAAATTGACAAGATAAATTATTCCAAAATTTTACAGTTCATTAGATTATTCTAGGCCGTCTATTCTTACATATCCCACTTGCCGCTGATTTTCTTGGGTACCCCCTCGTGGATTTTAGCTTCATTTTGACCTTGAGCAGGGAAGGACAAGTTCTTTCTCCTGGGAGGCGCTTGCAAAGGAAACCAATTTCATCATATGAGTACATTAAATGGAGCTGATTCACCATCTTCCCACACTATGAGTCAACTAGTGAGATGCGATCAAATCCGATTCCGTCGAGCACGATGTGCAAAAAGATGTCTCAGGTGCACTAGTCTTTGTAGAGACATGCGGTAAAAGTGGAAATACGAAAAATGAAATTAGCTATCACAAAGAAACAATTTTTTTTCGGTTTTTTATATCTATGGTTAGGGCATCTCCAGCCGTTGCGCCCCCTCAGGGCCCAAAACGCCGCCGTTTTGGGGCTGCCGCGGCGCTAAACGGCGCTATTCTGGAACCTGGGGGGCGCGTTTCCCAGTCGCGTCCCGAGCCCAAGAATCGGCCCAAACAAACACAGTTGAAAAACTAGTGAAATTTTATTGAAATTTGGAAACTGCGTACATATTCGGCGCGAATTTAGCTAAACAAAAAATTTAAACTAAACAAATTATTTGAGGCCGAGGCTGGCGGCGATCGCCTGGCTGTAGTCGCCGCCGTCGTCATCGTCGTCGCTGGGGGCGTCGCCGGGGCGCTTGCTCCCCCCTGTCCCTCGTCGCCGCCGCCGCAATCCCACCTGCTCGCCTCGAGGGCTTGCTGGATTGCGTTCTCGTCGTCGGAGTCGGGGTCGAGGATGACGTACTCGGTCTCCTTCTGCGGCGGCGGGGGAGGGACGCGGAGGCGGGCCGCGTTGGCGGCGGCCTCACGCTCGCGCGCCGCCTTGCGCTGCTCGGCTTCAGCACGGGCAGTCCCCTTGCTGCCGCCCGCCACGCCATTACGCCGGCAGCCTTTGGGCGGGGCGCATGCACTGGGCGGCCGCCACGCCATAAACGCCGGCAGCCTTTGACCGCGCGGAAGCCGAGAAGACGATCACGGGCAGTTCTGTTCCCGCGTTTTCTCGTCCGCGTCGGTGACCGAGTTGGCCCACGCGCGCGGCCGCGCAGTTTCGCCCCCCCAGGCCGAACCCAGCGGGCTGGGTTTGGCCTGGGTGCCGCGGCTGAGCCTCTGGGGGGCCGACTGGTGAAGAAGCGGCGCTATTCGCCGCTTCCGCCGCGAAAAAAGCCTCCTGGGGGGGCTCGGGGGGGGGGGGGGGGACGGCTGGAGATGCCCTTAGGCAAGATTATTATGCGAAATTATTTACCGATACTAATATTTAGTATAGAGACAATTTTCTTCACTCCACACCTGATTTGCAGATGATGAGTTGATTTTCCATCCCCCATTGAGTTGGAGCGCTCTGTAAACATATTTTTTTCTTGTTTCTACTCCATGAATCAGGGGCCACATTATGATATGTATTTAGATGGGACAAAAAGTAGAATCAAGCTTTAGAGAGGACAAAAATATGACGTCAATATTTTAGTTTTATATATCAACTGAGTTTACTAATAACTTCATCGCTAGCTCCCTCCTTTAGTGACCGCTTGGTCAAGGTGAAAATCTATGTAATTGTATTTATCTCTTGCATGAAATTACTATGTATCCATTGCTACGAAATATCCTTTGTTGACAAATACATGTCCTTACTATGTATCCATTGCTACGAAATATCCGTATAACCGTCTTTATAGATGAGGTTTTGAAAGTAATATTTTCCCGAGGCCATAAAATTACATACATCATCCGACGTTTGTTTTTCTTCTTATACCCTTCACTTGCTAGCATACTCGATATACTTATATATGCAGGAGTTAAACGTACACATCTATTGAGGATTTGAACCGAATTATCTCAAATCGGATTTAGGAAGGTAAGATGGACAGGGCGGCATCTAGCGGTCAACATAAGGCAATATGGGGGTGGGTGGGGGGTGGTGGTGGACACGGACAATACGTCAGTGGCTATCCCCTACCTACTCCTGGAGGTCAATTGGTGGCGTGGGTCACCTTCCGGGCACTCCTTCGGAGCAATCCAACTACATTAAATATAAGAACATGGTGGAGAGCGGCACCTGCCAAATCTCTTCTAAAAGATAACACTTCTTGTAGTATTATTGGAACTTCATATGTCAGCATTTTTGTTGGAATATATGTCGAATATGTGTACGAGCAGGGCTACCCTAGGACTTGTAATTAAACAGAAGCTTAGATGTTTGAGTCGGACACGTGTAACCTGGCCTAATATATAAAGGCAACGGGAGTAGCCCAAATAGACACGACGAAAGCTGTTAGGCTAGACACAAGATAACGAGGGGACGGTCCGGCGCCCGTGGCAGTGGCGGCCGGACCGGCGTGGCGTGGAGATCTGGTGCGTTTGTATTGCCTCGGCGGGCTTGTCGTCGATGGCGACTTGATATCAGCAGGCGCGCAAGGGGAGCCGGTGGCTTGTGCCGGCGACCAAGGCAGCCGGTGCAGCGGTATCGATGGGGAGGAGCGCCCATAGTCATGCCCCACAGATGTAGGCGAGTTCGCCGAACTGCGTTACCAAATCTCGGTGTCATGTTTTGTTGTGATTGTTTGTCCTCGGTAGATCGACTATGCGCCTCGGATTTGTAACAAGTGGTATCAGAGCAAGGTTCGTCGGCGGCGAAAGTTGATCTAGAGGAAGGAGATGCATCGTGAGTTGGATCGTTTCGCGGCACGGCTATGGTGAATCCACGGCAGAGCGAGATAAAGGAACTCGGAAGATGCAACCGGAAGCAGTTCGTGCAAGGCGGCGTGCAGGCGCAGCATCAGGAGTATCGGCCGGATCAATCTCGGCGAGATCGATCGGAACGGCACTAGTAGAGAAGTGCCTTTCTATGGAACAGATTCTGTGGCGCATGGCTTCTTGGTGCGCCACAAAAATATATTTCTGTGGCGCACGGGTGGGCATGCGCCACAGAAAAGAGACATTCTGTGGCGCACGGGACCGTGGTGCGCCACAGAAAAGAGGAATTCTGTGGCGCACGGGATGGGGGTGCGCCACAGAAATTAGCTGGGGGCCACACCAATAATTGCCACACTCCCTTTCTGTGGCGCATGGTAGTTAGTGCGCCACAGAAATATGACATTTCTGTGGCGCACCACTGCCAGGTGCGCCACAGAATTCCCATCCGAAAAAATTATGCCCTCACGCACCAACTCCACCCCCCCCCCCCCCCCCCCCCGGGAACGCCTTTTCTAGTTTTTGACGGAAGAGTTGAAGGTCTAAAAAGCATCAAAAAATAAATCCCTTATAGATGCACGGAGAGTTTAATGTCTACTTTTTAATCATATTTTGAAATATGAATTTCGACTTTCTGAGCAAAAGTTTTATAAAAAAAGTAAAATGGCCATAACTTTTGCATACGATGTCGAAAAAAAATGATCAAGATATTAAAAAAAACTAGAGAGAAAAAGGAACCCAACCTGTGAGCTTTTTTTAGAATCGCCAAATTCCAAAAGGAACAAAAGTTATGGCCATTTTAAGATTTTGACTAGAAAATAAAAAAAAATAAAAAAAAAATTCTGTGGCGCACCAAGGGGGGGTGCGCCACAGAATGTTGAGGCAGGATTCGAAATTTGCCTTCTTTTCTTCCTCTTCTTCCCTCTCCCCTCCACTTCTTCCCTTCTCTCCTCCACTTCTCCTCCACTTCTCATCTTCTATCTCTCCTCTCCTCTCCTCCTCCATCACCACCACCACCACCACCACCACCACCACCACCACCTCTCCTCCTCCTCCTCCACCACCACCACCACCCCTCCTCCTCCTCCACCACCACCACCACCACCACCACCTCTCCTCCTCCTCCTCCACCACCACCACCACCACCACCACCACCACCACCCTCCTCCTCCTCCTCCTCCTCCACCACCTCCGGCGAGCTCCTCCTCCTCCTCCTCCTCCACCACCACCACCACCACCACCACCACCACCACCCTCCTCCTCCTCCTCCACCACCTCCCGCGAGCTCCTCCTCCTCCTCCTCCTCCACCACCACCACCACCACCACCTCCGGCGAGCTCCTCCTCCTCCTCCTCCTCTACCACCACCTCTCCTCCTCCTCCTCCTCCTCCTCCTCCTCCACCACCACCACCTCCGGCGAGCTTCTCCTTCTCCTCGCCACCAACTCCGGTGACCCCCATCCTCCACCGACCAACTCCGGCGAGCATCCGACGAAATCCGGCGAAATTTCGAAATTTCGAAAATTTCCCGCGGCCAGATCTGGCCGCCTTTTTTTTTTGAAATTCAAAAAAAAATTCTGTGGCGCACCCCCCCTTGGTGCGCCACAGAATTGCAAATTTCTGTGGCGCACGGCTGAGGTGCGCCACAGAATTGACATTTCTGTGGCGCACGACCTCGGTGCGCCACAGAAAAAAATTCTGTGGCGTGAATTCTGTGGCGCACCCCTCTGGCCCCTAGGTGCGCCACAGAATCCCATTTTGGTGCGCCACAGAAAGGCCTTTTCCTAGTAGTGCGGACGGCTCGTGTACCAGGCGTTGAGGCTTGGGTGGACGGCTCGTGGTTTTGGGCATGCAAGACGCATGCCTGGTGCGGCCCAGGCACATGAGCAACTAGCAGGTCCAGGCGCGAGGGGTTGGAGGGCTCGTCCAAGACGCTGTGCGCGTTTGATGCTGGGTAGGTACACGCACTAGAGCATGCACGAAGCTATGCAAAGGAGCAGCACGAGATTTGTTAAAGGAAAAAGTGGACGTGTCAGATGTGTAGCAGGCATGCCATCGTGAGTTAAAGAAAAAAAAAACTATCTAGAAACTTGGAGTGTACGTGAGGTGAGGATGGTGCATGGCTTTCAAAGCTTTGCAATCTACACACGGAAGGTACCAAGGAGTGTATGGATTATTTCAGGATTTCTTACTCGTTGCACCGGTGGTGTACGGGATGGGTGCGGCAGATACAAGAAGATACGGAGTCGCAAGTTCACGGGAAGATTGACAGATATTGGCAGACTTATCAAGTTGATCGACATGGACTAATTCGGCGAGGGCGACGCGCGCATAAGGTTCAGACTAGCCTGAAGTGCGTCGTGGAGGATCATGCATATACGGGCGCCGGACGGTACATGGCAATTTGGCGGGTGCACTAGGCGCAAGGTGGAGCATGATTGCAGTCGGATATGTTCGGTTGGGTTGGACTGGACAGTCTGACGGGACAGAAGACGGTGAAGATCGGCGACGACGACTTAGGAGCGTGACGGCTGATGGTGTCCGAATTCTGTGGCGTGGCAACACGCGGCGCACGGTTATGCGTGCTTCGACATGCAATGGCGCAGGGTTGATTCAAGATGGAGTGCAATTGAGATCCTGAGGTCGACAGGGCGCGGGGTGGACCGATCATCTACCATGTAGGCATGTTGAAGGTGGAGCTGGAGTCTGACGATTCCACTCGGCTGATGGAGGGGCTATGGCGTAAGCTAGCAGAGAGTCAGAGCCTAGTCAGCGGGAAGGCGAGAAGCACGTGATTCGGACTGGAGCTCAGGGTTCGGAGAGATGCGTGGAACTCGGAATTGGTCAGGTATGACCGATGGTTATCTGCAGTGGGGCCTGAGATGGTGTGGGTTAGCGACCCTTGAGATCTTTGCCAAGATTGTGGATGCTCGACGCGGTAATAGCGGCGAGGCGTGCGGTAAGCACGGAACACAGCGACAGACCACGGCACTGGCGATCAGACATGTGGTCAGGCATGAGTGCAAGGGGTTGCTGAAGCAGTGTTGGCGAGTAACAGATTCATGATGGTAACTATCTATCGAGACCATGGAGATGGATGAGTGTTGGCCATGGAGAATCTGCGAAAGCGGTGATGAGACAGTTGTGAATTTGACTGGAGATGACTTAAGGCAACGGCAAAATTTCTTCAAGGTTTCAGAGATGCAGTCAACAATAGCGAGAATGATGAGTTCAGGTAATTCTTATTTGTGACACCTAATATGTGAGTTGTTCACTTTCACATGGATCAAGGACAAGGCTACCAAGGTGACGATGCAACGGCGTTGTCGATATGGTGACTTTATGATCGTTATGTGATGGCGGTGGACGGATACTCCGGAGAGTTGTGAGCACAAGACAAGAGTGAGGAAGAAATTAATTTTTCGTGGGAGCATTGACTGTGGTGAAACAAGGAAGGAAGTACGGTTGCAGGTGGAGTCATATGGAGTCAAAGGAGTAGCAGCTGAGCTCATGATTAATGGTTCAAGTCCAAGTATACAAAGATTCGGCATGACGGCTTCAAGATGGCGAAGGGCATATTCGCCAAGGTGGAGTTTGTTGGAATATATGTCAAATATGTGTACGAGTAGGGCTACGCTAGGACTTGTAATTAAACGGAAGGTTAGGTGTTTGAGTCGGACACGTGTAACCTGGCCTAATATATAAAGGCAACGGGAGTAGCCCAAATAGACACGACGAAAGCTGGTAGGCTAGACACAAGATAACGAGGGGACGGTCCGGCGCCCGTGGCAGGGGCGGCCGGACCGGCGTGGCGTGGAGATCTGGTGCGTCTGTATTGCCTCGGCGGGCTTGTCGTCGATGGCGACTTGATAGCAGCAGGCGCGCAAGGGGAGCTGGTGGCTTGTGCCGGCGACCAAGGCGGCCGGTGCAGCGGTATCGATGGGGAGGAGCGCCCATAGTCATGCCCCACAGATGTAGGCGAGTTCGCCGAACTACGTTACCAAATCTCGGTGTCATGTTTTGCTGTGATTGTTTGTCCTCGGTAGATCGACTATGCGCCTCGGATTTATAACAATTTTTATATGTGAGGACATATACCAGGAAAATTAATTTTTAGTAGGATACACATAATTAGCTGAGCAAGAGCAAGTAACATTTCTTAGTGATGGAATCACCCAAGATATATGTAATAACAAATGGCAAGAATGACCGTTTCACTCACTATGAAGGTTGCATACCGCTATTGACACCCAATTCATGGTGCTCTGCTACCTGGCACATCTTTATTTCGGCCAATGGTTTGCAAAATGGACATTCAACTACAAATGAGAAAATTGGACATTACTTAGAATTTAGTGTAAAAAGAGAAATATAATGTTTGGAATGAGGTTGACCAGAACAACCTATTCATGGTTTATCGTAAGTTATATTTATCAAGCTTATTTCTAAGGATTCTAGTTTATTTGGACATTGATATTAACTCATTCTTGTGTGCCTAGATTCTCAGTCCCATGGTTTATATTAATACATTGTACTTCATTTGATATGGATATAATAGAGCTCCATGAATATTATTTATGCTTGAATTGGAAAGAAATATTAAGTCTCATTGATAATTATTTTAAGGTGAATTCTTTCTTATTATTAAATATTGTTTGTGGTTATAAGAATGTTATACTACCTAAGCTATGTCATTATTTATTAACAGAGTTATTGTTAACACAAACATGGATGGAGGATGATCTCAAGATGAGTTGGGAAAACAATATGTGGCTGATGGGAAACAAGCTTGCAAGTGTTGAAATCAATCAAGCCATGGTGAAAACAATAAATAACAATTGTTATTTCCATGAAAGCAGTTGTTATTCATCAAGACAAGGGGATAGGCGCCTCCACAAAGTCAAATGCGTCATAGGAAATCCTATTTCGAATAGTTATGGTTTGTATACAATGTGTGGCCGAAATCCCATAGTGTGGGTCGGTTTGTATCCATGTGTGAGTCCAATTAGGATTCCTAGTCCAATAGGGAAAGGTTGCTTGCGCAAGTGCCCCCTTCTGGCCGCACCACCCCCTCTCTTATACCCCTCCTGCGAGTTGAGGAAAAGGAGACCAAGTTTAAGATAAACCCTAGATTTTCGAGATTGAACCATGTTCATCTGAAAGTTATGCCCACCTTGTTGGTGGTGTTACTCAAGTCAAAGTTGCGTGATATCTTGTTATTCCATCTGGGAATAGGGGGATACAGGACCACTTGGAAATCTTTGATTACGTGTGCAAGAGTGTGTAGTTGAGAATATCCAAAGGGATTGGTTGTTGTTGCATTGGCATCAAGGGTCATCCAGGTGAGAGGTTTCAGTGTAGCACTATTTATCAGAAAATCTAGAAACCCACAAAAAGAGAGTGAGAGTTCATCGAGAAGATCGGGCCACCGCATATCATCTTGGTATCAGAGCTCCAGGTTGCCTCGGTGAGCAAATATATCCATAGTCTAGTTGTTTTTATTTCCTATACAGAAAAAGCCACACAAAATTTTTAGGTCTAGTTGTTGCCATAGCCTTAGATCACCATTGTCAAGTGTCTAGTTGATGTCTTGTGTTTGATTTCGTGTCACTTTTTCTCCTTTTGTGTCTTGTTATTTCGATCTAGGTTTAGGGTTCTTGAGTCTTTCGAGTCTTGCCATTGATACCACCGAAATCCACCTCATTGTTCCAATCCGAGTAGTGTTTTCCTTCATATTTCGTGTTGTGTTTGTTTCCTGCCATGGGCATAGTTTCCATACAATTTTCTTGCCGCAAACATGCCCTAGTTACACTCGGATTCATATCTAACCACGCTGCAATTCTGCCCTTGCCAAATCCATTCCGTGTGTGTTGGTGTTCTAGTTGCAGTCGGATTCCTACCGTGGCAGGAAAAGCTCCAAATCGCTGCCGCACCCATTCCTACACGCAGTCGGATTCGGTCCGTCTCATCCTTACCAAAAGCCCACGCGCGCTGATCGCACTTACGCTACCGCAAATTCCGTCACCGCGACAAGCTTTTCTTTACCAATCGAGTCACAGCGCGCTGCCGCGGTACCAAAAATCGCAGTTTCTCTTCCGTGGGTTACAAATCCTGCCGTGGGCAATTCTCATAGTCTAGCTAGTTTCGGTTTTATTTTTCTTTTCCAATTTCTTTAGGGTTTCAAGTCCGAACTTTGTGAGCCTTAGACACAACCTTTCTACAGCAACAAATAGGTACCTTACCCACATAAGAATAGTTATCTTTTGCTCGTTTTCAGGCTGCTCTCTTTCACATCCTTGTGTCACATTGTTCATAGCATTGTTATTAATTGATAGTATTGCTCCTAGTATTGTTATTTGGCCAATAAAAAGTATAAAAAAAGATAAAAGAGAAAAAGATAAAAACAGAATTGAGAAAAGCAAAAAGGCCTTGAGATACATTCATACATATCGTGGAGCCATTTTTCTATTGCTACATTGACACACCATTGAGCAATCTTGTGCCTGAATATTATTTGAGCTTGGCTAGTGTCTTTCCAGTGCATTGCAAAATTTCCTACATATATTTGCATTGCCACATTTGTCTCCATACTTGGTGTGTGTTTCCCTAGGTGTTATTTTATCATCACAAGCAGCAAATAGGACTTGTTTTTTGTGTTGTTAGGAATCCCAAGCCGAGCTCCACCATACTCCTTGTTGTCTTTGTTATACTATCATATCCTGGGTATTCTCTTCTCACACTTGGTACACTTTTCATTGGAACTTGTGGTAAGTTGATCCTTTTCACTCTTGGAACAATAAGTGAAGCCATCTTTGCTTGTTTTGAGTGAGTGTTGAGAGAGCACCACATCCCATTGATTTTTGTTTTCACTAACATAATGGGTGTTTCTAGTGTTGATGAGTATGTGCAGGTTGCTACGGGAACTAAAGAATTTATGACTGATATACAAGCACAAGTATCCCATCTATCCACAATGATTCATGACTTGCATCAAAACTTAATAGCTAAAGGTTTTCTAGTTGATGAGGAGTACTATACAAAATTGAAGCAATTAAGACAAGAAGAAAAATCAGTGGATGCATATTACATAGAGATGATTACATTGCTACAAGCATTTCGGGTTCTAGAGGATGAACAAACCACAACGCAAAGATTTTATGCAGGGTTACAATTCTCAATTAGACTCCAAGTGAGGCATGTTGAATATAGTACCTTGGATGAATTATTGCACCTAGCAAAAAAGGCAGAAAAGTGGATGGCCGAAGAGGTTCCTATGGCTCCAAGAAGAAGAATTTTTCCACCAATCCGAAAGCCAAGCATTACCATTACTAATGAAATAATATTTTTTCCTACTGTTGTTTCTTCTCATATGCAGACTTTTGAAGAAAGGGAGCACATAGTAACATCATCACCACCACCATTGGAGGAGCATGTCATTGTTCCTAGTATTTTTTCTTGTGATTCGCAAGTGACTTTTGAAGAAAGGGAGCCACAGCAAGTAGAACCTGCATCACGACTTGAGGTAGACAAATTCGTACCTAATAATTCTAAGGAGGATCTTATTGATAAAGGTGCTGATTTCGTGTTACCCCTCTCATGTATTGATTTCTGTGAACCCACTAAATTGCTAGGTTATTCTTGTGAGTTAACAAGCATAGATAGTCCACCTACATGTGATAATTAGTTAGTTTCGAAATTTTATCATGTGGTGTTGATTTCACATAAAGAAGTACTTGCTAAAATACCACCTAATGATATTGTGGATTACATCATGTTAAATGAATCAATTAGTGTGCAAAGTGCTATGAAAAAGCTTGCTGAAATTTCATATGTAAATTCTAGCAATTGTGTTTCTTCTTTCACTTTTAACTTGATTGGTGATTATAATATGAGTGAAAATTTTATGGTGGATCATATATGCATAACTTGTGATAAAGTGGCCGAATTAAACAATGTATTTCCTTGGGTAGATAAATTACAATTGCCTACATATGAGCATGACTTTACACATATGTTTGGTTTGCCACGGTCACATACATGTGCTAATAAATTGAGCTTCACTTATATTTGCAATTGTGATTGCTATTTTACGGAGTGCTATGACAATTATGTGATGTTTACAAGCAAAATTCGTGGTCACATGTCTTGGGCACAATTTTATGAGATGATAACAACTAATTCACCTCATTATAGATATATGTATAGTGCATACACGTTGTTGTTTTTGTTTATTCCACTTTCAGCATACAACAAGCCGAGGTCGTCTTGTCTTGAAGAAAGGGAGGATGATATGGATATAATAGAGCTCCATGAAGATTATTTATGCTTGAATTGGAAAGAAATATTAAGTCTCATTGATAATTATTTTAAGGTGAATTCTTTCTTATTATTAAATATTGTTTGTGGTTATAAGAATATTATACTACCTAAGCTATGTTATTATTTATTAACAGAGTTATTGTTAACACAAACATGGATGGAGGATGATCTCAAGAGGAGTTGGGAAAACAATATGTGGCTGATGGGAAACAAGCTTGCAAGTGTTGAAATCAATCAAGCCATGGTGAAAACAATAAATAACGATTGTTATTTCCATGAAAACAGTTGTTATTCATCAAGACAAGGGGATAGGCGCCTCCACCAAGTCAAATGCTCCATAGGAAATCCTATTTCGAATAGGTATGGTTTGTATACCATGTGTGGCCAAAATCCCATAGTGTGGGTCGGTTTGTATCCATGTGTGAGTCCAATTAGGAGTCCTAGTCCAATAGGGAAAGGTTGCTTGCGCAAGGGCCCCCTTGTGGCCGCACCACCCCCTCTCTTATACCCCTCCTGCGAGTTGAGGATAAGGAGACCAAGTTTAAGACAAACCCTAGATTTTAGAGATTGAACCATGTTCATCGGAAAGTTATGCCCACCTTGTTTGTGGTGTTACTCAAGTCAAAGTTGTGTGATATCTTGTTATTCCATCTGGGAATAGGGGGATACAGGACCACTCGTGATCTTTGATTACGTGTGCAAGAGTGTGTTGTTGAGAATATCCAAAGGGATTGGTTATTGTTGCATTGGCATCAAGGGTCATCCAAGTGAGAGGTCTCAGTGTAGCACTAGCTATCAGAAAATCCAAAAAACCACAAAAAGAGAGTGAGAGTTCATCGAGAAGATCGGGCAACACCATATCATCTTGGTATCGGAGCTCCAGGTTGCCTCGTTGAGCAGATTTATCCATAGTCTAGTTGTTTTTATTTCCTATACAGAAAAAGCCACACAAAAAATTTAGGTCTAGTTGTTTCCATAGCCTTAGATCACCATTGTCAAGTGTCTAGTTGATGTCTTGTGTTTGATTTCGTGTCACTTTTTCTCCTTTTGTGTCTGGTTATTTCGATCTAGGTTTAGGGTTCTTGAGTCTTTCGAGTCTTGCCATTGAGACCACCGAAATCCACCTCATTGTTCCAATCCGAGTAGTGTTTTTCTTCAATCCGTGGCATAGTTTCCATACAATTTTCTTGCCGCAAACCTGCCCTAGTTACACACTAAAAGGATAGCTAGCTACTAGAGGTCTCAACTAAACCAAGTTTCGTGTCACGCCTACCCGAGGACTCACCTAAACTGGCGAAGTCAAAAAAAGAAGAAGGCATGTAGGCAGGGAAATACGGCTACCTCCTGGCCAGTTCCAGCTCCACGTCAACCCTCAAATACAAAAACACAATTAAACCTCAAATATAAAGTTTCCATGTGCCCAATTAGCATCTTCTTGTATAACAAACCTGACCAAACTCCCAGATTCATTTACTAACCTTGTCTATCCAAGTACACACATGATTAGGTTGTTTCAGGACACACTCTAATTCTCACAGATTAACCAAATAGCTCCATACCAACACACACTTTAGCAATAGTTCAGAAATTAAAGAGAGACGAAGAGACAAGGATCGAGTGGGTCAACCCAACGGAAGCTGCAGGTTTCGTGATGAGGAGCGGGACGAGATGGCAGGGAGGGAGAGCTTCAGGTGAATTGGGCTCCAAAGGATGCCCCGGGTGAAGAAGATCCTGGACCCGATCTGCGCCAACGTCAGAGACACCACCGACCTGACTAGCCCGCTGAGCCCGTGGTGAATCTCACAAACACATTCAACATGCACACGTCAAAACAAATCGAGAGAAAAGAACCAAGCAAGATCTACCGAGTTTAGGTGGTTGCCTGGTTGGTTACCTAGAGGAGGGTCGCGTTTTGCGCGAGCTGAAGCCGTCGGGGCGGTGCTGGAGCGGTCTACCTCGGCGACCAGCTTGGCATTGATCTCCGGATGGCCGGCGAGGAGGTACACGGTGGAGGAAAGCATGAAGGCCGTGGTGGCTGACCAGGTGAGGAGGTGATCGTAGGTGAGCGCGCCCACGTACCCCGGCGTGAGCAGCTCCCTCATCTTGTCGATGCCGTCACGAGCGTTGAGCAGTGCCGACAGGAAGTCGCTTTGCTCTCTCCTCTTGTCCCCGTCGCACTCTTGGCCCACTACGATCTCATGAACCCTTGTGCGCAGCCGCTCGTTGGTTGTCGTGATCCTCTGCTCCGTCGTCCCGGGAATCGGCCGCAGCAGCCACCGGGCTAGTGCCTGCAGCGCCGGCGCGACCAGGCACATCACGATGGAGAGAGACCCCGACAGGTCCATCTTGAGCAAGGTGGTAGAGTGGACGTGCTCCCGCTATGAACTCTGCAACAGCTACATCTCGTCGGAACAGAGCCCCGGAGGCGGCGCTTTGGAGGAGGGAGGGATCGATGGAGGAAGGGGGTTTGTAAGAAGCAGCGCGGGGAGGAAGTGAGGGATGTGGATTTTGGTCTAGGGTTACGTCAGGACTTGGCCACTTCGTTACTTTCACTGGCGCATCAATTTCGTTTGTCCACGCGCGTCAATTTTTTATTATTCGATCTCGCTGGCAACATTTCAACACACTTTTTTTTCCTCACTCTTACCCGGACCCATTCTTTAAGGTCCTACATTACAGTGTGTTTTTAAGATATGTGTAGCATTGTTGGATATAAATTCTATTTTCCTTAATCCAGCAATTTATTATCGGTATGAGTTTTCTTTAACTAATTTGTAACCTTCATTAATCATTCAAAAAAGGTTATACCTTCCACAAGTCGTGGAAAGAGAAACAAAAGCGGGTACGGTCTCGAGCGAATTCAGTTTTGATGTATATTCTATTACATCTCTTTGTCGGCCATAGTCCCTCTCGCGGGAAGAAAAAAAATCGTTTTCATTTTCCATACAAACATGCATATTGTAACAACTAACAATGTTGACGAAGAAAGTATTATTTTTCGTTGAATAAAAATACCATTTTCCATTTTTAGAGTGTAAAAAATGGGATTTTTTGTGAAGCATCTATCAAAAATATGTTGCAAAAATGTAACAAATAACAAAGTTACTACCCCTCAATAGGTCAAAATACACCTATTTTGAAAAAGACAAATTTTGCCGATTCCGTTGAAACCGGGCCAAATTTGAACTACAAGTGCCTCGTAGTTTGCTCGTGATTTTTCAAATAATCATTTTCAGGTACCCAAGTACATATTTGAACATAGATACACCAAGAGTTCATCAAGATTCAACCCCTAGGTACTAACGGTCATGTCCCCCGTTTTGACCGTTTTCCGAAACCGGCATAGAAATTTCCAGAAAATTCAAAAAAAAACTCGAATTGATGCAAGACCTTCGTATGGTGTTATTATATTTGTCCTAGTATCTACCAAAAATAATAAACTTGGAATACGACAGTGGGTTGAAAAAGTGTTCACATAAATGAGCTATCTCCTACGAAGATTCATGGCTTTCGGGCCAAATGACGAATGTTATGGCCAGTTCCATGGCATAGTTTGTTTAAATGAGACCATATTCCACACAAAGATGCATATTGGAAAAACTAACAATATTCACGAAGAATGTTTTATTTTTCTCTGAATTAAAACATAATTTTCCATTTTCAGAGTGTCAAAAATGGATTTTTTTGTGAAGCACCTAGCGAAAATATGTTACAGATATGTACAAAGTAAAATTCTAAACATATTATGTCATATTTTATCTACAAATAACAAATTTACTACCTCTCAATATCTCAAAATACACCTCTCTTGAAATAGACAAATTTCTGCCGATTCTGTTGGAACCGGGCCAAATTTGAACTACACGTGCCCCGTAGTTTTCTCTTTATTTTTTAAAAAAATCTTTTGTAGGTACCCAAGTAGCTATTTAAACATAGATACACCAAGAGTTCATCAAGATTCAACCCCTAGGTACGAATGGTCATGTCCCCCTTTTTGACTGTTTTCCGAAACAGGCTTAGAAAATTCTAGAAAATTAAAAAACACTCGCGTGGTGTTATTATATATGTCCTAGTATCCACAGAAAATAATAAACTTGGTATACGACAATTGGGTTGAAAAGGTGATCACAAAAATGAGCTATCTCCTACGAAGATTCATGGCTTTCGGGCCAAATGACGGATGTTATGGCCAGATCCAAGGCATAGTTTGTTTAAATGTGACCATATTCCGCACAAAGATTCATATTGGAACAATTAACAATGTTCACGAAGAAATTTTTATTTTTCTTTGAATAAAAACATAATTTTCCATTTTCAGATTGTCAAAAATGGGTTTTCTTTTTGTGAAGCACCTACCGAAAATATGTTACAGAATTGTACAAAGTAAAATTCTAAATATATTATGTCATATTTGATATACAAATAACAAATATTACTACCTCTCAATAGCTCAAAGTACACCTCTTTTGAAATGGACAAATTTCTGGCAATTCAGCTGAAACCGGGCCAAATTTGAACTACAGGTGCCTCGTAGTTTTCTCTTTATTTTTTGCAAAAATAATTTTTAGGTACCCAAGTAGCTACTTAAACATAGATACACCAATATGTCATCAAGATTCCACCCCTAGGTACGAACGGTAATGTCCCCCTTTTTGACCGTTTTCCGAAACCGGGTTAGAAAATTCCTGAAAAAAAAAACTGGAAAGATGCAAGATCTTCGCGTGGTGTTATTATATATGTCCTAGAATCCACAAAAAAAACTTGGTATACGACAATTGGGTTGAAAAGCTTTTCACATAAATGAGCTATATTCTACGAAGATTCATGGCTTTCGGGCCAAATGACGGATGTTATGGCTACATCCATGGCATAATTTGTTTAAATTTGACCATATTCCACAAAAAGATGCATATTGGAACAATTAACAAGGCTCACACCGAAATTTTTATTTTTCTTTGAATAAAAACATCATTTTCCATTTTTGGAGTGTCAAAAATGGTTTTTTTTGTGAAACACCTACCAAAAATATGTTACAGAATTGTACAAAGTCAAATTGTAAATATATTATGTCATATTTGATTTACAAATAACAAATTTAATACCTCTCAATAGCTCAAGATACACCTCTTTTGAAATGGACAAATTGCTGCCGATTCCGCTGAAACCGTGCCAAATTTGAACTACAAGTGCCTCGTAGTTTTCTCTTTATTTTTTGCAAAAATTATTTTTCGGTACCCAAGTAGCTATTTAATCATAGATACACCACTATTTCATCAAGATTCAACCCCTAGGTACGAACGGTAATGTCCCCCTTTTTGACCGTTTTCCGAAACCGGGTTAGAAAATTCATGAAAATTAAAAAAAACTGGAAAGATGCAAGATCTTCGCGTGGTATTATTATATATGTCCTAGTATCAACGAAAAATAATAAAATTTTAATACGAAAATTGGGTTGAAAAGGTGTTCACAGAAATGAGCTATCTCCAACGAAGATTCATGGCTTTCCGGCCAAATGACAAATGTTATGCCAGTTCCATTGCATAGCTTGTTTAAATGAGACCATATTCCACACAAAGATGCATATTGGAACAACTAACAATGTTCACTAAGAAAGTTTTATTGTTCTCTGAATAAAAACATCATTTTCAATTTTCGGAGTGTCAAAAATGGGTTTTTTTGTGAAGCACCTACCGAAAATATGTGACAGAATTATACAAAGTAAAATTCTAAATATACGGAAATGTGGAGTTACCCCCCGGGGGTAATACCACCCCTCCCATTTTCGTTAGATCATCTTTGAGATTTGGACCACATGAACAGTTCACTTGTTGTCTGCTATGAACTAGAGTGATTAGGGACTGATACAAACACTGCTAATAGTACGTCCATCCGTGTCATGCCAGGCTTGGACACATGCACGGTTCACTCAGTAAATATGCACTCCACTGGCATCGTCCCGAATTCTAAGAAATTTCTGATAATGTCAATGCTACACGCAC
Source organism: Alopecurus myosuroides (assembly GCA_028641055.1). Classification (NCBI taxonomy): domain Eukaryota; kingdom Viridiplantae; phylum Streptophyta; class Magnoliopsida; order Poales; family Poaceae; genus Alopecurus; species Alopecurus myosuroides. The sequence continues at coordinate 429,879,990 of CM054060.1, forward strand.
AGGTTTACAGCCTACTAGGTGAGTTGACAGGGTTATGAAGCCAATTATATTGGTCTTGTCAGATACATGACATCATAGTACGAATCACGAGGCGAACATCGGACGACAACGAGTGGGGTGATATTGCCCCCGGGGGGTAACAAATCCACACTCCTAAATATATTATGTCATATTTTATCTACAATTAAAAAATTTACTACCTCTCAATATCTCAAAATACACTCTTGTTGAAATAGACAAATTTCTACCGATTCCGTTGAAACCGGGCCAAATTTGAACTACAGGTGCCTCGTAGTTTTCTCTTTATTTTTTGCAAAAATCATTTTTAGTTACCCAAGTAGCTATTTCAACATAGATACACCAAGAGTTCATCAAGATTCAACCCGTAGGTACGAACTGTCATGTCCCCCTTTTTGACCGTTTTCCGAAACCGGCTTAGAAAACTCCAGAAAAGTAAAAAACACTCGAAATGATGCAAGATCTTCGCGTGGTGTTATTATATATGTCATAGTATCCACAAAAACTAATAAGCTTGGTATACGACCATTGGGTTGAAAAAGTGATCACAGAAATGAGCTATCTACTACGAAGATTCATGGCTTTCGGACCAAATGACGGATGTTATGGCCACATCCATGGCATAGTTTGTTTAAATGTGACCATATACCGCACAAATATGCATATTGAAACAATTAACAATGTTCACGAAGAAAGTTTTATTTTTCTTTGAATAAAACATCATTTTCCATTTTCAGAGTGTCAAAAATGGGTTTTTTGTGAAGCAACTACCGAAAATATGTTACAAAATTGTACTCAGTAAAATTCTAAATATATTATGTCATATTTGATCAACAAATAACAAATTTAATACCTCTAAATATCTCAAAATACACCTCTGTTGAAATAGAAAAATTTCTGCCGATTCCGTTGAAAACGGGCCAAATTTGAACTACAGGTGCCTCGTAGTTTTCTCTTTATTTTTTGCAAAAATAATTTTTAGGTACCCAATTAGCTATTTAAACATAGATACACCAAGAGTTCATCAAGATTCAACCCCTAGGTACGAACTGTCATGTCCCCCTTTTGTACCATTTTCCGAAACCGGCTTAGAAAATTCCAGAAAATTAAAAAACACTCGAAACGATGCAAGATCTTTGCATGGTGTTATTATATATGTCATAGTATCCACAAAAAATAATAAACTTGGTATACGACAATTGGGTTTAAAACGTGATCACAGAAATGAGCTATCTCCTACGAAGATTCATGGCTTTCGGGCCAAATGACGGATGTTATGGCCACATCCATGGCATAGTTTGTTTAAATGTGACCATATACCGCACAAAGATGCATATTGAAACAATTAAAAATGTTCACAAAGGAAGTTTTATTTTTCTTTGAATAAAAACATCATTTTCCATTTTCTGATTGTCAAACATGGTTTTTTTTGTGAAGCAACTACCAAAAATATGTTACAGAATTGTACAAAGTAAAATTTTAAATATATTATGTCATATTTGATCTACAAATAAAAAATTAACTACCTCTCAATAGCTCAAAGTACACCTCTTTTGAAATGGACAAATTTATGCCGATTCCGCTGAAACCGGGCCAAATTTGAACTACAGGTGCCTCGTAGTTTTCTCTTTATTTTTTGCAAAAACCATTTTTAGGTACCCAAGTAGCTATTTCAACGTGGATACACCCAGATTTCATCAAGATTCAACCCCTAGGTACGAACGGTCATGTCCCCTTTTTGACCATTTTCAGAAACCGGCTTAGAAAAATCCAGAAAATTAAAAAGCACTCGAAATGATGCAAGATCTTCGCGTGGTATTATTATATATGTCCTAGTATACAAAAAAAAACTTGGTATACGACAATTGGGTTGAAAAGGTGTTCACATAAATGATCTATCTCCTACGAAGATTCATGGCTTTCGGGCCAAATGACGGATGTTATGGCCACATCCATGGCATAGTTTGTTTAAATGTGGCCATCTTCCACAAAAAGATGCATATTGGAACAATTACCAAGGTTCACAAAGAAAATTTTATTTTTCTTTGAATAAAAACATCATTTTCCATTTTTAGAGTGTAAAAAATGGGTTTTTTTGTGAAGCACCTACCGAAAATATGTTACAGAATTGTACAAAGTAAAATTCTAAATATATTATGTCATATTTGATCTACAAATAAAAAATTTACTACCTCTCAATAGCTCAAAGTACACCTCTTTTGAAATGGACAAATTTCTGGCAATTCCGCTGAAACCGGGCCAAATTTGAACTACAGGTGCCTCGTAGTTTTCTCTTTATTTTTTGCAAAAATAATTTTTAGGTACCCAAGTAGCTACTTAAACATATATACACCAATATGTCATCAAGATTCCACCCCTAGGTACGAACGGTAATGTCCCCCTTTTTGACCGTTTTCCGAAACCGGGTTAGAAAATTCCTGAAAAAAAAAACTGGAAAGATGCAAGATCTTCGCGTGGTGTTATTATATATGTCCTAGTATCCACAAAAAAAACTTGATATACGACAATTGGGTTGAAAAGCTTTTCACATAAATGAGATATCTTGTACGAAGATTCATGGCTTTCGGGCCAAATGACGGATGTTATGGCTACATCCATGGCATAATTTGTTTAAATTTGACCATATTCCACAAAAAGATGCATATTGGAACAATTAACAAGGTTCACACCGAAATTTTTATTTTTCTTTGAATAAAAACATCATTTTCCATTTTTGGAGTGTCAAAAATGGTTTTTTTTTGTGAAACACCTACCAAAAATATGTTACAGAATTGTACAAAGTCAAATTGTAAATATATTATTTCATATTTGATTTACAATAAAAAATTTACTACCTCTGAATAGCTCAAGATACGCCTCTTTTGAAATGGACAAATTGCTGCCGATTCCGCTGAAACCGTGCCAAATTTGAACTACAAGTGCCTCGTAGTTTTCTCTTTATTTTTTGCAAAAATCATTTTTCGGTACCCAAGTAGCTATTTAATCATAGATACACCACTATTTCATCAAGATTCAACCCCTAGGTACGAACGGTAATGTCCCCCTTTTTGACCGTTTTCCGAAACCGGGTTAGAAAATTCCTGAAAATTAAAAAAAACTGGAAAGATGCAAGATCTTCGCGTGGTATTATTATATATGTCCTAGTATCAACGAAAAATAATAAAATTTTAATACGAAAATTGGGTTGAAAAGGTGTTCACAGAAATGAGCTATCTCCTACGAAGATTCATGGCTTTCCGGCCAAATGACAAATGTTATGCCAGTTCCATGGCATAGCTTGTTTAAATGAGACCATATTCCACACAAATATGCATATTGGAACAACTAACAATGTTCACTAAGAAAGTTTTATTGTTCTCTGAATAAAAACATCATTTTCAATTTTCGGAGTGTCAAAAATGGTTTTTTTTGTGAAGCACCTACCGAAAATATGTGACAGAATTATACAAAGTAAAATTCTAAATATATTATGTCATATTTTATCTACAATTAAAAAATTTACTACCTCTCAATATCTCAAAATACACTCTTGTTGAAATAGACAAATTTCTACCGATTCCGTTGAAACCGGGCCAAATTTGAACTACAGGTGCCTCGTAGTTTTCTCTTTATTTTTTGCAAAAATCATTTTTAGGTACCCAAGTAGCTATTTCAGCATAGATACACCAAGAGTTCATCAAGATTCAACCCGTAGGTACGAACTGTCATGTCCCCCTTTTTGACCGTTTTCCGAAACCGGCTTAGAAAACTCCAGAAAAGTAAAAAACACTCGAAATGATGCAAGATCTTCGCGTGGTGTTATTATATATGTCATAGTATCCACAAAAAATAATAAGCTTGGTATACGACCATTGGGTTGAAAAAGTGATCACAGAAATGAGCTATCTACTACGAAGATTCATGGCTTTCGGACCAAATGACGGATGTTATGGCCACATCCACGGCATAGTTTGTTTAAATGTGACCATATACCGCACAAAGATGCATATTGAAACAATTAACAATGTTCACGAAGAAAGTTTTATTTTTCTTTGAATAAAACATCATTTTTCCATTTTCAGAGTGTCAAAACTGGGTTTTTTGTGAAGCAACTACCGAAAATATGTTACAAAATTGTACTCAGTAAAATTATAAATATATTATGTCATATTTGATCAACAAATAACAAATTTAATACCTCTAAATATCTCAAAATACACCTCTGTTGAAATAGACAAATTTCTGCCGATTCCGTTGAAACCGGGCCAAATTTGAACTACAGGTGCCTCGTAGTTTTCTCTTTATTTTTTGCAAAAATAATTTTTAGGTACCCAATTAGCTATTTAAACATAGATACACCAAGAGTTCATCAAGATTCAACCCCTAGGTACGAACTGTCATGTCCCCCTTTTGTACCATTTTCCGAAACCGGCTTAGAAAATTCCAGAAAATTAAAAAACACTCGAAACGATGCAAGATCTTTGCATGGTGTTATTATATATGTCATAGTATCCACAAAAAATAATAAACTTGGTATACGACAATTGGGTTTAAAACGTGATCACAGAAATGAGCTATCTCCTACGAAGATTCATGGCTTTCGGGCCAAATGACGGATGTTATGGCCACATCCATGGCATAGTTTGTTTAAATGTTACCATATACCGCACAAAGATGCATATTGAAACAATTAAAAATGTTCACAAAGAAAGTTTTATTTTTCTTTGAATAAAAACATCATTTTCCATTTTCGGATTGTCAAACATGGTTTTTTTTGTGAAGCAACTACCGAAAATATGTTACAGAATTGTACAAAGTAAAATTTTAAATATATTATGTCATATTTGATCTACAAATAAAAAATTAACTACCTCTCAATAGCTCAAAGTACACCTCTTTTGAAATGGACAAATTTATGCCGATTCCGCTGAAACCGGGCCAAATTTGAACTACAGGTGCCTCGTAGTTTTATCTTTATTTTTTGCAAAAACCATTTTTAAGTACCCAAGTAGCTATTTCAACGTGGATACACCCAGATTTCATCAAGATTCAACCCCTAGGTACGAACGGTCATGTCCCCTTTTTGACCATTTTCAGAAACCGGCTTAGAAAAATCCAGAAAATTAAAAAGCACTCGAAATGATGCAAGATCTTCGCGTGGTATTATTATATATGTCCTACTATACAAAAAAAAACTTGGTATACGACAATTGGGTTGAAAAGGTGTTCACATAAATGATCTATCTCCTACGAAGATTCATGGCTTTCGGGCCAAATGACGGATGTTATGGCCACATCCATGGCATAGTTTGTTTAAATGTGACCATCTTCCACAAAAAGATGCATATTGGAACAATTACCAAGGTTCAGAAAGAAAATTTTATTTTTCTTTGAATAAAAACATCATTTTCCATTTTTGGAGTGTAAAGAATGGGTTTTTTTGTGAAGCACCTACCGAAAATATGTTATAGAATTGTACAAAGTAAAATTCTAAATATATTATGTCATATTTGATCTGCAAATAACAAATTTACTACCGCTCAATAGCTCAAAATACACCTCTTCTGAAATGGACAAATTTTTGCCGATTCCGTTGAAACCGGGCCAAATTTGAACAACAGGTGCCTCGTAGTTTTCTCTTTATTTTTTGCAAAAACCATTTTTAGGTACCCAAGTAGCGATTTCAACGTGGATACACCCAGATTTCATCAAGATTCAACCCCTAGGTACGAACGGTCATGTCCCCTTTTTGACCATTTTCCGAAACCGGCTTAGAAAAATCCAGAAAATTAAAAAGCACTCGAAATGATGCAAGATCTTCGCGTGGTATTATTATATATGTCCTAGTATACAAAAAAAAACTTGGTATACGACAATTGGGTTGAAAAGGTGTTCACATAAATGATCTATCTCCTACGAAGATTCATGGCTTTCGGGCCAAATGACGGATGTTATGGCCACATCCATGGCATAGTTTGTTTAAATGTGGCCATCTTCCACAAAAAGATGCATATTGGAACAATTACCAAGGTTCACAAAGAAAATTTTATTTTTCTTTGAATAAAAACATCATTTTCCATTTTTGGAGTGTAAAAAATGGGTTTTTTTGTGAAGCACCTACCGAAAATATGTTACAGAATTGTACAAAGTAAAATTCTAAATATATTATGTCATATTTGATCTACAAATAAAAAATTTACTACCTCTCAATAGCTCAAAATACACCTCTTTTGAAATGGACAAATTTGTGCCGATTCCGTTGAAACCTGGCCAAATTTGAACAACAGATGCCTCGTAGTTTTCTCTTTATTTTTTGAAAAAACCATTTTTAGGTACCCAAGTAGATATTTCAACGTGGATACACCCAGATTTCATCAAGATTCAACCCCTAGGTACGAACGGTCATGTCCCCTTTTTGACCATATTCCGAAACCGGCTTAGAAAAATCCAGAAAATTAAAAAGCACTCGAAATGATGCAAGATCTTCGCGTGGTATTATTATATATGTCCTAGTATACAAAAAAAACTTGGTATACGACAATTGGGTTGAAAAGGTGTTCACATAAATGATCTATCTCCTACGAAGATTCATGGCTTTCGGGCGAAATGACGGATGTTATGGCCACATCCATGGCATAGTTTGTTTAAATGTGACCATCTTCCACAAAAAGATGCATATTGGAACAATTACCAAGGTTCACAAAGAAAATTTTATTTTTCTTTGAACAAAAACATCATTTTCCATTTTTGTAGTGTAAAAAATGGGTTTTTTTTTGTGAAGCACCTACCGAAAATATGTTACAGAATTGTACAAAGTAAAATTCTAAATATATTATGTCATATTTGATCTAGAAATAAAAAATTTACTACCTCTCAATAGCTCAAAATACACCTCTTTTGAAATGGACAAATTTCTGCCGATTCTGTTGAAACCGGGCCAAATTTGAACAACAGGTGCCTCGTAGTTTTCTCTTTATTTTTTGAAAAAATCATTTTTAGGTACCCAAGTATCCACCAAAAATAAAATAAAAAACTCGAAAGATGCAAGATCTCCGTGTGGTGTTATTATATTTGTCCTAGTATCCACCAAAAATAATAAAATTGGAATAAGACAATTGGGTTGAAAAGGTGTTCACAAAAATGAGCTATGTCCTACGAAGATTCATGGCTTTCGGGCCAAATGACGGATGTTATGGCCACATCCATGGCATAATTTGTTTAAATGTCACCATATTCCACACAAATCTGAATATTGGAACAACTAACAATGTTCACAAAGATAGTTTTATTTTTCTTTGAATAAAAACATCATTTTCCATTTTCGGAGTGTCAAAAATGGGTTTTTTTGTGAAGCACCCACCGAAAATATGTTACAGAATTGTACAAAGTAAAATTCTAAATATATTATGTCATATTTGATCTACAAATAACAAATTTACTACATCTAAATATCTAAAAATACACCTCTTTTGAAAAAGACAAAATTTCTGCCGATTCCGCTGAAACCGGGCTATATTTGAACTACAGGTGCCTCGTAGTTTTCTCTTTAGTTTTTGCAAAAATCAATTTTAGGTACCCAAGTACCTATTTCAACATAGATACACCAAGAGTAATACAAATTTTTAAAACACTGCATTTGATATTGCATTTGAATTTAAATGAGTAATATAAAATTTTAATTAAGAATATTCACAACACTTTACGAATCGGTATGTAATGCTTAGGCGTATTTTTTATATTTTTCGACCAAAAATGGTCCATAGTAGTCTATAAAAGCACAAGAAATATTTCCAAAAATATTCAAAATTTATTTGGTTTAATTTGGGGTTGAAAACCAAAAGTTATAGAAGAAGGAAAAACAAGTGAAATGTTAAAGGAGAAAAATATAGCCACCCAACCCGGCTAGCCCAACCCATCAGCGTGGCCAGCCCAGCTATGCAACACACCCATCCCCTCCCAGCGCGCGGCCGATCGCGCGGCCCACTCCGACGGGGAAGATATGGATAACAAGCTTTGGTTTGTATGCTAGCATCAAATCGTTGATAGATCAGTGGTCTAAGTCCTCTTTGGCGTATAGGAGGTCGCGGGATCGAGTACCTCGTGCGCTTGTTCCAATGTAAGAGATTAGTAAGTGTACAAATACAGTTGGACTTCCAATTTATCGAAAGATCGGTGTCGTAGTGGTTATGTGCGTTGTAGAGCTCCTGGGAGGTGCAGGCTCAAGCCCCCATTTTGCCCATTTTCTTTGTTTTCTGTGGATTATTAAAAATTGACAGGTGGACATGACACATAGGCAAAAATTGACACACGGACATGATACATAGGCAAAAATTAGTGCCAACATTTCCTTTGTTTTCTGTGCATGATAAAAATTGACACGTGGACATGACACATAGGCAAAAATTGACACGTGGACATGAAACATAGGCAAAAATTGACACGTGGACATGACACATAGGCACAAAATGACACGTGGACATGATACATAGGCAAAAATTACTGCCAACAAACTCATGACAAATTCGATTGGTCTTAGTTAAGCAAAAAAAAGGTCATACACCATGTATCATGTGTTGTGACCATCTTGTTATAGAAAATCATAACTTTTTTGCCAAAACAGTCATGGGTTTAGTCCCTCCCAAACATGTCATGACCAACAGATTAAAAATGGTCATGGATCTATTACCAGTTGATCCACGGTCATTAAAAAAGGGTCATGTATCAACATATTTCTTATAGTGAGCCATTGCCGGTTCATCTGTATCAAAGAATTATGTATATCAAAAACATTATAGAACATCATGAATAGAGTAATGACCACTATACACTGACACACATGCATTGTATAAATGACATATGAAAGGATAAAGTTGCTAACCTCGATGGAGGAGGAAATAAAGAGGAGAAACCATAAGTGTGGCTTGGGAACCTCATATCGCGTTTATTTTAAGTGAACTGAAGGTGCATTATTATCTTGGGCATTTAATAGAACACCTGTTGCGCATAGAAAATATAAAGAAACTAGCACACACATCTAACACCTTCTAGGAGGAAAAAACAGAGACTAATGACTCACCTTTAGTCCCGTGTGGAGATACGAACCGGGACTAAAGGGTATCGACTATTTTAGTCACGATTGTGTCTCAAACCGGTACTAAAGGTGCCAAACAAAACAAGACAAAAAGTATTCGAGCCCCGTTCGTTCTTTTGCTGATCGATCCAGGACTAATGTGAGTATTAGTCCGGGTTCGTAATGAGAGTCGGACTAAAGATTATTCTCTGATTGGATGAAAACCCCAGTTTCCACTAGTGAGTGGAAGTCATCTATTTTTTAACGGAGGGAGTACGTGCCATGCATGATGGCAGCCAAAGTGATAACTTCAAAATAACAAGATCAATTCCAAGATTGACTGTTTAATTTACTACTACATGCCAGGTATATTATTTCGAGCTTAACTCAGTTTAAGTTAATAACTGATTGTTGATCGGAAAAACAAGGGGTGGAGACATCTCCTTTTATCTACTCAGTCAACCATTACTCACAACTCATCCATCTCTGATATCTCTCGTTCGTCAATAAAAGAGTGTATTCCTAGGTTTGTGGGAAAGTAAATCTTTTTATGTTTAACTCTATTTATACAAAACAAATAGTAACTGTACTAGTGTTAGATTTACTGCAAATATATTTTCATGGTATAAAATTTTGATTTCACAAACATTGATATATTTTTATGCAAACTCACTCAAACTCTGAAATTGTTTCCCTAGCGCATCGCATGTCGGATCACAAATAAACCAAGACGTATATAATTATGAATCCATCTATTTGAATAAATTGGTGCTTCTAGCTTGATCTAATTAAATGAACCATATATTGCATGTTGACCTTTTTCATAGATTGATGCACAATTACAATACCTTGCACGTGCGTTGGGTCCTTGTGCACATCCGTATGGGCTGCATGCATGCTTAAAGGAAAATAAAAATGTTATTGACACTTTAGACTAGTCATAATGGGGGCGTCATAGTTGGTATCATGCATGCCTTGTTGGCAAAAAGACGAGGTTGGCAGTGCAATTAATGATGAGAGATATGATGGTGGTATCATAGGTAGATACCGTAACATAATGGAATCCATGATAAGATGAATGTATACCGTAATAAATATAGTACTATATGATACTGCAAACATGTTACTAGTGTATGATACTCCCCATTGTGACTAGTCTTATGCGTTGAGTTTGAAAAATCATAATTGTCGGGAATCAACCAGCCGTGATCCCTGGGAGCTGTCTACCGCTTGGGGATACGGGTGAGAGTGGATTGGTGGGGCGACTTGTGCGATGTGTTGTACGATTGGCATTACATGCCGTTGGCGGATTACGCATTACCCTGGAACTTTGTTGTGCCGGTTGCATTAAAGGTGGGCCTACTTTGACGGTGATAGTGGACACCTCGTAGAATTCTTGGGAATTATTTTTATGCGGAACCATTTGATGTTTTTAGATATGTGCACCTTGTTGGAAACATCTGCTATGTCACTGCCGTGGTTTCCGTGATCAAGATCTACTTTTGGAAGTCACCATTATGATGCAGTTACCACACAGACACATATGGTATTTTCCATTATGTGCATCATCGAGGATGCGCTTAGTTGTTTTGCCCTTTTTTATGAATTGTCGTTTGTTGACAGGGTGTGGAGGCAGTTCTTCGTAAGCTAGGTTGGTCCGAATTGTAGGTAGGTCGGCCTCCGGTTTAGTGTGCTCTCTATCAAAAATCGTTTTCTCACGTGCGCGCGACTGCTCGTGCACTTTGCTCCTCGCGGGCGTAGCTACTCCTGATCTCTCTATTCCCTTTCTAACATAGGGACCATGTACCATGTTTCATTTTTACTGTTCGGTTTCACATGCATGAAAGTTTGACCATGTCAATTCCTGTTTCTCCTAATCTACGGCATGCACCTCCATGGAAGTAGTCCACTGTTCCATTTCTTTTTCCTTTATGTACATTGTCTCTTCTATGCTTTAGCTTCATATTTTTCCTCCCTTCTCCTATTTTTTTCCTAGTTTACTAATAAAGGATGAAAGGAATACTTTTCAGTCCGCAAACATTTGCTAGAACTTGCGAAACTTTTTAAACTTATGAACGTTGAACCCGTGGACATTCCTTTGGATGTCCACTTTTCGGTTGAAACCGTAGACCACACTTACCTATTTATTTGTATTATGGCACATATCATTTGTAGGAAAATCCATGTTCTCAATATGATGCGATTCCGTTTACCAACCAGAACAAAAAAGAACTGTTTTTTTTTTCTCGTGAAACTATATCCCATATAATATTTCAATTCATTTTTGGTATTTGTTTTTTAGGGTAAGTGAAAATGGATGGGAAATTGGAAACAACTACTTTCTATTTCCTTTTTTTATGGAAACACGTATTTCTTATGATTTGTTTTTCTTAGGTCAAATTTATTTTGAATTCCCTTTTAGGGCAGGTAGTTTTTCAGCGGAAACAATAAAGAGTGCGAAAAAACACTTTCTACTACTATTAAAAATATGAAAAAAAATATAACGTACTTTCCACCAGTATGGACATGGGACCTCTTGTTTGATTGGTAACTTCCTCACTAGGTGTTTCATTACATATTCTACTAGTGTTTAGTATGCTAACTTGTTTGCTACATACTTGGTAACATGTTATTTAGTTTTATGATTGATAACTTTCTAACTAGGTGCTTGGTGAGGTATTCTACTAGTTTTAGAGTTGTAAATTGTGTGGTAGATACTTGTTAACATATTTACTAGTTTCAAGATTGGTAAATTTCTCGTCAGGTGGTTCGTAAAATAATCCATTAGTTTTTTCGACTCATAACTTTTGATCTAGATACCTATTAACATATTTATTAGTTTTAATATTGATAAGTTCCTTATTAGGTGCTTGATAACATATTCTACTAGTTTTTAGCGTGCTTTCTTATGTGCTATACATACTTCGTAACATCTTTACTAATTTTAAATTGATAATTTTCATGATATATGCTCTATAAATATTCTATTAGTTTTATCCTGGTAACTTAAGTCCTAGATACTTGGTAATATCTTTGTAATATTGGTAAATTTCTTACTAGGTGATTGGTAACATATTCTACTAGTTGATTACCTTTCAAGAATGTTTTATCAAGGGAAATGTATGAAAACTTCCAAACTAAAACTCATTTAACAATGTTATGAGCTGGGATGTATGAAAATTAACAACCTAACAAGTTTTTAAGAATGTTATGAAGTGTGATGAATGGAAATCACCAACCTAAAAACCTTTATCAACTAGGATGTATGCAAATTTCGAACCTAAAAACCTTTTAAGAAAGTTATCAAGTGCGATGAATTAAAATTACCAACCTAAAACCTTTTTTTAAGAATGTCAGTGTGATGAATGAAAATCACCAACCTAAAAACCTTTTAAGAATGCTATGAAGGGGGATTAATAAATATTACCAACCTAAATGCATTCTACAACGGGTTATCAAGTGTGATGAATTAATATTACCAAACTAAAAAATTTAAAATGTTATCAATTCAAATGTATGAAAATTACCAACCTTAAAACATTTTAAGAATGTTATCAAGTGCGATGAAAGAAAATTACCAACCTAAAAACATTCTAAGACAGTTATCAAGTGCGATGAATAAAAATTACCAACAGAAAAACCTCTTTTAAGAATGTTATCAAGTGTGATGAATGGAAATCACCAACCTAAAAACCATTTTTAATAATATTATGAAGAGTGATTAATAAAATTACCAATCCAAAAACCTTATTCGAAAGGTTATCAAGTGTGATGAATTAAAATTACCAACCAATTTATTTTAAGAATGTTATCAAGTGGGATGAATGAAAACTACCAAAGTAAAAACTTTTAAAGAATATTATAAAGTGTGATGTAGGAAAACTACTAACCTAAAAACCTATTTTTTTTGAGAATGCTATGAAGTGTGATAAATGGAAATCATCAACCTAAAAACATTTCAAGAATATTTATCAAGTTTCATGGATGGAAATCACCAACCTAAAAACGTATCAAGGATGTTATCAAGTGTGATGAATGCCAATTACCAACCTAAAAACCTTTTTTTAGAATCATATCAAGTGCGATGAATGACAATTACCAACCTAATAACCTTTTTTTAGAATTTTATCAAGTGTCAGGAATGAAAATCACCAACCTAAAAACATATCAAGGATGTTATCAAATGTGATGAATGACAATTACCAACCGAAAACATTTTATGAGAATGATATCAAGTGTGATGAATGACAATTACACCCATAAAAACCTTTTTTTAGAATTTTATCAAGTGTCATGAATGAAAATCACCAACCTAAAAACGTATCAAGGATGTTATCAAGTGTGATGAATGACAATTACCAACCTAAAAACCTTTTTTGAGAATGATATAAAGTGTGATGAATGAGAATTACCAACCTAAAAACCTTTTTTTAGAATGTTATCAAGTGTGATGAATGAAAATCACCAACCTAAAATCCTCTGTCGGTCACACCCTTGTCTGCCATACATTGCAGCACTTCTAGTGTGCTACCCAGATTTTTCTCGCTATCTTCCCAATTTGGGTACAACATTTTTTGTGATCCTCTATCATGCGCTCCAACTTCAACTTCTACTTTTCTCTTTCGTTGTCTCTCTTTGCATCAGTAATGGCCGGACTAATATTATCAGCGTCCCCATCTGGTGCCTCTCGATCTCCATCTTCCTCCGTTGCCGTATCACCATGATAGTTTTCATAACCCTCTTCTTATTCATTGTCTTCCATCATAACCCCTCTTTCTCCATGCTTGGTCCAACACTTATAGCTGGGCATGAAACTGGACCGAAGCAGGTCGGTGTGAAGGATTTTCAAGGAAGAGTTATCCTTATTATCGAGACACACAACATATGGAGAACACATAGAACAATTTTGACTGTTTTCCTGAGCCACGTCGATAAAATTATGCACGCATGCAATGACTCGGTTGTGCGTCAGTAACCGTACATCCATTGCCGGTTCATCTATATCAAAGCATTATGTATATCAAAAACCGTTATAGAACACCGTGAATAGAGTATGGCCACTGTACACTGACACATACATTGTATCAATGACATATGAAAGGATAAAGTTACTAACCTCGATGGAGGAGGAAAGAAAGAGGAGAAACCATAAGTGTATCTTGGGAACCTCATATCATGTTTATTTTATGTGAACTGAAGGTGCATTATGCTCTTGGGAATTTAATAAAACACCTGTTGTGCATAGAAAGGATAAACAAACTACCACACAACTCTAACACCTTCTAGGAGGAAAAAACATAGGAGTGGTGAGTTGGCTGGCCGAATATTTATAGACAAATATTTTACGAACCAAGACTAATGACTCAGCTATAGTCCCGTGTTGAGATACGAACTGGGACTAAAGGGTATCAGCCCTTTTAGTCACGATTCGTGTCTCAAACCGGGACTGAAGGTCCCAAACAAAACGGGACAAAAAGCAGTCGAGCCCCGTTCGGTCCTTTAGCTGATCGAACCGGGACTAATTAATGTGATCTTTAGTCCGGGTTCGTAATGAGAGCGGGACTAAAGATTATTCTTGGATTGGACGAAAGCTCCAGTTTCCACTAGTGAGTGGAAGTCATCTATTGTTGAACAGATGGAGTACGTGCAATGCATGATGGCAGCCAAAGTGATAACTTCATAATTACAAGATCGATTCCAAGACTGACTTGTTTGATTTACTACTACATGCTATGTACAATAATTCGAGCTTAACTCAGTTTAAGCTAATAGCTGATCGTTGATCGGAAAAACAAAGGGTGGAGACTTCTCCTTTCATGTAATATGTCAACCATTACTCATAACTCATCCATCTCTGATATACCCTGTTCGTCAATAAAAGAGTGTATTCCTAGGTTTGTGGGAAAGTAATTCTTTTTATATTTAATTGCGTTTATACAAAACAAATAGTAACTGTACTAGTGTCGGATTTATTAAAAATATATTTTCATGATATAAAATTTTGATTTCACAAACATCTATATATTTTTATGCAAACTCACTCAAACTTTGAAATTGTTTGACTCTAGCGCATCGCATGTGAGATCACCAATAAACCAAGACATATGGAATTATGAATGCATCTATTTAAATAAATTGGTGCTTCTAGCTTGACCTAATTAAATGAACCATATATCGCATGTTGACATTGTTCATAGATTGATGCACGATTACAATACCTTGCACATGCGTTTGGTCCTTGTGCACATTCGTATGGGTTGCATGCATGCTAAAGGGAAATCAAAATGTTCTTGAAACTTTAGACTAGTCACAATAGGGGTATCATAGTTGGTATCATGCATGCCATGTTGGCAAAAAGATGAGGATGGCAGTGTAATTGATGATGAGAGAGATGATGGTGGTATCATAGGTAGATACCTAACATAATGGAATCCAAGATAAATGAGTCTATACCGTTATAAATATAGTACTATATGATACTGCAAACATGTTACTACCCATTGTGGGAGTAGTAACACGGACTAGTATCATACGCATGATAATAGTGTATGATACTCCCCATTGTGACTAGTCTTATGCATTGAGTTTTAAAAATCATAGTTCTCAGGTATCAACCAGCCGTGATCTCTGGGAGCTGTCTACCGCTTGGGGCTACGGGTGAGACTGGATTGGCGGGGCGACTTGTGCGATGTGTTGTACGATTGGCATTACAGGTCATTGGCGGATTACGCATTACCCTGGAACTTTGTTGTGCCGGTTGCATTAAACGTTGGCCTACTTTGACAGTGATAGTGGACACCTCATAGAATACTTGGGAATTCTTTTTATCCGGAACCATTTGATGTTTTTAGATACGTGCACCTTGTTGGAAACATCTGCTGTGTCACTGCCCTGGTTTCCGTGATCAAGATCTAATTTTGGAAGTCACCTTGATGATACCATTACCACGCAGACACATATGATATTTTCCATTCCGTGCATCATCGATGATGCGCCTAGTTATTTTGCCCTTTTTATGAAGTATCGTTGATTGCAAGTGTGTGGTGGCAGTTCTTCGTAAGCTAGGTTTGTCCGAATTGTAGGTAGGTCGGACTCCGGTTTAGTGTGCTCTCTAGCCGAAATCGTTTCCCCACGCGCGCGCGAGTGCTCGCGCACTTTGCTCCTCGCGTGTGTAGCTTCTCCTGCTCTCTCTATTCCCTTTCTAACGTAGGGACCACCTATACCGTTTCATTTTGACTGTTCGGTTTCACATGCATGTAAGGTTGACCATGTCAATTCATGTTTCTCCTAATCTACCGAATGCACATGCATCGAAGAAGTCCACTGGTCCATTTGTTTTTCCTTTGTGTATATTGTTGCTTCTATGCTTTTGCTTCATATCATTCCTCTCTTGTGCTATTTTTTTCTTAGTTTACTAATAAACGATGACAGGAATACTTTTCGTTCCGCAAACATTTGCTAGAACTTGCGAAACTTTTTAAACTTATGAACGTTGAACCCGTGGACATTCCTTTGGATGTCAACTTTTCTCTCGGAAATAGTAGACCTCTGTTTCCTATTTATTTAGATTATGGATCATATATTTTGTAGGAAAATGCATGCTCTCAATATGATGTGATTCCTTCTACATGCCAGAACAAAAAAAAAATTGGGTATTTTTCTCGTGAAACAATATCCCATATAATATTTCAATTCATTTTTGTTAGTTGTTTTTAGGGTAAATGATGATGGATGGGAAATAGGAAACACCTACTTTCTATTCCTTTTTTTATGCAAACATATATTTCTATGAGAAAATTATTTTTCTTAGGTCAAATTTATTTTGAATTCCCTTTTAGGGCAGGTAGTTTTTCAGCGTAAACAATAAAGGGTGGGAAAAAACACTTTGTACTAGTATTAAAAATATGAAAAATATATAACCTACTTTCCACTAGTATGGACATGGGACCTCTTGTTTTATTGGTAACTTACTCACTAGGTGTTTCATTACATAGTCTACTAGTGTTTAGTATGCTAACTTGTTTGCTACATACTTTCTTACTTGATGCTTGGTGACGTATTGTACTAGTTTTAGCCTCGTAACTTGTGTGGTAGATACTTGTTAACATATTTACTAGTTTCAAAATTGGTAAATTTCTCGGTAGGTGGTTGGTAAAATAATCTATTAGTTTTTCTTACTCATAACTTTTGATCTAGATACCTGTTAACATCTTTATTAGTTTTAATATTGATAAGTTCCTTATTAGGTGTTTGATAAGATAGTATACTAGTTTTAGCGTGCTAGCTTATGTGCTATACATACTTCGTAACATCTTTACTAATTTTAAATTGATACTTTTCATGATATATGCTTGATAAATATTCTATTAGGTTTAACATGGTAACTTAAGTCCTAGATACTTGGTAATATCTTTGTAATATTGGTAAAATTCTTACTAGGTGATTGATAACATATTATACTAGTCGATAACCTTTCAAGAATGTTTTGTCAAGGGCGATGTATGAATACTACCAAACTAAAAATCATTTAACAATGTTATGAGCTAGGATGTATGAAAATTAACAACCTAACAACTTTTGAGAATGTTATCAAGCGTGATGAATGGAAATCACCAACCTAAAAATCTTTCAAGATTGTTATCAACTGGGATGTATGCAAATTTCCAACCTATAAACCTTTTAAGAATGTTATCAAGTGCGATGAATTAAAATTACAACCCTTCAAACCTTTTTTAAGAATGTTATGAAGTCCGATGAATGAAAATCACCAACCTAAAAACCTTTTAAGAATGTTATGAAGGGGGATTAATAAAAATTACCAACCTAAATACATTCTTCAACATGTTATCAAGTGTGATGAATTAAAATTACCAAACTAAAAACTTTTTAAAATGTTTTCAATTGGAATGTATGAAAATTACCAACCTTAAAACATTTTAAGAATGTTACCAAGTGCGATGAATGAAAATTACCAACCTAAAAACATTCTAAAAATGTTATCAAGTGCGATGGATAATAATTACCAACAGAAAACCTCTTTTAAAAATGTTATCAAGTGTGATAAATGTAAATCACCAACCTAAAAACATTTTTTAATAATATTATGAAGAGGGATTATTAAAATTACCAAACTAAAAACCTTCTTCAAAAGTTTATCAAGTGTGATGAATTAAAATTATCAACCAATTTTTTTTAGAATGTTATCAAGTGGGATGAATGAAAACTACCAAAGTAAAAACTTTTGAAGAATATTATCAAGTGTGATGTAGGAAAACTACCTACCTAAAAACCTATTTGTTGAGAATGTTATGAAGTGTGATGAATGGGAATCAACAACCTAAAAACATTTCAATAATATTTATCAGGTGTCATGGATGGAAATCACCAACCTAAAAACGTATCAAAGATGTTATCAAGTGTGATGAATGATAATTACCAACCTAAAAACCTTTTTTGAGATTGATATCAAGTTGATGAATGACAATTACCAACCTAAAAACATTTTTTTAGAATGTTATCAAGTGTGATGAATGAAAATCACCAACCTAAAATCGTTTTTAAAAAGATTATCAAGTGTGATGTATGAAAATAACCTACCTAAAAACCTATCAAGGATATTATCAAGCGTGATGGATGAAAATTACCAATCCAAAAACCTTTCTTGAGAATGTTTATCAAGCGTGATGAATGAAGACTTAGAAAGTAAAAAACTTTCAAGAAATATTGTCAAGTGTCATGTATGAAAATCACCAACCTAATAACTTTTGATGAATGTCGTCAAGTGTGATTTATGAAAACCACCAACCTAAAAACCTTTCAAGAATGTTTTATCAAGGGTGATGAATGAAAACTACCAAACTAAAAAACATTTAACAATGTTATCAACTAGCATGTATGAAAATTACCAACCTAAAAACCTTTTAAGAATATTTATCAAGTTTGATGAATGAAATTAGCAACCCAACAAATTTGTAAGAATGATATCAATTGTGATGAATTGAAATCACCAACTTCAAAAACATTTTAAGAATGTTATAGATTAGGATCTATGAAAATTTCCAACCTAAAAACCTTTTAAGAATTTTATCAAGTGCGATGAATTAAAATTAACAACCTATAAACCTTTTTTAAGAATGTTATCAAGTCTGATGAATGGAAATCACCAACCTAAAAAACCTTTAGGATTGTTATGAAGGGGTATTAATAAAAAATAGCAACCTAATAACATTCAACACCTAGAACGATAACAATCTTTGGTTGTTTCTTATTGAGTATCTCCCATAACGATGCTCCCCCGACCCTCTACTCCCGTAATGAAACCTGTTGTTTTCTTTTGCAGACCCGTCAAAGGTTGAATCCTATCTACATTTGGGGAAGGGGGTAGTGAAAGATGAATCTTCAGACTGTGGGAATGGCCAGTGCCGTCGGAAGCAGTCGCGCATTTATCAGAGACATCCAATAATTTACACAATGATTTTTTTCTGCACAAGATATTGGTAATATTTCTACTAGATTTATAGTCTTTTACACTAGTTGGAAGTGGGAAACTTTTATACTAGTTGGAATTGGAATTTTTTGTACTAGCTGGAGGTGGAATTTTTTCTATCTCCCACCTTTTTTTCTTGCCCTAAAAAATCACTAGCCCAAAAAGTAAATTAATATTATAGGCCTTTTTTCTTAATGTATAACAACGATTACAGGAAAAAAACATTTTTCTTCTCACAATAAAAGCGCAGGCGAATAAAGGGAATAGGCTTCTAAAAAAATCAGCGTACAAAAATTGAATCGTAATTGTTTGCGCGGAAACTGGGTTCGGACGGACGCGCAGCGCGCGTGCAATAAAAGTGAAAACCACTCGATAGAAAGCGAACCGTCACGCACGCAAGGTAGCATCGCCCCTCTAGCACCTGTTTTTATTATAAAAAAAGACCAGTGCTAGCTGAAGCAGTGGTGGATGCTCCGATCTATCAGTGGTTACTGGACTGCGTATTACATACAGAATTGACCGTATTTAGCCTACAATTGTTATATCAAGCCCTCTTAAGAAGTTTGTGGCGTCTAATCGAGTATAGGAAGTAAAAGATTAAGATAGAGAGAGAGTTGAGACGAGCCTGCACAGAACACGAACACTTTTTATGATCAAAACCACATACATGGACAGAGGAGACATTGGGCGTGTGCAGCATAGTCAGAAACTGATGTCTAAGAAATATTAGTCCTAAGACTAAATATTGGAGCATGAATAAAAAATTGTGTCTAAGAAAAACGGTTCCTAGACATGGGACCAGTGTAAGTCACAGGTGTCTAGTGATTAAAGAGAAGTTGTTTGGTAGGAAAAGTGGACAATATGGGTCCTGCTATGTGTGTCTAAACTGTGGAGTGAAATCATTTTCTTAGACAAATGTTTATTTTTCTCCTAGACACAACTCAATGTTGTACATGCTAAGCGGAACACAACGGGGAATTGGGGACGACAGCACCGGAAACAGCAAGCAGATGGCATAGACTTCCTGGCAGGCAAACACACACCAAGCTAGGAAACCCCACATCTGCAATGTAGACCGAGACGCAAACATTCTTCCTGTTTCAACATTCTAAAGCGCAAGTAAATGCCTCCTCTGCGCTGTGGCTCCTACAGTTGCGCAGCACGAGTGTCGTCGGAACCACAATCGGAAGTCCCCGCAGGCAGGTGTTTCGTCGACACAGGGTTCGAAGATACCGCCGGTGAAGGGAGGGAGGCGCAGCCGCCGAAGCAATCATTGCAGGTAGTGATGAATGGATCGGCGGTGAAGCGTTTCTTGCAGCTCAGCTTGCATTCATCAGCGATGTCCAGGCCCTCCTTCTGACCCATGATGCTGGGGCACAGAGGGTGGCGAAGTGCAGTACTGCCGCAGCGATCTTTATGGTGGAGATCGCCATGATGGAGGGAAGATGAGGACGATATTGTTGAACTGTACGTACATGTGACATGTCACGTTGTGACCGTTCTGTATTAGCACCCATCACCTCCTTATTCTTAGGCTAGTCCTAGTCTTTAGGATCTCCACTACTCCACGTTTGGATTGTAACTATATGTACTACTTCTCTGTTGAATACTATCAAGGACCCAATTATCCAAAACAATTTGGTATCAGAGCACCAGGCTCGACTCTGACCTCGCACCGCCATGGCCGACACCAGCGCCGCCGCCGCTCCAGTCACCATGCCCTCAACCACCTCCTCGTCCTTCCAACCTCTGAACCCACTCGACTCTGCTCCCCCAACGCAGTAGCATGTCGGGAGCGCCGCCAAACATCTCTGATCTCTACGATCTAAACAGTATGAATATCTCCCTCCCCTTGATGCCAACCACCGGCGCTGCCACAAACCAGCCGCTCTCTTTTCCCTCCCTCCACCCCAATCCCTCCCCACCTATCCTGGCTGTCAACATCGGCGCCTACATCAACTTCACCGTGAACTCCTCGGGGCAGAATTTCTCTAAGTGGCGACAAATCTTTGTCTTTCTCCTCACGATGTACAAGGCGCTCGACCACGTCACCAAAGGGCGCGACGCCCAGCAACCCCGACGACAACTGGCGCGCCGTCGACATCCACATCTCGCTGTGGATCATGGCGACCCTCTCCGACGATCTCCACCGACTCGTCCGCACCAGACGGCCTCGCCTACACCACGTGGACGCGCCTGCATCAGTTCTTCTTCAACCATCAGTCCACCCGCTACGTCTACCTCAGCAAGGCCTTCTGTAGTTTCCCTCGTGGCGACATGGACGTGGCCACCTACGCTAGAAAGCTCCAACGCCTTGCCGACGATCTCGCCGCGATCGGCCGTCCCGTCAGCGACGAGGATCTCACCCTCCAATTCCTCGACGGCCTCGGCGATCCATACGGTCTCCCGGCCCAGCTGATCCGGGTATCGAAACCGCTCCCTCCCTTCGTCGATGCCCTCTCGCGCATCCAGATCGCGGAGGTCAACAACACCCACAAAACCCAGACGGGCGCCGCGCAGTTCATGTCGCCCACGGCGTGCAGCACGGCCAGGGAGGCCAGCGCGCCCACGGCGCACAACACGGCCAGGGAGGCTCGCGCCGCCACGGCGGTCACCAGGCAGGCCATGCCACCCCGGGGGTCATCCCCAACTACAAAGGGAAGAATCCCATCCCGGCTTTGTCCACAGCAACCAACGCGCCGCCCAATCTGGCCAGAGTGTCCAGGGCGCCCCGAGGGGCCAGCGTGCTCCCGGCGGCCACGGCACGCAGCATGGACAGGGATCCCAGTATGGGAACGGGGGACAGCGCAGCGGCCCGGGCGCCTCCCAGCAGCCCTGCCTAGGGTACTTCGCGCCGGTGGGCGCGCCCTTCCCGCCAGCCCGCGCTCCCTGGATACCTCGCAATGCGTCCTCGGGCCCCGACCAGGTGCCACCTCGCACGCCTACCCGTCATGATGACTACGAGCACACCTCCTCCCGCCTCGCCGTACTCTGCATCAACACCCCCGTACGCCTTCGATCACGCCGCGATGATCCACGCCACCAACAACAAGAACTCCCTCACCTCGAACCCGGAGTGGATCATGGACTCCGGTGCCTCTTCTCACGTCACCGGTAAGATGGGTAACATGAACTCCACTTACTCCAATTTAGACTTAAATTCTCAACATATCATTATCGGTGATGGATCCCGCATTCCTGTATTAGCTGTTCCTTTCGTCCAAATCTCCTCACTTCCACTCTACTTACAAAATGTTCTTGTCTCACCTTCAATTGTCAAAAATTTGATTTCCGTTCGCAAATTTACCCGTGATAATTATGTCTCTATCGAGTTTGACCCTTTTGGTTTTTCCGTGAAGGATCTAGCTACCAAGACTACCCTCCTTCGCCGCAATAGTGAGGGTGATTTGTATCCCTTCTTCGGGTCCACGCCATCGCCGGCCACCGCGCTCCTCGCCGCCACCCACAACATATGGCACCTGCGCCTCGGATACCCAAGCTCCACCACCCACTACCCCACTGATTTCCTCTCTCCATGTAATAATGATAGTTCACCTAGTTACTCTACACTTTGGCATGCATGCCAACTCGGCCATCACACTCGATTACCTTTCTCCACCTCCACCTCTCACACCACCGCCGCCTTTCAGCACCTACATTGCGACTTGTGGACCTCTCCCATCCTTAGTTTTACTGGTTACAAATATTATCTGGTTGTACTTGATGATTTTACTCACTATTCTTGGATGTTTCCTTTGAAAAATAAATCAGATACATGTGCTACACTCCAGTGTTTTTTTGCTTTTGTTCGCACTCAATTTCATGCGTCTATCCAATGTTTGCAATGTGACAATGGTGGCGAATTTCTCACTATTTCTCTTCGTGACTACTTTGCACAACACGGTGTCCTTTTTCGCCTCTCGTGCCCCCATACATCTCCCCAAAACAGCAAGGCTGAACGTCTCATCCGCACAACCAATGATATCATTCGTACACTCCTACTACAAGCCAACTTACCTCCCCCTTTTTGGGTCGAAGCACTCCACACGGTTAAATTGTGCGTCCATAACGGTACAGTCCGTTGGGGCCGGTGATTACTCGGTTAAATTGCATGTGCAATCAAAGGAGGATGGCTTCCTTTGGGCTTTGGTGGTAGTCTATGGGGCTGCCTAGGACAATAAGAAACCAGAGTTTTTGGCTGACTTGGTAAGGATTTGTGAAAATGAAACCTGACCTATTTTGGTAGGGGGTGATTTCAGTATTATTCGTTCTAGCATTGAGAAAAATAACAAAAACTTTAACCTGCGGTGGCCATTCATCTTTAACGCCATTATTCATAGCCTTGACTTAAAAGAATTGGAATTGTATGGAAGACAATATACTTGGACAAGTAGGCGTACTATTCCAACTTTGGAGAAATTGGATATAATACTTGCTAGTATTGAGTGGGAACAGAAATTCCCGCTAGTGACTGTTCAAGATTTAACTAGGGTTGGTTCTGATCATAATCCTTTGTTTTTAGACTCCGGGTCAGCGGGTCATATGGGGCACAAATCATTGTTCTCGTCTGAGCTGGCGTGGTTAAAACAACCCAACTTCTTTGAACTAGTCAAGGTGGAATGGGAGTCGGTGGTCGCTGTCTCTACTCCAATTGAACGATGGCAAATGAAAATTAGACATCTTTGAAGTTTCTTGAGGGGTTGGGCTAAGAATAGAGCTGGAGAATATAAGGGGCTTAGGGATAAGCTGTTGTTGCTTATTAATGAGGTGGATCTAAGGGCGGAGATTTCTCCCTTGTCGGAAGCTGAACGGTCTTCCAGGTCGGAAGCTGAAGCGTTTCTTAACACTTTACGCCGTGGAGAAGAGTCCAAGTGGGCTCAGCGCGCTAAAGTGAGGCATATCCAGGAAGGGGGGAGTAACACTAGATACTTTCATCTGGTTGCCAATGGAAGACATAGGAAAAATAAAATATTCTAGTTAGAACAGGATGAAGGGACTATTGTGGGTCAAGAAAATTTAAAAGTATTCATCTCGGAGTATTATAAAAATTTGTTTGTTGCGGCGGAACCATCCAATATTTTGTTAGATGAGACGAGAATTGATGATATTACCCGGGTTACTCACGAAGATAATTTGTTGATCACTCAGCCTTTTACTGAAAACGAGATTCGTGATGCCATTTCTCAAATGGAGCCTAACAAAGCCCCAGGGGCCGATGGTTTCGCGGCTGAGTTTTGCAAGTTTTTCTAGGAGGTTATTAAATTAGACTTGATGGCAATGTTTGCTCAGCTGTATGAGGTGATCTAGATTTGTTCAAGATGAACTTGGGTACGGTCATCTTACTTACCAAGAAGGAGGATGCATGCAGGATTGAGCAATATAGTCCTATTTGTTTATTGAAGGTGAGTTTCAAAATCTTTACCAAGGTAGGAACAAATAGGGTAACCTCTATTGAACAGAGGGTAATCCGACCTTCTCAATCAGCTTTTCTTCCTGGAAGAAATATTTTAGAAGGGGTAGTTGTCCTACATGAAACAATTCATGAACTAAAGAGGAAGAAATTGGACAATGTGCTTTTCAAAATTGATTTTGAGAAATCATATGATAAAGTGAATTGGAAGTTCCTACAACATACTTTACGCATGAAGGGCTTCGACCCCAGATGGTGTGACTGGGTCGCGAGTTTTTTGCAAGGAGGTAGTGTGGGTATTCGTGTGAATGATGACATTGGTCATTACTTTCAGACTTTAAAAGGGTTAAGACAGGGGGATCCGTTATCTCCAATTTTGTTAAACCTGGTGGCTGATATGCTAGCACTCCTCATTGATAGAGCCAAAGAGGATGGTCAGGTGGGAGGATTGATTCCTCATCTTGTCGAAGGTGGGGTTTCAATACTTCAGTACGCTTATGATACTATTCTTTTTATGAACCATGATTTAGAAAAGGATGTTAATATGAAATTAATTTTATCCAGTTTCGATCAATTGTCTGGTCTTAAAATTTATTTCCACAAGAGTGAGATCTTTTGTTTTGGGAAAGCCACTGATTTTGAAGATCGGTATAGAGGTATTTTTGGGTGTGAAATTGGTGCTCTACCCTTTAAGTACCTTGGTATCCCTATCCACCATCATAAGCTGCTCAATCGTGAGCGGAAACCCTTGGAGGGTCGGTTTGAACAGAAGCTGAGTTCATGGATAGAAAATTTGCTATCGTATGGAGATCGCTTGATCCTTATAAACCCAGTTAAGTCAAGTTTACCGATGTTTCTCTTATCTTTTTTGTGATTCCCATTGGAGTTAGAAAAAGATTAGACTTTTATAGATATTGTTTTTTCTGGCAATCAAACCAAACCAAGAGGAAGTATAGATTGACCAAGTGGCACATTGTCTGCCGTCCAAAGGACCAAGGTGGCTTGGGTATTTAATGTTTAGACATTAAAAATAAATGTTTATTAAAAAAGTGCCTTTTTAAACTTTTAACTGAGGCCGACATCTGGCATGAATTATTGCACAACTAGTACATCATGGGAAAACCTCTCACACAGGTGGAGGTCAAGCCCACGGACTCACCCTTCTGGACAGAAATTATAAGTGTTAAGTTGAATTTCTTTAAACATATTGATTTTTCAGTTTGGAATGGTCAGGGTATTAGATTTTGGGAAGACCCGTGGCTGGCGGGTATACCATTAGCTCTGCAGTATCCTATGTTGTATAATATCGTGCGTAATAAGAATGTGCTAGTTGCAAATGTTCTGGGTCAACAAAATCTCAATATTGCATTTAGACGGTCTTTGTATGGGGATAAATGGGTTAGTTGGCTACATTTGGTTGAGAGACTGATGGCGGTTTCTCTAACGGAGGAGAAGGATTCCTTCTCTTGGCAGTTGACAACCTCGGGTTGTTTTTCAGTTAAATCCTACTATGAGGAACTCATGAATGGCAATACGAGATTTTTGCATACATACCTTTGGAAGTTAAAAGTACCATTAAAGATTAAGATCTTTATGTGGTTTCTCTTTCGAAATGAAATACTTACAAAAGATAATCTACTAAAGAGAAGATGGACAGGGTGCAAAAGGTGTGTTTTCTGTGATTCCGATGAGACGGTTGATCACCTGTTTGTTTCTTGCAACTTGGCTAAAAAGATTTGAAGATTGGTCCACTTTACTTTTAGCATATCACCGCCTCATAACGTTGATCACATGTTTGGGACATGGTTAAATGAGGTGGATAAGTCGACTAAACCTAGTATACGCATAGGTGTACGTGCTTTTTTGTGGGCAATTTGGAATTGCCGTAGTGACATAATTTTTTACAATGTGATGGTGGATAACTTTTTGCAGGTGGTTTATCGGTCGATGTATTGGATTCATTCTTGGTCTCTTCTACTGCCAGACGACCAGCGTGGACGTTTGGATGTCGGATGTACTCTACTAATGGCGGCCGTTCGGGCTATATTTAACCAGGATGGATGGTTGCATGATCGGAGACTACGATGGGTCCCAGACTAGTGGTGGCTATTGTTAGATGGCTGATCTTTGCCGTCACTCTAGTGGATCGTTGATTTGATCTTCATATACTTTATTCGTCGTTTGTATCTCTGAGATATTATTTTAATAAAGAGCCGTGTGCAGCAATGCGATGCAGAGGCTGGGTTTCCATTTAAAAAAAAAGTGCCCCGATAATACTGCCAAACAATTGTCTTCAGACGGGTGTCAAAAGAACTTTTAAAATCTCGGTGTTTACAGCGCCAGAAGTTGGTTTTCCCTGGTCTATATGACTGGAAAAAAATAGACAATTAGAACCGACAATTTCAGAGCAGTAAGTTGATCAAACAATAACTGAGCAAAATAATTTTCACCTGAATATACAACTTTTCCAAGCACGGAAAGCACCTCATCAGGTCAATAACAGCGTCCAGACTAAGAGCAAGCATATGAACGGCTAAAATCTTGACAGTCGGCACCCCTGACGTTAGGCTATCAACACGCAAGCCCTTCATGATAATGGAAGATAACATTAGGCCATCGTAAACCATTAATAACATGTAATAACACATAGAAATATAGACCCGTGAAGGCAAGTAGGCACGCCGCATCTACCTGAATAACCATGGAGTCAAATGCGAGTCTGCCACTGAAATTAGAACAAAGGCAACCTAAGGTCTCCAGTTTCGGCGCTGAGATAAAAAATGTATCGGGGCGACCAGAAATATCTTGGTGAAACCTGCCGAGATTTGCATCAACTTGGAGCAACCTCTCAAGACAAGGGAAATTCTGGATGACGACTTCCTCAAGTTGGCGGCCTCCGTGGCCTTCCACACCTATGCTTCTATGGCTAGTGGAGTTGATTCGAACACAACGGAAGCCGGAACAATTCATGATCAGCAAACACTCCAAAGAAGGGCAACCGGCCATCATGGTGTGCAGCAATGATTCGGAGATTTTGACCTGCTCAAACGCTTGAGTGGTGGTGTCTGGGAGGTGGCAGTACGTGAAAATGGCCACACGTAGGGTTTTAGAGAAGCGGAACGTGGTTTCCGGCAGCTGCTGTCGGAGCGGGGAGGGTAACCCGCCTCCGAATCCGCACAGCTCAAGCTCTTATTCTGGTTGTTATTTTTGTGTGGTTAGAAGGTTTCTTGCTTTGCGAGTAGTCCGCATGTCGTTGGTCTGTACCAGTTTTAGCACGGTTTTCCGCTAACTAAATTTTCAATTCCGTTCTTCTTAATTAATAGATCGGGCAAAGATATTTTACCCGCTTCGAGAAAAAAAATGGTTGCTTCATTCATGAATGGTTTCTCCAAACTTCGTAGTGTTGTTTTCTCCTTCTCTTTTGCAGCAGTTCTGGACCGCATCTTTGGATACAACTGATATGTCGACTGAAATAAGGATTCTATGCCACAGTTACGTGGGTATTACAGATTATACAACCATGGTTATAATATTCAGCAAGTAATTTGAAATGCGAAAACGTTTCTCGTCCTCTGTTCCCAACATGAAAAATTATGTGTGATCTAGCTTCCAATTATTAAGACACCTTGGTTGATGTTTACAGACAATGGAAACTGTTACTACTTAGCAAATGCAACTGCTATAAAATCTGCCTAGCATGGAATGCAATAACTAGAACAAACTTGGACTTGTGGGTCTTGTCCATATGTATAATGTTCACTTCGTGCCGACCAGTTGCCCATAAACATTCACCGACCAAAACACCTCTTTTGCCTTAATATAATTTGGCGAGGCTACCCAATAAACTGAAACTAACAGACACATGCATCAACATGCTGCCCAAAAGAACTCGAGCAAACCTAAAGAAAACATTGCAGACTTGCAATATATTCTGTCGGTAGTATCACTTACATACAAGACAGAGTTGCATAAGCAATGAACAAACAAATGTGGAACCATTTCTCGTGCCTGCAAGCTTGTGCACTAGAATGATTTGGTGCTTGCAGTGCCTTGATCTGAGAGAGCATCATCAATTTGCATTGCTTTATAAAATGACTAGCCAGATAAACACCACATTTGATATTAAGAAGAACCACAACTCTCTAGTTTGTCATCAAATAAGTGCACATCAGCACAATTTGGTTCACACAAGAGTTAACAACATGAATATCATGATTAAATTTCATAAAGATCTAACATAATACAACCTTAAGATGAATTTAGGACAAATCAAAAAACTGGTAAGCATCTTTCCTCTCAAAGGGATCAGCTAGATCCAAATCATGGACACAAAATTCCGAAGTGCAGCGATGAGACCAATCTTGTGTAAAGTGAAGTCGAGCACATCTTGAGGCCTTTCTATGCAGCTGAAGCATCTTACGTTGTTGTGCCAGGAACTTGTCATTGTAATTTTTTTCTTTAACCTGAAAGATCATTAACTCTAGCACTTTGGCGTTAAGCACAAAAAATGTGGCAAAGTCAACATGTGATTTAGTGCCCCGATAATACTGCCAAACAATTGTATTCAGATGGATGTCAAAAGAACTTGTAAAATCTCGGTGTTTACGGCGCCAGAAGTTGGTTTTCCCGGGTCTATATGACTGGGGAAAAAAAATAGACAATTAGAACCGACAATTTCAGAGCAGTAAGTTGATCAAACAATAACTGAGCAAAATAAATTTCACCTGAATATACAGCTTTTCCAAGCACGGAAAGCACCTCATCAGGTCAATAACAATGTCCAGACTAAGAGCAAGCATATGAACGGCTAAAATCTTGACAGTCGGCACCCCTGACGTTAGGCTATCAACACGCAAGCCCTTCATGATAATGGAAGATAACATTAGGCCGTCGTAAACCATTAATAACATGTAATAACACATAGAAATATATACCCGTGAAGGCAAGTAGGCACGCCGCAGCTACCTGAATAACCGTGGAGTCAAATGCGAGTCTGCCACTGAAATTAGAACAAAGGCAACCTAAGGTCTCCAGTTTCGGCGCTGAGATCACCAATGTATGGGGGCGACCAGAATTATCTTGGCGAAACCTGCCAAGATTTGCATCAACGTGGAGCAACCTCTCAAGACAAGGGGCATTCTGGATGACGAGTTCCTCAAATTGGCGGCCTCCGTGGCCTTCCACAGCTATGCTTCTAAGGCTAGTGCAGTTGACTCGAACACAACGGAAGCCGGAACAATTCATGATCAGCAAACACTCCAAAGCAGGGCAACCGGCCATCATGGTGTGCAGCAATGATTCGGAGATTTTGACCTGCTCAAACGCTTGAGCGGTGGTGTCTGGGAGGTGGCAGTATGTGAAAATGGCCACACGTAGGGTTTTAGAGAAGCGGAACGTGGTTTCCGGCAGCTGCTGTCGGAGCGGGGAGGGTAACCCGCCTCCGAATCCGCACACCTCAAGCTCTTATTCTGGTTGTTATTTTTGTGTGGTTAGAAGGTTTCTTGCTTTGCGAGTAGTCCGCATGTCGTTGGTCTGTACCAGTTTTAGCACGGTTTTCCGCTAACTAAATTTTCAATTCTGTTATTCTTAATTAATAGATCGGGCAAAGATATTTTACCCGCTTCGAGAAAAAAAATGGTTGCTTCATTCATGAATGGTTGCTCCAAACTTCGTAGTGTTGTTTTCTCCTTCTCCTTTGCAGCAGTTCTGGACCGCATCTTTGGATACAACTGATATGTCGACTGAAATAAGGATTCTATGCCACAGTTACGTGAGTATTACAGATTATACAACCATGGTTATCATATTCAGCAAGTAATTTGAAATGCGAAAACGTTTCTCGTCCTCTGTTCCCAACATGAAAAATTATGTGTGATCTAGCTTCCAATTATTAAGACACCTTGGTTGATGTTTACAGACAATGGAAACTGTTACTACTTAGCAAATGCAACTGCTATAAAATCTGCCTAGCATGGAATGCAATAACTAGAACAAACTTGGACTTTTGGGTCTTGTCCATATGTATAATGTTCACTTCGTGCCGACCTGTTGCCCATAAACATGCAACGACCAAAACACCTCTTTTGCCTTAATATAATTTGGCGAGGCTACCCAATAAACTGAAACTAACAGACACATGCATCAACGTGCTGCCCAAAAGAACTCGAGCAAACCTAAAGAAAACATTGCAGACTTGCAATATATTCTGTCGGTAGTATCACTTACAGACAAGACAGAGTTGCATAAGCAATGAACAAACAAATGTGGAACCATTTCTCGTGCCTGCAAGCTTGTGCACTAGAATGATTTGGTGCTTGCAGTGCCTTGATCTGAGAGAGCATCATCAATTTGCATTGCTTTATAAAATGACTAGCCAGATAAACACCACATTTGATATTAAGAAGAACCACAACTCTCTAGTTTGTCATCAAATAAGTGCACATCAGCACAATTTGGTTCACACAAGAGTTAACAACATGAATATCATGATTAAATTTCATAAAGATCTAACATAATACAACCTTAAGATGAATTTAGGACAAATCAAAAAACTGGTAAGCATCTTTCCTCTCAAAGGGATCAGCTAGATCCAAATCATGGACACAAAATTCCGAAGTGCAGCGATGAGACCAATCTTGTGTAAAGTGAAGTCGAGCACATCTTGAGGCCTTTCTATGCAGCTGAAGCATCTTACGTTGTTGTGCCAGGAACTTGTCATTGTAATTTTTTTCTTTAACCTGAAAGATCATTAACTCTAGCACTTTGGCGTTAAGCACAAAAAATGTGGCAAAGTCAACATGTGATTTAGTGCCCCGATAATACTGCCAAACAATTGTATTCAGATGGATGTCAAAAGAACTTGTAAAATCTCGGTGTTTACGGCGCCAGAAGTTGGTTTTCCCGGGTCTATATGACTGGGGAAAAAAATAGACAATTAGAACCGACAATTTCAGAGGAGTAAGTTGATCAAACAATAACTGAGCAAAATAAATTTCACCTGAATATACAGCTTTTCCAAGCACGGAAAGCACCTCATCAGGTCAATAACAGCGTCCAGACTAAGAGCAAGCATATGAACGGCTAAAATCTTGACAGTCGGCACCCCTGACGTTAGGCTATCAACACGCAAGCCCTTCATGATAATGGAAGATAACATTAGGCCATCGTAAACCATTAATAACATGTAATAACACATAGAAATATAGACCCGTGAAGGCAAGTAGGCACGCCGCAGCTACCTGAATAACCGTGGAGTCAAATGCGAGTCTGCCACTGAAATTAGAACAAAGGCAACCTAAGGTCTCCAGTTTCGGCGCTGAGATCACCAATGTATGGGGGCGACCAGAATTATCTTGGCGAAACCTGCCAAGATTTGCATCAACGTGGAGCAACCTCTCAAGACAAGGGGCATTCTGGATGACGAGTTCCTCAAATTGGCGGCCTCCGTGGCCTTCGACACCTATGCTTCTAAGGCTGGTGGAGTTGATTCGAACACAACGGAAGCCGAAACTACTCATGATCAGCAAACACTCCAAAGCGGGGCAACCGGCCATCATGGTGTGCAGCAATGATTCGGAGATTTTGACCTGGTCAAATGCGAGCTTCTTAAGATTAGGGAAGTAAAGCGCTTGAGCGGTCGTGTCTGGGAGGTGGCAGCATCTGAAAATGGCAACACAGAGGGTTTTAGAGAAGCGGAAAGCGGTTGCCGGCAGCTGTGGTCGCGGGGGGCAGGGTAACCGGCCTCCCATGCTGCACAGCTCAAGCTCTTGGAGATTGTCGAGGGCGGGGGACCGGATCCAGGCGTCGGCGAGGGGCGCGCAGAAGCGGCGGCAAGGGCCTGAGTGGGCGGAGAGAATGCGCAACACGAGGGCGTCGACATCCTTCCAGCCTTGGCCGAGGCAGTGGTAGTCGAGGTTGAGAGGGACGGAGCGCCACAGGTGGCGCCACCTGGAGGCGAGGACCTGCCTGCGGGCGCCTTCATTTGTGGGGAGGAGCGAGATGATGTCGCCAAGGACGTCGTCCTTAAATTAAACCTGCCAATAGTCCATGGGGAGAAAAAAGCCTTTTAAGTGAATCTGCAACGTTATTATACAATTAAATTACTTAAATATTACCATAGTTAAAATAGTTTTCAAAAGTTAATATGGAAGTGTAGAAGAACATGATTTAGTTAATTCTTACCCAAGTCACTAGCACAAATTAGCAAGGAAGCCTTTAAAATATTAGGAAATATAAAAAGGAATTATGTGGAATAACTGATAATCCGAAATAGCTAAGCACCTTGAAACTGAGAGCTCAGCTAGGTCCAGTTCTAACAAATTTGGGGGGGGGGGGGTGTGGGGGGTGGGGGGTAGGGCACTTGTAAAACGGCGCACGCGGGAGAAGTAGTCGCGCGAATTCTGCCGCGTGGCCGCGAGCGCGTGGTACAAAATGGCGTGTGTCGCCTCGTGCAACTTGCCACTCGCTCGTGCCTGCTCCTCTCCTTCTCTCTTCCACGCGCCCATGCCTGCTCCTCTCCCTCTCTCTTTCACGCGCCGCCGCCGCTACTGCACTGCCGCCGCGTCGGAACCAGAGCGGCTACCGCGGCGTCCGGGCGTGGCCCAAGCGGACGTACTACGCCGAGATAAGGAGCGGCGAGTCACGCATCGGCCTCGGCACATTCGAGACAGCACACGAGGCCGCCCGCGCGTGGGGCGCGGCGGCGTCGAGGCTCGGCCGGCCACGCGCCGGGATGAATTTCCGCGACGTCTAGACGCCGCAGCGGGCGGAAGGCCTGGCGCCAGTACCGCGCGTCGTGACGGAGGAGGACAACCGCCTCGCCATCGCGGAGCAAGACGAGCGGGTAATGGCGCTGTAGCGCGAGCACTTCTCGGAGGACGCCTCCGCCGAGCGCAACTTCTACGAGAGGCGAGCGCCATGACGGGAGGCAAAGCGCACCAGATAAAGGGTTAGATGCACGCTTATTGAGTCCATCTGCACCAAACATGTGAGGGCTGATTGTGGATTGATGTCACTTTCCTATGCCTTCACCTAAAGTTCTCAGAATCATGATGCTAAATTTGATCGGAACCTCTATAGTAGGATCGCAAACAGTAGAATTACAACTATTAGAATCGTAAAACCTTAGATATGATCTAGTAAAATCGTAGAAACATTCCACTCAATTTGGTACATAAATTCGTAGAATCGCCAGATAAAAACACGATTCTTACACTGCCTTCACCCCTCACATGCTTCCGCCGCTAGTAGGAAAAACATTATAGGTGCAAGTCCGCTAGAAGAGATCAACAATGTACACACCTTGTCGCTACTTACTGGAAGCGTGTGACACGTGAAGAATGCTTCACGGAACGCGCCGATACAACCCAGGCTACACAAAAAGGTCTTATGCACAAGTTTATTAGAAAAGAATCATCAAAACTTACATCCGGTAATCATTCTGTTGATCCTTCTATTCTTGCACTTCCAATTGTTCCTTACACTGGTCAGACGGCGACGATACAACCCCATTTTAGATTTTCTCAATTGTATACAATTTTTGTTATATCAATTTTTTATATGAGATGGGGCCCGGTTTTAGATTTTCGCACAGGGCCCCGGATTTTGCCGGCCCGGCCCTGTTCTCTCGACGCAGGCGCATAGGTACAGCGGGTCTTTGGCGACAAGGGCAGCGACGTCGGTGCCGGAGAGGCTGAGGTTGGCGAGGAAGGCGAGGACAACGTCGGAGTTGGTGGGGGACTTCAGGTGCGAGAGCTTCCTGGAGGCCTTGAGTGCCTGGGCATGGGTGAGGCCGCATGTGCCGACGCGGTACTCCTCGACGGCGAAGCCTGGGTTTGGGGAAACCGTGGGCGCGGCCGTGGCCTCGGAGAGGAGGCGGTGGAGGGGGGAGATAGGGGAGGTGGACGGGTAAGAGAGGAGACGGGCGAGGATGCAGCGACAGAGGTGGAGCATGGCGGCGGCGAGGTCTGCTACTCTGCCGCCGACGCGCGTGGTCTGCTACTCTGCAGCAGACTCGTTGGAAGGAGTTCTCATTGTGTTGTGTACTGGAGTAGTACTAGGAAGAATAAAAAAATAACCAATGGGCAAGTACAAAATGTTGTCACTTGCAGTTAAATGACATTGAAGTTTTTTTTTCCTGGGAGGGAGTGAAAAAATCATCATTTTATTTAGATTGAAAACAAATCTACTATGCTAAAATTAGTGCTAGAGTTAACGATGAGCATAAGAGCATCTCCAGTCGCGCCCCCTAAAGGCCGCCCCCAAGCGTCTTCCTGTCCGGGCGGGCCCCGAGCGTGCCCACTCACGCCCCCATTGGTCCTTCCGGTCCGGACGCCCCTTGTTCCCGTCCAGAAAACCTATCCCAACCACGCCTTCCAGGGACTCCCGTGGGGGCGCCGGACGAGTCGTTCCGCGCCGCGGGCCCGTTGTGCCAGCGACACAAACCTCTCATTTGCGCCAGGTCCGCTTGCACCTCGTCCATTTGCGCCCCGCCTGTGCCGCCTCGGCATCTACCGTCACCCTCTGCCTCGGAGCGCCGCCACTCTCTCCCGCCGCGCCTCCGCCCCGCCGGCGCCGCCTCAGACGCCATCACCGGCGATCAGAGGTAACCACCTCGCCCCCAAGGTGTTCGGCGATTTGCCCAGTTGGGCGCCGACCGTTGTTTTTGTCATATTTTGAAGTCATTTTCATTTCTACAGATGGACATCAACGATGAGATGATGGTGAACTTTCTCTTAGAGGAAGAAGCTGATATGGACGAGGAGGAAGATGAGAACTTGCTTGTTTGGCACAACTCCTCGCCGATGATGAAGCCAATAACGAAACAAAACGAGGAGGATCCATGTTTGGGAGGAGAAAGACAAAAACGAGGATGAGAATGGAGGGCCACTGCATACTTTTCGCCGACTATTTTGCCGATGAGCCAAGATTAAATGCAAAGGATTTTCGACGGAGATTTCAGATTAGCCGAAGGTTGTTCAACACATTGGTGCAGAATGTGTGGGAGCGCGACCCCTGTGGTTCAAGATGAAGAAAGATGCCGTGGGGATGGTAGGTTTCTTCTCAATTCAGAAGTGCACTGCTGCTATGAGAATGCTTGCATATGATGCCCCTGTAGATGGCCAGGACGACTATCTCCGCATGTATGAGTCATCGGCTATCAATTCCATGTACAGGTTCTGCACCGTGATAGTGGAAGTGTTTGGCCCAAACTACTTGAGAGGACCAAATGAGGAGGCAACTGCTCGGATCCTGGCAACAAATGAAGAAAGAAGTTTTCATGATATCCTTGGAAGCATTGATTGCATGCACTAGAACTGGAAGAACTGTCCATTTGGATGGAAATGATTGTACAAAGGGGGCCATCAAGGAGTTTGCAGCGTGGTACTTGAGGCAGTGGAAGGCCACGAGACTTGGATTTGGCATGCGTTCTTCGGCATGGCGGGATCTCACAATGACATCAACGTGTTGCAGCTTTCCCCTATGTTCACGAAACTTGTTGAAGGTCGTGCTACGCGAGTTAAGTATGTTGTCAATGGCCACGAGTACAACAAGGGGTACTATCTAATGGATGGTATCTATCCAAGATGGCCAACATTTGTGAAGACAATTTCCAATCCTCTAGGTAACAAGAAATCCTGATTTGCCACGGTACAAGAGAGCACAAGAAAGGATGTCGACCGTGCATTTGGAGTGCTCCAGCAGAGATTTGCCATTGTGCGGTATGCTGCTCTCACTTGGCCATCCGAGCAGATGGGAGATATCATGAATGCATGTGTCACAATGCACAACATGATCATTGAGGATGAGCGTGTCAATCTAGTGCATGATCATCTTCTATATGAGTTTCAGGGTCCTCTCGCTAATGTGGTTCACAATGTGCCACGGAATGGACCGAGTACATCGCTATGCACATGGAGATCCGAGACGGGGCAACTGATGATCAGCTCCAAGATGATCTAGTGGAGCATTTGTGGGCTCGCAAAGGATTAGCGGCGGCATAGTGCACTTCCAATTTATTTTCAATTGTATGAATATTTTATTTATTTGTAGTCATTGGTGAACTTTATATGTAATAATTTAAACCTAAAACATAAGTACTTTTAAGTAATTTTGAGACTCCAAAATAACGAAAATAGGCAAAACCTTGCTTTGGGGGTTTGGGTTGGGGGATCCAAGTGGGCAGCCGTTCCCCCCGCCGACGCCGCGCCGTCCGGACAAGCCCCCAAAGGGCCGATCCGGGCGCCGATCCGGACGCCTATTGGGGAGGGGGGGGAGGGGGCGAGTGGAGATGCTCTAAGCCACTAGTTTTCCTCGGCTGGCCGAATTGTTTACAAATTGAAGATGCTCATTGGGCCACTATCACCGAATAGGGGAGTGGTAGCGATGAGCCCAAATGAATTACCCCGACATTTGGATGCGCCAACAGGCGGGCGCACGCAGCCACCACGCGTCGTCACCGAGGAGTATTTCCGCCGCCACAGCCTATAGACGCGCCGACTCGCCGATGTGGAAGAAGACGAACCATTGCTTCAATGGTATGACCGTAAGTAAATATTCCCTTACGATCAGGAACATCAAGGTCTTTGTTAAGGATTAATGTATTTGCATGCTAATACTCCCTCCTTCTCATATTAAGTGTCGCAAAATTGGACAAAAATAGATGTATCTAGACTAAAATATGTCTAGACACATCTATTTTTTTTCACTTTTACGACACTTAATATTATACGGAGGGAGTACAAGAAACATGTTATGGAGACACTTGCGTGTGTGTCATGTCCTTCCCAAGAATGAATTCACTTAGTTTTGTCACTGTAATCTCAGTAGAACAGTTCTTTCTTGCTGAAAAAACAGTACCAGTACATAATCATTTACTCCTACTAATTTTCAGTATGTTCACCACTAGAGGCTATATGAAAGCATGCAGTTCTGACCTCACAAGCTTCTCCTCAAGGTCGTCGACATGTGCAGCAACAAAAGCATTGTTGGCCCTGGGTGTTTTGCTTCACTAGAGACCAACATTCACCAGGAATGTACTTTGCTTCAGTTCCTCCTTGAGCACTTCAGCAACAGTTTCCACATCATGTTTTGGCGCTTGCCCTTCTGGTGGTTGAGCATTGTTCCATTTTTCCATCTCAGCCTGGCACATGGCACACACATAAACATCAACTCATCAATTCAAAAATAGTATATGGTCGTCTACAAGCTTGCTGGCATATGGGAGGATTGAAAACTTGATTCAAAACTGATGGCATGAAGAAACAAAAAGGCTATCAAAATGCATCATGTTCTGTAAGCTTAGGCATAAGGAATAAGAGTGCATAAGTGTAACACAATTTTTGAGCTAATAAATCATCCGGCCTGCAAGCTTATCACAAAACCCCAAACATGCCAGCAAAGAACATATGTTGCACAAGTCAACCTGGCACGTGTAGGATTGCAGACATGTAAACGTTAACTCTGCATTCAGCAAACAGTAGCAAGTCAGCAAGCTACCAAAATGGAGGATTGCATGCATATAAGATAACAAAAATGCATCAGCTGTCCACAAGCTTAGTGCAGAATAATGAGTTCTAACTTAGAACAAAAGGAACCAGAATTGATGAATTGATGACAATCGGTAGCAATTTGTTATCAATCATGTATATTAGATGCATTTCGGACATAGTATTTCGGACTACATTTTATGTGCAAGAATCAAACAAGAAAAATGTAGCTGCAGGTCTGCTAGATTTTTTGGAAAAATCTTAGATAGATGGCAACAACTTCAAGGGTCCAATCCTTGAGTTCCTATGGTGTAATAGAGGAAGAGGGAGCGGTAAAGGCATCAATCTTCAAGGGTAACTCTTTTAGTCATATCTTTTGTAGCAACATTAAACTACATTTACTAGGACTACTAGATCAGTTGTTTTGACTTGGTTTGCATCATGATCTTTAGGAGTAAAAGTAAAAAAAATAAAACGTATGATCAAATATTTTCATATTTGAACATACATGAGGATTAAAAAGGTTTAGTCGGGTGAATCGGGAACCAAATGTTTTGCTATAATGGGGAAGATAAGCAATCAAATCCTTATCCTCAGTACAATGGGAACCATCAATGGATGTTTTTTCTCTTGAAATGGTTTTTAAATAGCAACACACATTATATCTTTGGTACTACACATAGGTCCAGAAGCGCCCTCTAGCACATCTAATCCAGTGGTCCTTCACTTCGGTATGAACGTATGCATTATTTATTTCCCCTTCCAAAATGTCCCTGTTTGTTCATCTTTCCTAGACTTTTGTTTGCTCATTAGCTCAGATGTCTTTTAGTTCCTAAGGATTATTTCTTCGGCATTGTATTTCAAAAGGAATGAGCTTATTTTCCTCGATGAAACTAATCTAAATATCACACTCTCTATATGAAGATGTTTTCTTTTCTTCAAGGCAGCTTCTTCCTCGCTGTATCTATATTAATATGCATCTTCAGGCTTACAAAATGAAAAGTAGGGGGGTTTCATACTGTCTTCAATAAGGGAGTGAAATCAGGTTGGAAACACCACCATTTGAAAAACCATGATAACTCTACTATGTTGCTTCCCGAATCAAGAATAAAGGGGTATAATAACTCTCCACATGTGGGAGTAATTAGGGGAAAATATCCCAAGAAATGGAATATAATTCTCAATCTATAGCGCAAAGTTATCCTGGTTGTAACTCCAAGAATAATTCACATTTGAAAGTTTAAAATAAATAAGCCCATGAGTTGACTTTATCAATGAAAATGTACGCATGATGCAAAGTAATATTACTAGTATTTTATGATTAACCGGTCCCACCAATAAAAACAAGATAAGAAGTATTCTCTAGAAGGTCATGCATTTCATCAAAAAATACTAATTTATATTCAACATAAGTTGTGAAATAAATAATATTTAATACCCAAAGAACCCGATCAATTACGTTTCTCAAAATATAAATAACAAAAAATATATTTGATTGACTAGTCACGTGAATAGATGAATGTATAAAGCCAACCGAGACCTCACTAGCAGAACCTTGGGCTTGAAAATTGCTTTGATTACAAGAATATAATCGGAAATAAATACAAGTGAAACATCCGTAATGATATGGTTATCATTTTTATTTCCATCTAGGTCATGATATACCTCTAAGTGCATGAATCATGTAAAATGCTTAGTTATATG
Source organism: Alopecurus myosuroides (assembly GCA_028641055.1). Lineage (NCBI taxonomy): Eukaryota > Viridiplantae > Streptophyta > Magnoliopsida > Poales > Poaceae > Alopecurus > Alopecurus myosuroides. Next base: position 429,920,165 of record CM054060.1, read on the forward strand.
ATTATATAGTTAAACCGGATATTTGGTTTGTGCCGATTCTTATTTACATACCAAATATGTCTAATTAAGGACCTCTCCTATACATGTAGGCATTAGTGCCTAAGAAAAAATGATTTATTTTCATAAGAACCTTCCCCTGTACTTGCCAAAATATTCCATAACATGCTATCCTTTTTTTTAAATCCATAATAATTAATCTAAGATCTAATCTCAGTCCAATGTTCTATGTTCTCAATAACATAAGTGTGATAAGAATTATCTTTTGGCTAATCAACAATGATGTCAGTGTTGGTATAAAATATGTAATTAGAACCATAATCAGCGTGTAAGTCCTAATTCGTTTGATTATCCATTTTCTCAGGAAAAATAGGTAACTACAAAAATTAGATGTACTTTATTATAAAGTTTCTCAGGTAAAACTTTGAGGACTATGAGAGGGATATTCGAATAGCTTCCTAAGTTTTTCCGAATCATATCATCGATTGATTTAGAGCTTTCATTGTGATTATTACCAAGTCTCATGTTCTCTCAGCCAGAACCCAAGATAACGTTTAATAGAGAATTATTATGATTGTGGGAAATTGTTGTTTTCTATCGAAAAACCTCGGTTCTCTCAGCCAGAACCCGAGATATCAGGTCAAAACCGCACTGGTCACTAGGACTGTGCACGGAATGATCCGTCAGAGTCAGTTACGAGCAAATCTTAGAAGGCGTTCAAGGTGCTCTCCAATACGAACATGCATGACTCTAACAAGACGCGTATAGAGAGCTCAAGTCCTGGAGAGAAGTGATAGAGGGTGTTGGCTCTAGTCATGAAGTGGTGCGAGGACAATCTGTTGTGGAGCTCGTTCTATTCCTTCTTGACTTTACCTGTTGCAATCTCTGAGAAATTCAACCTCAAAAGAGAACATGGCTATATTTTTTAGAAATAATGTATAAAAAATGCATGTACCTTGGTCCCTAAGGACTGCAAATTGCACATGACACTAAAATAATGTACTGGCAGGTTTTTATGCATATTATCATCATTTTTTATTTAAAACCATTCATATTATCTCCATGAAATGTAGTTCTTTGATAACTGAAATGCAGCCTGATGGGAAAATATTAGATTGGTCACACGAGCCTACTATATTTCTATTACGCTTCATCCAAAGCAAAAAAAAGGATTTAGTTGTGCATATAGTGATAGTTTCATGCAATGATTTGTTAGCTTCTATGAATCAATTCGTTTCATCAAGCATATGGTATATAAAACAGACTCGGGTTCTACGGTTTGCACATTTCTTATATATATGACAATCATGTGTATGTTATGTTTATCTATGCGAATACTCTCTCATTTTAAGCAGCTCCATCTCTGATGTTAGCTTCTCTTTTGTATTTGAACTAAGTAACATCTAAACAGTCTTCTTATTTTACTTGGAACTTGGACAGAGTCTGACAACTAGCTTATGTAGAGCCTTTTATTACAGTTAATCGATGTTATTTCAGTACATGTTCTATATTCTTGCCACAACCCAAATATTTCTGAAGTCCATATGCATGGGTAGAGGTAGAACAATATGTTGGACTCTTGAAGACTGGTGGAGCGGAGCAAAGGGGTAGTGTTCGGAGAGAGAAATGGACAGTGAAGATTTAGTCATGAAGCATAATATAGTCAAAATCAGAACGGGTTGGAAATGATAAAAACTTGTTGACATCCCGAACATAAATTTAAAGACTACAAGATATTCAGAAAGGATGTTATTGTTTCTGTTGTATTGGGGATACATTGTATATGTCTTCCGTATCAGTGTAAACTTGATTTGTGTTGATGGAATGTAAGATATCTGATGATCTATGAGTGCTTGTTCCTTAGGTCTTAACTCGATTTGGAAACTAGGTGATGTCTATAAGAGTATAAGGTCGTTTTCCGTTTTGTTGCTGTTTTAGGCGTGACTTCTACATTCTTATTGGTCTCATTTGAATGAAATCGGGAGCAGTGGCTCCTCAATTTGAAAATCCATTTGAAAGGCACTTTATTACGCAACAACAAAAGTGAGGGGTGGAGTTCTCGTATTTTACATTTATCGTTGTAGGTTCCAAAGACATATATTGGCAATGATTTAATTCAACTTGGGACAAACTCATGCATCCGCCAAATATTTCATCCCCAATAAATATATGATTCAAAATCAATATGTTTGTGTGCTCCGTAGCAACACACGAACATTTAGCTAGTAATAACTGTTTATTGTCTCTTGTGCATATCTCCAACATGTTGTTGACCAGTTTGACACCACTATTAAACATCTTTCCGTCTGACCGCACTATAGCAGAAGTACCGTTTCCATGTAAGGTCGGGCTAGTGGGACTTTGAAACTAATTCGATGTTTTTTTGTTACAAAGTTCTTATTTTGGTATGATCCAACCGAAAATAAAATATAACGATTTTCCTTAGGATTTTTAGCGCGTTTGTGGATCCAAATTTTTCTCAAGCACAAAGATTTAGTTTTTTCCAATACGTCATTCTTATACCTCTTATATACTCACACTTTACTTCCTCGTTTTTACTCTACGCAAAGAGGGAGTAGTGAAGACCGAAGTTCTATAATTTTAAAGTGAAGTCTAAATCTTCAACTCAAAATGTTTTTCCGTTTTCAAATTTCTGGATAATCTGTGTAAACCTTATCTATAATGTTATCTCATACATTTTCCTAAGTTGTTCACGATGATTTCACATTTCATATTATCGATTTGACATCCTTAATCTTTGTTTTTTGTCACTAGTTAGATATATGTGAAACTTGGATCATCTTTATACATTTTTTATGTGTGGACACTATCTCTTATTTCCTTACCTCACTAATTATCAACAGAGAGGTTGTTTGGAACAAACAAAAATATGAGCGTTCTAAATATGTGGAGTCATCAGAATAATGAACTACTTCTTTGAAGATATGATTGCATCATAATTTTATCTTCATAGTTTCTATTGATGTTTATTTGAAGTATGTAGTAAATTTCCTTTAGTGGTTCATTACATTAATATAATTTCTGAATAATGCTTCATTATCACTATAATAGCCTCATCTCGTCATTCTGCACAAATTCAATATTGGAGTTTTCTGTTCTGAGGACCAGAGAGAACTTGCTATGAGTTATTTGCAGTAGGGCGTAGACACAAATGTGATCGAAGTTCACCATGCTACGAAGAGGTTACAAACACCATTACGATACAAACAACGAAACACCAGGGCTTTGCTCACATAGGAAACCAAAGATCAACCTCACATTTACCCCTTCAGACAATAGGGGAAACTAAAACAACTTGCAAAATCTAGACCTCATCTAGGCCCCTGCAAAACAATCTCCTACAAACCTAGTTTCGGAACACATTACAAAATCGAAACATGCCAGAAATGTTTACTCATGTATTCAAATTTATTCACAATGCAGTGCTGTAGCTTTCACTTATGTAAGTGAACTAAGTGTTTAATCTTGATCCAATAGATAACGGTCAGCCAACCACATCTCAGTGAAGAGAAAGACACCAAGAGTTACACGAACATTTATCTTAAGATACTTTATGAGGTGATAAAAAAAAAATGAAAAGTAAGACTATTGAAAGTAGATCTCATTAGAAGAAATTAAATTTACACCAAACGCGTGTTTTCCTATTTTGAAGCACAAACATGCTTTCTGCTCGATTAATTGATAATCGTAGTTCAATGATTAACTTACAAACAACATAATCGAACATTTTTAATGTTCTTAGTTTATTATAGCTATACTTATATATTTTTATGTAGCAATGCCGACCTAGGCCATACATCAAAATTTCGGTAGAAGTTTGATGTGAAAACCATCAAAAAATCTTGGTCCGGGAGAGAGCACCATGGTTCCTCCCTGGAAAACCTTCCATCTATAGTATGCAAAAGTGATTGCATTACTATGAGTCTTAATATGTAGGTAGAGTACAAATCATAGTGGGAAATAATGTTACTCTACCTGTATTTAGTAACTAAGCAATGAAGAAAGGTAGCCATCTGCAACTTAGCGAAGTCAGCACCAACACATAACCGCAATCCTCCTCCGAAAGCCATGAAGTCCTTGGAGGCGCCACCCACTGGTTCCACAATATCCTATACACATTCATATTTAGTATGTTGAAATCAAATTATGGACTAAGTGAATGTTGAATAATTTAGTACATTGGTACTTCCTATAATGGTATAGATCTATTGTTCTTGGTATTTTTTAAAAACCATTCATAAATCCCCCGAAGTAGGATTTATAACGTGATTTTGTTAACATGGTTTACTTTAGTATGAAACAGAGGCCACCACCACTCCTAGTTGTTTGAATCAACAACTTATGGTGGATTACATGTGTACACAATTTTCTACACTTCTGGCAATATCGATAACCTCTTCTATAACGAAGATTAGGACATAGCGCACGAGGACACATTCTTCAGTCCCTCTCATCATCTCTATTTGACAATTTCTCATTAATCTATGCCAATTACATTAAGCCGAAGAACACTCGAATATTCCGGCTTGAGGCATTTTGGATGCGTATGCATGTATTTAGCGATGGCATAGCCAACACGTTGTAAGGTCTATACACTCACTCTTGTCCTTATATTAGGATTGACCACAAGGTAGTTATTTGAAGTTCTCTTAGAAATAAAGGGACACAAGACCACAAATGCATGCAGTCATTCAGAAAAAGGTTAAACCATTTAAAACGTAGGAAGTTATGTGAACTTCTCTTGGAAATTAAGGGATATGAGTTCCCCATATGAATAATTTATATGTTGCCTACTTTTGGTTCTTTGAAATCTGTGTAATTTGAGATATTTCCTTGTAAAGTTCAATAACATTCCACCTCCAAGGGTTGAACACACTTGGGTCCTTGTAAAGATCAGGATTGAAGTGAGCAGCGGGAGGACAAATCATGACTTTTGATCCTTTTGGGATAGTGTACCATGCATGCACGAAGTACGCACATATATATTAGTTAGTATATATAAAGGCACAATCATATACATTGTAAGTTTCCATGATCTATCTATCTCCGCGAAAGCGATATGCTTTTATGCATTTTTTGGAAGTGCCTTCTCTACTCTATACCTTTTATATCAACATCATGCGTGGCTTTTCTGAACATTACATGAGCGATGTTGGCCAACCTTAACGCTTCATGTATAACCTACAAAAGGAGATCCAAATCAATAACTGAATGTGTAAGGAACTATGGTACTAAGACCTGAATATAGAAATCATATATGGTTTCTTATTTATAGTTAAAGAAGGATAAAGTGGGAAATATACATGAGATGTAAATTGCATGGACTTATATTCCTCCCATGTTATTTCCCCATCAGGATTGTTCCTTCTTTCCTGAATGTTCTCATGCTCCTCCTGAAATCATAAAACAACATTGCCAGCTTTAGATGAAAGTTGGTATCAAGCAATATACCTATATTTTACTTGGAACAAAGGACTAAAGCCTCTATAAAAGTTTGATTTTCACATCACTATCGAAAATCTTATTTCTCAAACATGGACATGTAAGTAAACTAATATTAATATGGAAGTTTTGGTTACGGAGTGAATTTTTTTACCCGGCGGGACTTGTATTTGTAGTCACCAAAATAAAAAAGAGGGCACAACATGAAAAAATGCGTACGCATTTTGAATTTGAATTTGTGATTGCTAATGAACAACTGTCATCACACTCTACCAAAACTCACTGGTGACGCCTTATCTCTAATGGTGTGTTTTGGGTACGAACTCCATGGAAGCAAAATCTATATGTTTCCAACAATTTTAGTGAATAATGTTAGCAAAGAACAACACAACTTCGAACCCATGACCAAGAGAGATAGCACAACAAAATATTTATCTTTCGAATGATTCAAATATATAGGTGAAGCAGAAAGAACAAACGAGTTTCAAACCCATCACACACCAAGAGATAGCACAACCTAGAAATTCAACTATACACATTGCTTGTATTTTGCCATCTCATCCTCTAGAGATGATAATTGAAAATCATCTTACATAAAAAATTATTCCACGGTGTAATACCTTTGTATTAAATATTTCAAGAATCTGAAATATGTGGTGATGAAAACACCTCAAAGAGAATAGTCGTCCTATACAACTATGAAGAAAAAAATGCCTTCGTGTGAAAGGATCCTTCTACACAAAGAGAAGTATTTTTTCTCACTTTTATAGGACAAAGAGAAAAATTTTGTCCTGGAATGCGGTGGTTCATAGGTTGATTTCGGTCAATCTAACACCAGGAAATGATGAGTTTCGGTGTAAACTTACTAAGAATGGTATGATCTGGGTGGATTCCATGTATCAGTCGATATTTTAAAAAATGTATGGCTCGTGAAGGTACCACTTAAGATTAAAGTTTTTGTGTGGTATCTTTGTAAGGGGATCATACTAACAAAGGATAATCTTGTCAAACACAATTGGCATGGAAGTTCAAAGTGCGTTTCTTGTTCTCATGAGTAGGCGATTAAGCACTTATTCTTTGATTGCTCATTTGCGCGTTCTATAAGGCCCGCTATCCAAATGGCTTCGAAACTTTACCAACCCACATCCGTTGCGAATATTTTCGGTAACTGGTTAAACAGGGTGGATAAAAGATTCAAAACTATTATTAGGGTAGGAGCGCTATCTGTTATATGGCCGCTCTGGCTTTATAGAAATGACAAGATTTTCAATGATGCAATTTTTCCCATATGCAGGTTCTATTCCGATGCACTCGTATACTCCGTCCATGGTCCATATTACAGCGGGAGGAGTTTCGAGACCTTTTTACGGAGTCTTGTGCACTGCTGGAGCAGCTGGCGAGGGATATTTTAATCCCACATGGATGGCCTCTTGATATACGGATAGCAGCTCCATAGCGTCGACAGTCTACGTCTATATGATTTGTTTAGACTTGTCGTTTTTCGTTTTATCTGTTTCTGGATTTTGGCTGTGTATATTCCCAGAATGTAGAGACCAGTCGTAATGCTTAAACATTTTAACTAATAAAAACCCCTTTAACTAAAAAAAATAAGATAAAAACATACTACACCTTGCATAGTGGGTTGAGAATATAGGAGGCCCCGAAGTGATACTAGTCAAACTTGTTGGATAAAGGATAATACGCCGATGCATCAAACTGATGCAAAATATATCTAGCCTTTGCAGCAACTTAGTGTCAAGAGAAAAGCAACGCGGAATATTCACTGTTGGGATGAAACATGTAAGAATATAAAAATTCATATATCTTTCATATGAGGTACAAATCCTATGGCATGAAACAATGTTGGATCTTGTGCCGTTAGGTTTCGGTCCGTGTAAAAATGCATTTGCCAGATAGAAATGGATATGATGTGGTCAAAGTTGTTAGATTTTGGATTTGCTTTCATATGGACATATAAGCATGCTTAAAACCAGGAAAATAAATATTATAAATATAAAAAATACACTACCATTTTTTACTTACAGTAAGTTCTTGCAAGGCCTTGGGATTGTCCGTCAGAAACCTAAGTACAACCGTTATCGCGGTTGATGTGGTTTCAAAGGCAGCAAACAGAAGTAAGAATATTAAATCCAATACAACTTTCTCGCTCATTACAGGCTTCTCCTCCTTCAGATCGTCGATCAAAAAATCAAGAAAGTCAATGCTTTCCTGACGCACCCCTTTCTTCCTCTCATCGAGCAATTGTTTCAATATCTTCAAGACATTTTTTCGCCCCTGGGAATGTAATGAAGTAATTACCTTTCTTTCTCTCTATCAGGTTGTACGGATATTGAGCCCGCCCATAAAAGTACATATATACCCTTACTGGTCTATAATTTTCTTTTACCTGCATACACTTGTAGAATGCTGTGCCAGGAAAGTAAAGTGGAAATGACACTAGTCCCCGAATGAATGCATCAAACTGTTTCCATAACTTTCCATCTGAGCTCGAGGGGTCATAGCCGATTAACCTCTTGGCGGTGATGCTGAATATCATCTATGATAAGTAAAAGCTTTGGAGAGTTAGACGACGCCACCACTTGATATCATGCTCTTAAACCTCGAGAAGGCTATTAATATGAAACTCATTCTTGCGATGTTTGAGCAGCTCTCAGGATTGAAGATTAATTTTCATAAGAGTGAATTTTTTTTGTTTTGGCAAAGCTATTGAGGCCCAAGATGAATATCGTTTAATCTTTGGCTGCGAGGTGGGTCAGATGTCGTTTAGGTATTTGGGCATCCCAATTCATTATCGAAAGTTGTTAAATAAGGAGTGGAAACCAGTCGAGGATAGATTTGAAAAGAAGTTGAGCTCTTGGGTAGGGAAGTTACTCTCGTATGGAGATCGTCTTATACTGATTAACTCCGTGCTCACCAGCTTACCTATGTTTCTTTTATCTTTCTTTGAAATCCCGGTGGGGGTAAGGAAGAGATTGGATTTCTATCGTTCGAGATCCTTTTGGCAGAGTGATATGAAGAAGAAGAAATATCGTTTATCTAAGTGGAATATTGTGTGTCGTCCAAAAGACCAAGGAGGTTTGAGAATTGAGGTGCTCGAAACAAAAAACAAGTGTTTGCTAAGTAAATGGCTTTTCAAAATGTTAGAGGGTGAAGGGGTTTGGCATGAATTACTGTCTAACAAATATCTAGGAGACAAAACGTTGTCTCAAGTTAAGGCTAAACATACTGACTCTCCCTTCTGGAAAGGTATTATGTGGGTTAAACATGAATTCTTCTCGCGTGGTGGGTTTATCTTGGGGAATGGCAGAGCGTTAGGTTTTGGGAAGATACTTGGTTAGGTGATAATCCGTTATCACAACAATATCCTGCCCTGTATAATATTGTTGATCATAAAGATGTGTTGGTAGCAAACGTGCTATCCCATAATCCTCTAAATATTTGGTTTCGGAGACCTGTTGTGGCGGTTTAGAAGAGAGTTATGGTTACATTAGGTTGAGAGGTTAATGGGCGTATCTCTAACCAATGATGATGACTCTTTTTTATGGCGTCTTTCCATGGATGGGAGGTTTTCGGTTAAATCATATTATAATGATTTGTTACATGGTTCCATAGTATTCTTGCGTAAGTACTTGTGGAAGTTAAAGATACCGCTTAAGATTAAAATCTTTCTATGGTTTTTTAATAGAAAAGTCATTTTAACAAAAGATAATTTGATTAAAAGAAGATGGACCGGATCTCAAAAATGCGTTTTTTGTGATAAGGATGAAACTGTTGAGCACCTATTTATCTCTTGTGGTTTTGCTCGTGATATTTGGCATCTTCTTTATTTCACGTTCAGCATCTATCCACCTACTAGCAATACGAATATGTTTGGTAGTTGGCTAAATGACATCGATAGGAAAACGAAGGCCAGAATTCGAGTCGGGGTCACCGCTTTCCTATGGGCTATTTGGACGTGTCGAAATGATGTTGTTTTTAACAAGCAGGAACATGTTCACTTTTTGCATGTTGTAAACAAGGCGGTTTATTTTATTCAGATGTGGTCCTTTCTCCTCCGTGTCGACCAGCGAGGACTTATGGATTCACTCTGTGCCCGACTGATGGCGGTCGTTCGGGCTATATACAGCCAGGCTGGGTGGCTTCATGCTAGACGTTTACATGCATGATGGATGATCTCGCGTTTTTTGCTTGGTTGATTTTCGTAGCTACCTTGAGTGATCCGTGATTTGTAATAAGTACAACTCTGAATGATTTATCATTTTTAATAAAAAGTCCGGCTGTGTGCATCGTCTAGATGCAGAGGCTGGGGCGAGCCTCCCATTTGTAAAAAAAAAAAAGATTGTATAGTTTGAAACTTTCAACATCATTTATTGAAGGAGACTGCCATGTGATAGAGCACGTACGTGTGAGGCTGCCTCTTTTAGCTCGACGCTCGGTTGATCAGCCCAGGAGAGCAGGCTGTCCCGAGCCGTTCTTTGCGTATCGTGGAGCAGGACACACCTGAGGTTCTCAGGCCCGAAGAGGCGAAGGACCAGGACCCTGACATGCTTGTGCAGGGAGCCAAGCATGGTGATGATGTTGTCCTCCCCGAGGATCCTCATTAGCAACTCCGGGTACCAGATCTGGAAGAGCTTCTCCTCTTGCTGGAACACGACGTTGTTCAAGTCGCGGTCAAGAGAGACGATGAGGTCCTCGCCCACAAGGTTGGTGCGGAAGATTGTCCCATACCTGAAATTTTTCATTGTTGAATCACCTCTTCATATGTGTAAACTCGGAAACACCTAGTCGGAGTAAGACCAATTGACTAACACGATGTTTTCGCAACACAAGCAGGAAAAATCATACAAATATGTGTATATCTCGCTACACAATTTCGCATTGCCTACACAGTGTTGAAATCCTGACTCGGCCAAGGCGTCAGTGTAGTACTAGTGATTAGTTACCTCTCCTGACGCCGCTTAAAGAATGGGAACAGCTCGAGATTTGGGCTCGCTGAGAAGAACTCGAGGGTTTCACCAATGATGGGGAGGCCCCTTGACCCTGGGGCCTCCCCATCATTGGTTAACTTATTGGAAATAAGCTACGATTGCTGAACTTTCACCCAGGCGGCTATGCGTTCCAATAGTTTACCTTGTCACAGTTAGACAGGCTAGCCACACGTACTCCTACACAAATAGTTTTCCTTCCTACATGAATTTCCTGCACATGGTTGGAAGAGAGCGGTCCGACAAGCGACTCTTTCTCTCCATGTTTTACTTGAAAATGTTGGACTATTCGGAGTAAACGTAAGAATAATTTCCTAGGAGGGCTGACTTTCCCCCATCTCATCTCATTTGCTCCGCCGCTGAATTTTCCCCGGGTGGGCCCGTCCGCCCATGTCAGCACCTATAGGCTTGTCTTGAAAAAATTATTTAAATTTTGCATATTGAAAAAATATACATGCCTATCGAAAAATCATACATCAGGGCCCGCCAAACTTTTATAACTTTGACCAGTACATATATTATTTAAATTATACATAGTGAAAGGATTAAAATCATATGTATAGGCTTTTCTCAAAAAGAAAATTCTAAAATACTATTCTTATTTGGTTTTTATAGACACCCTATTTAGCATATAGGGTGCACAAAAAGTTATTCTGTACCCATAATACTTTTTATATATTCGTACATCAAAAAATTATGTTACGGCGTTCAGCTCGTAACAGAAAAAATCGACATAAAAATGGAAAATATGAGTCATGATAATGTAAAAGTATAAAAAAAATAGCGTAAAATCACTACTAGAGAATAGATCTTTAGTCACCAAGGTACTTGGTTACTGCAGATCAACTATTGGTTGCTAATTATTTATTATCACCAACATTCCTTATTTCTTCGTGGTTGCTAAAATCTGTTTGCTGAATGTATTTAGAAACCAACATTGCATTTGTTGGTTATTAAATAACAATCTTTAGTTACCAGCCCTTGGTGACTAAAGGTTCACTAGATCAATAGTAACCAAACTATTAGGTTATTGCTGACAAATGGTACACATATAGCCACCAGACTACTTGGTGGCAATTGCATGGTGACTAAATGTCATCTTTCTTGTATTGAATGCATGTATTTAATTCAGATTTTTGTGAAGTCATGTAATTAAAAAATGATGTCGTGTATATATTTCCTTACGTTCTCCTAGACTTTTGCTGTAAGACAAAATTTACGTGCTGTAACAATCGTATACGGTTTAAAAGATAAATGATGGGTGTAGAATATAGTTATTCTACACCCTAGGTGTCCAATGTTGTGACCCTTGGTTTTTACACATACATTCTACACACTAGGTGTCAAAGAGTGTGACCCTTGGTTTTTATACATACATTCCAAAAGAAATTAATTATCAAAATTATATCTTGAAGACCGTGTATATATCATGTTAGAAATCTTTGGTAGTCTACCACCTATTTCTCTGCACTTCTCTATTGTCTTTTTGAAACTGAGAGCATCCCGGTTGGCTTACATCCGGGACAAAACGGAGGCCATATGGCCTATGGCTGAGCTTCTGGTCGAGGAGCTCTACTCCTGGTTTGTACAAGGACCCGGGACAAAATTGTCTCCACGAGGCAGCCCCTTGGCTCAAGCTTATTTTATTTGAAAATTATGAACAATAATGCAAAAATGTATGATTAATTAATAAATAATTATAAAATATACATATAGCATATCAAAATGTTCATAAAAAATATATCTATCTAATAAAAATATACTTTATACTTTATGATAATTCAAACGGGACTAGAGCCCTTCTATTCGTTTACATGGAGATCGATCTATCTAACCGGGACTAGAGCCCGTCTATTTACATGGAGACTAACCGGAAATACAGCCCGTCTAAGAGATCATAACCGGGACTAGAGCCCATCTAGGTGTCATTGTATTTTCCTGATCTTCTTATGACATGATCCATTAAAAAATCCCGTAATTTCCACTTGAATTGCTAGAAAGCGCTTCTTTAGTTGCAGCTTCTTCCGTACTATATCCAACTAGAATAGAAGGAAATCAAAATGAATATCAATGATCTGAACAAAAAATACGAATGACACTCAACACAATTGATGTTAATAAAACAAAATTATGAACATATTTGATCACATACTTCTAAAAATATCATCGGGTTCAGCTCACTGACCTCATTGCGAATCCACTCACAAACGAAGTATCCACACAAATTGTTCCCCATTGGCTACCTCTCCCACTTTAGGAGAATACAACTCAATAAAATATAATAAAGCATGATATAATGGTATTGAAATTAGAATTAAAGAGATGTGTGGAGCTAAATCGTACTACTTACCTTGATATGAAGAATATCTGAGGAAATTTGAAAAAATTTAGTTACTTCATATCTGAGGAAAAAATTTGAATACTATTTGAAATTTTTTTAATACTATTTGAATTTTTTATAATACTATTTGAAATTTTTTGAATACTATTTGAATTTTTTTTAAACCCTACACAAGAAAAAAAATAATAAATGAGTTATTAGTTACTTCATATCTGAGGAAATGAATAAAAAAGACCGATATAGTGAGATAATGATTAAAATTACCTTTGAAACACATCTAAAAGGCTTTTGTACTTATTTTCGGGTTTCGCCAACGAGTCGTAATTTTCAACTCTTATGTCGTCAACTTGAATGATTACCACAATGTAATGGAGGCTGCGCACGTAATATGTGTCCATAACTCATCAGTTACACTTAACATCGAGTAAGAAAAAATTGATATGTGTAAAAGACAATAACACTCATATTCGAAGTTGCAGGGAAACAATATCTTCTTTTTATAATGTTGTCTCTTTATGAACCTTAGAAAGTTATCCTCCGTTTTCTTGGCGAAGTCTGGGGGCAATTTGTCATTAACTCGCATTGGGTCAACGAACCCAATTTCATAGATTCCTTTCCAGTCACGTTCATGACTCTTCATTCTTCTTAATAGAGTAGTGAGCATAATTTACACGCAATGAACGAGCTGAGCTAGAGACTCTATTATAGAAATACATGAACTGAATCACTTATAGACAATAGGTACTGACGAGACTCGAGTCGAGGGCGTTAAGCTTGTATAACATATGGATTTCTTCAATATAAATGTGTACCTAGTGTCGACCTACGTAATGGTCTTCTATTACTTTCATTAGGATAATGTTTTGCCCTTCCTCTGTGGCCTCCAAGTACCAGTCATGCAGTCTTCCCATTTGTGTTTCTAGAAGCTTGATATAATTTGGTGGCACCATAGATTTCCCGTATTCCCATTTCCATACTTCTGCATCCAACATGGGGGTATATCCTCCTTGCGGTTGAAATAGAGTTATACGAGCGTCTCCAGCGAATCCCGCCACGTAGCCCTTATCAGTGGGTAACACCTTGAGCGGGGGAGATCGACTGTTTTGTCTGCTCCCCGAGCTGGGCAACGTCTCTTTTCCCGCTACCACTACTACTTCTCTTCTTGTGTGAGCTAACTCTCCTTATACATCGTACATAGTCATTTGGCTTATTTAGCTCAAATTGCAATGGATGCTCAAGTAATTCCTTGGCTCACTTTATGGTTTCCGGACAAAATGTTTGCTTTCGCTTGGGTATTTTTGGTGCAAGGTGTCTTTTCACGTCGGCCTTCACGACCAAGGCGGTTTCCTCATCATTCAGGTCGTAAGGCAACATTTGAAGAGGCGGTGGTACTCTCGGGAGGGGCTCAAGTCGGTTACCCACCGACGAAGCGATGTGATTCCTGTTTTTGCCTTGATCCTTAGTGGGCGACGGTGGAGTCGACTCATGCGGCGGCGGAGATCTAGATGGACTCGTGATGTTGTTGAAGGGGACGTTGCATAGAAAACAAAAAATTTCCTACGCGAGAGGTACCCGAAGGGCCAAGATCTAATCTAGGATATGAAGTGCAACAAGGAGAAAGAGAGTCTAAAGAAAACATACCCTCGAAGACTCTAAGCGTTACGAGATCGAATCTTGTTGTTGGCGTAGTCGTACTCACACCGATCCCGAGAGCGAGAAGATGTGCACCGCAATCCGGTGGTGCCTTCGTGATTGGTCACACTGCTTGATGACGACCTCTGTTCCCTCGATCCAGCGGGGCAACGGAAGTAGAGGATCGCTCGGAACTCCAGCAGCACGACGGCGTGGTTTGGTGGAGAAAACTTTGTTCAGGGATTCGCGAAGCACATGAACATAGAAGGAGGTGGAGATGACGCCAAGTGTGTGAGGGAGAGGGAGCTCATGCCCTCTATTTATAGGAGGAGGGGGCAGTCTAAAGTCCCAATGCGGCCAAGCATGGTGGTGCCCCCACCTCTCCCCTTATCGTGTGAGTGGACTCTCCACTCACACCCACTCATCCTCCACTTAAAATCCACTCAAAAATCCCAAATGTTTTTCTTTAATACATAAATAAAACATTTTTATTTCTTTATTTCAGCATTTATTAATTCTGTTAACAAACATTTGCATATAGCATCTTGAATCATTTGTTAATTCTATTAACAACCATTCGATAAAAATCCCCTTGAACTATTTCAAATTTACCCGAAACGATTTTGGTGATGTCCAAACTTTTCTCCGATATTCCGGATTCTCTCAAATGCATCATCGAACCTTAAGTGTGTCACCCTACGATTCGCGAATAACATACACATGATCGAGACACCTCTCCGATCTATAATCAACAGCGGGATCTGGAGATCCGTGATGACTCCTATATATTCAACGATGACTCTCGTGATCGTGTGAACCATCAATGTCTTAACTATTCCCTTTGTCTCGGGATATTTTAGTTGCCCGAGGTCCGATCATTGGTATCAACCATACCTAGTTCGATCGTGTTACCGACAACTACTCTTTTACTCGTTCTGTATTATGACATCCTTGTGAACTAGTCATGTTCTTGCAAGCGGTGTCGATGTGATATCACCGAGAGGGCCCAGAGTATATCTCTCCGTCATTTGGATGGACAAATTCCACTCTTGATCCATGATCCTCAACTAACACTTTCCCAATACCCAATGTCACCTTTATAGTCACCCTATTATGGCTTGACGTTTGAAGACATCAAAGCACCCTTCCGGTATTAGTGATTGACATGATCTCATGTTCTAAGGAATAAGTTACTTCGTATAAAAGATATAACAATGTAAACTAAATGACTTTATCATATGGTTCTACATAGTTTGGGTTTATGTTAATCACATCATTCTCCTAATGACATGACCTCGTTATTAACAACATCCAATGTTCACGATCAGGAAACCTTGATCATCGGTTAATCAACGAGCTAGTTAAACGAGAGGCTTTACTAGGAAGAATTGTTTGTTTATTAAACACACATGTATCAACATTTCCGGTTAATACAATTATAGCATGAGAAATAAACAGTCATCATAAACAAGGAATAAGATAATAACCACTTTATTATCGCCTCTCGAGCATATTCCCTTCAGTTGTTCATCATCATGTGACTTGGAGTTGGTGAGTTGTGTCTCGGAGGATAGGATGGTGGCCTTGGCGCCGAACCTGGAAAGACGATGTATTTCTTGAGCCATCGAATGATACCACCGTCGACGTCTCCCAGTGACCTCTTATCATAAGCTCCGAGGATGTCAAGATCTAGTGATCCCTAACGTGGTACAAGTTGATCCACGCCGACAGGACCCTAACCATATGAATGTCATTGCAATGCCACTGTGCCGTAGATTCACAAGTTAAAGCATAACCATCCGCCGCCTTCACAGATATGTTCCCTACTGCCACATGTAGCTCACAACTTGTCTTCTCCGTGATATCATCCACGGGGTAGCGATCCACCAGTTCCTCAGTAGCAACAACCTCCGTGGAAGCCACGCTGCTTCTCTGCTAAGATAGCCCCCCTGGACTATCTTGCTGCAGCTGATGAGGTGCCCCTTGCTCGCACAATTCCTCAATTTGTTTTTGTTGGGTCCTTACAACATCAATTATTTCGGCGTGACTTCTTTCTAGCTTGTTAAACCGGTCTTCCTCCTCCTGCTCCTTCCTCTTTTTTGTTCTCGCCCGGCTTCTATAAGATTCACGGTCCTCCAGAAACCCAATCTTCTACGGCACCTCAGGTCCAAGGCCTCGTGTTCGTCCTGATTTTTCAGCATTCCCGAGGGCGTTTGTTAGCTCGTCGTTCTCCCTGTCGGGAATAAGCTTTCCTTCTCGAACCTCGACGATTTCTTCAACAACTGCTTTCTGGGTGTATGAATTTATTTTTTTCCATCATTTTTTAACTCCCCTATTTCCATGTCATAATCTGTCTCATGTCCAAGTATCCAATTTCTTGGCCTATGGGGCCAATTCTCTGTAGTTGAAGTGGACCTATTTTCGCGCAGGGCCGCCTCAGTTTTATCCCACGTAGACTCGACACTTCTGTAGCCACCTGCACGCATATTATATGATATTTGTTTTTCTTAGCATTTTTCTTATTCTTTGCTGACCTTTTCTTAGCTATATTTGAATCCTAGCACTCCAGAGATGATTTTTGGCAACCTCGCCGCCTCTCTAGTGTGCCTGTGAAATATGGAGCTTTCTTATCTTTGACATACGCACAATATAATCTGTTCTTGTACTTATTTAATTGTTTAACCATCTTCTTAGGACGGAAATGCTTGACTTTCCCTCAGGGCACCTGTCTTTGCGACATCATCGAAGAAGGGTAGGGTGAAATGTGTAATGAGTTTGTCCCAAAGCAAATCACCTACTCTACTGCCCATGTAACTAACACCCTCTTCCTTTTTAGGCTTATTCCATTCCCGAACGTTGATCGGGGTGTTGTCCCCAACAATAACTCCACATTGATGCACAAACTTATTTGTGTTCACCTTGGGATGCAACGGTCTACCTTCTGGACTGACGGCCTAAATTCATAGATGCATATCTTCGACCAACACTTTGGCATGGCCTCGTTTATTTCTACTAGATTGGGTCGATGTGGAGGCTTAAAATAAGAAACATTCGTTAATAGATATATATACAAATCAATTATTGCATCGGATCACCAAAGTCTTAATATACCTCGCCAGACTGAGTATGTCCACCATCTTGCGAGACATCATCGCACTCGGTGATCGTTTGCACTTTGTCTCTTTGTCCTAGCTATATTCCTTGACTGCGCTCGTTCAAAAATTGTGAGTCGTCTTCTGCTCCACCCTCGAATTGCTGTATAAGGGAGAAATTTTCATCTTCACGGTCTCTGTTGTTGAAGGGATCCATTGCTATAATACAAAAGAAATATAAGACAATTATTCCAACAGGGACTTGGCAAATTTTCTATTTTACAGTATGTCAACTAAAGCCTCA
The DNA here is from genome assembly GCA_028641055.1 of Alopecurus myosuroides. Lineage (NCBI taxonomy): Eukaryota > Viridiplantae > Streptophyta > Magnoliopsida > Poales > Poaceae > Alopecurus > Alopecurus myosuroides. Next base: position 429,938,000 of record CM054060.1, read on the forward strand.
GACAATTTTATGCATAGTGAGGAGTAGAAATTTCAAATTAGAATATTTTAACTAATTTCAACTAAAAATATCAAAAATATCTAATTTATCCATCGCTAACAATTAAAAATTAATTCTACAACTATATCAAATATAAGCAAAAAAAATTAAGAAAGAAATTTATTGCTAACATATAGTTTACTAACTAAACCACTATAATTACTCTAAATATTAACTAAATCACTATAATTAAAAAGTAAAGCACTATAATTACTGTAATTATCAACTAAATCACTATAATTATTACCTAAATTATTATAATTATTAGCTAAAGCACTATAATTACTGACTAAAGCACTGTAACTACTTTAATTATTAACTAAATTTGTCTAATTATTAACTAATAAATGACTAAAATTATGAACTAATAAATGACTAAGATTATGAACTAATAAATGTATAAAATTATATAAACTAATAAATTACTAACACCTGGTCCTAGCCATCTCCACCGGCGGCGAGGCCATGCCGAGAAGGAGAAAACAGAGAAGAGAACTGTGGACGGCGGAGGAGATCGAGCGGCGGCGGTCGTGGAGGCGAGCACAGTGTTGGGAGGATGCAGTGGGGAGGAGGGGAGTTACCTGCAGGGCGTCGATGATGAAAGGACGACATGTCGACGGCGAGGATGGAGAGCGATCACGACGGCATGGCACGGGGGCACCCTATCAGCGTCAATGGAGGCCTCCTGCTCCTCTCTCCCCCGGGTCGTGGCTGTAGCTGGGGAGAAAGTCCTGGTATATACCTAGGGACCTTTAGTCCTAGCTGGACCCACGAACTGGGATTAGAGGGTACCCCTTTAGTCCCGGCTGGAGCCACGAGCTAGGATCGAATGTGAATTTGATTAACTCGTGTATACTTTTGAATCTAACAAAAGTTTCAACATGAAAAGTGTTTAATTTCAATAACTAATCCAAAACCATTTTATGTTTTCTAATATAATTATTCTAACGAATCTAAAGTCTGAGGCGTGGCCTCGCACGGGGACTACAAAACTCAGCGCCAACTCCACTCCAACTGCTCGAGAAACTTCATTGCCGCTCCTTCTCATCTCCTCCACGCGCACTCTCCTATCCCCGCTGCTTGCACATCACAAGCTCCTCCGCGACAATGCCGCAGCGCCAAAGGTACGCCTCTGACTACATTAGCGTCTGCGCGCGCCTGGACGGCTTCTACTCCACGGTCATCTACTACCGGACGGAGCACGTCCATCTCGGGTCTTACCCGACGGCTATGCAGGCCGCCCGCGCCTACAACGCAGTCGCGTAGAGGCCGGGCCGCCCGCGTGGATTACTTGGATTTCAGTTCGGACGAAGACGCCGCCGCCGACGTTGTGGCCGACATTTAGTTAATTTCAGTTAAAGTTAGGTTAAATTTATTTTAAATTGCGTATGTACTTACCGAATTATGCTTAGTTAAAATAAGGCTAAAATTCCATGATCCGTCGGTTTAAGCCAATCATAAGCCATTGTTTAGTTTCCCACAGATTGCCCAATTGATTTAAATATAGCACATTCTAGCATAATCTTTGAAATTCCATAAATTTTGATCCACTTGGGAAAATTCAACAAATTTGTAGTCATTTAAATCCTTGGAATGTGGAGCACACTATAGAATAAAAAAAACTTACATTTGATACGTGCACAAACTTGCTATTGTTGAATCCTTGTAAACCATGTATTGTCAATAACTTTTGATCCATAAACTCTATGTATGCATATTTGGAATTTATTAGAAGCCCTTGACTTGTAGAATAAGATAGAACTGCCCAATTTCAAACTTGAGTATTTTTAACATATAGTAAATAATATATGTATATTATTGTATTATGTTTCTATATTAGTACAGACAGGAGATAATTACCCTTTTCTATATTAGTACGGACCAGAGATAATTCTAACCATATAAAGGGAAAATAAGGGCTAAATAAATCCAAAGATCATATAACTTTTTATTTCAATCAAACGTCTCATGCATGACAATTATTGTTGAGACGATCTAGATCGACACATTGAGACATACGATCACATAGCACCGAGACACTTCCTAGCAATCTCGTAGCCAAGGCGAGCGTCCAGAGCGGCATACTTGATACGGTGAAAGCTCAATGGAAAGTTTCCCCAACCTAATGTGAGGTTCTCTTCTTCCTCCATCTTCTTCTTCTCGTCCTCATTCTCCTCATGCTTCTTCTTCTCGTACTTCATCTTCTTCTTGTTCTCTTTATCATTGTTCTTCTTCTTCTTCTTCTTTATTTTCTTCTTCTTCTCAAGCTTTGTGCGAATAGTAAAATTGGCTAGAGACTCGGAAGATTAGGGTAGATTGGGTTATGGCGAACGGCCTGTAGGAGGTCGACGGCGGACTGAATATGAATTCCGTAAGGCCCGAGCATACATTGATCATTGTTGATAGTCGTGCCTGTTAAAATTGTAGTTTCTATACCGGTACGTAGAGTCCGGATCCTAGTCATGTACCTAAACTGAACACCTCTTTGTATCTGTACTATAAATATACGCGAACCCAACTTTTGGGGTATCGTGAGTGCTAATTCTTTACATGGTACCAGAGCCTACAACTTCTTCCGATCGTTTCTAGCAAGTCGCCGATACCAGGAATCGCTGCAAGCTGGTGGAACCGCAACCAGCCAAGTCGCTATTAGTCAAGCCATTACAAGCTAGACGTACGAAGCAAAAAAAAAATATCTTGAGCCGCGAATACCTGCCAAAGCCGGAACCGCGACAAGTCTTGATCATTGTATGCAGCAATGTCTTTTAGCAATTCCTCGTCCTCTGGCTCCTCATCTTCGCTCAACGTCACCCTCTCCGAGAAACTCACCCGCGAGAATTTTTTGCTTTGGCAAACCCAAATTCTTCCGAAGATCCGTGGAGCACAATTGTTCGGATTTCTGGATGGATCGGCAATAGAACCGGAGAAAGACCTCGTGGACAAGGAACACCGGTAGAAAATAGGTCTTCCATACGCCCCCATTAGTCCCCAAAATAATCGACCCGCGATCATAGGGGTCTTTAGTCGCGGTTCGGTAGGAAACTTGCGACCAACAGTCTGGGCCCAGGGCGCTCGGTCCACAGCTGGCGGACGAGAGGGGCTTTAGTCCCGGTTGGCCAGGCCAAACGGGACTAATAGGTCCTCAGGCTGCCCCGAAGGCCTTTAGTCGCGGTTGTCCAGGCCAACCTGGACTAAAATCCCATCCCTATATATAGGACTCAGCTGCCTGCACTTAGCCACATTTGGTGTCACTTCTACTCACAATATTCAAAATGGGTGGTGGGTTTGCTTTTGGTTCCTCCTATGCACACAAGGTGTTCGATGAAATTCCCGAAAGCATGAAACACACATCATATGAAGTGTCCGAGCCACACTTGAGCTTTTTCATTTATTTTTCCTCCGCGATCGCGGTTAGCAACTTGAACCTTTCATGATTTGTATTATTTCTAGCTAGTTAGTTTAACAAATGCATGATGGTTAATTATATACTTTATATAATAATAATGCAGATGAATCGGCAATGGATGTACGGTAACCGACTCTCCGGCGAGTTCACTACGGGTTTGAAAGATTTCCTCGTAGTGGCAAATGAGAACAAGCAGCGAGGTTTTATTATCTGTCCATGTGCTGAATGTAAGAATCAGAAGGGTCACTACTCCTCAAGAGTCGTTCACATGCACCTGCTTCGGCACGGTTTCATGCCAAGCTTTAATTGTTGGACCAAGTATGGAGAAAGAGGGGTTAGAATGGCCAAGACACCATCTTCGACTATAACGACTTTCCAAGGGTACGAGATTAATGGGAATACATTTTACACGATCTCCCAAGATAAAAAGAGCACCAACCAAAACAGTGGTGTCCACTTTGATGCAGCAACCGAGATTGGGCAAAAGGTCACATATTATGGTTACATAGAGGACATATGGGAACTTGACTATGGACCCTCCTTTAAGGTCCCTTTGTTCCTGTGCGAATGGTTCAAGCTAACAGGAGGTGGGGTAAAGGTGGACGAGCAATACGGAATGACAATGGTTGATTTCGATAATCTTGGTTACCTTGACGAACCATTCGTGCTAGCCAAAGATGTCACTCAGGTTTTCTATTTGAAGGACATGAGTAGCAAACCGAGGAAACGGAAAGATAAGAAAACGATCAGTACATCATGCGATGATCCAAAGCGCCACATTGTTCTTTCAGGGAAAAGAAACATCGTGGGAGTGGAGTACAAGACAGACATGTCAGAAGATTATAATATGTTTGGTGAAATTCCGCCCTTCAAAGTCAACACTGACTCAAGCATTAAGTTAAATGATGAGGATGCTCCATGGATACGGCCAAATCGTAAGAAAACGGGGACACAAGGGAAGAATTGATGTGTAATAATTTATTGTACCAAACTTTTTTGAATGGATCATGTGAATTATACTTTCTCTGATGTGTTTAAGACTAACTCCTTTGCAAAATATTTGAGAAAACGAGTGGAAAACATGGAAAACAGAAGGTTACTTAAATGTCTCAAAACCTTGTGAGATAAAATATCTGATTTCATAACTTTTATTAAAAACAGAAAACAGACGCGCTAGCGCAGCGCAGTGTCGCCGGAATACAAATTCTTTTATTAAAAATAGAGAACAGACGAACACTACTCCTCGTCGTTGTCGTCGGGGAACTCGTCGGTGACCTCCTCCGGGTCATCGTCGTCGGCGAACTCGTTTGTGACCTCCTTGTCGTCGTCGGAGGTGCATGATGGTATGTCCGAGATAGGCCCCCACCTCGGATCGTCAGAGGCCCAGATTTCGCCGGCGCGGTCGGCCCGACGAAGCTCTTGCCGCGCCTTCGTTCTTGCCTCCCGAGCGGCATCTAAAACGAGGTGGCGTTCGAGGCGGCACTCCGCCCGCTCAGCCGCGCGGGTCTGCCAGAGCTCCTCGTCAGCGCTCTCCTCCCACGGGTTGTTCCGGTAATACTCGCGGACGACGCGGTCTTCCCTAGCGTCGACTAGGCCCTGAAACGCGCGGTGACGGAGGTGGAGGTGGTTGGCGGCAGTGATGATCTACGGCTTCGGCGCCCTGGCCTCCGCTTCCCAGACGGTGTGGCAGTCGTTGAAGTTCATTAGCGACCGCGGGCGGTTGAGGCGCCAGGCCGCCGCGTCCCAGGAGCGGGCGGCCTCTGCCGCCGTCGCAAAGGAGCCGAGGGGGATGCGGTCGTCCCCCCAGCGGATATCTGCGCTGAACATTCCGTTCTGCCGTGCACGGACGCCGCGGAAGCCGGTGGTGTTGTTCCTCCTCGGAGGCATGGTGGAAGCGCGACGGTGCGTGGAGAAGCGAAGACGCGCTCGAAGCGCAACAGTTTATACCGCGCCCTCCTGGCCACGCGTCACAACTCCCTTGCCACGCGTCACAACTCCCGCGCCACGTGTTAAAGGGGGGGGGTGTAGAACAACACAAGCGGTATCACCATCATACAGCCCTACCGTGGCTACTCGAAAGAAACACACCGTAGCCCTGATCGAACGGCTCACAACAAATCGAAAGAAACACACCCCGGATCGAACGACTCACAAGCGCTTGAAAGAAACACACGATCCGTGTGCTTCTATCTGATTGGTCCAAACGAAACCCTAACCCATTTAGTCCTGGTTGGTGTCCCCAACCGGGACTAAAGGGATGTTTTCTTCTCGCTATATATATGTACGCATTGCCACACCATTGGCATAAACACATACAAACTCACCACTCTCTCATGGCTTCTATCGTACACACTCTAACATTCATCCAGGCGGAGGCACTTTCCGCCTCGAACTACCCCTGCCCGTGCGGCTACAACGTTCCCGCCGGTTGGATGCTGAGCGCCGGAGGAGTGCCGGTCCCTCCTCTTCCTCAAGGTGTGGCGCGTCGGGCGGCCATCACGAACCACTACTACCACGAGCTCATGCCGGAGCAGCGGAGGAATCTCAGTTGGCATCCCGATAACCAGCATACTTGGGATGCCTTCTTCATCAATCGGCGTGAGAGGGCGCTCGCCAGGTATGAGGAGGACGGTCTGCCTCCTGGGAACTTTCACGAGGCCGGTCGTCGGCTATGGTGGTCCGGCCGGACTCTACAGAGCGTCATGGACTACATCAGGGCCGGCGATATCCCCCGCCTGCGCTACCCTCAAGCCCAGTCCTGGAGTCGTGATCCTCTGAGGGAGTGCAGAGCACCGTCAGACGATAGTGACGACGACGGCGGCGACTACGACGACTACGAGTCGGAGTACTATAGGCCTAGGCAGGAGTATGACTAGCAGATATCAGATCCACAGTGTCTTGCCATTATGTAGATCGATCATGCATCTATGCTCTCCGTTTAGGTTTAGATCCACTCTTTCCATTATGTACTGCCTTTTTTATCTATATATATATTCAAGATGTGTGTGAATATTTCTCATTGGATGGAACAAAATCCTAACCATTTCGTCTCGGTTGGTAAAACATGCCGGGACTAAAGGGGTTTTATTTTTCTGAATTTTCTGATATATTATTTGTATTCTTAAGATTTTAAAATGAAGTAGTTTTTTTTTCTGAATTTTTTAATATATTATTTGTATTTTTAAGATTTTAAAATAAAGTAGTTTTATTTTTCTGAATTTTCTGATATATTAATTGTATTTTTAAGATTTTAAAATGAAGTAGTTTTATTTTTCTGAATTTTCTGATATATTATTTGTATTTTTTAGATTGGAAAAACTAAAAGTATTTGGAAAACCACCTTTAGTCGCGGTTCGTGACACGAACCGCGACTAAATGCTCTTTCCGCGCGGGAACGAAAACGCCGCGGAAAAACCTTTAGTCGCGGTTCGTGACACCAACCGGGACTAAAGGCTGGCCCTATATATTCCCGTCCCCAAAAATTTCTAAGTCCCAAACGCTCGTCTTCCTCGCGCCGGCGCCCTGCTCGTCTTCTGCCCCGATTTCGTCGTCGTCGCCCGCGCAGAGACTCTGCGAGAGGACCGCGCCGTCGCCGTCGCCCTCGCCCTCGTCGTCACCGTCGCCGCGCCCTTCTCTCCACCGCCTCCACCCTGCTCCGCCCCCGCACCGTAACCGTCTCCAGTAAGTTCCCCGCGGGCCTCGCGCCGCCCTCGAACCATCGCCCTCGAACGGCGACCAAGAACCGCGCGCGAACGCGCCGCCCTCGAACGGCGACCACGAACCGCGAACGCGCCGCCCTCTCGCTCGGTCCCGCGGCCAGATTCGCCGCCGGCGAGCACCACAGTGACCGTGGCCTCCTCCCCATCTCCGTTCCCTCCCCCGTGGCGAGCACCACTGTGACCGTGCCTCCTCCCCATCTCCATTCCCTCCCCGTGGCCGGAATCGCCGGAGACCCGAGAGCCAAAACTGCCACCGTCGGCCACCGTGTGACGCCAGGGTAACGTCATCATGACGTAACCTGGCCACGTGTTGGCGAGGTTTTTTTTTAATGACTTCATCGTGACACATGGGGCCCACTGTATATGGAATTACAAAACATAATTAAATCTTCTAAATTAAATAACCTTTAATTTATAATTTCAAAAATTATGGGAAAATATGCAAAATGTTCAAAAAAATGTAAGCTATCTGTTTATATCATTTTCAATCATGTTTGAAAAAGTTCAAAATGATACCATATTTGAATTTGAATTAAATTCATTAAAATAATGAAAATAAGTTTTAATTCAATAAATTCAGAATATTAAGTGTAATATACCAAAATGACCAGGAAAGCAAATGCAACCTAGCTATGGGGTTCTCCAAGTAATTTGAGCAACTAATCTTGGACACACCTTTAAAGTATGGTTTTCCCCCTCCGGTGTTCATCGTTCTTCCACCCAAAACCCTAGCAATCTGTTTTCCCTCCTTCTACAACAATATTTGCTAAGTCTCCTATATACTTAATTACATTTTACTACATGCATGTCTGCAGGAGTGACATATGGCGGACAATAGAGCCTTGCCGCTTACGGATCAGGAGGCTGAAGGTTATATATTCGACATCATAGCCAACGAGATCCCTTATGTGCCGGGCCCAGAAAATGATGTAGTCTCTTCTTATCTGAACCTTGATGATCAAGAAGGTGGAGAAACGGACATTGTCGATGATAAGGAGGGTGAAGGAACGTACATTGTCGACGAAGGTGAACCGTCGACAAACGACGATCTCCAATTGCAAAGACCAACCACCTCCGGCGAGGTATATATATATATACATTGAGCATCTCGTGATACAAACTTACTGAAATGTGAATACATATGTATTAACGCGCGCGACTCTCTTTCTTATTTTAGCCCTCGGCCGGATCGAGTACGACAAAGCGTGGCAAATCCAGGGCGATGAAAAAGGAGAAACATATACCATCGAATCAGTCGGTGAAACCGGCAAGCCCCTACAGCACACCACAAAGTTTATCATTGCTAGAGACAACGTCCCGATCACCGTCTAGGAATGGAAGGAGCCAAAGAAAGCACGTCTTGTTTTCAGTTACGTCTTATGGCACATTTCATTCTACCTCCGGAATACAACAAAAAAGATGAATTCGATAACGAGGTTCCGGGTGGACGTCGGAGGAGGAGTCTAGCCAAAGAGTTCGCTCTTCAGAAGATGGCCAAAGCATTCCAGAACTTCAAGAAAAAATAGTTCCGTGAATATGTCAGCAAGGGCAAGACTCTGATTTTCACTGGACACCATGAGAAACTGAGAGCTGATTGGCCAGAATTTGTGACGTAGAAGAAATCGGAGCATTTCAAGGAAATATCGAAAAAAATAAGGTTAATGCGGATAAGAATCAGTACCATCATGTTATGGGGCCAGGAGGATACCGCGTTTCGGTGCCTAAGTGGCAGAAGATGGAGGACGGCCTGAGGGCAAGAGGAATCCCTCTAGGTACAGAGGGATGGGACGAAAGAGCCAAAATGTGGTGGTACGGGCATGGGGGATCGCTAGACCCGGAGACAGGGGCGTGTGTTCATCGGGAGAAAACGTTTGCTCCCACCCAACACCTTATGGACGCAATGGCCAAAGCTCAACAGGGCTTGCTCACGTTCAACAGAGAGAGAGACGCACTGACCCATGCCCTCGGGAATCCTGAACACGGAGGACATATACGAGGCAAAGGAAGAATGCCATTTAAAGTAGGGTTTTCCCAGGAAAATGACCCGTACTATTACAGAAGCCGTAAGAGAAAGACGGACCGTGATGCAGATCTTCTGGGGAAGCTTGCATCGGAAGTTAGTGAGTTGAAGCAGACCGTGCATGGAATACTTGAGAAAGAAAGATCGACGGCTGCAGGGCCGCATGAAGATCGTGAAGCGGATATCAGAAGCCAGCATCAGCGGAGAAGCAGCGTGGCTTCCACGGAGGCCCCGCCTGCAGGTGCTAATGCACCGATGATCGAGAGTCGTGCACCGGAGCCTCACTACCCCGTGGATGATGTAAAGGAGATGAAAGAATGTGATCTGCATTATCCCGTGGGGAACATTTCGACGAAGGTAGCTACCGGCAGTGCTTTACCCTATACACCTAGAGCACTCCACCACAACAACCCAATTCCATATGGCTATGCTCGTGTCACGGTGGAAGAAATACTCCAAGTGTTTGGGGAGAGAAGACTTGGAGATGTCAAGCGCCAGGTCATTCTATGGAAAAAGAAGTACATAGTATTTCCAGGCGAGACGCGAAGGCTAACAAGTCCACCCCCCTCCGATGGTGCAGGTGGTGGTGGTGCTGCTTCACCTACGCCTCCTTCAAGCCATTCCACGTCGCCCCCCAATCCTCCTCCGACGGATAAGCTGCCCCCGCCCCCCCAATCCTCCTCCGGTGGATAAGCAGCCGTCTCCCCCATTCCTCCTCCAACGGATAAGCAGTCGTCGCCCCCCATTCCTCCTCCGGAGAATAAGCTGCTGTCGCCCTACATTGCTCCTCCGGCGAAGAAACAGAAGCTGACTATTAACACGGAGCCTTATGTACCTAAGACCACACGGGTACCAGAGCCATCACTGAAGCCTATCCCCCCACGGCCTTGGGAACTTAGTGATGCTGAAACCAAATTGGCCGCAAAGGCACACTATGGCAAATGGAAGGCCGATAAGAAGGCGCTAAGGGAGCCTAAGCCCAAGGAAGTATACCCTCCGCCGGTACAGAAGTGGGCTACGAGTTTTTTGTCGACACTGTCCCAAGCCGAGAAGAATTTGCCCAAAGACTATGAAAGTGAACTTCGTAGGAAAGCACAAGCATTGACGGAGGAGAAAGAAGAAAGGAAAAAAAGCGGGAAACAAGTTGACCAGCTCGGGATGCAGAGTAAACAATCGATCCCCCCGCTCATAGTGAAAGACGGTCCGGAACAGGTCCCCGAGGTCAGAGCAGCTGCGGCAGCAATGGGATTGACTGTAGCTACTGCCATGAAAAATGCGTCCGAGGTGGGTATGTCTCTTCGTGCCTTGTTAGGCCTGGACGATGCGCCAATGGCTGAGGTAGCATTACAATATGTGAAGAAATGGCCTCTCGTCGAGCCTACGCAGGAAAAGAGTCTACCACCACTAATGCAAAGTCTGCTACGTTGGTACAAACATTTCATGTCATGGTCCGACAAAAAATTTGTTTATGTGGATGTTACAGAGGAGCATCACACCAAAAAGTACTCTGTAGAAGTTGAGATGAGTGAATTGTTCCAGCTGTTCAATCTGCGCGAGCTCGACAAATCTATCCTGAGTTGCTATGTTCTGTAAGTGATTAATTTCTACCTCATCTCGTTCTTCATTGCCTACACTAAATATTTATATTTATATTGTCCTAACTATATTGTTGCGTACGCTATTATGCAGATTGAAGATTTGGGAATGCAAAATAAGACTTATCCATGATGTTGGGTTTATTGACCCACAAATCATTAATGGAACTATGTTAGAACGTCACCCCCTAGACGTGGAGAAAGACTTGTACAATTTTCTTAAAAAGCATGAACTCAAAAGTCATATTCTATTTCCTTACCATTTTGGGTGAGTGTTTCTCTCTTGTGCCCATTCTCTTTTGTTTACTCCATGCATGGTATGTCTAATCGATAAGTTATGCATGACTGTGCATGTAACGTGTCCGCAGGTTCCACTGGATGCTGCTAAAAATTGAACTTCACACCTCCACAGTTTTTATCATGGACTCTATGAATTCAGATCCAAAGCTTTTGATCGACATGAGAAAAATGTTGCAAAGGTAATTATTTTCAATCATTTGCGCTCTATATCGATCGGTCTCTTTTGTTCATTTCCTAATATGCAGTAGCTAATAACTCCCTTGTTCATTTAATTTTCTTTGCACTGTAGAGTTTGGAGACGGTTCTCAAAAGAAAGTGTGAGTGAATTCAAACATCAGCTAGAATTTAAAAATATGCTTCGTGTGGATAAGCAGCCACCGGGGACCAATCTATGTGGATACTATATTTGTGAGAACATACGGAAAGAAACCTCTGAGAAGAACAAGTCGGAGAGCACGCGGAAGAGTCTCAATAACTTGCGGAGGACGCTTAGTCCAGAAGCTCGCTTCCGACCAATTCAAGAGGAAATAGCAGGATTTTTCCTTAGGCATGTCGTCGATCCTGAAGAAGAACACTATGCGTCCACCGACGATGATACTTATATGCATCTCCGAGATTGAAACTTGTTCGGAGTTGTGTATGGTCATCCATCTTAATTGTGTATATGGAAACTTGTTCGAAGTTGTATATGGTCACCCGAGATTGAATATATATTATATATTCCTATTGAATTCTTCTGGTTTGAAATTTCATATATGCATGTATATAGTAGCGTAATATATATATATGTGTACTGAAACTTCATCAAAATTAAAATAAAACACAAAATAAAATATAAAAGAAATAAAACAAAACAAATTAAAAAGAAACCAGGTTTAAGGGGGCTAAAACCCTAAACCCGCGGACGAGGCCTTCAGTCCCGGTTAGCCACGAGAACCGGGACTAAAGGTCCTCCGCCCCGACGGACTCCTGGCGCCCACGTGGATGGGCCTTTAGTCCCGGTCCGTAAGTGGCGCGACTATAGGTGGGGTGTCTTTAGTCGCGCATATCTAGTCCCGGTTGCGCGGCCGGGACTAATGGCCTTTGCGAACCGGGACTGAAGGCCTATTTTCTACCAGTGGAAGTGAAGATCCCAAATCCTTAACATGCACAATGGGTGGCGCAAGATCAAACAGTTCTAGGGTTTTTAGTCCGGAACATGTCAAGAGACGTTTTTACCCAGATGGTGGGATTGGATACATCACCGGCGGTGTGGAAAGCAGTCATGGAGATGTTCTTATCGCAGTCGAAGTCTCGAGTTGTGCATCTACGCACCAAACTGAATCAAACCCGTAAGGAAGACAAATCTGGAGCGGTCTACTTTGGCCAAATCAAAACTCTAGCCGATGAGATGGCAGCTGCTGGAAAACCCTTAGACACCAAAGACATGATCTCCTATATCCTCGCTGGTCTTGATGATGAGTATGATGGGTTTGTTGCTACTATCACCGCTTTGATCAAGGCGGAACAACATGTTAGCATAAGTGATGTGTACTCTCAATTCATGTCATATGAGGCTCGGTTGGAGTCTAGGAAACATGGAGGTGGCTCTTCAGCCAATGCAGGAACCCGCGGCGGCTGTGGCTATCGTCGCGGGGGTCGCGTGGGAGCTACCAGGATCAGCAATGTGATCAACGTGCTGAATATGTCCAGCGCAGAGGCTACTATGAGCACCGCGGCAACGATCAGAGGGGTTTTGGTGGCAATAATGGTGGAGGTCGCTACAACACCCAAGGAAACCACCAGAACTATGGTGGTGGAGATAGGCAAGGCCCTCGTCCTGTTTGAGCTATGTGGCAGGGAAGGTCGCATTGTGGTCAATTGTTGGAAAAGGTTTCAAAAGAGTTATCGTGGTCCTGAAAAATCAGCGGGTGCTGTTGTTGGATCTTCCTATTGTATTGATACAAATTGGTATAGTGACACAAGTGCTACGGATCACGTCACTAGCGAGTTAGAAAAAATATATGTGAGGAATCGCTATCATGGGGTAGTGGTGCAGGTATGAATATACATCATGTTGGTCATTCTGTAACTCATTGCATCTTAAAAATATCTTACATGTTCCCGATGCTTCCAAAAGTCTCTTGTCCACTAGTCGTCTAGCTAGAGATAATAATGCCTTTGCAGAATATTGGCCTAATTCTTTCTTTGTCAAGGATCAGGATACGAGGGAAATCCTACTTCAAGTTAGATGTGTGGAAGGAATTTATCCTATGCTGCAGTTGTCTTCTACATCATCTGGTCATCTAGCTCATGGTGTCACAAAGTCCTCCTCCTCACATTGGCATAGGCGTCTAGGTCATCCAGCTTCGAGTGTTGTTCACCAAATTCTCCGAGATACTAATATTCCATTTAGGGAGTCAAATAAAGAGTCAGTTTGTGATGCTTGTCAAAAGGCTAAGATTCATGAACTTCTGTATCCTAAGTCATCGAGTGTTTCCACATTCCCTCTTTAACTTGGGTTTTCTGATGTGTGGGGTCCTGCTCCATCTTCCGTTGGAAGATATAAGTACTATGTCAGTTTCATGGATGATTTTAGCAAGTTCACATGGATATATCTCTTGAAAAATAAATATGATGTGTTTCAAATTTTTTGTGATTTTCTGCACCTTGTTGAAAGACTTTTTGACAAGAAAATGATTGCTATGCAAACTGACAGGGTTGCGAGTATCAAAAACTTAATTCTTTCTTTTAGAAAGTAGGCATATCTCATCTAGTTTCGTGTCCTCATGCTCATCAGCAGAATGGCCCAGCTGAACGAAAACATCGCCACATTGTTGAGGTTGACTTGTATCTCTTAGCCTATCCGTCTATGCCTTTGAAATTCTAGGATGAAGATTTTCTTATTGCGGTTTACTTGATTAATCGCTTCTCTAGTAAAGTTATTGATTCTCAAACTCCAATTGAACGTCTTTTTGGTGATAAGACTGATTATTCTCGTTTACGGATTTTTGGTTGTGCGTGTTGGCAAAATCTTCGTCCCTACAATAAACGTAAATTGGATTTTTGTTCAAAACAATGTGTGTTTATTAGCTATAGCACTCTTCACCAAGGGTTCAAATGCCTTGATATTCCGACTGGACGTGTGTATATTTCATGTGATCTTGTCTTTGATGAGTCTATATTTCCGTTTGCATCACTTTATTCCAATGCCGGTGCTCAACTTCGTGCCGAAATTATTTTCCTTACTTCCTCGTTACAACCTCTTAATTTGCAAAATCATGAGGGGAATGATTTACAGTTTAACGCTGATGTTGATCCTTCTGCTAATATACATGTTGAGTCATTTATACAGGAATCAGGTGAAAATTCGGCTCTAAATAGTGGTTCTGCTGATTCTTATGTCACAGGAACGGATTCCAGGGAAGGCCGCAGTTCTGGGTCTCCGTGTCACCAGGATTTGTCGGATATCAGTGCAGGGCGCGTGCACGCGAAGATGTCCCCGCTTCCTGCGCATTCTTCGGGTACAGGGTGCATGCATGAGCTGTCCCCTGGGCCTCTCTCTCCCTTCGTGATAGGCACTGACGGGGTGGTCCCGCCTGCGCAGGGAGGCTCGCGCGGTCCACGCGGAACACGCGCAGACAGCTCGGTCGACGCATCCGACGCATTTTCTACTAGCTCTTCGGGATTTTCTGCGCCAACTGATGGTTCTGACCAATAGACTGTAGGATCGTCTGTGCTGAATTCCTTTGCAACTTATGTTCATGTTGCTTCAGTTGTGCCTGTTTCAGAACGAACACACACGCGTAGTCAAAGCGGCATTTTTCGGCCAAGAACTATTACAGATGGACGTGTCAAATATGACCGTGTTCGGTTTGCAAATTTGTGCAGCACTGGGGAGACCAATAATATTAGTGAAGCTCTTGCTGATACAAAGTGGAAGAATGGTATGGATGAGGAGTATTCTGCATTGATGCGTAACGAAACATGGAGGCTAATTCCGGGCACTGGTCAACAAAATGTCATTGATTGCAAATGGGTTTATAAGATCAAGCGCAAGGCTGATGGCACTACTGCAAAAATGCCTACCAGTGACAGGCCCAAAAGGCCCTCTAGTGACGGGCACAGTGCTTGTCGCTAGTAACTAGTCACTAGTAATAGGCTACTAGGGACAGACACTTGCCTGTCACTAGTAAACACATTACTAGTGACAGTCGTTAATGTGTGCATGTCACTAGTAGTTTTCACGGATGGCGCTTGCACATCATTATACGATCTTAGCAGTGACAGGTCATTTTCTAGCTTCATAGTTAGCCTGTCACTAGTATTATATTTTAGCAATAAAAAATCCAAATACAAATAATATTGCACTTCCACATTGGTAACACCATATGATCACTTACACTCATTGGTAAAGAGAATATGATGTGTTACAAAGTTGAATTAACATCTATAGAACAAGAAAACAATTTGTTATCATTTGAAAACAAGCAACACCTAAAACATAAATGTCCCACTCTTCCACCATGTGCTTCCTAGTACTCATCAGCTCCAGCCTACTCACAATCGTAGCCTGAAAAAAAATCAAAGGTACTTGAGAAAAGAATAATATATGGCTTCCAACGAGAGAGCCTACTTGTCATACTTGCATGCACTCGTACAGTATGGGCAATAAGTCTACTGCATTTAATGGACAAGCCATGAGGTAGTTACTTTTCGTTGGAACATGTGGAAACATCTATAGTGTGCATCAGGATCAAATGTTTTCGGAGAACATGAAGTTGGGCATCTCTGTGTAATTCCAATGGGGAAGTTCATGTCATTCAGGGTTGACAACGGCTAGAATTTACAGCCTTGTCATGACTAATGAGTGAGTGACCTATCTTGTCTACACTTTACCATTTTCCAAAATACTGATATCATGACCAATGGAGAAAGAGAATGCTACATCAAGAATATATGGATCGGCGGAGTGATATGCAGTCTTTCACACCGAGTAAGCCATAATATAGTAATACATGTACACGTAGCTCCAATCAAATGAGCATTATGTTTTGGTCATGCACTATAACACTATAATGGATATGCACAAGCTTATACAGAGATATGTTGCTAAGAAGGGATTCATGTATAACTGTGATCGAGGCGATTCCAGTCATACCTTTTGTATTGCATGCAGACTCCATGTTCTTCCATGGAATGGCCAAATAGATTTCTACTTGTTGTGTAGTTCATTCTGAAAGCATTAAGCTGCAAAAAGAAACACCATGGTAAGCAATACTTCTTAATACTAGCTGAATACATGTGCTTCGCCACGGGATACAGAAAAATAATTATAATGCTTTTCGGACTTAATAAATATGTTATATAGATGACAAAACCCGATCTAAAATAAAGATGCATGCCCTTTATTAAAATTCTCCCACATGTCACATATATTTCCTAAGGACATGTCAATGAATAACCAATAACTTGAATTTTTTCACATATTATCAAGCTGCAACTCAAAGTTAAAAAGCATGGCATCTCTCGTTACGAGGGAGGCACAAAAATCAAACAATCAGCTCAACCTAAATTTTTATTAAGCTACATATATTAAATATTCCACATCGGTGCATAGTTGTGAGCTTTCTATAAGAGATGGATCATGGGAAAACTACTTCCAGGGAGCACAAATAGTACACATGAAGAGAACGATACACAATTTTTTATGTCAGATTCATCTCCTCCAGTCTTGGCGATGTCCCTCATAAAATTATAATAAATTTGATAGTCTGCTTTCGGTCAACAAATTTCAAATTAACTAACCTGACAATAAATGTTTGATATTTTGTATATATTGAAGCGGTCAAGAAATACAACTTTTAATGGCTTCCATCACCTATATATAAGCATCAGCACAACATGACAGACATCATGTAGAGCTGTAAAATGAGCACAAAAATGGAGACAGAGGCACCCCCTTTCCCATGTGCATGTTCTACTGCAGAAGCACGTTCATCTCCAGGCACTATGGCTAGCTTCACAGCTAATCCAGTCACTAAACAGGCCCAAGAAATTCTTGAAGAGGACAAGTTGTGAGCCTGATCTGGAGCCTCCGGAAAGATTCACAGGAACACCACAGTACCATTGTCGTGTCCATGTTCATGCTCGGCTACATTA
The DNA here is from genome assembly GCA_028641055.1 of Alopecurus myosuroides. Lineage (NCBI taxonomy): Eukaryota > Viridiplantae > Streptophyta > Magnoliopsida > Poales > Poaceae > Alopecurus > Alopecurus myosuroides. The sequence goes on from CM054060.1 coordinate 429,955,220, forward strand.
CAAACAGCCATACTTGAGCAGGTTCAGGCCCGCTGAATTGCCGTATCCTGATGTCAGAGCTGCCGCCGGCCAGTTCAACGTTATCCCTAATCGGAAGGCCAAGGCCGGCGACAAAGACATCTGCTTTGCATGTTGCTGCTACTGCTAGGCTGCAAGGTTGTGCTATTGTCATTGCCCACCACTAGCTTCTTGTGCGTCCCGTGCTTTTTTTTTGCGTATGCGCGTTTGACTGAATGCACATTGATCAGATGGAGATGAATTAATAAAAGTCAGACTTTGAAGATTGAAGATTCATGATCTCAAGTGACGTAGTGTTTATTCTCATATGCACTTCTTGTTGTATCTATTTTATTTGATCCATTGGCTTCGTGAGAACTATGTCTCAAACTTGTCAAATTCTCATCCGTGGGCGACAAAATACTTTGCTCGAGCTACTTTAATACGTCCCTAGCCGCAAGGCGGACTTATAGTTCTCGCTTCGGCATGTCATGCAAGACGAACTTTTCCATGTCAGAATCCTCTTTGCAGAGTATGCAAAGGAATTTACCGATAATCTGGCAAGTCTTCAGAAAATGTGCCATGTAAATATCTCTACCCCCCAAGCATTTAGTCAATTGTATTCTTTATGACTGAATGCTTTCTTCTTATTCCTGCTTGTTTTCTTTACTTAAGCGATATTTATCTTGTCCATGTTTCAGAAAACTTCCGAGACAATTAACATGGAAGTTTTTAATAAACTTACCATCAAGAAGAAGGAGGTTAAAACTCTCCTTAGTATTCTTGAGGACAAGGACTCAGAGGTGGCTTCAATTCAGCAGGAGCTGAAGGACTCGGCAGGTAAATGTTTTTATCATTCGAACTGCTTAATTTTTCTAGGTCTTTTTCCGAGTATTGATTTATCCCCCTTTTATTATTTTTAGCTTCTTTGGCAAAAGCCAAGCAAATTGCTGAAGATGCTGGAAATGCCGAGAATCCCCAAAAGGAGAATTCCGAACTTTACCAATTGACGGTAAAGCTTTGGAAGGAGCTGGCATTGCCGAGTCCAAGGCTTCCGCCCACGCCGAGAAGGACAAGGCTACCATCCAGGACCTAGAGAACGCTCTGAATCAACGCCTTGAAGAAGGCGTTGAAATGGACAAGATTCTCGGTAAGTTTAAGCTCTTTTAACGGGTTTTTCTCCTTATACTTTTTACAATATGTTTCCTTTCTCCTTCTATTTTTTAAAACTTTTCCTTGTTGGTTTAAACAGAAGGGGACACCTTGCTTACCCGGATTGACAGAATCCGGGCTTTCGGGAGAGTCTTTTCGGCCTTGAAGATTGCGGGGATGTTGCTTGTGAACAAGTACATTCCCGTCAAAGCTGAAGAATTCTCGGAAGTAAGCAAACTTCCGGAAGCAATTGAGCAGTTGGTGAACCAGAAGGAGTCTTGGTTTCGCTTTGCTGCTCGCCGTGGTGCGCGCATGGCCCATGGGCTAATGCGTATGCATTATACCACCGTAAAATCATGGCGTATTGCGACCGGTATCCCGCAAGGGTACACCGACTCGCAGAGAGCCTACATTTTTGAGCCTGTCAAGAGGCATGCCACCAAGATAGTTCAAATGGTGTACATCTCAACTTTCTGCCCAGAGGAAGAGATTCCGGCAACTCCCAAGAACCCCAGCGACAATGAAGAGGAAGACTAGGATTCTTCTGATGGCGCCTAGTTCATGAGTAGCTGTTCGAGAAAAATAGAAGCATTACTTTTTTTTCCATGTAACATCTATTGTAATGCTATCAATCTTTTGTATGAAACAAGTGTTCACCCCTTTGCAGTAAAATTAAAGTCTTTTGCAAGTTTTTCTGGGTTTTAATTCCTTTTCCTTCTAAGTTCTTTGTTTTGTATGCTTTAACTTTCCTTAGTGTTTGAAGTGCCTCAAAAGTATTCCATCTTCACGCCAAGTGACTGGGTACAAACCAATCAGTCGAAACTCGGAAACATGGATCACACTTAGGCACTTTTACTTACTAATTCCAGTGACACAACATACAAGCAGATAATACTTAGGAAATAGTAAGGAATTTTTAAAATTATGAAACTCAGGCACACATGCACAATCTGGGTTTCCTAAGTCCTTTTTAGGCTGTGAAAGCATTCAGTTTTTTTAAAACCGAGGACGCAGGAACAATTCGGGTTAACATTGAAGCATTTCGAAAGATCATTGGGAAATAGATAAGACGGACTTATGCTTTGAATGTAAATAACCAAATAAAACAGGAATGCATGAATTTCGACTACTTTATTTCATGATTTCAAATATGTTTACATAGAAATTGAACTAAGTGTAGAAGGGACGTAACTTCTGGATGCTCCAGGGTCTCTTTGTCTCTCCTAGTTTGACATCTATATTTATTTTTCTCTTGCGATTCGAGTTTTTAGGATCATCGTCCGTATCTCGGATATCTACAAGGTAGTATGATCCATTTTTCATAGCCTTGCTAATGACAAACGCCCCCTCCCAAACTGGGGCTAATTTGTGCTTCCTTTCCTGTACCAATCTTAGCACCAAATCACCTTCTTTAAAAGAATGATGTTTGATTTTTCGACTATGATAACATCGCAGTCCTTGCTGATAAATGGCGGATCTTTGTAGCACAAGTTATCGTTCTTCTTCTATTAGATCAACGGCATCCTGTCGTGCGTTTTCGGCATCCGAGTCATAGTAAGCCTGCACTCTTGGGCTATCATGGATCATGTCCGTTGGAAGCAATGCTTCTGCACCATAAACCGGGAAAAAGGGTGTTTTCCCTATTGATATATTCAGTGTCGTTTGAATACTCCAAAGTACATAAGGTAATTCTTCTACCCATGAACCAGCTGCTTCGTGAAGAGGAGATTCGAGTCTTGGGAGTATTCCTTGCAGGATTGAGCTATTCATTCTTTCAACCTGCCCATTGGATTGCGGGCGTGCCACAAATTCGAGATCGAGGCGAATTCCCGTTTGTCGGCGGTACTTTGCCAACTCCCCAATGGAGAAATTTGTCTCGTTATCCGTGATTATGCTGTGTGGAACGCCGTATGTCATGAAAATGTCAATGAAGAGATTTATGGCAGTCACACCGTCAAGTTTTTTGATGGTTTGCCTCCACCCACTTGGTATACTTATCCACTGCAACGAGTAGATGTGTAAGTCCACCTCTTGCAGTTTTGAATGGTCCATCATATCTAACCCCCAGACCGTAAATGACCATGTAATGGGGATAGTTTTGAGTGCTTGGGATGACATATTTGTCTGTTTGGCGTAATAGGGACATCCGGCACATGTGTTTACTATGTGTTCCGCATCTTTCTTAGCTGTGAGCATAAAACCCTGCAATGAATGTTTTTTTGATTGAGCATGATGTCCGCGATCTCCTGCGTGGATTTCCTGCAAGATTTCTCTGCCTTCCTCTGGAGAAATACATCGCTGAAAATTTCCGATGGTACTGCGTTTATACAGGCAGCCATTGATTACCGTGTATCCTTTGCATCAGGGTTTTATCTGCCTTTGCAAGACTTTGTCTGCTCCATCCGGGAACTTCTGATCAACGAAGAAGTTTAAGTATGGAATTGTCCAATCCGGGTTAACAAGCAGAACTTCTATTGACTCGGAAACTAGAGGATAGACAATATCTCCGCTTTTTATTGATGGTTCATGCAAGTGTTGGACAAACACACCAGGCAGTAGAATTTTAACACTTTCCGAGCCCATGCGGGCTAAGGCATCCGTGTTCCAGTTTTCTTTCCGTTTGATATGAAGTACTTCAAATCCTAGGAAGCAAATGGCAAACTCGTCCACCGTTCTCCGATATTCGGTCATGATGGGACTTTTGACATCCCATGTTTGGTTTAGCTGATGCTGTACCAAATCCGAGTCACCGTAGAAAAGTATACGCTTAACTCCTATTTCTTTTGCAATATGCAAGCCATGAAGTAATGCTTCGTATTCTGCCACATTGTTGCTGGCGTTGAAGTGTATTTGTAATACATACTCCATAATGTCACCTTTTGGGATTTTAGCACTACACCGGCTCCGGCGCCTTCTTTCATCTTGGATCCGTCATAATGCATGATCCAATATTCCGACTCCGGCATTTGTGTGTTTTCCATTGCTTCTGTCCAATCATCGACAAAATCTGCCAAAACCTGGGATTTAATTGCCGTCCTGGCTTGGTACTTAATGTCGAATGCAGCCAGTTCAATGCCCCATTTGGCGACTCGTCCTGTTGCGTCCGTATTATTTATAATATCCCCTAGTGGTGCTTTTCTTACCACTGTTATGGAATGTCCTGGAAATAATGACGGAGTTTCCGAGATGCGAAAAACACGCCATACGCCAGTTTTTGATAATGTGGATACCTTTGCCTAGATTCAGAGAATACCTCGCTGATATAGTATATTGGATACTGATCTGGTATGCTCTGTTTATCTTTACGCCTTTCCACAATTATCATCGCACTGATAACCCTGTTAGTTGCTGTGAGATACAATAACATGGGTTCTTCGTCTTTTGGCGATGCCAAAACCGGAGCTTTCATCAAAGTTTCTTTTAACTGGGTTAATGTTGTGTCCGCCTCTTCTGTCCATTCAAATTTGTCTGATTTCTTCAACAATTTGTATGATGACAGATTTTTATCCCCAAGCCGGCTTATAAACCTTCTTACGGCGGCTGCAGAACCCGTCAATCTTTGGACATCTTTTAGACACGTGGGCCTTTTTATGTTTAAGATTGCTTTGATCTTTTCCGGGTTTAACTCTATTCCTCTATGAGAAACGATAAAACCCAGACGCTTTCCTGAGGGAACCCCGAATACGCACTTCAATGGATTCAACTTCATTTTGTAAGTGCGCAAATTTTCGAAGGTTTCTCGTAGATCATCAAGGAGTGTATCCTTTTCCTTGGAAACCACGGCAATGTCGTCCACGTAAACATGCACATTTTTGCCTATTCGACTATGCAAACAATGTTGCATCCAGCGCTGGTATGTTGCACCCGCGTTCTTCAAGCCAAAAGACATGGTTATGTAATAGTATGTTCCATAGGGTGTTATGAAAGAGGTTTTGATTTGATCTTCTTCTTCTTTCATGCGTATTTGATGGTACCCGGAATAAGCGTCCAAAAAGCATAAAAGCTCTGAGCCAGCAGTGACATATATTATTTGATCGATCCGCGGTAACGCGGACCTATCTTTCGGACACAATTTTGTCAATCCCGTGTAATCTATACACATCCTAAGAATAGTACTATCCTTCTGCGGGACTAATACTGGGTTCGCAGACCAATCAGTATGTATTACTTCCCGGATAAAATCCGCTGCTAGAAGCTGGATAATTTTCTTGTCAATAGCCTTCTGTCTTCGTCCGTCAAAACGGCGGAGACCTTCCTTGACGGGTTTTGATCCTTGGAATCACTTCCAGTTGATGCTCAACAAGTTCCCTGGGTACACCCAGCATGTCCGCATGACACCAGGAAAAAATATCCCAGTTCTCACGGAGGAACTTGATGAGCGCGCTTTCCTATGCGTCCGTCATCCCGGTTCCCACAACGACGAACTTTTTCTTATCTTTGGGATCTAGGATAACTTTCCTTGTATTATTTGATGCTTTAAAGCTATCCACCGGCTTCCGTTTTTCTTTTCCTGCCGGCATTTCTGTAGGCGATACTTCCTTAGCCAGCTTTATCAATTATTCCTTTGCAACCACTTGTTCAGCGCAAAGGGCGTTTCCTTTTTCCAGCTTGTTCGCCAGTTTGAAGTCTCCAGATATGGTGATTACTCCTCCTTTTGGGTCTGGCATCTTCAGCTTGTTATAGATATAACATGATCTTGCCATAAACTTGGCAAAAACTGGACGCCCGAGTATTGCGTGGTATACACTTTCGAACGACACCACCTCGAGTGAGATCTTTTCCTGGCGGAAGTGTTCTCTTTTTCCAAAGGTTACATCTAGGGAAATTTATTCTAGGGATTGTGCTTGTCTGCCAGGAACAATGCCGTGGAAACGTATGTTGTTGTGATTGAGCTGGGTCTCGGAGATTCGTAGATGCTTCAATGTGCTTAAGTACATTATGTTGATAGTAGATCCTCCATCCATCAACACTCTTTTGATCCTAGTGTTTTGAACAATAGGTATTACGACTAAAGAATGTGTGCCGGGTTCTGGGATATTTCCTGGATGATCAGACTGATCCCAGGTGATTGGCGTATTTGAATACTTCAAGAACTTTGGGGTTGGAGGTACAACCACGTTGATATCTCGGAGTTACATTCTCCTTCAACTCTCGGGAATTTTGGCTCGCCTTTCCGCTGTTGTTCTTGGATTTTTTCGTCAGTGTCCGATTCACTTTCTTCCTTTTCAGCCTCTGGCTTTTGCTTGGAGAACTTCCTTTGGAATTTTTCCCTTTGTTCCGGGATCCTGCAGTGCCTTTCATGTGCTTAGTAAGACGACATTGCGCATTGGTGTGGGTAGGCTTCTCAAATTGCGAATGTTGGACACAATTTTCCGTCTTAATCTTTTCTCACTCTTCCTTTGAGTAGGAGATAGGCTCTGTGTTCCTTCCCTTCCATTTCATGCCATTATCCTTTCCAAAGGTTAAGTTTACTTCTTTTGGTTTTATCTTTGCTTCTGGAGTGTCTTTCTTGTCAGAACGAGGTGTCTTTTTGGCCTGAACCAAAGCATCAATATTTCCACATCTCGCTCTGATATCATCTTCGGCCGCTGCGTGCTCATTGGCGGTGGCAAGCATAGATCCGAGATCTTTGTGCTCCTTTGAACCAACCTTCAAGGGTACAAGACCGGGTATCAAGCCATTGATGAAAGCTTGCATTGCTTCTACATCACTTACTCCAGAGCAACTATTCTTCATTACTGACCATCTTGATATTAAGTCTACATATGCCTCGTCTTCAAACTGGACGCAGCGATTTAGCTGGTTAATGCTCTTAGGGCGTTTATACGTACCCCGAAAATGCTGAGCAAACAATCTAGCCATATCATCCCAGCTATCCATGGTTCTTGACGGAAGCCTGTTGATCCAATCTCTGGCTCCATCCAACAACATTAGGGGGAGGAATTTTACCGCCTCCAAGTCTGTCCCTTTGTTGATCTGAATGATAGTATAGTAGTCTGAGAGCCATGTATCCGGGTTTGTACTTCCGATATACTTTTGATAAGTTGGACCAACTTTAGCAAAGCCAAAATGTAGAGTTATTCTTCGGATCCTGTCGGTGAAGCACTTAGGTACAAAGTATAGATCATCTCTTTCCGCCTTATGGACGTGAGCGGAATATCTACCGGCTGAATGGACAGAAGGGGATCTGCTCCTCTCTGGGCCATTGTTGCGCGAGTGCGCTTTTCCGAGATTATCCCTGTTTTGTCCGTTGTCGTGTCCTTTGGAATAAGGTGGAGTTCTACTCCTTGGCCATTCTTTGTTCCTAGGAGGAGTGCGGGATCTCTCACGCCTGTGAGGATTGTCATATCTTCCAGCTGGGCGTCTCAGAGGCGGCATCATTTTTCCATCTTTCCGGTTTTGTTCCTCCCATTCTTTGTAATCACGGGGATTATTTCCACCTTTTGGCGGATGGGATCTTGTCCTGAACGCTGCATCCTTATTATTCGGGATTTTCTTGTCCTTTCTGGTATCTCCCTTCTTTTCCTTAGAATCGCCTGCATCTCCAGGTTTGCCAGGTCCAGGTGCTCCAGCGGCGCATGTGGCTGTTTTGCATAGGGCCGAGTCATCATGTAACTTCTCTGATCTTGCCTGCTCTCGCTGTTGTTGTTGTAGTGCTTTTCCTAGGAAAGCATACACTCCCTGGAGTTTTTCGTTGTGTGAGTACAGATCATCATTATGGACGGCGAACGCGACCTCCGCGTTTTCAGCTGCGGTTTGTATATGCATTCGCCCTTGGCATTGGTGCCGTTTACCATTCATTGCGAAGAAGGGTTTTGGAACCGCTCTTTTGGTGGCAGCACATCCGTTTTTCCAATTCCGGGTAATCGTGTAGGTTTTATGCCAGATCTATTCCTTCTTTCATATTCCTCTATTTCTTCCTGCTGCCACTTAATGTCAGCCTGGGTTTTTAAGAGGTTTTCTCGAGTACGGAATAGATGTTGCCGATGTTGCTTTAGAGCTTGTCTCTTGGCTTCCATCACTTCAGGGGGTTCGTCTCGTCCCACTTGGGTTTGAATTAGATCAATTTCGTCATGTTTCGACATTTGTGGGACATGGATTTCTTTCTTTTTCTTCTCCGCAGTTGTGAGTCCGCTTCCTCCTCCTACTTCCAGGTTTTGGTTGGCAATATCAGCCAACATTTTCTTGTGGAGTTTATACTGGAGTTTCTTGGCAGTCTTCGTTTTCTTCTTGGATGAAGGAGGTTTTTCGCCAGGTTCTTCCTCTATCGATTCTTTGACATCGGGGTAAGTTTGGCTGGTTTCTCCCTCCCCTCTTTCCTCATCCGGTGGAGGCGTTTTGGGATCTTCATCATCTTCAGCATCAGAGTTTTCAGTCGGTTTTGCCATAAGTACTTCATGGGACGACCCCTGCATATATTTGACTTTTTTCTCGAAAGCGTCTTTGTCTTCATCTTCAGAATCTATGTCTTCAGATCGAGGTTCCAACTCCAATCTTGCTTCTATAGCAGCTAACACGGAGTCGGCTTCCGAGTTCGTTGTTTCACTTACGGGTGTCGGATCTTCCAATTGTTCTGTGGGTCTATTGCTTTCTGCTTCTTCCACGGGATTAATTTCTTCCGTGTTGTCCGCGATCTCGGGCTGCACCATGCCAATGAAGTGGGATCTGATTGCGGGCATCTCCGAAGAGGCAGCTAATTCAGGAGGGTTTTGGCGATCTGAGCAGAATCCAGTACCATAGTTTTCCTCAATTGGGTATAGGGCAGGTGGGATAAATTTACTTCCATCACAAAATCCAATTGCCTCTGCTTTTAATCCGATAAAAATATTTGTAGATCAATCGGTAAAACGCAGGCACTTACCAGGTGATTCCGGGCTGGCATGTATGATCCGTTGTCGAGGAAGCGCCCGACGTCGCCGTCGAATTCCAAGCTTCCGACATTTATTGTACTGCCGATTCCGCCTAGTATTTCCGATCGAAACGTAACTCCCAACGTCGCTGGCCCCACGGTGGGCGCCAACTGTCGAGACATCGTAGTAGAGTTCATAGACGGGGGTGCCATGAGACTACTGGTAGATTCATGGGGGACGTGGTAGTATGACAAACGAGAACACCAAGTTTACCCAGGTTCGGTACGACGCAACTAGGCGGCGTTCCTACTCCTCCAAACTCTCTAAATCAGGCTGAAGCGTGAAGTATACAAAGTACAATGTGAGTATCGATTCGCTAACTCGGCGAGGATCAACTTCTCGGCGAGTTGGCTTCTAGATAATTGTCTGTGTGTTTCTCCTCTTCCGTCCGGCTTTATATAGATATTCGGGTTAGGGCTTACAGAAAGGAAACCTAGAAGACTACGGAAATTATCTAAGTTGGAAAGTAAGGAATCCGTCTTCTCCTCCAAGCCGCACCACTTTGGGCCGTGGTCCGGGTTCTTCTAGAATATGTCTTCCTGCGCATCAGCTTACTAGGCCGCCCAATGTACTGTGATCCATTACCAACAGGCCACCCGGGTAATTCGTCTCTTTAGACCAATGCTGGACATACCCCTATTTGGTATATATCCGACAAGCACAGAGGGGGGAGGGAGCGTAGTGTTTGAAGTAGAGGTTCGAGCGAGTATTTAGCCGATCAGAGTCCGTGAGAATGCATAAAATCTTTATCTTAACAAGCAGCCGGGAGTCCCAACATTTGATGGCAGAGGCATCCAACGCACTGCCAGAGCTCGTCAACGCATACGCACCACGTGAGCATACGGTGGTGCACGTGCCCCACGCTAGGGTGCGGGCGTCCTCGAGGTTGTCCAGAGTAGTGGAATGGATGATGCCGCGGACCGAGGCAAGATCAGCTGCACCGACGGATGAAAGTATAGGATGGAAACTAAGCTCGCCAGGAACATCAACCGTAATCGTGATATTGGGACAAACACAATGGGAGAAAACAACAGGGTATTGGAAGGCGAGCATGCCCTTGGGCGACCATCTATCGAGCCAAAAAGATGTATGCTCTCCGCTGTGTACCTGAGATGTGTTAATCAATCTGTATGTGGGGAGGCAAAGGTGAATGATGGACTCAAGGAAGGAGGGAGAGTGGGTGAAACGTCCCCCAAGTCCCGCCCATAGGAACGCCGGAAACCCCTCGCGCTGGTGAAGCTTATGCATGAATGACATGAGGAAGACGAGGTTTTTTTGCTGAAGGTCCCGCATGCCGAGTCCACCGACCTGTTTAGGCATGCACACTTTGTTCCAAGCCATTAGATAGCGAGACCCAGAGCACGAGTCCTTGCCGGCCCAAAAAAGGCGCGGCACCTCTTATCAATAGCCTCAATCACACCACATGGCGGAATAAACGAACACATAGAATAAGTGGCGAGGTTATTTAAAATAGCATTACACAAAACAAGCCCCCCCGAAAGAGAGAATCATAGCACTCTAGCTGGATAGCCTTCTATGGAAGGAAGATATGAGGGAACTGTAAGCGGAGAGCGGTAGTTTGGTGGGGGGAAGGGGAAGGCCAAGGTAAGGTTGAGGGAAGGAGGAGATGGGGCACCGAAGAGCGGAAGCGATGCACGCCCTGAAAGCATGGTCGACGTGCAGGGGAACGAAGCAGGATTTGTGGAAGTTAATCGCAAGGCAGTATCCGAGGGAAAGTCGTCGAGGATCTTCTTGAGGGAGAGAATGGAGGGGAGATCCCCACAGTAAACAATAAGTGTATCATCCGTGTATTGGAGAACAATGGGAGGGAGTGACACTTCGCCGGGGTGGGATAGCTCACCACGAGAGTGAGCAAGGCGGACAAAGCGTTGCAGAACATCGGTCACAATGATGAAAAGGTATGGAGAGAGGGCATCACTCTGGCGTAGTCTGTTCCTGCATTTGATCCAATTTCTGGACACCCCTGTGAGGATCACCTCCTTGTGTTCGGTAGATAGAAGATCACTCATCCAGTCACACCACCAATCATCGAAACTACAGGCACGAAGGATGATTTTAAGGCTGACCCATTTGAAAAAGTCAAAGGATTTGCGAAAGTCGATCTTGAAGATGGTGGTCGATGAGTCATGTCAACAAATCCCTCGGATAAACTGGTGGGGTTTCGAGTAAGAGAACGATTAGGCGCTGGCGGATTACGTCGGCTAACAGGGGGCACGGTTTACCCAGGTTTGGGACCCTCGTAGAGGTAATACCCTACTCCTACTTGTCTGATGTGTATTATGGTGAGATCGATTACAATGGTGGATGCGCAAGCTGAGAATTGGATCTCAAGCTATGGCTATGGTGGTGGATAATGAGTTGGATCTCGCGTCCAGTGGTTCTTCCAACCTTTAAATATATGGCTAGGTCTCAAATCTTACCCGGGGTGTTACAAACCCTAGCTCTAGGTGGTGGAAACTTTCCATCTTGATCCGCAAGTCTTGCGGGTGGGATTCCACTAGGCCTTCTAGAGCTGCGGGGCAGCGCCTTGCACTGGGCCTTGGTCTTGGGCCTTGGACCAGGTAGGCCCACTCGACAGGTCCTAGAGTCATCCGCACATCAGTATCCCCCGAGTGTTTGTTCGACTGAGAATAGTCGAGTAAGCACTCAAAGTTCGTTTCTAGATCTTGCGACTTGGTAATCAAACGCCTGACTTCAAGGGTGTGTACCCTGCATGGGATGTACTCGAGCATCGAGTGGTAAATGCGCCTTGTGTCGGTTTTTTCGCTGAAGGGTATGGCTTAGCTGTTTGGCTCTCCCGAAAGATCAGGGTCAATTAATTGCATCTCGGGCAAAAACAGTTCTGGCCTACACGAATTCGAGACCTCCGACTCGAACTCGGTGAGGTGATCATTGCGAATGGGCCATGGAGGTCTTATCAATTCGATCTTAACCTTAAAGGGTTACCCGACGCGTCCGCTGGGATTTTTCTTCGTGTTGTTGACACAGAAAGTTCATTGGAGGATGCAGCTCGAGTGCAATTCTAGGCCCACAGGAGAGATCCTTGGGTCTTACCTTCGTACTCGAAAGAATACAATATCCGGATGTGCCTAGTCGGCCGAACGACTCGGGATTGAAATGATGTGTTAGTACATCGTGACACAAAGTTGCGGGAGCCGCACACTCGCGATTTCTTTTCAGATATGCGGCGGGTGCTTTCTTCTGTCCCTGAATTGTAGCGAGTGCTACTGTTGTCATTCTTGGATATTCGAGAGATTCATATGAAAGAAATTACGCGTCATGAGATTTATACGAAAGAGAATTCGTGTTGACAATGTTCGTACGAAAGGATTTTCATGTCATAAGGTCCATACGAAAGAGATTTCATGTTGATGATGTTCATACGAAAGAAATTTTGTGTCAGCATCTTCCATACGAAAATAGATTCCTGGTGGAACATGGGCGTTTCTTGACCCTATGTTTGCCAGTCTGTTTGCTTCTTCGTTGCTTGATCGCGCAATGTGGTTCAGTTAGCACCCTTTGAAACTTCCTTCGAGAAGGTTGTACATGTCGCGATAGGAAATCATGTTGTCAGCGATAGCGTAGGATTTCTTCATCGTATGTTGCACGATGAGGTTAAAATCTCAGTAGATAATCAGTCAATTGGCTCCGAAAGCAATCACCATCTTCATTCCGTGTAGGAGCGCCTCGTACTCCGCGTCATTGTTGGATGCTGGGTAGTCAGGTGGGAAGTCGAGTCGCAAGATGTATCGGAGGTTGTCGCCCCTTGGCGATATGAGGATTACGCCGGCTCCAGCCCCCTCGTTTTTGTTTGACCCATCGAAGTACATGATCTAGGAGCTAGTGTATTCTGGTGGCCCTAGGGTTTGAAGTTGTGTCCACTCGGAAAGGAAATCAGCGGTCACCTGGGATTTTAGGGCATTGCGCCCTGTGTATATGATGTCCCAGGCGCCTAGCTCGATGCTCCATTTTGCAATTCTTCAGGATGCCATAGGATTGTTCATGATTGTTCCGAGTGATGCGTCGTTTAGCACTGTGACGGTATGCTCTTGGAAGTAATGCTTTTTCTTGCGGTCTATGAAGACCAGTCCATACGCGAACTTCTGGTAGTGGGGGTATCGATGTTTGCACGGTGAGAGTACCTCACTGAGGTAGTATATTGGTCTCTGTACGCCGTGTGCCTTTCCCTCCTATGTTCGCTCGACCACGAGTACTATACTGACCACCTGATTTGTTGCTGCTAGATATAGGTACAGGGGATCCCTTACCTGAGGTGTGGCCAATATTTTCTTGCTCTGGAGTACCTTTTTCAGGTCGAGGAACGCTTGCTTTTCTTCAGGTGTCCACTCGAACTTGTCACTTTTCTTCAGAAATTTGTAGAAGGGGAGCGCTTGCTCGTCAATCTTGCGATAAACCTACTGAGGGTTGTCAGTCGTTGAAAGCTCATGTCTCTAATGATTTTGGTGATGATAACAACACGAGTATCCCCTCTACTAACAATGTGGTTTAAGTGTCTACAGCTGGCCTCTCATATGATGAACGATAATATCCTCGAGAAGATACAAAAAGTTTTTTTTTGAAGAAACATCTTTCTGCAGCCGGATTATTCAGATATCTGGGCCGGAATTTCTGGTGGATAAAGGCCGGAATTTCCGGCCCCAACATCGGAATATTCCGGCATAGTCAAGGCTCCAAATTGTGAAGTCCAGGATTTCTTCTGCCCGCTCTTGGATGCTGGGGACGAAATTTTCGCGGAAATTTCCGGGGCAAATATCCGGCCCCTTGGTCCTTAGCAGAATTTCATCACGTCGCTGCTGCCCGCTCACAGACACAGGGGAGGAAATTTGGCCGGAAATTTCCAGGGCAAATTTATGGCCCCTGGTCCTTAGCAGATTTTCGAAGGAGTTGCTACTGCCCACTTGCATATATGGGGGCAGAAATTTGGCCGGAATATTCCGGCCACCATATTATTCAAAAAATCCGCCCCCGGAGATTTGAAATTTCCTCCCTGCTACACCGGAAATTTCCGGTCCTTACCCCGGAATATTCCGGCCCTGGAGTGCAGCAACGGTCAGATTTTGGAGGAGGCTATGAATAGATGTCTTGTTCCTCCAGACAGCTAGTTCATCCATTCCTCTCTCTCCTCCGGTGTTGAAGAGCTCAAAACGCCCAGATCTCCCTCCTCCCCCAACCAAACTTGATTCCCTTCAAGGATCTGATGGAGGGTCCTAGATTCTACCTTTCTACCAAGCCAAAAATTCTTTTCCCATACCATACCTCTTGGGATCTTGTAATCTCTTGGTTGCCTTGTCATCCTAGAGAAACCCTAGTGCTTGTAGCTTCCACCTTGTAGCAAGAAGCTTAGGATTGCTGAGAACCTCCATATCACTTGTGGAGTAGCCTCAACCACTTGGAAAGGTTTGGTGAACGCCTTCAAGTCGACCTCAAGGTGGAAACGAGAATCTCCATCACCGGAGAAGCTCAAGGACAACAAGGTGTGCACAACCGTGTTATTGAGGAGCGCCTAGGTGGCTCCCCACCTCTCCAACATAGACGTACTTCTTTTAAGAAGGAACTACGGGAAACATATCCTTGTCTCCGTGTTTTCACTTGTGGTTATCTTGTGCCTTGTATTCACTTCCGTTGCATACTCTTTACTTGTCACATAGGGTGTATACATAGTTGCACATCTAGATAAACAAGTGGTTTACTTGCTAAAGTCCCTCCAAAAGTGAAAAGGGATTAAAATTTGTAGGTCACCTATTCACCCCCCTCTAGTTGACCTTAGTGTACTTTCAATTGGTATCAGAGCCTCGGCTATTATATCGGGCTTAACCTCCTAAGAGTATCATGGTTAACATAGATGATCCCGAATCTTCTAAGGAGGAGCTCTCCAAAATGGACGAAACTATAGCTAACCTAGAGACAACCGTTGGAACCATCCAAACCCAATTGTCCAAGGTTAGCTCTAGTGTTGGCTCAGAGGTCTCCATTAAGAAGATGTTGGAGAACATGATGGGTAAACCTAAGGGGCACACAAGTTCTCTCCATGTCTCCGATGAGGAAAGTTCGGAAAAGGAAACTATTCTGGACGATACCGAATCGAAGCAAACATTGCCAAAGCCAAGGTGTAAGCCTCACAAAAGGCTAAGGCAAAGGAGAACTACGGTGGCTCCAAGTCTCAAACGACTAATGGTTCGAGGTCAAACTCAAAAGTTTCACCACCTCAAAACTATAAATCCATTCACCCAATTGTTTCCATGCCACACATTCTTAATGTTGGACTTCCTCCCATGCTTAACACTAATGAATTCTCTTCTTGGAAGTTTGAAATGGAGTCACATATTTCTGGCTCGTGCACCGCTTTGTGGAGGAGTGTGATTCATGGGTTTCATCCTCATGACCCAAGCAACTTGACTCCTAGGGAGGATGTGGAATCTCAACTCAACAATACCGCTCTTGTCATCATTCAGAAGGCTCTTCCAAGAGAGCATCTCACTTACATTCGTGGTTGCAAGACCACCAAGGAAGCTTGGGACAAGCTTGACACTTTGTTTCAAGGGAATGCTAGCATCCAATCATCCAAGTATGATGTGTCCATTGAAAAGTCCGAGAACTTATTTATGCAAGAGGATGAGTCCCCCGAAGAGCTATATAGAAGAGTTGTCACCCTTGCCAACCAATTGAGGGGCCTTGGAAAGGAAGAGATCTCCGATGAGTGGATAAAGAGGAAATTTGTCAAAGCAATTACACCCTTCGAGAAGAACCTATCCACTAGCATCCAGACAAGAGCGGACTACAATTCTCTCAACTCCATTGGTTTTCTTAGTGATTTCATCGCCATATCCCTATCACACAAGAGTGCGGATGATGCTCTCGCTCGTTCTAGAGGAATGGTAAAGTCACCCAATCTTGCATTGAAGTCAAAAGGCAATGGCTCGAGTTGAATAAAGTGAAGAGGAGGATGACGATGAGGAAGACTATGAGGACACTTACACCGATGCTCACAAGTGCATTTCCCTTGCCATGCACGGATATTGGAAGAGATGGGAAGCTCACAAGGCCGGCTCTCCAAGACCTCCACGAAACAAGAACTACTAGAAGAAGGTGGAGCAACATAGGACATGCTACAGCTGTGGAAGTGCAAACCACTTCGTGAAGGAGTGCCCTTTAGATCCAAGAGAAGAAAATGTAGGCAAACTTGTTCGCAAAAACAAGGCCAAGGCTCCACAAAACAAGAAATTCGCTAGAAGAGTGCCAAGGGCTCTTTACGTTCAAGAAGGGGAGGTGTTGGAAACTGTGGGGACCCCAGACTAGCAGTCCAAGACCTCCAGTATGCATACATTCACGATCCCATGATCAGTTAGTCATGAACAACATACTCGAGTTGGCATTCCAGATTACAACATCCACTACACAAATACACGGCTTACACAACTGGTCACATGACTCAGTTGAAAACAACTGCCACGCAGGGCAGGAAAACACACTAAACAACGGAAGTCTTCAAAACAAACTCGTTGTAAAGCCAAGTCATGCCTTGACTACCTACAATATACTGACTCGGAGACATTCCTAGTTCGCGTAGTCTTCAGCGACACCATCTTCTACAGTTTCTCCGGGTCTCTGCTCAAAGTAAGGCTAAGACAATAGCCAGGGACGAAACCATTGTGAGTACATTGGATTGTACTCACAAGACACCCCAAATGAAATCTAAACATGCAAGTATGCATATATATAGGTGGTACGAAGGCTGTAATTAGGGTTTGACTAGCTATAATGAATTTAAGACCCATCATAGTTGCACAAGTTTTATTTTTTCTTTGTTGAAGAAGATACTTAAAAAGATATTTAATTTCTCTTGTAGATATAACATGTCCACAAGGTTTTGATAAATAATTCTAGATATAGATTTTTTTTTTCTTTACAAAACTTCTTGGAAGATCACAACTTCAGAAGAATCATTTTCCGATACCTCAAAGGTACAGTCTTTCCCTTGCCACGTACCTCCCAGGTACCTCCCAGCTTTTAGAAAACATTGACACAATGCTAGCTACATGGCCATTCAACTGTCCATATCCGAGGACGCGGCTATTCTGAATAATTTTACTTTGCAGAGGTGTACACAATCCACAAGATCCAGTTCATCTGCGTGAACAATCAGAGACTGTCCAAGACAATATGCAAACATCAGATAACTGGTCCTAACTATCCACTATGCAAGTTCTAGTAAATGGCTACCTCTTCAACTGGGTTTGTTCTCCCCGGCACCGAGTGAGTCAGCTGTATCGATCCGGTTTCCCCTGTCAACACACCGCCATGGAAGGAGACCCAACTGTTGCAACTGGTGGCGAACTTAATCCCCACACTCTGAATGTTCCATGTTTTTCCTTTCTGGCGACAATTCGGTTCAGGGGACTCTAACCCCTATAGCACATTGAGGTAGACACGGACTAAAACCGACAAGCTTTTAGCTAGAACCCGTTCCCACATTGGGTAATGTGGCAGCACAGCTTGGTTGTCCGGCAAAGACTAGGTTATGTGTCATTTTTGGAAAAACAAGTCAAAAACATTTCCTCCTTCACAAGCCTCCCTCGGACAAGGTCCCACCTTTCCTCGGGGTTTTTTCCATAGTTTTTTTTTTCCAAAAACATCAAGTTATAATGTCCACTAAGGGACTTAAGTTGATTAAGAGATGATACTAAAATTTCTAAAGGGCTTGGTAACACCAATGTTATATAGTGGATCCAAAATATTAGATACATAATAAACATAATGGTATAGTGCAATAAAACCTCTCCGGGAAATAATACCGTCTTCGTTATCTAACGTCGTAAAACAAAAAGGAAAACACCCAATCAGAACCACACAAGGGCAAGAACTTGACAAAAAGTAAACATGCATCAAGCATTTCATCAAACAAGTACACTCACAAACAATATTACTAGGGTGCACACCAACAAGCAAAACATGCACAGACAACATACATTAATAACACTAGAATAGGTGCTATGGATCCTCAACCAAAATGGCATGAGTCCAGTGGGTGTGCCACTCTCATAACATGCCCAAATAAGGTTAAATGACTCTCTGGTCATTCATGAGGATGAATAAAATAACAAGAAAACAACCTAGGAACACATACACATGCATAGGAAAATAATAACAAGCATTACTACAATTCCATAGTAACACATGCTTTTATAAACATGGAGAAATAATATAACCAGTAGCTAAGTGATGCATGTAAAATGCATAGATGAATTTTGCATATTTTCACATGGTTTTCTATTACATATTGCATCATATAAGGGTATAATTCAAATAATTCAATGGTTTATAGTATTTTGGGGTTAAATTACAAAGTCCCCCAACTTTTATGGAATTAACCCTGCCTGTCAGAAACCCCGTTTCTATATTTTTGACGTTTCAAGGGGAAAACTTCCGCGAAATCACCTGAAAATCTGCGGGGGTCATTTTTTTTGGAAGGAGAAGACTTGCGGGCGAAGGATCCACGAGAATTGGGCAAGGAGTCCCAAAAGAGGACCCTCCACGCGGCCAGATTCCTTGGCCACGTGAGAGGCCCCTTTTGGCCCCTGTGGCCCCAATTCCTTCCATCTTTGACTTACCGACTCCGTATTGACCTAAAACCGACTATAAAAAGGGTCCCCCGTACCCTTACGGAGGAGTGAGCCGCCGAAACACCAAAACACCGAAATAGAGACCAGTAGTTCCAGATTGGAGGGGAAAACTCCGGCGGGGCGCCGCCGGTGTGATCTCCTACCACTACTAGGGAAAAGCTTACCCCAGGCGAACAGAAAATGCCTACCACAGGCGCATTTTGGTTCGCCTGGGACCGTATCGCCAGCGGTAATGGCTTACCCCAGGCGAATACAACAATGCGCCTGTGGTAAGTACGCATACCCCAGGCGAATACTACTCGTGCGCCTGGGGTAAAACACTTACCTGAGGCGAACAAGAGCTGTGCGCCTGGGGTACAGATGCGCCTGGGGTACCTTCTACTGTTCGCCTGGGCTATGGTTTTGCTGTATCAAAAAATAAGAGAAAACCAAAATAACAAAATTACAGGAAAATGACAGAAATAAGTATCAAGCTGACAGAATAACAGCAAAATGACACAATTAAGTTATATAACATAAATATTTTCGATCATCAACACATAGTCTCGATCATCACCACACATAGTTTAACAAAATTACATAGTCTCGAAAAGATCCATGCTACTAATAAATCCAAGAGTTAGCTAGTGAGATGGAAATAATTATTTGTTCTAATTTGAACAAACTCGTCATCTATCGATCTAGCGGGGTGATGTAGTGGATGACCATCATCATGTCCAAGTTGGAGACGTCACTATTCCTCATGGTGATCAGAATAGCTCGTCCAGCCTCCATACCACCTCTTGCGGAATGGAACTGCCTCCATGCTTGAGAGTTGAGGATGACCCGACCATCAGCATTATCCCGCGTGATCGGAACTACGGTGACAGGTCCTGATTCTCCACGGCGTACTCCAATGGTACCCATATGCTCCATGCCAGCACTGTCCGCTACCGCCAAAGGTATTTTCTACAACACACAATTCCAAGAAAGAATAAAAGCACAATGTCAAATACCGGATAAGAAAGTGTTAAGAACATAAGCAACTATACGAATAAGAAAGTGTTAAGAAACATACCATGACATGCCCATTGGAGATGTTCGTGTTGGTGATGCGATGCACGAAAGGGAAGCCGATGTAGCTATCTATCTCGGCAAGTTTCTGAAGGACACGGTCCTTCTCAATCTCGCTAAGATTCGCTCTTTGAGCAACCACCACATGTTTCCATGGGTCCTCCTCGTCCATATCATCCTCAGTGTCCATATCCTCGGTGTTCTCAGTTTCCTCCTCACTCCCGCCATCCTCGCTCGCAATCCCGCCCATATACACAATTTTGATGCGAGGTTGCGGTCCTTCCATAGAGAAGTGAATGTAATCACCTCCGCTTAAATTGTACGTGGCGATGAGAGCCTGCAATGCTTGCCCGCAGAAGTAGGTCTTCGTTCTTTCTTTTTTCACTCGAAGAATGTAGGTGGTCCCGTGAACATTGAAATCCACCTTACTGCCAAATAACTCGTTGAACTCGTCGCGAATATTGCATGGTAGAATCTAAAAAAGAAATATAAAGAATATTTTGTTAATAAACACAAGTCTCAAGCTAGATAGTAAAACGAAAGAACAAGTTAACATAAAAAGAATTGTTAATTACCAACGAATCAACGTCACCGTCGTGGAGCTGAAGCATAAAAGAACTCCCACTGAATCGTCCTTCGGCACATCGGGACCGACATACGCCGCAAGCCATGTTCTTTTAAATTAAGAAAGTGCACACATAGAGGTTAGAGGAGCATAGCTATCACAAAACAAAGACAAATGGCAGCACCTACCTCTAGTAGTATAATAAGGCAATATATTGACAGCAGTACAAACGAAATGGAACCTGTAGGAGAGTTTAGGTGATACTTCCAACTGTACAAACGAAATGGAACCTCTAGTAGTATAATAAGGCAATTGACAGCAGTATAATAAGCCCCTTTTAGTCTAAAAAAATGCACAACGGCAGCCACGAGGTGTGACAATTTGGTATCAGAGCCAACGATTCCTTCAAAAATTCGTCACACAAAAATCCCCAAATTTTTTCCCCATTTCGATTTAGTTTCCAGTGAGGTTGTGGAGGCGATGGTTCAGGATTCTGAGACAATCGAGGTCTCCATGGCAGCGATTCAGGAGATTGCAGAGCGCTCGAAGTCCACGGATGCGACTTTGGCTCATATCGCTCGCATGCAGGCTTCCTGGGCGCCCGCGGAGCAGGTCGTGCAGCAGGGCATGGGGCGCTGCGGGGATTCCGTGGCGCGGCAGATGGAGTTCATGCCGACTTCAAGCACGTCTCCCACAATGACGTGAAACCGGAATCAACGATGGAGGCGAGACTAGCGGCTATCACGGCGAGCATCAACGAGTCGCGGGCGTTATTGGAGAGGGGATGGGAGGGAGAGGGGCTGACCTGGATCAACGACGACGACGACGACGGAGTGGGCGACGACGGAGTGGGCGACGACCTGCTCTGCTCCTCTCGACACTGGCGACGGCGGCGGCGTGTGGGTTCGTGTGGGTGCGGGTGAGATCTGGTCACTTAGAATACTAAAGAAGCACATTGGCACCGGTTTCTAATACAAACCGGTTCGAAAAGGATCTGTCCACTGGGCCCCACACCCTGTCGCAAATGGTCTCATGGCCTTTAGGACCGGTTTGTGATACCAACCGGTCCGAAAGGCCCGCGGCCATTTGCTGCAGGTAGGGGGTCCCAGGGGACAGACCCTTTAGAACCGGTTTGTGATACAAACCGGTTCTAATGTGCTTGGCTCGATGCCTTGTTATGCGCGGCCCCACAGATCCTTACCGCAGGCGCGTTACCTAGATAATGCGCCCGCGCTAAGTTTCGTAGGATTTAGGTTTGCGCGGTCCCACATGGCATTACCCTAGGCGCATGTCCTGTCAAAAGCGCATGTGATAAAGATTACCCCAGGCGCGTTTTATAGATGATGCGCCTGTGCTAAGATTTTCTAAATTACCCAGCCTCGCGGCCTGGGACACATCGAGCAATACGAATGCTATAATATGTGGCTCCCCCCACGTTGGTTTTCACTTAAAAAATACATACATATGAAAGTTAACATGTGCAAAAAAAATTAATGTCGCATCGAGCGTAAATAGATTGGTTTAGCGAGATACCGCAAGTGTTTCTCTCTAAAAACACATTGTACATATAGCTATTAGCATGTTATATCGCGAGTATTTCCCTCTCTCAACCTTTCGTCACAATATTAGTCTTGCCTTTCTTGGTCGATGTTGAATACGTGACCGCCATATTGTGACTTCTTCTTGTGAATGGAAGACCTGCCCTAGGTAGTGTGGTCCTGCTTCTTCTTGTGGTGTATGGTGCATCGTCTTCACCGGGTTCTTCCATCATCGGGTCTCCGACTAAGCCGTCGAAGTCCTTCTCATCGGCGACTCCATCCATTCCGACGAGGGCCCTTTTTCCTCTCCTTACGACAACACGACTAGGCTTTGCCGGGTCGGTTATGAAGAAGCATTGCTCCACGTGCTTAGCCAATACCCAGGGCTCATTTTGCGCGGTGGGGTTCTTGGACTTGGGTTTGTTGGCTTCGGATATCTACAAGGTAGTATGATCCATTTTTCATAGCCTTGCTAATGACAAACGCCCCCTCCCAAACTGGGGCTAATTTGTGCTTCCTTTCCTGTACCAATCTTAGCACCAAATCACCTTCTTTAAAAGAATGATGTTTGATTTTTCGACTATGATAACATCGCAGTCCTTGCTGATAAATGGCGGATCTTTGTAGCACAAGTTATCGTTCTTCTTCTATTAGATCAACGGCATCCTGTCGTGCGTTTTCGGCATCCGAGTCATAGTAAGCCTGCACTCTTGGGCTATCATGGATCATGTCCGTTGGAAGCAATGCTTCTGCACCATAAACCGGGAAAAAGGGTGTTTTCCCTATTGATATATTCAGTGTCGTTTGAATACTCCAAAGTACATAAGGTAATTCTTCTACCCATGAACCAGCTGCTTCGTGAATAGGAGATTCGAGTCTTGGGAGTATTCCTTGCAGGATTGAGCTATTCATTCTTTCAACCTGCCCATTGGATTGCGGGCGTGCCACAAATTCGAGATCGAGGCGAATTCCCGTTTGTCGGCAGTACTTTGCCAACTCCCCAATGGAGAAATTTGTCTCGTTATCCGTGATTATGCTGTGTGGAACGCCGTATGTCATGAAAATGTCAATGAAGAGATTTATGGCAGTCACACCGTCAAGTTTTTTGATGGTTTGCCTCCACCCACTTGGTATACTTATCCACTGCAACGAGTAGATGTGTAAGTCCACCTCTTGCAGTTTTGAATGGTCCATCATATCTAACCCCCAGACCGTAAATGACCATGTAATGGGGATAGTTTTGAGTGCTTGGGATGACATATTTGTCTGTTTGGCGTAATAGGGACATCCGGCACATGTGTTTACTATGTGTTCCGCATCTTTCTTAGCTGTGAGCATAAAACCCTGCAATGAATGTTTTTTTGATTGAGCATGATGTCCGCGATCTCCTGCGTGGATTTCCTGCAAGATTTCTCTGCCTTCCTCTGGAGAAATACATCGCTGAAAATTTCCGATGGTACTGCGTTTATACAGGCAGCCATTGATTACCGTGTATCCTTTGCATCAGGGTTTTATCTGCCTTTGCAAGACTTTGTCTGCTCCATCCGGGAACTTCTGATCAACGAAGAAGTTTAAGTATGGAATTGTCCAATCCGGGTTAACAAGCAGAACTTATATTGACTCGGAAACTAGAGGATAGACAATATCTCCGCTTTTTATTGATGGTTCATGCAAGTGTTGGACAAACACACCAGGCAGTAGAATTTTAACCCTTTCCGAGCCCATGCGGGCTAAGGCATCCGTGTTCCAGTTTTCTTTCCGTTTGATATGAAGTACTTCAAATCCTAGGAAGCAAATGGCAAACTCGTCCACCGTTCTCCGATATTCGGTCATGATGGGACTTTTGACATCCCATGTTTGGTTTAGCTGATGCTGTACCAAATCCGAGTCACCGTAGAAAAGTATACGCTTAACTCCTATTTCTTTTGCAATATGCAAGCCATGAAGTAATGCTTCGTATTCTGCCACATTGTTGCTGGCGTTGAAGTGTATTTGTAATACATACTCCATAATGTCACCTTTTGGGATTTTAGCACTACACCGGCTCCGGCGCCTTCTTTCATCTTGGATCCGTCATAATGCATGATCCAATATTCCGACTCCGGCATTTGTGTGTTTTCCATTGCTTCTGTCCAATCATCGACAAAATCTGCCAAAACCTGGGATTTAATTGCCGTCCTGGCTTGGTACTTAATGTCGAATGCAGCCAGTTCAATGCCCCATTTGGCGACTCGTCCTGTTGCGTCCGTATTATTTATAATATCCCCTAGTGGTGCTTTTCTTACCACTGTTATGGAATGTCCTGGAAATAATGACGGAGTTTCCGAGATGCGAAAAACACGCCATACGCCAGTTTTTGATAATGTGGATACCTTTGCTTAGATTCAGAGAATACCTCGCTGATATAGTATATTGGATACTGATCTGGTATGCTCTGTTTATCTTTACGCCTTTCCACAATTATCACCGCACTGATAACCCTGTTAGTTGCTGTGAGATACAATAACATGGGTTCTTCGTCTTTTGGCGATGCCAAAACCGGAGCTTTCATCAAAGTTTCTTTTAACTGGGTTAATGTTGTGTCCGCCTCTTCTGTCCATTCAAATTTGTCTGATTTCTTCAACAATTTGTATGATGACAGATTTTTATCCCCAAGCCGGCTTATAAACCTTCTTACGGCGGCTGCAGAACCCGTCAATCTTTGGACATCTTTTAGACATGTGGGCCTTTTTATGTTTAAGATTGCTTTGATCTTTTCCGGGTTTAACTCTATTCCTCTATGAGAAACGATAAAACCCAGACGCTTTCCTGAGGGAACCCCGAATACGCACTTCAATGGATTCAACTTCATTTTGTAAGTGCGCAAATTTTCGAAGGTTTCTCGTAGATCATCAAGGAGTGTATCCTTTTCCTTGGAAACCACGGCAATGTCGTCCACGTAAACATGCACATTTTTGCCTATTCGACTATGCAAACAACGTTGCATCCAGCGCTGGTATGTTGCACCCGCGTTCTTCAAGCCAAAAGACATGGTTATGTAATAGTATGTTCCATAGGGTGTTATGAAAGAGGTTTTGATTTGATCTTCTTCTTCTTTCATGCGTATTTGATGGTACCCGGAATAAGCGTCCAAAAAGCATAAAAGCTCTGAGCCAGCAGTGACATATATTATTTGATCGATCCGCGGTAACGCGGACCTATCTTTCGGACACAATTTTGTCAATCCCGTGTAATCTATACACATCCTAAGAATAGTACTATCCTTCTGCGGGACTAATACTGGGTTCGCAGACCAATCAGTATGTATTACTTCCCGGATAAAATCCGCTGCTAGAAGCTGGATAATTTTCTTGTCAATAGCCTTCTGTCTTCGTCCGTCAAAACGGCGGAGACCTTCCTTGACGGGTTTTGATCCTTGGAATCACTTCCAGTTGATGCTCAACAAGTTCCCTGGGTACACCCAGCATGTCCGCATGACACCAGGAAAAAATATCCCAGTTCTCACGGAGGAACTTGATGAGCGCGCTTTCCTATGCGTCTGTCATCCCGGTTCCCACAACGACGAACTTTTTCGGATCTTTGGGATCTAGGATAACTTTCCTTGTATTATTTGATGCTTTAAAGCTATCCACCGGCTTCCGTTTTTCTTTTCCTGCCGGCATTTCTGTAGGCGATACTTCCTTAGCCAGCTTTATCAATTATTCCTTTGCAACCACTTGTTCAGCGCAAAGGGCGTTTCCTTTTTCCAGCTTGTTCGCCAGTTTGAAGTCTCCAGATATGGTGATTACTCCTCCTTTTGGGTCTGGCATCTTCAGCTTGTTATAGATATAACATGATCTTGCCATAAACTTGGCAAAAACTGGACGCCCGAGTATTGCGTGGTATACACTTTCGAACGACACCACCTCGAGTGAGATCTTTTCCTGGCGGAAGTGTTCTCTTTTTCCAAAGGTTACATCTAGGGAAATTTATTCTAGGGATTGTGCTTGTCTGCCAGGAACAATGCCGTGGAAACGTATGTTGCTGTGATTGAGCTGGGTCTCGGAGATTCGTAGATGCTTCAATGTGCTTAAGTACATTATGTTGATAGTAGATCCTCCATCCATCAACACTCTTTTGATCCTAGTGTTTTGAACAATAGGTATTACGACTAAAGAATGCGTGCCGGGTTCTGGGATATTTCCTGGATGATCAGACTGATCCCAGGTGATTGGCGTATTTGAATACTTCAAGAACTTTGGGGTTGGAGGTACAACCACGTTGATATCTCGGAGTTACATTCTCCTTCAACTCTCGGGAATTTTGGCTCGCCTTTCCGCTGTTGTTCTTGGATTTTTTCGTCAGTGTCCGATTCACTTTCTTCCTTTTCAGCCTCTGGCTTTTGCTTGGAGAACTTCCTTTGGAATTTTTCCCTTTGTTCCGGGATCCTGCAGTGCCTTTCATGTGCTTAGTAAGACGACATTGCGCATTGGTGTGGGTAGGCTTCTCAAATTGCGAATGTTGGACACAATTTTCCGTCTTAATCTTTTCTCACTCTTCCTTTGAGTAGGAGATAGGCTCTGTGTTCCTTCCCTTCCATTTCATGCCATTATCCTTTCCAAAGGTTAAGTTTACTTCTTTTGGTTTTATCTTTGCTTCTGGAGTGTCTTTCTTGTCAGAACGAGGTGTCTTTTTGGCCTGAACCAAAGCATCAATATTTCCACATCTCGCTCTGATATCATCTTCGGCCGATGCGTGCTCATTGGCGGTGGCAAGCATAGATCCGAGATCTTTGTGCTCCTTTGAACCAACCTTCAAGGGTACAAGACCGGGTATCAAGCCATTGATGAAAGCTTGCATTGCTTCTACATCACTTACTCCAGAGCAACTATTCTTCATTACTGACCATCTTGATATTAAGTCTACATATGCCTCGTCTTCAAACTGGACGCAGCGATTTAGCTGGTTAATGCTCTTAGGGCGTTTATACGTACCCCGAAAATGTTGAGCAAACAATCTAGCCATATCATCCCAGCTATCCATGGTTCTTGACGGAAGCCTGTTGATCCAATCTCTGGCTCCATCCAACAACATTAGGGGGAGGAATTTTACCGCCTCCAAGTCTGTCCTTTTGTTGATCTGAATGATAGTATAGTAGTCTGAGAGCCATGTATCCGGGTTTGTACTTCCGATATACTTTTGATAAGTTGGACCAACTTTAGCAAAGCCAAAATGTAGAGTTATTCTTCGGATCCTGTCGGTGAAGCACTTAGGTACAAAGTATAGATCATCTCTTTCCGCCTTATGGACGTGAGCGGAATATCTACCGGCTGAATGGACAGAAGGGGATCTGCTCCTCTCTGGGCCATTGTTGCGCGAGTGCGCTTTTCCGAGATTATCCCTGTTTTGTCCGTTGTCGTGTCCTTTGGAATAAGGTGGAGTTCTACTCCTTGGCCATTCTTTGTTCCTAGGAGGAGTGCGGGATCTCTCACGCCTGTGAGGATTGTCATATCTTCCAGCTGGGCGTCTCAGAGGCGGCATCTTTTTTCCATCTTTCCGGTTTTGTTCCTCCCATTCTTTGTAATCACGGGGATTATTTCCACCTTTTGGCGGATGGGATCTTGTCCTGAACGCTGCATCCTTATTATTCGGGATTTTCTTGTCCTTTCTGGTATCTCCCTTCTTTTCCTTAGAATCGCCTGCATCTCCAGGTTTGCCAGGTCCAGGTGCTCCAGCGGCGCATGTGGCTGTTTTGCATAGGGCCGAGTCATCATGTAACTTCTCTGATCTTGCCTGCTCTCGCTGTTGTTGTTGTAGTGCTTTTCCTAGGAAAGCATACACTCCCTGGAGTTTTTCATTGTGTGAGTACAGATCATCATTATGGACGGCGAACGCGACCTCCGCGTTTTCAGCTGCGGTTTGTATATGCATTCGCCCTTGGCATTGGTGCCGTTTACCATTCATTGCGAAGAAGGGTTTTGGAACCGCTCTTTTGGTGGCAGCACATCCGGTTTTCCAATTCCGGGTAATCGTGTAGGTTTTATGCCAGATCTATTCCTTCTTTCATATTCCTCTATTTCTTCCTGCTGCCACTTAATGTCAGCCTGGGTTTTTAAGAGGTTTTCTCGAGTACGGAATAGATGTTGCCGCTGTTGCTTTAGAGCTTGTCTCTTGGCTTCCATCACTTCAGGGGGTTCGTCTCGTCCCACTTGGGTTTGAATTAGATCAATTTCGTCATGTTTCGACATTTGTGGGACATGGATTTCTTTCTTTTTCTTCTCCGCAGTTGTGAGTCCGCTTCCTCCTCCTACTTCCAGGTTTTGGTTGGCAATATCAGCCAACATTTTCTTGTGGAGTTTATACTGGAGTTTCTTGGCAGTCTTCGTTTTCTTCTTGGATGAAGGAGGTTTTTCGCCAGGTTCTTCCTCTATCGATTCTTTGACATCGGGGTAAGTTTGGCTGGTTTCTCCCTCCCCTCTTTCCTCATCCGGTGGAGGCGTTTTGGGATCTTCATCATCTTCAGCATCAGAGTTTTCAGTCGGTTTTGCCATAAGTACTTCATGGGACGACCCCTGCATATACTTGACTTTTTTCTCGAAAGCGTCTTTGTCTTCATCTTCAGAATCTATGTCTTCAGATCGAGGTTCCAACTCCAATCTTGCTTCTATAGCAGCTAACACGGAGTCGGCTTCCGAGTTCGTTGTTTCACTGACGGGTGTCGGATCTTCCAATTGTTCTGTGGGTCTATTGCTTTCTGCTTCTTCCACGGGATTAATTTCTTCCGTGTTGTCCGCGATCTCGGGCTGCACCATGCCAATGAAGTGGGATCTGATTGCGGGCATCTCCGAAGAGGCAGCTAATTCAGGAGGGTTTTGGCGATCTGAGCAGAATCCAGTACCATAGTTTTCCTCAATTGGGTATAGGGCAGGTGGGATAAATTTACTTCCATCACAAAATCCCATTGCCTCTGCTTTTAATCCGATAAAAATATTTGTAGATCAATCGGTAAAACGCAGGCACTTACCAGGTGATTCCGGGCTGGCATGTATGATCCGTTGTCGAGGAAGCGCCCGACGTCGCCGTCGAATTCCAAGCTTCCGACATTTATTGTACTGCCGATTCCGCCTAGTATTTCCGATCGAAACGTAACTCCCAACGTCGCTGGCCCCACGGTGGGCGCCAACTGTCGAGACATCGTAGTAGAGTTCATAGACGGGGGTGCCATGAGACTACTGGTAGATTCATGGGGGACGTGGTAGTATGACAAACGAGAACACCAAGTTTACCCAGGTTCGGTACGACGCAACTAGGCGGCGTTCCTACTCCTCCAAACTCACTAAATCAGGCTGAAGCGTGAAGTATACAAAGTACAATGTGAGTATGGATTCGCTAACTCGGCGAGGATCAACTTCTCGGCGAGTTGGCTTCTAGATAATTGTCTGTGTGTTTCTCCTCTTCCGTCCGGCTTTATATAGATATTCGGGTTAGGGCTTACAGAAAGGAAACCTAGAAGACTACGGAAATTATCTAAGTTGGAAAGTAAGGAATCCGTCTTCTCCTCCAAGCCGCACCACTTTGGGCCGTGGTCCGGGTTCTTCTAGAATATGTCTTCCTGCGCATCAGCTTACTAGGCCGCCCAATGTACTGTGATCCATTACCAACAGGCCACCCGGGTAATTCGTCTATTTAGACCAATGCTGGACATACCCCTATTTGGTATATATCCGACAAGCACAGAGGGGGGAGGGAGCGTAGTGTTTGAAGTAGAGGTTCGAGCGAGTATTTAGCCGATCAGAGTCCGTGAGAATGCATAAAATCTTTATCTTAACAAGCAGCCGGGAGTCCCAACATTTGATGGCAGAGGCATCCAACGCACTGCTAGAGCTCGTCAACGCATACGCACCACGTGAGCATACGGTGGTGCACGTGCCCCACGCTAGGGTGCGGGCGTCCTCGAGGTTGTCCAGAGTAGTGGAATGGATGATGCCGCGGACCGAGGCAAGATCAGCTGCACCGACGGATGAAAGTATAGGATGGAAACTAAGCTCGCCAGGAACATCAACCGTAATCGTGATATTGGGACAAACACAATGGGAGAAAACAACAGGGTATTGGAAGGCGAGCATGCCCTTGGGCGACCATCTATCGAGCCAAAAAGATGTATGCTCTCCGCTGTGTACCTGAGATGTGTTAATCAATCTGTATGTGGGGAGGCAAAGGTGAATGATGGACTCAAGGAAGGAGGGAGAGTGGGTGAAACGTCCCCCAAGTCCCGCCCATAGGAACGCCGGAAACCCCTCGCGCTGGTGAAGCTTATGCATGAATGACATGAGGAAGACGAGGTTTTTTTGCTGAAGGTCCCGCATGCCGAGTCCACCGACCTGTTTAGGCATGCACACTTTGTTCCAAGCCATTAGATAGCGAGACCCAGAGCACGAGTCCTTGCCGGCCCAAAAAAGGCGCGGCACCTCTTATCAATAGCCTCAATCACACCACATGGCGGAATAAACGAACACATAGAATAAGTGGCGAGGTTATTTGAAATAGCATTACACAAAACAAGCCCCCCCCGAAAGAGAGAAGCATAGCACTCTAGCTGGATAGCCTTCTATGGAAGGAAGATATGAGGGAACTGTAAGCGGAGAGCGGTAGTTTGGTGGGGGGAAGGGGAAGGCCAAGGTAAGGTTGAGGGAAGGAGGAGATGGGGCACCGAAGAGCGGAAGCGATGCACGCCCTGAAAGCATGGTCGACGTGCAGGGGAACGAAGCAGGATTTGTGGAAGTTAATCGCAAGGCAGTATCCGAGGGAAAGTCGTCGAGGATCTTCTTGAGGGAGAGAATGGAGGGGAGATCCCCACAGTAAACAATAAGTGTATCATCCGTGTATTGGAGAACAATGGGAGGGAGTGACACTTCGCCGGGGTGGGATAGCTCACCACGAGAGTGAGCAAGGCGGACAAAGCGTTGCAGAACATCGGTCACAATGATGAAAAGGTATGGAGAGAGGGCATCACTCTGGCGTAGTCTGTTCCTGCATTTGATCCAATTTCTGGACACCCCTGTGAGGATCACCTCCTTGTGTTCGGTAGATAGAAGATCACTCATCCAGTCACACCACCAATCATCGAAACTACAGGCACGAAGGATGATTTTAAGGCTGACCCATTTGAAAAAGTCAAAGGATTTGCGAAAGTCGATCTTGAAGATGGTGGTCGATGAGTCATGTCAACAAATCCCTCGGATAAACTGGTGGGGTTTCGAGTAAGAGAACGATTAGGCGCTGGCGGATTACGTCGGCTAACAGGGGGCACCGTTTACCCAGGTTTGGGACCCTCGTAGAGGTAATACCCTACTCCTACTTGTCTGATGTGTATTATGGTGAGATCGATTACAATGGTGGATGCGCAAGCTGAGAATTGGATCTCAAGCTATGGCTATGGTGGTGGATAATGAGTTGGATCTCGCGTCCAGTGGTTCTTCCAACCTTTAAATATATGGCTAGGTCTCAAATCTTACCCGGGGTGTTACAAACCCTATCTCTAGGTGGTGGAAACTTTCCATCTTGATCCGCAAGTCTTGCGGGTGGGATTCCACTAGGCCTTCTAGAGCTGTGGGGCAGACCCTTGCACTGGGCCTTGGTCTTGGGCCTTGGACCAGGTAGGCCCACTCGACAGGTCCTAGAGTCATCCGCACGTCAGTATCCCCCGAGTGTTTGTTCGACTGAGAATAGTCGAGTAAGCACTCAAAGTTCGTTTCTAGATCTTGCGACTTGGTAATCAAACGCCTGACTTCAAGGGTGTGTACCCTGCATGGGATGTACTCGAGCATCGAGTGGTAAATGCGCCTTGTGTCGGTTTTTTCGCAGAAGGGTATGGCTTAGCTGTTTGGCTCTCCCGAAAGATCAGGGTCAATTAATTGCATCTCGGGCAAAAACAGTTCTGGCCTACACGAATTCGAGACCTCCGACTCGAACTCGGTGAGGTGATCATTGCGAATGGGCCATGGAGGTCTTATCAATTCGATCTTAACCTTAAAGGGTTACCCGACGCGTCCGCTGGGATTTTTCTTCGTGTTGTTGACACAGAAAGTTCATTGGAGGATGCAGCTCGAGTGCAATTCTAGGCCCACAGGAGAGATCCTTGGGTCTTACCTTCGTACTCGAAAGAATACAATATCCGGATGTGCCTAGTCGGCCGAACGACTCGGGATTGAAATGATGTGTTAGTACATCGTGACACAAAGTTGCGGGAGCCGCACACTCGCGATTTCTTTTCAGATATGCGGCGGGTGCTTTCTTCTGTCCCTGAATTGTAGCGAGTGCTATTGTTGTCATTCTTGGATATTCGAGAGATTCATATGAAAGAAATTACGCGTCATGAGATTTATACGAAAGAGAATTCGTGTTGACAATGTTCGTACGAAAGGATTTTCATGTCATAAGGTCCATACGAAAGAGATTTCATGTTGATGATGTTCATACGAAAGAAATTTTGTGTCAGCATCTTCCATACGAAAATAGATTCCTGGTGG
The DNA here is from genome assembly GCA_028641055.1 of Alopecurus myosuroides. Lineage (NCBI taxonomy): Eukaryota > Viridiplantae > Streptophyta > Magnoliopsida > Poales > Poaceae > Alopecurus > Alopecurus myosuroides. The sequence continues at coordinate 429,987,605 of CM054060.1, forward strand.
AACAGGGGCGTTTCTTGACCCTATGTTTGCCAGTCCGTTTGCTTCTTCGTTGCTTGATCGCGCAATGTGGTTCAGTTAGCACCCTTTGAAACTTCCTTCGAGAAGGTTGTACATGTCGCGATAGGAAATCATGTTGTCAGCGATAGCGTAGGATTTCTTCATCGTATGTTGCACGATGAGGTTAAAATCTCAGTAGATAATCAGTCAATTGGCTCCGAAAGCAATCGCCATCTTCATTCCGTGTAGGAGCGCCTCGTACTCCGCGTCATTGTTGGATGCTGGGTAGTCAGGTGGGAAGTCGAGTCGCAAGATGTATCGGAGGTTGTCGCCCCTTGGCGATATGAGGATTACGCCGGCTCCAGCCCCCTCGTTTTTGTTTGACCCATCGAAGTACATGATCTAGGAGCTAGTGTATTCTGGTGGCCCTAGGGTTTGAAGTTGTGTCCACTCGGAAAGGAAATCAGCGGTCACCTGGGATTTTAGGGCATTGCGCCCTGTGTATATGATGTCCCAGGCGCCTAGCTCGATGCTCCATTTTGCAATTCTTCAGGATGCCATAGGATTGTTCATGATTGTTCCGAGTGATGCGTCGTTTAGCACTGTGACGGTATGCTCTTGGAAGTAATGCTTTTTCTTGCGGTCTATGAAGACCAGTCCATACGCGAACTTCTGGTAGTGGGGGTATCGATGTTTGCACGGTGAGAGTACCTCACTGAGGTAGTATATTGGTCTCTGTACGCCGTGTGCCTTTCCCTCCTATGTTCGCTCGACCACGAGTACTATACTGACCACCTGATTTGTTGCTGCTAGATATAGGTACAGGGGATCCCTTACCTGAGGTGTGGCCAATATTTTCTTGCTCTGGAGTACCTTTTTCAGGTCGAGGAACGCTTGCTTTTCTTCAGGTGTCCACTCGAACTTGTCACTTTTCTTCAGAAATTTGTAGAAGGGGAGCGCTTGCTCGTCAATCTTGCGATAAACCTACTGAGGGTTGTCAGTCGTTGAAAGCTCATGTCTCCTCTAATGATTTTGGTGATGATAACAACACGAGTATCCCCTCTACTAACAATGTGGTTTAAGTGTCTACAGCTGGCCTCTCATATGATGAACGATAATATCCTCGAGAAGATACAAAAAGTTTTTTTTTTGAAGAAACATCTTTCTGCAGCCGGATTATTCAGATATCTGGGCCGGAATTTCTGGTGGATAAAGGCCGGAATTTCCGGCCCCAACATCGGAATATTCCGGCATAGTCAAGGCTCCAAATTGTGAAGTCCAGGATTTCTTCTGCCCGCTCTTGGATGCTGGGGAGGAAATTTTCGCGGAAATTTCCGGGGCAAATATCCGGCCCCTTGTTCCTTAGCAGAATTTCATCACGTCGCTGCTGCCCGCTCACAGACACAGGGGAGGAAATTTGGCCGGAAATTTCCAGGGCAAATTTATGGCCCCTGGTCCTTAGCAGATTTTCGAAGGAGTTGCTACTGCCCACTTGCATATATGGGGGCAGAAATTTGGCCGGAATATTCCGGCCACCATATTATTCAAAAAATCCGCCCCCGGAGATTTGAAATTTCCTCCCTGCTACACCGGAAATTTCCGGTCCTTACCCCGGAATATTCCGGCCCTGGAGTGCAGCAACGGTCAGATTTTGGAGGAGGCTATGAATAGATGTCTTGTTCCTCCAGACAGCTAGTTCATCCATTCCTCTCTCTCCTCCGGTGTTGAAGAGCTCAAAACGCCCAGATCTCCCTCCTCCCTCAACCAAACTTGATTCCCTTCAAGGATCTGATGGAGGGTCCTAGATTCTACCTTTCTACCAAGCCAAAAATTCTTTTCCCATACCATACCTCTTGGGATCTTGTAATCTCTTGGTTGCCTTGTCATCCTAGAGAAACCCTAGTGCTTGTAGCTTCCACCTTGTAGCAAGAAGCTTAGGATTGCTGAGAACCTCCATATCACTTGTGGAGTAGCCTCAACCACTTGGAAAGGTTTGGTGAACGCCTTCAAGTCGACCTCATAGTGGAAACGAGAATCTCCATCACCGGAGAAGGTCAAGGACAACAAGGTGTGCACAACCGTGTTATTGAGGAGCGCCTAGGTGGCTCCCCACCTCTCCAACATAGACGTACTTCTTTTAAGAAGGAACTACGGGAAACATATCCTTGTCTCCGTGTTTTCACTTGTGGTTATCTTGTGCCTTGTATTCACTTCCGTTGCATACTCTTTACTTGTCACATAGGGTGTATACATAGTTGCACATCTAGATAAACAAGTGGTTTACTTGCTAAAGTCCCTCCAAAAGTGAAAAGGGATTAAAATTTGTAGGTCACCTATTCACCCCCCTCTAGTTGACCTTAGTGTACTTTCAATTGGTATCAGAGCCTCGGCTATTATATCGGGCTTAACCTCCTAAGAGTATCATGGTCAACATAGATGATCCCGAATCTTCTAAGGAGGAGCTCTCCAAAATGGACGAAACTATAGCTAACCTAGAGACAACCGTTGGAACCATCCAAACCCAATTGTCCAAGGTTAGCTCTAGTGTTGGCTCAGAGGTCTCCATTAAGAAGATGTTGGAGAACATGGTGGGTAAACCTAAGGGGCACACAAGTTCTCTCCATGTCTCCGATGAGGAAAGTTCGGAAAAGGAAACTATTCTGGACGATACCGAATCGAAGCAAACATTGCCAAAGCCAAGGTGTAAGCCTCACAAAAGGCTAAGGCAAAGGAGAACTACGGTGGCTCCAAGTCTCAAACGACTAATGGTTCGAGGTCAAACTCAAAAGTTTCACCACCTCAAAACTATAAATCCATTCACCCAATTGTTTCCATGCCACACATTCTTAATGTTGGACTTCCTCCCATGCTTAACACTAATGAATTCTCTTCTTGGAAGTTTGAAATGGAGTCACATATTTCTGGCTCGTGCACCGCTTTGTGGAGGAGTGTGATTCATGGGTTTCATCCTCATGACCCAAGCAACTTGACTCCTAGGGAGGATGTGGAATCTCAACTCAACAATACCGCTCTTGTCATCATTCAGAAGGCTCTTCCAAGAGAGCATCTCACTTACATTCGTGGTTGCAAGACCGCCAAGGAAGCTTGGGACAAGCTTGACACTTTGTTTCAAGGGAATGCTAGCATCCAATCATCCAAGTATGATGTGTCCATTGAAAAGTCCGAGAACTTATTTATGCAAGAGGATGAGTCCCCCGAAGAGCTATATAGAAGAGTTGTCACCCTTGCCAACCAATTGAGGGGCCTTGGAAAGGAAGAGATCTCCGATGAGTGGATAAAGAGGAAATTTGTCAAAGCAATTACACCCTTCGAGAAGAACCTCTCCACTAGCATCCAGACAAGAGCGGACTACAATTCTCTCAACTCCATTGGTTTTCTTAGTGATTTCATCGCCATATCCCTATCACACAAGAGTGCGGATGATGCTCTCGCTCGTTCTAGAGGAATGGTAAAGTCACCCAATCTTGCATTGAAGTCAAAAGGCAATGGCTCGAGTTGAATAAAGTGAAGAGGAGGATGACGATGAGGAAGACTATGAGGACACTTACACCGATGCTCACAAGTGCATTTCCCTTGCCATGCACGGATATTGGAAGAGATGGGAAGCTCACAAGGCCGGCTCTCCAAGACCTCCACGAAACAAGAACTACTAGAAGAAGGTGGAGCAACATAGGACATGCTACAGCTGTGGAAGTGCAAACCACTTCGTGAAGGAGTGCCCTTTAGATCCAAGAGAAGAAAATGTAGGAAAACTTGTTCGCAAAAACAAGGCCAAGGCTCCACAAAACAAGAAATTCGCTAGAAGAGTGCCAAGGGCTCTTTACGTTCAAGAAGGGGAGGTGTTGGAAACTGTGGGGACCCCAGACTAGCAGTCCAAGACCTCCAGTATGCATACATTCACGATCCCATGATCAGTTAGTCATGAACAACATACTCGAGTTGGCATTCCAGATTACAACATCCACTACACAAATACACGGCTTACACAACTGGTCACATGACTCAGTTGAAAACAACTGCCACGCAGGGCAGGAAAACACACTAAACAACGGAAGTCTTCAAAACGAACTCGTTGTAAAGCCAAGTCATGCCTTGACTACCTACAATATACTGACTCGGAGACATTCCTAGTTCGCGTAGTCTTTAGCGACACCATCTTCTACAGTTTCTCCGGGTCTCTGCTCAAAGTAAGGCTAAGACAATAGCCAGGGACGAAACCATTGTGAGTACATTGGATTGTACTCACAAGACACCCCAAATGAAATCTAAACATGCAAGTATGCATATATATAGGTGGTACGAAGGCTGTAATTAGGGTTTGACTAGCTATAATGAATTTAAGACCCATCATAGTTGCACAAGTTTTATTTTTTCTTTGTTGAAGAAGATACTTAAAAAGATATTTAATTTCTCTTGTAGATATAACATGTCCACAAGGTTTTGATAAATAATTCTAGATATAGATTTTTTTTTCTTTACAAAACTTCTTGGAAGATCACAACTTCAGAAGAATCATTTTCCGATACCTCAAAGGTACAGTCTTTCCCTTGCCACGTACCTCCCAGGTACCTCCCAGCTTTTAGAAAACATTGACACAATGCTAGCTACATGGCCATTCAACTGTCCATATCCGAGGACGCGGCTATTCTGAATAATTTTACTTTGCAGAGGTGTACACAATCCACAAGATCCAGTTCATCTGCGTGAACAATCAGAGACTGTCCAAGACAATATGCAAACATCAGATAACTAGTCCTAACTATCCACTATGAAAGTTCTAGTAAATGGCTACCTCTTCAACTGGGTTTGTTCTCCCCGGCACCGAGTGAGTCAGCTGTATCGATCCGGTTTCCCCTGTCAACACACCGCCATGGAAGGAGACCCAACTGTTGCAACTGGTGGCGAACTTAATCCCCACACTCTGAATGTTCCATGTTTTTCCTTTCTGGCGACAATTCGGTTCAGGGGACTCTAACCCCTATAGCACATTGAGGTAGACACGGACTAAAACCGACAAGCTTTTAGCTAGAACCCGTTCCCACATTGGGTAATGTGGCAGCACAGCTTGGTTGTCCGGCAAAGACTAGGTTATGTGTCATTTTTGGAAAAACAAGTCAAAAACATTTCCTCCTTCACAAGCCTCCCTCGGACAAGGTCCCACCTTTCCTCGGGGTTTTTTCCATAGTTTTTTTTTTCCAAAAACATCAAGTTATAATGTCCACTAAGGGACTTAAGTTGATTAAGAGATGATACTAAAATTTCTAAAGGGATTGGTAACACCAATGTTATATAGTGGATCCAAAATATTAGATACATAATAAACATAATGGTATAGTGCAATAAAACCTCTCCGGGAAATAATACCGTCTTCGTTATCTAACGTCGTAAAACAAAAAGGAAAACACCCAATCAGAACCACACAAGGGCAAGAACTTGACAAAAAGTAAACATGCATCAAGCATTTCATCAAACAAGTACACTCACAAACAATATTACTAGGGTGCACACCAACAAGCAAAACATGCACATACAACATACATTAATAACACTAGAATAGGTGCTATGGATCCTCAACCAAAATGGCATGAGTCCAGTGGGTGTGCCACTCTCATAACATGCCCAAATAAGGTTAAATGACTCTCTGGTCATTCATGAGGATGAATAAAATAACAAGAAAACAACCTAGGAACACATACACATGCATAGGAAAATAATAACAAGCATTACTACAATTCCATAGTAACACATGCTTTTATAAACATGGAGAAATAATATAACCAGTAGCTAAGTGATGCATGTAAAATGCATAGATGAATTTTGCATATTTTCACATGGTTTTCTATTACATATTGCATCATATAAGGGTATAATTCAAATAATTCAATGGTTTATAGTATTTTGGGGTTAAATTACAAAGTCCCCCAACTTTTATGGAATTAACCCTGCCTGTCAGAAACCCCGTTTCTATATTTTTGACGTTTCAAGGGGAAAACTTCCGCGAAATCACCTGAAAATCTGCGGGGGTCATTTTTTTTGGAAGGAGAAGACTTGCGGGCGAAGGATCCACGAGAATTGGGCAAGGAGTCCCAAAAGAGGACCCTCCACGCGGCCAGATTCCTTGGCCACGTGAGAGGCCCCTTTTGGCCCCTGTGGCCCCAATTCCTTCCATCTTTGACTTACCGACTCCGTATTGACCTAAAACCGACTATAAAAAGGGTCCCCCGTACCCTTACGGAGGAGTGAGCCGCCGAAACACCAAAACACCGAAATAGAGACCAGTAGTTCCAGATTGGAGGGGAAAACTCCGGCGGGGCGCCGCCGGTGTGATCTCCTACCACTACTAGGGAAAAGCTTACCCCAGGCGAACAGAAAATGCCTACCACAGGCGCATTTTGGTTCGCCTGGGACCGTATCGCCAGCGGTAATGGCTTACCCCAGGCGAATACAACAATGCGCCTGTGGTAAGTACGCATACCCCAGGCGAATACTACTCGTGCGCCTGGGGTAAAACACTTACCTGAGGCGAACAAGAGCTGTGCGCCTGGGGTACAGATGCGCCTGGGGTACCTTCTACTGTTCGCCTGGGCTATGGTTTTGCTGTATCAAAAAATAAGAGAAAACCAAAATAACAAAATTACAGGAAAATGACAGAAATAAGTATCAAGCTGACAGAATAACAGCAAAATGACACAATTAAGTTATATAACATAAATATTTTCGATCATCAACACATAGTCTCGATCATCACCACACATAGTTTAACAAAATTACATAGTCTCGAAAAGATCCATGCTACTAATAAATCCAAGAGTTAGCTAGTGAGATGGAAATAATTATTTGTTCTAATTTGAACAAACTCGTCATCTATCGATCTAGCGGGGTGATGTAGTGGATGACCATCATCATGTCCAAGTTGGAGACGTCACTATTCCTCATGGTGATCAGAATAGCTCGTCCAGCCTCCATACCACCTCTTGCGGAATGGAACTGCCTCCATGCTTGAGAGTTGAGGATGACCCGACCATCAGCATTATCCCGCGTGATCGGAACTACGGTGACAGGTCCTGATTCTCCACGGCGTACTCCAATGGTACCCATATGCTCCATGCCAGCACTGTCCGCTACCGCCAAAGGTATTTTCTACAACACACAATTCCAAGAAAGAATAAAAGCACAATGTCAAATACCGGATAAGAAAGTGTTAAGAACATAAGCAACTATACGAATAAGAAAGTGTTAAGAAACATACCATGACATGCCCATTGGAGATGTTCGTGTTGGTGATGCGATGCACGAAAGGGAAGCCGATGTAGCTATCTATCTCGGCAAGTTTCTGAAGGACACGGTCCTTCTCAATCTCGCTAAGATTCGCTCTTTGAGCAACCACCACATGTTTCCATGGGTCCTCCTCGTCCATATCATCCTCAGTGTCCATATCCTCGGTGTTCTCAGTTTCCTCCTCACTCCCGCCATCCTCGCTCGCAATCCCGCCCATATACACAATTTTGATGCGAGGTTGCGGTCCTTCCATAGAGAAGTGAATGTAATCACCTCCGCTTAAATTGTACGTGGCGATGAGAGCCTGCAATGCTTGCCCGCAGAAGTAGGTCTTCGTTCTTTCTTTTTTCACTCGAAGAATGTAGGTGGTCCCGTGAACATTGAAATCCACCTTACTGCCAAATAACTCGTTGAACTCGTCGCGAATATTGCATGGTAGAATCTAAAAAAGAAATATAAAGAATATTTTGTTAATAAACACAAGTCTCAAGCTAGATAGTAAAACGAAAGAACAAGTTAACATAAAAAGAATTGTTAATTACCAACGAATCAACGTCACCGTCGTGGAGCTGAAGCATAAAAGAACTCCCACTGAATCGTCCTTCGGCACATCGGGACCGACATACGCCGCAAGCCATGTTCTTTTAAATTAAGAAAGTGCACACATAGAGGTTAGAGGAGCATAGCTATCACAAAACAAAGACAAATGGCAGCACCTACCTCTAGTAGTATAATAAGGCAATATATTGACAGCAGTACAAACGAAATGGAACCTGTCGGAGAGTTTAGGTGATACTTCCAACTGTACAAACGAAATGGAACCTCTAGTAGTATAATAAGGCAATTGACAGCAGTATAATAAGCCCCTTTTAGTCTAAAAAAATGCACAACGGCAGCCACGAGGTGTGACAATTTGGTATCAGAGCCAACGATTCCTTCAAAAATTCGTCACACAAAAATCCCCAAATTTTTTCCCCATTTCGATTTAGTTTCCAGTGAGGTTGTGGAGGCGATGGTTCAGGATTCTGAGACAATCGAGGTCTCCATGGCAGCGATTCAGGAGATTGCAGAGCGCTCGAAGTCCACGGATGCGACTTTGGCTCATATCGCTCGCATGCAGGCTTCCTGGGCGCCCGCGGAGCAGGTCGTGCAGCAGGGCATGGGGCGCTGCGGGGATTCCGTGGCGCGGCAGATGGAGTTCATGCCGACTTCAAGCACGTCTTCCCACAATGACGTGAAACCGGAATCAACGATGGAGGCGAGACTAGCGGCTATCACGGCGAGCATCAACGAGTCGCGGGCGTTATTGGAGGGGGGATGGGAGGGAGAGGGGCTGACCTGGATCAACGACGATGACGACGACGGAGTGGGCGACGACCTGCTCTGCTCCTCTCGACACTGGCGACGGCGGCGGCGTGTGGGTTCGTGTGGGTGCGGGTGAGATCTGGTCACTTAGAATACTAAAGAAGCACATTGGCACCGGTTTCTAATACAAACCGGTTCGAAAAGGATCTGTCCACTGGGCCCCACACCCTGTCGCAAATGGTCTCATGGCCTTTAGGACCGGTTTGTGATACCAACCGGTCCGAAAGGCCCGCGGCCATTTGCTGCAGGTAGGGGGGCCCAGGGGACAGACCCTTTAGAACCGGTTTGTGATACAAACCGGTTCTAATGTGCTTGGCTCGATGCCTTGTTATGCGCGGCCCCACAGATCCTTACCGCAGGCGCGTTACCTAGATAATGCGCCTGCGCTAAGTTTCGTAGGATTTAGGTTTGCGCGGTCCCACATGGCATTACCCCAGGCGCATGTCCTGTCAAAAGCGCATGTGATAAAGATTACCCCAGGCGCGTTTTATAGATGATGCGCCTGTGCTAAGATTTTCTAAATTACCCAGCCTCGCGGCCTGGGACACATCGAGCAATACGAATGCTATAATATGTGGCTCCCCCCACGTTGGTTTTCACTTAAAAAATACATACATATGAAAGTTAACATGTGCAAAAAAAATTAATGTCGCATCGAGCGTAAATAGATTGGTTTAGCGAGATACCGCAAGTGTTTCTCTCTAAAAACACATTGTACATATAGCTATTAGCATGTTATATCGCGAGTATTTCCCTCTCTCAACCTTTCGTCACAATATTAGTCTTGCCTTTCTTGGTCGATGTTGAATACGTGACCGCCATATTGTGACTTCTTCTTGTGAATGGAAGACCTGCCCTAGGTAGTGTGGTCCTGCTTCTTCTTGTGGTGTATGGTGCATCGTCTTCACCGGGTTCTTCCATCATCGGGTCTCCGACTAAGCCGTCGAAGTCCTTCTCATCGGCGAGTCCATCCATTCCGACGAGGGCCCTTTTTCCTCTCCTTACGACAACACGACTAGGCTTTGCCGGGTCGGTTATGAAGAAGCATTGCTCCACGTGCTTAGCCAATACCCAGGGCTCATTTTGCGCGGTGGGGTTCTTGGACTTGGGTTTGTTGGCTTCAGACATCGACATAGTGGTGAAATATTCGTCTTCTTTCGTGACGTTTGTAGCCCATCTGACATGGAACATCGGCAGCTTTACCCCAACGTAGTCAAGCTCCCAGATTTCCTCGATCTTTCCGTAGTACCTTCTAACCTCTTCGCCCGTGTAAGATTCCATCGTTATAGACGAGTTTTGATAGTCGCTACTTTTGTCTCTTTCCTCCGTGTAGAATGTGTACCCGTTGATGTCGTATGCTTGATAAGTCATCAGATTGGGCGCGGGGCCATATGACAAGGCCAATACAATTTTATATTTCTCACATGTCATTGGCGGGGGATCGGCATCAATCTGCTTCTTGAACCATGTCGCGAAAGAGGAGTTGTGTGCTCTAAATATCTCATCTTCCGTCATCGGCCTGCGAGCACTGTTTTTTATCGCGGTTTTGTGCTCTTCTATCCAAGGGTCGACATCGTCGATGTGTTGTAACACTACTAGGTGGGCCCTTTCAAAGTCGGCTCTCCGACCACAGGAGTCCGCGTCCATTACCCTTTTGCCAGTGTTGTGGCCTACCCCCATGAACCTGTCAAGGTGCTTGTTTGCGGGCAAACCAACAGCTGGCTTCTCATCGCCTAGGAAATTCTTGCAGAAAGAGATGCATTCTTCGGTGAGAAATCCCTGAACGATGCTTCCATCCGGGTGTGCCCTATTACGAACGAATGATTTGATGATCCCGTTCATTCTTTCTAACGCCATCATGTTGTGCAAGAATGCCGGCCCAAGATTGGTGATATCGTCCACGATATGGACCAAGAGATGTACCATAATATCAAAGAAGGCAGGTGGGAAATACATCTCAAGCTCGCATAGGATGGTGACGATCTCTTCCTGCAGCCTTCCGAGTTTCTTCACGCTTATCGACTTCCGAGTGATGACATCAAAAAAGTTACAAAGGCCAGTGAGCGTTTGACGGACGTGCGGTTCCATTATCCCTCTGATTGCAACCGGAAGTATCTGCGTCATCATCACGTGACAGTCATGAGACTTCATCCCGCTGAAGATTTTTTTCTCCGCGTCTAGGTATCTGCTTATCAGCCCCACGTAACCTAAGGGAAATTTCACTCCGAGGAGGCATGTGAATACTTGCGCGAGCTCGTCGGGGCTTAGAGTGAAGCAAGAGGGTTTCAGGTGGTGAGTTTGGTGTTTCTTAGCCGTTTTCCGCTTGCGGTCGTCCATCTCCTCCACCCCATCCTCGTCCTCCTCCGTCTGTTCACGCGTAGAAGGCGGTAAGTGAAGCTCGCTCCTGATATTCAGGGCCATCAGGTCGTATCTTGATTTTGGCCCGTCTTTGGTCCTATCTGGCATGTTGAACAGGGTGCCAAGCAAGCTCTCACACACATTCTTCGTGATATGCATGACATCAAGGCAGTGAGGCACTCCGAGGATTGGCCAGTACCGCAAGTCCCAAAACACGGACCTCCTTTTCCATACCCCCAAGAGCGGTCCTTCTGCCGGAGGACACTTTTTCTCTCCTCGCTTCCGCTTTTGTACCTTTCCCGACGGAGGACACGTTTTCCAATTCTTCAATAGAGTATCGATCTCTTCTCCTCTTCTCTTGTGTGGAGGTAGATCGAGCTCATCTTTACCGTTGAACAGGTCTCCGCGCTTTCTCCACGGGTCGTTCAGTGGTAGCCACATTCGATGCCTCATGTATACGGTTTTAGAAGATCCGGGATCCTTGTGTAGCTGTAGAAACGGGGTAAATTCCATGCACCTGACACAAGCCTTGTGTCCATGGCACACCTGACACACAATATATCCGTATCCGAGATAGTCCTGCACCGTCGTGATCAGTGCGGCTCTCATACGAAAAGTTTCTTCTTTGAAGGCGTCCCATGTTTCTACCCCTTCCTCCCACAACGTGTCTAGCTCCTCCTTCAATAACTCGAGATACAGGTTGATATCGCTCCCTGGCTGGGTCGGCCCTTGAATCAGCATACTCATGTGTATGTACTTCCTCTTCAGACACAACCACGGGGGGAGGTTGTACATCCATACAAACACGGGCCAGGTGCTATGTTTGCTGCTCTGATTGCCAAACGGATTGAGACCGTCGGTGCTCGCACCAAGCCTGATGTTCCTTGGGTCGTTCCCGAATTCCTCATAGAATGCGTCTAATGCTTTCCACTGACCTGCATCCGAAGGGTGTGTTAGCACTGGTTTTTCAACATGTTCTGGATCGCTCAGCACCGCCTTCTTTCTGTCCTCGTGCCAACGCATGAGCTTTGCTTCCTTGGGGTCCACGAAGTACCGCTGCAGACGGGGAATGAGTGGAAAGTACCACACAACTTTCCTAGGAGCTTTCTTCGTCCCCCTCTTGTAACGATCAGCAACGCACACCGGACATTTGATCTGGTCCGCGTGCTCGTTACGGTAAATTATGCAGTCACGGACGCAAGCGTGGTATTTTGTGTGCGGTAAATCGAGGGGGCACACGATTTTTTTGGCCTCCTGTAGACTACTAGCACATGTGTTCCCTTCAGGTAAGTGCGTCTTCAGGTATCGCAGAAGATCGTCCATGCTTGTGTCGGTCCATCCGTGGTTTGCCTTCATCTCAAGAAGATCCAGAGCTACTCTCAAGCGTGACTCCTCCGTCCCGCGACTTGCGTCATACAACGGAGTTGCAGAGTCTATCTCTAGTTGCGTGATCTTAGATTTACGTCTAGCGTCGGTCGACGTGTTCTTGAGAAGAAGATCTTGAACATGAGGGTCCCGCACAACTGAAGTTAGCGGAGTGTTCATGTCCTCGTCTGCATGTTGCTGATCACCATGACTCCCTTCTTCTTCATTATAGTCGTCTCCGTCGACAGCCGCCTCTTCGTCCTCTCCATTGCCATGTTCAGACTCCTCCTGATCATCTTCACATGTCGCCGCCCAATTGGTCTCGACGTTATCATCGTCTTCATCGTCATCCATCCACTTAGTGTGGCCCTCCATGAAACTATACCTGAGCAGGTGCTTCTCCACATTACCAGAATCTGGTTTGAACAAAGACCCCAGCTTGCATTTCCGACACGGACACTCTATCTCGGTGCGGTTGTTTCGATGCATCTCGGCCGTCGCGCGTCGCACGTACCTATGCACCACACTTGTCCTCATCGCAATGACCATTGCTACAAAATGCAAGAGAGAGAGGTTTCATTAACTAGATCCGGTTTTCACGGAAAAATTCGGCATGACCTTCCTACAAAAGGTGTAATGCGGAGCGCGAGAAATTTGCCGAAAAGGAAATGAATCAACATTTCGGCAAAACATTGGCAACTCATCCTCATGGCAACACAATAAAATGAAAAAGAGACCGAATTCTCATCCACCGACCAATCCCACGCACCTATTAAGATGACACACAATGCAAAATATATAGACGCGATGACGACGTCGAAGATCACCGAAGAGACGACCGATAAGAGATTGATAGATCTAGAAGTAGCTAGTGGTGCATTTGTGGTGAGATCTAGTGTCCGGTTAGTAGATCTAGTGGAGAGATTTGGAAGAGGGAAAGTGGGGTAGCATACTAGCTAAAATATAACAAACATGATTGGTTAAATTAGCTAAAAATGGTGGAGGGGTGTGGTGGATTGAGCTAGGAGCACTAATGGCTCGAGTTTGGACTAGTGAGTGAGTGAGTGGGGTGGCTAGGGGTGGTGGTGGGTGGCTGGCCGTACTTATATTGAGGGCAAAGATTACCCCAGGCGAATATGGCATGGGATGCGCCTGCGCTAAGGGGTGCTACCCCAGGCGTTTCCTTATCCCAGGCGAACAGAGATGTCGTACGCCTGCGCTAACGGGAGCTACCCCAGTCCACTTTTTACCCCAAGCGCTTCTGAGCGGGTTCACCTGGGGTATTTGTTATACCGCAGGCGAACAGGTATTCTGTTCGCCTGGGGTAAAGGAAGAGTGCCAGGGGTCGGCGGTGGTGGCCCTGCCACACTTTACCCCAGGCGCGGCTGAGTTTGGTTCGCCTGGGGTAACAGGCTTACCCCAGGCGCACCGTTTACCTGTTCGCCTGCGCTAATTCGCCCAGGCGCATGGTTTTTCTTGTTCGCCTGTGGTAGGATATGCTGCTATAAGCAAATCTCTAGTAGTGTACCCCTCCAACGTCATCTCCATCGACATCTCCATGAAGAGGGAGTAGTCCACCCCAGGGCTATGGGTTTGTGGAAGTAGCACTTGTATCTCTCTCTATGTGCTTCACTAATTAGATCCGTATGAGCCGCGTCACATGATTACGAGCACCGTTGTAATTCCTATGTGGTGGATCTTTTCTATGAGTTATTGAATCTGAGATTGCAATTGTTTCTCTTGAGTTCTTTGAGTTGATGTATCTTATGTACCCCATTCTTATTTGCTAGCTTTGATCAATATAGTTCTTGAGAGCGTGTGTGGGGTGATGGGTGCATTAGTTGGAGTAACGGGGGGTGGCTAGTGCTGTGAAAGTGACAGAAGTTCAGCGATCCACTTAGATTTTGTTAAACCTTTCTTAGTTACCTCACTAGGGATAAAAAGGAGTACCTTGTTACCGGGGATTTGAAGTGACACTAATCAATCTCCATGACTAGATCTAGCAAGTTCTTACTTCAACTTCATGTCATATTGCTTAAAGCTATACTCTGGTTTTTCCTTAATTATCGAGGTGTTATGATTTATTTCGCATCTTGGTGGAGTATAAGAGGGATCAATATGACCGTAGAGATATCTATGCTAGGACGTGATGCCCATATGAAAGTACTCAATGTTAAACATGTTCTTGTAATCTCACATGTAATTCTTTATGTACACCGTCTACTACTTTATTTGAGAGAATGCAAGTGTGAAACCATGAACCCCGGTCCTATTTTAATTATAAGAAAACACTCTAGTTACTTTGTTGCAATTTACTTTACTTGCACTTTACTTTACTTGCATCTCCAATTCGAATTTACATTATCTCCATCACCACTTGCATCACAAAAATACAAAAACAATCCATTGCATATTTATTTTCTCATTTGCATTTAGTAGTAGATTTAATTATTGCACATTTACTTTCAGATTTGCACTGCAATTTAGAAGTCTCACACCTTGTGCTTGACAACCACTTGGTGAGGTTGAGGGCACAAAATTCTCTTGTTGTTTGCAGGATCCTGGAGGAAGCTTGGAAGACAACTGCTGAAATACTGGCTCCCCAAGAGTTCGATATAAACCCTCGAGTCACCCTCGTGGGGAAGAAGGCTTGTCACTAGCTACACACTCTGCACTTGGAGTCTCAACCTAGCCATCAAGCGTTTTTCTGGCGCCGTTGCCGGGGAGCCATAGGTGAAGGAGTTGTCCAAGGGAGCTCACAAGAAGTGTTCATCACCAACAAGGTGTGCAAACACCTAAGCTTGGGGATGTTGCACCTACGTGAGTACCGTCCTTTCTATCTCCACCTTCTTTCAAGTAGATTGTTTTCTTTCTTGTCTTGTTTTTGTTTTTGTTCTTGTTTTTGTTTTGTGTTGCATATTTTATTTTAGTTTGAATTTTAGTTTTGCATTTAGTTATCTAGTTTATTTTAGTATTTCGAATTTTCATAGTTACTTTACTTTTCAGTTTTGCATAAAAAATTAAAAACTACATAAAAACTGTTAAAAGGGGTGATAGAACTAAATTAAGTGACTACACAAATACACCCAATGACCAATTCATTGCTAGGCCAATTACTACACCTGAAATACAAGCTGAAAGCTATGAAGTAAGTCCTAGTTTATTGAATTTAATTACTAGAGAGAAATTTGGTGGTAGTGCTATGGAGGATGCCTCTATGCATCTTCATGATTTCATGGAAATATGTGATATCCAAAAATTTAAAAATGTGGAAAGTAGTGTTTTAAAACTGAAATTATTTCCTTTTTCACTTAGAGGAAAGGCTAAAGAATGGTTACTTTCACTACCTACAGCTAGTATAAAGTCTTGGGATGATTTAAAAGAAGCTTTCATTAAGAAATATTATCCTCCCGTTAAAATTTTGCAAAATAGGAATAATATCCTCTCATTTAGGCAAAATGATAATGAACATGTAGCCATGCTATTGGATAGAATTAAATTAATTCTTAGAACATGCCCATAACATGGAGTAAATGAATGGACCATACTACACTCTTTTTATAATGGTCTAAACTACATGTCTAGAAATATACTTGATTCTGCTGGTGGAGGTGCCTTTATGAGTAAAACTGTAGGTGAGGCTAAGAGCATATTAGAAAGCATATTGCAAAATTATAGTCAACGGAATACTGAAAGAGCACCCAATACCACTAAGAAAATAAACTCAATTGAAGAAACCAATGATTTTTCTTCTAAAATGGACACTATTCTTGCTTTTATTAATAAACAAAATATGGAGAATGTGCCTTTGCAGGAGCTAGTTGGTAGTAATTCTGAAAGTGTGGATGTTAATTTTGTTAGGAATTATGGTAGAAATGGTTTTGGTAATGCTTACAATTCATATAGTAAACCTCCTTATGTGCCAAATAAACCTTTTGTTCCATATCCTAATGCTAATGAAAATAAGTGGAAGCCTTCTAGTGAAATTTCTGAATCTAATAAATTGCTTATGGAACAAGTTGCTAGTCACAATGCTATGATACATGAGTTAAATAAGTCTATTGCATCCATTAGTAGTGATATTAAAGGATTGCAACTTCAATCTTCGAATTTAAATAAAGCATTGTCAAAATTAGCTGATAATCAAGCAACTCTATTAAGCATGTCAGCAGGAAAGCCACAAGCACAACCTAGTGTAGGAATGCATTCTATTACTATTTATGCTCCTATTATTGAAAATATTGATCATATTTCTGAGAATACGAGTGATCATGTCCCTACTAGCTTAGAAGAAACTTTGAATGAAATAGTGAAGTACCCTGAATATTTACTTCCATATATGTCTTATCTTGCTAGCAAAGATGAAATTAGTCCTCATGAATCAAGCATGCTAGCTAAATTAGAGAGTAAAGTAGAGGAAATTATGATGCTTACTGAAATTAAGGATCCATTGCTTGATTTAGAAAAAAGTAGCTTGCAAGAACTTATTGCTACTCTACAAAAATTTGCTAGTGATCCCACTATAAATGTTAATCAACCTTGCTTTGGATCTTATATTGCTAATCATGTCTTGCAAGAAAAAATTGCCAGGTACAAGAATGAGGCCATCATACCTCCTAAGCTTGGGGATGCATGGATCCCCAAGGTGCTAGTTTCAATTGGAAAAGAAATTCACCATGCTATGTTAGATCTAGGTTCTAGTGTATCGGTACTCTCTAAAGAATTATATGAATTGCTAGAACTAGAAAATTTAGAAAAGTGCTCAAGTGAATTTGTCCTTGCTGATAACTCTACTAAACATGCTGTAGGACAAGTAAAAGATGTTATGATTGAATTGCACATGACTTTCGTACCCGTTGATTTCATTATTATGGATATGGGGGATAAATCCCCTAGTCCTATTATTTTGGGTAGACCTTTTCTTCGTACTACAGGTGCAATCATAGACTCCAAGGAAGGGAATGTCAAGTTTCAGTTCCCTCACAAGAAAAGCATGGAGCACTTCCCATGGAAGAGGGGCACGCTGAAGAACAAGCTCCCTCATGAGCTTTATCCCTCTTGATTATCAAGTAAGTAAAGCCTAGCTATATGGCTATAAAGAAAGTGCTTTACGGGAGGCAACCCGGTTGTTTTTGTTTGGATTTTCCTAGTGTTCTCTTTCTGTCTCAAGAGATTAGTTTTTTGTTTTAATTCTGGAGTTTTCAATAAAGAGTCAAGTCAAACCCATTTGGACTTATAAGTTGCTATCCTAGTGCATGAAATTTCTGTTTCAGCACGAGTCTGCTTACCGTATGATTTTACGTTTTTTATTGGTATGTTGGATTGAACTAATTGTTTAGTATGTTATGCAAATTTTCGTCCTCTGTAAGCACACAAATTGGCTTAATTTTTTGACGAGTCTAGCTTAGGGAAAAACGTTCGTTTTTCTGCTGTTGCTTTTCTGGACAGATTCTGCCTTCTTTTGTTTTATGCACTCTTTGGGCTTGGGAATCGAATTTCCATGATTCTTTCAAGCAAGAGAGTGAACATAAAACATAATGAAACTTATTTTCTATCTACTGGAGCATTTGATTTGGAATTTTTCACAGCAAGCATGTGATTTGTTTGTCCTTGCTAATCTCACCCCACAGAAAAAGAATGGGAGAAACATGTTTTGTGAAGTTTTTTTTCACAGGTAATAGAGGAGCTGTGCCTCAAGACATCCAAGAATGGTGAAATACATAATCTTGGGGATGTTATGAACACCCCACTGGATCTACACTCTTTTGGTTAGCACACGTCTACTTTCTGTTTTTCGAAGCAAAGCATTTATCGTAGAGACTTGAAGCGTCTAGTTTTTGTTTTTATTTTTGTTTTGATAAGAGCACCACCATCATTTTATATGAGATTGAGATAATGGAGTTTGGGGTTGGAATGTATTGGATGCTAGTATTATGACTTGGAATAGGGATGCCATGGTTGATTTGAAGAGCTACATATGTTTGCATGATTTATAGGCTTTTTATGTGTAGAAATTTGCAATAATGTTGTCTTGAGCTATCTCTTATTCATGTCGTTGATGTTAATTGCTGGTTTATTTAGTTTTTCATGAAATGACTAGTTCTATGGACATATTCATGCATATTAGCTGGTCAACTATGTCCCTCTTGCTAGCCCAAAAATTAAAAAATTCCAACAAGTAAAAACTTGTTTCCAACACTCCTTAGCCAAGTATTTCCAGTGAGTCTACCATATATTCCCATTACCTTCATTTCTATTCCGAGTATGTTCACCATTATTGTGTTATTTATGTTCTAAATTAAGATATTCACTTTATTAATTGTCATGGGTTGAACTTGGGATAGGACTCTCACGCACTTTTGAAGGCACAATTTACTTTTTATGCATCTAATAAACATGACCCGATAATGGGAGCCACAAGTTTTGCGTTTGACAAGTGTGTGGTTGGGAGCTAGCTATAAACGTGTATCACCAGAAAACTTTCAACATTGCACAATTTTTTTTACATTTGGTTGATATCATGTACTTTTGTTTTTGGACTCCTGCCATACCGAAATGAAATAGAGGAATAGTAAGTTTTGATGAGTAAGTATCTATATGACTAGAAAAACGCATTGGGACGCTAACCCAAGACATGCTTTATCATGGTGGAAATTTACTTACAGCTTGAGTGACTCTACAACACATCCTATAATAAAATAAGAAGCTATGCATAATAGTGAATGAAAATAAAAAGGATGATGAGTCTACTCCGTTTGTTCATCCTGTCATTGTAACATGGGCTTGTTTCCATGTCATGGGGAAAGAGGTACCTCTTTGCGGTTCTCTATGATGTCATTAATACTTATTATGATTGTACAAAGCTTATTAGGAATCTTAAGTTGAGTAATCATGGAGTAGGTTTTCACACTCACGGGGCATGAGGCTTTCAACCACCTTGTCATTCTCATTACTTCAATACTCACAATTTTAAGATGCTAGTGATAAAGGGGCAATGAGAGTCCTAGATCAATGGATACCACATTTCAATTAGTAATTTTAGTTGAATAATTTAGAGGCTAAATAAGACTTGATCATGTTTTACCTCTACTCAATTTTCTCCAAAGTGTCCACCATATTTTCTATTCTCCATTATGCTATTCTTTTACCAATATAGGATTTTATTTTTTGATTTTTTGTATGCATTTGGTCCATAGTGCTTTTATTTCATTATACACTTTGTGAACTTTCATGAAGCATCTTTGCTTGCATATTTGATATTTCTTACAACATGAATTGTATATTGCTACTAATTTTTAGTATTAATCATTTGATTATATGTAGCATGAATAATCCACCTTGATATCCCATGATTGTTTCAATATGCAAAACCCATCTTAGTTTTATCACCTTCATACTCGAGGACGAGCATGGGTTAAGCTTGGGGATGTTGATGCATGTAAAATGCATAGATGAATTTTGCATATTTTCACATGGTTTTCTATTACATATTGCATCATATAAGGGTATAATTCAAATAATTCAATTATTTATATTATTTTGGGGTTAAATTACAAAGTCCCCCAACTTTTATGGAATTAACCCTGCCTGTCAGAAACCCCGTTTTCTATATTTTTGACGTTTCAGGGGGCAAACTTCCGCAAAATCACCTGAAAATCTGCGGGGGTCATTTTTTTGGAAGGAGAAGACTTGCGGGCGAAGGATCCACGATAATTGGGTAAGGAGGCCCAAAACAGGACCCTCCACGCGGCAAGATTCCTTGGCCGCATGAGAGGCCCCCTTTTGCCCCCTGTGGCCCCAATTCCTTCCATCTTCGACTTACCGACTCCGTCTTGACCTAAAACCGACTATAAAAAGGGTCCCCCGTACCCTTACGGAGGAGAGCGCCGCCGAAACACCGAAACACCGAAACAGAGACCAGAAGTTCCAGATTGGAGGGGGAAAACTCCGGCGGGGCGCCGCCGGTGTGATCTCCTACCCCTCCAACGTCATCTCCATTGACATCTCCATGAAGAGGGAGTAGTCCACACCGGGGCTATGGTTTGTGGAAGTAGCACTTGTATCTCTCTCTCTATGTGCTTCACTAATTAGATCCGTATGAGCTTCCTCACATGATTACGGGCACCGTTGTAATTCCTATGTGGTGGATCTTTTCTATGAGTTATTGAATCTGAGATTGCAATTGTTTCTCTTGAGTTATTTGAGTAGATGTATCTTATGTACCCCGTTCTTATTTGCTAGTCAATCTAGTTCTTGAGAACGTGTGTGGGGTGATGGGTGCATTAGTTTGAGTAACGGGGGGAGGGGGTGGCTAGTGATGTGAAAGTGACAGAAGTTCAGCGATCCACTTAGGTTTTGTTAAACCTTTCGTAGTTACCTCACCAGGGATAAAAAGGAGTACCTTGTTACCGGGGATTTGAAGTGACACTAATCAATCTCCATGACTAGATCTAGCAAGTTCTTACTTCAACTTCATGTCACATTGCTTAAAGCTATACTCTGGTTTTTCCTTAATTATCGAGGTGTTATGATTTATTTCGCATCTTGGTGGAGTATAAGAGGGATCAATATGACCGTAGAGATCTCTATGCTAGGACGTGATGCCCATATGAAAGTACTCAATGTTAAACATGTTATTGTAATATCACATGTAATTCTTTATGTCCACCGTCTACTACTTTATTTGAGAGAATGCAAGTGTGAAACCATGAACCCCGGTCCTATTTTAATTATAACAAAACACTCTAGTTACTTTGCTGCAATTTACTTTACTTGCACTTTACTTTACTTGCATCTCAAATTCGAATTTACATTATCTCCATCACCACTTGCATCACAAAAATACAAAAACAATCCATTGCATATTTATTTTCTCATTTGAATTTGGTAGTAGATTTAATTATTGCACATTTACTTTCAGTTTTGCATTGCAATTTAGAAGTCTCACACCTTGTGCTTTACAACCACTTGGTGAGGTTGAGGGCACAAAATTCTCTACTTGTTTGCAGGATCCTGGAGGAAGCTTGGAAGACAACTGCTGAAATACTGGCTCCCCAAGAGTTCGATATAAACCCTCGAGTCACCCTCTTGGGGAAGAAGGCTTGCCACTAGCTACACACTCTGCACTTGGAGTCTCAACCTAGACATCACTAAGCAACCTAATAAAATAGAAAAAAACAATAACAAACATGTCATGGCATCACCCAATACATAAAAATAATCATGGAGCAAAATAACCACTAAAACTAGAGAAGGAAAAGGGCTATTTAGACATGCATACATGCATAGCAATAATAGATCATGAAACATGTTTTATTCTAAAATGATATATATATATATATATATATATATATATATATAAGATATCATCCATATAACAGAGAAAACAACACCTATGCAAGCTAGTACTATAAAAATAACAACCTAAACAATTTATCAAAAACTAAGCATGCAAATAACTACTATGGCAGAAATCACCTAAAACTAGCATGGCATCCAAAAATGATCTAGACCTTATTCAATCATGCAAGCAAGTATAACATGCAAAAATAACAGTAGCTATGCTATGTAAATCAATACTAAAGCATTTATTCAAGTCATTATACCAATATGGAGAATAACAAAAGTTAACCTATTATTACTAGGAAAACAACCCTATGGGAATAAAATCCTAACAACCATGTTTTTTCACACAAAAGCCCTAATATGCTAGTGACACACTCAAAGAACAACTAAAACATGAATTAATATCCTACACGTGCTAGGAATCAATTTTATAACAAAAACAATATAACACACAATTTAATAAAGGCATAGCAATAATATGTAGAAAAGGGCTAAACACTAAATAATTCACCAAGACTATTCTGTAACTCCTAAAATCATGAACACCTAGTATAAGGTTATCCTAGTCACATGCATACCAACCAAATTGGATTAACCTAAAAAAGCATCACCAATAAAATTAAATAAATCATGGAAGTGCTCTCTGGCCTAAAAGTAACATGCATGTCATTTTCACTAAAAAACTCAAGTCAACACAAGGCCAACTGCCACAAATATATATTATAAAGCGCTACTCATAACAATTTAGTTTACAAGATTTGGGTACATAAAAATAAAGTTATTAAATAAATGGTGTTAATGAGTGCTTCTGCCATTTATTTTATTTATCCTAAAATACAGCACAAAACCTAGATCTACAAGTTGGAGTTGGTTAAGAAAAAGTAGATCTATGATTGTGATTTTTGTTTTGGCAAGTTTTACTTATTTACATTTTTAATTTGATTTAAACCAAACATCAGAAAACAGATCTGCATGAAAAAGAAATACAACTTGCAGAAAAACTGAAATGGGCCACATCTGCGAAGGAAATGGGCCGAGCAAGGCAGGCCGGCCCGCTGGCCAGCGCGCGCAGCGAACGGGTAATTTTCCGCCCGCTTGACGATCTGCGGTTGAGATTAAAAGATCCTGGGTTCAAAGTCACCCGCTGGATGTGGATCCGACGACCCGGAGTGGCCCACGTCAAAGCACGCCGGCGACGACCATAAAACGGGCGGCGGAAAGACGAGGGACGGAAGCCCGTGGCGGAATCATGGAGGAATATAGACGCACATCTCTCCGGTGACGCTCGGGAAGCGAGGATGAGTCGAGGAGGACCGGGGCATCATCGTGAACCCGATGCCCCTACCGGTGCTTGCTGGGAAGACCCGAGCTAGAGCTCCCACGGATTCCGCGGCGGCGGACCAAACTCGAGGTTGGCGGCACCCCTGCAAGGATTGAATGTACAAATTAGGAGGGGCACGAGCACCCTGTGGCCATGGCTCGATGGTGTGGTGCTCCGCGGATTTCTCCGGTTTGAATCCCGAGATGCAGAGAGAATGGTAGGGGGCTTTCGATGCGTGGTCTCGATTGGTGAGTGGTGGAGTGTGGGAGACATGCAGGGCATCAAGGGGAAGTCTTGGTTCGATCCAGAGCCGCTGATCGGTGCGTAGCGATAATGGTGGACATGGCGGGGGAGTTCACTAGAAATCTAGCGCCGTAGAGCATGTCCAGTACGATGTCTGTCGTGAGTAGTCCGAGCAGGTGCGATAGGAGCGGAGGAGGAGTTATGGAGTGGTGGATAATCGACAATGAGCCTCGGCACCCGGAGGTGTTTGACAAGAGCTAGAGGGATAAGGAAAGCGAGCTAGGGGAAATGAGGGGCACGGGTGTGCTTGTGGAGGTCCCTTGAGGCGTGTAGACATGGAGAGAAGGTGAGTTGTGCTGCCCAGGCATAGGAACGCGAGCGACGTGTCGTGCGTGTTCTGGGCGCCATGGCCAGCTCATGGCAAGGAAGAAGAAGCCAAGAAAAGGGGGAGGGATTATTCCAGGGTGTTTACATGATGCATTGAGAGTCTTGTGGCGCAAGGGCAGCTCCTGGTTTGGACAGAGTAGGTGGGGTGAGAAGGAGGGGTGATCACCATCCTTGTCCATTAGTAGTTGGCTGAGTTAGAGAGAGAGAGAGAGAGAGAGAGAGAGAGAGGGAGCTATGGCTGGGTAGACCATGTCTAGGAGGGCGAGGAGGATATTTTCTACACCTCAGAACAAGAGAGGGATAGAGAGTGAGTGTCTGGACTAGAACATGCATGAACCCAACAGTGTCCAGAATATCCATAGGAGGTTTTTGATTGTTTTCACCAATAGTTTGAATATAACATATGGGAAATATCATGTCCATTGGGTATAGAATAAAAAAGAGTCTAGGGATGGTGGTCCCAAGTTTTTCAGAAAACATTTCTTTCAAAAAGATTTGGGAATTAAAAAATGGCAAAAACTATTTTTAAATGTTTTCTAAAAAATTATCAACACAACTTCCAAATGTTTTTGTATAAATAAGTTCCACATGACCATAGGCATGTTGGGTAAATTTTCTCATATTTTAGGAAATACTTTTCTTCACAAAATATTTTAAAGTCCATTTCTGGCGTTTTGGAAAATGGAAAATAATAAATAGTAAAATATGTTTAAAACAAATATCTTTGAGTTGGTATGAGATAGTACATAATATAGATCTCAAAAGTGATTTTTTAATAAACAACTCTTCTGAAAACATTTGAGGCACCAAGTGGAAAAGTGTGAAAATATGTGTTTATTTCATAGGCTAAAAACCATGAGAGAAGAATAATTAAATGGCCATTGAAAAATAAATGGACCACATGGATATGATGTATAGGTCATGGATATTACAAGGGTAGGTTCATTGGGCCTGAAAACAATAATAAGTGATTTGGAGTAACATGGACAAAGTGCTTCATGATAAAGGAGATATGATCATTATTTTGGGGATGCCTTCAAAAGGACTTTGACAGATGATACCAAAGACTTTCAATATCCAAAATAACAACTTGTATGGATAACCTAGATATAGAAAATGAGATGTATGATGATGCATTGATGATTAACTAATTATTTTCCATAGAAACATGTCTCCAAAGTTGGAACTTTTAAAGAAAAAAGAAGATGATATGGACATCTGATGGAATATGATATTGATGCTTGATCTTTTTATTACTAGGTTTTATTTACTTAAAACAACAGACATTCATCGACAAACAGAAATAAATACTTCAAAGCAAATACAAGATAAAATCACACAACAAGCAGATAAAATAACAAGACACACAAGACACACAAGATCACTCAAGCAACAGGATGTTTTCTGAAGTGTTAATTATAGGTAGTGATCAATACATACCATGACAAGAGTATTTCATATAGAGGTTAAACTCAAATCTTGTTATTTCCAAAAGAATATGATTGAGGTAAAACACAGGGGTAATATAATCCCCACTTATAGTTTTTGGAAAAGAGAAAAAGGAGAGGAGGTTTTTGGAATACTTGGAAAACATATTTTGGTTGAAAACAGGTAGGAGATGATTACCTCCAAGATACTTTTCATATGGGTTTGTAAAATACCTTTTGTTTTCTCAAAACTTGCCCTTTGAGTTTCTTCTAAACTCAAAACATTTTTCAAAAAGGTTTTTGCCAAAAAGAAGGTGATAAGCTTTCTTGTCATGACTTGATCACAAGGGTTGTGTTTTAAGAAAGTTATGATCATTGGTTTTAATGTCAGTTGTTAACAAACTCAAACACAAACACAAACATCAAGAAAATAGAAAAGAAACACAAGCATTAGTCAGAAATATCAAAAAGTTTTTGTTGGCCCTGATTTTTGGGTTATTAAAAACAAGTTTTTCCTGTCTTCCAAAAATTTGGCTGTTACAGAAACCTATATCTCCGGAGATGAAGGAGAATATTAAGTGGTAGGTGTGGCCCATGTTGCCATAGCTACCGCCTCATCTCCATCGGTCTCTCTATTTGAATCCCCCAATGATATTGCAGCTATCCGACCTACATGTCTTATGGAAAAAGCCACTTCGGTATGCTCTCTCAATTCCAAAACCATTGTCACTAACCCTATTTCATTATTTTATTGCGTTGAAAACATTTGTGAGGAGGATGGTCAGTCAAAAGAGCTAGGGACTTGGTTATCTAGCCTCAAAGGTGAGACTAAGGAGAAAGTGAATGCCCTTTTGCGGCAACTTGATGATGCTAACTCTCGTTTATATGAAAAGGAGGAAATTATCATGACATTGGAAAGCCATGGAGGTCACTCTTGCAATGATAAATAGCTTGAAAAGGCTCTTGAAAATGAGCATTCCATTGGAGCCTCTCTTGAGGAAAAATTATCTAGTCTTGAAGAGAATTTTTCTATGAGTGTCTCTAAGCTTAGGAAGGATAATGAACAATCTCTTACTCTTGTTAAAACACTTGAAAATGAAGAGTTGAAGCTAGGAATTGCTCACGAGGAATTTGTTGCTCGTCTGAAAAACAAGAAAAGGAGTTCACGTCTCTTAAATAAATCCATGACAAGCTAACCAAATCTCGTGACAATCTCCTAGTTCAACAATCAAATAAGAAAGTCATGACATACTCATCTACTAGCATTAGTATTTTGCCTACAAATTCTTGCAGTGCAACTAATCTTGTAGGAAGTGAGAAGACTCTCAATGAGGTGGTTCCTCAAAGAGTCAAGAAGGTAAAGGAGGTACTTGGCTATGTAGCTAAGTCAAGGAAGAAGTACAAGAAGAACAAGAAGAAGGTCACCTCTTCCTCATAAGAAGTGAGATTTGTGAAAGAGGGAGAGGTTATCAAACAGAAGGAGACCAACACCATTATGGGTGGTGAAACCTCTAGGGGAGCACCACTCATAATAACTTTGCCGGGAAATACAACCCATCTTATGTTCTTATGAAATCTAGAGATGGTCATGTGTATGATAAATATGTTGGTACTTCTTATGGTGATGATTATCATTGGAATATTTGGATTCCAAAGACCATTGTTGCTAACAAAAGAGGACCCATTCAACGATGGGTACCTAAATCAAGACACTAATCTATTGTAGGGAAGTGCTTCCGGATCGGGCAAATGGACCGTGGATAGGGGTGCATCCCAACATATGACCGGAAGCAAGGACGCAATGGGTGATCTTAATCCTCCTTCACCTCATCTCATTTGCGTTACCGTTGGTGATATCTCCCAACTAAAGGTATTGGGACGAGGCAAGGTAGCTATGTCAAATGATTTATCAATTGAGAATGTTCTCCTTGTCGAGTCCCTTGGTTATAATCTCATGTCGGTCCTTAAACTTGCAAATTGTGGTTTTACCTTGTTATTTAATAAAGAGAATGTGATTTTCACTTTGGAAATGACTCTTAAATTAGCTTTTATTGGGCATGTCGAGAACGGCATGTATGTAGAGGACTTCTCTAAAGGAGACATGTGTGCTGCGACATGCCTAATGGCTAAAGTTGATGTGGGATGGCTTTGGCATCGCCGGTTAGCCCACACCAATATGAGAATGTTGCATGACCTTCAAATGGCGATCATGTTCTAGGGATAACGAATTCTAAGTTTTCCAAAGATTGTGTGTGTAGATCTTGCGTTCTTGGAAATCATAATGGTGAATCTCACCCCACCAAGACTACCATCACCACTTCAAGGATACTTGAGCTCATTCATTTGGATATTTTTGGTCCACTATCTTATCATAGTCTTGGAGGAAAGAAGTATTGCTTGGTGATTGTGGATGACTATTCAAGATATTGTTGGGTGTATTTCTTCAAGAGGAAGAGTGAGAATCAAAAGAGAGTCATCGATTTCATCACTTTGGTGGAGTGCCAACATAATGCAAGCATCATGGCTATGCAGAGTGATAATGGCCCCGAATTCAAGAACTCCACCATGGAGGGATTTCTTAGAGAAGAAGGAATTGCTCATCAATATTCCACTCCCTATACCCCTCAAAAAAATGGTGTGGCAGAGAGAAAGAAGCGGACACTAATGGATGCGGGAAGAACCATGATTGCGGAGTTTTCTTATCCCTATAACTTTTGGGCCGAGGCCGTCTCCACTTCTTTTCATGCTAGCAATCGGTTGTATCTCCGCAAGATCTTGAATAAGACTCCTTATGAGATTCTCACGGGCAAGAATCCGGATTTCTCATACTTCAAGGTGTTTGGGTGCAAATGCTTCATTCGTAAGAGAGGTAAACGCTTGTAAAAATTCGAGACTAAATCATATGAGGGTATCTTTTTTGGTTATGCCACGAATGCTCACGCCTATAGAGTCTACAACAAGTCCACCAGGCAAGTTGAAGAAGCTATAGACGTGGTGTTTGATGAGGATAATGGGTCCCAAGGGGTCCGTATAGATCATGGTGTTGTAGGAGATGCAATTCCTCCCATCCTCATAAGAAGAATGGGGATTGGTGAAATAATCCCCATTGAGGGTTACCGGATGACGGAGGGAGAAGGACTATGGTCCACTCAAGTGGAGCCATTGACTACACCCATTGATACACAAGTTACCCAACAGTATGCACCAATACCTCAAGCTACCATTCAAGGCCAAGCTAATGATCAAGCCCAAGAAAATGATCGAGGCCAAGCTACGGATCAAGGCCAAGCAATCAATCAAGTCCAAGCTAACAATGAATGATCAAGTCAAGATTCTCATGATGATGAAATAACTCGACTCATTCGTGATCTATCTCCCATAAATGAACATGAACAAAATGAATATGGACATGACTCCGATGATGAAGGTGATACTCAAGCCATATCCAAGGAGACTTTGGAGGAGATTCTAGCGCGTAAGGCAAAGAGACGGCTAGAAAATCTTGCACGTGCCGTTCACACGGAGGACATGATTCTTGGAAAAGTTCGTGGAAGGGTTGTCACAAGGAGGAAATTGGCGGATTTTATCAAGGCTCATGCTTTAGTCTCTCACATTGATCCCAAGAAGGTCTATGAAGCGCTTGAAGATCAAGATTGGCTTGAAGTTATGCATGATGAGCTCAACAACTTGGAGAGCAATAAGGTGTGGAAGTTAGTGCCAAAACCCAAGGATTGCAAGAACGTCATCGACACCAAGTGGATCTTCAAGAACAAGCAAGATAAAGATGGCATCGTCATTTGCAACAAGGCAAGATTGGTGGCTCAAGTCTTTTCTCAAGTCAAAGGTGTCGATTTTGGTGAAACTTTCGCTCCTGTAGCTCGTCTTGAATCAATTCGTATCTTGCTTACATATGCTTCTCATCATAACTTCAAACTACATAAAACGGATGTTAAAAGTGCATTTCTTAATGGTCCCATTAATGAGTTAGTATATGTCCAGCAACCTCCGGTTTTCGAGGATCCCAACCACCCCGATTATGTCTACAAACTCGATAAGGTGCTCTATGGACTTAAACAAGCTCCACGCGCGTGGTATGAGCACCTTAAAGAGTTTCTAGTGGATCGTGGGTTCAATGTTGGTTTAATCGATCCCACCCTTTTCACAAAGAAGGTTGGAGGTGACTTGTTCATATGCCAACTCTATGTGGATGATATCATTTTTGGTTCTACTAACACTGCATTCAATGATGAGTTTTGCAAGCTTATGACGGATAAATTCGAGATGTCTATGGGCGAGTTGGAGTATTTTCTTGGCTTTGAGATCAAGAAACACCCCGAAGGCACCTTCATCAAGCAAGCCAAGTATACTCAAGATATGCTCAAACGATTCAACATGCATGATGCCAAGACTATGAAAACCCCCATGTCCACGACTGTTGACTTGAAACCAGACCCGAATGGTAAAGATGTAGATCAAAAGGTATACCACTCCATGATTGGCTCTTTGCTCTACCTTTGTGCATCTAGACCCGATATCATGTATAGCGTAGGTAAATCTGCAAGTTTTCAAGCTTCTCCGAGGCAAAGTCATTTTGAAGAGGTTAAGCGCATCTTTCACTATTTAGTTCATACCCCAAACTTTGGTCTTTGGTATCCCAAGGGTTCAAGCTTTCATCTCATCAGGTATTCGGATGCAGACTATGCGGGCGAGAAGACGGATAGGAAGTCTACATCCGGTGGTTGTCAATTTCTTGGTCACTCTTTGGTATGTTGGTCTTCCCAGAAGCAAAATTGCATCTCCCTCTCCACCACCGAGGCCGAGTACATCTCTGCGGAAAGTTGTTGTGCTCAATTGCTATGGATGCGGCAAACTTTGATAGATTATGTTATCGACTTCGACAAGGTACCCCTCTTGTGCGACAATGAGAGTGCTATCAAGATCGAATAGAACCCCGTTCTTCACTCCAAGACGAAGAACATTGAGATACAACATCATTTCATCCGGGATCATGTTGAGAAGGGCGATATTGATATTTCTTATGTGCCTACCAAGGATCAACTTTCGGACATATTCACGAAGTACCTTGATGAACCAAGATTTCGTGGTTTGAGGAATGAACTAAATGTTATCGATGCGTTTAACTCAACTTGAAACCTTGCATAGATACCTTCACTACACATACTATCTAGGTTTGGATGTAGGCATGGACATAGGGGGTCGTATTTCAACTCATGAACCAACACTCCTCCTATCATGCGCAAATCAATAAAAACTTCATGCATATCTAGTCATTTCGTGACTTATTGTGCTTCAACGTGAGTCATGCTTTTGGGCCCAAGATATATCTTCGCGGATCCTTGGCATACACTCAAACATGGTGGCTCCGGCCACCAACATTTTTCTCTTCGATATGTTGTTTGTCTCGTTTGCTCTTTTCTTGTTTTTGCGTTTGCGTTTCCATTGTTGCTATGTTGTTTTTATCGATTTTTGAGGCTCATGTCTTGTCCCTTGTTTTGCAAAAACTCTATGTGCGTGGGGACCCCGGAAATTCTGGCCTAAGGCCCGGAAAATTCCGGGCACGTGATACTTGTCTTGAAAAATTCCTCTCATTCCCTCTATGCCCGCTCTCAGAAGGCACACCGGAAATTTGAGCGGAATTTTCCGGGACAAATATTCGGGGCCCGGAATATTCCGTGCCGTAAGCCCGGAAATTTCCAGGGTTCGAGATTTGCCCAGAAATTTCAACTCCGCTCCGTTGTGCCCCCTCTCTGGAGTCACACCGGATTTTTGGGGCGGAAATTCCGGCCAAATCTCCGCCCCCCGGACAATTTCCAGCCATCACACCTGAATATTCCGGGTTAAGCGGTTGGCGCCTATAAATAGGCGACGGGAGGGGCTCTCCCGGATTCTTGTCCCCTCCCGTCGCCTCCTCTTCCTCCCCATCTGTAGCCACCGCCTTAGAGCTCTCTGGGAGGCCCCGTCGCCTCCCTTCCTCGTCTTCCGACTTCCCTTTGCGGATCAAGAGACCGCACATTCGTGCCCATCCATGCATCTCGGTATGTGTCATGTTTTCTCCGCAATCTAGGGTTTCTTGGTAGATTAGAGCTCAATAGATTCCATATCGCACAAGTGTAGGGTTGGAACTTCCCCTTAACAGTCCAGTTTTTCACTTGTTTCTCCTCCCTTTGCACTCCTATCTAGTTTTAGATCCATTGCAGGCTCGGATTCGTAACCCTAATGCGAATTTTCCAGGGCCAAAAATTCCCGGCCCCAGGCCGGAATTTCCGCGGGGCCGGAAATTTCCGCCCCCAGGAAATTTCAGCAAGGTCCGGAATATCCGGCCTGCTCTGAATCTTTTACAAAGATCTCATTATTCCATTCCACAAGATGTGAGCCCCATTTTTGATGGTGTCTTGCTTTTATTTGCGTTTTCTTTCGCTTTTCTCGCATATGGTTCAAGCTCTAGGCCTAAGGCTACTAACTCTCGCAAGAGTTGGCGCACTTTTCACGACAATGAAGATGGAGTGTTTGTTGATGAGGCCATGACTCGTCAGCGTCAGCGTGATGATTAGGGGGAGTATGAGCGTCAGTGAAATGCCGACAGGGCTGCTTGTCGTGCGGCCAGGCAACAGGGCAAGACTGATCTCAATCTAGCCACCATGTCTGTATCTGAGTTCAAGGCATGGCGCTCCAAGGCCTGGTACACTGAGGGTCCTCAGGACCCGACTATTGATTCTTGCTTCTGGCATGTGGAGTAGGAGACTCTGTTCAAGCAAGTTTACACTGTGATGAGCAAGCTAGTCTGCCTCATGAAGTACATCAACTTTGCACACATGACTGCCAATCCTGCCTATTTGAGCAACTCTGTCAATCTTGCTGAGCTTCTTGGTATGCGTCCTCTCATGGAGACCCAATTCTCCTTCAACACCACTTTCGGTCAACAGTTCTTTGCCACCCTGGTTATTGATGATTCTGAGGATATTGGAATGTCCTGGATGTCTTGCCCTCACCTGCTCACCATCACATTCCATGATTTTTCTTCTGAGCTTGGGTATCCGTTTGCTGGCCTCAATGTCCCTTAGGGTACTCGCATGCACATCCACGACACGGAGTATGAGAAGAACAAGTTGGTTGAGATGTATGGTCCACGTAGTACTGTGGGTTTTGCCAAGGGTCTCTATGCTATCTATGACATCCTTCTGTGTATGTTCCGGGAGACCATTGCTCCTAGCGGTGGCAACAATGATGAGACCCGTGGCAGTTTGGTGAACCTCATGCACCATGCCTTCCTGACTTTCACCGACGGCGATCTTGAGGATACTAAGCGCCACAAGATTGATGTGATGGACTTCATCTTCAATGAGATCCACTACGATCTCTTCCACCGCAAGGTGCCATCGTATGCACCATATATCATGAAGCTCATCAAGTCCCGGTACCCTGCTGGTCTTCGTGCTGATCTTGAGTTGGACTGTGAGACTCACAAGGATGTGAAGTTATACAATAAGAGTGCCCACACTCAGCAAACTGCACATGATGTTGGTGCTACCGTTCGGGGACACCGTGATCCTTGCATGAGACAGGCTCCTCCAGGTACCAAGAAGCGCTCATGGGTCGTTTGTGCCATTGAGAAAGTGATGTGCATGAATGTCCGCATCCACAAGGAGAACTACGATGCTTATGTAGAGCGCCGCACCATTCAAGAGAATCAGCGCTCCATCATGACAGCTCTCAACATGCCCAATGTTCCTGCTCCTCTTCCTGCCAAGATTCCTTAGTGCAACTGGAACAACCGTGATGTGGACTGGGATCTCGATGTTGCTGATGATGATGACATCGCCACTGCTAGCAAAGACGAAGACTCCGCGGAGTATGCCGAGGATGATGATGCCCATGCTTAGAGCTTGCTCCTTGGGATGTAGTGCTTTCTTCTCTCTTTTTGGTATCCTGATACCAAAGGGGAGAAGATCTAGAGATCGCGGGGATTTTCTAGGGTGGGCTGCCCTTTTATCGTTTTTTTGATCTCTCGTGCGTTTTTCAAACTTCGTTTTACTCTTTCTCGTTTATTCGTGGATTCGTACTTGTGAACTCATATTATTGGGAGGCATGTCTCCTAGTTATGATTATCTGTGCTGTTTTAATTCCTATCGCATTGTTAGATTATCACTACGCAAATATCCGTGTTGTCATCACTCACAAAAAACGGGGAGATTGAAAACTCATGTATCCTCTAATGATATTGGTGATGATAACAACACGGGTATCCCCTCTACTAACAATGTGGTTTAAGTGTCTACAGCTGGCCTCTCATATGATCAACGATAATATCCTAGAGAAGATACACAAAGTTTTTCCGAAGAAACATCTTTGTGCAGCCGGATTATTTAGGAATCTGGGCCGGAATTTCCGGTGGATAAAGGGCGAATTTCCGCCCCCAACACAGGAATATTCCGGCTTAGTCAAGGCTCCAAATTGTGAAGTCCAAGATTTCTTCTGCCCGCTCTCGGATGCTGGGGCGGAAATTTCTAGGGCAAATATTCGGCCCCTTGGTCCTTAGCAGAATTTCATCACGTCGTTGCTGCCCGCTCACAGACACAGGGGCATAAATTTGGCCGGAAATTTCCGGGGCAAATTTCCGGCCCTTGGTCCTTTTCAGATTTTCGAAGGAGTTGCTGCTGCCCGCTTGAAGATATGGGGGCGGAAATTTGGCCGGAATATCCCGGCCACCGGATTATTCAAAAATCCGCCACCCGGAGATTTCAAAATTCCGCCCTGCTACACCGGAAATTTCCGGTCCTTACCCCGGAATATTCCGGCCCTGGAGAGCAGCAACGGTCAGATTTTGGAGGAGACTATAAATAGCTGTCTTCTTCCTCTAGAAAGCTAGTTCGTCCATTCCTTTCTCTCCTCCATTGTTGAAGAGCTCAAAACGCCCAGATCTCCCTACTCCTCCAACCAAACTCGATGCCCTTCAAAGATCTGATGGAGGAGGCCTAGATCTATCTTTTAGCAAGATCTTGTAATATCTTGGGATCTCCCTACTCCTCCCATACCATACCTCTTGGGATCTTGTAATATCTTGGTTGCCTTGTCATCCTAGAGAAACCCTAGTGCTTGTAGCTTCCACCTTGTAGCAAGAAGCTTCGGATTGCTGAGAGCCTCCATCTCACTTGTGGAGTAGCCTCAACCACTTGTAAAGGTTTGGTCAACGCATTTAAATCGACCTCATAGTGGAAACAAGAATCTCCCTCACAGGAGAAGTTCAAGGAGAACAAGGTGTGCACAACCGTGCTATTGAGAAGTGCCTAGGTGGCTCCCCACCTCTCCAACATAGACGTACTTCTTTTAAGAAAGAACTATAGGAAACATATCCTTGTCTCCGTGTTTTCACTATTGGTTATCTTTTGCCTTGCATTTACTTTCGTTGCATACTCGTTACTTGTCACATAGGGTGTATACCTAGTTGCACATCTAGATAACCAAGTTGTTTACTTGCTAAATCCCTTCTAAAAGTGAAAAGGATTAAAAATTGTAGGTCACCTATTCACCCTCCCTCTAGTTGACCTTAGTGTACTTTCAGTCGTCTTGTGAGTTGTTGCACGCCGCGGAGATTTGTCGGTTCTTTCATCGTCAAGATCGCCTGAATTTTCTCCGGGTTGGCCTCAATTCCTCGGGCAGAGACCAGGTAGCCGAGGAGTTGGCCAGCAGGAACCCAGAAGATGCATTTTGTCGGGTTGAGCTTGAATATGTATGCGTTGAGGGCGTCGAATGTCTCCCTAATGTCCCCGACAAGCATATCCTCCACTCGACTCTTGATGACGATATCATCAACATACACTTGTACGTTCTTGCCAATGAGCTTGGTGAGGCATTTTTGCATGCAACGCTGATATGTTGCGCCTGCGTTTTTTTTAGCCCGAAAGGCATTATCATGAAGCAGTATACACCGTGTGGTGTGATGAATGCCATGTTCTCCTCATCCTCCTGCTTCATCCTGATTTGGTTGTAGCCCGAGTAGGCGTCCAGGAAGGAGAGGCGTTGACAGCTTGCTGTAGAGTCCACGATCTGATCGATCCGCGGTAACAAGAAGTTATCCTTGGGGCAGTGTTTGTTCAACGACGTGTAGTCGATGCACACGTGAAGGATGTCCGTGTTTTTCTTCGGGACCAACACCGGGTTTGCTAACCAGGTGGATATCTTGATTTCCCTGATGAACTTGGAGGCTAGCAATCTGTTCACTTCTTCTCCGAGTGCTTTCTGTTTTGGATCGAAAAAGCGTCGAGTGGTCTGTTTGACTGGCTTTGCGTCTTTAAACACTTCCAATCAGTGCTCGACGAACTCCCTGGGTATTCCTAGCATATCTGAGGGTTGCCAGGCGAAAATCTCCTAGTACTCACATAGGAGTTTGACGAGCGCGCTTTCCTATGCGGATGATAGGGTGGTGGACACGATCGCCGTCTTTGCGGATTATGTCGGGTGCACTTGATGCTTTCGAGTGTCACTGCTCGGGATGAACTGGAGTTCTTGGGCGTTCTTTTTGGTGAGTGGCATCACGGAGTTATCCGTGGTTTTGCCAACTCTTCCAGCTCATCTTGCATCCCGAAATATTTCGCGATCTCATAGAATTCGTTGTCGCACTTGTCCTACTTCTAGAAATTGCCGTTTACGGTTATTGTACCGTATTATCCTGGGAGTTTGAACTTGAGGTAGGCATAATGAGGTACTGCCATGAATCTCGCGAACGCTGTTCGGCCGAGAATGTCGTGGTACTGCGATGGCCGGTCGACTACCTCGAAGTCGAGGAACTCTCTCCTGTAGTTACTTGGATCTCCGAGTATCACCTCCAAGTTGATTGTTCTCAGTGGCCGGACGGCTTTCCCAGGTACTATCCAATGGAAGGATGTTTCCGATTCCGCGAGTCCTTCCAGATTCTTGTTCATCTTGTGAAGGGTGTCCGCGCATATGATGTTGATTTCTCTGCCACCGTCCATGAACACCCGGGCTAGGTCGTAGTTGCCTATTTGCGCCTGGATGACGAGAGTGGAGTGCCCTGGTCGATACATCCGTGGAGGGTGGTCCTCTTTGGAGAAAGTTATCGGCTGCTCTGACATCTTCAGGTATTCAGTTTTGGACGGTGGAGCCTGTACTGCCATGATAACATAGCGTGTGTTTGTTTTTTGGACTCTGTGGGACGAGCAAACCTTCTGTATCATGCCTAGGCGCCCATGGGGATTTGGATATACGTTAGCTCCTTGGTTTGAGGCGGGTGGCGTCGGGCGCGCGGCTAGCGCCACGTTGTGGTGTCCTGCGGGTGGAGGCAAGGGAGGTGGTTGATATCCCACAAGTATATGGGATCGTCTGTAGCCTTTTGGATAAGTAAGAGTGTCGAACCCAAAGAGGAGCTAAAGGTAGGATAAGTATTCTCTCAAGTTCTATCAACCACTGATACAACTCTACGCACACTAAACGTTTACTTTACCTAGGAAATAATACTAGAACAACAATACGGGTAAACAAGATAGTTTTGCGGGATAATAAATACATGAAAGTAAAGTTAGTTGCTGCAGCAATAAAGTACACTAAATGACTATAAACTAACAATACCATGAGTGTGGGAAAGTGGTGGTAATTGTGATGGATTTTTCCATGATCAAATAGTCAAATACATGGTTGATATTCATCTTTTATGTGGGAGAGGCAAAGCTAACAAGCTCTCACCATCCAATGATTGAAAGTACTTACGATTGAATCCTCTTTATCCCATATGCTTTAATCACTAGATTGAGGCTCATATTTCTGTCACTCAAGCAGTCCTCCCTCTAGCTTTCTCCATATACTACAAACAATATGATGTGATCCATGCGCGCATAAACATATGATAGGCACCGTAGGAATGTAACAAATTCAATGTAAAACTCAAACCATCCATAGAGATTCAACAATCAATCATATGATAAAAGGAATCTACGCAAACATGACATATATGCAATAGATCATCTGGAAATAATTTATAACGTCAAACACCAGGTTTACATAAGACGGTACAGAGTTGTGTGGGAGGATGAACCACTGTATACAAGTAGCAATTGGCGACAGAAATTGCGGTGAAGACGGTGGAGAGGACA
The DNA here is from genome assembly GCA_028641055.1 of Alopecurus myosuroides. NCBI lineage: Eukaryota > Viridiplantae > Streptophyta > Magnoliopsida > Poales > Poaceae > Alopecurus > Alopecurus myosuroides. Next base: position 430,024,837 of record CM054060.1, read on the forward strand.
GCGCGTGGCGCATGGCGGCGGCAGCGTCGGCGGTGGCGCAGAGACTCCTTCCCCTGCGCCACCGACATCATAGGGGAGCGCCGCTCCTTAGCCCTCTTCCTTCATGGATTTGGCAGCCCTCCCCCATGAAGATGGGATCCATGAGGGAGGCTAAAACGTGGCTTTGGTAGCTGGAAATTCGTGGTATGGGGTGTCTCCCACGACCTAGGTTTCCTCCCTTTATATAGTCTCATGGATTTCCGTCATCACATCTAGGGCTGCGGTAAATCGGGTGTATCTCGGCCATTTGGACTCGGAATGACGCGAATTTTAACTCTAGAATGTACGCAGCAAAATTTGCCACAACTTTGTCTTCTCTGAGATTTCCGTTTGACGCTGTCGTCGACCCATAAAGTGGCAATCTTGAAAAGATTTTTTCAAATAGATTTCAGGAAAGTCCCAATTCGACTCCAACAAGGTTTCTTTTTCCATTTTGGTAATTCCTACAAATCAAAGTGTAAAACAGGAACATTGTGCACTTGTGCAAATATTAGTAGGTTAGTCTAAATAAATTATAAACTTAATATAAAACAATTATGAAAAGCATTAAAGTAGCATGAAACCATCAAAAATTATAGATACGTTTTGAACGTATCAACATCCCCAGGCTTAGTTCCTACTTGTCCTCGAGTAGGTAAAAAGATAAAAACAAAATAATTTTTGAGGTGACATGCTACCAACATAATATTGATCATCATATTTGTAAAAGCATTTGTAAATTGAGATCATAGCACTCTAAACACAAGCATGATAAATATAATTCTAGCAATAAAACATATCAATCACTTTGCATCATGAGAAGTAACACAAATAAATCATGAATAACATTGCATTGAAAATTATACGTTTGTTTTAATTATAGAGAAAACATAGCAAAGCGATATTTCTCTTGGCCTTAAGAATGGGGCAAAAATAAATGCCAGGACACCTTCAAAGTTTAAGAGGAAGACTAGAACAAATAATTTGAGAGCAAATAATAACACATCATGAAGCATTAATAATGTTTCCGGGACAAATGCACATTAAACTCATAATGGCAACTATGGTCTCTCAACTGTGCGTAAAGTTAGAAGACGGAGACTCAACATCAAATTAAAAGAAAGGTCATTCGCAGAGGGAAGCATGGATCACTCATGTGCTAGAGCTTTTACTTTAATAAATAGAGGTATAAAATGTTTGACACTTCACCCATCCATCTTACACAAACCATGGCTAAACAGAAAATACAGTACATCACAAGACAACTAGACTTCACAAGAGCATCTTCCATATGAAGGACACAACTGGTGTAGAAGGTTATCCCTCTTTCTCTTTTGTTTACACAATTATTGTTTGACTGAAAAATCAGGGGCAAAAATAGTGAAGATAATTTGTTTGTATTAATTTGGGGCTGGGCACCCCGCTACCAACTCTTCTATCAATTGGATACAATAAGCGGATGAAGCCACTAGTCCAGGATGTGAAATCCAATCAACAAGTGAGATAAAGATGCTCTACTTACGTCCTCATGAGCAAAAATAGGAACACAAAACAAGACTAATTTTGAAAGTTTTAAAGGTAGCTCATGAGCAATTTATTTGGAGTGGCGGTTAATTACCACATGTAGGTAGGTATGGTGGACACATATAGCATACTTTGGTTTTTGTGAGTTGGATTGCACGAGTAGAGGTCATACTCAGTACAGGTGGAGGCTAGCAAAAGACTGGGAGCGACAAATCAAGAGAGCAATAATGGCCATAATCATGCATAGCGACATAAACACCATTAATCAAATCATAAGTGGTACCACAAGTTTAAAAACTAAATGATCATGGAGGCTATTAGTGACTGATTCGTAGTAATAAACATGGTGTGAGCATGCGCCAAGTCAACCAAATGAAACATTCAAAGGAGAACACCACAAATTTATGCTTCAATATGACAAGAACAACTCATGATTCTTTCAATGGAACATGAAACACTCTCAGATATTTGAGACAAATCATGCTACTCAATAACCACTAACCTTTAGAATTAAAATAACATCTCGCATGATATGAAAAAGTCTAGCCACAGTCCATACAAGCTTCTATTTGCATCGTTTAATTTTTTTATCAAATGTTGCAGTTTCTTTTTCCAACAAGAACCATACAAAATATGTTTTAACAAAAACTCTCTAAATGATACAGCAAGCAAACATGAGAGTAATCACATAACACTACTAAAACTAACATCTCTGAATAAGAGATGCAATGAAAATAAGAGGTAAACAAGAATTTTCGCAGCAACTAGAAGAAAAACTAAGAATATGAGCATAACGAGTATTCAAACGAAAAAGAGGAGCGTGTATCACTCCCAAACAAGGATGCTAGGTTCCAATTATATTATTGCATCAAGGAAAACAAAAAATATATAACAGACGCTCCAATTAAATTTCATATGATGTGACCGAATAAAAATATAGTTTCACTAGAAGTGACCTGATAGATTGTTGATGAAGAAGGGGATGCCTTGGGAATCCCCAAGCTTAGATGCTTGAGTTTTTTTAGAATTCTCTGGGAAGAACACCGGGGGCATCCCCAAGCTTTGACCTTGCACTCTTCTTGATCACATTATATCACCCTCTTCCTTGACCCTTCAAAACTTTCTTCACACCACACTCAAGAGTAATTCACATTAGAGGGTTAGTGCAACAATAAAAAATTCATGGGTTCTGCTTGGGCACAAGTTCTATTGATACTTTTAAACATTAGCGACAGCCACTGATGTTTCGTGAAGCAAAGAAATCCACTTGACATCGCAAAATAGCAAATGCAAGAAAAATGGCAGAGTCTGCCAAAACAAGATCAGTCTGTAAAGACAAAAAAATCCGGGGCACTTATGTCGTGGTGTGGTAAAGACATATGCCATGGGATGGCGGGATCGCACGCCAAATAGGCATGCACAGAACAATGAAAACACCATAATTTACCCAGGTTCGGGGACCTCGTGTGGAGGTAACACCAAGTCGTGCCGAGTACAATAGTTACAATCTCTCAGCGTCTCTCTCTCTTTGCCAAGTAGCCAGGGCTCAGCTCTATGTGTGTGTGACTAAGTGAATTGTATGACTGATCGACTGAGCTAGCGACCCCCACGCAGGAGGGGGTTGGCCACCTTATATACTGGTGGCCAACCAGTATTCTACGAATAAAAAGGACGGAGTGGACAACTCCACTGTGCGAACGGCGCACGCCTCCGTGTTCCCGCTGACAACGTCGCCGAAAGTCTCCGCGGTAGGCGGCTGACAGGTCTTTTTCGCCTTGTCAGTCTCTTAGGCTAGATCGCTGACATGTCATGTCCCCCTTGTAAGTGACAGGACTTGACAGCTCCCATCCCGAACTGTTCTCACGTCTCTGTGCGGATAATCATGCACCTAATGAGTTGAACCGCACACTGGTACGGCCCCTGGATACACGGGATCTTCCTCAACGACTCTATTGACTTTGTGCCCGATTAGGACAGCTTCTCGTCTATCCGGATCACCCGAGCACTACCCGGCTGATCCAGACGGACACTTGAATCTTCTCTTGGCCTCTTGTCCTTCCTGCCGAATAGCGACAACCAGATACCAGACTATCCGGGTAGTCGCCTACTCGGTGGAATCATACCTTGAACTCTGTTTCTCACCTGTCTTACCCCTACTCGGGGGTAGCCCCCCGACATTAGTACCCAAGCTGGTAGAGTCCGGCGAACTTGGGCGTTGGGCCTGCAAGCTTTAACCAAATGAATTTCGCGATGAAATGCAGCCGAGTTGCACCTCAACTCGGATGCTCACAATTTAAACTCGGATCTTCTCTATTGTGGTCCTTGGAGTTTTCATCATTGTGCCGGGTAGACCAAGATGTCCTGGGTTCAGCCAAAATCCCAACACTTAACCAAATCTCCAAAACTTTGTCGCTCGACCCAGCGCGTTTCTATCTTTGTGTGTAAGGCTTGGCACGTGTCACGCAACCGCAGCCCGCGATACCTCGGTTCTGGTGCGGCTGCACGGCACGCGCCTGCCACTGCACAACGGGCCCATAGGTCGTCGCGTCCCTTCACACAGGTACTTGATTACCCATGATGCGTGACGTGGGATTAACTGCGCCCGTTACGCGCGAGTAACTTGCTTTGTGCGTTTCTAATGGGCGTGGTAACTCCCCACACCGCACAATCTTCCCCGCAGTGGACAATGAGCCTTAACTGTGCTCGGGAGGTTTATATACCTCCGTGTCGCCCTTTGCCTATTCTTCCTTGCCACTTTCCCCCATCGTTGTTTCCTTTTCGCCTCCCAACTCGCAGCGAACGCCCAGCGCCACCGCGAATTTGCAGCATGCCGCCGCTCCGCGCGCAGAGAGAGGAAAGATTCATCCTCGCATGTTGCCGCTCCGCCGACATTGTCCTCTTCGACCCCGCGCCGCCGTCGCCGCTCCGCCGCATCTCCTCTTCTCCGCCTCTGTTTCCTCCACCAAGCCGCAGATGGATCTCGAGCTCATAGTGGACGCGAACCAGGAGGTTCCCCCCTCGATGCCTGCCGCCTGGGAGGGGTCCGATGTCAAGGCATCAGACTGCCAGTGGTTGGTTAACACCCTTTGGGTGCCTGCCGGCGTCATCTGCCGACCTCCCGGCAAGGAGCTGGTGGCGACTCCCGGCCCTGGTGAATATGTCGTTTTCCTGAGCCATTTTAAACGCGGCTTCGGCCTTCCCGTATCCAAATTCATGCAAGAGTTCATGCGCCACTTTGGCCTCCAACCACATCACCTCCCGGCGAATGCCATCGCCATGCTTTCCACATACGTTACATGCTGTGAGGTCTTTCTCGGTGTCTAACCCACGGTAGACACCTGGGCGAAATACTTCTTCTTTCGCCAACAAGTTCTCCCCAACACCTCCAATCCGACTGCCCCCAAAGAGATGACTCAAACGGGGACAGCGATGATCCTCCAACGGACCACGGGTAGCCACCCGCGGGTACTGGGATTGGACACCAGCCGGAATTGGCAGAGAGGGTTCTTGTACGTCAAGAACCCCACTCCAGCAGAGGGCGAGCAGCCAGTCGACCTCATCAAGCTGCCGGAGTTCAGGAATGTGCCCCCCACCGAGATAAGAAACTGGGCTACCATCCCAGGAAGACGGTGAATGACGTGAACCGGGTAGACGAGCGCCTGCAGGAGTTGGTCGCACAGGGACTCCGCAAGGACGACCTGATTGCTGCCTGGGTGGAGCACCGGGTTCTCCCCCTTCAAGAACGGTTGCACAAGATGTGCTTTATGGGAGGAGCCCGTGACTGCACCCGGACGTCCACCTTCGAGCTCACCAAGGCGGAGGTGACAATCTAGGCCAAGTCCATCCTCAGGGCAACACTCTCTGACACTTGGTTTTACGGCTTTGCGCCGTACAGCCGAAATCATCCAGCTCCCAAAGTGAGTCTTCTTCTCTATGCACTTAGCTGATTTCAACTCTTGCTTTTCCACATAATACCGAGTAGGAGGTATCTTGGACTCTTTTCCTTAGCCCAATATGATTTGTGTCTGCATCCTATACCAAGTAGGACTTATCTGTTTAGCTTCTTATGCTTTATACTTGTATGCTACTCCGAGTAGAGCTTCAAACCGTTTCCCTTTTTAGGACTTAGTTGTGTATGCTTTGTGTTTGCATGCTAGACCGAGTAGAACTCCTCTGTTAGGACTTAGATATTATGCTTTGTGCCTGCATGCTACTCAGAGTAGAGCCTCAACTCGTTTCCCTTCCTAGTACTTAGTTGTATATTCTTTGTGTTTGCATGCTATACCGAGTAGAACCTTCACTTGGTTATCTTGAATATATTGAGATCCCTTATGCTCTGTGCTTGCATCCTTATGTCCTTCCTCGCCACAAGATTGAAGACAAGGCCGTCTTCGAGCAAAACTGGAAGCCGGATAGGACCGAGGATGATGCAGAGGCGTTTGACGTCCAGGATACACTTTGTATCCCGCTCGCCGGTCAGGATGGTAAGTCCCGAGTCTCCACCTCCATTCGGGACTGATCTGAGGACGATGAAGGTGACCGAGTTCACCCGTGTGCACATCGCAACATTCCTTGACCTTTTTCCTTTCTTACTCTTGTACTTTCTCTTTTCGGTCACAGATGAGGTGGAAGAGCCAATCGACGCACAACCCGTGTCAATGGACGCCCCCACCGGAACGAAGAAGAGGCCGGGTAGCGGAGCAGTTGAACCCCCTCCCAAGAAGACGAAGTCCGCCAAGAAGACCGCTACGCGCAAGAAACGCCCTACCATGGACGGGTGAGTCCTTCCGAGTTTCCTTGTTGTTGTTTGCATTTGCACCTCGCAGTCTTCTCTATTTCATCTCTGTATCTTGCTTCGGTGCTCTTTCTTTGCAACTATCTTACTTTTCTTCCTTTCTTCTTACTTTCTCTCAGTGAGGCACTTGATGCCGACACCACCAACGTGCCGCCCAAGCCAACTGCACCCCGGAACGCCGTGGACCTTGACCCCGATGAAGGGGATTATCAATCATAGGAGAGGACTCAGATGTCTTCCTCCCTTAACAAAGAACAGGACCTCAGTGCTGACAACACAAGCACCGAGATGGAGACTGATCGGGCTCCAGAGCCGCCGGAGCCCCACTCTCAACAAGTTGCACCAGAGTCTACCGCCGAGAGGCAGCCATCGCCATCAGCGGCTTCCGTCGAGGAGCCCCGAGAGACCCCTGCCGAGCAGCGGCAAGACGACTCCGCCGAGGAGCAACAAAACTCCGCTGAGAAGCGGAAGGATACCCTCGCTGAGAAGCGGCAGGAGACCCCACCTGCGCAGGGCCGGGTCACAGAACAACAACCGCCCCAGGATCAAGTCCGGCCTGGCGCCGGGCAGGCTGACCAGCCACAGGAGCCGCCCAAGAAGACACCTCAGCCGGATGCAAAGCAATCTGGCCAGCAGCAGCCCAGGAGGCCTCAGCCAGCGTTACAGGCGCCGCCTCCACTGCCGAAAGCTCCTTCTGCTGCACCGGTTGCAGCCAAGCCACCACGTGCTCTGAAATCCTCCAAGCCGTTGGATGTTGTGGCCGCAGCCGAGAAGGCCGCCACCAAGATTGCCAAGACCACCAAGACCAGCGCAAGAAAGGTCCAAGCCAGACCTACTGGATACCGGCCGCCACTGCCGGGAACACTTCCAATCCTCCAGCACCGAGCGGCGCGCTGGTGCCCAGCAAGGGTGGCCCGGTTACCCGGAGCTGAAAACTTATCCAAACCAACATCCAGTTTCCCCCCAAGGAGTAACAGGCTCCCGGCGCAGGCGCCAGCGGCACCGCCATCCCGGTGAACTTCCCGGGTCATTGGCGCGAACTGCAGGAGATGCACGAGCTAAAGCAAGATCTTGAAGCCAAGCGGCTGGAGGAGCTGAAGGAAGGGAAGAAAGTGGCCCGCTCGAGAACCACGGGTAAAGAAACTTCCTTGACCATCCAGCCTGACGCCCCTTCAAGGGCTTGCCTAAAAGCTCCGAGAAGATATGGAGACCATCCTTGACCAGATAGGCTACATAGAGAAGGACTGGGACAGCAAAAAGTATGGTCGCGCCGAATGGGATGGCCTGAGACTTAACAATCTGGACAATTACCGGCAATCCTAGAACAAGGACGATGTTGGTCCTGTCTCTATGGCGATGGCCTCCTCCAGCAGCACCCTGGCGCATAAATTTTATTGCCTGCGCAAAGCTGCTGAAGACGCCGAGAACACCAACCGAGTAAGTGCATTTCCCTCTCTATCCGGATTTCCGAGTTGCCATCTTTTTTCCTCTTTTCCTTTGTTTTATCCACCATCCAGTCCCCGAGATTTGGGCCGAGTAGACAAGGCTCAAACGAGTTGCAGTCTACTCGGGTCGAATCTTCCAACTTACTCTGTCTTATTCTTTTCTTCACGAATGCACGGAAACTCGGGCCAAGCTCTTCCGCCAGCTTCTATGATCCCACCAGGCTGTCAAGACAATGAACCGGGAGCTGGAGCAAGAGAAGGGTGAAAGAGCTGTGCTGGAGCAGAGCGTCACCGACACCATCACCAAGCTTTCCTCTGTAGAGAGTAAGTATTAGCATTCTCGTTTGTGCGTTTTGTGTTTACGCCCATTTTTTATCTCTGCTCAAGTTCCGTCTTCTCTGCAGGTGAGCTCAAGGCGCTTGCTGACGCGCACCAGGACTGCGAGGTCATGGCCGCATCCGCGCAGAGAAAAATCTCCTCTCTGGAAGGTGAATCGATATCTCTTTCTTTCCACTTAATTTCTGTTTTTTCTTCATGCTGCTGACCAGGTTGCTTTTCCCACAGAAGAGTACGAGGCCTTCTGCGAGCAGCACCAAGGGTGCATTACCCCGGCCAAGGCGCAGCAGCAGGTGCAGGCTAGAGAGGCCCGGTTGGAGAAAAATCTGGCTGCCGATAAGGCGGAGGTGCACAAGCTCAAGCTTGAACTTGTCGAGGCCCTCAAGACTACACTGCAGGCCGGCAACGAGAAAACCGAGGTGCTGAACCAGGCTGCCTTGTAGAAACTAGAGCTTGAGAAAGAGATTGAGTCTCTTAGGAAGAGAAATAAAACCCTCGACACCATGGTTGACGACTCGCGTCGCCTCCAAGACAAGCACTTCCGGCTCGTTGAGGACTAGACCCGCCGACTAGGGGCCCTTGTTCCGGAGTTGAGCTGTGAGTTACCGCAAACCTTTGCTATATCCGGTTCCTATTTTTCCATCTCTTCTATTTGGTTTTTCTTCTTCTCGGTTCCCTCTTCTGATTCAACCCAGCATGCCCCACCCTAGGCACCTTCCTGAACTTCAATCTTGCCGCTGAGACTGCTGTGGAGAAGGCTAGGAGGCTGAGGGCAGCTGCAAAGCATATTGTTGATGACTCGGCCACCATTGACGACCAGGTCGAGAATATCAAGACTCGGGTGATCTCTCTCAAGGTTATGCGAGCCTCCATGGTTTCAACTGCTATGCGTCTGCATAAGCTTTTCTGGCCGGAGAGGGAGATCCCGGATACGATCAACCAGATCGCCTCTGACCTGGACCACGTCAAGGAGGAGTTGAAGAAATGGCGTGCCTCGGTAGCCCGAGCCGGTGCAGATGAAGCCCTCCACTTCATGCTATCTTGGTACGAGAATCTGGATCTCGAGAGGATCAACGTTCTCCGGAATGTCTCCAAGTGGACCAAAAGGGACGAGTTCGTCTTGCGCTGAAAGGAGGCCGCCTACCAGCTTGCATCCTATGCAGATAATCAACAATACAACGATGGCCCCACGGAGCCGGATACCGATGTTGAAGATGAAGAGAATGACGCTGATGGTGATGGTGTTGACGCTGGCGAAGATGGCAGCGTAGGCGATGAGGAGGAGGAGGAGCAAGATGAAGCTCGCGATGAGGGGGCCGAGCAGAATAACGCTGAAGAGGAGGCCGCGATAGACGTCAACCAGGAGGCGACCGAGCAAAGAACTGGCTCTGAAGATGTCCAGACCAAGTCGCTGCCCACTGCCCCGGCCGGAGCTGTCACCGCCGAGATGGTGATCGACACTCCGATTCCCGAGTTTGGCGCAACGGAGGCCGCGACCGAGAACACCGCATCCAGGCCTGCACCTCCACCCGGTGACTCCATGACTCAGGCCTCCAACGCTGCATCCGAGCCTGCCTCCGCTAATCCAACCTCTACTGCTGCTCCCGAGCCAGCCTCCACAACTCCTTCCTCCAAGTCTGCAGTATCCAACAACGAGACCAACTCCACTCCATCAACAACGGCCTAGGCTCCTGCACTTATTTCTATCCTCAAACTTTCATTAGATCCCCGATATGCCGGGTGCAGATGTATTGAACACTTTACCGTTTCTCAAATTACTCAGTTTTATTAATTTCTTAGCAAGACTGGCTCAATGCCGGATTGCGTTAAGTGCAAGTCCCCGAGTTGCTTTTCTTATCCACTCGGTTCTTTTGTCTTTGCTCTTACCTGCCACTTGTGGCTTTTTGGTAGTCGAGTCACAAGATTTCAAAAACCGAGCTTCTAATACTTAACCCCTTTCAGATTTGAAATTAGCACTGCCCCACACTTAGCCGAAAGTACAGAAAAGGAGAAACACCCTACTCGGTTGATGCACTCTTTTTTCCTTAGCAGTTTTTTTGTGTGTTCATTGACTTTTGGCTTGTTCTCTTGCTTGCCATGAAGCCGGGTTGCGGACAGCAGTAGAGTCGAAGAGTTGGCCCTTAGGTTTAAACACACTACTAGACGTGCGCGTGAAAATTTGAGAAGAAAAACCGAGTAGGCAGAGTAAATAAAGTAAATAACACAAAGCTAGTTTTGGCACAGGCAATCCTCGAGTTCGAATTCGGAGTGCCGACTTGAATTTTAACTCGGTTAAGGAGATACATACAATGTTTGCTCAAGAATGAAAACAGCGGAGTAGAGCTACATTCCAGGGATGCTTGGATTCCTCTCCAGATTTATCCGCCCTATTCTTCTGCGGTGCCTGTGCGTCAATGAGGTAATAGGCATCATTGTGCAGAGCCTTGCTCACAATGAAAGGCCCTTCCCACGGAGGGGATAGTTTGTGCATCCCTGTTGTGCGCTGCACAAGCCTAAGGACCATGTATCCTTCTTAGAAAACCCTTGGGATTACTTTCAAGCTATGATAGCGTCTCAGGTTCTGTTGATATACACCTGAGCGAGATAGAGTTAATTCTCTTGCTTCCTCGAGCAGATCAACGTCATTTTCTCGGGCTTCTCTTGCCTCCGCCTCAGTATAGAGGGTTACTCTGGGTGAGTCGTGCTCAAGGTCAGTGGGCAACACAGCCCCTGCTCCATATACCAAGAAGAATGGTGTGTATCCGGTTGATCGGTTAGGGGTAGTCCTTAGATTCCACAACACCGCCGACAACTCGTCCAGCCAACAACCAGGGGTTCGCTGTAATGTCTCAATTAGCCTTGGCTTTATTCTGGATAGGACCATGCCATTGTCTCTTTCAACTTGCCCATTGGAAGCCGGATGCGCGACTGACGCAACATCTAGCCGGAGCCGCTTCTCCTTGCAGAACCTAGCAAAAGCTCCCTCAGTGAAGTTTGTTCCATTGTCCGTGATGATCCCATGTGGGTACCCATATCTCAGAATTGTATCTTTCAGAAAACTCACAACTATGTTCCCATCACACTTCCGGATAGGCTTTACTCAATCCACTTGGTGAACTTATCAACCATGACCAAGATGTGAGTCATGTTGCCTCCAGGTGGCTTGAAAGGTCCCACCATGTCCAAGCACCATACAACAAATGGCCAAGTGATGGGGATGGTCTTCAACTCAGACGCTTGTGTGTATATCTTACTTGCATATCTCTGGCATCCATTGCACTTTCTCACTAGATCTTCAGCTTGACGCAAGGCAGTGAGCCAAAAGAATCCATGCCGGAAGGCCTTGTTGACTAGAGCCCGAGAAGAGGCATGGTGCCCGCATTCTCCTTGATGTATTTCCCTGAGGATTTCTTCTCCTTCTTCTGGCTCAACACAACGTTGGAGCATGCCAGTAGGACTTCTCTTGTGTAGGCCTTGGATCTTCTCTGTATCTGCCGGGCTATGACCTCGTCGCTTGATAAGGTGCCATCCACCAGGAAGGACATTATAGGCAGATCCCAGCTCGGCGTGGGCCGGATAGGAAATATAGGTTCATCCACTTCCATTGGATCAACCACCATAACTTGCTCCGAGTTGGAGGCGAGTCCTCGAGTACTGACAAATGATCCCCTCGATGAAGGCAACAGTCCCCGAGTTGGGAGGGGCAGTCCCCGGGTTGGTGACGACAGTCCGCGGGTTCTCCTTTGCATTCTCCCAGTCAATCTCCATGGGGACAACCTCTGAATCCGGCAGAGATGGGATGTATATGGACTCCAAGTTGGGTGATGGTTTGATAGATGGCTTCCTCAAATGCTCTAGACCAATCCCAGGCGGGATGAATTGCCGAGAAGACTCCAACTTGGATAGAGCATCCGCTGCGTCATTTTCAGCTCGGTGGATGTGATGGAATTCACACCCATCAAATAATACAGTCATGTTTTGAATCAGAAACCGGTAGGAGGCCATGTTGGCATCCAGAGCGTTCCAAGTCCCCGAGACTTGTTGGACTGCCAGGTCTGAGTAGCCATAGCATACAATCCGCCCGATTCCAATCTCCTTGGATACTCTCAGTCCATGGACCAGGGCTTCATACTCGGCTACATTATTTGATGCCGAAAAGTGGATCTGAAGCACATACTTGAGTTGGTCCCGCTTGGGCGAGGTGAACACCACACGGCACCAAGCCCCTCTTTCACTTTAGAGCCATCAAAATGCATCCTCCAGAAATTTGTTTCCGGTAAGGGAGGCTCATACTGCATCTCGGCCAAATCCACCAAGAAATCCGTGAGAGTTTGAGACTTGATTGCTTCTCTTCTCGCGTACAGCTGAGTGTACGCGGCTAGCTCAATTGCCCATTTGGACACTCGGCCACTCGCATCTTTGTTGCCCATAATCTCCGAGATGGGAGCAGTGCTCACCACTGTGATTGGATGCTCCTGGAAATAGTGCTTGAGCTTGTTGGCACCCAGGTATACGACGTAAGTCATCTTCTGGTAGTGTGGATAGTTCTGCTTGGAGCTGGATAGCACCCCGCTGAGATAATACACCGGCCGCTGCACGGTTTTGCCTTGTTCTTCATGCTCCACTACCACCACCACACTTAATACCCGGTTGGTAGCTGCAATATAGAGCAGCATTGGCTTTTTAGGCAGAGGGCTTGCCATGATGGGAGCGCTACCTAGCATGGTCTTGAGCTCCTTGAAGGCCACATCACCTTTTGGTGTCCACACAAATTTATCACTTTTCTTCATGAGCTGATAGAGAGGCAAGGCCTTCTCACCCATTCTTCCCAAGAACCGGCTAAGAGACGCCAGGCACCCGGTAAACTTCTGCACATCCTTCAGTGATCTCGGCAAAGACATGCTTTCAATAGCTTTTATCTTGGAAGGATTGGCTTCAATGCCCCGGCTAGACACAAGAAAACCGAGTAGCTTTCCAGCCGGGACGCCGAATGTGCACTTGGTGGGATTCAATTTCATCCGGTACTTTCGCAAGCTTGCGAAAGTTTCCTCAATGTCACTCAGCAGCGTGTGTTTTTCTTTGGTTTTGATGACAATGTCATCCACATACACCTGCACATTCTTTCCTATCTGGTCATGCAAGCATTTCTGCATGCACCTCTCATATGTGGCTCCAGCATTCCTTAAACCAAAACACATGACACGATAGCAATAAGCCCCGTACGGGGTAATAAAAGTAGTCTTTATTTGATTAGCCGGGTTAAGAGGAATCTGGTGAAAACCAGAATAGGCATCAATAAAACACAAAAGTTTGCACCCAGCAGTGGAATCAATCACCTGATCTATCCGGGGCAGCGGGAACGGGTCCTTGGGGCAGTCCTTGTTCAAGTCGGTGTAGTCGACACACATGCGCCATACCACAACAATCAAGGGAGCGTCCTTCTTCTTCTCCACCATGACCGGATTGGCCAGGCAATCTGGATGCAGTACCTCCATGATAAATCCACTTGTCAGCAGACTTGTGATCTTGTCACCAATGGCTTTCCTTCTCTCTGCCGCAAAGCGGCACATCGCCTGCTTAACCGGCTTGGCATCAGGCCGCACAAGCAAGGAGTGCTCAACCAACTCCCCCGGGACACCAGGCAGATCCTGATTGGACCATACGAATACATCCCGATTCTCACGGTTGAAGTGGATGAGCTTGCTTTCCTATTTCTCCTCCAACCCGGCACAAATGATGGCAATACGCTCCTTGAACTTCGGGTCAATCTGCACCTTCTTCGTCTCTTGGGAGACCTGGAAGGTGGCTCCATACTGAGAGCTTGGCATCCCAGGCATACCGAATTGAGCCGCCTGGGCCAGGGCCAACACCTCATGTATCTTCTTCTTCTCGGCAGCAATGACCATGGACTCGGCTAGCCGAGATCCAGCAGATGCGCAGTCCAGAGAGCGCTTGTAATCACCCGAGATGGTGATGATGCCGTTGGGACCGAGAAGCTTCATCTTCAGATAGGCCGCATGGGTTGAAGCCATGAACTTTGTGACAGCAGGCACTCGGTCCGGCAGTTCTCCCTAGTGCCGAAAAGCACATCGATCCAGATACAACCGATAGGAGCACAAGATACTCCCGGCACGATGCCGTGGAAAGTGGTCCGCCTGGGTAGCAGCATGTTTTAGGTAACGCCGAGCTTCTCCATAGTATCTCTATACGTGATGTTGATGTTGCTCCTGTTGTCAATCAGCACCCTGATAAACTTCACATTCTTCTTGGACCCCGGGTTGGGCATGATCTTGGGATGATCCGCTCGAGACCAGACGATGTCTTGGTCACACCAGTGCATGTAATCCGGCACCACCGGCATCACAACATTCACCTCCATCGCGCGCCTACGGTGGAACTTCTTTTCATCCGGCTCGGTGGTGAACACCATGTAGCTCTCATGATGTTCCTAGAACTGGTTCTGGTCTCCACGACCATCATTGCCGTTGTTGTTTTTTTTTTGTTGTTGTTGCGGTTGTTGTTGCGGGTGTAGTAGTTGCGGTTGTTGTTACGGTTGTTGTAGTTGCGGTTGGCTCCCTGAGCCACTTGATTCACATTCTCCCTCTCTGGTTCTCGGCCGGCCTGGGAGCAACTGCCCGGATAGGCTGCACATTTGAGCCCGAGAGCGGAAGATGAGGAGGAGGAGGCAATTGGCCAAAGCCCTTACTTTTGATCCGATCCCACCAGCTGCACTACCGAGTTGTATGATTGGCTGGCCTACTCGGATGTCGAGTGTGAAAGCTGCAAGGCCCGTCCTTCGTGGTCTCAAAGATAAATCTCTGAGCATCATCTCCAGAGTTCTGGGCGGCATTGTTCAGTTGAGGAGCATTGTACTGCTTCTTGAAGCTCTAGCCCTGAGTCTGGTTTTGCCCATACTGGGCTCCAGCAATTTTTTGCCTCTGGCTGCTCCCGGCAGCTGCAGTATCCTGGTTCACAGCATTTACTTGCTCTTAGCCATAGAGGGCATCAGGGCGATCATCTCTTCGCTTGTTACGGAAGTCTTGGCGGTCATTGCGCCGGGCACCATCTTGGTTTCTTCTTCTCGGCTCGAAGGAATCAAAAAAAGGCTGAGTAGGGTCACCGAGAGCATACATATCAGCGATCTTGATAGTCTCGGCGAGTATACTCGGCATCTCCCTCTGCAGCTTCTGCCCCAGCATGCTTGCATGCCTACAGCCCTAAGCAAACTAGGCAATCGCATGTGACTCATTCACACCTTCATAGGTGTTCCTTAGCGTGCTCCACCGAGTAAGGTACTCGCGGTTATTTCCTCTTCCCTCTGCTTGCACGCCGAGACCTGTTGCGGCCTATTCGGCCTCTTGTAAGTGTTGGTGAAGTTGCTGATAAAGGCTTCCGAGAAGTCGAGCCAACAGTTAATATTGTCCTTTGGCAAATTTTTGAGCCAAATCCGAGCGGGGCCCTCCAGCATCTAGGGCACATACCTCACTGCCCATCTTTTGTTACCGCCAGCGATGTACACGACGGTGACGTAGTCATTCAGCCAGTCCTCCGGCTTGGTGCTTCCATCATAGGTCTTGGTCCCCCTGGCCAACTGGAACTTGGACACAGCGGGCTCCCCCATGATTCTGGAGCCAAAACAGCTTGGTCCGGGTGGGCCTCTTGTTTCTATCTCTTCGGACCGGTAGATCCGGTCCAGTTTGTATCTTGCATCGCTGGGCTCTACCATTCTTCCTCCCAACCGAGCAACAACGTCTCTTGGGTTGGCGTACCCGGCTTGCTACATTGCCGAGTACCCGTCGTTGTAGCGGTCCTGAAGCACATGGCCGGGCTGAGCTGCCGGGTTGTCCACTGCAAGAACTGCACGTGGCTGAACCACCTGTTGAACCGGGTTGGCAGAATTACACCGAGATGGACCATCTCGGTTTCCTCCTTGTCCCTCTTGGTGAACTCGGACGGCCTGATAGCCAGTACCTGCAGCATTGTGTTTTTGCCCGGGCTGCCACTCTACAGCGTGCTATTTTCCGGCGACAGCCGGATCGTACACCTGCATCTATTTGTTCTTCCCAGAGTTCACACTCTGGGCCCTCTCGCCACCGGGAAGTGGTGATGAGGCATGTCCTCCGGATTTTTCCCCATGTGACTGAACAACATGGGACGCACCAGCTCCCGGATTAGCTTGCCGGAAAGCCTCATTCTGCCTGCCAGCCTCTAGAACCAACTCATTGAGCCGGTCCTGCTGCCTAGCGCGAGCCTCACCAGTTAGGTCCGGCAAGCCGGCAAGTCGGATGCAACTGCCTCAACGGCTCTAAGTGTTTTGGTAGGAGAGCTATATCTCGGTCTACCAGCAGTAATTAAACTAGCTGACTTGCCAGCAGCTCTACCATCTCTAGCTAGCTCAGCACCTAGGTTACGTTGAATAACTCCTATCTTGCTAGGATTTCTAGATACAGGAGTAAAACCATGTGCCTATTGTAATCATTTTGATCTAGGTTAAGATCAAGCCTAACCTTTTCCAGCTCCTGGGCCTCCTAGAGCAAAGCTTGACGTTGCTGCTCAAGTTGTGCCCTCACCACAGTCGGATACGCGTCCGCGGTGAGAGGCATGCCCAGCTGCTCGGCGACACCGACATGAGCCGCCGGTATCGCAGTCGACGTGGAAGGGTCCACATAGCCCGGCTGATTATGTGACATCTCGTATGGCTTGTGGCCCCTGCGAGCAGCCGGCTCCTCGACGACTTCAGGCGCAGTGGGCGCGCCTTTCCCGGTAGCGATAGTTGGGCCCGTCATCATCACCTCCACGCTACCAACAGAGCAGCCGGTCGGCTTCACGCAGACAGCGAGAACAACAGGGGGATCCTCAACAACGAGCACCTCCTCGGGGTACTCGCGGATGACGGTGGTGGCGACATACACCAAACGCGTGCCGAAGGAGAGGACGGAGCCGCTTGTAGGCACGGGCATGTCCCTGAAATCACCAGTGTTGTTGGTGACGAAGTCAAAGGAGCCGAATCTGTGGACAAGGCCACAAACCACGCGCTCCGCCGATGGGGAAACAGGTCCCGTCCGGATATGCACCCTAGCCAGCGCCGCTGCTGGCCCCACGGTGGGCGCCAACTGTCATGGTGTGGTAAAGACAGATGCCATGGGATGTCTTAAGGTTTGGGTCCGATGGACGTTGTAGGTACCTGGGGAGGGATCGCAAGCCGAATAGGCGCGTACAGAACAATGCAAACACCACAATCTACCCAGGTTCGAGGCCCTCGTGTGGAGGTAACACCCCTACTCCCGCATATCTCTCTGTATTCAGTCGTGCCGAGTACAAGAGTTACAATCTCTCAGTGTCTCTCTCTCTGCCGAGTAGCCAGGGCTCAGCTGTGTGTGTGTGTGTGACTAAGTGAACTGTGTGACTGATCGAGTGAGCCAGCGACCCCCGAGCAGGAGCCAGGAGGGGGTTGGCCACCTTATATACTGGTGTCAAACCAGTATTCTACGAATAAAAAAGGACGGAGTGGACAACTCCACTTTGCGAATGGTGCACGCCTCCGTGTTCCCACTGACAACGTTGCCGAAAGTCTCCGCGGTAGGCGGCTGACAGGTCTTGTCCGCCTTGTCGGTCTCTTAGGCTAGGTCGTTGACATGTCATGTCCCCATTGTCAGTGACAGGACTTGACACCTCCCATACCTACTGTTCCCACGTCTCTGTGCGGATAACCACGCACTTAGTAAGTTGAACCGCACGCTGGTACGGCCCGTGGATACGCGGGATCTTCCTCAACGGCTCGATTGACTTTGTGCCCGAGTAGGACAACTTCTCGTCTATCCGGATCACCCGAGCGCTACCCGGCTGATCCATACGGACTCTTGAATATTATCTTAGCCTCTTGTCCATCCTGCCGAATAGCGCCAACCGGATACCAGACTATCCGGGTAGCCGCCTACTCGGTGGAACCGTACCTTGAACTCTGTTTCTCACATGTCTTACCCCTACTCGGGGTTAGCCCCCCCGACAACTTATGTTGCTCAAATCGAAAAACTTAAAGAACCAAAAAGTTTTGGAATTAGCTGAGGAAAAAGCACAAACAGTTTCAGTTCATTTCGATCTTTCGGTGAATTTTACGATTTGTTACGGCGGACAACAGAAATCCGTTTCCTGCGCAGAAATCAAAAACCAACTCCAACCTTTGTTAGAAACTTTTACTTGGAACAACTAATACATGAAAATAAAGATACAAACGAGTTGTTTCAGAAGTATACAGCCCCTTGATTCAAAGAAAACAGAAAAAAACAAAGCAAAAATAAAAACATGGGTTATCTCCCAGGAAGTGCTTTTCTTTAATGCCTTTTAGCTAGGCATGGAAAAAGAAGGGATGCCTTGGGCATACCCAAGCTTTGATGATTGAATATTCTTGAATACTTAGTTCAGGTGCACTTGGGAGTCCCCAAGATTGAGCTTTTCTCTTCTCATTCATCTCGTATCACCATCTCCATTGGATTTTAAATACTACATTCATAGAAAACTAGACAAAAACTCATTAGTAGTGTTAGTACTCATTAAATAAAATCCACTCATGTTCAAGCATTTACAAGTTTCATAATATTTAATAAAAATTATCCACTTTATATACTATGTTTCTTATAAAATTTCCGTTATCCGTTGAAAAACTAAGGAAACTAACAACACTAAGTACAATATTGAATAAACAACGAAATCTGTGAAAACTGAATAGTCTGTAAATATGGAACTCAATGAGATAGTTACTTAGCTCAAATAAAAAACTTAAACCTAATGAAAGACAGATCATAATCTCAGGTTTATGCACAAAAAGTTTCAGATCAAAATACTATTCCGAGATTTATCACGATTTTTACAGTGAAGCACAAGAATTCCGTCTAAACAGAATGAATCCGTAAAGATATAATTATTATACCTACTTACGTACCTCAAATAAGAAAAAGTTAGTCTAACGAAAGAAAGATAATAAGCATTACTTTGCACTCAACAAATTTCAGATCAATATCACGTTATGGTGATTTTAAACATTTTATACGGTTGAGCACATAAAATTTGTTTCTGGACAGTAACACAAAACTATCAACTTCCAAGTAACTAGAGACTACAATTATCAATTTAGTTTTACGGTACAGAGGAATATGTACAATATATACAAGTTTTTAACTGAAAAAATTCCATGGAAACATTTGTTTTGTTTTCATAGGCATGAACACAAGTGTTCAAGGTCGACCACCACTTAACCATTACCCATGTTTCCAATCACTTTCTATTTTGAAACGTTTTCAGACAACAAGTACCACTATTTTTTTTGTAATTCTTGTTCCCTATCCATAACTAAATATAGAAACAACTTAAAACTGAAAATAAAACTACTTAGATACAAACAAAACAAGTGCACACAAGAACATTCATCCCACGCTATTGCTCCTCGGCACCGGCACCAGAAAAGGTCTTGATATCCCAGAAGTATAGCGGATCGTGTGTAGTCTTTTCGATAAGTAAGAGTGTCGAACCCAACGAGGAGCTAAAGGTACGATACGTATTCTCTCAAGTTCTATCAACCACTGATACAACTCTACGCACACTAAAAGTTTACTTTACCTAGGAAATAATACTAGAGCAACAATACGGGTAAACAGGGTAGTTTTGCAGGATAATAAATACATGAAAGTAAAGTTAGTTGTTTCAGCAATAAAGTATAATAAATGACTATAAACTAACAGTACCAAGAGTGTGGAAAAGTGGTGGTAATTGTGATGGATTTGTCCATGATCAAATAGTCAAATACATGGTTGATATTCCTCTTTTATGTGGGAGAGGCAAAGCTAACAAGCTCTCATTATCCAATGATTGAAAGTACTTACGATTGGAACTCTATCAAACATCTGTAAATACTAGAAGATACATTAAGGTAAAAATACCCAACCATAGCATTAAGATCAAAAGGTTCTCTTTATCCCATATGCTTTAATCACTAGATTGAGACTCATGTTTCTGTCGCTCAAGCAGTCCTCCGTCTAGATTTCTCCACATACTACAAACCCATGATGTCATCCATGCGCTCATAAACATATGATAGACACCGTAGGACTGTAACAAATTCAATATAAAGCTCAAACCATCCATAGAGACTCAACAATCAATTATATGACAAAAGGGATCTACGCAAACATGACATAGATGCAATAGATCATCTGCAAATAATTTATAACGTCAAACCCATGTTTACATAGGGCAGTACAGATGTGTGTGGGAGGTTGAACCACTGTATACAAGTAGGAATTGGCGACGGAGATGGCGGTGAAGACGTTGGAGAGGATAGCGCGGGGCGCAGGGCGGCGGTGGCGCACGGACTCCTTCCCTGCGCCGCCGGCATCATAGGGGAGCGCCGCTGTAACGGCCGGGGTTTTCCCCAAATAGAATTTGTTTGTTTGTTTCGTTTTTCGCATCATGGCATCATGCATTGCATCTTATTTTGAAACATCTATTTTCCTTCACAAATTTCAAATCAACTAAATTGCAGAAAATTCTATTTTGTTTGAGCTCTTATATTATTCCCTAAATCCATTTTTGTTGTTTTCTGAAAATAATAAAATACAAATGAAAAAAAAAACGTTTGGGCTTGCCGAGCCAAACCGGCCCAGCTATTAGCCACACCGAACCCTAGCCCACCAACCACTCACGCACGCAACACACGCAACGCAACGCACACAGAACCCACGCACGCACACCACACGGGAGAAATCCCCTCCTCCTTCCTCGATCCCCATCGCCCTCTCCTCTCGCTACCAAGTCCCTCGACCTGCGCCTCCCTCTCTGTCTGTGGCCGCCGCCAAGTTACTCCCCGCCTCCCGCCGGCGAGCGGCGCGCCGTCGACGCCCAGGAACCTCCCTGCCGTCCCCGCCTCCAAGTTCCTCCACCTCCCTCAAGCTCCGCCGCCTCCCTCCTGGCTCCCTCCCTCCACCGCATGCCGCCCTCGCCTCCCTTCCTCGCTCGCCACGGACAGGAGGCCATGCTCCGCCGCCATCCCGTCTATCTCGGCCGAGGTTGCCTCCCTGCGCCACGACGACGCTGCGAAGATCGGCCTGGAGCACCTCCGCCCCCACCTGCTCATCCTCATCCATGGACGATGCGTCCGTCGCTGCCCGCTCTCCCTCTCTATTCGGTGACCGCAGCCACGGGCCGGCAGCCCTGGGGCCGCTGTCCACCTCCGTCTCCTCCTACCGTGCGTCGAGTGTGGCCTGCGGCAGCCCCGTGCGCCTCCGGCCTCTCCTTTGCTGGTGTTCGCCGCCACGTGTTCGGTACAATGTGCGCAAGGGGTATGACACCTTGAAGACCGCTCGCACCATGGAGTCTGTGACCCAAACAAGTGCCTCGACACCACCGCTTCGAACGTCGATGACCGTGCACTCCTATGCGTCAAGTTCTTCTACTCACAAGACCGACCTTGACAAGTTCTTCGTGCCTGTGCCCGGTTGTAACATCCCAAGTCTGAAAAATAGCCATTAGAATGTTTGCTCTCTGTTATTTTATGTTTTGCATCATGGCATCATGTTCATTGCATTTGTTTTGTTTGTTTCCTATGTTTTCTATTTGAAATTCAAACCTTTTGTTTCATCCTTGTGATGTTACAATTTCCAAAATGTTATTTCAAATAAAAACAACCATATTGTTTTCTTTTTATTCCATAATGCTCACTTATTAAATTGTTGGGTTTAATCAAGCAATTAATTCAATCAATTAATTCTAAATCATTTTCAAATTTCAAACCAACTCTTCAAATCAGTACCTTTTTGAATCTATGAAATTCACCAAACAAATGTACTCTTTGGTCACATCAAATAATAGGGGTTACCCTATTTAAAAGGTTTGTTTTATTAATGATCTTTTAATAATAAAATTCACCAAAAATTGGTTTAATTAACAAACAACAATTACCTTTGAAAACCTTGGAAAACAAAAGTTAGTTTTGAGTTGCTAATTGAAAAACAAAACCAACCATATTTTTTCCAAAATTTTATTAACTTGAAAACTTTCCTTTTTTCTTCCCTTTTGGTTTTCAGCAAAAAAAAAACAAACAAAAAGGAAAAACAAAACTTACCTGCGAAGGGGGGGGGTCCAAAGTGGCCCATCCCACTTGCTGGCGCGCTTGGCCCGCGTACCGTTTCGACGCCGCCAGCGTCGCCTTCTTCCTGTACGGCGGCAATCGCAGCGGTGCCACCGCGACACCGCGACGCCACCGACGGCCATCCTTGGTTTTCGCTCCCTATAAGTACCCCTAGGCCCCTGGCGCCAACCCCTAGAGCCTAGGGTTTCTGTTCCCCCTCGAATCCGCCGCCACCTTTTCCTCCCTCGCCGGAATTCCTTCTTCTCTGAACCACCGCCGCCGCCATGTCTGAACCCACCTAGTTCCTCGCCGTTGCAGAACCCCTTCTTCCTAGCTGTGCACGGGAAACGATCGGCCGCTTCTTCCTCTACAGCTTGGACACCAGAGCGCCACCGGAGAACGGCTACAGACACGCCGCCGTCCACGACACCGCCGCTGCCGCCGTCGTCATCCATCGTCAGCAAGCCTCTGCCTCCTCTACTCCGGTGGTGAGCCACCGTCTCTTTCCCCTCTCTCCCTCCTGTTGCATCCGCCACGGTACCGTGCACGTTCGCATCCGTCACCTATGCACTCGCAAGCCTCCAATTCGAGCACGGGCCGTGGATCCCCGCCGGCGAGCTCCGTTGTCTGACGAAGTTCAGAGACAAGCGCGTTCAGTTTCAGTTAAACCTGGAACTGAAGAAATACCCTCACAGCGTCGCTTACACTGTCACCAATCTGAATCCATCGCAGTGGTTGCACTGCCTCGCTCGTTTGCCCGCGGTGCACGGTTCGAGCCCTCGCTCTCGCTGGGTTAAAAACCCACACTTTTTTCGCTAGCATGGCTGACAGCCGTGGCCCACGCATCAGCGACTCACACTGCCACGCGTGCGCGCGCGCGCCACGCTGGCCACGGGTCCAGTGGACAGTGGCTGTGGGTAGTGTACAGCTCGGTAACAACGTTTTCCACGTTTCAGCTTTTAAACTAATTCATTTTAAAATAACAGATTTAAACCCTAAAATTAAACCTTTAATAACTTTAAATCTATAACTCTAAAAAATAAAAGTTATATATGTTTTCTGTTCCAAATTAAATAATCTTTCCAAATAATCCATTTGTGTACTGTTTTACAAATTCCAAATGCATTTAAAATTCAAATTTGAATAATTCAAATGCTAAATTCTAAATTCAATAACTAATTCATTATTAATCCAATAAATGCAAATAAATTATGTTTTCCATACCATTTTGCATAACCTATCCAAATATAATTTTTGTTTCCTGTTTTGAATAATTAAAATTGCCTAAACAATTTAAATCTTGTTTAATTCAATTAATATTGCTAAAATCATAACTTACTCAAATTTAATTATTTTTAAACATGTAAAATATGTTTTCAAACCAGAAAAACAAACCTTTTCAAATATCAACTTTGTCTTTTGTTTTGAGCAACTTAACTTGATGAAAACAACAACTACTTGTGTAACATCATTAAGTAACCAAAATTTCCAAACTTAATAAATGTTTTCCTAACTTGTTAACTATCATTCCAATTGCATCTAATATTGTTATCTTGTTGTTCTTCATCATGCATGCATCATGCTAATTCACTTACACATGATGTTTAGTGGTAGAGCAATTAATTCAACCATAAGGCATGGGCTTTCCATATGCAATCCTTGCATATGGGTCCATTTAAATTGTGTATCTTGTCAAGTAGTTTACTTTGATGCCTCTATTAACATGACATGCATCATCCCATGTTTGTGCACCTATGCCATGTATTGATTGCCCGTCTTCTTTCGTTGTTTGTTTTTGCTTCTTCTCGATTAGACGACGACGTTGGGATGGACGATATTTACGGTACTTCTTCACAGGATTTTAGCTCCGTACCGGGCTACTGAGTTTGCAGGCAAGTTATCACTCACATGAATCATCGAGTTCCCTTCCACACTTGTTGTTGATACTATCCTTTGTCTACTATTGCTAGCCCTATGTATCGTTGCTTGTTCTCCGAACCCACCATATGATATCCTGAACCCTGATATTGCCTCACATCCACAACTATAGCCCTTGCTTGTTGCCTTAGTTCTACTAGCATGCTTAGAGTTGCTTGTTCTCGAGTCTGTTGTCGGTTACTCCTGTTATCGTACTTACTTATGTTCCTCGGGCTCGGGTTTAATCAATCAACCTGTTAATGCTATGCTTAATAATAAACTTGATGATAAGGCACCGGCAGGAGGCCCATGGGTGGTTTTGAGGCCTGCTAGTGTCGCCCCCCTAATTAGGAAAAGAGTCTTGTCTACTGATCCATGATGAGCGCACTACCCGCATGTGGGAAGCGAGTATGGGCGCCCCCCTCAACTTGACTCGATTCGCATCTCGTCCAAATCGCCGTACTAGTTCGGCCTTTCCATTTGCTGCATGCATGATCTTGCGAGCCCTTGGCGCCCGGGTGGAACTTTCGTAGTCGGCATTTAGGGCGGCGTGGTCTTCCAGTGCTATGAAGGTCCCCACTTCTTCGGGGGGTGGATTAGCCGCGCACGCACAGCACGCGGTGCTTTGGGCTTGATGCGAAGAAGGGTTGGTTGTGTTGAGTACCTCGCTTGGTGGGGTGATTTCCCATCTGGCGGGTTATTCATACGTGTACGGCTAAATTGGTGCATCCCTGCAGGGTAAATCTTCTCGAGAAGCCGTGTTTTCCGCGGTTATGGTTAACTTGGTGAAAGTACTGGCTTACAAGTACTCAGGACAACTTGAACATAATGATTAACCATGTACACCCAATGATTAATAACTTGACTAGTAATAGGTTTATTCACACAATAACTTGATTCACCTTTAATACAACTGTGTGAGTTATCCTCGGATTGCTTCTTCGGATAAGGGGCGAGATCCAGGATGGGTTTGATTGAAGTTATCGTTCAGTTGTTACAACACTCGATCTTATCTTCTATCTATTAGCCGGAACTTGTAGTATCTCTGTAGTTGGTTATAGCAGCCCGCTGCAGCTTTTACATTACCTCTTCTTCCGTTGATCCCAAGCATCTATGCTTGTGTTGACGGGTAACTCTTTGATGAAGTGTGAGTCTTGCTTGCCAGTACATCAAATGTACTGATCCCGTTGGGGCTGTGGTTTACGCAGACTACGACTACGGCTACGGTGATCACCAGGATGGCTACTTCGTGGAGTTCGACGAGACTGCAGACGAGTAGATAGCGGACCCGGGCAGGATCCGAAGACTACGTGGATGGGCTTCGTCTTCTTTATTTTCCCCGGCTTCTTAAGCCTATTTGGATTTGTCTGTACTCAGAACCCATTGATTGCTTCCGCTGATGTAATGAATGCTATGTTGGGACATGTGTCCTCTGAATGAGTGTATTTGCTATTCTCTGCCTTAGTGAAGGCTATTTGCAATGTTATTTCAATCTTTTGTGTCTTAGAGACATTTCTGTGGTATCATTCCGTTTAACGCCGTTGACGTACCATGTGTGATTGGTATGAAGTACGTCGACGGAAGTGCCTTTGATCTCTAGTGGATAGTTTACATCGACGATGGAATAGCAGGGCTTGTGTTGTCGCGCATAAGCGCAGGCCTACCAGAAAGCGGGACGTGGGAGCAGTTATGCCCCATAATCCAAGCACCAGCTATCTAGTTCGGCCCGGTGAGTATCCTCTAGAAATCAGGGTGCGACACCGGTACATGACCACCATCAACAAGAACCACCATGAACAACTACCGCTACCCCGACCCGTACCTCGTCGCCAAGTTCCTCCTTGAACGGAGACCGCCAAGATCCCACCGACAAGGTCTTCACCGCAAAGATCCTCGTGACGGAACCTCGACAAGATCCTACCATGTCCGCTTTGCGTTGGCCGCCTTCGTGCGCGTCCATGAATTTCTCATCGTCCGGAGATGCGCCACGATCACCTCCGACCCCGAAGACGATGCGGTAGCGGCTCGCCCACGACTACCACGACTACATCGACTTCGGACGTTGAACGACTACTTCGACGACGATGATCGTGTGGTTTGAGAACGACTACTTCCCCTACTTCCTCGACGTCGACTACTTCCTCTATGGACGCCTACTTCCTCCACGTTCCGAAGTTTCCGGCGTTAACCTCGAAGCTCATCTCTCCAACGTGCGAACCCAAAACCTAACCCTATACCTATATGCCTATTTTCTAAATGTCATCTATATCGTGCATATTAAATCATTCATCTTGTTGCATTGCATATTGTGGGTGCGGGTAATAGTAATGTCACCTAATAGTTAAATATGGAATGAGTTGGGATAATTAAATATTGTTCCGGTTCCATTTAAAATCGCACAGCTCATTCTTTTATTATCTCGCCATGTTAAACAACATTTAATCTTGATGGGTAGATAAATAACTCGAACCTCCTAAATTAGATGTTGGGCTTCCGGCTCAATTTAAACTGATTTAATTGCATAAATCATAACTAATTCATTTTAACTCCAAATTTGAAAAGTAAAATATGTTTTCCAATCAAAATTCTCTGTACATTTCAAATATACAATTTGTTTACTGTTTTTCCTAATTAAAAGTGGTGCAATAATTCAATGCTTTAATTAAGCCTTTTAAATTGCAAAAATTCATAATTAAATATTTAAAATTCCAAATTTGGCAAATGAGACATCACATTGAAGCTAATGTTGTATACATTCTGTTTTCATCATCCACCATGCCATTTAATCACTTCAACCTAATGTTTGCTTGTAATTCACTTAAATAACTATGCATGCACCTGGGATTTTCCAAATGCAACCTTATCTTTGCATTTGGGCCCATTTAAAATGTTTCATCATGTCTTGTATCTATTTTGATGCACCCTTTAACTTGTCATGCTTATAAAATAGCATCATGCTGGATCTTTTGCCGTAGTAGTAATTGTTGCATCCGGTGTTTGTTCTAGTTCGTTGCTTCTTCGCGGATAGGACGTTGAGATGATGTGAGCAACGACAAGTTCTGCGGATGTACCTCTACTTGCTGGATCTCAGGCAAGTATACTCACTTGCTACATATGTTGCCTTTCCTCACTTGTTACCGATTCTTCCCGTTGCCTTTATTCTAGCCTTATGATTCGATGCTTGTGTCTCGATCCTATCATATGTTTACCTTGCAGCCATGATATAGCCTTCCTTCCACTTCCTATTAACTGTTGTTTGTTTACCCCGTTGGCCCTCGTGTCGTAGTTGCATGCTTAGGTTTGTTTGCGCTCGAGTCCTGTTGTCCTTTGTTCTATCACATGTTTAGTTTGATAGTTGGGTTTTCAATTAAATCAACAACATGTTAATGTTTGGGGTAATAATAATTTGATGATAAGGCACCGGCAGGAGGCCCGGCGTGGTTTTGAGGCCTGCTAGTGTCGAACTTAATTAGGAAAAGGGTCTTGTCTACTGATCCATGATGAGCGCACTAACCGCATGTGGGAAGCGAGTATGGGCGCCCCCCGCAATTCTGATTCGATTCGCATCTCGTCCAAATCGCCACACTTAGTTCGGGCTTTCCATTTGATGCATGCATATGCAGGTGCGAACCCTTGGCGCCAGGGTGGAACTTTTGTAGATGGCATTTAGGGTGGCGTGGTCTTCCAGTGCTATGAGGGTCCCCCTTTTCTTCGTGGGGGCTCGATTAGCCGCGCACGCACATCACGTGGTTCTTTGGGCTTGATGAGAAGAAGAGTCGGGTTGTGTTGAGTGGCCTGCTTGGTGGGTTTGATCCCCGTCTGGCGGGTTATTCTTACGTGTACGGACAAATTGGTGCATCCCTGCAGGGTTAAATCTTCTCGAGAAGCCGTGTTGTCCGCGGTTATGGATGACTTGGTGAAAGTGCTGGCTAACAAGTACTCAGACAACTTACACCTAACGATAATAACTTGACTAGTAATATAGATTACCTCCACCATAAAAAATGATGTCACCTTAATCAACAGTGTGAGTTTCCTTGGGTTGCTTCCTTAGTAGGGGGTAACATTGGATGGGTATTGTTTGGTGAGTAGTTGTAGTTGGTTCTGATACGCTATCTTATCCATTTCTTTTAGCCGGAAGTTGTAGTGCGTCTCTCTAGTTGTTAGTGCTGCCCGCTGCCGCTTCTTTGCAATAATCCCTTCCTTCTGTTGTACCCAAAGTATTTGTATCTTGTGATGACTGGTTACGCTGGTATCTTGTGAGTATGGTTTATCCACCTGCCAGTACTTAACCGTACTGACCCACGAATTCAATTCCGTGGCTGCATATTCCACATTGCAGTCAACAGGTTTGAAGTCTGACGATGTTAGCTTGGGAATCCCTCCGGCTTGGCCTGGGCAGGGATTGGACGCTCTCGGTTATCTTCAGGACTCTTAGTCCAATTTGTATCTTGTCCGTAGTCGGACACTATGTTGTTTCTTCCGCTGTTATTTGGATCTTTGTATTGTATCAGTTGTATCCTTGATTCGTTTGAGTCGTCTTGTATATATCTCTCTGTTTTTGTTGTGGAATATTCGTGAACTGTTGTAATGTTATCACAAGTGGCAACCTGGAATCGGTTATTATGCGGATTTGGCGAAAATGCTGAAATCTGCATAGTGCCCGATCTCGGGGCGTCACAAATGGTATCAGAGCATGGTTCCGATTACCAATGTTGTTTCGATACGAATGGTTATCGAAGCAACGGGTCCGCAAAGCCTGTAGGATAACCTCGCTAACTGTCGTTGTTTCTAGAGTGTCAAAAACTATTTCTGCTAAACTGTTTTGGAAACATCTCAATAGGATTCTTGTTTTCTCCTTATCTCTATTCTATTTCTCCTCTCATCTTATTTGTTTTGGAGTCTCCTCTATGATCTATCTTTCAAAGTTTTAGGATCCTACGTGGGTGGACGTTTTCTGAGCCTTTAACCTAATAGGTTCGATCATCGGAGGGTTCTCACTGGAAAAGCATCGTCATCAACATGAGCAAGAATCTCTTGTTAGTGGTGTCGAGAAGATCAACAATGCGACTGAAGATCGATAGCTCCGACTTCTTCCCTCCCCCGTGGTTGTGGGCGGATTGCGAGGGCGCAATCCCTTGTTAGTGGTGTCGTCTGTAACGGCCGTGGTTTTCCCCAAATAGAATTTGTTTGTTTGTTTCGTTTTTCGCATCATGGCATCATGCATTGCATCTTATTTTGAAACATCTATTTTCCTTCACAAATTTCAAATCAACTAAATTGCAGAAAATTCTATTTTGTTTGAGCTCTTATATTATTCCCTAAATCCATTTTTGTTGTTTTCTGAAAATAATAAAATACAAATGAAAAAAAAAACGTTTGGGCTTGCCAAGCCAAACCGGCCCAGCTTTTAGCCACACCGAACCCTAGCCCACGAACCACTCACGCACGCAACACACGCAACGCAACGCACACAGAACCCACGCACGCACACCACACGGGAGAAATCCCCTCCTCCTTCCTCGATCCCCATCGCCCTCTCCTCTCGCTACCAAGTCCCTCGACCTGCGCCTCCCTCTCTGTCTGTGGCCGCCGCCAAGTTACTCCCCGCCTCCCGCCGGCGAGCGGCGCTCCGTCGACGCCCAGGAACCTCCCTGCCGTCCCCGCCTCCAAGTTCCTCCACCTCCCTCAAGCTCCGCCGCCTCCCTCCTGGCTCCCTCCCTCCACCGCATGCCCCCCTCGCCTCCCTTCCTCGCTCGCCACGGACAGGAGGCCATGCTCCGCCGCCATCCCGTCTATCTCGGCCGAGGTCGCCTCCCTGCGCCACGACGACGCTGCGAAGATCGGCCTGGAGCACCTCCGCCCCCACCTGCTCATCCTCATCCATGGACGATGCGTCCGTCGCTGCCCGCTCTCCCTCTCTATTCGGTGACCGCAGCCACGGGCCGGCAGCCATGGGGCCGCTGTCCACCTCCGTCTCCTCCTACCGTGCGTCGAGTGTGGCCTGCGGCAGCCCCGTGCGCCTCCGGCCTCTCCTTTGCTGGTGTTCGCCCGCCACGTGTTCGGTACAATGTGCGCAAGGGGTATGACACCTTGAAGACCGCTCTCACCATGGAGTCCGTGACCCAAACAAGTGCCTCGACACCACCGCTTCGAACGTCGATGACCGTGCACTCCTATGCGTCAAGTTCTTCTACTCACAAGACCGACCTTGACAAGTTCTTCGTGCCCGTGCCCGGTACATGACCACCATCAACAAGAACCACCATGAACAACTACCGCTACCCCGACCCGTACCTCGTCGCCAAGTTCCTCCTCGAACGGAGACCGCCAAGATCCCACCGACAAGGTCTTCACCGCAAAGATCCTCGTGACGGAACCTCGACAAGATCCTACCATGTCCGCTTTGCGTTGGCCGCCTTCGTGCGCGTCCATGAATTTCTCATCGTCCGGAGATGCGCCACGATCACCTCCGACCCCGAAGACGATGCGGTAGCGGCTCGCCCACGACTACCACGACTACATCGACTTCGGACGTTGAACGACTACTTCGACGACGATGATCGTGTGGTTTCAGAACGACTACTTCCCCTACTTCCTCGACGTCGACTACTTCCTCTATGGACGCCTACTTCCTCCACGTTCCGAAGTTTCCGGCGTTAACCTCGAAGCTCATCTCTCCAACGTGCGAACCCAAAACCTAACCCTATACCTATATGCCTATTTTCTAAATGTCATCTATATCGTGCATATTAAATCATTCATCTTGTTGCATTGCATATTGTGGGTGCGGGTAATAGTAATGTCACCTAATAGTTAAATATGGAATGAGTTGGGATAATTAAATATTGTTCCGGTTCCATTTAAAATCGCACAGCTCATTCTTTTATTATCTCGCCATGTTAAACAACATTTAATCTTGATGGGTAGATAAATAACTCGAACCTCCTAAATTAGATGTTGGGCTTCCGGCTCAATTTAAATTGATTTAATTGCATAAATCATAACTAATTCATTTTAACTCCAAATTTGAAAAGTAAAATATGTTTTCCAATCAAAATTCTCTGTACATTTCAAATATACAATTTGTTTACTGTTTTTCCTAATTAAAAGTGGTGCAATAATTCAATGCTTTAATTAAGCCTTTTAAATTGCAAAAATTCATAATTAAATATTTAAAATTCCAAAATTGGCAAATGAGATATCACACTGAAGCTAATGTTGTATACATTCTGTTTTCATCATCCACCATGCCATTTAATCACTTCAACCTAATGTTTGCTTGTAATTCACTTAAATAACTATGCATGCACCTGGGATTTTCCAAATGCAACCTTATCTTTGCATTTGGGCCCATTTAAAATGTTTCATCATGTCTTGTATCTATTTTGATGCACCCTTTAACTTGTCATGCATATAAAATAGGATCATGCTGGATCTTTTGCCGTAGTAGTAATTGTTGCATCCGGTGTTTGTTCTAGTTCGTTGCTTCTTCGCGGATAGGACGTTGAGATGATGTGAGCAACGACAAGTTCTGCGGATGTACCTCTACTTGCTGGATCTCAGGCAAGTATACTCACTTGCTACATATGTTGCCTTTCCTCACTTGTTACCGATTCTTCCCGTTGCCTTTATTCTAGCCTTATGATTCGATGCTTGTGTCTCGATCCTATCATATGTTTACCTTGCAGCCATGATATAGCCTTCCTTCCACTTCCTATTAACTGTTGTTTGTTTAACCCGTTGGCCCTCGTGTCGTAGTTGCATGCTTAGGTTTGTTTGCGCTCGAGTCCTGTTGTCCTTTGTTCTATCACATGTTTAGTTTGATAGTTGGGTTTTCAATTCAATCAACAACATGATAATGTTTGGGGTAATAATAATTTGATGATAAGGCACCGGCAGGAGGCCCGGCGTGGTTTTGAGGCCTGCTAGTGTCGAACTTAATTAGGAAAAGGGTCTTGTCTACTGATCCATGATGAGCGCACTAACCGCATGTGGGAAGCGAGTATGGGCGCCCCCCGCAATTCTGATTCGATTCGCATCTCGTCCAAATCGCCACACTTAGTTCGGGCTTTCCATTTGATGCATGCATATGCAGGTGCGAACCCTTGGCGCCAGGGTGGAACTTTTGTAGCTGGCATTTAGGGTGGCATGGTCTTCCAGTGCTATGAGGGTCCCCCTTTTCTTCGTGGGGGCTCGATTAGCCGCGCACGCACATCACGTGGTTCTTTGGGCTTGATGAGAAGAAGAGTCGGGTTGTGTTGAGTGGCCTGCTTGGTGGGTTTGATCCCTGTCTGGCGGGTTATTCTTACGTGTACGGCCAAATTGGTGCATCCCTGCAGGGTTAAATCTTCTCGAGAAGCCGTGTTGTCCGCGGTTATGGATGACTTGGTGAAAGTGCTGGCTAACAAGTACTCAGACAACTTACACCTAACGATAATAACTTGAATAGTAATATAGATTACCTCCACCATAAAAAATGATGTCACCTTAATCAACAGTGTGAGTTTCCTTGGGTTGCTTCCTTAGTAGGGGGTAACATTGGATGGGTATTGTTTGGTGAGTAGTTGTAGTTGGTTCTGATACGCTATCTTATCCATTTCTTTTAGCCGGAAGTTGTAGTGCGTCTCTCTAGTTGTTAGTGCTGCCCGCTGCCGCTTCTTTGCAATAATCCCTTCCTTCTGTTGTACCCAAAGTATTTGTATCTTGTGATGACTGGTTACGCTGGTATCTTGTGAGTATGGTTTATCCACCTGCCAGTACTTAACCGTACTGACCCACGAATTCAATTCCGTGGCTGCATATTCCACATTGCAGTCAACAGGTTTGAAGTCTGACGATGTTAGCTTGAGAATCCCTCCGGCTTGGCCTGGGCAGGGATTGGACGCTCTCGGTTATCTTCAGGACTCTTAGTCCAATTTGTATCTTGTCCGTAGTCGGACACTATGTTGTTTCTTCCGCTGTTATTTGGATCTTTGTATTGTATCAGTTGTATCCTTGATTCGTTTGAGTCGTCTTGTATATATCTCTCTGTTTTTGTTGTGGAATATTCGTGAACTGTTGTAATGTTATCACAAGTGGCAACCTGGAATCGGTTATTATGCGGATTTGGCGAAAATGCTGAAATCTGCATAGTGCCCGATCTCGGGGCGTCACAAATGGTATCAGAGCATGGTTCCGATTACCAATGTTGTTTCGATACGAATGGTTATCGAAGCAACGGGTCCGCAAAGCCTGTAGGATAACCTCGCTAACTGTCGTTGTTTCTAGAGTGTCAAAAACTATTTCTGCTAAACTGTTTTGGAAACATCTCAATAGGATTCTTGTTTTCTCCTTATCTCTATTCTATTTCTCCTCTCATCTTATTTGTTTTGGAGTCTCCTCTATGATCTATCTTTCAAAGTTTTAGGATCCTACGTGGGTGGACGTTTTCTGAGCCTTTAACCTAATAGGTTCGATCATCGGAGGGTTCTCACTGGAAAAGCATCGTCATCAACATGAGCAAGAATCTCTTGTTAGTGGTGTCGAGAAGATCAACAATGCGACTGAATATCGATAGCTCCGACTTCTTCCCTCACCCGTGGTTGTGGGCGGATTGCGAGGGCGCAATCCCTTGTTAGTGGTGTCGTCTGTAACGGCCGTGGTTTTCCCCAAATAGAATTTGTTTGTTTGTTTCGTTTTTCGCATCATGGCATCATGCATTGCATCTTATTTTGAAACATCTATTTTCCTTCACAAATTTCAAATCAACTAAATTGCAGAAAATTCTATTTTGTTTGAGCTCTTATATTATTCCCTAAATCCATTTTTGTTGTTTTCTGAAAATAATAAAATACAAATGAAAAAAAAACGTTTGGGCTTGCCAAGCCAAACCGGCCCAGCTTTTAGCCACACCGAACCCTAGCCCACGAACCACTCACGCACGCAACACACACAACGCAACGCACACAGAACCCACGCACGCACACCACACGGGAGAAATCCCCTCCTCCTTCCTCGATCCCCATCGCCCTCTCCTCTCGCTACCAAGTCCCTCGACCTGCGCCTCCCTCTCTGTCTGTGGCCGCCGCCAAGTTACTCCCCGCCTCCCGCCGGCGAGCGGCGCTCCGTCGACGCCCAGGAACCTCCCTGCCGTCCCCGCCTCCAAGTTCCTCCACCTCCCTCAAGCTCCGCCGCCTCCCTCCTGGCTCCCTCCCTCCACCGCATGCCCCCCTCGCCTCCCTTCCTCGCTCGCCACGGACAGGAGGCCATGCTCCGCCGCCATCCCGTCTATCTCGGCCGAGGTCGCCTCCCTGCGCCACGACGACGCTGCGAAGATCGGCCTGGAGCACCTCCGCCCCCACCTGCTGTCGCACCCTGATTTCTAGGGGATACTCACCGTACGAACTGGATAGCAGATGCTTGGATTATGGGGCATAACTGCTCCCACGTCCCAGCTTCCTGGTAGGCCTGCGCTTATGCGCGACAACACAAGCCCTGCTATTCCATCGTCGATGTAAACTATCCACTAGAGATCAAAGGCACTTCCGTCGACGTACTTCAAACCATACACACATGGTACGTCAACGGCGTTTAACAAGTGATATCACAACAGATCTCTACGACACAAAAGATTGAAATAAGTTGCAAATGGCTCTCATTAGAGCAGAAATAGCAAATACAATCATTCAGAGGGCACCTGCCCCAACAATACATCATTACAATACAGCGGAAGCATTCAACATGTCTGAGTACAGACAAGAACCAAATAGGCCTAAGAGGCCGGAAACAAACAGACGGAGCCCATCCACGAAGTCTCGGATCCTGCCCGGGTCCGCTATCTACTCGTCAGCAGTCTCGTCATACTCCACGTAGCTGCCACCATGAAGATCCTCGGAAACGTCGTCTGCGTAAACCACAGCCCCAAAGGGGTCAGTACATAAACGTACTGGCAAGCAAGACTCACAGTTCACCAAAGTGTAACCCGTCAACACCAAGTACAGAAACCTTGGTTCAACGGAAGAAAGGGGATATAAAAGATGCTGCAACTGGCTGCGCTAAACAACTACAGAGATTCTAACACTTCCGACTAACAGAAAAGAGATAAGATCGAGGATTGTAACCAACTGAAAGATAACTTCAAACAAACCCATCCTGGATCTCGCCCCTTATCCAAAGAAGCAATCCGAGGATAACTCACACAGTTGAAATAAGGTGAATCAAGTTATTGTGTGGATAAACTGTTACTAGTCAAGTTATTAATCATTGGGTGAAACAGGTTTGATCATTATGTTTAAGTTGTCCTGAGTACTTGTTAGCCAGTACTTTCACCAAGTAATCCATAACCGCGGAAAACACGGCTTCTCGAGAAGATTATCCCTGCAGGGTTGCACCAATTTGGCCGTACACTCATGAATATCCCGCCAGATGGGAGATCACCCCACCAAGCGGGGCACTCAACACAACCAACCATTCTTCGCATCAAGCCCAAAGAACCTTGGGCGCACGGCTAATCAAGCCCAGAAGAAAATGGACCATCATAGCACTCTAAGACCGTGTCCCCCTATATGCCGACTATGAAAGTTCCACCCTGGCCTGGGCTCGCAAAAACATGATGCGGCAAATGGAAAACACGAACTAATGAGGCGATTTGGACGAGATGCGAATCAGGTCAAGTTGAGGGGGGGCGCCCATACTCGCTTCCCAAATGCGGGTAGTGCGCTCATCATGGATCAGTAGACAAGACCCTTTTCCTATTAGGGTCGACACTAGCAGGCTTCAAAACCTCTCATGGGCCTCCTGCCGGTGCCTTATCATCAAATTTATTATTAATAGTAACATTAGCATGATTGATTGATTAAACATCGAGCCCCCACAACGTAATAGAAATAGTAACAGAAAGTAACGGGTAACAGACTCGAGCAAAAACAACCTAAGCATGCTAGATAAGACTAAGGCAACAAGCAAGGGGTTTTAGGTATGGAGGTGAGGCAATATCAAGGTTAAGGGATTCATGTGATGGGTTCGTAACAGAAACAACTACTACTAAGGCTTAGCAGAAAAGAACAACGGAAAGTATCGGTAATCAATGTTGAAAGGAACACGATGGTTCATGTGAGTGATAACTTGCCTGCAAAACCCAGTAGCCTGGTACTGAGCTAAATCCTTGGAAGGGGTGTCGTAAGTATCGTCGGTCTCAACGTCGTCGTATATCCGGGAAGAAGCAAACAAACATTGCAGAAAGATAAACAATCAATATCATGGCATAGGTGCACAAACATGGGATGATGCATGTCAATTTAATTGATGCAACAACATAAACTAGTTGACAAGATAGAACAGGATTAAATGGACCCATATGCAATTGGATTGCATATGGAAAGCCCATGATTTCTGGTTGAATTAATTGTTTTATAACTAATCAAATTGTGTAAGTGAATTAGCATGATGCATGGATGAGGAAAACAACCAAATAACAACAATAGAAACAAATGGAAATATGGTTTAACAAGTTTGGAAATTCATTCATTAAGTGTTGGAATTTTGGTTACTTAAAGGTGCCACACAAGCATTTGTTGTTTTCACCAATTTTAATTGTTCAAAATAGATAACAAAGTTTATATTTGAAAAGAAAACAAGATTTTAGTTGGATTACATGTTTCAAATATTGAAATTGGAATTAGGATGAATTTATTATGAATTAAACAAGTTTAAGCAAGAATTAAATGAATTTAATTCAAACATGAACTTATTTGAATTTTTATTTGTTCAAAGCATTAAACCAAATTCATATTTGAAAATTTTATACTTTTAGGGTTGGAAAACATATTTTATATGTCCCAAAAGAATTTGTTTTGATCAAGTTATGAAATTAACAATTTTAAATGAATTAAACAAGGATTAAATTATTTAACCACTTTTAATTATTCAAAACAGAAAACAAAGTTTATATTTGGAAAGAGGGTTTAATTTTGCATGGAAAACATATTTCATTTGTGGAAATTGGATTTAAAATGAGCAAGTTATTATTTTGGCAATTTTAATTGCAATAAACAAGAAACAGTTGTTTTCAGCAATTTAAATTATTCAAAACAGCAAACAAAAATTATATTTGGAAAGTACATGAAAAATTGATTGGAAAACATATTTGGTTTGTGAAATTTGGAATTTTTATGAGCAAGTTATGAATTTTGCAAATTTAAGTGAATTTGACAAGTTTTCAAATTTTGCACCAATTTAAAATATTCAAAACAGTAAACAAATTTCATATTTGGATAGAACATTTAATTTGGTATTGAAAACATATAAAAAATGTTGGAATTGGAGTTACAATGATTTATTTAGGCAATTTCCAAAATTGGGTGCAAATCTGCCATTTTTATGGATCTAGGGACTTGAAAAATATTTTCCAGGGGCTAGAAATAAGTGCCAGGGGCCTATTGGTGATTTCTGGTAAATTTCTGTACCAAAACATTGCAAGGAAAAATAAAAGTTTTATTGGTGGGAGGTGGGATTCGAACCCACCTCCTCTGGCATTGCGCTGGGGAGCCAAACCAGTGGGCTGATGGCTTGTGTGTTGAAACGAAGGGGTTCTCGGTGGGGTTAAGTTGTGATTGCGGGATAGATCTGAAACTAACTGAACACGCATACGTACAGACCTCGACAGAAACCATGCCAGCGATGGTTGCTGCCCTCGCCGGAGGGGGCGCCGCGGAGGAGGGGCTCGGGGGGTGCGGCCCTAGGGAGAGGAGGGAGGAGGCGAGTGGGGGAGAGGAGGAGGAGGTGCGGCCTCACCTTGGTTGGCCTCGAGCAGGAGGTGTTGGGGGCGGACAGCAGGCAGAGGAGGCAGGGAAGGCCGGCGATGAAGGGGGATGGCGCCGGCGAGGTAGTCGTTCTCTTCACGAATCCTTGCGCGGAGAGGAAGAGGGTGTTGAGGCGGTTCCATTCCCGCCATGGGGAGCTCCCGGGACAGCCTACATCGACCACGCCAACCTCCACAAATTTCGGCCATGGAAGGGGGGGTTTCAGGTTCAGTATAGGTTCAGAGAGAGAGGGAGTGGAGAGAAAAGAGAGGGAATGGAGGCGGCTTGAGGGAGAAGGAGGGAGAACTAGGGCTAGGCTAGGGCACCGAGGGGGATAGAAATAGAGGAGGAGATGCTTGTACGGCATGCATCCAGGAGGGGGAGAGGAGATCGTGTGGCTGTTTGCCTGTTCGTACAGGAAGTGACGTGGGGAGGAAGAAGACAACGATGAAGGGGTATCGGGCCAAAAAAACAGGGAACTGGGCTGGGCTTCGGGGTAGGAAAGAAAGGTGGGCTGGCTGGTGCCTCTCCTCTCCTTTTATTTATTTTTGATCTGCAGTTTTTTTTTGTAACAAAAGAGAAAGGGAAAGTTGGAGGGTTTTGGTGTTAGCAATTTCATAGAAAATATTAGGGTGAGATTAACATGTCAAATACCACCAACTACCAAGATTGGACTTCAAAATTATTTGAGTTTTTGTGATGTTTGGAAATAAACCAAATTTAGATGATTTTTAAGAGTTGAAATGATTAATGAAATCACCCTCTTAATAAAGTGACCCAAAAGAATTAATTGGAAAGCAAGGGATGAGAGAAAGTTTTGGTTATTATTTTTATAATTTCAAATTGGTTTTGTTTGAAAAATATTTGACTTGAATTGGAATATGTTGTTAATTGATAGAAACAACCATTTAATAGGGTGAACCCTACTATTAGTTGGATTAGAATTATTGGAATGGTTTGATATTTGACAATTTCCAAATGAGGTGTTGATGATTATTTTGCTTTGAATTTGAAAACCAATTTGGAATTAATTAGTGAAAATAAAGGCACCATTTTATTAGTTGATCAACATGGAATAAAATGGAACAATTTGGTTGTTTTCATTTGGAATAACATTTTGGAAATTGTAACATCACAAGGATGAAACAAAAGGTTTGAATTTTTGGTTTGGAATTCAAATAGAAAACAAAGGAAAACAACTGAAAACAGTTGGAAAACAAATGGAAAACAAACAAAACAAATGCAACCAACATGATGCCATGATGCAAAACATAAAATAACAGAGAGCAAACATTCTAAAGGCTATTTTTCAGACTTGGGATGTTACAAAACGCCCCCCCTTGAAGGAATCGCGCCCCGAGATTCCCACTGAGAAAATAAAAGGTCCGGAAACTTCTTGGAAAGATCCACTTGAGCTGTGACACGTGAAACACATCGTGCACATTGGATAGACGTCAGGGAATTAGCAAACCACCGGAACATTTTCAAGTAAAGGGGAGAGATTTTGCACCAAGGGTGTATAGCTGAATGGATTTTGATTCATTTGGAGAATGGACTATCTGTAATAAGGGTGGAACAGAGTTATTGACATCAATGCAACACCAAGAATAACATCAATGTCAGAATCATCAACATGAGAGTAACGAGGAATATGTGGCCTCCCATTAGAATTGGATTGTTCTTACTTATCTTGGAAGTCAACATTTGAGATCCCGGGGAGTGAACAGAGTTTTGATTGCTTAGTGGAACCAGAATTGGGTTGTATGTTGTGTAAAAGATTGTTGACACAAAGGAATGTGATGCTCCGGTATCAAATAACACTTTAACTGGATAAGAGTTTACGAGGAAGTTTTGATTAGACGCCGGTAGAAGATTTGAAGTGGAAAACAACAACAAGATTTCAACGGACGAAAAGGATGTTTAGAGGAGCAGGATAACGAAGCAACACCGGGAAAACGAGAACAAGATTCCTGAGGTACTACGGAAAAACCCATCCGGGCTTCTAAAGGATCAATATCTACTGCTTAAGGAATAGAGGATCTGCTTCCGGGGCTTACACGCCTCCGTTCTCAATCATGAGTAGGCAACATGATAAATCACGTCACAACCACCTCCATTCCTATGGTCTAGTAGATATAACCATCCTAGAGAAACCAGAATTCGTGAAATCCTAAATTGAAAGTTTAGATGAGAAGGGAGAAATCAACGTTGCACTTCCTTACCAGAAAAGGGAGGGAGGGTGGGGAAAGAAGAAAAAGAACAGAATTCCTACTCTCACGTTTCATTTTTCTTATATAGCTACAAAATAGTTTCTAGACTCAAACTGCGACCAGTAAAAAGGGATCCTACAGGCAGACAGGCTCTGATACCATTGTCGCACCCTGATTTCTAGGGGATACTCACCGTACGAACTGGATAGCAGATGCTTGGATTATGGGGCATAACTGCTCCCACGTCCCAGCTTCCTGGTAGGCCTGCGCTTATGCGCGACAACACAAGCCCTGCTATTCCATCGTCGATGTAAACTATCCACTAGAGGTCAAAGGCACTTCCGTCGACGTACTTCAAACCATACACACATGGTACGTCAACGGCGTTTAACAAGTGATATCACAACAGATCTCTACGACACAAAAGATTGAAATAAGTTGCAAATGGCTCTCATTAGAGCAGAAATAGCAAATACAATCATTCAGAGGGCACCTGCCCCAACAATACATCATTACAATACAGCGGAAGCATTCAACATGTCTGAGTACAGACAAGAACCAAATAGGCCTAAGAGGCCGGAAACAAACAGACGGAGCCCATCCACGAAGTCTCGGATCCTGCCCGGGTCCGCTATCTACTCGTCAGCAGTCTCGTCATACTCCACGTAGCTGCCACCATGAAGATCCTCGGAAACGTCGTCTGCGTAAACCACAGCCCCAAAGGGGTCAGTACATAAACGTACTGGCAAGCAAGACTCACAGTTCACCAAAGTGTAACCCGTCAACACCAAGTACAGAAACCTTGGTTCAACGGAAGAAAGGGGATATAAAAGATGCTGCAACTGGCTGCGCTAAACAACTACAGAGATTCTAACACTTCCGACTAACAGAAAAGAGATAAGATCGAGGATTGTAACCAACTGAAAGATAACTTCAAACAAACCCATCCTGGATCTCGCCCCTTATCCAAAGAAGCAATCCGAGGATAACTCACACAGTTGAAATAAGGTGAATCAAGTTATTGTGTGGATAAACTGTTACTAGTCAAGTTATTAATCATTGGGTGAAACAGGTTTGATCATTATGTTTAAGTTGTCCTGAGTACTTGTTAGCCAGTACTTTCACCAAGTAATCCATAACCGCGGAAAACACGGCTTCTCGAGAAGATTATCCCTGCAGGGTTGCACCAATTTGGCCGTACACTCATGAATATCCCGCCAGATGGGAGATCACCCCACCAAGCGGGGCACTCAACACAACCAACCATTCTTCGCATCAAGCCCAAAGAACCTTGGGCGCACGGCTAATCAAGCCCAGAAGAAAATGGACCATCATAGCACTCTAAGACCGTGTCCCCCTATATGCCGACTACGAAAGTTCCACCCTGGCCTGGGCTCGCAAAAACATGATGCGGCAAATGGAAAACACGAACTAATGAGGCGATTTGGACGAGATGCGAATCAGGTCAAGTTGAGGGGGGCGCCCATACTCGCTTCCCAAATGCGGGTAGTGCGCTCATCATGGATCAGTAGACAAGACCCTTTTCCTATTAGGGTCGACACTAGCAGGCTTCAAAACCTCTCATGGGCTTCCTGCCGGTGCCTTATCATCAAATTTATTATTAATAGTAACATTAGCATGATTGATTGATTAAACATCGAGCCCCCACAACGTAATAGAAATAGTAACAGAAAGTAACGGGTAACAGACTCGAGCAAAAACAACCTAAGCATGCTAGATAAGACTAAGGCAACAAGCAAGGGGTTTTAGGTATGGAGGTGAGGCAATATCAAGGTTAAGGGATTCATGTGATGGGTTCGTAACAGAAACAACTACTACTAAGGCTTAGCAGAAAAGAACAACGGAAAGTATCGGTAATCAATGTTGAAAGGAACACGATGGTTCATGTGAGTGATAACTTGCCTGCAAAACCCAGTAGCCTGGTACTGAGCTAAATCCTTGGAAGGGGTGTCGTAAGTATCGTCGGTCTCAACGTCGTCGTATATCCGGGAAGAAGCAAACAAACATTGCAGAAAGATAAACAATCAATATCATGGCATAGGTGCACAAACATGGGATGATGCATGTCAATTTAATTGATGCAACAACATAAACTAGTTGACAAGATAGAACAGGATTAAATGGACCCATATGCAATTGGATTGCATATGGAAAGCCCATGATTTCTGGTTGAATTAATTGTTTTATAACTAATCAAATTGTGTAAGTGAATTAGCATGATGCATGGATGAGGAAAACAACCAAATAACAACAATAGAAACAAATGGAAATATGGTTTAACAAGTTTGGAAATTCATTCATTAAGTGTTGGAATTTTGGTTACTTAAAGGTGCCACACAAGCATTTGTTGTTTTCACCAATTTTAATTGTTCAAAATAGATAACAAAGTTTATATTTGAAAAGAAAACAAGATTTTAGTTGGATTACATGTTTCAAATATTGAAATTGGAATTAGGATGAATTTATTATGAATTAAACAAGTTTAAGCAAGAATTAAATGAATTTAATTCAAACATGAACTTATTTGAATTTTTATTTGTTCAAAGCATTAAACCAAATTCATATTTGAAAAGTTTATACTTTTAGGGTTGGAAAACATATTTTATATGTCCCAAAAGAATTTGTTTTGATCAAGTTATGAAATTAACAATTTTAAATGAATTAAACAAGGATTAAATTATTTAACCACTTTTAATTATTCAAAACAGAAAACAAAGTTTATATTTGGAAAGAGGGTTTAATTTTGCATGGAAAACATATTTCATTTGTGGAAATTGGATTTAAAATGAGCAAGTTATTATTTTGGCAATTTTAATTGCAATAAACAAGAAACAGTTGTTTTCAGCAATTTAAATTATTCAAAACAGCAAACAAAAATTATATTTGGAAAGTACATGAAAAATTGATTGGAAAACATATTTGGTTTGTGAAATTTGGAATTTTTATGAGCAAGTTATGAATTTTGCAAATTTAAGTGAATTTGACAAGTTTTCAAATTTTGCACCAATTTAAAATATTCAAAACAGTAAA
This sequence comes from Alopecurus myosuroides, assembly GCA_028641055.1. Taxonomy (NCBI): domain Eukaryota; kingdom Viridiplantae; phylum Streptophyta; class Magnoliopsida; order Poales; family Poaceae; genus Alopecurus; species Alopecurus myosuroides. The sequence continues at coordinate 430,068,033 of CM054060.1, forward strand.
CAAATTTCATATTTGGATAGAACATTTAATTTGGTATTGAAAACATATAAAAAATGTTGGAATTGGAGTTACAATGATTTATTTAGGCAATTTCCAAAATTGGGTGCAAATCTGCCATTTTTATGGATCTAGGGACTTGAAAAATACTTTCCAGGGGCTAGAAATAAGTGCCAGGGGCCTATTGGTGATTTCTGGTAAATTTCTGTACCAAAACATTGCAAGGAAAAATAAAAGTTTTATTGGTGGGAGGTGGGATTCGAACCCACCTCCTCTGGCATTGCGCTGGGGAGCCAAACCAGTGGGCTGATGGCTTGTGTGTTGAAACGAAGGGGTTCTCGGTGGGGTTAAGTTGTGATTGCGGGATAGATCTGAAACTAACTGAACACGCATACGTACAGACCTCGACAGAAACCATGCCAGCGATGGTTGCTGCCCTCGCCGGAGGGGGCGCCGCGGAGGAGGGGCTCGGGGGGTGCGGCCCTAGGGAGAGGAGGGAGGAGGCGAGTGGGGGAGAGGAGGAGGAGGTGCGGCCTCACCTTGGTTGGCCTCGAGCAGGAGGTGTTGGGGGCGGACAGCAGGCAGAGGAGGCAGGGAAGGCCGGCGATGAAGGGGGATGGCGCCGGCGAGGTAGTCGTTCTCTTCACGAATCCTTGCGCGGAGAGGAAGAGGATGTTGAGGCGGTTCCATTCCCGCCATGGGGAGCTCCCGGGACAGCCTACATCGACCACGCCAACCTCCACAAATTTCGGCCATGGAAGGGGGGGTTTCAGGTTCAGTATAGGTTCAGAGAGAGAGGGAGTGGAGAGAAAAGAGAGGGAATGGAGGCGGCTTGAGGGAGAAGGAGGGAGAACTAGGGCTAGGCTAGGGCACCGAGGGGGATAGAAATAGAGGAGGAGATGCTTGTACGGCATGCATCCAGGAGGGGGAGAGGAGATCGTGTGGCTGTTTGCCTGTTCGTACAGGAAGTGACGTGGGGAGGAAGAAGACAACGATGAAGGGGTATCGGGCCAAAAAAACAGGGAACTGGGCTGGGCTTCGGGGTAGGAAAGAAAGGTGGGCTGGCTGGTGCCTCTCCTCTCCTTTTATTTATTTTTGATCTCCAGTTTTTTTTTGTAACAAAAGAGAAAGGGAAAGTTGGAGGGTTTTGGTGTTAGCAATTTCATAGAAAATATTAGGGTGAGATTAACATGTCAAATACCACTAACTACCAAGATTGGACTTCAAAATTATTTGAGTTTTTGTGATGTTTGGAAATAAACCAAATTTAGATGATTTTTAAGAGTTGAAATGATTAATGAAATCACCCTCTTAATAAAGTGACCCAAAAGAATTAATTGGAAAGCAAGGGATGAGAGAAAGTTTTGGTTATTATTTTTATAATTTCAAATTGGTTTTGTTTGAAAAATATTTGACTTGAATTGGAATATGTTGTTAATTGATAGAAACAACCATTTAATAGGGTGAACCCTACTATTAGTTGGATTAGAATTATTGGAATGGTTTGATATTTGACAATTTCCAAATGAGGTGTTGATGATTATTTTGCTTTGAATTTGAAAACCAATTTGGAATTAATTAGTGAAAATAAAGGCACCATTTTATTAGTTGATCAACATGGAATAAAATGGAACAATTTGGTTGTTTTCATTTGGAATAACATTTTGGAAATTGTAACATCACAAGGATGAAACAAAAGGTTTGAATTTTTGGTTTGGAATTCAAATAGAAAACAAAGGAAAACAACTGAAAACAGTTGGAAAACAAATGGAAAACAAACAAAACAAATGCAACCAACATGATGCCATGATGCAAAACATAAAATAACAGAGAGCAAACATTCTAAAGGCTATTTTTCAGACTTGGGATGTTACACCTGCTCATCCTCATCCATGGACGATGCGTCCGTCGCTGCCCGCTCTCCCTCTCTATTCGGTGACCGCAGCCACGGGCCGGCAGCCCTGGGGCCGCTGTCCACCTCCGCGTGCTAGTGCCATCTAGACGGTCATGGATCCGGTGCTGCAAATGATGCCTGAGATTCATGAGTCGTGTCGGAAACTAGTTCTGACTTTGCCCATCGATGAAGCGAAGGTGACCTCTCTCGAGATTTCGGCTATCGCTTCACTGCCAAGTCAGATATTGCTTGAGATTCATGAGTCGTTTCAGAAACTGGTTCTCACTATGTCCGTCGATCAAGCGAAGGTGACCTCGCTCGAAATCTCGGCTATTGCTTCACTGCCAAGTCAGGCATTAGGGTTCGAAAAGAGTGGTGGCATATACGATGCAGTCTCTCTCTCGCCTCTAGCAGCCACATGGTTTCCGTAGGTCATGTAGTTGCTACGGCAAGGATGCCTAGGGCTCTCGTCACCAAAGAGCTTTTTCTCGCCAATTTAACTGCTGCTAACCCTGTATCCAGCAAGACAGTTGGTTGTCTCTTGAAAGAAAATGTTTACATGAGTAAGAGCCAGAGAGAGACGGTGGTAGCCCTAGACCAGGACAAATCAAACAAGTGTAGACACAAGAAGAGTGGCGCCATAAGAAAGACGTCCGCGGTTGCTTGATGGTCATTGGGCGACGTCTGCGTGGGCGTGGGCGCCAGGTCGAGGAATAGGAACGGGGAGAGCGGCTCGGCGTCGGCGAGGAAGTGTTCGGCGTGGCTTGATGAGATGAGGCTAGCAACCATGTTGCAGCGAATGTCTGGGCTGCCTAAGCACGACTAGCGTGGCCTGATGAATTTCATTCTGAAAGCTGCATGGTCCATACAACTCCTGAACTTCAGGTGGCATAAAGGGAAAGCACATTCCTGAACTCGTGTTACCTCCTCTGTCTGTTGAAAAAACGAAAATCGCCGTTGCCGGGGATCGAACCCGGGTCACCCGCGTGACAGGCGGGAATACTGACCACTATACTACAACAACTTTGATTGGTTCTTTACTTACAATATCTCTATCTAATCTAGTAATTAAGCACGGGCATAACAATTCCTTTTGTTCTGCCAGACCCAGATGGCAAGATTGCTCTCCTATGGGAACTAGCAACGATCGGCAGAAGAGATCCGGTCTGTCTTCCCTTTCCCGTTGTGCATCACAAGTGGGTCAGAAATACGCCCTCCGTTTTATTTAACCCGCGTATTAGCATTGTCTCATGTTAAACATTATAAAGTTTGACCAAATCTATAGAAAAAAAAATTAATATTTGAAATATCAAATTGCTATGATATGAAAATATATTTCATGATGAATTCAGGGCCGGTTCTGGGATTTCGGGGGCCGCGCGAGGCAAAAACTTGGGGCCCCTTTGTATAAGTAGAGATATATAGATAAGTTAATAAAATAGACAACAGATAAGAGAAATGAGACATGTTTTTTATTACATGGAAACCCCTTGTGGAGAATAAACAACGGACGCGTGAAGGCGTAAAATATTATGTAGTAATGCTACAATTTTGATATACCCTAAATTTTCTTCTTACATTTCTAGATGCAAAGTCATGACTGATGGAATCATGTCAATCTCATTAAATAATTTCTTCTTGATGAATAGAGTTGACCATTTAGTCCTCTCTTGTGATATTATAGATTTTAACAATGTTCAAGATATCGCTTATAAGGAACTTATCGGTCGACCCCTAATAAGTGGTAAATCAGCCGATTTATCGGAATATCGATTGAAATATCGGAATATCGGCCAAAATATCAAAATATCGACCGAGATATCAGCCAATTTATCTTATCGGCTAGACACCGATAAGCGATAAATCAGCCGATTTATCGTAATATCGGCCGATATTTGTAACAGAGGATTTTAAATAGTTCTTCAATAATTTCAATTTTTAAAAGCTTCTTTCAGCTGATCCAACTGCCACATGCATAGTCAATAAGATCCAATAAGCAAAATATGTATTAGAATAACAATCTAGTTCTTATAACAAACCAAAAAAAATCATAGCGGACATTGTTCCATCTGGCAAGGTCAAGTGCATAGCACTTAACTTGGAAATTAGATCATTCAACCTTACATCATATTTGTTTTCTAAAAAGAAAATGTTTATACGACTATCTTTAATTTGAGAACCATCGATTGACTTCAAATTTGTTGAACTCATTAAAAATCCAAATATAACGACTGTAGTTCTTCAAATCTACTCTTCAATTGCCATATCTACGGCGATGAATCGCAAAATCAACTAAGTTGTGGCGGTCAAGGGACGGCGCGCGAGCAGACGATCGATGGCGCAAGCAGAAAAGTCGATGATCCTAAATCCTCATGTTTACAAGACGTACAGAGGGTCCCGATTCGATCACATACTGGTTTGGCCACCATGCTCCGCTATCTCCCCGAGTAGGAATAGCTACAAGCCAGCCTTCAGGCCCAATCGTCGTTCAAGGGCCCTTCAATTATGCGGAACTGCCCTATTAATCTATTAATTGATATATTCACAAGAAAAGCTGCGAACCGACGAACATATAAAAGCTAATTAAGTTTTTTCTCTGCACACACATAAACTAAGCCTACTAACACATATCTAAAATGGGCCCCCAAATTTTTTGGGCCCAGAGCGGCCGCTTCTCTCGCCCCCCCCCCCCCCCCCCCCCCCCCCTCCCCCCTTGTACTTGTACCATGTCTCATATTCACAACCGGCCTTGGCAATGCATGTTGTTGAAGGCAGGTACTAGCTCCTTGAGCAAAATCCTTTGATATCTTGCTTGTGCGATCCATAAGGTAGTGATTACTGTTGGTTCACTTCTGGCTTTCATGCAACGAACTTAATTAGCATGGCGTGCTCGTGCTGGTACCTATTTTCGTCATTGACGTCGTCCTGGGGTTGCAGTGTGAGAGGCGAGAGCAGGGTGGGACGGTAACCTCCGTAGATGTTCGGCCATTGGGACCCCGGTAGCACTGGAGTCATCGACAGATCGACTTGCTGGTCCCATTGCAGAATATCATCGTCATTGTCATCATCATCATTATTGTTATCGTCGTCGTCGTCATCATCACCATCATCATCATCATCATCATCATAATCATCATCATCTCTCGTGTCATACTTACACAAGGTGGAACCCTGCAAGTAGCACAACATCTCGTCGTCGCCAAGCCAGATGGCACATGGCAAGCCGGGGGAGTAGCAGCCCTCCATGCCGAAGCTGTAGCACGGATCCCAGTATAGCTCTCTGTCCATATCGTAGTCATCGTTTTCCTCTGGCGGTGGTGGTGACATGACCCAAAAGCGTAAAACATAGCGGTGCTGACGGATATTCCTGACGACCGCAGCGAAGCACAACTGACCATCCAGCTCAAAGGCGTCTGTCTTAGGAGTAGTCCAACGGGTTGGGAGATGATAGGTGTGGCACGTCTCGGTAGACACATCAATTACCAGTATTCTCTTGGGGATCTCGCCTATCCCGGGATCAATGTCCCAAGGAAGGGTCCCCACATATATCTTCCCGTCTATAAACACTGGCGCCCAGACCTCCATCGGGCGACAGGAGGAGAAGTAGAACAATTTTCGCCACTCGCCGGCGCTGTCACCTAAGGTGTACACGTCCACGTCAACGGACCTCACGGAAGAATTGAACGACAGGCGGAACAACTTGTACTCATTGGTGAGCGGGCTGAACCCCAAGGCGAAGAGGTGCATCCTGTTCCTGCTCGCGAGCGGAGGCGCGTCGCGGCGTCGGGAAGCTTCATCGTCTCGCCGGTGACAGGGTTGCACACCAGCACCGGCGCTTTGTGGCCGCTACCACGTCCGCCATGCGCGAAGCAGAGGAAGCCGTTGCAGACGTTCGCGAGCACATAGCCGTTGATGATGGGGACGCGGCCAAAGGCCCTGCCGGAGGACACGCTGAAGACGCCGGCCTCGTCGTTGCAATCGTGCCTGCGCTTCTCCAAAACGAGCAAGGTTTCCGCGTCGGCGCCGCAGGCGACATGGCTGGCCTTGCCGTGGAGGCTGCGGAAGGAGGGGTCCTTGACGCTGTCGCGCCATAGCCTCGAGACGCAGCATGACCGAGCCACGTCCCTCGTCGACAGCTTCAACAGGATCTCCTGTACCAACTCCCTGGGGATTTCGCGGCTGTTCTCACGTTCCGGCGTCGTCATCGGTCCAGGCGACGGCGGCAGATCGATTATCGCTGATCGTGTTCGTCAATTATATATTGGAGGTCCTATTTTATTGAGCGTTCACTTTGGTTGGGCCTATTTTTGGCAAATTCACGATCGGGTTTGACCTGGAGTCTTATTCCTGTGTACGAGTATGACAAGGAGTCCCGATGAAGGCTCTATTCTTTTTTCTTGAAACTAAAGAGGGCTCCATTCATACCACCGATCGATCGACCGATCAATTTGACCGGCAAGCACGACAAGTCGATCCATATAGACGAGAGTACGAGACGGTAGCCGACGGCCCGGCTGGCCATGGATCCCAATTTAACGAAATTTTGAGAAATATTTCGTCTTTCAATGTTTCAACTGTCAAACAAATTAGGAAGGCCCATGCGCTTGTCCTTAAGTTAGATTTCCAAAAGGCCTTCGATTCTATTAGTTGGGACGCCCTTGATCGCATTCTCTTAGCTTTTGGTTTCCCTCCTGCCTTCTGCTTGTGGATCAGAAACTTAAATTCCTCGAGCCATTCTGCAGTTTTACTAAATGGCACTCCGGGTAGTTGGATTCAGTGTCGACGAGGGCTTAGGCAAGGCGACCCCCTGTCCCCTTATCACTTTAATTTTGTTGCCGACATTCTACGCTTATTGATCCACAAGGCATCCGAAGATGGGCTGCTCCTTCATCCTATTGTCGATCACTTGCCTTGTCCCGTTCTTCAGTACGCCGACGACACAATTATCATTCTAAAAGCAACTCCAGACTCTATCGTTAACCTAAAACAAGTTCTAAATGCTTTCTCCGAATGCTCGGGCCTTCAGATTAACTTCCACAAGAGCACTTTCGCCCCTATTCATGTTTCACCGATCCTTGCTTCATCCTTGGCTAATGCCTTCGGGTGTCCTGTTGCATCTTTCCCTCAAACCTACCTTGGACTTCCCCTGTCCACCCACAAACTAAGGTTGAACGCTTTCACCCCCTACCTTGAAAAGTTCGGTGGACGGCTACCAGGGTGGATTGGAAAAATGTTACCTATCAGTGCAAGGGCTATCCTTGTAAAGGCTTCCCTTCGATCTATGGCCTCACATCTACTCTCCTCCTTGCTTGTGCCTGTGGGTACAATCAACGAATTCGACAAGATCTGTCGTGCCTTCTTTTGGGCAGGCGACGACCACGTTAACTGCGGGCAATGTAAGGTCGCTTGGGACGATGTGTGTGCACCTATTTCAAAAGGGGGGTTGGGGTTTCGTTGCCTAAAAACCCATAACGCCGCTCTTCTCATGAAATTCCTAACGAAACTTCACTCCACATCGTCTCTACCTTGGGAAATTTGGTTCCGTTCTTCTTATGGTTGGTCGGACAATAAAAGCCTAGGTTACTCTACTCGCTATGATTCCATCATCTGGAAAGACCTTCTTTGTTGCCTCCCTCAATTAAGGGCTAACACGACAGTTTCAATAGGCTCTGGCAGGTATACCTCCTTTTGGCTGGATACGTGGTTCCAGAATCAGTCTCTCGCCTTACGTTTCCCTGCCATGTACTCTCATTCGACTAAACCACACTCCTCAGTTGCTTTTGTATTCTCATCCTCCCCTTTAGCTATAGCTCTTCAACCACGTCTCTCACATGCCGCCACCGACGAGCTGGCCTTGATGTTGCCTCTTTTAGCAAATGTTAGTCTTGACTTGAGCGCTCCAGACGTTAGAGTTTCGAAACTTGACAGCAAGACTCTAACCACTAAATCAGCATATTCGGCAGCTTTTGAACATTTGCAGGATGTCCACTTTGCAACTCCGACTTGGAAGAATTACGCGACAAACCGCTGCCACTTGTTCCTTTGGCTGGCGGACCGAGGAAGGCTTTTCACGAACTTGCAACGCTTTCGGAGAGGGATGACGGACTCTGCTGCTTGTCCTTTCTGCTCTGTCGATGAATCCACTAACCACCTTCTACTTCACTGTCCTTCTATTCAATTATTCTGGTCTTCGGTACCTGCCATCCACTCCGATGTGACTTCGTGCACTACGTTGCGGGATCTTTGGGAGGGTACCACTACATGCAAGGTCAGATCATCGGTGATCATCTGTGCGCTTTGGAACATTTGGAAAAGGCGCAATGCAAAAGTGTTCAGACAGGAAGTGGAACCCTTGAAGCTCGTCTTTCGCAGATGTGCCGAAGACTTGCTACTATGGACTCAACGGTGTCTTAATCCGGCTCACAAGCTGCTTCTCCAAGATTGGGCGGTCTCTTTCGCCCACCTTGCTGTAAATGTTTAGACTTAGCCTTTACCTCCCTCCCCCTCTAAACATGTACACAGTTAACTTCTCTTTCTTTTTCTTTTCTTTTCTTTTTTTACTAGCTTTTGGCTTTTGGTTATTTAGCTTTCTCATTGTAAACATCACCATGTTGGTTTTGGGTTTTATATAAAATGTGTTCAGGCCGGCTTTTGCCCGCCGTAGATCGCTCAAAAAAAAATCACACGAAAGCTCGCTAAAACTTTTCTAAAGCAGAGGACACTTAATTGCAGTTGCAGACTTGCACTATCTACTAAAAACAATGCGGAATTCGTTCATAAGGCCATACACAACACGAAGCTAGCATGTACTCGCTCCGTTCAAAAAATACAAGACTTTATTTGTTCGGTATGGATGTATTTAGATATTTATCTAAATCTCTGCTAAAGTAAAAAAGAAATAAAAAATCTTCCGCCATCTAGCCTGTACTGTGCACGTTCTTTCATGACAGATAGTCCTCCAGTATTGCGGGAAAATGGCTCTGAAAATATTGACAGCAAGTATAGTTCATGTCGGCAATATCATATCGTGTCTCCTTGACGATCTGACGAACCACTTTTACAGCAATACTTTCCTGAGCATCTCGTTCGGACCAGCATGATTTTCCATGGATCTTCCAAACAAAACCTCGAATGGCTTGTCTTTGATAGGAAGATCATGTGAACTTCCATGAATTTAATGTATAAACGTATTCAGCGTAGAGATGGAGCCCTAACTCTGTAATCATATCTCACGCTATTGCCATCTGAGATAGTTGTATAGCCTGCCTATCACCGGTCAGTTACAAGCGCGGACGGTGTGGCCTCTCCCCCCCCCCCCCCCGCTTCCCGCCTTAGGAGTGACCATGCCGCACCGCGCTCCGGACCAGCGGTCCTCTCTCCGTCCCAGACCTCCCAGCCCCGCTCGCGCCGCCATTTTAAGGCGCTGCCGCGGCCGTTGTCTCCGCTGTCTTAGCAAGGATCATCGTCGGGCTGCCTGCAGAGACCCCTTGCGCTGCATCGACTGCTAGGGTTGGGGCTAGGGCCATTCCTCCAAGCACCGATGCCCTCTCAACCATCATGTTGCCCCTGTGCAGCGGCCTCCGGTTCGTGACCGCCTGCGCTTTCCCGTTCCGGCTCCGGTCATGCAGCGGCTCATCACCGCCAAGCCGGCCCCGCGCCATGCTCCGTGGAGCATCAGGTGGCCACTCTGCGGGCTCGCGGCGTCCTCGTCGTCGCCATCGACCACTTCCACGACGCCACTCCTTCGACGGTGGGGAAAATGCTGGAGGAGGTGCTCCGGCTTCCACCCCACCTGCTTCGCGTCACCAAGCATAACCTGGAGGCCTTCTACATGCACTTCGACTACCCGCTGCACTACGGCAAGGCGGTGAAGGTCGGCTGCATCTCGGTCGGCGACCACGCGTTCCTACTTCAACCTTGGCGCGAGACGGAGCACGCCGTCATCCACACATATCACCTGCATGTCAGGATTTGCATCGAAAAGATGCCCCTCCACCTCTGGTCCTTGGAGGGGGCTGAGCTTGTGCTTGGGCGCGACGTTCTGATTGACCGGCTTGACAGCCGAACCTACATGCAGAACGACACCAATTTGTTCAGCTGCTGTTGGGTGTGGGCGTGGAGTCTAGATCACATTCCCAGCCACCACGGCTTCATGGTGTTCCCGCGGGGGGGGGGGGGGGGGCGGCCGTATTGAGGAGATGCTTGGCTACTCCTCACCTCTCCACGAGGTGGCGTCGCCGCCGGACGGGATGCGCCTTGACGTGCTCATCCACATCGACTTGGCGGAGGACTGGACGGTGCGTGAGGCCCGCACGCCGTCTTCGGGGCAAAGCGGCATGCCCTCGTCGAGCTTGTCTGAGGAGGAGCCTTTCCGCTTTGTGCAGCTGTACACCTGGCGTGCAGGGGTGGTGGATGGTGAGGAGGTGTGTCACGGTGCACGTCGCCGCACGATGGAGGAGATCTGTCGCGCCGCCACCTGTGTATCCCCGCGATGACGACGACGACCTGGACGACCATCATCGCCAGCATGGTCACGTCGCTGCAGCCCCTTCGATCTGGGGCAGAGAGGCCACGCACCCCGCGGCTGGGCTCAACGGCAGGGCCGGTCCTGAGGGGGGGGGGCAAGAGGGGCGGCCGCCCCGGGCCCAAAAAATTTGGGGGCCCATTGCAAGTATATGTTAGTAGGCCATCGTTCATTATATTTGGATTTTTTATGATTTCAACAAATTTAAAGTCAATGGGTAGTTCTTAAATTAAAGACACTTGCACCACATTTGCAAATACTTTCTCTCTAGATAAGAAATGTGATATCGAGTTAAATGGTCTAATTTCCGAGTTAAGTGTTATGCAGTTGACCTTGCCAGATAGAACAATGTCTGATATGGAGATGTTTTAGTTTCTCGGAGAAGCAGATTGTTCTCCTAATATGTATTTTGCTATCGGATCTTATTTACTATGCCTGTGACAGTTACATCAGCCGAAAGATGCCTTTCAAAGTTGAAATTATTGATAAACTATTTAAGACCTATAATGTCAAAAGAGAGACAAAATTGTTTGGAAACACTATGCATCGAGAAGAAATTATAGGATGAGATTGACATTGATTCCGTCGCTGATGACTTTGCATCTAGAATTGTGAGAAAATTTTAAGGTATACCGAAGTCGTCTGTGGCATTTTTTTCCCGCGAGGGGTTTCCACGCAAAAAACGCGTCTTATTTCTTTATTTGATTTCTAGTTCATCAACCTATCTATATATATATGTATACTTGTACTAAGGGGGGCCCAAATTTTCGGCTCGCCCCGGGCCCCCGAAATCTCAGGACCGGCCCTCCTCAACGGGTCGCGACACCGCACTCGTTCTCCGCCTGGCTACCGTCGTCCCGCCATGTCTTTGCCGCATGTGGAGGAAGAGCTTCTCTCCCCACTCCCACCAGTACCAACGGTGGGGCCCTTGCCGCATCGTCTGCAGGGGTTTGTCATCCCTACGGAGACAGTGCCCCTGTCTGCGCCTCTCGCGACCAGCCCGATCTCCGTCAGAAGTGACGACCCCTTGGATGACCTGGCAGGCGTGGGCCAGGACAACTTCGCCGCTTGGGACCCTGTGTTCTGCGACCCCATGGTGACGGGGTTTGACGTGGTGTCTCAAGATTCACTGGAGCAGCCCCTCTCCTTTGGCCAGCAGGCTCTGCCCTGGCTCCGCCCGTGGTCGAGCCGCTGTTGATCAACTCCATGTCCAGGCAGGTGGACGCCCTGCATTTGGGCGGCATGGACGAGCTGGGTGAAGGATCTGGTGGACCTGATGCGATGTTGCAGGGGATCTTCGTTGTCTCTCGGGTGTCCATCCTTGGCACCACTCCGTCTCTGGAGCCGTTCGCGGCGCTGCGCGTCGTGCGAGGCAAGCAGGCCAACCCCAGGCCATGTCGGTGTCCCAGCGCGCTACGCTTCATGTAGCCAGGGAGCTGCAGGTGGTCGGCGGCGAGGAGTGCCGCGCTGAACTGGTCGCGGTGGCCGTTGCCAGCGACCTCAAGGAGCCTCTGCGCGGGACCGACATTGACGGGCTCGCCATCGTCACTCTCATCGACATGGACGCTCTGCTTTGGGCCGCTGAGCAAGCGTCTCCCTCCGCCGCCGCCGCCTCGCACTAGTTCCCTGTGTTAGAGTCGACTGCAGTCTGCTACTATTCTATGTTAGTCTTTGTTCAAGTTAGGTGGCGTCGTGTCTGTAGGGTGGTTAATTTGGGGCCTATTGGTGGTGGCTTTCCCTGCCCCATTGTATGTCGTGGTTGTGTCTGGTTGCTGGTTCCATGTTCTTCTTCGTTCGATTGCTACGTTCTCATTTTCAACTCCGCTCTTAAAGTGGCCATGTTTTCATATACCATGGGAGAAATTGTTTGCGGTAATGATGCATGCATATTGGTACTAGTAGTAATTGGATTCATCCGCGCCATTGATGCTGAATTGTAATTTCGCGCCGTGACGGTAACCAAAGGTTGTGTGACCTGATTCTACGGTGTTGCCAAATAAGGCATACTCCTAACAGGAGTGGGACATTGTACCGCATTTACAAGCTGACTATCTTAGCTATAGTAAAGATTCATCGGTGAATTATGTGGGATTGCCGATGAACCAGGATTTTCTGTAGTTGCTTTTGCACCAATACTACTAGGATAATTATGAGGCGTATTTTGACCAGATTTTATATACTCTAACATAGCATCATAAGCTTGGTGACTAGACTCAGTAGCGTAATGATTAATGGCTGCTAATTGATCTTTAGGAAACACTCCATTACTTACAGAGGGTTCGGCTAGGTCGTCGATCATTGGTGGAAGCTTGGCCTTCCCAAGTGAGGTGATAGCACCTTGGCGATCCTTCTTGAAGCTTGCAAGGAAATCTTCAGCGTCTTTCTCCTCTTGCTTCTTCTTCAAATCCTTGAACTCCTCCTTACGCTGCTTCTCTAGCGCATCAAGTTGATCTTGACACTGCTTTTTTAGCGTCTAAAAAACTTGGCGTTGGTCTGCCGAAAGATCATCGAATCTAGGCATAATGATATTTTCGTCACTAATCTCAAAGGTCCGGGGACTCTTGTCGTCCGACATGACGATCGTCCCTAGCGGAGTCGCCAAAAAGTGTGTTGACACACGGACATGTCACGTGTACCCTCGGCGTCGAGCGTGATACACAACACACGTCGCCGAAGGAGCCTCGCCGGAAGCGCGATACGCAAGAGAATCTGGCGGGCGCTTTTGAGGACCCGAAACCCCATGCGGCCGAGAGGGACCCCGTTTGGACGCGCGGCGGTGATGGGCTTCCCTAGGTCGGTTCGCCCTTCCCAAGGGGGCTTTCGTAGATCGAAGCTCTCCTGCACGAAGAACACCGACGAACAAAAAAGAAGATAACTAGGATTAGGGATGAAGTTTGTAGATGGGTTTTTGAGATTGTGTGTTGTGTTCAATCGACCATCACCCCTTAGGTATATAAGAGCTGGCTAGACTCCTCGTGCAAGGAAAAGACTTAGATTTATGTCCAAAACCCTAATTTGGGTCCAACTCGGATGGTTGACCCGAACTTTCCAAAATAGTTTGGTCTGGTTGTACCTTGTTGGTCGTCTTCGAGGCACTAAACGACCTCATATGAAAATCCCGTAGAAGAAAAGTTGTTCGTCTCAAAAAAATGAAGAACTTTAGTTTGATGCGTTTTTCATCCGGGACCTTCTGATACGTCTTATGATCTCGTCAACATCAGAACCTTTCCCCTAGGACATGTCCTAGGCCGTGTCTGTTTTGAACTGAAAACTGCGAGAATAACATGTTGCGGGTCATTTTCAGGGCTCTAAACGACTCCAGATGAAAATCTTGTTGAAGACAAGTTGGTCGTCTCGAAAAGACGAAGAACTTCCATTTGATGTGTTTGTTCATCCGATGCCTCCTGATATGTCTTTCGGCCTCGTTAAGATCGTAACTTTCGAATGATACGAATGCACCGCTGAGACTACCAAGGACATGTCCAAGGACGTGCATGTTTTGGCCTGATAATTCAGAGCTGGACGAGGACATGTCCTATCATGTGTCTATTTTGGGCTTTGGATGTCTGAGCCGATCTAGAACATGTCCTTGATTGCCACGGTTTTGTCTTTTGAAAGTCTGAGCCGGACTAGGACATGTCCTATGTTGCAGCTATTTTTGAATAAAAATATTTTAGCCAAAATCAGTTGTCAACAGAATTATCCTAATAAACGACTACTGCGCAATCAAGCTACAATGAACAAAGGATAAAAATCACAGGAAATTTATAACTTCGTGTGATTTGGTATGGCCTTTGTTCTTCACGAATTTCTTGATGCATCTCTAACAAGGATACTCCATCTCCGTTAGTATCACCGTAGCAAAAATCCAAGGAAATTCCGCTGCGGTGAAAATTGCTTCAAGTTTTTCCATGATGGAGAAACGAGTATTTTCTCCTATCATGTACTTCCTCCGAGCTCCGCGATGAATGTCTGATTGTCGATCTCGAACAATGACAATCCTTTGGCATTAGCCACCATGTCAAAACACATTAACAAAATAGCTATACCAAACCACACACACACTCTGCAAAAATAAGTTAGATGCCTCTAACGTTTTGTTTGCAAGTTTTAGTAGGTTCTACGATCAACTATCGTCATCAATACGCGATTCGATGTAAGTTAATTTTCATTTCTAAATTAACTCCGCGGGGTGATTGAAACACAAACATTATGAAATGTCTTGAGCCTCAATCTAAAATTATTCATAACCATGAACCCCGTGTGGTTCCAATCCACATGCCCCTTCCACCTTGCCGTCATATGAGACCAACTATAGTACGACCCAAATCTGCCGAAGCACTTCTTCGGATCAAACAAGATATGCTAGGGGAAACTCGAGCGTCCTTGGATTGCCAGAAGTTTGTAAAATTCCATACCATGCCGCCGAAAACAAAACAAACATGGCTTATTGGGAGGCAACAAAAAGAAACTGAATATTAGAGAGCTTTCTAATAGACTTGCAACGCTTCTGCAGTACCCGCACAAAAATTTGGTCTAGATCCAGTCGTATCTACACATAGTACGCTCTGATACCACTGCTGCTATACGCTGCAGAATTTTGAAAAATTGCCCTATGTAGTCTGCCAAGATCACTATGCAGATAACGAGGCATGCCCATACATGCGAGGATCAGGATCACGACTCACTGGGCAGCGGATTCGATGTAGTCGTAGTAGAGTTGTGAACAATCGTAGATACTAACAACTAGGCCTAGTTGCAAGGATGTCGCTAAGTATTCCCTCATCAAGTATCACACGTGTAATCCTATGGTGTGCACGCGTAGGCTCGTGTCAATCCATGAGCGCTCCGCCGTCCAGGACTCGGCACCGACGAAGAGAGACAACTTTGTGGCGTTGCTAATTGGTAGTTCTAATCAATTGTGATTAGAGCTATTATGAATTTGGAAGTTCTGAACACATGAGAGAGAAGATCTAATTAGAGCCAGGTCTAATCAAGAGAGTATAACTTAAAACCCAATTAGAAGAGGTTACAGTTCAATTAGAGGGGCTCTAATTAGTCCCTCTAATTCTACTGTAAAAAGAGGCTTAAGAGACAGTTATGTGTTTTGCTATGAGCCTTGGGGTCCTTTATATAGTGGGAGAGAGGAGAGACTTGCCAAAAGGGAGGGGAGAGTCCTAGTTGAGCTAGGAGGTGGTGGCCACACCCTTCCTCCTAGCTCTACTCGGATTGGGAGGTGGAGTCCATAAAGTTCAAGGAATTCCAGAGTGAGGTACAAAATCAACTCGGCAAGAAAATAAAGTTTCTACGGTCGGGCCGTGGAGGCGAGTACTTGAGCCATGAGTTTGATGACCATCTAAAGATTTGTGGAATAGTTCCTCAACTCACTCCGCCGGGTACACCGCAGAGAAACGGTGTATCGGAACGGAGAAATCGGACCTTGTTGGACATGGTACGATCAATAATGAGTCGAACAGATCTACCTTTATCATTTTGGGGTTATTGTCTAGAAACTGCAGCGTTCACACTAAACAGAGTACCATCAAAGTCAGTAGAGAAGACACCGCATGAGATATGGACGGGCAAGAGGCCAAGTTTGTCTTTTCTTAAGATTTGGGGTTGTGAAGCATTTGTCAAGCGACTTCCGTCGGACAAGCTCACGCCCAAGTCGGATAAGTGTATTTTCGTGGGGTATCCGAGGGAAACCTTGGGGTACTACTTCTACAACCGGGAAGAGGGCAAAGTGTTTGTCGCTTGAAATGGTGTCTTCCTTGAGAAAGAGTTTCTCAGTCGGGAAGTCAGTGGGATCACAGTGCAACTCGAAGAAATTCGAGAGGAACTGGCTAGGGGCGAGTCGGCAAGCGCCTTGGAGGCTGAGCCGGTTGTGGTACCTACACCGGTAACAGCACCTGAACCACGGAGATCTGCCAGATTACAAAATGCTCGTGATGTTTTACTGTTAGACACTAATGAGCCGGCAACTTATTCGGAAGCGATGGTGGGATCTGATTCTGAGTCATGGCTTGGAGCCATGAGATCCGAGTTAAAGTCCATGCATGAAAACCAAGTTTGGAATTTGGTTGATCTGTCTGACGGTGCAAGACATGTCGAGTGCAAATGGGTCTTTAAGAAGAAAACTGATATGGATGGAAATATTTCTGTCTATAAAGCACGACTTGTCGCGAAGGGGTTCCGACAAGTTCAAGGAGTTGACTATGACGAGACTTTCTCGCCCGTAGCTATGCTTAAGTCAGTTCGGATCATGTTAGCCATTACATCCTATTTCGACTATGAGATATGGCAAATGGATGTCAAAACGGCTTTCCTTAATGGAAATTTAACTGAGGAGGTGTATATGATATAGCCCGAAGGTTTTGTCGATCCAGCTAACGCTGACAAGGTATGCAAACTTCATAAATCCATTTATGGGTTGAAGCAAGCATCTCGGAGTTGGAACATTCGCTTTGATGAGGTAGTCAAATCGTTTGGCTTCATCAAGATCGATCATGGTTCTTGTTTATACAAGAAGTTTAGTTGGAGCAAAGTAAATTTTCTAATCTTATATGTGGATGACATATTACTGATTGGAAATGATGTCATGATGTTGCAAGAAACCAAAGAATCATTGGAAAGGAGTTTCTCAATGAAGAATTTGGGTGAGGCGACTTACATATTAGAAATCAGGATCTATAGAGATAGATCAAGGCGGCTCATTGGATTGAGTCAGAGTACATATCTGGACAAAGTTTTGAAGAAATTTAAAATGGAAGAGTCTAAGAAGGGATTCTTACCGATGTCCCATTGTACAAAACTATGCAAGACTGAGTGTCCTTCGACGACTGATGAGCGAAGTCCGATGAGTGTGATCCCGTATGCTTCGGCAATCGGATCCATCATGTATGCCATGATTTGTACTAGGCCAGATGTTTCCTATGCTCTAAGTGTTACGAGCAGATATCAGGCTGACCCTGGCGAAGCCCACTGGGCAACGGTTAAAAACATCCTTAAGTACTTGAGAAGAACTAAGGAAATGTTCCTTTATGGAGGTGATGAGAAATTCAGTGTAAAGGGTTACACGGATGCGAGTTATCTCACCGACTCAGATGATTCTCGTTCGCAATCTAGATACGTGTTCGTAATGAACGGAGGAGCTGTGAGCTGGAAGAGTTCCGAGCAAGATACGGTGTCTGCATCTACAACAGAGGCTGAGTATATTGCTGCCTCAGAGGCTGCAAATCAAGTTGTTTGGATCAGGAACCTCCTGATAGATCTTGGTGTGGTTCAGGGCACCCCCAATCCATTGGATGTATATTGTGACAACAATGGTGCTATCGCACAAGCCAAGGAACCTAGACAATACCAGAAGAATAAACATATACTAATGTGTTACCACCTCATTCGCCAGTTTGTCGAACAAGGTGATATCAAGTTATGCAAAGTACACACGGATTCAAACATTGCAGATCCATTGACAAAGGCGCTACCACAACCTAAGCATGAGGCGCACATGAGAGGTATGGGCATTAGATGCCTAGGCATATGATGTCAGGATGATTGACTCTAGAGCAAGTGGGAGACTGTTGGGAATATGCCCTAGAGGCAATCATGTATGATGTACTTCCCAATGTATTCATAAAGTTATTAAGTCGTCATTGTCTTGAACATCTGATACATGTCATTGAATATGTGATTCGATTGTGGAACTATGTATTCATGTTGTTCATGCTAAATTGTCCTTGGTCATAAAGGTTGTGCTGGACACACACACCCTAGACTAATGTGAGTGTTGGCTGATGACACAGTTCCACTTGTCATGGGCATGGCGATGCCATTCCAACGTTCACAGACTTGGCTAAAGAGTTTAGCAAGTGGGACTGACCCATATTGAGATGCGACGAGCAAGTCGTCATTTGCATGTCTCAATCAATGTAATCCTTAGACCTGAGGTTGTCGCACAATCGGAGTTGTGGATCACCGACTTAGGTTCTGTCAAACGATGTTCTGTGACAAAGCAATTATAAAAGCAGAGTTCGGGTCGAATGAGAAACAAGTTGCGTGATGTGGATAATCAAGATGTGATTTTGCCCCTCCGAATGGAGAGATATTATCTGGGCCCTCTCGAGTGATATGATTCAGGAAGCATGCCTGCGTGATGTGGATAATCAAGATGGGATTTTGCCCCTCCGAATAGAGAGATATTCTCTGGGCCCTCTCGAGTGATATGATTCAGTAAGCATGGCCATGCGCAACTCGGTTAAGTATTAACTGATTCTGTTGACTAAGAGTTAGTCAGATGAATAATATATCACGGACCGAGAAGAGAGTTGAGCTATTTAAGGGATGACGATAAATCGCCTATAGTTCAACAAGTTATATCGTGAGGCAAAAGGGACTAAGATGAAAGTCATATTGAAGGTATGTCGTCATGACTCAATGGGACTTGGGAGTCGGCACATTCTGCTAGGAGCCACTACCGATTGATCGATTGGGAGTCGGACTCCAATCGTGTCCAAGTCGCCATGAGCCTGCAGGGTCACACACTTAAGGGCGGGAGCAAATGTATTGGTCGGGTTGGACACGAACCGGAAATGGATTGAGTCTGTGAGTTGGACTCATGGAGGGAATGCGCCACAAGTGTTGTGAAGCCCATTACCATTCGCTATATAAAGAGGGGCGCAGGTTGCCCAGCGGACACGTAATTCCACTCCCATGCGTTGGGAACCCTAGCCCCACTCAGTCCAGCCGTCGCACTGGACCTAGCAGTCCACCCTCGGAGCTCATCCCCGTACGTGTGGATACCGGCAGAGGTCTTGTACGTTCAGCACTTCGACGTTTGTGGGATTGGATCGGCTGGATCGGGTCGTGGGACTGCACTGCCCCGACACGCTTCATCGATAATCCGCAACCGCGCGTCTAGTGGTAATCCTCGTGGCCTTCTACCTCGGCTAGATCTTGGAAGTACCGCGTAGGAAAAAGTTTTCGTTTATCTCTACGCGTTCCAACACGGGCACCCGGGGGCGCCGGGCGGGAGGATGCATCCTGCACCGGCATGTCACAGGTTGAGCATGATGCCACCGTCTTTCCCTCTTTCCCACAACCCACCGCAACTCTTTTGGCTCCATCGCATAGGTAAATGGCGCTCCTATCGGGATGTGTAGGTCGCCGCATCATCACCATGATTAAAGAAGCGGTCTGGCGCCGCCTCCCAACGTCCTCCTTGCCACTGGATGCACCATGGTGCTACCGGTGTGATGGGAGGGAAAGCGTGAGAGGCGGCAGCTGTGATGGGACAGAGCACCGGAGGAAGGACCATTGCAACTTCTATTTTCTATACTCGAAACATATGAACTATTTTTTATTAGATCAGCATCATAAATTGCACAGGTAAAAAAAAATATCATGATTCTTTAGCTTTTGAGAAGTTTTTTTTTTGGCATACATCACATAACCAATTATGGGGATGGACAAGATCTAACATATATGACTTAACATTTGTAGGTCAAAACATCGAAATGCATGATTACACAAATCCGATTATCATCGATGGTATTCAGCTCTTCGAAACCCATGTTTTGCTAGCATGGGATTGAGCATTAGCGTGTTTTTTAGCATTGGGGGAACATTCTGCCATTTTGAAAATGACAAGATAGAAGCACCAGTGAAGCAAAAAAAATTAGATAGACCAGACAAATGGTAAACGCGCAGATGGAAAGTATTGATGTTGAGGGAAGAGAGGCTATCAAGGATCCAACGCTTTATTAAGTACAACATAAGTAGGGTATGAACTCTTACATTGTTTTGTTTCACCAACTCTCTTAGATGTTTCATCCTAATTATCGAAAGCACTAAAAGCGATAAAACCGCATATACCAAGGGTAAAAATAACATACCAACAAAATGTGAATTTATGGCAGTATAAACTATAAGTTCTAGGAAAATGAAGTATGAGCCTAGGAGATGCAAATGTAGGATGGCTGTTAGAAAATATATTCCAAATTTGGAAGAAACGACTTTTGTACCAATATATTATTAGGGCAGAATAAATTCAGATTTGGATACATCTTGCTCTTTATAAAATCCTCGTCCGCCTTCTCCAAAGTAACACAACTTGGTGTTACATCAGAATGCATTATAAGGGTCAGATCGATTTGTTGTTCTAAGATAACCATTTTGTTAAGATAACTAAAGATCATAATTAGATCATTTGACAAGACAAGTTTTATCAATTCACTTCAGCCATCACTACATATAGAGTTGTAAACTGCGATTAGGCCAAGAGGTTACGTATTAACAATTGTTCCACAAAATTGAATTTATAAAAGAAGATTTGGGACGCCATACCATCAAAGACAACTGAGCTGCCACTTCATTGAGTTGCCCTGATCCTTGGCTATTTGGTGGAAATTTCATATATATCCTGAAAGCAAACATAACTATTATATTAATAGGAAGATATTCTCAATACTTACGAAGAAAATAATGTGGTGCTTGCAAATCCTCTGACCATCCAACATGCTCTACGCGGTCACAACCAGCGCTCATGTGCATACCCTAAATCTTGGCGATTGAAGTTTCAGCCAAACGAGATAAACCTGATTGCCTGCACAGCTGCATATATCCGTTGAATGTCCTAGAGTTGTGACTGTAAATATATAAAAAATACAAGCAGGTCAAAGTACAAGCTTCCTCGCTCCAACAACATCAACAAGGATATAGCCAGCCTTCATAAAAGGCATGTGGAATGAAAACAAAGAACAATAGTAGATTACTTACATAAGTGGATTATAAGATTTAAACTTTAATCTTCTATAAGAACTATCATCGATATCTCCCTATCATCCTGAACCCGTCAAAATGGAAATTACATGGATTATATTTATTACTGCTAAGTACCAGATTCTGTGCTAAAACTATTGCCTGTGGATCCAGTTAAGTGCAAGTATAATGAATTTCCATTATAACCTATAAGAACTACTAATCATAGCTTTAGAGTTCACACTAAATAGCACTGACAAGCATTATCTTGTAGTGTTTTTCTCTTCTTGATTACCATTCATTCATACACGAGAAAATGGTGGCATCTACATGCAACATGATTCTAAGTCTCTAACATCTTACAAGCTCTGAAACATGAGTTGACATAATTGTACAGTACGAAGTGAATTATTGGAAGACAAGAATTTTTACCCAGAAGAACAGGGGCATGGAGGGTCCGATGACTGGTTTCTGAAACTGGTATGTCGAGAAGGACAACGGCAAGCAGCATAACTCCCCGGAACTTCCGCCTCTTCTCCCCTGGCTGCCTGGCATCTCATTTTTTTTTACTGAGGTGACTAAAAAGGATAAGAAAACGAAAAACGACTAATGAGAACATAAAATAACTTAAGAAATGTAATCATATACAACTACTAAAAGAAATGTATTCTAGCTCACACATCAGTATTTGATGTGATCAATCTTCTAGCATTAAAAAATCTTCTAGCATTAAAACCAATACAAAGGAACGAAAAAACTGGAGCAACACCCGCATACATCAATTTTAGTCAAATAATGAGTTGATTTAGTACCTCTAAACCAGAACTAATTTCAACATAAGTCACCTGTAAATATTACTAATCCAAACATGCAAATCCATATTCTACTGCTCCCGTTCAGGTAAGCATCAATGAAACAATATATGTTGAGAACTTTTCTATGAGATAGCAGGTAAATCAACAAGAAGCCTGTTATTTCGACCTCAGCTTTCTAGACAACGGTCTTGTGGGAGTCCACACTATAAATTAAGGGTGTAGGTGATTCGGGGGATAACGCGCAATTCGAAAACTTCTAAAATTGAAATGCTAGATAGTGACGTTACAAACCCATTCAGCCTTAGTGTATGCCGAGCCATGTCGAGAACTTGACATATACGGAGAAAAGTACTCTGGTATAGATAACCCAATGATGAGTGAAACACAAACAATGAGAAGAGGTTGCGCACAGAAGTCATCTGGTGAACTGCAGATAGGATAGCCCAACTATGAAAAAATAGCTTTCAGTTTGACTGGATACTTACCAATAATACCAAACATAACACGAGAATGGTGGCAAAAAGTTCTCTAAATTTTCCTACAACCATGACATGCTCAGATCTTTGAAAAAACTAACACAAATCTATGTCACCGGATAGATAAAAAGTTTATCTAGTATGGAGAAGATCATTAAACCTGCAGAAATCTGTGCCACTCTCCACTGCCACTAATCCTTGTGGATCAAAGAAGACCAAGATTTTCACTGTATTGCATCCAAATATTCTGCATAATTATGTTCACACGCAAAAATCTGCATCATCAAAAAGTTCTCTGGGTACATAAGAACTGATTTCATTTTATGACTGAAATGTTGGAAGAAAGGCATCGACCCTAAACTGAGACCTACCTAGATCAACGGTGCCCCATCAGCCTTGTCAGCGCCCCGTGCTCTACTGTACTAACGTTGCGCCAACGACAATGGGCATGCCTCTCTAGCGCTCGCACTCGGCTCCCCGTGTTGCACTCCACTAACGGCGCCGCTCCAGCGGCAACGATAACCAATCACGAAGATTAATCATTCATGTACCCAAGGCTGTAGGTATGCAGGTGCAAAAGGTCAAGCTTAGCAAAAAATAACAAATTACCTACACTTCCAAGATCCTGAATAGGGTAGTGAATTGCTGAATGATTCCGAGAGAAAAAATCTCCAACAATTTTTTAATAATCAACATTTGCTTCATGGACTTGGTTCTTCACGGACCCTCCTCAAGGCCCTGCTAAACGAACTTGATTCAGACTTCAAGGAAGAAGAAAGCGCATCCGGAGCAGACAGACACCACTATTCATATTTAACATTATCTTGCAAGATTTAAAAATATTTCTCATCAGTGATCATCTAAAGAAAGATAAAGCATGATCCTCGACCTCTGCATATCCCATATCTGAATTAACCCGAGTGGCCATGCTGCAAATAAATTGAACAAAATTGTGATATAGAAGATTACACCTGCATATGTATTACCCACATTACGTTCAGATCGAGAGCGACACAACTATTCACATAAAAGAACATAATGAGGTAGAGGAGGAATTTTTTGAGTTACCATGAGAGGCGAGGCAGTAGGAGAAAACCATGCCTGTGCTTGAGGACTGAGGAGCTTGACGTGGGAGAGGCGCGTGGCATAGCATACAACACTGCCCTTGCGTCATGGCGCTCCTCCACGACGAGCAGCCTGGCCCAGACGACACTACAAAGGGATAAAGAACGATGAATAACCAGATTCACCACAACAGAATGACATAAATGAATCTTGCGGAGACATAATAGATGAGATGTGCGACCGTAGGTGCTCACCAATTCTAGGATTCTTTTGCAGATCTGTAGCCTGGCAGAACGGCCGGCGACGAAAGGCAAGGTGGCCGTCGGGCGCCTGAGTGATTCCATGTTGTGTAAACTTCGACCCAAGACATGGAAAGCAACCACGACAGCCTCCCGCGCGGCCACCTCACTACGGGAATCAGGAGCTACGCCGACGGCCGGCGGCCCTCGGGGTAGGCCCTATCCCCCTCGGCGTAGGGGTACGCCGACGGCCCCCCTCGGCGTAGCCCCGTCGGCGTACACGTCCGTCGGCGTACGTGTCTTGCCCGTCGGCGTAGAGGATCCCGTCGGCGTATACATGTCGTGGGACCCACCAGCTGTCAGAACGGAGTCCGTTCAACGGAGTACATACGCCGACGGCCAAACTAGACCCCCCTCGGCGTATGAAGGTCCACGTGGAGGCCCCCGCGGGCCTGGCCAAAGGCTACGCCGACGGCATCCCCTCGGCGTAGGGGTACATACGCCGACGGCATCCCCTCGGCGTAGGGGTACAATATTTCAATTTTTTTCAATTTTTTTTTTTTGAGTTTTTTTTTTTGAATTTTTTCTGAGTTTTTTTTATTTCACTTATTTAACCACTTAATCACACTATAGTCACATTTATATTCATCTTTAACCATTTTTATTTTTAATCTAAATTACTCGTTTCTACTAACACTTCCCGATCGGTCACCCATCCTGAGATTGCTCCAGCCCCAGCACGCTTAACTTCGTAGTTCCTTACTTGTGAGATACCTAGAAACAACGGATGTGTTGTTGTCAATATTATCCAATCTATCCTCTTAACCTTAACTCTTGGACCATCAATGTCACACTATTTTATTTTGTGAATTCAAACAATTATTTAAGTAAAAAATAATAACTAATAATAAATTTGAATTCAAATAATCTTTAATTTAAATAATAATTAACATTTTTGTCTTTTCTATTTAATATTGAAAAATTCATATCTATAAATCCGTAAATCGAAATTTGACAAATAATATGTCTATATCGATTAGAAAAATGAGAGAAATTCAAATATGACATCCATATAATATTTTCCATCATATATAATTTTTTTTTCTGTTCATTGAAGAAAAAAACCATTTTCCATTTCCCGAGTGTAAAAAATGGGTTTTTTTGTGAAGGACCTACCACAAATATGTTGCAAAACTTGAGAGCTATAATTTTTGAAAATACTAGACCATTTTATATGCATAAATAACCAATTTGTTTCATATGAAAAGGTTTCCATCCACCTCTTTTGAAGAACAGAAGTTTCTGCCGATTCCGCTGAAAACTGGTCAAATTTGAACTATAGGTACCTCATCGTTTGCTCATGATTTTTGGCAAAAATCATTTTTAGGTACACAAGTACCTATTTCAACATAGATACAACAAGAGTTTCTCAATATTCAACCCCTAGCTACGAACGGTCATGCCCGCCGCCTTGACTTTTTCCTCAAACGGGGTTAGAAAATTCCAAAAAAATCAAAAAAAATCAAAATGATGCGAGACCTTCGCGTGGTGTCATTATATAGGTACTAGTATACACCAAAAATAATAAACTTGGAATACGACAGTTGTGTTGAAAATGTGTTCACAAAAATTACCTATCTCCTACGAACAATCCTGGGTTTCGGGCCAAATGACGAGTGTTATGGTCATATCCATGGCATAGTTTTTTCAAATGTTCCCATATTACACACAAACATGCATCTTGGAAGCACGAACAATGTTGACGGAGGAAGTTTTCCTTTTCATCGAAGGAAAAAACCATTTTCCATGTCCGGAGTGTAAAAAATGGGTTTTTTTTGTGAAGGACCTACCGCAAATATGTTGCAAAACTTGAGAGCTATAATTTTTGAAAATTCTAGACCATGTTATATGCACAAATAACCAATTTGTTTCATATGAAAAGGTTTCCATCCACCTCTTTTGAAGAACAGAAGTTTCTGCCGATTCCGTTGGAAACTGGTCAAATTTGAACTATAGGTACCTCATCGTTTGCTCATGATTTTTGGCAAAAATCATTTTTAGGTACAAAAGTACCTATTTCAACATAGATATACCAAGAGTTTCTCAATATTCAACCCCTAGCTACGAACGGTTATGCCCGCCGCCTTGACTTTTTCCTCAAACGGGGTTAGAAAATTCCAAAAAAATCAAAAAAAATCAAAATGATGCGAGACCTTCGCGTGGTGTCATTATATAGGTACTAGTATACACCAAAAATAATAAACTTGGAATACGACAGTTGCGTTGAAAATGTGTTCACAAAAATTAGCTATCTCCTACGAACATTCCTGGGTTTCGGGCCAAATGACGAGTGTTATGGTCATATCCATGGCATAGTTTTTTCAAATGTTCCCATATTACACACAAACATGCATCTTGGAAGCACGAACAATGTTGACGGAGGAAGTTTTCCTTTTCATCGAAGGAAAAAACCATTTTCCATGTCCGGAGTGTAAAAAATGGGTTTTTTTGTGAAGGACCTACCGCAAATATGTTGCAAAACTTGAGAGCTATAATTTTTGAAAATTCTAGACCATGTTATATGCACAAATAACCAATTTGTTTCATATGAAAAGGTTTTCATCCACCTCTTTTGAAGAACAGAAGTTTCTGCCGATTCCGCTGGAAACTGGTCAAATTTGAACTACAGGTACCTCATAGTTTGCTCATGATTTTTGGAAAAAATCATTTTTAGGTACAAAAGTACCTATTTCAACATAGATATACCAAGAGTTTCTCAATATTCAACCACTAGCTACGAACGGTTATGCCCGCCGCCTTGACTTTTTCCTCAAACGGGGTTAGAAAATTCCAAAAAAATCAAAAAAAATCAAAATGATGCGAGACCTTCGCGTGGTGTCATTATATAGGTACTAGTATACACCAAAAATAATAAACTTGGAATACGACAGTTGCGTTGAAAATGTGTTCACAAAAATTAGCTATCTCCTACGAACATTCCTGGGTTTCGGGCCAAATGACGAGTGTTATGGTCATATCCATGGCATAGTTTTTTCAAATGTTCCCATATTACACACAAACATGCATCTTGGAAGCACGAACAATGTTGACGAAGGAAGTTTTCCTTTTCATCGAAGAAAAAAACCATTTTCCATGTCCGGAGTGTTAAAAATGGGTTTTTTTGTGAAGGACCTACCGCAAATATGTTGCAAAACTTGAGAGCTATAATTTTTGAAAATTCTAGACCATGTTATATGCACAAATAACCAATTTGTTTCATATGAAAAGGTTTCCATCCACCTCTTTTGAAGAACAGAAGTTTCTGCCGATTCCGCTGGAAACTGGTCAAATTTGAACTACAGGTACCTCATAGTTTGCTCATGATTTTTGGAAAAAATCATTTTTAGGTACAAAAGTAACTATTTCAACATAGATATACCAAGAGTTTCTCAATATTCAACCCCTAGCTACGAACGGTTATGCCCGCCGCCTTGACTTTTTCCTCAAACGGGGTTAGAAAATTCCAAACAATTCAAAAAAAAATCAAAATGATGCGAGACCTTCGCGTGGTGTCATTATATAGGTACTAGTATACACCAAAAATAATAAACTTGGAATACGACAGTTGTGTTGAAAATGTGTTCACAAAAATTAGCTATCTCCTACGAACATTCCTGGGTTTCGGGCCAAATGACGAGTGTTATGGTCATATTCATGGCATAGTTTTTTCAAATGTTCCCATATTACACACAAACATGCATCTTGGAAGCACGAACAATGTTGACGGAGGAAGTTTTCCTTTTCATCGAAGAAAAAAACCATTTTCCATGTCCGGAGTGTAAAAAATGGGTTTTTTTGTGAAGGACCTACCGCAAATATGTTGCAAAACTTGAGAGCTATAATTTTTGAAAATTCTAGACCATGTTATATGCACAAATAACCAATTTATTTCATATGAAAAGGTTTCCATCCACCTCTTTTGAAGAACAGAAGTTTCTGCCGATTCCGTTGGAAACTGGTCAAATTTGAACTATAGGTACCTCATCGTTTGCTCATGATTTTTGGCAAAAATCATTTTTAGGTACAAAAGTACCTATTTCAACATAGATATACCAAGAGTTTCTCAATATTCAACCCCTAGCTACGAACGGTTATGCCCGCCGCCTTGACTTTTTCCTCAAACGGGGTTAGAAAATTCTAAAAAATTCAAAAAAAATCAAAATGATGCGAGACCTTCGCGTGGTGTCATTATATAGGTACTAGTATACACCAAAAATAATAAACTTGGAATACGACAGTTGTGTTGAAAATGTGTTCACAAAAATTAGCTATCTCCTACGAACATTCCTGGGTTTCGGGCCAAATGACGAGTGTTATGGTCATATCCATGGCATAGTTTTTTCAAATGTTCCCATATTACATACAAACATGCATCTTGGAAGCACGAACAATGTTGACGGAGGAAGTTTTCCTTTTCATCGAAGAAAAAAACCATTTTCCATGTCCGGAGTGTAAAAAATGGGTTTTTTTGTGAAGGACCTACCGCAAATATGTTGCAAAACTTGAGAGCTATAATTTTTGAAAATTCTAGACCATGTTATATGCACAAATAACTAATTTGTTTCATATGAAAAGGTTTCCATCCACCTCTTTTGAAGAACAGAAGTTTCTGCCGATTCCGCTGGAAACTGGTCAAATTTGAACTACAGGTACCTCATAGTTTGCTCATGATTTTTGGCAAAAATCATTTTTAGGTAGACAAGTACCTATTTCAACATAGATATACCAAGAGTTTGGCAAAATAAAGATATTTTTAAACACACACGCAAACGGCCTGCGCATCACGATCGAGCAAAGGAAAAAAAAAACAATACCTACGCCGACGGCATCCCCTCGGCGTAGGGTTAGGTACGATCGAACGGGAAGAAAAAAAAAATTCCTCCACCTACGCCGACGGCACCCCCTCGGCGTAGGGTTAGTTTTTTTTTTTAACCTCACACGCACTCACACGGTACGGTCTAACGCGGAAAAAAAAATCATTTACCTACGCCGACGGCACCCCCTCGGCGTAGCCTATCACGTAACGGCCGCGTTCGAAGGGCGTAACGGGGCATCCCTACGCCGAGGGGGATAGATACGCCGACGGTTCCCCCTCGGGGTAGCCTCCAGACGCCGAGGGGGTGTATACGCCGACGGGCAACGGGAGGGCCGATCCTACCGGCCACCCTACGCCGAGGGGGCCGATAGTTGGCCGTCGGCGTATTGTCCGGCCGTCGGCGTCTATTGGCTCTCCCGTAGTGCCTCCTCCGGCGCCTCTGTGGAGGCACTGTCGCCGGCCCCTCGCTATTCTTCGCCACCGGCAGCGTCCCCACTCGTCCTGCATCGTCGTCGTACCCTTCTGTCTATGTACGCCACCGCTCACTATCGAATCTGCATATCGACAAATCCCTTAGGTGAACCCATAGGGTTTCGAGTAAGAGAACCTGTAGGCACTGGTGACGATCGTCGGCTAGACAGAGGGCACGATTTACCCAGGTTCGGGGCCCTCGTAGAGGTAAAACCCTTACTCCTGCCTCTGTCGATCTGTATTATCGAGTAGATCGGTTACAATGGTGGTTGCTCAAGTCGAGAGTACGATCTCGAGCTCAAGACTTTGGTGGTGCGGTATTGCTTGGTCCTCTTCCGGTGGTTCTCCTGGCCTTATATAGATGGCCAGGTCTCAAACCCTACCCGGAGAGGACTCGAACTCTAACCCTACGTCGGTTACAAGTTTACTATCTTAACCCGCAAGACACTGCGGGTGGGCTCCAACCGGGCCTTCTAGAGTGGTCCAAAGGCTTCCCATCTTGGGCCTCAGTCTTGGGCCTAGGACCAGGTATCCTTATTCGCCGGGTCCAAGGTTCATCCCTTCGTCAGTAGCCCCCGAGCGTTTGCTCGATTGGGATTTTTCCAGTCGGGTAGACGCTCAGATTGTTCGTCTTGCTTTCTTTCGCATGACCATTACAGTCGTTTTCCATTCGGAGGGTGTATACCCTGTGTGATGAGTTTATTACCCGAGTATCGAGTGATGATAGTGCCCGTGTTTTGGCCTATTTTCGCAGAAGGATCCGGCGCAGTAGCTTGGCTCTCCCGAAATATCAGGGCCAATTAATTGCAACTGGGGCAAAAATAGTTCTGGCCTACACAGATTCGAGACCTCCGACTCGAACCCGATGAGGTGATCATTGCGACTGGGCCATAGAGGTCTTACCGAGTCGAACTTAACCTATGGGGGTACCCGACGTGTCCGCTAGGATTTTTCTTCGTGTTGTTGACACGGAATTTTTCCGGAGGGCGCAACTCGAGTTCGATTCCAGACCCTCAAGATAGATCTTTTGGGTCTTACCTTCATATTCGAGAGAATATGGCATCCGGATGTGCCTAGTCGGCTGGACAATCCAGGTCTGCGATGTGTAGACATCGCGTGAGGGAGTTGCAGGATCTGCTCACCCGCGAAATTTTAGGTCTGTGATTTCTCGAGTAAGAAAATCAAGCTATTTTTGTCCATACGAAAGAGTTTTCGTGTCTGGAGTTTTCATGCCCATATGAAAGAGTTTTCGTGTTTAGGGTCTTGTTTTGTGTGAAGGAATTTTCGCGTCACCATTTATCCAT
Organism: Alopecurus myosuroides; assembly: GCA_028641055.1. Lineage (NCBI taxonomy): Eukaryota > Viridiplantae > Streptophyta > Magnoliopsida > Poales > Poaceae > Alopecurus > Alopecurus myosuroides. The sequence continues at coordinate 430,098,449 of CM054060.1, forward strand.
ACGAATTTATTTCATGTTTGAAGCTTTGCGAAGGAATTTCCGTGTTTGGATTTGCCCATACGAAGTTTATTTCGCGTTTGGGGCTTTCATTCGAAGGATTTTCCAGCTTGATGATGTACGCTATGACGTCATGGCGCACTTTATCCTCCCGATGGGACGTGACGGAGTGAGAGCAGAGGCGCTGGCCCATGTTGTCAGCTTTTTGACCGGAAACGAGACGTCGTTCCCGGTTTTTACGCGAACTCCACGCAGTAAATGCGCACGATCCACTGTTAGGATCGTGGCACGAAACAGCTTCCGCCGCCCTTTCGTTTCACCTTCGCACGCGGCAGCTGCGATGGACGCCACATGGCTCGACAAACGGTCAGGATCGGGCGGCTCCGTGTATAAATATGGGCCTTAGGTAAACGGTGAAAATTTCCCGTCATTCTTCCCCAGCCTTCGTCTTCCTCGTTCTTTAGCCCTTTTCTCCGCGAGCTCGCACCAGCGTCCATGGCAGGAGGCAAGAAGCGCGGCGCCGCCGTTTCTTCGTCGAGGGCGACGGAGGAAGTTCTCGCGCCACCCGCTCCGCGTTCAGGCGACTGGCGCTCGCCGAACACGACCAACAAGAGCATCAAAGAGATGCAGAGGGAGGGGTTGCTGCCTCCAGAAGCTGGCAAGCGGGTGCGCCTCGGCAAAAAAGAGGAGGTACCCAATCCCCGCGCGAACGAACGCGTGGTTTTCGCGGACCACGTATCGCGCGGGCTCTTCTTTCCCCTCTATCCTTTCCTCGTGGCATTGTTGTATGTCTATGGCATACAGCTCCATGACTTGCCTCCGAATGCAGTGGAACACATCTCATGCTTCATTGTTTTCTGTGAGTGCTTCTTGGGCAATCGCCCTCATTAGGGTCTCTTGAAGGCCCTCTTCAAGGTGCACGTCTTCTGTGAGAAATCGAGGGTAAAGACTGAGCCCAGGGAGCCGCTGCGAACCGGCGGCTTCGGAATCCATGCGAAGTCAGACAGCTGCTACTTCGGGATGCACTTCATCGACTCCGCCCAAGGATGGATAAAGAAGGGTTTCTACGTCATCGACAACAGCGCGGGTGGGGTTCACGAGTTCCACCCGTTTGCTATCCTGAAGAGGCGGAAGTCCTGCGCGCACAAACTTTCGGCTGAAGAAAACCAGGTTGTCACCCCTCTACTTGCCAAGGAGGCTGCCCTTCGGAACCAAGCCGCTGGAGTTGTGCTGAACGGCCTGCACCTGGCGAGCATATTTCTCAAGCGCAGGATCCAGCCCCTACAGGAGAGGCCTTCCACGATGTGGGAATACCAGGGCGCTGAAGACCCCAGTCGCGTGAGTCGAGAAGAGCTCTCGAATGTCGAGTTTGAGAAGAAGATCGCGGCCATCACCAGCTTGAAGGTGGACGAGGCCTTCCCCGACTGCACTGTCGCAGCCTTTGAGGCGTCAAGGCCTCCACCACCCGAAGTAAGTTTTGTGTTTTTCTTTATCTTTTGTTTCTTTCGGGTCCGAAAGTTTTGTCGACTGAAATTTTTCTTTCTTCTTTTCTTGTGTTTTCTTTCCGTAGAGCTTGGCGGTCGCCACCTGCTACCCGCCAATCTCCGGTGAGGAAGCCTCGGACTTGTTGGCAAGCAACCTGGATGCTCCAGCCGACACCAGCGTTGCCAATGCCGATTCGAGTTCCGAGCATGACTCCTCGGATGACGCGGAAGAATCGGGCAGCGATCTCCTCCACCGCAAACGCCACCGAATGGAGGACGATGAGGCCACCTCTAAGTACGCGTGCCCCTTCTCCTTCATTTCCAAAGATCCATACCGCCTGGAACGCGGATATGTTGGATGATGAAGACAACGACGAGTAAGTCCTTGTTTTCTTGTTCTTAGTCGAACATTCCCTTTTTGTGTATTTTGACGTATTGTGTTCATGGTAGGCTGCAATCCATCAGCCGTGGTCGATTCGTCTCTTCCCTTCCTCTTGGAAAGAGGAAAAGAGCTGCTGTTGCGGGTGGGACTCCGACCACCGGCACCGTCCAGAATTCACCGAGTGCAGCCCCCACAGCGGCGACTACGGAATATAGAATTCCTAGCTTTGCCGCCGGGGCCTCGACTCCGAAGGAAATGTGGGGTAGCTCAGCGGATCCTCTCTCCCTAGCTCAAGGCCAGGTAAACTTTGCTGTTTTCTTCTCCATACTGTACTTCGTCTATTTGGATTTTTATCGGGTGCACGGCAGTGCTCCCGATGGGAGTAGCCCCCGAGGCTGTAGTTGATCGCGTGCGATTGGCTACAGGCTCAAAGACTTAAGCTCTCTCTCTTCTCTTTATTTTATCGGGTGCACGGCAGTGCTCCCGATGGGAGTAGCCCCCGGGGCTATACTCGAATGTTTGCAATCGTGTATAGGCTCAATCTTCTCTTCTTTGACTTTTTCATCTTCATGCTATTGCAGTCACTCCTTGACTCCCTTGTGGCCGTTGGCCGCCGCGTCATCTCGTCCGAGACAGAATGCGTGACCCTTCGGGCTGATCGCGATCGACTTGCCGCGGAGAACGAGCTTCTTCGAAGTAAGTTTATCGACTTCTTCTATCTCATCTATTCAGTTGCATCAATTTCTTCGATTCTGAAACCCAATGTTATGTAGCTCAAGTCGAAATTATGAAGGCTGAGAAGGCGACCGCCGCCACTCGAGCAAGCGCCCAGGAGGCTCAGTTGGAGGCTGCTCGACAGGAGCTCGAGTCCTCTCGCAAGATGTCGGCTGACTTCGAGGGAAGGCTTGCGGGCGCCCAGGACGCTCTGAAAAAGCTGGAGGAGGATGGCGCCAAGCAGGACACCGACCTCATCGACTTCCTTCGCCCTCTGGCCCAGCGTTTTTCGGGTAAGTTGCATTTTATCCTTTGTTGTCTCTCGACTGTCTGGTAGGTCCTTGGATTTTATCGTTTCTCTCTGCAGGTCTTCTTGGCGTCCCGCTGGAGCTGCCTGGGGTCCAACGGGTGGATGCTTTGACCGATTCCTGCGCTTATCTTAAGAAGCATGCTGAGGGGATTTGCATCCTGATCGGCGATGTCATTCGAGTGCTGACGCAGCTTCACGGTCGTCTTGTGGTCGACGCTGTGTCCCCGCCCACGCTGGGTGATCTTCTGAAGGTTTTTCTGGAGGGCAATCTCCTTGACGCCTACGCGGTTGCTCAGTCAGAGTCTGGGGCAAAGACTGCTATCCAGTTTACACTGGCGCACGGAGTCACGGGCTTGGAGGAGGCGTACTCGGACCTTCCCGTCGATCCTTCTACGGGAAAAAAGGTAGCGCTTCGTCGTTTTGGCGATCCAGCTGGAGTCCTTGCCCGGAAGTTATCTGAATTGAGCGCCCGTGCTAGTCGTAGGGGAAGCACTGCCGCGAGTGGCAGCACATCTGCAGCTCCTTAGTATACTTTCTTCGTAGTTCGTTCTTTCGATGTAATGAACCTTGGGATGTATTCCCGTGTTTTCACCTTTAATCAAAATGTTCTTCTGATATCTGAGATGCTTCCTGTGATTGATTTCTTATGAGTTCTCCCGATGGGCAGACTTTTTGTATCATCCCTAACTGTCCAGCCGGGTTCGGGTACGCGTTAGCTCCAGCGTTTGCTACGGATGACGCAGGTAGTGCGGCTAGCACCGTGTTCGTATTTCCCGGCGGGGGCAGGGGTTGTGGCGGTTGGACCCCTTGGTGTCCTCCTCCTGGAAGTGGCGGGTAGTTTTAGTTAGCTACTGATCTACTTTTCTTCGAGAAGGCCTCGTGGATGTCAATGAATTTCCGGCAATCCTTGAGGAGGTGTGTTGCCTTAGTTTTTCCTGTGCGCTTATCTGTAAATAGATGTAGCGAGCAGTATCCGTCGAGGTCCTCTTCGGGAGTTTTTTCTTCAGCCTTTGGTTTCCATTCGTGACTTCCACGGCGTCCACTATCGCGGTTTCGCGTGAATTCCGCCGCTACCATCTCTTCCCGATCGTCGTGATCGTAGTATTTCCTCCTTTTCTTTCGACCATGGCGGTCGTCCTCGGGTGCGGGCGAAGATGCCCTCTCGTTGCGCACTGAGTCTTCTCCGTTAGCCCATCTGTCGGCTATGATCATCAGCTCTCCAATAGTCTTGGGTGCGGCTCGTCCCAGTTCTTCTCTGAAAGCAGTTCGTCGGGCGCCTTGTGTGAAGGCCTCAACCGTTACTTCCTTTGAGATATTTCCTGTAGTGTTTCTGAGCGTGGTCCATCGCTGGATATATTCGCGAGTGGATTCGCCGCTCTTCTGTTTGCAGGCTCGCAGTTCTTCGATGGTTGCTGGTCTTTTGTAGGTGGCCTGGAAATTTTTGCAAAAATCGAAGTGCAGATCGTCCCATGATGCGTAGAAGGATTTAGGTCTTACCTCCAGCCAGCTACGTGCCGCTGCTACTAAGTGCAGGTTGTTGTATTGCATAGCCGTGTTCTTGTTCCCACGTTGGCATTTTACTGCCGTGAGGTAGTCGTTTAGCCATGACGAAGGTTCGAGTGAACCATCGTATTTTGTCACTTCTGTGCTGAGCTTGAATCTCTTGGGTAGAGGCGCTTCACGGATGCTGCGGGCGAAGCACAATGCGCCGCAGGTCTCGTCATCCGAAGATCCGGATGAGGAGCGCGCGCGGTGCCTTGCTGCTCTCGCCTTGTCCACTCTGTTTTGCGCGATATCTGACCGCGCGTTGTATCCTGGCTGATCACGATCTGTCTCTTTCCTTGGTTCCTTGCTGCGTTTTCACGAGCGGCTGCTATGATGTCGCGAGCTAAGATCCTTGTTTCTTGGGCTGCCTTCGCTGCTGCTTCGGCTGTTGTCGCGTCGCCGAGCTTCTTTTCCTCGACCACGGCGAGGCGATTTCTCCCTTCTGGGTGAAGTGCTCCTATGCTTGCGCGAGGCTTCCTTTTCTTTCTCCTTCTCCTTCTGTTCATCAGCTTTTCTGCGATCATAGGAGGCAAGCCTTGAGGCTGTCATGCCTAATCCTTTCTGAACCTTCTTGTATTGCTCGCTCGAGGGTTGTTTTCCCCTGGTTGATTCATCTGCAAGTAGGTTGTTGCGGCCAGGACGGCGGAGCATGAGTTTGCGGATAGACGTTTCCTTCCTCGTCAACCCGCATAAGGGAAGGTCCGAGTGATCTGTTGATCCCGCCTAGGTACTCGGCGTCCATGGATGCCGTTCTCGACGCGTATCCCTTCCTTGCGGGTCGGGTTCCGACCGAAGGTGTTAGGGACAACTCGGCTCGGCGTTGACTTGATTCATCCGCCAATCTTTTCCGATGGGCTAGATCTATTCGAGCCTCTTTGATCGCGGTGTCCGCTCTCACTAGATGATAGTGGTAGGCGACCATGTCCTCGTGTGGGGCTCCGGCCACGGGTGGCTTGCTCGTTCGGATGGCCTCCTTTGCTCGATCCCAAGCGTCTCGCGAGACGCCAATCTCAGCGCGTTCTGCTGCACTGTGTTCTGTTTCTGGGGGTGGTTGTTCCAATCCTGCCATGCAGAACTGGGCCAGTCCTGGCCCGTGAGTCCTAGGCGTAGCTCGGAAAGCTTTCTGGACCCGAGAGGGTTCCTCTGTCGAGAGGGTATGGAAGTTGCTGGAGTTGAAGCGGATGGACTCGCCACTTTTCTCCAGGTAGGGTCGCGAGTCGACGACTCCTGACTCAGATCCTTATTCTTCAGGGAAGTGGAGGACTCCGTCCTTGTTGGTGTAGAACTTCAAGATTCCGAACGTCAAGGTGACGCTCTTCTCCAGATCGCTGAATACCGGGCGTGATTCCTGCGAGTGAGGGGTGACCACGACAGATCCGATCCGAATAGGGCTGGTCAGAGTCAAAGTCGAAGGTTTCCAACGTGAGTTGGATGATGAAGCCGAAGATGCCAGAGATCCAACGCCCGCTGTTCCCACAGACGACGCCAATTGTCGAATCTTCATATCGACAAATCCCTTAGGTGAACCCATAGGCTTTCGAGTAAGAGAACCTGTAGGCGCTGGTGACGATCGTCGGCTAGACAAGGGGCACGATTTACCCAGGTTCGGGGCCCTCGTAGAGGTAAAACCCTTACTCCTTCCTCTGTCAATCTGTATTATCGAGTAGATCGGTTACAATGGTGGTTGCTCAAGTCGAGAGTACGATTTCGAGCTCAAGACTTTGGTGGTGCGGTATTGCTTGGTCCTCTTCCGGTGGTTCTCCTGGCCTTATATAGATGGCCAGGTCTCAAACCCTACCCGGAGAGGACTCGAACTCTAACCCTACGTCGGTTACAAGTTTCCTATCTTAACCCGCAAGACACTGCGGGTGGGCTCCAACCGGGCCTTCTAGAGTGGTCCAAAGGCTTCCCATCTTGGGCCTCAGTCTTGGGCCTAGGACCAGGTATCCTTATTCGCCGGGTCCAAGGTTCATCCCTTCGTCAGTAGCCCCCGAGCGTTTGCTCGATTGGGATTTTTCTAGTCGGGTAGACGCTCAGATTGTTCGTCTTGCTTTCTTTCGCATGACCATTATAGTCGTTTTCCATTCGGAGGGTGTATACCCTGTGTGATGAGTTTATTACCCGAGTATCGAGTGATGATAGTTCCCGTGGTGGTACGGTATTGCTTAGTCCTCTTCCGCTGGTTCTTCTGGCCTTATATAGATGGCCAGGTCTCAAACCCTACCCGGGGAGGAATCGAACTCTAACCCTACGTCGGTTACAAGTTCCCTATCTTAACCCGTAAGGCACTGTGGATGGGCTCCAACCGGGCCTTCTAGAGTGGTCCAAAGGCTTCCCGTCTTGGGCCTAGGACCAGGTATCCTTATTCGCCGGGTCCAAGGTTCATCCCTTCGTCACTCACCTTCCCGCTGTGTATCCCGCTACTATGTCCATGACGATGGCGACGGCGACGCTCCAGCAGCCCTCGCACCCTCTTCCTACCTGTTCCGTATGCTCCCGTCCACAACGAGAAAAGGGCAGAGCCTGGTCAGGGAATGGGTGAGGTGGAGCCTGGCCAGCGGATGGGTGAGGCGGAGCAGCTCGAGGAGGGATCCGGTGGCGCGAAGCAACAAGAGAAGAGGGACCAAAGTGTAAGGGAAGCGCGAGATGGCGAGAGGCGGCTGCAATAAGCGAATGGAATGGGGTTAGGGTTGGGAGCGTTTCTCGTAGCCATCTCGCTTTCCCCTCCTGGATATTTTCCCTCAGCGAAGTGTGACTGAGTGACGCGTGGGCCAACAGGTGAGATGAAAGAGGAAGACATGTCGTCGCCATCCATCACCCGCCACGTGGATAGCTGCAGAGGGCTGGCAGGGGGGTCGCCATTCTTGGTTTAGATTCACTTAGCACACATTTAGATATCGCTTATGTTGTTGACAAACACACAAAACACCTTGGAGACCAAAATTTCATTTCAACGGCCCAACAACAAAAGAAACAACCGACGCCGAGGAATCACGACATGTCGCCATCGAGGGAAGTGTGGCTTCTCTCTGGGCATGACATGGAGCTGGAGGCATATGATGCTCGGTGGCGAAGCAGGATAACTTTGGAGCGTCGGGGGTTGTGTATTTCTCATTTGTCAACCCAAATATGAGAAGTTCAGAACAAAACTATATTGATAAGCGGCCCTAAGATATGTCCAAAATTTATGTTTTAGAACTCGAATAAGTGATCCAACCACATGGAATCAACATTTGTAAGATCTGTCCATAATACTACCCCGTTCCAAATGTAAGACGTTTATCAGTATTGCTCAATCTCGCACCCAGACTCATGTGCAATGGAAGCGGGATGATTAATCCGTATATGTTGCTTCATTTTGGTTTGGAAAACGCTGATAAACAGCCGGGGGTCGTGCCCTCTTGTCCCCCGCCTCCACGTGTCCCTCGCCAGTGTCTCTCCCACGCACACGTGATGGTGGGGTCCGCCCACGAACCTTATCCTTTTTCCTCGTTCTTCCACAACCGGGTACAGGGAGAGAACCAGCGCGCCCCCGCACGGTCCTTGGTAAGGTCGCCGCCACAACAGCAACTTCTGGCACGCGCCCACGCGCACCGCCTCGGCACGGTCCTTGGCGTCGGTCGCCGCCGGGAGCAACGCCGGTCGTCGTCCTTCTGCTCCACCACCCGCCCCCAATGGCCGCCGCGGGCCACGAGGGCGCCGCCACCGACGTCGCGGGGTCCCGTGCTGGACCGGTGCGCCAGCATCGATCGCATCCCTGGCGGAGGCGCGCCGCATCCTGCACCGCCTTGCCCTCGGCGTCGCTGAACGAGAAGCTCCGACGGTGCGCGCCGCTGGTCGGGGACCAGCACCCGTACCCCTCCTCGGGGTAGAACGATTCGCTCGCGGCGGAGAACGGGTGGCCGGCGTCGACATCTCCTGGCATACCCCAGGACGCGGGCGGGGAGGAGGGCTTGCTGCGGGCGAGGAGGTCGGCGCGCTCCCTGGCGACGACGGAGTGGAGGAGGTGCTCGGGGCCGAAGGCGAGGCAGATCATGTCCTCCTTGCTCTTATCCTGGGTGAACAGCGCGCCCATGATCTTGGAGGCCGCGCAGGGGAAGCGGCCTCGGCCGGCTTTTGTGCTGCTCGATGGGAGGGCTCCATGGCCGGATGCGTGCGCCGCCGTCCCTGGCTGGCCTCTAGCACAACACGGGTGCTCCCATCGACGAGGATGTAGTGCTACCGGAGGCGGGAGTGGATGCTCCCATAGACGAGGTGCGGCGGCGACGGGAGGGGTGCTCTCATCGGCGAGGCGCGGTGCTCCGGACGGCGGGAACGGATGCTCCCAGCGGTGTGGATGCGGTGCTACCAGAGGCGAATACGATTTTTTGCTTAATTTTTTTTGTACAAATGATTGCTACAATAGGTTTTTTCTTTTGCTTTTTTTGTATAAATTTTTTGCTACTGTATCTCCGGCGAGGTCCGATATTTTTGCTCTAATAGCATATTTTTTTTGCTACAATAAGGTTATTTTTTTGCTTTTTTAGTATAAATTTTTTGCTCTGCTATTTCTCCGGCGAGCAAAAGTCGAGCAAAAGTCTCCGGCGACTGCTCCGGCGAAATCGACTTTTTGCTACGGTAGCATTTTTTTTTGCTACAGTAACTCCGACGAGGTCTCCGGCGAGTTCTGACTTTTTCCTGTTCTTTTTTTGGGGTGAAACGTTTTTTTGCCACGAGAGCAAAAGCGGGACGTTTTTTTTTGCTACGGGAGCAAAAGCGGGATTTTGGGCAAAAAATGGGACACGTGTCAAGCAGGGAACCGGGAGATGAAAATTTTCTATCCCCCGGGGACGCCCAGTGCTGTCCTTTTGGTTTTGAACTCATTATTTGCATCGAACCATTTTGTCCAAAACTATGAATGATGAAGAATGGTGCGCAATTTTCCAGCACAAAAAAAACCACCTCCTTTAACGTGAAATAAACATGTGTAGGTTATGTGACTTTCTATAATAATTTTGTTCAAAACGTATCAATTTAGACAAGTTTTGCCCAGGCTTACGAAAGTATGTAGCTTCCCAACGGTTGTATGAAAACGCTTTCACGGGCCCAGCTCACGGACTCCACCCCGGAACCCAGACGTTTCCTATCAACGCTGCTTTTGCGCCGTCCATTCCGACTTTCAAGTCCGGCGTCGCGTAGCTCATAGAGGGAGCAACCGCTCTCCCTTCCACACCCCACTCCACCCCGTACCCCGCAACCACTCCTCAGCTCCCACCCACCTCGACCGCCCCGTCCCCTCCCCTCCCCTCCCTTCTCGCCAGGCAGATCTCGCCGCGACCACCAGCAGCAGCCAGATCCATCCGCCCGGACGCCTCGCGAGGATTCATCCATCCGCCGCTTCCTTGCGACCCCGCGGGACGCTTCTCTCGCCGTACGCTCGTCGGATCGGTGAGTTGGGAAATGGCGCTCCGTGCCCGTGAAATGTTTCGAGGATTTTTGTTTTGGCCCTTTTGTCTGATCCGTGGCGGCGCGATTCCTCGATGCAGCGTGTATGTGCTCGGGTGCGGGAGCGGTTCGGGGCCGCGGAGGCGAATCTGAGAGAGGGAGGGGCGCGCGTCCCATTTCGTGGGCTGCGATCTGTTCCTCGGTTGTAGATCCGCCAAGCTACCCTATCCATCTCTAGATCTACGCGTCCGCTAATATCCGCTTTGTAAATTTGCCATTTTGCACGGCCAAAGCCTAGTTCTGCATGTGATTGTTTCCACCAAAGCCGCTGCTTTTGTAAAGGTGCAGTGTGGTTCCGTGATGGAATGCGATGTTTGATGTGCATTTTCGTTTGTTTGGCACCAGGGCTTGGTTCGATCTGAGAATACGTCTGGCCATGGAGACTCTGGTCATCTCGCAGCAGCGCAGCCACCACCACCACCACCACTCCGGTGGTCGCCGGAGGAAGCCATCGCAGCACTTCACGTCGCCCCATCCCATGCGTGGCTACCACCAAGCCTTCAACTGCCGCGCCTTCCACTCCAGTGTCAGCATCGGCATCCTGCCATCCCCGCCCTCGCCACCACCTCCACCCCCTGCTCGCACCTACTACTCCCCGGAGCCCAAGACACCGAAGCAGCAGCTGCACAATGGGAAGAAGCGCAGCCGAGCTATCCCCATAAGTCCATCACCATCAGGATCTCCTCCTTCCTGGCCCGAGCTTTGGGCCGGCCCGGCTTACTCCAACTCGCCGCCGCCCAGCTCACTGCCGATACCCAAGTTCTCCCTCCACCAGAAGCGCAGCGTCTCACTTGAGTTGCCACCTGCTGACCGATCAGACCATGTGGAGGTGCTTGTGCATGCCAAGTCAGCACCTTCCACACCCACTGGCTCAGGTGTCGGCTTCTTTGGTGAAAACGATACACCTTCGACACCCACTGCTGGCTCAGTTGTAGGCTTCTTTGGTGAACATGATACTGCCATTGCGACGGAGAACCTGAGGAGGATCCTCAATCTGGAAATCGCCGATCACTGAGTGATGGGCATCACTGTGTACATAGGTCATCAGACTCTAACCTTGGTACTGTGTATAGAGCAACTTAGAATAGCAGCCTTCTTTTCCACCTAGGTTCTGCATCAGTAGGAGTACTGTTAGGTGGGTTAGCAAGCATATCAAGACTACTAGGAAACTGCCGGGAGAAGGATGTGGTGGTGGTGGAGACTGTTTGGGTGGATGAGGGCACAGCAGTTTCTGAGTCACCTTTGTAGCTTGTAGTCACCTATATGGTTCCAACTTTCTTTAGGTATTTGTTCTTTAGGTTTCATTTCCAACCATAGGTATCCCATCATGATCCAGTAGCGGTAGTCTGCATGATCCTATCTAGTAGGAAACTGCATCAGGCAGGGGTAGGGTAGTAAGTTAGCATTGGTCTGTTATTAGATAACTGGAGTTTACACTCTGGTATCTCTTCCTGTGTTGCATTCTGTAGGATATCTGCATCTTATATTCTTCCTATACATACATTCTACCTCGCCATCTTGACACTCCTCCAATCATACTGACTTCTCCAGTGTTCTGCAAAGAACACAAGGATCTCCCCCCTACTGGCTCTTCTGTATTTTTTGGAATGAAGAGGCTCAGTGGAGATTTCAAGAACTCACCTTCAATGTCCTTTTTCCGTCATTTCTCTGCTAACTTCCATCTGCGCACCTCCCCTCCCCCTTAGTTTGTTGCATATGTAGCATGTCGAATCCCCTCCCCTGCCACATCCAATCTCCATTTCACCATCCGCTCCCCTGCCACATCCAATCTCCATTTCACCATCCGCTCCCTGCCACATCCAATCTCCATTTCATCCATAAACTACAGTTCCATCTAGCAGCAGGGATGCATCTGTTGTGTCACCCTGTATAGTCCGGTCCTTGTTCATGGAACATGTCGAGGATTCGACTTCAGTTCGTATGTTTGATAAAGGATGCAAGACTCCAGATTTCAAAGACCTTCAAGCGTACAAACCATGATATGGTAATTATATCTCTGCTGCTCGTTTAACTTTATGCTGTTGATTTCTTCTGCTAATACTAATGTCGTTTCTGTGCTGTGTTGCTGCAGGTTTGCTTCTCCAGTGCAATGTCATGGTGCATGTACCTGGGGTTCAGATTTACCTACTAAGTTCCAATAAATCTAGTTGCTTGTTTCCTTCGTAGTTAACAAGCACCAGCGCAGCATATGCTACACTGATCCATCCATGTAAAGCCTGCTTGGCTATAGCCGTTTCTGGCACTGTTTAAACCTTCTTAGTATAAGGTTAGTGGTGTTTCACTTTATTAGCAGAAGATGTTGCTGCTTTGTCAGCGTGCCGTTTGAGCACATACTAAATGCTAGACCTTTATATATCGGTATTAAACTATTATTCGTGTCATGTCATCTGTTATGTGCGTGTGATTCCATCATGTAACCTGTTGTTAATGTACTCGTGTGATGCATTTGTAACTACAGCTCTGACCAAGGCCACTTAAGGTGAATCGTTCATGGTTTGTTGGAACATCTTTGAAATGATACTTTTTGGTGATAAACTAACTCTCTCACTGAGACTTGGCCAAACAGGCTTCAAGCGCTCTCAGCTGGTTTTGGATTGTAAAATCTGCATACTGGTTAGGGCATTGATGGTATTCTCGGCCTGTCAACTTAGCAACTTACAATGTCACTGTACCCGGGTCACAACCTGAATTGTAACCCTGAAAGGCTGAAACCGACCAACAGAATTGGTAGAACTTGATGGAGAATCTGTGAGGACCAGACGGCAGGACATCATCACGACCTCTGAAGGAAGAGGTGTTCTTCGGTTCGCCTTTTTGAGCTGAAGCTGTAGCAAGACTACACAGTAATCTGCCAATGCAGCCTCAATCTGGCTAAGTTTTATTGTCACATAGTAACATTACACAAATGAGCCCCTGGCTTATTAGCGATCACCGCAGACGCTAGCTCACTTGCTAGATGGCATGTCACCGGCTCACCGCTGAATCCATTCATCGCCGGTGGCACACCATCCATCGTACCCCCACGTGATCAAACGCTTCGCCTCGCCTGGCTTCACTTGGACCGCCGCCGCCGGAGCAGCATCTGGCGCATGCCGTCGGCGACCCTGAGCGCGGGGTCCTTGCTCCGGCACCACCCGCCGCAGAAGGCCATGTGGTCCTGGAGCGCCGCCTCCATGCCCCTCTTCCTCCCCTCCTCCCTCACCGCCTCCGAGCACAGCCCGCAGAGCCACCGCCCGCCAAAGTCCGCCTTCACGCCCACGATGTAACCCCGGGTGCAGTCCTCCCTCAGCTCGCAGCACTCGCACTTGGCCGACTCCACCTCCATCGCCATTGACGCGACGCCCTCGGTAGCTAGCTTGTGCAAGTGAAGGGTTCTAGCTAGATCCGTGTGGAGTGGTGGTGGAGCTCAGCGTGTTAGAGCTAGAGGCAGAGAGCAAGTGCGGGAACAACGTGTGTGCCGTGTCCGTGTGTGTATTTATGGGAGGAGAGCGACTTGGCTTGTGGAGTTGCATCGATCATCCGTCCAAGTGCCATCATTGTGGCTCGGTGCTGCTTGATTAGAGAGGTCTGGTTCTCAGTGGCGCTGCACCATTGGCTTAGTTTGGCCTGATTGGGGCATGCTAATCAGTTCACTTATGGAAAATTCTTTGCAGAGGTTACAGTGGGGAGCATGTTGCATGATGTGATCTCTCAGATCTACACTTCCTGGCGAGACCTTTTTCATCTCCGGAGCAAGAGCAACTCACACTTTGATTCGGTAGGAGTAGGTCTGGACAAGCATTGCTAATCAGCTCACTTATGGAAATTTCTTGCAGGGGCTACGTTATGCAGCGTGTTACACGATGTGATAATCTTAAGTTGTATAGTTCCTGATGAAATGTACACATCTTCGTGACCAACTCACGCCTTGATTTGGCTGGAGTAGGTGTTTCTGAGTGCTTACTTTGCTTTGAATTTTTTTTTTACCCTGAAAAATTCAGAAAAGAACCTCTTGCAATGTAATTCCAGCGCAGGATAGGAAGACAGGAATCATCAAGGAGATCTCTGCTATATTCTTGTTCCCGGTGTGCCCCATAAAGCTTGAACAAGAACCTTACGCAACAACTTGCTCGCTGTCGACGACGGATCTAGGACCACCTGACAATATTCTCTTCACCCTTCTGCTAGATTACAGCCACTGTTCATAGTATGACACAACTGGCCTTGTCGGATGGGTTGCTTCGCAGTCCATCCCGTCTGATGGCCCATGAAACCGTGATGAGCTGACACTCGTTTGCTCTAGTTGTTAGCCTGAAGTGAACTGGGTGCTAGCTCAGTGGTAGGGGCAGCTTGAACCTTCATGATCTGTCCATGGACTCAGACACTCGAGCTGAGTGCCAGTAGACAGTAGTGCAGACCCTACCATCCGTGATCCGTGCCAGTAGTGACAGCACTGTGAGCTAACTGCACAAGTGCAACTGCATCAGGTAGTCTCAACTCTCAAGTGTATAGCACAGGTGGGTTTGCGTACTCTGTACTGACAGTTGTTATTAGCTGCCAAGGTTGGTGATACTTATTGTTGGTGTCCATTTGTACAGCTGGGTCGATCAATGAAAGGGGGGCAAACTTGAGAACACCAGCTGTCAATTTAATTGATCTCTGAACATACTTAACACCGTTGCTTGTTATCCTAGGATATGGAAAGGCACTCGTACCATGAAAGAAGTAAAGAACGCCGTTCTTCATGATCTCCTACTACAATTACATGGGTTTAGAGACAGTTACATGCTGTTAGTTGCCTCCTGCCATCTTTGATTTACTCCGCGTAATTTTCAAGTGTGAGTGTACTACTTTGAGCACCCGACAGTGATGAAAGTTCATCGTGCAGGGAGCTAAAGAAGCAATGATGGAAGAAAAGAAGAACCACAGAAGAGATGCCGACTGCCAGTGCCCCACACCTTTACTTGTATCTATCTGTATGTGAGCTCTCAGAGCCCCCTGTATATGTATTCTTCCGTTATGGGTTCGAACAAGGCCAATACTTCTTTCATATATTCTCTTACCATTAAGCTTTTGTCCAGAGAATACATAGGATCAAATCAACTACCTTAATGATTGGTTCCTCCACCGGAATCCAGACCAAGTTCTACCGGGTACTGATTGCTCGGTGTATCCACATGCAACTGCCCTCTAACACGTAGGAAGAGCATCTATAACGGCACCCTAATTGAATGTCCGCATGCCCCCATGTCATGTCCGTTTGGGGGTGTTCGGACCCGAGGACACGCCCAAACATATCGGACAAGTGTATGTTTACCTTTTTTTTGTTTGTTTCTAAAAAATATACAAAAAATGCTCACAAATTCGACATTGTAAGTTGATAAGTAAATTCGATAATGATAACTCAAATTATTACGAAATTCGTCCATAGGTACGACTACTGAAGCAAATTTGACATTGCAAAACTGTAATTATCGAAGCAATTTTCGTCAAAAAAAGATGGAAGAACATGGCCTGAACACACGGGCACTTGCAGTTTGAATGGAGGGTTTCACTCCAAACTTATCATGTTATTGAAAAAGTGTGAATCGATCCTTCCACTGGATCTTCTATTCATGAAGTATTAATTTACTAGTTAGATGGAACATGTGGATTTTTTAAGCTGTGTTGTGTTTGAGCTCAGCACTTATACGGTACACAGAGTTAAATTAAATTGGATATATGTTGGATATTGATTGTATATTGTATCTCAAAACTTTGTGCTTTTATTATCAACAGTGGAGATAAAGATAAAGATCAATGGTGTGAATTTTCTTTTCTTACTTCATTTTTGTCCTGGCGGAATTCATATCTTGTATTTCACAGAGGAATCGAAAATGACAGGAATATTTCGTATTGCAAAGAGGAAATGGAAATGACTGAAAAATGCCGATGGATGTTTCTTCGACATGTCAACTTGACCTACATGTAATCAGTAATCCTCGAGAACACGAGTTGCAACAATCTTTACAACAATGAGCCCCAACCGATGAGGCAAGCACAAATAATAATAATACAGAAGCAAATGTAAGCGGCTCGCAGACACGCTCGATTACAAAACTGTAAGGTGGAAGCTGGTGTTGGGTGTAGTTGTGTAAGTGCGGGCGTTATCCATATGGGAGGAGGCGAGTTGGACCAAAGATGAGGGAACACAAGTTCGTCTCTCGTGTTATTTTCCAAGTCAAGGACTCCAATACCACGGAGGTTATCCTTGTATCCAAAATGATACGACTCACAGTCATCAGTAAAGTAGACATGATTTGCCTTGAGCTCTGGATGTTCTTCGGCACTGAGATAAAGCGATTGGTTATGCCCAAGAACCAATACATGGTCATCAAGGCTATCTATCTTCGCAAGCTTTCCAGCTAGAATGTCAACTTTATATATATCCATCTTCCCGATATGACTTTCATACGTTGCAGCACCGTCCACATCTTCATCTTCATCTAATAATAATCTCCAAACTTGGAGGAGATCACCGCAAGGAGCCTGTACAATATAAATATCTCCAAAGAAATAGTCTTTCGTCCCGCCGATAATCAACGTTTCTGTGACCATGGGGCCTCTGAGATTAAAGGCAAGAATCTCTCCGTATGCACCCACGGCATATAAAAGATCATCCTTGTAGGTGCAGTCATGAACATGTGTGTGTGGCGAGGGCAGCCCGGTCCACCTGTCATCCCCTAACCAAGCAAACGAAAGCTTCCCACATAGACCGTTGAGGAGCACCACGACGTAGCGTTTTGCAGACGTATCATAGAACACAAACGCCTTGGGACAGAGTCGGTACCGTAGGTTACCCAGAGCAAAGGCCTGTACAGGCGGGTCTTGGCTCCTGAAAGTATACATACACAGGGCGCCCGTTTCGTTGAAAAGGGGTTCTACCATGTCGAGCGTGAGCACGGACGGAAGAGCGATCTGTTCCGCGGTGATGGGGTTGAGAAGGTGCATCTCGGACCTATCATCGGCAGTGACCAGCCAGCCGTCTGATGATCCGATCAGATCTCTGCTGCTGATCGGCGGCTCCGGGAGAGTTAACCTGTATGACCTCTTCTCGGCGAGGCTGTAGAGGCGAGCGTCGCTGTGGCCGTCGGCTTCATCAGAGGAGGCGTAGAGCAGGCACGGCGTCTGGGGCTGCTTGTGCTGCCCGAGGTTGCCTAGGGTGGTGTACGCGGAGCGCCAGGAGGGGCAGACGGAGCCGGCGCGTACAAGGTCAAGGATCTCCAGCAGGGCGAGTATGTTCATCAGTATGTCCGGTGGCAGCTCCGGCGATGTCGTAGCCTCCATCGGTGGTGGTGGAAGGACGCTGAGTTTCACCGTGGATTTCCAAGAGGCCTCCATTGGAGCAGTCAAATTAAGAAGACCAACTGCTTTCTGCGCTGTCCGTAGGGGGACGCTTGCAAAGTTGCTCAAGATGACAGCGTTTCTGCAGGCAGACGATTGGAAAGTTGCTGTGTATGCATAACGTTTGATCGATCACAGGTACGGACCGCTGGTTTCTGCTCAGCTCTGCTGTATAAGGAAGGCCCAAGACCTCACTCCTAATTTGATTCGGTGACTAACCTCAAAAGAGAAATTGGTTAGGTGACTGAAAGCAATTCGAATTCGGAATTGATTAGTACAAGATGGACTCAGCGAATCTGAATTGAACTTTATTTCTGCAAAAGAATTTCCTCTATTTGCTTATCTGGATTTGTCGTGGTGGTGTCACGGCAGATGCCATGGGATGGCTAAAGATGTGGGAACGATGGACGCTGGAGGTATTCGGGGAGGGATCACGCGACGAGTAGCCGCGTGAGGTAAGATCAACACACTGCAAACAACACGATGTACCCAGGTTCAGGGCCCTCGTGAGGAGGTAAAACCCCTACTCCTGCCTTTCTATGTGTATTACGATGTTTCTCCGAGTAGCCACAGTACAAATGATATCGCTACCGAGTAGCCACCCTTCCTTCTACGTGATGAACTAGGTCAAGAACTTAGGGTTTCTAGGGTTCGATTCCAACGTGCCTCGCGCAGGAGGCGGCGGGGCACCTTATATACATGGTGCCCAGCCGGATACGTCCAAATACGGACAAGTGTCGACATAGTGTGCACATCGTCCTTCTTCCGAGTTCCCGCTGACAGCTTTGGTTCCTAATCTTGGCTGCTTCTGTAAAGTCGTTGGGCAAAACCAGGGGACAGACTGGTATCACTGTGCCAAACACAGAGTAGGGCCCCCTTATCCTGCGACCGCCTGCTTCCACACTGTCACTGTCAGTCAGCCGGCCCCAGATGAACAGTGGTTCGAATAGTTCCAAGTACGGACCCAGGATTCGCGGGATTCTGTGTCAGAACGGCTCCTTTGACTTTCTGGCCCGAGTAGGTTCCCGCCAATTCTACTCGGGCCAACTCTTCTACTCGGGCGGATAGAACATGGTTGATTCCTTCATCTGGTCGTTTCTCCGCAAGACCGAGTAGCAAATTACCGGGTAGAACGCTACTCGGGCAAACTTCTACTCTGACCCTTGCCTTCACCACTTGCCTTTGCCCTACTCTGGGGTAACCCCCCGACATTAGTCCCCGAAGCTGGTAGAGTCTTGCGAACTCGTTCACTAGGCTCTGCCAGCTTAAAACCAATCTTTGCCATATGGCCCTTGATCCTCAAGGCGCCGAGTACAACCTCCGAGTAGCTCTCTGAAAGGTACCTTGAGTTTCTTTTCTTCCGAGTAGCAGTTGCTCTCTACTCTGCAGCCGAGTAAAAAGACTTAGAGAGTTTTCTCACTTTGAGCCTCTGCAGCGCAGAGCACAATCTAGCCCTTCGTGCAGCAACTGAACACGTGTCAAGCATCCACGACCCCGTCGTATCGTTGCCCAGGACACGACGTGCCACGCGCCCAGTTTTCACGCTGTGGGCCCCCTGGCCGTCATGTCCCATCAAGCGTAATTATAGGCCACGATCCGGTGGTGGGATCAATTGCGGCCGTTACGCGCGCAACCCGCGCTTGTGTGCGTTTCCAGCCGGCCACAGACCCCACCACACGCCACGATCGATCCCACTTCCACGATGGTAACGGTAAACCCGCGGAGAGGATATAAATACCCCCCCGGTAACTTCCTTTTCCCCTCCCTTCGCACTATTCCTCTTTCGTCCTCTACTTTTCTCCGCCACCGAGCTCTCCGCCGCCGCGCAAGCTTTTGCGCCGCCGCGGACTCAATCCACCCAGCCAACTCCTTTCGATTCCTCCTACTCGCAACCATGTCTCGCGCCGGCTGGGCCGGCTCGGCCGTCACCACCGAAGACTGCGCCTGGCTCGTGAACACCCGGAGGGTTCCTCCCGGTGTGGAGTGCCGGGCGCCTGACGGCGAACTCGTGCCAACCCCGCGAGAGGGTGAGCACGTTGTCTTCATGTCGCATTTCGAGCGCGGCTTCGGATTGCCGGCCTCGGATTTTCTTCGCAAGTTTCTGGACCACTTTGGCCTCCAGATGCATCACTTGCCGCCCAACGCCGTCGTCTTCCTCGCCTACCACGCCGTGGTGTGCGAGGCCTTCCTCGGCATCCACCCTACATGGGAGACGTGGCTGAGATACTTCCACCTCCGCCAGCAGACCACCGGGAAGAAGGACAGCGCGGGCGTCGGCCGCGCCACCGACACCGGCTGTGCCATGATGGTGCAGCGGTCCGGGACGAACCACCCCCGTGTTAAGGGGTTGGACTCCTGCCGAATGTGGCAGAGGACGTTCCTCTACGTCAAGAACATCGCCGCCGCGAAGGGAGCACAGGTAAACGACCGAATTAACCTGCCCGCTTGGAGCAATCGCGCTCCGACCGGGATGAATTGGAAGGAGAAGCCCGCCAACGACGACAACGCCGTCGAGATAGAAAGCAGGCTCGGTTGGCTGAAAGACCAAGGCCTGAAGAATGACGATCCGGTGGCTTGCTGGATCAAGAACCGAGTGTTGCCTCTGCAGGATCGGTGCCATCTCATGTGCTACATGGGAGGCCCCCGCGACTGCACCAGGATGACCACCATCGAGATTGACAACATTGATGTTCCCGGGCACGCAAGGACCATCTTGATGACGAGCCTTGGTGAGCGACACGCAATCAGGCTGCCGAGCAGCGGGTAGAAGACACAACCATGACGGATGCCACCGTCAAAGATGCCTACCCACTGAGCGACACGCAATCAGGCGCCACGCAGGGTAGCGCCCAACCAGATGCTGCACAAGGTGACGGATCCGTGGCGCCACCCACTGTTCAAGGCGCCACCCCGCCAGTTTCCTCTTCAGTGCCGCAGACCAAAGACACAGCCAGCCCTCCTGCCGGGCGAGTAACCAGGCAACAGGCCCTTGACACACTGAAGGAGGCAGTTGAGAAGAAACAGGCCGAGAAGGAAGCTGCTGAGAAGGCCAAGGCTGAGAAAGAAATGGCCGAGAAGGAAACTGCCGAGAAGGCAGCCGCCGAGAAGGCGAAGGCTAAAGCTGATGGAAAGAAAGCCGAGGAGCCCGACAAGCAGAGGGCCGAGAAAGAGAAGGCGAGGAAGCGGGCCAGAGAGCAGATGCCGCCGCCAGCCTCGGGTGGAGCGCTGGTGATCCGCGAGTCCGGCCCGGTTGCCGCTGCGATCTCTGCTGACGCTCGAGCCGCTGGCCAGCCTTGCTTCCCGGATTACATGGTGCAGGTTAGCCAACAAAACTTAATCGGCTTCCCTCCCAAGGATAAAGGATTAGCCGTTCAGAAAGGAAGGAAGGTTGTAGCCATGAACTCCCCTCCCCCAGATCCAAATCAGAACCAGTCCGTCAATATTGCTTCTCGGGGAGCCCAAGATCAAACGATAACCTCAAAGGTCCTTGAGCAAGTACTGGACACCATTGGCTTCATCGACGCCAAGTGGGATAGTAGGGTTCTCGGCACGGACCACTGGCACGGCCTCAGTCTTGGCTCAATCGACCACATGCGCGTGGACTGGAACAAAGTTGACTTGGGACACAAGCCCATGCATGTTTCCACCGAGACCGCGACCTTAGCTGCCAAGATGTTCCTGCACCGCAAGAGCGTCGAGGACATCGAGCAAGCCTACGCAGTAAGTCTCACTTGTCCCTCTCCGAGTTGAACTTCTCCTCTCCTACTCGTCTTCATTCTTCTTTACCATCACCCCCAGTCCCCGAGATTCTGGCCGAGTAGGCGGATACTCTCCGATTAGCCTCCTACTCGGGTTGAATCTACTCTGCTCTGTCTAACTTGTTTTCTTCTCGCTTCTCAGGATAGCGTCCTGAAGCGGACCAACTTATATCGCGTGCTTCTCTGGAATCATTCTATCGCCAGGAGGCGAATCGCTGCATTGGAGAGGGAGAAGGCAGCTGCAGAGGCAGCGAGCAAGACTGCCAATGATAGCACTCAGCAGCTAGCTGAAGTACAAGGTATGCTTTTAGCCACGCGGTTACTGCATTTTATGTTTACGCCCGCTTCTGCTTTCTTTTGCGCTAACCTTTCCTACTCTGCAGAGAACCTGAAGGCCTTAGCCGAGGAGCACGGGAAGTGCCGTGCGTTTGTGGAGGACGCCGAGGCCACCATAAAAAGATTAGAGGGTGAGTTGCCGTTTACTCGGTTTGACTCTTCCTTTCCTTTGCTTCCCTTCTTCTCTGCTAACCTTGTCTGGCTCTCCGCAGAAGACCACAAATTGTTTGTTGAAGCACACCAAGACTGTGTCAACCCTGCAGAAGTGCAGAACCAGCTGTCCAGCCAGGCCGTTGCGCTGGTGAAGGAGCATACTACCGAAACCGAGAAGCTGCAAGTCCAGCTGCAGAAGGCACTCCAGGACGCCATTGATATCGCTGCCGAGAGGGACAGAGTGATCGCCGAGAAGGCCAAGTCCGAGACAACATTCCGAGCCAAGGAGAAGGCCCTTGAGCAGGAATGCGAGACGCTGAAGAAGACCAATGCCGGGCTCTTTACTCAGATGACCACTCTGCGCCAGATCCAAGAGAGGCATATTTCCAACGAGGAATCCTGGAGGACCCAGCTGCAGGAACTGCGCCACGAACTGAATCGTAAGTCCTTCTGCTTTCTGCATCTTTCTTCTCGGTCTTATTTCTTCTCGGTTCTTCTCTTCTCGGTTCTTTTCTTCTCTGATTCTGAATCTCTCCCTTGCTATTGCAGAAATCTTTCCTGATATCGTTTCCTCTTGCGCGCCTGCTGTGGCCAAGGCCCAAGCAGCTCGCCTTGAGAAGGGTGAGGCAACTGATACCAGAGCTGAAATCGAGGACAGCCTGCTGGTGATGCGAGGTCATTTCGAACGCCTAGCCGGCGTGGGAACTGACCTCGTTCGCGTTGGCTTCGAGCTGCACAAGTTGTTCTGGCCTGAGGATCCTTCGCCAACGACCATCCGGGGTCTCGCCTTCAAGCTGCAAAATGTGAAGGCCGAGTTGAAGAAATGGCGTGCCTCGGGAGCTCGGGCTGGTGCGGACTTGATGCTTCTCTGCATCGCTTCCTGGTACGAAAATCTTAACATGCAACTCATCCGCGGGAAGCGCAACGACTCCAAGTGGGAGATAGACCCCAGCTGCGTGGCCGCGCGCAAGCTGATTGCTTATGAAGTTGCGGAGTGCGCTGAAACGGACGTCTTCATCGACGGCCTCCCCGAGCCCGACACCGAGGTGGAGGAGGACGAGGAAGGAGATGAAGAGACCGACTCCGAGCTGGGCTTCTTCGACTCCCCTAGGAGCAAGGCCGGGAAGGGGAAAGCCACGGCCGTCGCGAGTAGCGATGAGGATGAGTACGAGCACATCGACACCGCCGCACTCGGCTTCACCACCTCCTCGGGAGCTGCTCTCGACGACACGGTGCTCACCCCTGGCCAAGCTTCTGGTTCTTCTTCGGCTCCAGGGACCGTCTCGGTGGCCACGGCCACTTCTGACCAGGTAGCCACCGAGCACGACGTCGAGATGGAGGAGTCCGCCACCGTCCAGTCGGAAGCGGATGCCACCAACGCCAGCACTGAAGAAGCAGCCGACAAGACAGCCACAGAAGAAGCGGCAGCCAAGGCCAGCACCGACAACACTGCCTCCTCCACTTGAATTTATCTGCAATCTTTTTACTTGAACATTTATCAGATCCCCGGGATGCCGGGAGCAAATTGTATCAGACTACCTTTGTTCTGCTTGCTACTCAATTTTTATTCCCACTTTGTTTAATTTGAAATTAGTCAATTTGAGCAACTCTGGCTCGATGCCGAGTTGCGTTTCCATGCAAGTCCCCGAGTTGCATTTCTTATTCACTCTTTCTTCTCGTCTCAGCTCTACCCGCAGTTTACTGCTTTATTGGTATTCGAGTCACAAGAGTTCGAAGGCAGAGTTGCAAATACTCAGCCACTTAGAAAACAGTCATAGTAACGCAGCTCACCACTTAGCCGAATAGAAAAGACGAGTACAACAGTAAAACTACACCCTACTCGGTTCCTGCACTCCTTTTTCCTTAGCAATTTTTCTTGTGCTCATTGACCTTGTGCTTGTTCTCTTGCTTGCCATGAAGCCGGGTTTCGGACAGCAGCAAAGTCGAAGAGTTGGCATGTAGGTTTAAACACATTACTCAATATGCTTATGAACTTTGAAACAGAGCAACCGAGTAGGCAAGAAGTAAAGCAGAGTAGAAACACTTAGAGCAATTCGGACGAGGGCAGTCCCCGAGTTCAATTTCAGATTGCAAAATGGAAAAGAGAGTACATACACATTTCGTTTACGAATGATAGCGACGGAGTAGAGCTACATTCCAAGGACGCTTGGATTCCTCTCTAGCTTTATCTGCCCTGTTCTTCTGGGATGGCTGTACGTCGACTAGATAGTATGCATCATTGTGCAAAGCTTTGCTCACGATGAAAGGTCCCTCCCAAGGAGGAGAGAGCTTGTGCATCCCGGCTGTGCGCTGCACGAGCCTAAGCACCATGTCTCCTTCTCGGAAAACCCTTGGGTTCACCTTTCGGCTATGATAGCGCCGCAGGTTTTGCTGGTAGATAGCCGAACGTGACAGAGTCAGCTCTCTTGCTTCTTCAAGCAGGTCAACGTCGTCTTCTCGAGCTTCTCTCGCCTCCACCTCAGTGTAGAGGGTTACTCGGGGGGAGTCATGCTCTAAGTCTATTGGCAATACGGCCTCAGCCCCATATACCAAGAAGAATGGCGTGTAGCCGGTTGACCGGTTAGGGGTAGTCCTTAGACTCCACAACACCGCTGGCAACTCGTCAAGCCAACACCCAGGTGTTTTCAGCAGCGGCTCAATCAGCCTTGGCTTTATACCGGCTAGCACCATGCCGTTAGCCCTCTCACTTGCCCGCTCGATGCCGGATGCGCGACTGACGCAACGTCTAGTCGGATATGTTTGTCTCTGCAGAATCTCACCATTGCTCCCTCAGCAAAGTTCGTGCCATTATCCGTGGTGATGCTGTGCGGGTAGCCGTATCTCAGGATCACATCCTTCAAGAATCTCACAGCTGTGGCTCCATCACACTTCTTAATAGGCTTCACTTCTATCCACTTGGTAAATTTGTCAACC
Organism: Alopecurus myosuroides; assembly: GCA_028641055.1. Taxonomy (NCBI): domain Eukaryota; kingdom Viridiplantae; phylum Streptophyta; class Magnoliopsida; order Poales; family Poaceae; genus Alopecurus; species Alopecurus myosuroides. The sequence goes on from CM054060.1 coordinate 430,122,929, forward strand.
ATGACCAAGATGTGAGTCATGTTGCCTCTAGCCGGCTTGAAGGGACCAACCATATCCAAGCACCAAACAGCGAATGGCCAAGTAATAGGAATGGTTTTCAACTCGGAAGCAGGCAAATGAATCTTACTTGCAAATCTTTGGCAGCCATTGCACTTTATCACGATGTCTCCAGCTTGCTTTAAGGCAGTGAGCCAATAGAAGCCATGCCGAAAAGCCTTCTTGACCAATGCCCGAGAGGAGGCGTGATGCCCACATTCTCCTTGGTGTATCTCCACCAGAATCTCTTCTCCTTCTTCGGGTGACACGCAGTGTTGCAGTACACCAGTGGCACTTCTCTTGTGCAGCTCATCTCGGAATATGGTGTATCCTTTGGATCTCCTCTGAATCTGCCTTGCAGCAACTTCATCTTCTGGCACGGTACCGTCCTTTAGAAAGGATAATATGGGCATGGCCCAACTCGGTGTCTCCCGTGTAGGAAACACTGGTTCGTCCACTTCCATTGGAACAGGTACTTGCTGCTGCTCGGGAGGATCAGGAGCACTTCTCTGAAGCCCTGACCGATTAGCGAGAACTTCTTCAATGAATGCAACAGCCTCTGGGTCGAGAGGGGCAGTCCCCGAGTAAGGAAGGACAGTCCCCGAGTAGGGAGTGGCAGTCCCCGAGTAGGGAGTGGCAGTCCCCGAGTAGGGAACGGCAGTCCCCGAGTAGGGAACGGCAGTCCCCGAGTAGGGAACGGCAGTCCCCGGGTTCTGTGTTGCACTCTCCCAGTCGATTTCCATGGGCTCAGCTTCCTCGCTTGGCAGAGAAGGAACAAAGATAGACTCCGAGTTGGGGGATGGCTTGATAGATGGCTTCCTCAAGTGCTCCAAGGCAACCCCCGCCGGGATGTACTGCCGAGAAGATCCCAACTTGGACAGTTCGTCTGCTGCCTCATTCTCTGCTCGGTGGATGTGCTGGAACTCGCAGCCTTCGAAAAATCCATTCATAGACTGCACCAGGAAACGATACGATGCCATGTTGGCATCCAACGCATCCCAAGTGCCAGAAACTTTCTGCACCACCAGATCAGAATCACCATAGCATATGATGCGCTGCACACCCACCTCCTTGGCTACTCGCAAGCCGTGCACCACGGCTTCGTACTCTGCAACATTGTTGGAAGCCTTGAAATGTATTTGCAGTACGTACTTGAGCTGATCTCGCTTGGGTGACGTAAGTACTACGCCAGCCCCGAGCCCTTCCTTCACCTTTGAGCCATCGAAGTGCATCTTCCAATAGTTGGAGACTGGAGCAGGAGGTTCATACTGCACCTCGGCCCAGTCCACTAGAAACTCCGCCAGAACTTGAGACTTGATGGCTTCTCTTCTCGTATACGCAGGAGCGTACGCGGCTAGCTCAATTTCCCACTTTGCTACTCGGCCACTCGCCTCCTTGTTGCCCATGATATCAGAGATGGGAGCAGAGCTCACCACAGTGATAGGATGCTCTTGGAAATAGTGCTTCAGCTTCTTAGCCCCCAGGTACACGCCGTAGGTCATCTTCTGATAGTGCGGATAGTTTTGCTTGGAGCTCGACAGTACTTCACTCAGATAGTACACGGGGCGCTGCACACCTTTGCCTTCTTCTTCTCGCTCCACCACAATCACCACACTGACTACTCGGTTAGTAGCAGCAATATATAGCAGCATAGGCTCCTTGGGTAGCGGACTAGCCAAGATGGGAGCGCTACCCAGCATTGCCTTCAGCTCATTGAATGCCACGTCTGCTTGCGGAGTCCAGACGAACTTATCACTTTTCTTCATCAACTGGTAGAGAGGCAGGGCCTTCTCGCCCATTCGGCCGAGAAAACGGCTCAGAGATGCCAAACAGCCAGTAAACTTCTGCACATCCTTCAATGATCTCGGTAAAGACATGCTCTCAATAGCTTTTATCTTTGAGGGATTGGCCTCAATGCCACGACTAGAAACTAGAAAACCGAGTAGCTTTCCAGCTGGTACACCAAAGGTACACTTACTCGGATTCAGCTTCATTTTGTACTTGCGTAGGTTAGCAAAGGTTTCCTCAAGGTCGGCAAGCAGAGTATGTGTTTTATTCGTTTTGATGACAATGTCATCTACGTACACCTGCACATTCTTTCCGAGCTGATCATGCAAGCATTTCTGCATGCATCTCTGATAGGTTGCACCCGCATTCCTCAAGCCAAAACACATGACACGATAGCAATAAGCCCCGTACGGGGTAATAAAAGCAGTCTTTATTTGATCAGTAGGGTTGAGAGCAATCTGATGAAAGCCCGAGTAGGCATCCATGAAAGACAAAAGCTCACAACCAGCAGTGGAATCGATAACCTGATCGATGCGAGGTAGCGGAAAAGGATCCTTGGGGCAGGCCTTGTTCAGGTCGGTGTAGTCGACGCACATGCGCCACGCAGTAGCAGCCTTGGGGTCCTCCTTCTTCTTCTCGACCATGACCGGGTTGGCTAGCCAATCCGGGTGCAGAACCTCCACGATGAAATTGCTGACCAACAACTTGGTGATCTGATCACCAATAGCTTTCCTTCTCTCATCTCCGAAACGGCGCATAGCTTGCTTCACCGGCTTGGCGTCTGGACGCACATGTAAAGAGTGCTCAACCAACTCCCTCGGGACACCTGGCAGATCTTCATTGGACCAGGCAAACACATCCCGATTCTCACGGAGGAAGTGGATGAGCTCGCCTTCCTATTTCTCCGACAACCCGGAGCCAATAATGGCTACTCGGTCGGGGAACTCGGGGTCGACCTGGACCTTCTTCGTCTCCTTGGAAGCCTGGAAAGCAGTGCCGTGCTGGGAGCTCGGCATCCCGGGCACAACACCTTGCGCAGCCTGCGCCATAGCCACCACCTCATGAATCTTCTTCTTCTCGGCAGCAATCACCATCGACTCCGCCAGCTGAGAGCCAGCAGAGGCACATTCCATGGACTTCTTGTAATCGCCAGCAATTGTGATCACACCATTGGGGCCAGGGATCTTCATCTTCAAGTATGCAGCATGAGTGGAAGCCATGAACTTGCTCAGAGCAGGCCTGCCGAGTAGAGCATGGTACGGGCTTTGGTGGTCAACCACCTCAAACTTCAGCCTCTCTGTGCGGCAGTTCTCCCTGGTTCCGAACAGCATGTCCAACCACACTAGGCCCATTGGAGCGCAAGAGATCCCCGGCACAATGCCATGGAAAGTGGTCTTGCTGGGTAGCAGCATGTTCTCACCGATGCCAAGCTTCTCGAGTGTATCCTTGTACACAATGTTGATGCTGCTGCCGTTGTCGATTAGCACCTTGCTGAACTTCACATTCTTCTCGGGACCCAGGAAGGTAGGATCCAGCACCAAGGCGTAGCTACCCGGATTGGGCATCACCTTGGGATGATCAGCTCGGGACCACGATATCTCCACATTGCACCAGTGCATGTATTGAGGAACGGCAGGGATCACAGCATTCACCTCCATAGCGCGCCTGTGCTGTGACTGCTTGTCGACAGGCTCAGAAGTGAAGATCATGTAGCTCTCGTGGTGCTCTTGGTACTGGTTGCGGCCTCCATCCTCATTGTTGCCATTGTTGTTGCCTTGGAAGTTGTTGTTGTTGCCTCTGTTGTTGTTGTTGCCTCTGTTGTTGAAGTTGCGGTTGTTGTTGTTGCGGTAACGCTCGTTGTTGAAGTTGCGGTTGGCTCCTAAAGCCACTTGGTTCACATTCTCTCTTCTCGGGAAGACGGGAGGCCGAGCTGCGGGTGCGCGAGCAGGTTGCACAGGAGCATTCGCGGCTGGCAGGGGAGGAGGAGGAGGCAAGCCCTCATTCCTGATCAGATCCCACCATTCGCACTGCCGAGTAGTGTGGTTTGCTGGCCTTGAAGGGTGATGAGTGTGGAAACTGCACGGGGCATCTTTTATGTCATCGAAGACAAGCTTCTTGGCCGGCTCCGAGTTGCCGCTACCCGACTGAGGAGCTCGGTATGGCTTCTTGTTGCCTTGGCCCTGGTTCTGGTTGCGCCCGTACTGGGCTCCAGCAGGTTTTTGCCCTTGGCCGCTCCCGGATCCAATCCCCACAGCATTCACCTCCTCAGGGTCATACCGAGTATCTAGTCGGTCACCCCTGCGCTTGTTGCGGAACTCATTGCGCTTGAAATTTCTTCTCGGCTCGGAGGAGTCTAGCAGTGGCTGAGTAGGATCCCCGAGTGCGTACTGATCCGCAATCTTGATGGTCTCCGCCAGAGTGTTCGGCATCTCCCTCTGCAACCTTTGCTACAACATGCTGCCATGCTTGCATCCTTGCGCAAACCAAGTGATGGCCTGCGCCTCATTCACACCTTCACAGGTGTTCCGCAGTGTGCTCCACCGAGTAAGATACTCGCGATCCGTCTCGTCTTCTCGTTGTCGGCAAGCCGACAGCTGCTGCGGCCTATTCGGCCTCTTGTACGTGCTGGTGAAGTTGCTGATGAATGCCTCCGAGAAGTCCAGCCAGCAGTTAATGCTGCCCTTGGGCAAGCCATTGAGCCAAGTGCGAGCCAGACCCTCTAGCATCTGCGGCACATAGCGCACAGCCCACCTTCTGTTGCCACTCGCGATGTGAACTGCAGTGACGTAGTCATTGAGCCAGTCTTCCGGCTTGGTGCTGCCATTGTAGCTCTTGGTGCCCCTTGCGAGCTGAAAGTTCTTCACGGAAGGCTCGTTCATGATGCGCGGGCCAAAACAAGCAGGACCGGGAGGCCCTGTGTTCTCTAGCCGCGCAGACAGGTTGATGCGATCCAGCTTGTAACGAACATCAGCGGGCTCCAGCACGCGCTCTCCTACTCGGTCCAGGATGTCATATCCGGCTAGCCCCATAGCCGAGTTGCCGTCATCATATCTGTCCTCCTCCATGGCCACAGGCTGTTCCACCAAGTTGGCTACTCGGTCAGCCGCACGCGGCCGAGCAGCAGCTGCCTGGCGAGGCCTCTGCCGAGTAGGCTGAGCAGCCTGCTGCCGAGAGGTACTCGGACGATCTCCTCCTCGCGTTTGGCTTTGAGCTTTATGGGCTTGAGAGCCTGCTCCAGCAGAGTTGTGTTTCTGGCCGGACTGACGCGGCACAGCTAACTGTTTCGCGGCGTCAGTCGGGTCGTACACCTGCAGTTGCCTGTTTCCACCCGAGGTGCGACTGCGGTCCTTCTCGCGACTGGGGTGCGGGGATGAGGCCTGATCCGTAGATCTGACCGCATGCGAATGCACCACCTGCGAGCCGCCAGCACCCGGGTTTGCCTTCCGGAACTCCTCATTCTGCCTTGCGGCCTCCAACACCAACTCATTGAGCCGTTCTTGCTGCCTAACGCGCGCGTCGCCCTCGAGACGAGGCAACTCTGCGGCTACGGCCTCTGCAGCCCTAAAAGTTTTTGCGGGGGTGCTGTATCTGGGTCTGTTGGAGGTGTTTGCGGTGGCAGACTGACTAGGAACTTCTCCCACTGTCGCCATCTCGGCGCCTAAGTTGCGCCGAGTAGGACCTACTTTGCTAGCACGCCTAACAACCGGCGTGAAGCCGTGTGCCTTGTTGTACTCAAGCTGATCTAGACTTAGCTCTAGCCTAATCTTCTCAAACTCCGCCTGCTCGGCAAGAAGCGCCTGGCGCTCCCTCTCAAGCTCCTCCTTCATGCTCAAGAGCTCGAGGTCGGTGGGAGGCAGCATACCAAGCCTTCCCGCGGACGCAGGGATGGTCGGAGTAGTAGAGAGAGGAGGGATGCGGTTGCTCTCCTTCTCGTAGGGCTTGTGCTGCTTCCCGGCAGCACTCGTGCCAGGAGGGTCGTTGATGACAGCCGCAGCGCCAGTAGCACCCTTGCCGGTGTTCGCAACCTGGCCGGCCACCATAACCTCAACGCTGTCCGCGGAAAAGCGCGTAGGCCTCCCGCGAGCAGCGATGACGGCAGGAGGGTCTTCTGCCACCAGCACCTCCTCCGGGAACTCGTTGACGACGGCGGTGGCGACGTAGACGAGGTGGGAGCCGAAGGAGATCACCGTGCCGCCCTTCGGCATGGCCTTGCCGCCGAAATCACCTGCGTTGTCGGTGACGAAGTCGAAGGAGCCGAATCTGTGGACAAGGCCACAGACCACGCGCCCCGCTGAAGAAGATCCCGTCCGAACAGAAACTCCAGCCAGCGCCGCTGGTTGCCCCACGGTGGGCGCCAACTGTCGTGGTGGTGTCACGGCAGATGCCATGGGATGGCTAAAGATGTGGGAACGATGGACGCTGGAGGTATTCGGGGAGGGATCACGCGACGAGTAGCCGCGTGAGGTAAGATCAACACACTGCAAACAACACGATGTACCCAGGTTCAGGGCCCTCGTGAGGAGGTAAAACCCCTACTCCTGCCTTTCTATGTGTATTACGATGTTTCTCCGAGTAGCCACAGTACAAATGATATCGCTACCGAGTAGCCACCCTTCCTTCTACGTGATGAACTAGGTCAAGAACTTAGGGTTTCTAGGATTCGATTCCAACGTGCCTCGCGCAGGAGGCGGCGGGGCACCTTATATACATGGTGCCCAGCCGGATACGTCCAAATACGGACAAGTGTCGACATAGTGTGCACATCGTCCTTCTTCCGAGTTCCTGCTGACAGCTTTGGTTCCTAATCTTGGCTGCTTCTGTAAAGTCGTTGGGCAAAACCAGGGGACAGACTGGTATCACTGTGCCAAACACAGAGTAGGGCCCCCTTATCCTGCGACCGCCTGCTTCCACACTGTCACTGTCAGTCAGCCGGCCCCAGATGAACAGTGGTTCGAATAGTGCCAAGTACGGACCCAGGATTCGCGGGATCCTGTGTCAGAACGGCTCCTTTGACTTTCTGGCCCGAGTAGGTTCCCGCCAATTCTACTCGGGCCAACTCTTCTACTCGGGCGGATAGAACATGGTTGATTCCTTCATCTGGTCGTTTCTCCGCAAGACCGAGTAGCACTCGACCGGGTAGCAAATTACCGGGTAGAACGCTACTCGGGCAAACTTCTACTCTGACCCTTGCCTTCACCACTTGCCTTTGCCCTACTCGGGGGTAACCCCCCCGACAGGATTCCCCTCCCAGCAAAGGCTAATAAAGGGCAGATCACTTTTTTTTGCGAATGAAAGAACTTATATTACTTGGTTAACAGCAATATCATGCTGGATACAGGAGTATAAGAAAACCGGCACCTGGTTGAACCAAGCACAGTCCGGCATAATACAAGAAGACTGCTTAGGAGCAATATGGGCAGAAACATTTGACTCCCGTTTAACAAAGTCGAACTGGAAAGTAGAAAAACCTCTGCTAATCTCCTCAATTTCCAACAGTATTGGCAGGAGTGAAGCCTCGTTCTTTTTCCTGGATTTCCAGAGCTCAATTACACCCTGACAATCAGTTTCCATATGGACATTTACCACCTGGAGACGTTGACACAACACCAAGCCATCTCTACAAGAAAAAGCTTCAGCAGTCATTGCATTTGCCATTGAGCTGTACCACTTAGAGCCCCCAGCCATGAAGACCCCTTTATCATTTCTGATTACAAAACCTGAAGCACCCTCATGCTTGTTAACATCAAAAGCTGCATCAGTGTTGACTTTAAACATGTTCGGGTGAGGTGGCAGCCAGTGAGTGTTTATTTTTGTAGGCTGCAGACCTCTAGATAACTTTGTAGACAACACCAGGTCACTAGCAGTATCCCGAGCCCATCTGCAAGCTTTAGAGAGTTCCAGGGCCACACCCCCATGGCGACGACCGTTCCTTGCAGTCCAGATTGACCACATACCACACAGAATGGCGCCCACATCTGAGGACGGACAAATGGCATTATCAATGAGATCAATAGCCCAAGTAGCAGGGTGCAGGTTGGGGAGTTTGATATCAAACATTTCTTTGAAAGAGACCCAGAACATTCTTGCAAAGGAGCACCGAGTGAGAGCATGAAAGACGGTATCTTCAGTCGCCCCGCAGTCGAGGCAAGGATTATGGAAGTCCATGTGCTTCTTGAATAGGACCCCGCGGACCGGCATGTATTCGTGGAGCACCCGCCACCAGAAAGCTCTAACCTTTGGTGGAACCGGCAGCTTCCAAATCTGTTTCCAAACAGGGTTTTCCTCGTCGAACGAGGGACAAGCGAACTTGTTAGTGTGATGGTCTAAAATCCTTGCTGCTGACGAGAGAGCTTTGTAAGCAGATTTTACGGTGTATAGACCATGATTCTCCTCACCCCAAGCCCAGAAATCTTCATCAACCCGACCGAGAGGGATGCGTTGAACAACAATGGAATCTGGGAGAATAAGGTTAGCCTCCAAAGCATGGGAGTTCCAGCTTCTAGACTCGATGTCCAGCAGCTCACAAACCTTGGTGGCAGTAGCGTCAGGTTTCCTACAAATGGGTTTACCACTAGAAGAGTTAGGTATCCATCTGTCATCCCAAATGTTCGTTGATGCCCCATTTCCAATGTGTTTGATCAAGCCTAAATCAAGAGCTTGTCTGCCTTTTAGAATCGCTCTCCAGGTGTGCGAGCAATTTTTCTTTCTTGTTGCCTTCATGAAATCCCCATCATGGTTTTACCTTGTAGCACACGTGCACACAAGGTCGTAGGATTAGTAAGCAGCCTCCAGCCCTGCTTCCCGAGCATAGCAATGTTGAACCTCTCAAGGTCTCGGAATCCCATACCTCCCAAGCACTTCGGCTGAGTTATTTCTGGCCAACGACGCCAATGCATCCTCCTTTTTCCTCCATCTCCTCCCCACAAAAAATTAGAGATAGCAGAGGTAATCTTTTTACATGTGGTTTTGGAGAGGGCAAAGCAACTCATGGAGTGTGTGGGGATGGATTGTGCCACTGATTTTATAAGAACTTCCCTGGCAGGATAGCTTAGTAGCCTTTCGTTCCAACCTCCAAAGAGGCTAGTGACCCTCGTGCCCAACTTTTCAAAAGCGACGGTAGAATTCTTTCCGAGCGCGGTCGGAAGACCCAAATATCTTTCCTCTAGGGCCTCCTTGTGAATCTCCAGCCTCTCACAAACAGCCAACTTGTCACCATCCTTTGTGTTTTTGCTAAAAAAGATAGCAGACTTGGATTTATTGACAAGCTGGCCCGAGCCCAAGTGATAGCTTTCTAGAATTTCCGCAAGCCTAGCTGCACCTCTTTCACTAGTCTGGGTAAAAATAATGCAATCATCCGCGAACATGAGATGAGAGACCCAAGGAGCATGCACTCCCACCCTTATACCTTTTGCCAAGAACTGGGGTCCATCATTTTTTAGCATATGGGAGAAGCCCTCTGCACACAAGAGGAAAAGGTAGGGAGATATTGGGTCCCCTTGACGGAGGCCCCTCGTGGGGGTAAAGACCTTTGAGAGTTGCCCATTCACTTTGACTGAGAAGCTCACTGTTTCCACGCACTGCATAATGAGCTCTACGAAGACCGGCGCAAAACCAAGCTTTAACATGATTTTCCTCAGGGTGACACAATTAACCGCAGCAGCAGCCTGGCCGGTGGACCCGACGAGGAAATGGAGCCGATTCCACGAGTTGCACATCGGTGCCAGTGGCTAATCCGACGATGCAGCCCGGCACTGGCTCCATTGCGCATGGCAGCACCGGCGCCGTCAGTCACCGTGACCACCGTTCCGGGCGGCTTCTTCTCACGAGCGACCTGAAACCTGAAACGGGCGACCAGAAACCTGTTTTAAAAAAGGCTCGCATGTTCTGACCAACTCACGCCTTGATCCAGCTGGAACCTGGAATACGTGTATCTTACTGCTTTTACTTCGCCGTCGCTTTGATTTTGTTTACCCTGAATTTTGTTGGTAAAAATTCAGAGAAGAAATTCTTGCAATGTAATTCCAGTGTAGGAGGATGGGTAGGATTGAAAACATGAATCATCAAGGAGATCTCTGCTATATTCAGACAATTTTTTTCCTTGGAACGAAATTAGCACGCAGCCAAGGCGACCGACCGTGGTTGCCATGTAAACCCATGATGTGAGCCTCATTGTGAGAAGCGTTTTTTTTTAAGGATTGTCAGATTGTTAAAAGTGCAATGTGGTCAATACAACCACACGCAACAAAATCACGCTTGAGTCACCGGTTAGACAGACCTCTTTCCAAGACTCAAGCTTACTAGTTTACTCAAACACATAGGATGAATTCGGTAAATTTCTTTGATACAAAGGACGACGCGGCACGTGCGGTTTAGCCATCGCAAAGGCAAAGCCCCAACCGCTCCGGCTACACTTTGTTTCCTCTTTGTTAATCCCCTCCATATGCATGACCTATAGTGACACTTTGCCAAAGTGCCACTAAATTACATTCCTAGTGACACTAAATGTCCTAATCTATAGTGGCACTTTGACAAAGTGCCACTAAATGTCCTAACCTATAGTGGCACTCCTATAATGGCACTTCACTATAGGTTAGGACATTTAGTGGCACTTTGCCAAAGTGCCACTAAATGGTTGTTGCACAGGAAACATAATTTCAACTACCGAAAACAACAAAATTTACTAGTGGCAACAAAATTAGCCAAATCAACCTCACAAACTTAGTAAGCATCATAATTTTGTGCAGTAATTAAATTACACAGAACAAAGCTGGTTCTTCAACATCAAACTGTGGTAGAATGATCTTGAATCATACCTAATCCGATACTACTACAACACATCCTAGTTGACGATTTCAATGAACTTAAGACCAATTTCTTGCGCAAGAGGTTCCACCTTGACTAGCAGAACATACCTTGCGCCTATGTGCGCAACATTCCTGAAGTCAGTCCACCCTTCAGTGATTGCAATGTAGTTGTCGCCTTCGATGTGGTATAGGCAGTCAATGTTGTCTTCAACTTCATCTCCATCTTCAAAGACTAGGCCATCTCTATAGAGTAGGGCTGTCCCATTGACATTATACCCATAGCCCTGGACTGCCATTGCAGATATGTACTGTCATTTGAGAACAACAAATGGATGTGTTAGTTTTTTGTGGATTCTATCAACATAATACAACATATAATAATATTGTGATTTCACTGAAGAACTAACAAGTGCATTGAAGTGTGCATTCTCCTCATTCATCTTGTGCACAACAAACTGCTTCTGTGCAATTGGTTCATAGAAAGAATCTTCTGTTGGGCAGTGCATATTTTTTAATATGCCAAACAGAATGTCTGCCATGTGCACTTCAGTGATATCTCCAATATCAGAGAAAATGGTCCTGTGTAAAATGTTGCGAATGCTTGATGGCACATCAGCCAGAAGTGTCCAAATAAGAAAACAACCAGTCAATAAAAGACACACTGCCCAATTACTGCACCTACTCATCTATTTGCTAATTTCAAGTTTAAAAGTAAATGAATAATTAGTTCACCTACAAATCATTACACTGAAAATGCAATGCAATGCAAGAAAACTGCCTGCATTGCTCCTACTTCACCTACTCGAATCATTAGTATCTGCATCTTTCAAACAATGGCCAATGGAACTAGCAACTTACCAAAATCATTAGAATCTGCATCTTTCACACCCCCAATGGCTCCTTTCTAAGTAGGAAATCAAACTTGCGAAACCTCGAGCTCCTGGCAACCATCCACTCATCTTAAAAAAGTGGTTCAACTTTTCCCTGAAGTAGCAAGGAATGACCTGCAAATTAAATACAAAATCATCATGAATGCATCAGACAGATTTGCATAGAAACAATTGATACAAAATTGAAAATACATGCTACTTACCACACTTTGTTGTTGTCCCCCCTTGATCACAATGTCAAATGAGTCTACATGCCTTGCAGAACAACCACAGTAGGCTGTTGTCTGCATACATAACTGACAATCCATCCCTACGAATTATCATGTAACAAGGTAACAGTTATAAACCTGAGATAAATTGTATCGACAAGGAAGTCAATTACCTAGTAATCACTCTGTCAATTAACAAAAAAAGGATTGATGTACAATCGTATCACAGAGGATTCCAATATCTATATAACTTACTAGGAAACTTCAACTGTTGATCTTCAATGAGCCTCTCGAAAAACTGCAAATGAATGTTAGACAAAATGCAAACGCTGCGAGAGAAATCACAGATGAGAATAGCAATAGAATGAGCGAGTTCTCACATTCCAGTAATGAGAACAACAAAGAGAAAAGAGAACTCCCACATGATTAAAGGAACTGCCACTTCGCACTCGTTGGCCATTTTAAAGGAGGCCCCCCCCGAGCCGGTTTCCCCACGAAATGACAGTTCCACCCCGAAATGACAGTTCCCCACTACGCCACTTCCAATTTTTTTTTTAACATTTTAAAAACACGCAGTAGTTGAAGCATTTATTTTTATTTTTCATTATTGTCGGTACAAAACCTACAACTTCCTTCTGGATTAATTATTCTTCTACTGTAAATACTTAAGAACTACCTAGTCAAGACTCAGTTGACATGATCATGACGGGTTGAACCTTCCTCATTTGATTGTGCTAGTTATTAAGTATTTACAATTTCCTTCATGATCATGAAGGGTTGAACCTTCTGTGGTGGCATGATAGTCATGAAAGTATAGTCAAAATGAAGCAAAAAAAAAATTGAGAAAATGTTGACTATTTGCCGTTGTCAGGAAGGGTTAAGCCTTCCTAACTGTGGTGGCATGCTAGTCATGAAAGTATAGTCAAAATGAAGCCAAAAAAATAAATAGAGAAACTGTTGACTATTTTCCATTGTCAGGAAGGGTTAAGCCTTCCTAACTTAGCTGGCATGCTAGTCATGATGCTAGGGTCAAACATACGACAGATAGCTAATACTTCGTTCAAATAAAACTTATTACAACTCCTCAAAGTTCACTTAAACATGGAAGACTACTCCATCAGTTCACACAGTACTAGTTCATATACCTACTTCTCCATCAGTGCACCTAACTTAACACTGATGGAGGGCATAGCAACACCATTTTTACATTCTAGGCCATTAGAGGCAATTCACACTAGCACAAGCATTATTTCGAGCACATATCGCTTAGATTCACTGAAGGAGAACAAGTAGATTTCTCCTTCATTCAGCCTAAAGTACTCAGCAGCTTTTGCCAATCCACCAGATAGCATGGCCTTCCCAGATTCTTCTCCACTCTTCATCTTCACCATGCGATGCTTGTCCCTGCTGGTGCAAGTAACATGCACCTCCAATGGATTCTTCAGATATTGCTTCAGATACTCGTTTGTGTAGTCAAGTACAAATCCCTGAGCAGAATCCAAGTTTCCAACATCACTAAACCATAAATAAATAAATTTAGACAGCTAAACTTATTTCTTGAACTAAACTTCATGCATTACCAATTCATTAATCTTATGCAAGTAACTTGTAATATTAAGAAGCAAATTTTGCCTCAGCTTCACAAATTTTCTTACCATCTTGGCCTTGTCCTTTACCACAGAAGAATAAGTCATCTTGTATACATAGTACTTGAACGGTTTTCCTGGGAATTCCATGGTAAAATCTTCGAGATGTTCACATTGATTGTCATCAAGCTCCATGTAGTTTGCAAAATAGCATTGGTCATCAAAGTAGCAAGTTCCTCCATGCTGAGGTCCTGCATAAAGTAAGTTAATATATGACTGCCAGTTCATGTATTGCATACAAAGATGTGAAAATCATAAATGTTTCGCTATTTTCTGGTGTTTCTGTTAATACCTCTCTTGTATAGACTTTTTGATGGACCCTCATAAGCTGCTTTAGTAGGAACCATCTTCTCCTTTTTTGATGGTCCCTCAGAAGAGATCTGAGGCAATACATGAACTTGTATAGGTAGTTTGTCTTTATTCTTCACAAAAATGTCAAGAAACTTGGCATACGATGGGTCAATGTCCTTCTCATCTTCTGAGTCGCCGTCCTTAGTCAGGTTAAGCGCTTTTTTGTTACCCATCCTATATTTTTTTAAACCATCTTACATTAGTATTAATTCGGCATATTCCAACATATACGAACCATACAAATGCAGAAATATCAGAAGCAATTTCAAACTCATATCTGCATCAAACTGAAACTCAAACATGTAGTTCTTCTTGATGTTCTGAATTAAACACGCAGTTCTAAACCCTAGAACACCAAGAACCCACAACACTGAAATTCCTATCTGCAGCAAAATGAAACTAGGCCAGAGGGCGCATTTCTTTTTATGTTGCCTCTAATGTTGAGGTAAGAATATTTTTATTTGACCCAATAAGCACATCAAGGACACACAACACTAAAAATGTAAGCCCTCTGGCCTACAACTATGACAGAATAGTAAGTTTAGATCTAGGTTCATATAAAGATCAACAACAATGACAGATCAAGCCCTAGGAATTTAGATCCATACTTATACAACAGCGGAACAAATTCAAGGTTCAAGAGTTGAGACCAAGAGAATTAGATCCAATAGAAACAGAGAAAGAAACAGACAGTGGAGACGTGATCGTGCTTACGTTGCAAGACGACGGCGAACGACATAATCACTGGTTTGAGGATCGGACTTACTGTCCGTCGGCAGAGTTGGATTCGCTTGTGGATCTTGGTGAAACCCTAACCAGAAGAGTAGAAATGATTTTAGTCAAAGAGGCGTTCCTACTTATATGATACGCACATTAACAAGTAAGCCCCTTCATCTTTCATAATACATACATGTGTCCCTCCACCGCTGTTTTATTTCTAGAAACATCCTAGATGAAAAAAATAGACAAAGGGTATGTATATTTTTAGTTGCAGTTGTCAAATTCTAAGAAATGGCCCACATGTTAGCCACTTGTAAGTTTGAATCGGTGGTAATAAGTAAATAACACACCCACACCCACGGCATTGCATTTAAGCCACGGTCTCCCACTCTCTGCAGTCATAATCCCCACCTCTCACACCTTCGCCTATTCCTCTCCTCATCTCACAGTAGCTCTCCAAGTCGTCGTGAATTGATTACTTCACCGTAGCTCTCCAGGCCAACCAGGTAGATCTCCTCCCAATCTCTATATCTATGTTCTTCTTCTATGATTTCCCTCTATATCTTCCTCTGTTTCTTTGTGTTCTGTGAATCTACATGATCTAGGGTTATGACAGTTTACTGTTTGGATGTTTGATGTGGAATGCATGGATTAGGTTGTTTGATAAGGGGTTTTTGATCTATGGTAGGATGGCCTCTGTTGTGGTCATTTATTTTGGTAGCTCCTCTGATGGCACTGACACTGAAGAGGAAGTTTGTGAGGACTTCCAGTTTGAGGATGACAACCGATGCAAACTGAAAGGTACTGGCAAAATCTAGTGTCATATATGACATGCAGGTTTGCACATGCATGTAAATGTTAAGATTGGTGCTGGTCCCAACTAGGAAACATATGTCCTTGTCTGATCTTTATATGTCAATTTTGTAGGACCTAACTATGCTAGTCAGGACAGTTATGATGAGTACTGTGTCCACCCTAATCGTCTGTCACTGTTCCGTGACCAAGAATACATTCTGAACAACATCTGTGAAGAGAACACTCCAAGGATTCCACTGTATGTGTGCACCATCAATTCTGGAATGGTGGCATATGGGTGCCTTGTTTTCTTAGCTGTAGTACTTTCATTAATTTTCTTCAGTACCTATTCTTAGAAGCTCCATGTTTCTATTGTTGTAGTACTTCAACAAGGAGTTCACCACAACCTATCTGAAGAAGTACTTGTCAAGAACTGGATATCTCATCAGGGGTGTACTACCACAAATCCAAGAAGATGGAAGAAGTAAGGATCAAGATGGACAAGGCCAAGAAGCATGCTATACTGACATCAGATTGGATGTTTGTTGTTGATGCCGAGGAGTATGGAGAAGGGTATGTGCTGATATTCTGGTTCAGGAGGAATTCTGAGGGCATCCTTAAGCTCTTAGTTGACATGATTATGCCAGGTGCATTTGGACTAGGTACTGACAAGCACCTTCACCTCCTTGATGAGGAACTGATATTGTGAAGTTCCATGAAGCTTGTTGATATGGTTTGATATATGCCAATAACTGAATGAAGTAGTTTATGTTTATAGGTGCTATATTATGTAATGAACCAAGTCTGTCAGATGCTATCTTATCTTATGTAATGAACTAAGTCTCTGAGTTTCTATGTTATGTGATGAACCAACTAAGTTTGGTACCATGTCTGTTTGGTCCTATGATATGTAATGAGTCATGTTCTATTTGGGACCAACACTTAGATTGCATTATCAAAACCATTGGCAAATTAAGTTCATATATGGCTATAATGCAGTACAAGTACTACAAATTCAGTTTTTGTAGGGCTCAAATGCGGTAGAAGTAGTACAAATTTAGTACCTGTATTTCCCATGCCTCCTTCTCCTCTTGAGATGGGTCCTCCTCATCCTCCTCCTCTTGCCCTTGCAACTGAGCTGGCTCCTCTTCCTCTTGCATTCCATTCACAAAAATTCAGTACAATGCACTCTTCACTACCAACATAACATGACAATTTTTTTTTATCTACATATTATATTGGCCTATTTCACATGCATTGTGCACTACCACATCAGATGGTTCAGCTTTGAACAACATAGTTCACACAGTACTACTTATAGACAGGCGACGCGTAGAGTAAACTTCTATATACAGTACTCCTGAATACAACAGTATAGATAGTACTAATATTTATGTTGCCCTGGTTCCACCCTTCATTGCCCTAGTTCCACCCCTCTCCATGTATTGTATTGGTCTTATCCCACCCCTCTCCATCTTGAGTATACACTGGTGTCGGTATTTCGGGGAAGGGTTGAGTATGCATTATTTTTGGAGTACGGAGCACTCATAGCCCCTTGAGGATGCACTGCAGTTTCCTATACAGCTCAAAGGAAACAAATCCATCGACAACAACATATTTCAAGTTAACCTCGTCGAGTGGCTGCTTCTCCCAGACCTTGTGTCAATTTTCTAGAAATTTGGTCTTCATTTCTTCATAGGTGTCGTCGATTAGTTCACCATCTAGGGCAGCCATTCCATTCCTAGGGCCACACCCAGGAATGTGGTAGACATCTTGGATATCCTTATGAAACTTCAATGGGATTTTAAACCCCTAAGTTCTTTACATCACCTTTATGTCCCCCCTTATGTCCACGATAGCAAAGTTACTTAATCCTTCCTGAAACCAACTGAATAGCGCCTCGCAGCGTTGTTTCGGCATGTACTAGTAAGAATGTACAACTGTAAAATTATAGAATTTGCAGTAGCAATAAAAACTTATAGTACCAAGCCAATTGCCAGACCATAAGAAGATAAATAGAATTTAATTTTGGAGAATTTGCAGTAGTAATAAAAACTTACCGTATCTAGCCAATTCCCAGACCAATACAGTTCGATCCACACATAGTTGAACAACCGCCACCTCTTGCTTGACCTTCTCTTCATTGGTATACTTTAAATCCAATCCCATGAACTCCTCATAGGCTGGCATCTTTAGTTTCTTCTTGATGAGCGCATTGATGGTTTCCTCGACAGTTGCAATGTCGTTCGTGTAGACCACCTCTATCTCCGTCGTGCCATGGGCTATGTACTTCTTCCTCACGGTGTGGAGAATGACATTTTCCTCGGTGTCCATGGCGTCCATGGTGCCTTTCCCCTTGGCGTCCATGGCACAGAAGAAAGACAGAGAAGGAGAAAACGAGGGAAAAAAGACAGAGAAGGAGAAAACGAGACAGAGAAGAAAACGTGTAACCGTGCGCGCGCCAATTCTAACCGTTCACATGCGGCACTTCTAACCGTGCGCATGCTAACCGTGGCCCAGTTGAAACCGAGGCCCACATGAAACCATGCCCCGGTACAGACGTGAAAGGGCCTAGTTCAGAGGTTCTATCAGTTAAGTCTATTAGCAAAAAAGTCGTAAAATGTGTTAAGCCTTCCTAAATTTGTTATTAATTTGCCACCATCAAACAAATAAAACCAAATTGAGTAAATGTTGACATGCTAGCCATGAGTCAAAATCAAGGAGAACAAATTAAACAAATTGACAAAATGTTGACTATTTGCCAGTGTCAGGAAGGGTTATGACTTCCTAACTATGTTGGCATGCTAGTCTGGGAAGGGTTAAGACTTTCTAACTATGAAAGATAGATAGCTAGTTATGATCACAATTTAACAACCAAGTGACATTATATACAGAAAGATACAACTTAGGTTCTGACATAGTAGACATAGTAGACAAAAGATACACAATAGTTTCAGACATACGTGGCTATAAGCCTTCCTAACAGAGAGACCTTAGGTTCAGACATAATAGACAAAAGATGCACACTAAGGGTGCCTGGTTTACAACTAACTACTTCTTCAGTTAGCTTCCAACCAATGTCTTAGTAGACCTCTACAAAATAGAGACCAATGGCTTCAGCTCTAGATTCCACTCTGACCAGCAACAACGAACCTTCTTCTATGTTGGCTGCACCCTGAATTCAGCCCATCCTTGAGACAGCACAACGTCAGTGAAAGTGCATGGTGCCCCATATGTGGTTTTGGTAATTAATGACAATCCCTATGGACTAATGTTTGCATTGAGTTATCCTTGTAGTTCTTGTTCATAGGAAATAATGGAGTTCATGTGTTGAACTCTATTAGCTTCCTTGATGGCCATTGTTATATTCAAGGACTTATATGAAGAATGGTCATGGTTTGAGTTGAGGTTATTGCTAGTGTGTCTTGGAGAAAAGTATTATGTTATCCTTCATGGTTATCTTCAAGACATCATCATTTGAAGTGAGAAGAAAAGATACAAGGTTGATCAAGCTAGTGATCAACACACAAAGCTACACGATGTACCAAGTGGGATTGTGTATCTCATGGTATGGTAAGAAATTGTCAATATAGCTTTGTGATCTAACCCATATATGTGTGTGTGGCATCTCTATGTCTGGTTAGGTATCTTTCCATGGGCATGAACAAAAAGAAAGATTTCATATAGCCCATGGTCTATGTCATCGTCGAGCGATGTTCGTCACCTAGCTTGACGTGGAAGCTCAAGTGAAGCATCTAGAAGAAATCCTATGCATGAATATTTCCACCCATATGGAGATTATGGTCAAGTGAAGATGTTCATGTGATAAGCTCTCTCATATTAGCTTATGGGGGAGCAATTCACAATCTTCACGAAGCGAAGCGCAATCAAGAAAGGTGGTCCAACTTGAGGTGATTAAGATCGCCATCATCTAGCTCAATTGGATTGCGCAAGGCAAAGGTATGACTTAGATAGGGTTTCTATTTTACCGGTCTCATTATGCTAGTTGGGAGACCGGATTATAGGATAGATAACCGTACTATCAAGAGGGGCTCTTGAATGCCTTGATCGTATCTATCGTAGAGAGCTCAAACCTTTGCATACTTGGAATCATCCTTCTTGGTTCTTATTTGGGTTTCTCCATGTAAGGTTTTATAGCTTGTCATGTTCTTCATGTCAAGCTCAAGTTCATCAAAAATGGATTTCGTATGAAAAATTTATCGCATTTTTGTTGTTGGAGGTTTCTACCGGTTGTCCTTTATTGATAGGCCAAACCTTTCATCATTTGGTTTTATATTCCCATTTGGACTATGATGTTTCTCTGCATATTCTTGTAGTGCTCGTCTTTGCGATTTCAACAAGCCCAAGAACATCGAAAACGGAGTCCGGATGCAAAAGTTACGACCGTTTTCATATAGGGTGTTCTGCAGTTTTTTCCACCAGCGGAGGCTCCGGTGGTAGCTCCGCCGGAAACCCCTTCGGGTTGATGTTGGCGGAACCTCCGGTGAAACCACCGGAGGCTCCGGTGGTTGGGGCATTTTTTCAGCCATTTTGATGTCCTAACTCATCCGGGGGGCGGAGGTTCCGGTGGTTTCACCGGAGGTTCCGCCCCTGCGCGAATTTTCCTCCAACGGTTGGATATTTGGGTGACCTATTTAAGGGGCCTTCTTCCCCAATGGTTCCCAAACCTTTTGGGCAAGTTTGACCTCCATTGTTGACCTCCAAAATCTTGCTATCTCTCAATCCCTCCAATGATTCTTGCTTCCACTTGAGGGAAAAGAGAGAGGAGATCTAGATCTACCACTTCACCAATCAATCCCTTCTCTTTGTGAGGGGAATCTATTGGATCTAGATCTAGGGATTCATTTGTTGTTTTCCTTGTTCTTCCTCCTTCCTCCCTCCATAGCATTAGTTGCTTTGGTGGGATTTGGGAGAGAAGTTCTTGACCACTTTGTGTGTTCTTGCCATTGCATTAGGTGCATCGGTTTGAGTTCCCCACGAGATTCGTGAAAGAGAAGTTCGTGAGCTTGTTACTCTTGGGTGCTTGGTCACCGGAGAGATTGTTCCTCTTGGGTGTATTGAGCACCCTAGACGGTTAGTGCTTGGGGCTTCCACCTTGTTGCAAGAAGCTTCGTTGAGAGCCTCCAATTGAGTTGTGGAGATAGCCTCAACCTCGTGTAAGATTTGGTCAACGCCTTCAAGTCGACCTCATAGTGGAAACGAGCATCTCCCTCACCGGAGAAGCTCAAGGAGAATAAGGTGTGCACATCCGTGCGATTGAGGAGCGCCTAGGTGGCTCCCCACCTCTCCAACGAAGACGTACTTCCCTTGGGAAGGAACTTCGGTAATCACACCGGTGTCTCCTTGTGCTTCGGTTATCTCTATACTCTAGCTCGTTACTTATGCATTTACCTTTGTGATAGCCATCATGCCTGAAGTCATCTATCTTGCTATCTCATAGTTGTATATCATGCCTAGCATAAGTTGTTGGTGCACATAGGTAAACCTAGCTTGCATAGGTTTTGTGCTTGATAAATTAAAAGCTAGTTTTATTCCGCATTTACTCAAGCCTAAACCGTAATTATTTTAAAGCGCCTATTCACCCCCCTCTAGGCGGCATCCTTATACTTTCAGTCAGCACGTTGCATGGTGTACAACCCTTCAATTGCTTCTTCCATACCCTGCCTCTAGAATAGTACTGTCCCTTGGTTAGGGAACTTGTATGGCTCCACTGTTTTGGCAGGAACATGCTGCAAGAACAGATATTTCGTAAGCACGATTCAACAAGAGATTCAGCATATGCAAGTAACAGCAAATCTTACCAGGTAGTTGAAGTGTACTTCAGCACTGTTCACCCTGTGAACCCAAAACTTCATGTCATGGACATATTTATAGAAGCCACCATCCTCTATGTCCTCTCTCATATGTGCCATAATGGCCTTGCTGATTCCATAGTTTATTTCGGCCATTGCTTCTTCACATATGTGATTCACATATGTGAAAAGCATGTTCTCACAGGCCTCTCTAACTTTCTGTTGCATTGCATTCACCACTATTCACAATGAAAATAACAACTTTAGTTACCAAGCCTTACAATGTTTTCAGATACAAGAGTGAATATTTGGTAATATTACGAGGTTGTTCAACTGGAAGTTTGACTTCCTTCCCATGTTCACCAACATGGTAAACAGTGAGCTCAAAGTACTCATCCCTATCCACATCGAAGTCCTCATCATCACCCACATAGGTGAATGAGACAACATCTCCAACCTGAATGTTATACACCCTGATAGATGACTTCCAGTATGGACCAGCTACCTTTATCTTCTTCTCAGTTCTCTGCAAGTACATGTGATATGTATAATCATTCATGCATTTGGCATGAAGCCAATTCTCACAGAGACTGTTTATCTTTTCCTTGAAGAAACAAGGCACAGCCTGCATAACATGTAAAATAGAGCTATAATTCAGTCAGGAAGAGGATGTGAATTTAAGAATTATTGCAAAGTACGCCTACTTGGAGTGCTACTACGACATTTTGTATTACAGTTGCATTCTATGATTCAGAACTGCTACTACTACATTTTGTATTAAGTACATTATGTACTGCTACTACAACATGCATAAGTACTGCTACATGGAAACCCAACTGCTACTACTGCATTTTGTATTAAGTACATTATGTACTTGTACTACAGCATGCATAAGTACAGCTACTTGGAAACCAAACTGCTACTACTGCATTTTGTATTACATTTGCATTCTATGATTCATAACTGCTACCAACATGCTTATGTACTGCTACTTGTAGTGCTACTACTGCATTATGTATTGCTACTACAACATGCACAAGTACTACTACTTGGAAACCCAACTGCTACTACTGCCTTTTGTATTACAGTTGCAATCTATGATTCAGAATTGCTACTACGACATGCATAAGTACTGCTACTTGGAGTGATACTACTATACTATGTACTGCTACTTGGATTCAGAATTGAAAAATATCTACAATTTCGTTTCTTACCACACCCTCCTTGAATCCTTCTTTTATGTGCAACTCAAAAACCTTCGCACGCCCGTTCGAGTAACAACAATTGTTGACCCCTTGGTCACAAAAACGACACTCCATGCCTTCTACCCTTGTCATAATACAATAACATATAACTCAGTTCAAAGTAGGGATAAGTCTATATATGAACAATAACCAACTTAGAATAAAGTCTATACATACAAAAAATTAACCCTAAACAACAAACTTCCATATGATTGAAACAATAGATTACAAACATATATGTTATGCATGCGTGAACCAAGGTTAATCGAAAAATACATGCACATGCAAGATTCAGGCAGAATAACATAGGATTGAACAACACTGAGTAGAAAGATTCAAGCAGAGAACAATGGGTACAATATGAGATAAAAAACCCTAACTATCGACTGAAGATAATACAAAAAATAGTCTTCAAGAACAGTGAGTAGAAATATTCAAGAAGAGAACAATGCATAATAGATGAGATGAAAAACCCTAACTATCGGTTGAATATGATACAAAAAACAGGCTTCAAGAACACTAGGTAGAAATATTCAAGCAGAGAACATTCCATAATAGATGAGATGAAAAACCCTAACTATCGACTGCAGATGATACAAAAAAACAGGCTTCAAGAACACTGAGTAGAAATATTCAAGCAGAGAACAGTGCATAATAGATGAGATGAAAAACCCTAACTATCGACTGAAGATGATACAAAAAAACAGGCTTCAAGAGCACTGAGTAGAAATATTTATGCAGATAGCAGAGCGTACAAGATGAGATTAAAAAAACCCTAACTATCGATTGAAGATAATACAAAAAACAAAGAGAGAGGAGAGCGGGAGAGATGCCCTCAAAGCTGGGAAAAGAAAATGATAGAAGGGATTGGAAAAAAATGAGCAGATGGAACTAACCGTTTGCCTCCTCGGTGGCCTCGAAGCAGAGAAAAGCAGAGGAACTACAAGGACCTTCTGGTTTGCCTCGAAGAAAAGAGGAAGAGAAATGAAAATAAGAATTAATACAAAGATTTATCCAGAGAATGGTTTGAAGAACTGAAAGGTTCAATGAGGAAGAGGAAGATAACTCACCGTTCTCGGTCTAGTCGAACGGGCGCAGTCTCCGAAGCAACACTGCAATTATGAGGGGAGTAGTGGGGGGACTGATTTAACGTCGTGGCAAACAAGTGGGGTCATGCGCCTATCCACCTTCTATCACAGGCCGCAACTGCTTGCAATTGAGGGCTGCAAGTGCTTGCGTTGCTTGAGACCGCAACTGCTTGAGGCTAGTTGAGGCTGCAACTTAATGCAACTGCTTGAGGCTGCAACTAACAAACTAAATGCAGGAGTATGCCATACAGAATGCTAGTCGAGACTGCAACTAAATGTAGACTGCTTGCGAATGTTCTGAATGATAGCCAGTCCAGAACAAATAAGACATGACAGTCAGAGTAAAATATAAAAAAAAACTAAGTACAAGATTAACAGGATAAGGAAAACAAAAACAATGTAGACTGCTTGCCAATGTTCTGGATGTTTATCATTCCAGAACAAATAAGGAATGACAATCAGACTAAAGTATATACCTATCAGTCAAAAATTAGAACTTATAACAAAGTAGGGATGATAATCATTGCAGTCAAGAAAATAGCCAGTTACATCACTGATACATATAGTTCATTACTGATATAGAAAGTTTTCCAATAGTGGGCACAAATAATTGTCTCAATATTCAAGTGGAAAGTGGGCACAAATACTTGTCTCAATATTCAAGTGGAGTAATCACTAGCCTAATACAAACGATGGGTCTCTTTCTTCTGAATGTCTCTCATCTTTGAAGCTAAATGTGCATATGTTCCCTTCCTCCAGCCTGAATTCTTGTATGATTGCTGACCACCCACTTGAGATAATAGCCTTTCCACTTGAACTCAGCTTAAGCCTAGCATACCTAGAAGATGTTCTCAACCAGCAGTTGACAACTATATTAAGTTCTACCAGAAGGAATCCCAATAAGTAACTTTGGGTGAAATCATGTTCAAATTCCTGGACAACATTTGGTAAAACAATGAATAAGTAGCAGGCAGTGAGAACTACTACATTGATGTATTTAGATGATGAGTTTGCATCATAGTATGTACCATTTTGCATAAGTCGGTCATTGTGCACACATAGTGCTTGATGCGTGCCTTTGGCTTCTTTTTGGCCATGCTCTTCAATTGCACGGTTTGTAGGAAGTTCATGTTGACTATGTTTGCAAAGTAACATTCTTCGTCGAAGCTTAAGCTTAGTGCACCAAAAATACCAGGACCTACATCCCATTTCAACCATTTCAACTAGACAGTTGTTATCTATACCGAAATACTTGAACACTAGTAAAACAATATTCAGTGACCCCATACCTCTCGTGGTGGTTAGCTTCATTTCGACAAGATACTTGGTATCTACTTCTTCTTCACTGACTATCACATCGTCGTCTTAACTCATGGGCATGTCTTCATCACTGCTTGGCATGTTATCAACACTTATAGGCACATCATCAACCTTTTTATTTCCTCTTGCTGATCTTGCAGCAAATTAAATAACCAGCTAAGTACTGTACATATGGTGCCAAGTTTGCTACTTCAATGAGATCTAAAATGCAATGACAGTGGTAACTAGTACATTGTTCTAACCTTGGTCATGAAGTGTACCACAAATGGGCACATCATCAACCTTTCTCTTTCCTCTTGCTGATCGTGCAACAAATTAAATCAACATTTAACTAATGTGCATATGGTGCCAAGTTTGCTACTTC
Source organism: Alopecurus myosuroides (assembly GCA_028641055.1). Lineage (NCBI taxonomy): Eukaryota > Viridiplantae > Streptophyta > Magnoliopsida > Poales > Poaceae > Alopecurus > Alopecurus myosuroides. The sequence goes on from CM054060.1 coordinate 430,147,997, forward strand.
AAAGAGAACTAAAATGCAATGATAGTGGTAACTAGTACATTGTGCTAACCTTGGTCATGAAGTGTACCACTGATGGGCACATCATCAAACTTTCTCTTTCCTCTTGCTGATCCTGCAGCAAATTAAATCAACAGTTAACTATTGTGCATATGGTGCCAAGTTTGCTACTTCAAAGAGAACTAAAATGCAATGACAATGGTAACTAGTACATTGTGCTAACCTTGGTCATGAAGTGTACCACTGATGGGCACATCATCAAGTTTAGTGACCACAAGTATTAAGGAGGAAAAACAGTCCCTCACCCCTTTTGGTAGCATCTTCTCATCTCTGAAGCTAAAAATCCATATAGACCCTTCTTCCATTTTGAATGCTTAAACAACTTTGTACCAGCCAAATTCTATTTTTGCTTTCCCACCTTTACCAAGTTGCAGTGTACAATATCTTTCCACTTTGGTTCCCATACTGATCACTACCATACTGACATTTGTTGGTCTGTGCACCGGTGCTCTCAATAGTTGCATCAGAAAAGCCTGTGTGAATTCTGTCGAAAATTCCTACAACATTTGAGTACAAATACATTTTAGAGCATGCAGTTTAAGTTGGTCTCGATTCAGTATTAATTTAAGAGGACTGTAAAACAAAACATGCAGCCATGAGCAGAAGAAGTAAAGCTTTCGATGATTGTGCAAACATAATCTTTAATTCTACTTCTTTGGTGATCCTTCAAGATAGCTCAGTAGTTGCAAAACTTGGCTCTGCTTCATAGATACTTCATTACCAAATATGCACTTGACGTCAAAAACCTCAGTCCCTACGTTGTAACCCGGTCCTACATACACAAAATTATGTGTCAAACAACTACAATACTGTACCAAGTTTAACTACTTGTAGGGCAAGTTTAAAATTGACTGCATCAAGTTTAACTACTTATAGGATAAGTTCAACTAGTACCTCTAATTGTCATCTCTTCTTTGAAGACATGCTCTTCTTCGGAGTCAGTTCTGTAGTCATCTTCCGGTGTGAAATGTTCATCACTGTCAGCTAATAAGTACTCGTCCGAAGTGGCATTTTCTTCATCATTGTCAACAATTAAAGGCTTCTTGTTGCTACCCATAGTCCTACTGTAATGTGAATCAAACAAAGTACTAGTATCAGTTAGTTGGTCAATGCAAATTCAATACAACTCAAGCAGTTGGTGAATGTAAATTTGAGAACTACTTCCAAGATGTGGCAATAACCCTAGGAACAGAAAAATGCAATCCATGCCTATAACTACAAGAATAACCAAAAGAACTGTAACATCCCAAGTATGAAAACTCCCTTTAGAATGTTTGATTTCTTGTTATTAAAGTATTGCATCATGGCATCATATTTATTTCCTTATTTGCCTTGTTTACTATTTGTTTTGCATCTGTTCTTAATTGTTTTCACAATGAAATCCAAACAATATTCAACTTTGTTTTCATACTTTCTCTGTTACAACTTTTGGAATAAAAACCACAAACGAAAACAACCAAATTGTTCCATTTTATTCCATGTTGATCACTCCTTAATTTGTTGGTTTTAATCAAACAAGTAAATCAATCAATTAATTCTAAATCACTTTCAAATTCAAATCAAATGCATCAAACAGAACCACTTTTGAACTTATAAACATTAACAAGCCAATCAACTAATTTTAATCAAATTAAATCTTTTGGGTCACCTTATTAAAGTGTTGGTTTTAATAATCCTTTTAATATTCAAAATCACTCAAATTTGGTTTATTTTCCAAACAGCAGTTTATTTTTCAAACTTTTGAAAAAAAATCTTGGAAATTGTTTTCTTTTAACCTAAATAACTTAACCTAATTTTCCTGGAATTTTTACTAACCCACAAACCATCCTTTTCTTCCAAATCTGTTTTCTGCAAAAAAAAAAAAACAGAAAAATAATAAAAGGAGAATCTGCAGCGGCGCGTCAGCTAACCAGCCCAACCCACCTAGCCACTAACTAACCCGCAGCCCAGCCCGCTACACGCCTCGTACCGCTTCAAAATTCGTGCGCTCCTTCTGTTCGATGTACGACGGCCATCCGGGCACGCCACGTCGGCGTACGGCGGCGCCCGACGGCCAGGAGGAGCTCCGATCCCCTATAAGTAGCCTAGGGCAGCGCGCCAGCTACCCAAGGCCTAGGTTTCCTGTTCCCCCCTCTCTCCGCCGCCGATCGCCACCTCTCCATCTCGTTTCCCCCCTCTCCAAATCCCCACCGGCGGCGATCTCTCTGAAACCCCGTCGATTGCCACCACCGTAGCCACGCACACCCTCACCTGAGTGCTGGAAACGCACCGCCACTCTCCCTTCTACCAATTGAAGACCGGAGGGAACCCGGAGAACAGCCAGAGCCGTGCCGCCGTCTTCGTCACCGCCGCTGTCGCCGTCAGCCGTCTCCGTCGAGCCCCTGCAACCACGACGACGCGGTGAGCGCCACCGTTCCCTCCCATCTCACCTCCTCTCTGTTGCGCATCCAGTTCTGCATCCGCGCGCGTCCAGCAGCAGCCACGGCGCAGCACGGCCGTTGATCCCTCCGGCGATGTCGTTTCTGTCAGCAGGTTCAGTCCGCGCGCGTGCAGTTTCAGTTAACTGCAAGACTGAATCTTTATCCTCCCTGCGTGTCTGTATCTGACAACGAAACGCAACCAGCCCAGTTGGTTCAGTAGCAGCGCACGCGAGGGCGAGGTGCTGGGTTCGATCCCTGGCACCTGGGATTAAATCCCCACTTTTTTCGTTGGAGTACTGACAGGGAGGGCCCCCTGTCAGTCACTCGTGTGGCCACGCCAGCACAACGCGAGTTGGGTCCCCCCTGGCAGTGACTGGGTGTGTTGCCAGTGCGTGTAAAACGTTTTTAAACTTCTGTAATTCAAACCTAGGTCCAATTAAATCACAGATTGGCCCCTGGTTTTGAAACCTTAATAACTTTTATTTTATAACTCTAAAAAATGAAACTAAAATATCCACATTGGTCTAAATTAAATTCTCTACATTTTGGAAACATTTGTTCACTGTTTTGAAATTTCAAAATGCAATTTAAATTTGAATCCAAATAATTCAAATGCAAATTTCTAAAATCAATAACTAATTCATTATTAATCCAATTAATGCAAATAAAATATGTTTTCCATGCCATTTTAACTAACCTTTTCAAATATAATTTTTGTTTCATGGTTTGAATAATTTAAATTGCCTAAACAATTTAAATCTTGTTTAATTCAATTAAAATTGCTAAAATCATAACTTGCTCTAATTTAATTATTTTTAAACATGTAAAATATGTTTTCAAACCAGAAAAACATAACCTTTTCAAATATCAACTTTGTCTTCTGTTTTGAACAATTTAACTTGATGAAAACAACAACTGTTTGTGTAACATCATTAAGTAACCAAAATTCCCAAAACCTAATAATAAATTCTTAACTTGTTAACTATCATTCCAATTGCATCTAATATTGTTACCTTGTTGTTTCCATCATGCATGCATCATGATAAACCACTTACACATGTTAACTAATGGTAGATCATTGCTTCAACCTTAACATGTGCATCCATATGCAACTCACATTTCATATGGGTCCAATTAAATTGTGTTATCTTGTCAAGTAGTTTACTCTGATGCATCTATTAAGTTGACATGCATCATCCCATGTTTGTGCACCTATGCCATGTATTGATTGTTCGTCTCTTTCGATTGTGTGTTTGCTTCTTCTCGCTTTAGACGACGACGTTGAGACCGACGAGACGTACGGTACCCCTTCTAAGGATTTTAGCTCAGTACCAGGCTACTGAGTTTTGCAGGCAAGTTATCACTCACATGAATCATCGAGTTCCTTTCCACACTTGTTATTTGTAACATCCCAAGTCTGAAAAATAGCCTTTAGAATGTTTGCTCTCTGTTATTTTATGTTTTGCATCATGGCATCATGTTCATTGCATTTGTTTTGTATGTTTTCCATTTGTTTTCCTCTGTTTTCATTTGTTTTCCAACTGTTTTCCTTTGTTTTCCTTTGTTTTCTATTTGAATTTCAAACCAAAATTCAAACCTTTTGTTTCATCCTTGTGATGTTACAATTTCCAAAATGATATTTCAAATCAAAACAATCAATTGTTTCCATTAAAGTGTGATCTCAAAACTGTTGTTTTGTTTCTATAAAAATGCATCCAATAATCAAACCCTTTTCAAATTCAATTTGTTTTCCATTTGAAATTCCAAACCAACATCCAAATAGATGTTTCCAAATCAAAACCTTAGTTGTTTCCAATCATCCCATAATGTTCCACTAATAACATGGTGTTTTTATTTCAATTAATTAATTCCAAGTTGGTTTCAAATCCAAACCAAATCACTAAACAGCACCTCTTTTGAAATTGTGAAAAATACCAAAACAAAGGTACTCCTTGTTTCCAATTAAACTCATTGGATTACCATAGTTAACAATCTTGTTTTAGGTAACAAATTATTAACCAAAATTCATTCAAATTCAAAGCAATTTACAACACAGCGAATAACTTTGAATTTTTCAAAAAACAAGGTTGGCATTGGTAGGTGTTGAGCTAACCAACTCACCCTAATTTTTTCCTAAATTTTTATCCACCCAAAACCCTCCTTTTTCTTCCAATTGGTTTTCAGCAAAATAAAATAAAATAAGCAGAACAAATGATTAAAACCAGCACACAAGGAGAGGGGCAGGGCCCAGCCTTTTCTTTCCCTTCCCTAAAGCCCATTTTCCCTGGCCCAGTACCCCCTACCTCTTGTCGTCTTCTTCCCCTGTACGAACACATCCATCACCAACCGATCACCTCTCCTCCATCGGATGCCATGCCGTACTGGCCCCTTCCTCCTTAAGAATCCACTCACCCCCCTCTGCCCTAGAAACCCTAGACCCCTTCCTCCTGCGCCGCCGTCCTCTCTTCTCCCTCCCCGATTTTTCTTTCTCTGTATCTGAAGCTCCACCAAGCGGTCCCTCCTCTGAACTTCCATGGCCGGAGGAGGAAGCTCCAGGGCGGCGGGGAAAGGGTGGGCGCCGGGGACGGTCGATCGCGGGAATGGAAACGTCTAGCCACGGGCTCCCTCCTCGGCCACTCGGCGCGGGCCGGGAGGCCCCGAGGCGCCGCCGCCGTCGCCGCCAAGACGCCGCTGCCTCCCTGCTGATGCCCTGCACGACCGCCCCGACTGCCTCCTGCCTTCCGCTCGAAGGTGAGCCTCCTCCCTGTCGCTCCCTCCTCCTCTCCCTTCCGCCACCTTCACCCACCGCCACAGCACCCTCCGGCCACCGCGGAGACCGGCAGCAAGCAGCAGGCCGCCGATCTATTCTCTCCGGCAACGATACAGCAAGCGCACGAACAGGTGCAGTTTTAAGTTCAGAAAATTCCGCTCGCATCACCACCTTAACCACCCTGCGATCCCGTTCCTTCCAACAAGCAGCGCAGCACCCCACTGGTGTTGTTCCACCGCGCGCAAGCCCCAGGTCCCGGGGTCGAATCCCCCCAACCCCACCTTTTTCCCTTTATTCCGAATTATTCAGTGCAATTTCGTGAACCTTATCCTCACCGCTGCTCCCTCTCTATCACAACTCGATTCACCACCCTACTGGTTAGCTCCTTGTGCACGCACTAGAGGTGCAGGGATCGAGTCCCCCCTCTCCCAATAAAAACAATCTTTTTATTTTCCAATATTTTGGTCACAAAAACTTCCAGTATTCACACCCAGGTCCCTGCTGTAATTTCTAGATCCCTGTTTAATTTTTCTAAGTCCCTAGATGTGATAAAAAATGGCAGATTGCACCCTAAAATTGGAAATTGCATAAATAATTCATTTTAATTCCAAATCCAACATTTTTGATATGTTTTCAATACCAAATTAAATGATCTATCCAAATATAAATTTTGTTTGCTGTTTTGAATAATTTAAATTGCTGAAAACAACTGTTTCTTATTTATTGCATTTAAAATTGCCAAAATAATGACTTGCTCATTTTAAATCCAATTTCCACAAATGAAATATGTTTTCCATGCAAAATTAAACCACCTTTTCAAATATAATTTTTGTTTCATGGTTTGAATAATTTAAAATGCCTAAACATTTTAATCTTGTTTAAATTCAATTAAAACTTGTTTAATATTGTTTAATTCATAATAAATTCATCCTAATCCAAATTTCAATATTTGAAACATGTAATCCAACTAAAATTTGATGTTCTTTTCAAATATAAATTTTGTTAATGGTTTTGCACACTTTAACTTGATGAAAACAACCATTGCTTGAGCAACACCTTTAAGTAACCAAAAATTCAAACACTTAATAAATGAATTTCCAAACTTGTTAAACCTTATTTCTATTTGGTTCTATTGTTGTTATTTTTCTGTTTTCCTCATCCATGCATCATGCTAATCCACTTTCATATAATGATTAGTTGTAAAACAATTAATTCAACCATAATTCATGGGCTTTCCATATGCAATCCAATTGCATATGGGTCCATTTAATTTGTGCTATCTTGTTAGTCAATTTATTTTGATGCAACCATTAACTTGTCATGCATCATATTGATTGTGCACAATGCCATGATAATGATTGTTTATCTTTCTGCCTTGTTTGTTTGCTTCTTCTCGGATATACGACGACGTTGAGACCGACGATTCTTTCGACATCCCTTCTAAGGATTTAGCTCAGTACCAGGCTACTGGGTTTTGCAGGCAAGTTATCACTCACATGAACCATTGTGTTCCTTTCAACATTGGTTACCGATACTTTCCGTTGTCTATTCTGCTAGCCCTATGATTAGTTGTTTCTGTTACGAACCTATCACCTGTATCCCTTAATCCTGATATTGCCTCACCTCCATACCTATAACCATTGTTTGAGCCCGTGTCTTACTAGCATGCTTAGGTTGTTTTGCTCGAGTCTGTTACCCGTTACTTTCTGTTACTATATTCCATTACGTTGTGGGGGCTCGATGTTTAATCAATCAATCATGCTAATGTTACTATTAATAATAAATTTGATGATAAGGCACCGGCAGGAGGCCCAGGGTGGTTTTGAGGCCTGCTAGTGTCGACCCTAATAGGAAAAGGGTCTTGTCTACTGATCCATGATGAGCGCACTACCCGCATTTGGGGAGTATGGGCTCCCCCTCAGTTTGACCCGATTCGCATCTCGTCCAAATCGCCTCATTTAGTTCGGGTTTTCCATTTGCTGCATGCATGATCTTGCGAGCCCTTGGTACCCGGGTGGAACTTTCGTAGTCGGCATATAGGGGGACACGGTCTTAGAGTGCTATGAGGGTCCATTTTCTTCTGGGCCCGAGTAGCCGTGCGCCCAAGGTGCTTTGGGCTTGATGCGAAGAAGGGTTGGATTGTGTTGAGTGCCCCGCTTGGTGGAGTGGCCGCTCCATCTGGCGGGATATTCATGAGTGTACGGCTAAATTGGTGCAACCCTGCAGGGATAATCTTCTCGAGAAGCCGTGTTTTCCGCGGTTATGGATTACTTGGTGAAAGTACTGGCTAACAAGTACTCAGGACAACTTAAACATAATGATCAAACATGTTACACCCCATGATTAATAACTTGACTAGTAATAGGCTTATTGACACAATAATTTGAACCATCGTTATTACAACTGTGTGAGTTATCCTCGGATTGCTTCTTTGGATAAGGGGCGAGATCCAGGATGGGTTTGTTTGAAGTTATCCTTCAGTTGGTTACAATCCTCGATCTTATCTCCTTTCTGTTAGCCGGAAGTGGTAGAATCTCTGTAGTTGGTTAGCGCAGCCAGTTGCAGCATCTTTTATATCCCCTTTCTTCCGTTGAACCCAAGGCATCGGTGCTTGGTGTTGACGGGTTACACTTTGGTGAACTGTGAGTCTTGCTTGCCAGTACGTTTATGTACTGACCCCTTTGGGGCTGTGGTTTACGCAGACGACGTTTTCGAGGATCTACATGGTGGCTACTACGTGGAGTATGACGAGGCTGCTGACGAGTAGATAGCGGACCCGGGCAGGATCCGAGACTTCGTGGATGGGCTCCGTCTGTTTGTTTCCGGCCTCGTAGGCCTATTTGGTTCTTGTCTGTACTCAGACATGTTGAATGCTTCCGCTGTATTGTAATGATGTATTGTTGGGGCATGTGCCCTCTGAATGATTGTATTTGCTATCTCTGCTCTAATGAGAGCCATTTGCAACTTATTTCAATCTTTTGTGTCGTAGAGATCTGTTGTGATATCAGTTGTTCAACGCCGTTGATGTACCATGTGTGTATGGGTGAAGTACGTCGACGGAAGTGCCTTTGATCTCTAGTGGATAGTTTACATCGACGATGGAATAGCAGGGCTTGTGTTGTCGCGCATAAGCGCAGGCCTACCAGGAAGCTGGGACGTGGGAGCAGTTATGCCCCATAATCCAAGCATCTGCTATCCAGTTCGTACGGTGAGTATCCCCTAGAAATCAGGGTGCGACAAATGGTATCAGAGCCTGTCTGCCTGTAGGATCCCTTTTTACTGGTCGCAGTTGAGTCTAGAAACTATTTTGTAGCTATATAGGAACAAAATGAAACGTGAGAGTAGGAATTCTGTTCTTTTTCTTCTTTCCCCACCCTCCCTCCCTTTTCTGGTAAGGAAGTGCAACGTTGACTTCTCCCTTCTCATCTAAACTTTCAAGTTAGGATTTCACGAATCCTGGTTTCTCTAGGATGGTTATATCTACTAGACCATAGGAATGGAGGTGGTTGTGACATGATTTATCATGTTGCCTACTCACGATTGAGAACGGTGGCAAATAGGCCCCGGAAGCAGATCCTCTATTCCTTAAGCAGTAGATATTTATCCTTTAGAAGCCCGGATGGGTTTTCCGTAGTACCTCAGGAGTGTTTTGACCTCGTTTTCCCGGTGTTGCTTCGTTATCCTGTCCTCCTAAACATTACCATTTCGTCCGTTGAAATATTGTTGTTGTTTTCCACTTCAATCTTCTACCGGCGTCTAATCAAAACTTCCTCGTAAACTCTTGTCCAACTAAAGTGTTATTTCATACCGGAGAATCACATTCCTTTGTGTCAACAATCTTTTCCACAACATACAACCCAATTCTGGTTCCACTAAGCAATCAAAACTCTGTTCACTCCCCGGGATCTCAAATGTTGACTTCCAAGATAAGTAAGAACAATCCAATTCTAATGGGAGGCCACATATTCCTCGTTACTCTCATGTTGATGATTCTGACATTGATGATTATTCCTGGTGTTGCATTGATGTCAATAACTCTGTTCCACCATTCTAGCCAGATAATCTATTCTCCAAATGAATCAAGTTCCATTCAGCTATACACCCTAGATACAAAAACCTCTCCCCTTACTTGAAAATGTTCCGGTGGTTTGCTAATTCCCTGACATCTTTCCAGCAGAGTTGCCAGAAATGCTTATCGTTTTCAACTTCCAGAAAACTATCCAAGGTGCACGATGTGTTTCACGTGTCACAGCTCAAGAGGATCTTCCCAAGAAGTTTCCGGACCTTTTCTTTTCTCAGTAGGAATCTCGGGGCGCGATTCCTTCAAGGGGGGGCGTTTTGTAACATCCCAAGTCTGAAAAATAGCCTTTAGAATGTTTGCTCTCTGTTATTTTATGTTTTGCATCATGGCATCATGTTCATTGCATTTGTTTTGTTTGTTTTCCATTTGTTTTCCTCTGTTTTCATTTGTTTTCCAACTGTTTTCCTTTGTTTTCCTTTGTTTTCTATTTGAATTTCAAACCAAAATTCAAACCTTTTGTTTCATCCTTGTGATGTTACAATTTCCAAAATGATATTTCAAATCAAAAAAATCAATTGTTTCCATTAAAGTGTGATCTCAAAACTGTTGTTTTGTTTCTATAAAAATGCATCCAATAATCAAACCCTTTTCAAATTCAATTTGTTTTCCATTTGAAATTCCAAACCAACATCCAAATAGATGTTTCCAAATCAAAACCTTAGTTGTTTCCAATCATCCCATAATGTTCCACTAATAACATGGTGTTTTTATTTCAATTAATTAATTCCAAGTTGGTTTCAAATCCAAACCAAATCACTAAACAGCACCTCTTTTGAAATTGTGAAAAATACCAAAACAAAGGTACTCCTTGTTTCCAATTAAACTCATTGGATTACCATAATTAACAATCTTGTTTTAGGTAACAAATTATTAACCAAAATTCATTCAAATTCAAAGCAATTTACAACACAGCGAATAACTTTGAATTTTTCAAAAAACAAGGTTGGCATTGGTAGGTGTTGAGCTAACCAACTCACCCTAATTTTTTCCTAAATTTTTATCCACCCAAAACCCTCCTTTTTCTTCCAATTGGTTTTCAGCAAAATAAAATAAAATAAGCAGAACAAATGATTAAAACCAGCACACAAGGAGAGGGGCAGGGCCCAGCCTTTTCTTTCCCTTCCCTAAAGCCCATTTTCCCTGGCCCAGTACCCCCTACCTCTTGTCGTCTTCTTCCCCTGTACGAACACATCCATCACCAACCGATCACCTCTCCTCCATCGGATGCCATGCCGTACTGGCCCCTTCCTCCTTAAGAATCCACTCACCACCCTCTGCCCTAGAAACCCTAGACCCCTTCCTCCTGCGCCGCCGTCCTCTCTTCTCCCTCCCCGATTTTTCTTTCTCTGTATCTGAAGCTCCACCAAGCGGTCCCTCCTCTGAACTTCCATGGCCGGAGGAGGAAGCTCCAGGGCGGCGGGGAAAGGGTGGGCGCCGGGGACGGTCGATCGCGGGAATGGAAACGTCTAGCCACGGGCTCCCTCCTCGGCCACTCGGCGCGGGCCGGGAGGCCCCGAGGCGCCGCCGCCGTCGCCGCCAAGACGCCGCTGCCTCCCTGCTGCTGCCCTGCACGTCCGCCCCGACTGCCTCCTGCCTTCCGCTCGAAGGTGAGCCTCCTCCCTGTCGCTCCCTCCTCCTCTCCCTTCCGCCACCTTCACCCACCGCCACAGCACCCGCCGGCCACCGCGGAGACCGGCAGCAAGCAGCAGGCCGCCGATCTATTCTCTCCGGCAACGATACAGCAAGCGCACGAACAGGTGCAGTTTTAAGTTCAGAAAATTTCGCTCGCATCACCACCTTAACCACCCTGCGATCCCGTTCCTTCCAACAAGCAGCGCAGCACCCCACTGGTGTTGTTCCACCGCGCGCAAGCCCCAGGTCCCGGGGTCGAATCCCCCCAACCCCACCTTTTTCCCTTTATTCCGAATTATTCAGTGCAATTTCGTGAACCTTATCCTCACCGCTGCTCCCTCTCTATCACAACTCGATTCACCACCCTACTGGTTAGCTCCTTGTGCACGCACTAGAGGTGCAGGGATCGAGTCCCCCCTCTCCCAATAAAAACAATCTTTTTATTTTCCAATATTTTGGTCACAAAAACTTCCAGTATTCACACCCAGGTCCCTGCTGTAATTTCTAGATCCCTGTTTAATTTTTCTAAGTCCCTAGATGTGATAAAAAATGGCAGATTGCACCCTAAAATTGGAAATTGCATAAATAATTCATTTTAATTCCAAATCCAACATTTTTGATATGTTTTCAATACCAAATTAAATGATCTATCCAAATATAAATTTTGTTTGCTGTTTTGAATAATTTAAATTGCTGAAAACAACTGTTTCTTATTTATTGCATTTAAAATTGCCAAAATAATGACTTGCTCATTTTAAATCCAATTTCCACAAATGAAATATGTTTTCCATGCAAAATTAAACCACCTTTTCAAATATAATTTTTGTTTCATGGTTTGAATAATTTAAAATGCCTAAACATTTTAATCTTGTTTAAATTCAATTAAAACTTGTTTAATATTGTTTAATTCATAATAAATTCATCCTAATCCAAATTTCAATATTTGAAACATGTAATCCAACTAAAATTTGATGTTCTTTTCAAATATAAATTTTGTTAATGGTTTTGCACACTTTAACTTGATGAAAACAACCATTGCTTGAGCAACACCTTTAAGTAACCAAAAATTCAAACACTTAATAAATGAATTTCCAAACTTGTTAAACCTTATTTCTATTTGGTTCTATTGTTGTTATTTTTCTGTTTTCCTCATCCATGCATCATGCTAATCCACTTTCATATAATGATTAGTTGTAAAACAATTAATTCAACCATAATTCATGGGCTTTCCATATGCAATCCAATTGCATATGGGTCCATTTAATTTGTGCTATCTTGTTAGTCAATTTATTTTGATGCAACCATTAACTTGTCATGCATCATATTGATTGTGCACAATGCCATGATAATGATTGTTTATCTTTCTGCCTTGTTTGTTTGCTTCTTCTCGGATATACGACGACGTTGAGACCGACGATTCTTTCGACATCCCTTCTAAGGATTTAGCTCAGTACCAGGCTACTGGGTTTTGCAGGCAAGTTATCACTCACATGAACCATTGTGTTCCTTTCAACATTGGTTACCGATACTTTCCGTTGTCTATTCTGCTAGCCCTATGATTAGTTGTTTCTGTTACGAACCTATCACCTGTATCCCTTAATCCTGATATTGCCTCACCTCCATACCTATAACCATTGTTTGAGCCCGTGTCTTACTAGCATGCTTAGGTTGTTTTGCTCGAGTCTGTTACCCGTTACTTTCTGTTACTATATTCCATTACGTTGTGGGGGCTCGATGTTTAATCAATCAATCATGCTAATGTTACTATTAATAATAAATTTGATGATAAGGCACCGGCAGGAGGCCCAGGGTGGTTTTGAGGCCTGCTAGTGTCGACCCTAATAGGAAAAGGGTCTTGTCTACTGATCCATGATGAGCGCACTACCCGCATTTGGGGAGTATGGGCTCCCCCTCAGTTTGACCCGATTCGCATCTCGTCCAAATCGCCTCATTTAGTTCGGGTTTTCCATTTGCTGCATGCATGATCTTGCGAGCCCTTGGTACCCGGGTGGAACTTTCGTAGTCGGCATATAGGGGGACACGGTCTTAGAGTGCTATGAGGGTCCATTTTCTTCTGGGCCCGAGTAGCCGTGCGCCCAAGGTGCTTTGGGCTTGATGCGAAGAAGGGTTGGATTGTGTTGAGTGCCCCGCTTGGTGGAGTGGCCGCTCCATCTGGCGGGATATTCATGAGTGTACGGCTAAATTGGTGCAACCCTGCAGGGATAATGTTCTCGAGAAGCCGTGTTTTCCGCGGTTATGGATTACTTGGTGAAAGTACTGGCTAACAAGTACTCAGGACAACTTAAACATAATGATCAAACATGTTACACCCCATGATTAATAACTTGACTAGTAATAGGCTTATTGACACAATAATTTGAACCATCGTTATTACAACTGTGTGAGTTATCCTCGGATTGCTTCTTTGGATAAGGGGCGAGATCCAGGATGGGTTTGTTTGAAGTTATCCTTCAGTTGGTTACAATCCTCGATCTTATCTCCTTTCTGTTAGCCGGAAGTGGTAGAATCTCTGTAGTTGGTTAGCGCAGCCAGTTGCAGCATCTTTTATATCCCCTTTCTTCCGTTGAACCCAAGGCATCGGTGCTTGGTGTTGACGGGTTACACTTTGGTGAACTGTGAGTCTTGCTTGCCAGTACGTTTATGTACTGACCCCTTTGGGGCTGTGGTTTACGCAGACGACGTTTCCGAGGATCTACATGGTGGCTACTACGTGGAGTATGACGAGGCTGCTGACGAGTAGATAGCGGACCCGGGCAGGATCCGAGACTTCGTGGATGGGCTCCGTCTGTTTGTTTCCGGCCTCGTAGGCCTATTTGGTTCTTGTCTGTACTCAGACATGTTGAATGCTTCCGCTGTATTGTAATGATGTATTGTTGGGGCATGTGCCCTCTGAATGATTGTATTTGCTATCTCTGCTCTAATGAGAGCCATTTGCAACTTATTTCAATATTTTGTGTCGTAGAGATCTGTTGTGATATCAGTTGTTCAACGCCGTTGACGTACCATGTGTGTATGGGTGAAGTACGTCGACGGAAGTGCCTTTGATCTCTAGTGGATAGTTTACATCGACGATGGAATAGCAGGGCTTGTGTTGTCGCGCATAAGCGCAGGCCTACCAGGAAGCTGGGACGTGGGAGCAGTTATGCCCCATAATCCAAGCATCTGCTATCCAGTTCGTACGGTGAGTATCCCCTAGAAATCAGGGTGCGACAAATGGTATCAGAGCTTGTCTGCCTGTAGGATCCCTTTTTACTGGTCGCAGTTGAGTCTAGAAACTATTTTGTAGCTATATAGGAACAAAATGAAACGTGAGAGTAGGAATTCTGTTCTTTTTCTTCTTTCCCCACCCTCCCTCCCTTTTCTGGTAAGGAAGTGCAACGTTGACTTCTCCCTTCTCATCTAAACTTTCAAGTTAGGATTTCACGAATCCTGGTTTCTCTAGGATGGTTATATCTACTAGACCATAGGAATGGAGGTGGTTGTGACATGATTTATCATGTTGCCTACTCACGATTGAGAACGGTGGCAAATAGGCCCCGGAAGCAGATCCTCTATTCCTTAAGCAGTAGATATTTATCCTTTAGAAGCCCGGATGGGTTTTCCGTAGTACCTCAGGAGTGTTTTGACCTCGTTTTCCCGGTGTTGCTTCGTTATCCTGTCCTCCTAAACATTACCATTTCGTCCGTTGAAATCTTGTTGTTGTTTTCCACTTCAATCTTCTACCGGCGTCTAATCAAAACTTCCTCGTAAACTCTTGTCCAACTAAAGTGTTATTTCATACCGGAGAATCACATTCCTTTGTGTCAACAATCTTTTCCACAACATACAACCCAATTCTGGTTCCACTAAGCAATCAAAACTCTGTTCACTCCCCGGGATCTCAAATGTTGACTTCCAAGATAAGTAAGAACAATCCAATTCTAATGGGAGGCCACATATTCCTCGTTACTCTCATGTTGATGATTCTGACATTGATGATTATTCCTGGTGTTGCATTGATGTCAATAACTCTGTTCCACCATTCTAGCCAGATAATCTATTCTCCAAATGAATCAAGTTCCATTCAGCTATACACCCTAGATACAAAAACATCTCCCCTTACTTGAAAATGTTCCGGTGGTTTGCTAATTCCCTGACATCTTTCCAGCAGAGTTGCCAGAAATGCTTATCGTTTTCAACTTCCAGAAAACTATCCAAGGTGCACGATGTGTTTCACGTGTCACAGCTCAAGAGGATCTTCCCAAGAAGTTTCCGGACCTTTTCTTTTCTCAGTAGGAATCTCGGGGCGCGATTCCTTCAAGGGGGGGCGTTTTGTAACATCCCAAGTCTGAAAAATAGCCTTTAGAATGTTTGCTCTCTGTTATTTTATGTTTTGCATCATGGCATCATGTTCATTGCATTTGTTTTGTTTGTTTTCCATTTGTTTTCCTCTGTTTTCATTTGTTTTCCAACTGTTTTCCTTTGTTTTCCTTTGTTTTCTATTTGAATTTCAAACCAAAATTCAAACCTTTTGTTTCATCCTTGTGATGTTACAATTTCCAAAATGATATTTCAAATCAAAACAATCAATATGAAGTACGTCGACGGAAGTGCCTTTGATCTCTAGTGGATAGTTTACATCGACGATGGAATAGCAGGGCTTGTGTTGTCGCGCATAAGCGCAGGCCTACCAGGAAGCTGGGACGTGGGAGCAGTTATGCCCCATAATCCAAGCATCTGCTATCCAGTTCGTACGGTGAGTATCCCCTAGAAATCAGGGTGCGACATTATTGATACTATCCTTTGTCTATTATTTCTAGCCCTATGTATCGTTGCTTGTTCTCCGAACCTATCACATGATACCCTGAACCAATGATATTGCCTCACCTCCATACCTAAAACCCCTTGCTTGTTGCCTTAGTCTTACCTAGCATGCTTAGGGTTGCTTTTGCTCGAGTCTGTTGTCGGTTACTTCTTTTACTATCTTACTATTTGTTCCGGGGGCTCGAATGTTAATCAATCAATCCTGTTAATGCTAATGGTAATAATAATTTGATGATAAGGCACCGGCAGGAGGCCCATGAGAGGTTTTGAAGCCTGCTAGTGTCGACCCTAATAGGAAAAGGGTCTTGTCTACCGATCCATGATGAGCGCACTACCCGCATGTGGGAAGCGAGTATGGGCGCCCCCCTCAGCTTGACTCGATTCGCATCTCGTCCAAATCGCCTCATTTAGTTCGAGTGTTCCATTTGCCGCATGCATGTTTTTGCGAGCCCAGCGCAGGGTGGAAATTTTGTAGTCGGCATATAGGAGGACACGTTCTTAGAGTGCTATGAGGGTCCATTTTCTTCTGGGCTCGAGTAGCCGTGCACCAAGGTGCTTTGGGCTTGATGCGAAGAACAGTTGGGTTGTGTTGAGTGCCCCGCTTGGTGGGAGGCATCCCATCTGGCGGGATATTCATACGTGTACGGCCAAATTGGTGCAACCCTGCAGGGATAATCTTCTCGAGAAGCCGTGTTTTCCGCGGTTATGGACTACTTGGTGAAAGTACTGGCTAACAAGTACTCAGGACAACTTAAACATAATGATCAATCATGTTACACCCAATGATTAATAACTTGACTAGTAATAGGTTTATTCACACAATAACTTGACTCATCTTAATACAACTGTGTGAGTTATCCTCGGATTGCTTCTTCGGATAAGGGGCGAGATCCAGGATGGGTTTGTTTGAAGTTATCTTTCAATTGGTTACAATCACTCGATCTTATCTTCTATCTATTAGCCGGACTTGTAGTTATCTCTGTAGTTGGTTAGCAGCCCGCTGCAACTTTTATATCACCCCTTCCTTCCGTTGATCCCAAGCATCTATGCTTGTGTTGACGGGTAACTCTTTGATGAAGTGTGAGTCTTGCTTGCCAGTACTTAAATGTACTGACCCCGTAGGGGCTGTGGTTTACGCAGACTACGGCTACGACTACGATGATCACCAGGATGGCTACTTCGTGGAGTTCGACGAGACTGCAGACGAGTAGATAGCGGACCCGGGCAGGATCCGAAGACTACGTGGATGGGCTTCGTCTTCTTTATTTTCCCCGCCTTCTTAAGCCTTTTGGATTTGTCTGTACTCAGACACCTTTGTTTGCTTCCGCTGATGTAATGAATGCTATGTTGGGACATGTGTCCTCTGAATGATTGTATTTGCTACTCTCTGCCTTAGTGAAGGCTATTTGCAATATTATTTCAATCTTTTGTGTCCTAGAGACATTCTGTGGTATCATTCCGTTTAAAGCTGTTGACGTACCCTGCGTGATTGATATGAAGTACGTCGACAGTAGTGCCTTTGATCTCTAGTGGATAGTTTACATCGACGATGGAATAGCAGGGCTTGTGTTGTCGCGCATAAGCGCAGGCCTACCAGGAAGCTGGGACGTGGG
Source organism: Alopecurus myosuroides (assembly GCA_028641055.1). Lineage (NCBI taxonomy): Eukaryota > Viridiplantae > Streptophyta > Magnoliopsida > Poales > Poaceae > Alopecurus > Alopecurus myosuroides. The sequence continues at coordinate 430,165,394 of CM054060.1, forward strand.
AGCAGGTATGCCCCATAATCCAAGCACCTGCTATCCAGTTCGGCCCGATGAGTATCCCCTAGAAATCAGGGTGCGACAAATGGTATCAGAGCCTGTCTGCCCGTAGGATCCCTTTTTACTGGTCGCAGTTGAGTCTAGAAACTATTTTGTAGCTATATAGGAAAAATGAAACGTGAGAGTAAGAATTCTGTTCTTTTTCTTCTTTTCCCCACCCTCCCTCCCTTTTTCTGGTAAGGAAGTGCAACGTTGATTTTCCCTTCAAGTTAGGATTTCACGTGTTTTGGGTTTTCCGTAGTACCTCAGGAGTTTTTGTCTCGTTTTTCCCGGTGTTGCTTCAATATCATGTTCTTCTCAAAACCTTTCGTCCATTGAATCTTGTTGTTGTTTTCCACTTCAATTCTTCTACCGACGTCTAGTCAAAGTTTCCCCGTTCATCTACTAAACTCTATTCCAGCTAAAGTGTTGTTTGATACCGGAGCATCACATTCCTTTGTGTCAAAAATCTTTTCCACCACATACAACCTAATTCTGGTACCACTAAGCAATCAAATCACCGTTCACTCTCCGGGATCTCAAATGTTGACTTCCAACATAAGTAAGAACAATCCAATTCTAATGGGAGGCCACATATTCTTCGTTTCTCTCATGTTGCTGATTCTGACATTGATGTCATTCTTGGTGTTGCATTGATGTCAATTACTCTGTTCCACCATTCTAGCCAGATAATCTATTCTCCAAATGAATCAAATTCTATCCAGCTATACACCCTTGATACAAAAACCTCTCCCTTCAATTGAAAATGTTCCGGTGGTTTCCAAATTCCTGAAATCTTTTCAGAAGAGTTGCCAGGAATTCCTATTGTTTTGAACTTCCAGATAAACTATCCAATGTGCACGATGTGTTTCACGTGTCACAGTTCAAGAGGATCTTCCCAAGAAGTATCCGGACTTTTCTTTTCTCAGTAGGAATCTCGGGGCGCGATTCCTTCTAGGGGGGCGTTTGTAACATCCCAAGTATGAAAACTCCCTTTAGAATGTTTGATTTCTTGTTATTAAAGTATTGCATCATGGCATCATATTTTTTTCCTTGTTTGCCTTGTTTACTATTTGTTTTGCATCTGTTCTTAATTGTTTTCACAATGAAATCCAAACAATATTCAACTTTGTTTTCATACTTGCTCTGTTACAACTTTTGGAATAAAAACCACAAACGAAAACAACCAAATTGTTCCATTTTATTCCATGTTGATCACTCCTTAATTTGTTGGTTTTAATCAAACAAGTAAATCAATCAATTAATTCTAAATCACTTTCAAATTCAAACCAAATGCATCAAACAGAACCACTTTTGAACTTATAAACATTAACAAGCCAATCAACTAATTTTAATCAAATTAAATCTTTTGGGTCACCTTATTAAAGTGTTGGTTTTAATAATCCTTTTAATATTCAAAATCACTCAAATTTGGTTTATTTTCCAAACAGCAGTTTATTTTTCAAACTTTTGAAAACAAATCTTGGAAATTGTTTTCTTTTAACCTAAATAACTTAACCTAATTTTCCTGGAATTTTTACTAACCCACAAACCATCCTTTTCTTCCAAATCTGCTTTCTGCAAAAAAAAAAAATAAAACAGAAAAATAATAAAAGGAGAATCTGCAGCGGCGCGTCAGCTAACCAGCCCAACCCACCTAGCCACTAACTAACCCGCAGCCCAGCCCGCTACGCGCCTCGTACCGCTTCAAAATTCGTGCGCTCCTTCTGTTCGATGTACGGCGGCCATCCGGGCACGCCACGTCGGCGTACGGCGGCGCCCGACGGCCAGGAGGCGCTCCGATCCCCTATAAGTAGCCTAGGGCAGCGCGCCAGCTATCCAAGGCCTAGGGTTCCTGTTCCCCCTCTCTCCGCCGCCGATCGCCACCTCTCCATCTCGTTTCCCCCCTGTCCAAATCCCCACCGGCGGCGATCTCTCTGAAACCCCGTCGATTGCCACCACCGTAGCCACGCACACCCTCACCTGAGTGCTGGAAACGCACCGCCACTCTCCCTTCTACCAATTGAACACCGGAGGGAGCCCGGAGAACAGCCAGAGCCGTGCCGCCGTCTTCGTCACCGCCGCTGTCGCCGTCAGCCGTCTCCGTCGAGCCCCTGCAACCACGACGACGCGGTGAGCGCCACCGTTCCCTCCCATCTCACCTCCTCTCTGTTGCGCATCCAGTTCTGCATCCGCGCGCGTCCAGCAGCAGCCACGGCGCAGCACGGCCGTTGATCCCTCCGGCGACGTCGTTTCTGTCAGCAGGTTCAGTCCGCGCGCGTGCAGTTTCAGTTAACTGCAAGACTGAATCTTTATCCTCCCTGCGTGTCTGTATCTGACAACGAAACGCAACCAGCCTCGTTGGTTCAGTAGCAGCGCACGCGAGGGCGAGGTGCTGGGTTCGATCCCTGGCACCTGGGATTAAATCCCCACTTTTTTCGTTGGAGTACTGACAGGGAGGGCCCCCTGTCAGTCACTCGTGTGGCCACGCCAGCACAACGCAAGTTGGGTCCCCCCTGGCAGTGACTGGGTGTGTTGCCAGTGCGTGTAAAACGTTTTTAAACTTCTGTAATTCAAACCTAGGTCCAATTAAATCATAGATTGGCCCCTGGTTTTGAAACCTTAATAACTTTTATTTTATAACTCTAAAAAATGAAACTAAAATATCCACATTGGTCTAAATTAAATTCTCTACCTTTTGGAAACATTTGTTCACTGTTTTGAAATTTCAAAATGCAATTTAAATTTGAATCCAAATAATTCAAATGCAAATTTCTAAAATCAATAACTAATTCATTATTAATCCAATTAATGCAAATAAAATATGTTTTCCATGCCATTTTAACTAACCTTTTCAAATTTAATTTTTGTTTCATGGTTTGAATAATTTAAATTGCCTAAACAATTTAAATCTTGTTTAATTCAATTAAAATTGCTAAAATCATAACTTGCTCCAATTTAATTATTTTTAAACATGTAAAATATGTTTTCAAACCAGAAAAACATAACCTTTTCAAATATCAACTTTGTCTTCTGTTTTGAACAATTTAACTTGATGAAAACAACAACTGTTTGTGTAACATCATTAAGTAACCAAAATTCCCAAAACCTAATAATAAATTCTTAACTTGTTAACTATCATTCCAATTGCATCTAATATTGTTACCTTGTTGTTTCCATCATGCATGCATCATGATAAACCACTTACACATGTTAACTAATGGTAGATCATTGCTTCAACCTTAACATGTGCATCCATATGCAACTCACATTTCATATGGGTCCAATTAAATTGTGTTATCTTGTCAAGTAGTTTACTCTGATGCATCTATTAAGTTGACATGCATCATCCCATGTTTGTGCACCTATGCCATGTATTGATTGTTCGTCTCTTTCGATTGTGTGTTTGCTTCTTCTCGCTTTAGACGACGACGTTGAGACCGACGAGACGTACGGTACCCCTTCTAAGGATTTTAGCTCAGTACCAGGCTACAGAGTTTTGCAGGCAAGTTATCACTCACATGAATCATCGAGTTCCTTTCCACACTTGTTATCGATACTATCCTTTGTCTATTATTGCTAGCCCTATGTATCGTTGCTTGTTCTCCGAACCTATCACATGATACCCTGAACCAATGATATTGCCTCACCTCCATACCTAAAACCCCTTGCTTGTTGCCTTAGTCTTACCTAGCATGCTTAGGGTTGCTTTTGCTCGAGTCTGTTGTCGGTTACTTCTTTTACTATCTTACTATTTGTTCCGGGGGCTCGAATGTTAATCAATCAATCCTGTTAATGCTAATGGTAATAATAATTTGATGATAATGCACCGGCAGGAGGCCCATGAGAGGTTTTGAAGCCTGCTAGTGTCGACCCTAATAGGAACAGGGTCTTGTCTACCGATCCATGATGAGCGCACTACCCGCATGTGGGAAGCGAGTATGGGCGCCCCCGTCAGCTTGACTCGATTCGCATCTCGTCCAAATCGCCTCATTTAGTTCGAGTGTTCCATTTGCCGCATGCATGTTTTTGCGAGCCCAGCGCAGGGTGGAAATTTTGTAGTCGGCATATAGGAGGACACGTTTTTAGAGTGCTATGAGGGTCCATTTTCTTCTGGGCTCGAGTAGCCGTGCGCCAAGGTGCTTTGGGCTTGATGCGAAGAATAGTTGGGTTGTGTTGAGTGCCCCGCTTGGTGGGAGGCATCCCATCTGGCGGGATATTCATACGTGTACGGCCAAATTGGTGCAACCCTGCAGGGATAATCTTCTCGAGAAGCCGTGTTTTCCGCGGTTATGGACTACTTGGTGAAAGTACTGGCTAACAAGTACTCAGGACAACTTAAACATAATGATCAATCATGTTACACCCAATGATTAATAACTTGACTAGTAATAGGTTTATTCACACAATAACTTGACTCATCTTAATACAACTGTGTGAGTTATCCTCGGATTGCTTCTTCGGATAAGGGGCGAGATCCAGGATGGGTTTGTTTGAAGTTATCTTTCAATTGGTTACAATCACTCGATCTTATCTTCTATCTATTAGCCGGACTTGTAGTTATCTCTGTAGTTGGTTAGCAGCCCGCTGCAACTTTTATATCACCCCTTCCTTCCGTTGATCCCAAGCATCTATGCTTGTGTTGACGGGTAACTCTTTGATGAAGTGTGAGTCTTGCTTGCCAGTACTTAAATGTACTGACCCCGTAGGGGCTGTGGTTTACGCAGACTACGGCTACGACTACGATGATCACCAGGATGGCTACTTCGTGGAGTTCGACGAGACTGCAGACGAGTAGATAGCGGACCCGGGCAGGATCCGAAGACTACGTGGATGGGCTTCGTCTTCTTTATTTTCCCCGCCTTCTTAAGCCTTTTGGATTTGTCTGTACTCAGACACCTTTGTTTGCTTCCGCTGATGTAATGAATGCTATGTTGGGACATGTGTCCTCTGAATGACTGTATTTGCTACTCTCTGCCTTAGTGAAGGCTATTTGCAATATTATTTCAATCTTTTGTGTCCTAGAGACATTCTGTGGTATCATTCCGTTTAACGCTGTTGACGTACCCTGCGTGATTGATATGAAGTACGTCGACAGTAGTGCCTTTGATCTCTAGTGGATAGTTTACATCGACGATGGAATAGCAGGGCTTGTGTTGTCGCGCATAAGCGCAGGCCTACCAGGAAGCTGGGACGTGGGAGCAGGTATGCCCCATAATCCAAGCACCTGCTATCCAGTTCGGCCCGATGAGTATCCCCTAGAAATCAGGGTGCGACAAGAACCCTAAAACCAACTAATACTTTTCCCCCAACCAAGAAATCAAAAGAAGACCAAGATCCAACGGAAGAATCGATGTGGCAGCGGTTGATATGTAGGCTTACCGTAGATAGTAGACCCCAAGGAAGAATCGATGTGGCGGCTTGTCGGAGAGTAGAGGAAGTAGCGCAAAACTTCTTTGCTCCTGGTCGCTGCCGTCGCCTGTGGCCTGCGACGATAGCTCCTGGTTACCGCCGCCGCAGCTCCCTCCCCTAAACCCTAACCCTTCGAGCGTCCAAAAGGCTGGGGTTTCCGGTCTTAAGTAAACACCATGTTTGAAAATAGAACCCCATAAAACTTTAAGCAGTTGACTTGTACCCTCCCATAGAACTAATTTTCCAATTCAAAACTAAATGGGAATGGTTTCTAGTTCGAACTTAATGGGAAGTAATTTTCAATGGTTTGTACAAAATAATATTCAGTGGTTTGTGATCATTTGTACTTATTTTTAAAATTCAAACCACAGTTGGAAAACTAAATGGGAATGGTTTCCAGTTCGAACTTAATGGGAAGTAATTTTCAATGGTTTGTACAAAGTAATATTCAGTGGTTTGGGATGATTTGTACTTATTTTTGTCATCATAACAGAGTTCTTGCCCTTTCCTATCTTCGCCTTGACACTGAAGGTTATCCAGCTGACATTGGTCTCCACATGTACCATTTTTTCTTTTTCTAGCTGAAATTGAGCATGCAGGTACGTTTTAGAGAATTTAGCACCAATGTCCTGTCATCAAAACAAGCATTGCATTATGAGAGTTGACAAGCAAATGGTTTGCATTACAAGCAGATGCATTATAGTTTTTAGCTTCGACTTACAAGTTTGCTCTTTCCTTCAATGACGCTGGAGTTTGTCATCCTGTGAACGTAGAACCTCCTCTGGAACTTTCTAGCTGTGGAAACACGACAGAAATCTTCAAGCCACTCTTGCTGAAACTTTGTGAGTGTCGCACCCTGACTTCTAGGGGATACTCACCGGGCCGAACTGGAAAGCAGATGCTTGGATTACGGGGCCTATCTGCTCCCGCATCCTCTTCCGAGTAGGCCAGCACTTATGTGCGACAACCAAACTCTGCTTTTCCATCGTCGATGTAAACTATCCCATAGAGATCAAGATACTACCATCGACGTACTTCATACCATTCACACATGGTACGTCGACGGCGTTAAACGGAATGATACCACAACATATCTCTAAGACACAAAAGATTGAAATAAGTTGCAACTGGCCCTCACTAGGGCAGAGAATAGCAAATGCAATCATCCAGAGGAAACTTGTCCCAACATAACATCATTACATCACAGCGGAAGCAATCAATGGCGTCTGAGTACAGACAAATCCAAATAGGCTTAAGAAGCCGAGAAGAAAAAGAAGACGAAGCCCATCCACGTAGTCTTCAGATCCTGCCCGGGTCCGCTATCTACTCGTCTGCAGTCTCGTCCTACTCCACGTAGTAGCCTCCAAGGGGATCCTTGCAATCGTAGTCTGCGTAAACCACAACCCCAAAGGGGTCAGTACAACCAAGTACTGGCAAGCAAGACTCACACTTCACCAAATAGTTACCCGTCAACACAAGCACGGATGCTTTGGGTTCAACGGAAGAAATAGGTGATATAAAAGCTGCAGCGGGCTGCTCTAACCAACTACAGAGATATACTACAAGTTCCGGCTAACAGAAAGAAGATAAGATCGTGTATTGTAACCAACTGAAATATAACTTCAAACAAAACCCATCCAATGTTACCCCCTACTAAGGAAGCAACCCAAGGATATCTCACACAGTTGGATTAATGGTGGTTCAGGTTATTGTGTCAATAATGCTATTACTAGTCAAAATTAGCATTAGTTAGGTGATAGCATTAGTTAGGTTAAAGTTGTTCTGAGTACTTGTTAGCCAGTACTTTCACGAAGTCAACCATAACCGCGGAAAACACGGCTTCTCGAGAAGATTTAACCCTGCAGGGATGCACCAATTTGGTCGTACACGTAAGAATAACCCGCCAGATGGAACGGCCATTCCACCAAGCGGGGCACTCAACACAACCCAACCCTTCTTCGCATCAAGCCCAAAGCACCACGTGATGTGCGTGCGCGGCTAATCGAGCCCCCGAAGAAAAGGGGGCCCTCATAGCACTGGAAGACCACGTCGCCCTAAATGCCGACTACAAAAGTTCCACCCTGGCGCCAAGGGTTCGTACCTGCATATGCGTGCAGCAAATGGAAAGCCCGAACTAAATGTGGCGATTTGGACGAGATGCGAATCGAGTCAAATTGAGGGGGGCGCCCATACACGCTTCCCACATGCGTGTAGTGCGCTCATCATGGATCAGTAGACAAGACTCTTTTCCTAATTAGGGGTCGACACTAGCAGGCCTCAAAACCACCCACGGGCCTCCTGCCGGTGCCTTATCATCAAGTTATTACCATAGCATTAACAGGTTGATTGATTTAACCCGAGCCAAAAATAGAACATAAATAAGTACGATAAAAGAAGTAACCGACAACAGACTCGAGCACAAGCAACTCTAAGCATGCTAGTAGGACTAAGGCAACAAGCAAGGGCTATAGGTGTGGAGGTGAGGCAATATCAGGGTTCAGGATATCATGTGATAGGTTCGGAGAACAAGCAACGATACATAGGGCTAGCAAAAGTAGAAAATGGATAGTATCGGTAACAGGTGTGGAAAGGAACTCGATGGTTCATGTGGGTGATAACTTGCCTGCAAGCTCAGCAGCCTGGTACTGAGCTAAGTCCTCGGTAGTGGTGTCGTAAAGCTCGTCGGTCTCAACGTCGTCGTCTAATCGAGAAGAAGCAAAAACAAACAACGAAGGAAGACGGGCAATCAATAACATGGTATAGGTGCACAAACATGGGATGATGCATGTCAATTTAATGGATGCATCAAAGTAAACTAGTTGACATGATAACACAATTTAAATGGACCCATATGCAATTTGATTGCATATGGCAAAGTCCATGAGTTAAGGTTGGAATAATTGTTCTACAACTAATCATCATGTGTAAGTGAATTAGTATGATGCATGCATGATGAAAACAATAAGGTAACAACATTAGATGCAAGTGGAAATGGAATTTAACAAGTGTGGAAGTTTATTTAGCAAGTTAAGAATTTTTGGCTTCTTAATGATGTTACACAAGCAATTGGTTGTTTTCATCAAGTTAAATTTCTCAAGACAGATGACAAAGCTTATATTGGAAAAGAGCAAAACTTTTTAGGTGTATTACATGTTTCAATTATTGCAAAAGGAAATAGAATGATTTACCTATGAATTAAACAAGATTAACAAGTTTTAATTGGAATTAATTCAAGTGTGGATGTTAATTGAATTTTATTTGTTCAAAATATTAAACCAAGTTCATATTTGAAAAGGTTATGTTTTTCTGGTTTGAAAACATATTTTACATGTTCAAGAATAATTTAAATTCAGCAAGTTATGAATTTAGCAAATTTAAATGATTTAAACAAGGTTTAAATGATTTAAGCAATTTTAATTATTCAAAACATGAAACAAAATTTATATTTGAATAGGTGGTTTGAAATAGCATGGAAAACATATTTTATTTGCATTATTTGGATTAAGTATGAATTAGTTATGGATTTTATCAAATTACAAATGAATTGTTTGAATTCAAATTTGAAATGCATTCAAATTATTCAAAACATGAAACAAATGGTTTAGATAGATAGATGATTAAATTTGGGGCAGTGCACATATTTTATTTTTGTTATTTGGAATTATAAAATAAAAGTTATTAGGGTTTTAGTTTTAGGGACCAATCTGCAATTTAAAAGGACTTGTTTTAAAACAGAAAAGCTGGAAAACATTTTGTACCGCACAGGGATCTACCCCAGACACTGCAAGTGGGCCTAGGGCCACTGGGTGCTTGCGTGGCAACAGAGTGGCTGACAGGGGGGCCACCCTGTCAGCGCACGGTCGCAAAAAAGGTTGGATATTTCCGCGCCGCGGGGGCTCGAACCCCCGACCTGGCGCGCGAGGAAAATAGCGCACTGCCACTGCGGTGCGAACAAGTGTTTGACAGTATACAGCGCGCGCACAAGGTAAGGTTCAGTACGTGCTCGTTTCTGAATTTTCTGACGACCAAACGCTTCTGCGACTTGGACAGGAACGCGTCGCCGGCGGCGAGCTCTGCAACCGTGTTGCTCGCGCGTGATGGTGTGTGCGTGTGCTTGCTGGGATACGGTAGGTGCGTGTGCGTGCTCGAGGGCAGAGAGGAGGAAGAAGCACGGATGCTCACCGCGGCTGAAGGTGAAGCATAGGGGCGGTGCAGACGGTGGTCGGAGAGGTTCACGACGGCGGCGGCGATCCAGACGGCGTTGAGCTCAACGGATGTGTCCACCAGCTCGAGGAGGAAGCGGCGACCCCGTTCCTGTAGCTAGCTAGGGTGGAGGAGGACGGCAGCGACGGTGGGCTGCAGAGGTTCAGGCACGGCGGCGTTCGGTTGCAGAACGTCGACGGAGACGTGGAAGATGGCGTCGCCGGTGTGGACTCCCTGGTGCTCAACGGAGATGTCGACGATGACGAGGAAGGTGAGGTGGATGGATTCCAGTAGCTAGGAGGGGTGGTGGCGCAGTGAGGTGGAGGTGATCATGGCGGATTCAGACGGTGGCGAGTCCGGTGAGGAGTTCAGAGAGGGGAACGGCCGCGAGGGAGAGGAATTGACGGCGGATCCCGAGGGAGGAGGGAGTGGATAGGCTAGGGCGGCGCCAGGTGAGCCTAGGGTTCATTATATAGGGGGCTAGGGCGCGCATCGGCCGTCGGCGGGGCACAGTGCCGCCGTGGCACCCCTGGATGTTCTGCCGTACACGAGAGAGAAGAAAGGCGCGGGGCGAACCGGTATCGGGCCGGCGCGGAAGGAAAAGGAGTGGGCTGGGTTGCCCACTGCCCCTGGCGCCCGTTTGTTTTCCTTTTTCTATTTTTTGTTCTTCTGTTTTTTCTTTTGCAGCAAATAGAATAGGAAGAAAAATAGGATTTTTAAGTTAGTAAAATTCTTAGAAAAATTAGGGTGAATTGGTTAGGTCAAAGCAACCAATTGCCAAGTTTGGTTTTTCAAAAGTTCACTTTTAAACTACTGTTTTGTAATTTAATGCATTATTTGAAAGAATTTCTTATTAATTGATTATAATTAAACGCAACATTTTTAATAGGGTGAACCCTATTGTTTAATTGGAACAATGTTTAGGGTTATTTTGTAGATTTTCATGAGTTAAATTTGGGTACTGTTTGTGAAAGATTTGAATTTGAAATAACACTTGGATTAATTGAATTATTCAAAGCCATAAATTAATGGTTGAAACTTATTGTTTAATTAGAACAAAAATGGTTGTTTTAATTTCAACTCTTTATTTAAAAGGTTGTAACATAACAAGTATGAAATAAGTGTTTGAAATTCAACTATGAAAACAGAGAAAAACAGATGCAAACCAAATGAAAACAAAGCAATGAGTATGATGACATGATGCAATACTTTAATTAACAAGAAACAAAACCTAGGGGGTGGTTTTCATACTTGGGATGTTACAAAACGCCCCCCCCCCTTGAAGGAATCGCGCCCCGAGATTCCTACTGAGAAGAGAAAAGGTCCGGATACTTCTTGCGAAGATCCTCTTCGGTCTCCCACGTTGCCTCTTTATCGGAATGATGCGACCATTGCACTTTCAAGAACTTGGTGCTCTTGTTGCGAGTCTTACGAACGGTCTCATCTAGAATTTGAATAGGGTGCTCCTCATAAGAGAGATCATCTTGCAGTTCAATAGAATCATGATCAACTGCACGATCTGGATCTTTGAAACACTTCTTGAGTTGTGACACGTGAAACACATCGTGCACCTTGGATAGTTTTTCTGGAAGTTCAAGACGATAGGCATTTTCCGCACGCCTTGAGAGAATGTTGAAAGGACCAATGTATTGCAATAGGATTTGCGACTGAGAGCATCGGCCATAACATTAGCCTTGCCTGGAGTGTAAGAAATGGTAAGATCGAAGTCTTTGATCTTTTCAATCCATCTCCTTTGCCTGAGGTTTAGATCTGGTTGAGTGAAGATGTATTTCAGACTCTTATGATCGGGAAAGTTTTCAGTGCGGTTACCCAACAAGTATTGTCTCCATTTCTTGAGGGCAAACACAACTGCTGCGAGTTCAAGATCATGAGTGGGATAATTTTGCTCATGTGCGTTCAACTGACGTGAAGCATAAGCCACAACTTGACGTTCTTGCATAAGAACTGCTCCTAGACCTTGGAGAGATGCATCACAGAATATTTGGAAAGGTTTGGTAGGATCTGGGCCAACCAGAACTGGTGTAGAAGTGAGTTTAGTTTTGAGGAGATTGAAACTTTCATCACATTGTGGAGACCAAACGAACTTCTTGTCCTTCTTCGTGAGATCAGTGAGAGGTTTGGCAATCTTGGAGAAGTTTTGGACGAAACGACGACAATAGCTAGCCAAGCCAAGAAAACTTCTGACTTGCTTCACTGTCTTAGGAGGTTTCCAGTCAACAATTGATCTAACCTTTTCTGGGTCAATGGCTATGCCCTTGGAAGAGATGATATGACCAAGGTAAGAAACTTCTGAAATCCAGAACTCACATTTGGAGTATTTGGCATAAAGACGATGCTCGCGGAGTTTCATGAGAGTGAGACGAAGATGTTCTTCATGCTCTTCCTCAGATTTTGAGTAGACAAGAATATCATCAAGATATACCACAACGAACTTGTCGAGGTATTTATGGAAGACAGAATTCATGAGTCGAGAGAAGGTCGCCGGTGCATTGGTGAGACCAAAGGACATGACGGTGTATTCATATAGACCGTAGCGAGTGGTGAAGGCTGTCTTTGGAATATCTTCCTTTCTGATCTTTATTTGATGGTAACCCATCCTCAAGTCCAACTTTGAGAATATTGAGTCTCCAACAAGTTGATAAAAAAGATCATCGATACGAGGAATTGGATATTTGTTTTTGATTGTTTTCTTGTTAAGAGGACGTTAGTCAACAACGAGTCTCTTTGTTTGGTCCTTCTTGGCAACAAACAGAGTTAGGCAACCCCAAGCGGAGGAACTAGGTTGAATGTAACCTTTCTCCATGTACATATCGATTTGCTCCTTCAACAACTTCAGTTCAGGAGGAGCTATCTTGTATGGATGCTTAGATATTGGAGCAGTACCTGGTTCAAGCTCGATCACGAACTCAACTGCTCTGTCCGGAGGCATTCCTGGCAATTCTTGTGGAAAGACGTCAGGGAATTCACAAACCACCGGAACATTTTCGAGTAGAGGTAGAGGTTTTGCATCGAATGTGTAAAGCTGAGTGGAATTTGATTCATTTGCAGAATAGACTATCTGGAATGTGGTGCTTCAGGAATGCTTCTTCGAAACAACCCCAGGTGATCGGAATGCCAGCTCTCATAGCCTGGTAGTTTTCCCACCACGAAGCTGCCTGACCCTTCAGTAGGTAGGAGGCATACTAAAATCAACAACAACAACAACAACCTTTCTGCCAGATAGACTTGATATTTGGGAAGTTGATTAGATGCCGGTAGAAGAATTGAAGTGGAAAACAACAACAAGATTTCAACGGACGAAAAGGTTCTTGAAAAGAACAGGATATCGAAGCAACAACGGGAAACACGAGACCAAACTCCTAAGGTACTACGGAAGAACCCATCCGGGCTTCTAAAGGATCAATATCTACTGCTTAAGGAACATAGGATCTGCTTCCGGGGCTTACATGCCTCCGTTCTCAATCGTGAGTAGGCAACATGATAAATCATGTCACAACCACCTCCATTCCTATGGTCTAGTAGATATAATCATCCTAGAGAAACCAGGATACGTGAAATCCTAACTTGAAAGTTTAGATGAGAAGGGAAAATCAACGTTGCACTTCCTTACCAGAAAAAGGGAGGGTGGGTGGGGAAAAGAAGAAAAAGAACAGAATTCCTACTCTCACGTTCATTTTTCCTATATAGCTACAAAATAGTTTCTAGACTCAAACTGCGACCAGTAAAAGGGATCCTACGGACAGACAGGCTATGATACCATTTGTCGCACCCTGACTTCTAGGGGATACTCACCGGGCCGAACTGGAAAGCAGATGCTTGGATTACGGGGCCTATCTGCTCCCGCATCCTCTTCCGAGTAGGCCAGCACTTATGTGCGACAACCAAACTCTGCTTTTCCATCGTCGATGTAAACTATCCCATAGAGATCAAGATACTACCATCGACGTACTTCATACCATTCACACATGGTACATCGATGGCGTTAAACGGAATGATACCACAACATATCTCTAAGACACAAAAGATTCAAATAAGTTGCAACTGGCCCTCACTAGGGCAGAGAATAGCAAATGCAATCATCCAGAGGACACTTGTCCCAACATAACATCATTACATCACAGCGGAAGCAATCAATGGCGTCTGAGTACAGACAAATCCAAATAGGCTTAAGAAGCCGAGAAGAAAAAGAAGACGAAGCCCATCCACGTAGTCTTCGGATCCTGCCCGGGTCCGCTATCTACTCGTCTGCAGTCTCGTCGTACTCCACGTAGTAGCCTCCAAGGGGATCCTCGCAATCGTAGTCTGCGTAAACCACAGCCCCAAAGGGGTCAGTACAACCAAGTACTGGCAAGCAAGACTCACACTTCACCAAAGAGTTACCCGTCAACACAAGCACGGATGCTTTGGGTTCAACGGAAGAAATAGGTGATATAAAAGCTGCAGCGGGCTGCTCTAACCAACTACAGAGATATACTACAAGTTCCGGCTAACAGAAAGAAGATAAGATCGTGTATTGTAACCAACTGAAAGATAGCTTCAAACAAAACACATCCAATGTTACCCCCTACTAAGGAAGCAACCCAAGGATAACTCACACAGTTGGATTAATGGTGGTTCAGGTTATTGTGTCAATAATGCTATTACTGAAAGACCACGCCGCCCTAAATGCCGACTACAAAAGTTCCACCCTGGCGCCAAGGGTTCGTACATGCATATGCGTGCAGCAAATGGAAAGCCCGAACTAAATGTGGCGATTTGGACGAGATGCGAATCGAGTCAAATTGAGGGGGGAGCCCATACACGCTTCCCACATGCGGGTAGTGCGCTCATCATGGATCAGTAGACAAGACTCTTTTCCTAATTAGGGTTCGACACTAGCAGGCCTCAAAACCACCCATGGGCCTCCTGCCGGTGCCTTATCATCAAGTTATTATTAACCATAGCATTAACAGGTTGATTGATTTAACCCGAGCCCAAAATAGAACATAAATAAGTACGATAAAAGAAGTAACCGACAACAAACTCGAGCACAAGCAACTCTAAGCATGCTAGTAGGACTAAGGCAACAAGCAAGGGCTATAGGTGTGGAGGTGAGGCAATATCAGGGTTCAGGATATCATGTGATAGGTTCGGAGAACAAGCAACGATACATAGGGCTAGCAAAAGTAGACAATGGATAGTATCGGTAACAGGTGTGGAAAGGAACTCGATGGTTCATGTGGGTGATAACTTGCCTGCAAGCTCAGCAGCCTGGTACTGAGCTAAGTCCTCGGTAGTGGTGTCGTAAAGCTCGTCGGTCTCAACGTCGTCGTCTAATCGAGAAGAAGCAAAAACAAACAACGAAGGAAGACGGGCAATCAATAACATGGTATAGGTGCACAAACATGGGATGATGCATGTCAATTTAATGGATGCATCAAAGTAAACTAGTTTACATGATAACACAATTTAAATGGACCCATATGCAATTTGATTGCATATGGCAAAGTCCATGAGTTAAGGTTGGAATAATTGTTCTACAACTAATCATCATGTGTAAGTGAATTAGTATGATGCATGCATGATGAAAACAATAAGGTAACAACATTAGATGCAAGTGGAAATGGAATTTAACAAGTGTGGAAGTTTATTTAGCAAGTTAAGAATTTTTGGCTTCTTAATGATGTTACACAAGCAATTGGTTGTTTTCATAAAGTTAAATTGCTCAAGACAGATGACAAAGCTTATATTGGAAAAGAGCAAAACATTTTAGGTGGATTACATGTTTCAGTTATTGCAAAAGGAAATAGAATGATTTACCTATGAATTAAACAAGATTAACAAGTTTTAATTGGAATTAATTCAAGTGTGGATGTTAATTGAATTTTATTTGTTCAAAATATTAAACCAAGTTCATATTTGAAAAGGTTATGTTTTTCTGGTTTGAAAACATATTTTACACGTTCAAGAATAATTTAAATTGAGCAAGTTATGAATTTAGCAAATTTAAATGATTTAAACAAGGTTTAAATGATTTAAGCAATTTTAATTATTCAAAACATGAAACAAAATTTATATTTGAATAGGTGGTTTGAAATAGCATGGAAAACATACTTTATTTGCATTATTTTTATTAAGTATGAATTAGTTATGGATTTTATCAAATTACAAATGAATTGTTTGAATTCAAATTTGAAATGCATTTAAATTATTCAAAACATGAAACAAATGGTTTAGATAGATAGATGATTAAATTTGGGGCAGTGCACATATTTTATTTTTGTTATTTGGAATTATAAAATAAAAGTTATTAGGGTTTTAGTTTTAGGGACCAATCTGCAATTTAAAAGGACTTGTTTTAAAACAGAAAAGCTGGAAAACATTTTGTACCGCACAGGGATCTACCCCAGACACTGCAAGTGGGCCTAGGGCCACTGGGTGCTTGCGTGGCAACAGAGTGGCTGACAGGGGGGCCACCCTGTCAGCGCACGGTCGCAAAAAAGGTTGGATATTTCCGCGCCGCGGGGGCTCGAACCCCGGACCTGGCGCGCGAGGAAAACAGCGCACTGCCACTGCGGTGCGAACAAGTGTTTGACAGTATACAGCGCGCGCACAAGGTAAGGTTCAGTACGTGCTCGTTTCTGAATTTTCTGACGACCAAACGCTTCTCGCCTAGAGCCCCTCTACCTGTTAGGAGCATCAGATTGAACCAATTTGGAGTGGATTGGCGAATCTGAGCTCAACAGAGGAGATCCTCTACTCTGGTGACTTGATCATGATGTCATCATGACGCCATATTTCGATTTTTTTATTTTTTATTTAAAAATCAAATATGACAGATGGGGCCCACGTGTCAATTTAAATATTAGCACAAATCCATTTAAACTTGATAATTCAATAAGTATTAAATTAATTATCAGAAAATATCAAAACAAATATGGAAATGTTTAGAAAATTATAATCTAAATGTTTATGAACTTTTCAAAAATGTTTGATAAATTTAAAATTAAATATTTTATTTAATTAAATCATTTAAAAATTGAGAAAAATAATAAATAATTCATAAAATTAGAAAAATACAAGTTATATACCAAAATGCTCCGAATGACAAGTACAACTCATTTATGATGTTTTCATAGTCATTTGACCATGTTTTCATGTGTGCAATGTTTTTCTTAATCATTTAATTCATTTGAAATTAATAAAATAATAACTTATTCAATTATTTTCAGAAAAAAAATAAAATGTTATATCAAATTAAAGAGAAAAACATTTCCCATTCAAATATGTCAAACATAAAATATTTTGTTTAACTTATAAACGCGTTTCTACACAGATACTGGAATTCTATTATATTTCATTATGACAAGAAATAACTACCACAATATTATTTTCATTATTAATAAAACCCTCATGTTTTCACACCTACTAAAACCTATCATCACAAGTCATTAGAAAGTTTTGTGATGATAGAGTTAGTTGTATTAGTTCCTCATTTTCAAATAAACCCTTTGTCATAAGCTCTACCCTTTTTGAATATAAGATAAAATGTGCTTGTTATCGTTTTAACAGTTGATTTCCATGTGTTATTGTCTTATTACCCAACCAAACAATAACACTTCTACTTAAACATGATAAAAATTGTTTGCTAAGTAAAAATGAAACACATGTAAGTCTAAAATAAGTAATAACCACATCACCCAAGTAACGAAACATTTCACCTAAAATTCTGTGTGATTAAGATATCGTATCACACGTGGCTTACATTTGTAAGCTGGGGTATTTTCCAGGGTATTTCATGATGCATCTCATTACTATGCATGTATCATACTTGCCAATGTTTTCTGTAGTCTTTATCGGGACTACTTTGCTATCTTTCAGATGTCGGGATTTCCTACGAGACCCTCGAACCCGAAGACCTGGATTATTATTGCTATTTAAATCTCAGGCAAGTTCATCACTTGCTCATATCCTTTGCAGTACATAATAACAAACTAATTGCAAAAACTCTATCTTATTACCACCTAGTCTCAAAAGAATGCATGTTCCTATTTTTATAATAATATGACTAATTGAATGACTACCCGAGTGGTAGTGTTCTGTTTGGTGGGTGGATGGAACCATGGTAAGATGAATAGGTCAAAGGAAGGTTCCATCTGCACGGGAACGTATTACCTAGGAATTAATCACAAATGCCGTCAGAACTCGGTGCGCCGTAAATACCGCGTTGACCATGGGTCTTCTATGGGGGGAGTAAGTCAGCTGTGATCTTTTCTTGTTCGCATGTCAACGGGCTGCCAGAGACGTATGTTGTAGGTTCTGCGGGACTACATGCACATGGGTGGGAGCCCTTACGTCCCACGAACTTTGGGGTCTATGAGTGTCTTCCAGGGGCGTGTATATCTCCATCGTGAGGGGTGGAATCAGGCGTTCAACCTGCTGGTGGAAATGGGTGGGCATGCGTTGTGTGGAGAAGCACAGTTTGGCTTGGACCAACAACCGGGCCCCACACCTGAGTGGGAGTGGACAGGATCTCGAACCTGGTTGTGCAACATGGTCTTGGTCTCCCATGGGTAAAGTAACACACCTCTGCAGAGTGTAAAAGGATGTGGCATGTTACCCCTCGTTCCGGGATAGAACTGCGAACGCTACAGGAAAGGCAACTCCATGAAGTTCTAGTCCCGTTATGCTCTGGCGGGCATAGTTTTCAGAAGTAAAAGCAACCTCTTGAAGAAAGTTTTACAAAACCTTGCATTACCTTATGACTCTTTCGAGTCTAAAGCTGTAGTTAGTGCATCAAACTACCCCTGTATATCATGAACTTGCTGAGTAACGCTCGTTACTCATTCGTTCCCGTTTGACCCCCCTGCTTAGAGTTCAAGCCTTAAGGGAGACGTCATCGTGAAGCCATCGGTACCCCATGAAGCTAGGTGGAGTCTTATACTACTTAGCCAGTAAAGCATCATCATCAACAACGCTAGTGGAGGAGAAGCTATCAAGGTGTAGGTGAAGACCATTCGTGTACTTAGCTGTTACAAGCCATAGTTTAGGGCTAACATCAGCCGTAGTAGTTTAGTTCTGAGCTTGAGTTCTTCTCCAGCTTGGATCTTCAAATTGCTTCTTCTCATGTTTCATTGGTAAGAGATCTTATTTGATTCTCCAATGAGATTCTCAAGATTTTGTAATGAAGTTTGTATCCTATAGTTTTGCCTGGACCCGCTGTGTTTCTGTTGTACAACTCTGAGGGATGTAATATTCATAGGCAAGTCCTTATGTGAGTATTATTTCATCGACTTGCGTACTACACATGCAGTGGTGTGCTGGGTCCCCACAGATGGTATCAGAGCGAAGCGACCTTAGGTCTAAAACCTTTTAGGAGATTTGTAGGTTGGTAAAGATTATAGGAAGCCGTCATATCTAAACCACATTTCCTACAACTATGAAGATCATCCACTTGAGAATGATACAATCATACTTGTATAGAATCTTCTTACTCAACTTGAGTAAAGATACTTATCTATTTTCTTAATACCTAGGTATGAATAGTTAGAAGTCTAGCATGTATCAGTTTTATTGAGAAAAGTGTTCTGACATAGTCAGAGATGATTAAGTCACATGGATGAATACCCCATTCTATGAATGCATAGTGTCGAGACATCGTAGTAGTTTTCATAGACGGGGGTGCCATGAGACTACGGTAGAGACGTGGGGTAACGGGATAGCGTAGTAACACAGAACACGGGATTTTACCCAGGTTCGGTACGTCGCGACAGTACGGCGTACCTACTCCTGCACTTCTCACTAATTGGGACTAAAGCCCGTAAATCTGGGTTACAATGTGAGGGAGTAGATCTAGCTATTCGGCGAGGATGAACTTCTCGGCGAGTAGCGAAGACCTTAGAACTCAGAACCTTCTTCAATCTATCTCTTGTCCGGCTTTATATAATAGCCGAACTAGGGCTTACAGATTAGGAAACCTAGAAGACTACGTTTAACTTGTAACTTGGAAAGCAAGGAATCCGTCTTCTCCTCCAAGCCAGATCACGCGGGCCGTGATCCGGGTTCTTCTAGAATCCGGCTTCTGCGCGTCGGACTACTGGGCCGCCTAATGGACCTAAGCCCACTACCACTTAGGCCACCCTGGTAGTCCGGCTATTTGTCTACCATCTTCTATACCCCTATTCAGTATATATCCGACAGTAGCCCCCAGGAAGGATCAAAACTCTGATTCTCCGTCTTTCGTCAAATGCATTTTGTCCGGGAAATCTTGATTCAGCAGTCTTGATTCTTTCTACTTTCCTTTTGAAGGAGATGGTAACATAAAACTCGGAACTCTGAAAATCCGGCTTTTCTTCTCGCGATCCTTCGCGGAAAAGGAACTTCTGACGTCAGTGCTTTAATCATGCTGACGTAGGCGACGCTTGGTTTCACGCGGGAAACCCTGCAACGTATCTCTGACAGATTCTCACGGGAAACGAGGAGATAGCCATCATTCCCCTGTCGTTTCATTTCCCGGATTTTCCGGTGGTTGACACGCGTCAAACATCCAACGTTCGAAAGAGTCGTTGGCACGTATCTAGAGGTTTTCCGGCTATAAATAGCCGTCCTCGTCCTCCTCGGAAACCTTCTTCACTCCCTCACTGCCCCAAGCCATTGTTGCGAACGCGAGCTCGAGAGCGAGAACTGTCCCGACGAACTTGTCTTTGCACGCCAGAACGCACGCACGCCACCGAAGAAGATGGCCTCTTCGCCGTCTTCCCCGGCCCGCGCCTCCATCGACGAACTTCTGGGCGACCTAGATCCACAGCTAGGGTCGCCCAAGCGCGCCGGCGGCGAGCCGGAAAAGACCGCGGCCCTCACGGCTGGCGGGGGGAGCACTTCCGCCGCCGCGGACGTTGCGGGACCGAGCTCCGCATCCTTCCCGCCGTTTGCTTCAGAAACGGCGAGGGTCAAGATCCATTCCCGTAGCGCTGAACGATTCTCCACCGGAGCTGATGAAGAAACAGAATTTGTCGGAAATTGGAATCAGAGTAATACTTCACTCGTCCTCCTTCGTCGGATGTCAAGGGACAAATTAATCGTTAAAGGCAAATGGCGGATCTCGAAGGATGAACCAGAGCCCAAGCCAAAAGGTCGGAGAACGCGTCCTCCTTACCTCTCACATCACGAGAGGTATGGGTTTTCCCCCTTCCGCCTTTTTCCTAGACGTCCTTAACTTTTATGGTGTTCAACCACATAATATCTCTCCAAATTCCATTCTTCAATTAGCTAGTTTCCAAGCTCTTTTTGAAGGGTATCTCGGAATAACTCCCGATTTAGACTTCTGGCATTATTGTTTTGAGGTAAAACATAACATCACAAACGGTGTTTCGCCCATCTGCGGGACCATATCTTTTACTCTCAGAAACTTTAGGGAAGAATGGTATCCAAAAATAAGAATGCCGAAACCCGACCAATATTGGCTAGGTTCTTTCTTTTATCACCAAGACATTCCATTTCCAGGCAAAGAAACCGGAATTCCTCCCTTTGTTAATTCTGCCGCTACTCCTTGTGAGAGTTGGACAGCTGCAGTAACAGAGGATTTACCCGAAAACCTGATGAAAATAAAGCGGCGCGTTGCCAAACTTTCTTCTTCTCAACCCTCTTTGGTTTGGAAGGATACCGTTTTATGCTGGTTTGGTCGTCGTGTCCAACCTCTATCCCTTTGTTCCCGACTTCTTTGCGAATACACGGGCCCGGAAGATAGCATGAGAGGAACCGATAGGTCCTATACCAAAAAGGATTTTATAGAACGACTTCACCAGATGATCACCGCCAGTAGCCAGATTGTGGAAAACCTGGCCATTTATCATGCGGAAAATCTGGTTCCTAAGGTACTTTCCTTCCCTTGTTTCTGAGTTTCCTCAGATTATCTTCTCTCTTCATTCATTAACATACTGTTAATTCTTTCCTAGTTTGATGAACTTGGAGAAAATGATCTTGCTTCTGATGCTGAACTCAACAAATTACATGCCGAGTTTTACAACAATCGGAAGCGCAAGAGGCAGGCTACCATCAAAGAAGAAACTCCTTCTGCAGCTATGGGTAAGAGGGGGAGAACGAAAACGCAAATGGGCGGAAATTCTCGATCACCTGTCGGAAACGAATCTATTCCCACTTTGGATGATATCCGGATAAAAGAAGAGCCTTTCGACGACCCCGGATATATTCGTCCGGAAGCTAAGAAGTTTTTTGCTCCTGCGCCTCTGGTTCGCCCTTGGCCATAGAATGGATTAGTTATTCGTAACAATATCGCATTCTCACCCCGTCAGGTCATACACGATGGCCTTCACCACGTTGGAATTCTTTTCATGGAATATGCCAGAGAGTTCAAAGAGACCTTGGCTGACCTGCGAGAAATGAGCCAGGTAATACCTCTAGCCCCCAAGCATTAAGTTGAAAATCTGATTTCTTCTTAATGCTTCCTTGTATGCTTGTTCAAACTTAAGCATCTGGCTTTCATTTCCATGTTTCAGCATTCCGCAGATGCCATAAACTTGGAAGTTTTGAAGAAACTTAGTCTCAAGAGCAGAGAAGTAAAAACCCTTCAATCTGTTATTGAGTCAAAAAGCAACGAACTGGCGTCGTCTCAGCGGCAATTATCAAAAGCCACCGGTATTTTACTTCGTGCTGTTGGTTTTTTCTGGAAAATCATTGCTAGATCTTGCTGTAAACTCGGAATATTTTGTCCTTGGTTTTCAGCTGCTTTAACCAAAGCCAAGAAGCTGGCGGAAAACGCTGCTTATTTCTCTCGCCTTCGTGAGGAAAACTCCAACCTTCAACAGGAGCTTTCAAAAGTTCGAGAAGACCTGGAAGCCAGTAATCTGGCCCTTGGGATTGCGCAGTCCAAAGCTTCTTTGCAGGCATCGGAGGATAAATCTATTATCAATGATTTAGAAAGTATGCTATTTCCTCGTATGAAAGAGGGCGACGAAATTGACGCGGTTCTTGGTAAGTTGACTTCTTTTACCAATGCCTTCATGTCATGTTTCTTGTATTCTCTAATCTTTGCTTTTGTCAAAAAAATAGGCAATTTTCCAGGAATTTCTCGTATTGAAAAGATCCGGGCCTTTGGGGGGATATGGAACTCAATCAGAGATGCAGGAATGCATCTAATCAATAAATTCCTCCCCACAAGTACTATACAATCTTCAGAAGTTTACAAACTTCCGGGTGCCATCATGGAGGTAGCGAATTCCAAGGAATCTCTTCTTCGCTCCGCTGCACGGGGTGGTGCGCGAATGGCCCTTGGCCTCATGCGCTTACACTACCCTAATGCCAAGTCCTGGCGCGTAGCATCCGGTATTCCTCCAGAATGTACAGAAGCACAAATAAATGCGGTCTTTGATGAAGTTAAAGGCCACGCCACCCAAATTGCCTCCATGGTGAATATCTCCATTACTTATCCGGAAGAAGAAATGCCCGCAGCCCCCGAGAATGATAGCAGTGATGAAGACTCGGAAGTTTAAGGGGGCGCACTTGACCTGGATGATGGATGTGTACAGGAGCATTTTCTTTTTTACAATGTAATTCATATTGTAATGCTTCTGTACCTTTTGCCGAAACAAGAACTCCGCCTTTTACAGTTGTGAATTATTAAATTCCTTGTAAAGTTTTTCGGGTTTAGTTATTCCTTTTGTCTTCTAAGTAATCCGGAAAATGTGTTTTAACTGCCTTTAGTGTTTGAAATGGCTCTAGTAGCAATAAGAATCGTCGTGCCGAGTAACTGAGGACGAACCAAGCAGTTTTGAAACTCGGATGCACGGATCATGCTATAGGCATTCTTACTAACTAGCTTCAGTAATCCAACACATCCATAATCAGATAACACTTTGAGAATGATAAGGAACTATTTTGAAACTTGGGCACGCAGGCACAATCCGAGTTTCCTTTAACCTTTAGCAGGCTGAATCGTTCAGCTTTTAAACACCGAGCACGCAGGCACAATTCGGGTTAACATTGAGTATTTTGTAAGATCATTGGGAAATAGATGAAATCATGCTTTGTACTATAATGAACTTGTAAAAACATGGATGTGAAAATTCTGACTTCTTTATTTCATGATCTCAAAAGATGTTTACATAGATATTGAACTAAGTATAGAAGGGACGTAACTGCTGGATGCTCCAAGGTCTTTTTGTCTCTCCTAGCTCATCATCTATTTTTCTCTTTCTTTTGCGATTCGGCTTTTCTGGATCATCCTCCGTATCTCGAATGTCGACAAGATAATATGATCCGTTCTTCATGGCTTTACTTATGACGAACGGTCCTTCCCATACTGGGGCTAATTTGTGTTTCCTTTGCTGCACCAGCCTGAGTACTAGGTCACCTTCTTTGAAAGAACGATGCCTGATCTTCCGACTATGGTAACGTCGCAAACCCTGCTGGTAAATGGCGGATCTTTGAAGCACAAACTCTCGCTCTTCTTCTAAGAGATCAACGGCATCCTGTCGTGCTTCTTCGGCATCTGAATCATCGAAATCCTGCACTCTAGGGCTGTCATGTATCATGTCCGTTGGGAGGATAGCTTCCGCCCCGTAGACTAAGAAAAACGGGGTTTGATCAGTTGATCTATTTGGCGTCGTTCGAATACTCCAGAGTACGGATGGTAATTCCTCCACCCATGCTCCAGCTGCTCTATGAAGAGGAGATTCGAGTCTTGGGCGTATTCCTTGCAGGATTGAACTGTTCATCCTTTCAACCTGCCCATTGGATTCCGGGTGCGCCACAGATGCTAGGTCTAAGCGAATTCCCGTGTGTTGGCAATATTTTGCTAACTCCCCAATGGAGAAATTTGTCCCGTTGTCGGTTATTATGCTGTGTGGGACGCCATATCTCATTACTAGATCAATAATGAAATTTCTGGCAGTTGCACCGTCCAGCTTTTTGATGGGTTTAGCCTCCACCCATTTGGTATACTTATCTACTGCTACGAGTAGATGTGTAAGTCCGCCTCTTGCAGTTTTGAACGGTCCCATCATATCTAGCCCCCAGACCGCAAACGGCCATGTGATGGGGATAGTTTTTAGTGCTTGGGCCGGCAAATTTGTCTGCTTGGCGTAATATTGACATCCTTCACATGTATTCACTATGCGCTCGGTGTCCGTCTTGGCTGTTAGCCAGAAAAACCCAGCACGGAATGCTTTTTTGACTATGCTTTTTGATTGAGCATGATGTCCGCAATAACCGGCATGGATTTCTTCCAGTATTTCTCTTCCTTCTTCTGGTGAAATACACCGTTGGAAAATTCCGGAAGTACTGCGTTTGTATAGGCAGTCATCAATTACAACATACCCTTTGCATCGACGCTGTATTTGTCTTTGCAAGACTTCGTCTGCTCCTTCCGGGTACTTCTGATTGACTAAGAAGTTTAAGTATGGAATTGTCCAATCCGGCTTAACGAGCATGACTTCGATTGTTTCATACGCCAGAGGATACTCAACATCTCCACCTTTTATGGATGGCTCGTGCAAATGCTGAACGAATACCCCTGGTGGTAAAGTTTTTACTCTCTCTGATCCCACGCGGGCTAACGCATCCGCGTTCCAATTTTCCTCCCTTTTTATGTGAAGGACCTCGGACCCGAAGAAACAGATGGCGAACTCATCCACCGTCCTCCGATATTCGGCCATTATAGGGCTTTTCGCATCCCAGGTTTGGTTTAGCTGATGCTGTACCAAGTCCGAGTCTCCATAGCACAGGATGCGTTTGACCCCTATTTCTTTTGCAATATGCAAGCCACGAAGCAGGGCTTCGTATTCTGCCACGTTATTACTGGCGTTAAAGTGTATTTGTAATACGTATTCCATTATGTCTCCCTTAGGATATTTTAGGACTACACCAGCCCCAGCTCCTTCCTTCATCTTGGATCCATCAAAGTGCATGATCCAGTACTCGGACTCTGGCATCGGTGTATTTTCCATTGCTTCTGTCCAGTCGGCGACAAAATCTGCCAAAACCTGGGATTTTATTGCCGTCCTTGGCTGGTACTTAATGTCAAAAGCCGCCAGCTCGATGCCCCATTTGGCTACTCGGCCAGTTGCCTCCGCATTGTTTATAATATCCCCTAGTGGTGCTTTACATACCACTGTTATGGAATGTCCTTGGAAGTAGTGACGCAATTTTCTAGATGCAAAAAATACGCCATATGCCAGTTTCTGATAGTGCGGGTACCTTTGTTTGGACTCGGAAAAAACTTCGCTTATGTAATATACCGGATGCTGGTCTGGTATGCTTTGCTCTTCCTTTGTCCGTTCTACAACGATTACCGCGCTAATAACCCGGTTTGTCGCCGTAAGGTATAATAACATGGGCTCTTCGTCTTTTGGGGATGCCAAAACAGGAGCTTTCATCAAGGTTTCCTTCAACTGGGACAACGCTGCATCGGCCTCTTCTGTCCACTCAAACTTGTCGGATTTCTTCAGCAGTTTGTAGAGTGGTAAGGCTTTATCCCCCAGCCGACTAATAAATCTGCTGACGGCTGCGGCGGAACCCGTCAATCTTTGGACATCTTTTACGCACGTAGGTTTTGAGATGTTCAAGATTGCCTTGATCTTTTCCGGGTTAACTTCTATTCCTCTATGAGAAACGATGAAACCCAGAAGTTTACCTGAGGGAACCCCGAATACGCACTTAGATGGATTCAACTTCATCTGGTAAGTACGTAAGTTTTCGAAAGTTTCTCGCAAATCCTCAAGGAGTGTATTTTTTTCCTTGGTTACGACAGCGATATCGTCCACATAAACATGGACATTTTTTCCAATCTGACTATGCAAACAACGTTGCATGCAACGCTGGTAGGTTGCACCTGCGTTCTTCAGGCCAAAAGGCATGGTTACGTAGTAATACGTCCCGTACGGGGTTATAAAAGAAGTCTTGATTTGATCTTCCTTTTTCATGCGTATTTGGTGGTACCCGGAGTATGCATCCAAAAAGCATAAAAGCTCGGAGCCTGCAGTGGCATCTATTATTTGATCGATTCGTGGCAGTGCGAACCTATCTTTCGGACATAACTTGTTCAATCCTGTGTAATCTATACACATTCTGAGGGCAGTTGTGTCTTTCTTCGGTACTAATACCGGATTTGCGGACCAGTCAGTATGGATTACCTCCTTGATGAAATCCGCTGCTAAAAGCCGGATAATTTCCTTGCCGATAGCCTTCCGTCTTCTTCCGTCAAATCGACGGAGACCTTGTTTGACGGGTTTTGATCCAGGAATAACCTTGAGTTGGTGCTTAGCAAGTTCCCTGGGTACGCCTGGCATGTCAGCTGGACACCAGGCAAAAATATCCCAGTTCTCACGGAGGAACTTGATGAGCTCGCCTTCCTATTTGTCGGTCATCCCAGTCCCTACGACGACGAATTTTGTCGGATCTTTGGGATCTAGGATTACCTGTCTTGTATTCTCGGACGCCTTGAAGCTATCTGTTGGCTTCCGAGTTTCTTTTCCTGCCGGCATTTCTTTCGGCGATACCTCCTTGGCTAACTCCTTCAGTTCTTCCTTTGCTATAACTCTCTGAGCGCAAAGGGCGTTTTGTTTCTCCAACTCATTTGCCAGCTTGAAATCACCGGCAATGGTGATTACTCCTCCTTTGGGTCCTGGCATTTTCAGCTTGTTGTAGATATAACAAGATCTTGCCATGAATTTGGCGAAAGCCGGACGTCCGAGTATTGCGTGATACACGCTTTCAAACGGCACTACTTCGAAGGATACTTTTTCCTGCCGGAAGTGATCTTTATCTCCGAAGGTGACATCTAGGGAAATTTCTCCTAGGGATCGTGCTTGCCTGCCAGGAACAATGCCATGGAAGCGTATATTACTGTAGTTGAGCTGGGACTCGGAGATCTTCAAGTGCTTCAATGTATCCAGGTACATTATATTAATGCTGGATCCTCCGTCCATCAGCACTCTTCTTAGCCTAGTGTTTTGAACAATAGGGCTTACAACAAGAGCTTGTGTGCCGGGTTCCGGGATATTTCCAGGATGATCAGACTGATCCCAGATTATTGGTGTGTTGGAGTACTTCAAGAATTTCGGGGTCGCAGGAATAATCGCGTTTATTTCCCGAAGTGTTCTTTTGGCCACCTTTGCTGATGGAGTTGCTAAGAAAGTTAGCATTGCTTCTCCGTCAACTCTCGGAAATTTGGGCTCGCCTTTTCGCTGTTGTTCCTGGATTTTGTCATCAGTGTCCGATTCACTGTCTTCTTTGTCAGCTTCTGGCTTTTGTTTGGCGGGCTTCCTCTTGGAACCCTTCCCCTTATTCCCGGATCCTGCATTGCCTTTCATATGCTTATTTAGCCGGCATTGCGCATTTGTATGGGTAGGTTTGCCAAATTGGGAGTGGTGGACGCAGGGTTCCGACTTAATTCTCTCCCATTCTTCGGGAGTATAATTGATTGGATCTGGACTGCGACCTTTCCACGTATTCCCCTTTGTTCCTCCAAAGGCTATGTTGACCTCTTTGGGCTTTGTCGTTGATTCCGGAGTTCCTTTTTTGTCAGAACGAGGGGTTTTCTTGGCAAGTATCAGTGTATCAGTATTGCCACATCTTGCTCTGATGTCATCTTCGGCTGCAGCGTGTCCATTGGCGGTTGTAAGCATAGATCCGAGATCTTTGTGCTGCTTGGAACCAACCATGAATGGTACAAGTCCGGGTTTTAGGCCATTGACGAAAGCATGCATTGCTTGTACGTCAGTTACTCCAGAACAACTATTCTTCATTGCCGTCCATCTGGAGATGAAATCCACGTATGGTTCATCCTCAAATTGAGTGCAACGGTTGAGTTGGTTGATGCTGTTCGGGCGTTTGTACGTTCCCCGAAAATGCTGAGTGAATACTCTAGCCATATCATCCCAACTGTCGACAGTTCTTGATGGTAATCCATTGATCCAATCTCTGGCTCCGTCTAGCAACATTAGGGGAAGAAACTTGACAGCTTCCAGGTCTGTCCCATTGTTGATCTGGACGGCTGTATAGTAGTCTGAGAGCCAGGTATCCGGGTTTGTGCTGCCGGTATATTTTTGATAGGTTGGACCAACTTTGGCGAAGCCAGAATGCAGGGTTATTCTTCGTATCCTGTCAGTGAAACACTTAGGACCGAAGTATAGATCATCCTTTTCTGCTCTATCAATGTGTGCAGAATATCTTCCGGCTGAATGGACAGAAGGGGATCTGCTCCTTTCTTTTCCATTGTTGCGCGGACGCGCTTTTCCGGGGTTGTTTCTATCCCTTCCGTTGTCACGCCCTTTTGGATTAGGCGGAGTTCTGCTCCTGTGCCTCTCCTTGTCCTTGGGCGGTGTCCGAGATCTTTCACGTCTGTGAGGTGTATCATATCTTCCAGCTTTCTCGGCTGGGTTTCTCGGAGGTGGCATTATTTTGCCGTTATTCCGGTGTTTGTCTTCCCGATCATGTGGTTTGTATCCATCTTTCGGGAGATGAGGTCCGGTCCTAGACGCTGCATCTCGGTTGTCGGGGTTTTTCTTGTCTTTTCTTGGATCCTCTTTTTTGTTATCTGAATCTCCGGGTCCTTCAGGTCCAGGTGCTCCAGCAGCGCAAGTAGCTGTTTTGCATAGGGCGGAATTATCATGCAGCCTCCCTGATCGCTCTTGACCCCGCTGTTGTTGTTGCAATGCTTTTCCTAAGAAAGCATACACCCCTTGAAGTTTTTCCCCGTTGGAGTACAGATCGTTATTGAGTATGGCGAACGCTGCTTCTGCGTTTTCTGCTGCGGTTTTGTATATTGGTTCGCCCCTGGCATCTTTGCCGTTTACCCGCATTTGCCAAGATGGGTTATGGAACCTTTCTTTTGGCGGCAGTTCTTCCGGTTTTGCAATTCCGGGTAACCTTGTAGGTTTGATGGCAGATCTATTCTTTCTCTCGTACTCCTCTATTTCTTCCTTCATGATTTTGATATCATGTTGGGTTTTTTGGAGGTGTTCCCGAGATCTGAGTAGACGTTGCTGTTGCCGTTGGAAAGCTTGTCTCCTGGCTTCCAGCATCTCAGGAGGTTCGCTTGGTCCCACTGGCGTTTGCAATAGTTCTTGCTCTTCCTGTTCTGTCATTGGTAGAACAGGGATTTCCTTTTTCTTCTCCGTAGGCTTTTCTCCGCTTGCTTCTCCTATTTCCGGGCTTTCTTCAGCTGTATATGCTAGCTTTTTCTTCCGGAGTTTCTTAGCGGACTTGTGCCTTTTCTTGGAAGAGGGAGGTTTTTTGACAGGTTCTTCTTCTGTCATCTCCTTGACATTGGGGAATATTGGAGAGGTTTCTCCTTCTTCTCTCTCTTCCTCTGGTGGAGGGGTTTTTGGGCTTTCCTGGCTGCCGGCATCCGTGACTTCAGCAGGTTTTGCCATTAGCACTTCATGGAAACCCTCTTGAAGAGATTTTACCTTCCTTTCAAAGGCATCCTCATCTTCATCTTCGGAATCGAATTTGTCCGATCCGGTGTCCGACTCCAATCTTGTCTCAATGGCAGCTAGCACGGACTCGGCTTCCGAGTTTATCGTCGCGCTGGTGGATGTCGGATCTTCCGTCTGGGTGATGGGTAGTGGTTCTTCCATCTCTGTGACGGGTGTATTGTTGTCTGCCTCTTGCACTGGATTTCCATCATCCGTGTTTTCGGCGACTTCAGATTGCACCATGCCGATAAAGTGTGAGTCACTTCTTTGTCGGCGATCTGAGCAAAATCCGGCATCATAGTCGTCTTCGACTGGGTATAGGGCGGGTGGGAAATACTTGCTTCCACCGCAAAACCCCATTGCCTCTGCGGTTAATCCGATAAAGATGTTAGCAGATCCAATCGGTAGTACGCAGGCACTTACCAGGTGGTTTTGCGCCGGTATGTAGGATCCATTGTCGAGGAAGCGCCCGACGTCGTCGTCGAATTCCAAGCTTCCGACAGTGATCGATCTTCCAATTCCGCCGAGTATCCCAGATCGGAATTTCACGCCTGACGTCGTTTGCCCCACGGTGGGCGCCAACTGTCGAGACATCGTAGTAGTTTTCATAGACGGGGGTGCCATGAGACTACGGTAGAGACGTGGGGTAACGGGATAGCGTAGTAACACAGAACACGGGATTTTACCCAGGTTCGGTACGTCGCGACAGTACGGCGTACCTACTCCTGCACTTCTCACTAATTGGGACTAAAGCCCGTAAATCTGGGTTACAATGTGAGGGAGTAGATCTAGATATTCGGCGAGGATGAACTTCTCGGCGAGTAGCGAAGAGCTTAGAACTCAGAACCTTCTTCAATCTATCTCTTGTCCGGCTTTATATAGTAGCCGAACTAGGGCTTACAGATTAGGAAACCTAGAAGACTACGTTTAACTTGTAACTTGGAAAGCAAGGAATCCGTCTTCTCCTCCAAGCCAGATCACGCGGGCCGTGATCCGGGTTCTTCTAGAATCCGGCTTCTGCGCGTCGGACTACTGGGCCGCCTAATGGACCTAAGCCCACTACCACTTAGGCCACCCTGGTAGTCCGGCTATTTGTCTACCATCTTCTATACCCCTATTCAGTATATATCCGACACATAGGATGGAGTAGAACCTGGTATTGAGTTAGTATAGGAGTCATCAAGAATGGACGCTGAGAATCATTCAAAGTTATTAAAACTTTGGTAACTATGGGGTATATACCATATCCTTGGTTACCAAGTCTGGAGGTGAATCATTATAGTTTAGTACATAGTTAGGAGAAGGCATATGCATTGATGGAAGCTACATTACTACTCCTACGATGTGATCAACACCATAAACGATCCACAGATGCCATGAGAAGCTTATCATAATAAAGATGAAGTACTTCAATTTACATGATACTTAGTCCTATAGGGAACCAAGTTAGACAACAACTAATATAGGATCAATTTGTCTTGGTTTATTCCATTGTATTAATGCATGCAATTGGAGTAATTACCAAGGTAAAGAGTGGTTGTGTAGAATAGGAGTATAAGGTGCTATATAGCTACTTGTAGTGTACAGCATTTAAGAGCCTTGGTACTTGAGATGTTTTACTCTAAGTACTTTTATTTCACATGCTTTTGGTGCATGAGTGATAACTGCATTTGGGATTTATTGGATCTTATTTGGATCTTTGATTGACTATATCCATACATGAAGATTGAACTTGATGTGCAAATGCATGTGCAAACACTGCGTTCTTTCTTGATGTTACTGGTCTAGAGGGTATGGGATTAGAATGAGAGCGGTCTGAATTATCGGTACATGGAAGTAACCACCAAAGATCTAGAAGACCAGGAAGGCAAGAAGAAAGATGACAAAACCATGACTTGTCACAACCCCGGACCCAGAGATATACATACTGTTATGTGCTCCTAGCCATGGACTCACAAGGGCTTCAGGGTTACCAGCCCCGGCAGCAACAAACAACGGTAGGCAGACTGGATTCATCGGCACGTAGTCCGGATCCCCAGTCTACTACTCCTTGTATCCATGCTAGTCATAACCAACTATGCATATCAAGGCGTCCACGGATCGTATGAAACTGAAGGAAACGGGGCCAAATCTATACAGAGCTGCTATGTGTCCAGAAAGTGCAACAACAATCGAGGGTTACTAGGGTTACCTCGCCCAGGACAAATCACATCGGCAGGCGGGATCGGACATGGATCATCGGCTCCACAACCCCTCGACTGCGACAACTATGCAGGCATAGCCAAAACTGTATAACAATGAGCTCGAAACCAGCAACCGATCAAAGTAGTACTCTAAACATGGAAGTTGTATTAAACATGTGTTACTAGAGTATAGCTTACAAACATAGGTCACACGACCCAACATTACATCAGACAACGGAAGGAAAATTATAGCTTACAAACAGCGAAAGGCCTAAGAGGCCGCAACATAAGGCGACGTCCGAACCCATAGATTCCAGGCTGCTACCTAGGAACCCCAAACTACTCGTCGATGTCCATGTTGAATCACCACCGATGTTAGAT
The DNA here is from genome assembly GCA_028641055.1 of Alopecurus myosuroides. Lineage (NCBI taxonomy): Eukaryota > Viridiplantae > Streptophyta > Magnoliopsida > Poales > Poaceae > Alopecurus > Alopecurus myosuroides. The sequence goes on from CM054060.1 coordinate 430,198,041, forward strand.
CTTCTCCTGAACCAAAATTAAGCAAACCTGAGTACGTGAGGTACTCAACAAGACTTAGTTAACCTATTATATATCTGCTGGTTTCATAAAGAGTTTTATGAAGGTTGATTTGCGTAAAGCAATCTTTATTTTCCAAATCGAGGAGGAATAGCACGTCTCATAGAAGGTTTTCAAAACAGATGAGGAAAATAGTCAACTACTGTAGTCATCATCTTCTTGTATTCCACCAAGTCCTTCTCATTCCCACGCTATCTCATGCTACAAGGATCACCCTCTCGGCATCTCCGAGGAGGCACCTTTCAAACATAAACTCCATGCTTTGTCAACATCTTTTACGCCACTATCAAGTTATCTATGGTCTTTGCATTCACCAAGTCGTCCTTAACCGTGGACACGGCTTTTCGAAAAGATTTATCCCTACAGGGGGGTACACTTTACCCACACGTACCATCCGACTCTTAGCGCCACATGTACGTTCTTCCATGGAACGCGGCAGAGGGTGGCTGGCCACGACCTTTACCTTAGCCGACCCTATCCATGAGTCAACCCAAGACAGGGCCACCCCGTCAACAGGGAGTTGGCCATCCTCCTGGCGGCACCTGTCTCTATGAGGCGGGGTCAAGATCCGTGTACGTCCATCACTTGGCCCCGATCACGCTCTAGCGAAGCATTTTGTTTTCAAAACCGTTTAAAAGGTTTTATTTGCGGTGCCGAATGGAAATCTCAAACTACGTGACTCATGGATCTGGCCAAACAAGTTAGTTGGTCGAGCGCGGTTACTTAGACCCCGCGTGTGGTTGCACGCTCAGTCTTGGCTTCCGCTCGAGACCGTAATCCTAGGGTTGGCGAGTATAGGACGAACCACTTCCCAAGTGGCCTCCCGTACCAGCCTTAATTAAGTTATCCACACAAAGCTCATCTCACCACGTCATCATATCATACTAGGTTATCGCATCTCTGATTCATCAACCGGATGGAGCAGAGGTAACAAACATGTATGACTAAGCGAAGCAGATATGAGGCTCTGGCGATGCGCACAAGCAAATCTATGGCGGCTAGGAGCAGTTGATCAGGATATTGAGGAAATGCAGTATATAGGTGAACTATATCTACTAGCATCCAATAGTTTGGAATCGGATGCAAAGTACGAGATTCAAATGTTGTTCAAAAGCATATATGAGCAGATAAGAGGTTATGCTTGCCTTGGTTATAAGAAAACCAATAGAAATATCTTCTCGGATAAGTGCTTGACTTGTCGGTTAAGATCAACTATTCGTCATGGAGTTGCTGGCCTTCACTTCGGAGTCGCGTCCTACCGAGGGGAGACAACACCAAAAAGAAGAACAATAATCAACACATGGCATCGATGCAATGCACAACATGTATGCATGAGCAAGTTAATGCAATAAATTAAAACCCTAAACATGATCGTTGGGTTACTAGGGTTCTAATGTAATATGCAAGTTCAGGAAAACTATAAGGTTCAGGAAAACTACATAACCGACTCGCAAGTTATATGCAAGTTCTAATGTAATATGCAAGCCCTAAACTCTGAGGGTTCTAATGTAATATGCAAGTTCATGGTATATAGAGGATAGCTTGATGCATTAACTACAACTTTAGACTCGCAATAGTCATAAGATAATACAAGGTTTTGTAAAGCTTTCTTCAAGAGGTTGCTTTTACTTCTGAAAACTATGCCCGCCAGACCATCACAGGACTAGAAGTTCATGGAGTTGCCTTTCCTGTAGCGTTCGCAGTTCCTTCCCGGAACAGGGGGTAACATGCCACATCCTTTTGCACTCTGCAGAGGTGCGTTACTTTACCCATGGACGACCAAGAACAGGTTGCACAACCAGGCTCGAGATCGTGTCCACTCCCACTCAGGTGTGGGTCCCGGTTGTTGGTCCAAGCCAAACCGTCCTTCTCCGCACAACGCATGCCCACCCATTTCCGCCAGCAGGTTGAACGCCTGATTCCACCCCTCACGATAGAGATCTACGCGCCCCTGGCAGACACTCATAGACCCTAGAGTCCGTGGGACGTAAGGGCTCCCACCCATGTGCATGTAGTCCCACAGAACCTACAGCGTACGTCTCTGGCAGCCCGTTGACATGCGAACGAGAAATGATCACAACTGACTTACTCCCCCCATAGAAGACCCATGGTTAATGCGGTATTTACGGCGCAGTTCTGACGGCATTTGTGGTTAATTCCTAGGTAATACTTTCCCATGCAGATGGAACCTTCCTTTGACCTATTCATCTTACCATGGTTCCATCCGCCCACCAAACAGACCACTACCACTCAGGTAGTCATTCAATTAGTCATATTATTATAAAAATAGGATCATGCATTCTTTTGAGACTAGGTGGTGATACGATAGAGTTTTTGCAATTAGTTTGTTATGAAGTACTGCAAAGGATATGAGCAAGTGATGAACTTGCCTGAGATTGAAATAACCATAATAATCAATGTCTCCGGGTTCGAGGGTTGCGTAGAAATTCCTGACATCTGAAAGATAGCAAAGTAGTCCCGGTAAGGACTACAGAAAATATTGGCAAAATGCTACATGCATAGTAATGAGATGCATCGTGTAACACCCTGGAAAATACCCCAGCTTACAAGTGTAAGCTACGTTTGATACGATAACTTACTCACATAAGTTTTAGGTGAGTTGTTTCATAACTTGTGGAGATGTTGTTATTCTTTCTTTTTAGACTTACATGTGTTTCACTTTTACTTAACAAACAATTTTTATTATATTTGCTTATAAATAATTGTCACATGATTAAACGAGAAAACAATATCATATGGAAAGCAATTATTAAAAAGATAATAAAGATGTTTGATTTTATGTTCAAAAGTGTAGGGCTAATGACAAAGAGTTTAATTGAAAACGTGGGACTAATACAACTAACTCTATCATCACAAACTTTCTAATGACTTGTGATGATAGGTTTTAGTAGGTGTGAAAACATGAGGGTTTTATTAATAATGAAAATACTGTAGTGGCAGTTATTTCTTGTCATAATGAAATATAATAGAATTCCAGTATATGTGTAGAAACAACTTTATAAGTTAAACAAAATGTTTTATGTTTGAAATATTATAATTGCAAATGCTTTTCTCTTTAATTTGATATAACATTTTATGTTTTCTGAAAATATTTGAGTAAGTTATTATTTTATTAATTTTAAATTAATTAAATGATTAGGAAAAACATTGCACACATTATATCTTGGTCAAATGACTTGGAAAACATCATAGATGAGTTGTATTTTTCATTTGGAGCATTTTAGTATATAACTTGTATTTTATTTTATTTTATGAATTATTTATTATTTTTCTCAAATTTTAAATGATTTAATTTAATTAAAGAAAATATTAAATTTTAGAATTTATCAATTATTTTGGAAAATTTGATATTCATTTAGATTATATTTTTCTAATCAATTTGGTATATTAGTTATATTTTTTGATTAATAGAATTAAAGTTATTGATTTATTAAGTTTAATTATTTTCTGTTATTATTTGAATTGACAGGTGGGACCCACCTGTCATATACGATTTAATAAAAAGAAAAATAAAAGGATAATGCTCCTGACGTCATGCTGACGTCAGGGTGACATCACCACAGGAGGGGATTTCTCCTGTTGAACTACAATTCGACAATTAAGCTCGAATTGGTGCCATTGGTTGCTTGCATTAGGTAGAAGGGATGGCAGGGAGTCTGTGGGTGGCAGCGCTTGACCAAATGGTCGCCGGAGATGGTCGGCGACGAGCAAAACGCGGCGGCGGCGACAGTGGTTCGGTGACAGGGGCTAGGATGCACGTGGAAGCGAACCGAAGAAACGACGGTGCTCACCAGAGCTAGGGGACGACGACAGAGTGGCCGAGGAGGCTCGGGAGGTCTGAATCGAAGGCGGCGTCGAAAATTGGCCAGCGGCCGTGGTTGAGGAAGACGGCACGATTCTCGGGCTTCTGGCCATCCCCACCCATATGTAGGCTCGAGTCTGTGGAGCGGACGACGAGGGACTCATTGGTGGTCTCCGTTCTTCCCGGGGTGACCGGGAACGACGGCGCTCGGCGGCGGCCGTGGGTAGCTAGGGTTAGGGTTGCAGTTCGAGTTCGTCCAGAGAGAGAGAGGCAGCGGGGCGATGAGTGAGAGTGAGGAGGAGGTTCACGACTCCCTCCTCTCCCTTATCCGCGTAGGGAAAGCCAGTAGGAGGTGACACTGCGTCGATGACGCGATTTGCGCCACCACTGCCTTCTGGCCGGAGTTGGGAGAGAAAGAAAAGAAATAACATTTTTTGGATAACCCCCTAGAAGTTTTTACAAATTACTAAGAAGTTCTTCTGTCTTATAAACTAAACATAAAACCTTTGTTTTCAGGACCAATATGTAAGCAAAAAAATTAACAAAAAAATATATTTGAATTCCTCATCAAATTTGACATCTTACCATGTTTTGTTTTGGTGAATTTGAAGAATATTTGTATTTTTTATTTAGTGTGCTAGATTAAGTCGTTTTGTTGTTTTCTCTTCTTTTAATTTATTTAATGGCTTTAAAAATTATGCTAAAGCATGTTTAATAAAAGTACACGCTCCAAGCTTGTGAATACCAAGGTGATGTATCATAATTGGACAATTTTAGGTATAATCCCTTATGGAAAATAGTTTGGTAACACTAGTGAGTAGTGTTTTTATCTATTATGGAAAATTCACCAATTATGAAATATCACGCCAAGTCATACCAGATGATTTTTAATTGGTGAAGGGACTTGTTTTCTTTTAGGTGGCTTTGTTATTTTTATAACTAAGGTTCTTATCAAGTCTGGTGGACATTTCTTCATATTGGGGTGCCAGCCATATTTGTTATTTTATGCACTTAATCATGTGGAAAACAAGAGTGACTTTGGATCTTATTTGCTTGTTTTCCCATAGGTTCCAATATGGATGTTATCCCATGTTGGTTTAAGAACATGCAATCACTTACATGGTTTTCTATAGATGAATATTTGTTGTTATCTATTAGTCTTGTGTATGAAAAGGATCTGGAAAACAAGATATTAAGCTTGTTTTCATCTACCTCCACATATTAATACAGGTGGATGCAATTGCTTTTATTAATTCATTCTTAATAATTATGTCCATTTAAGATATTACTATGAGTTCCTCATTTACGATGGGCTTGACAAGGCATAGAGGTTATAGATTCTCTAACAATAACTAATGCTTCATTGACTAATTTCTTACTGAGACAGTGTTGCTCCTTGTTGACTTCTGTTGCTTGTTGTTCTTCTCTCTAGTTGCAACTTGTCTTCAAATTGCCTTTGTCCATTGCAGGTAGGTTCCTCCTTAGTTTCCAACCTCAACTGTCTCACCATTGTGGTGAAAACAACCAATTTCTCCAAACAAATATTTTACTTAGATGATTATAAAAGAATGTGAGTTTATTTAATGTCATCAAGTTACCATATGCATATAAGAAGAATTTGTTAACAAGTGGATCAGACTTGCCTCCAAATTACTAATCATATAGAATAGGCTGAGATCTACTAGGTTATTCAACCCTCTGTTTGTTTGTGTATGACACTCAATTGTTTGAGTATACAAAAGTGATCTGTTAACAAGGTAGCTAGTCTTGTTATCAAACTGCTTCTATATAACACTAACATTGGAGTATCACACTCTTTCAAGAGAGTTAATAAGATCATATCAGGATATAAGAGTTTCCAAGTACTCTTATAGAAGATTAGAGTAGCACTTCAAGCACACTCTAAATAATCTTCTTGGATCTTCATGTGGTAGTTCCTCCTGTCTTGTGGTTTCTTCTCTTGCAAAATAACTTGGAGGAGATTGGGAAACAAGATACCTTGGTCTAGCCAATATAACAAGATCTAGATTAAGGGTTAATTCATGCTTTTATTATCCTTCCATACCTTTCTTGTTTTGCTTCCCATAAAATAGATACTTGTCTCATACATGATTGGTTTTATTTAACTTTCAATCCAATTCCTCTAATAGAGGTTATATCTTGTTGTTATTCATTACTTGTATCCAGAGATGCTTTAGTTTTTGAATGTTAATTTGAATAGAGATGTGGAATTCTTATGGAATGCTGACTTAATATAGGAAGTTGATCAAATGGTTCATTGATGTGTTCATAGCTTATATGCTCACTGATATAATATGAATAAGACAATGAGCATAATGAGGTTATTGGGGTTTAATGACTTATGTCATAATTGATAGTTGTTTTTCTCAGGTGTCATGTTGTCACTTTATTTTCTTCTCTTACGGACCTTTGTCTTTCTTAATGCAGATATAGAAGTTTGGAAATATCATATGTGATGATCAAGGTTTTAACAGTAGGTTAAGAAGATTTATTTCTTAATTTAGGTACTTCTTTTATGATGGATGAGATATGTACATATTCGATAAATATGTTAATACAAGTATTATATCATTTTCCACTTGTGGGTTTTGAGTTAACACTTGTTTGTATCAGTAGTGTTCTATTGATTCTTTGTTATGTACTTGAGATGGTTCACCTGATAGTTATGAGATGATTTTAGAGATATTGTGGAAATGAATTGATAACTTAGGTAGTTGTTGTTTTATAGGAGATCACGTCTCTGTTGATGAGATGGTTCAATTATGCATTACTCATTGCTGGAAGTATGATCATCAGATATGTGATTTGGATACTCACCCCTCTTTGAGTTGTAGATACCTAATGAATTATCCCAAGTCACTTCAAGACTTGTGATTAAGGTTACTGAGAGTTTGTGTTGGTCAAAACCAATTATGGTTTGTGTAATCAGATGATTTGGTTTTTTAGAGATACTATGTCATAAAGATCATTCCAAATGTACTCTTCACTAGATGAACTAGACCTATTTCATCATGTCAAGTGAAACTTTGGTCACTTTAAGCACGGGAAATTTTGGCGCGAAAGTTTAAACGAATCAAAGTGACCAAAGTTTCACTTGACATGATGAAATAGGTCTAGTTCATCTAGTGAAGAGTACTTTGGAATGATCTTTATAACAATTATCTTAAGAAACCAAATCATTTGGTTACACAAACCATAATTGGTTATGATCAAACACAAACTCTCAGTAACCTTAACCACAAGTCTTTAAGTGACTTGGGATAATTCATTAGGTAATTACAACCAAAGAGGGGTGAGTATCCAAACAATTGAACCATCTCATCAATATAGGTGTTATGTCCTATCAAACAATAACTCCTTAAAGTTATCAACCATTCACATCACATCTTTCCAAATTATTTAGTAACTACTAAGTTAACCTTCACATGTAAATAAAAATGGCTCAATAGAACATAAGTGATACAAACAAGTCATAACTTAAAACCCACAAGTGGGAAATTATATAATAATTGTATTAACATATTTATCGAATATGTACATATCTCATCAACCATAAAAGAAGTATTTTAAAGGAGAAATAAATATTCTTAAACTACTATTAAACCTTGATCATTACATATGATCTTTCCAAACCTCTATGCCTGCATTATGTTTACAAATGAAGAACATAAAATAACAACATGACACCCTGAGAAAACATCTACCAACTCTGACTTAAATCATTAAACCCCAATCATCTTCTCATGATCATTGTCTCATTCATCTTATACAAGTGAGTATCTGAAATCTCAACATATCAATGAACCATTTGATCAACTTATTATTAAGGCATCATTCCACAAACACTTCACATTTCTATTCAAATCATCATTCAACAATTTAAGTATCTCTGTATACAAGTAATGAATAACAACAAGATATAACCTCTATTAGAGGAATTGGATTGAAAGCTAAATAAAACCAATCATGTATGAGACAAGTATCTATCCTGTAGGAAATAAAATAAGAAGTATATGGAAGGATAATAAAAGCATGAACTAACTCTTAAATCGAGATCTTTCCACCTTGTCTAAATTATCTCGATTTCCAATCTTCTCTAAGTCACTCTACAAGAGAAGCACCCACAAGAAAAGAGGAACCACCACCAGAAGATCTACAAGAAGATTATTTAGAGTGTGCTAGAAGTGCTACTCTAAGCTGCTATAAGAGTAGTTGGAAACTCTTACAATTTGATCTGATCATATTAACCCTCTTGAAATTGTGTGATATCCCAATGTTAGTGTTATATAGAAGTAGTTTTGTAACAAGTTTCTAGACCTTCTTAATAGATCACTTTTGTATACTCAAACAATTGAGTGTCATACACAAATAAACAGAAGGTTGAATATCCTAGTACATCTCAGTCTCTTATATATGAAAAGTAATTTGGGGACAAGCCTTGCAAACTTGTCAACATATTCTTCTTACATGCTTAAGGCTAACTGATGTCATAAACTACACCCACACTCCTTTTATCATTAACCAATAGAAAGAATAACACCAAGGAAACAAGAAACCACAATATAATCATCTAAGTAAAATCTTTGCTTGGAATAACTGTTTGTTCTCACCACAAGGGTGAGATAGTTGAAGATTGAATCCAAGAGATGATATTACTTGCAATTGATACAAGGTGAAAACAGAAAGCTAGTGGCAACTAGAGAGAAGAACATAAAGCAACAGAAGACTACATGAAGCAACACTGCCTCAGTAAGGGAGCATAAGAATTTATCCAGTGAAGCCTTAGGATATAATAGAGAATCATTAACCTTTGTCAAGCTCATCAGAGATGAGGAGCTCATAATAATATCTTTGATGGAAACAACTATCAAGTACGGGATAATAACAAGCCATTACATCCACATTTCTTGATATGTGGAGGTAGATGAAAACAAGCTTAAAACCTTGTTTTCCAAATCCTTTTCACATGTAAGACTTACAGATGATAACAAAAACTCATCTATTTATAACCATGTAAATGATTACATGTTTTAAAACAACATTAGATATTATCCACAATTAGAACTTATGTGGAAAACAAGTTAATAAGATTCCAAAACCACACATGTTTTTCATTTTGATCAAGTACTGAAAACAACAGACATAGAATACACCTACCTCAGTAAAATGTCAACCAAACTTGCTAGGAGTTTCATTTAGGAAATAACAAAGCCTCGTAAGAGAAAACAATTTCATTACCTAATAAAAATAATTTAGTATGTCATGGGATATAATCCTCTATTAAGTGATTCTCATTTCAATACACAGAAACAATACCAAGTAATGTTACCAAGTTATTTTCTAAAAAGAATTTGTATCTAAAATGGTCCTATGAGAACACACCACTTGGTGAACCATATGTGTGTATAGGTATGTTATTCATGACTAAATGTTTTTTAAAGCCATTTAATAAAATTAAATGGAGAGAAATAACAAAAATCACTTAATCTAGCAACCTAAGTATAAAAATTAAATCTTTCTCAAAAGTGAAAAAAAAACATGGTGAGATTGGAAACTTGATAAAGTTTCCAAATATGATTTTTATTAATTTTCATGTTTGCAAATAGGCCCTGAAAACAGGGGATTCCTTACAGTTTTTAAGACAGAAGGGCTAAGTTGCAAATTATAGAAACTTGTAGGGGGTTATGCGGGAAAATGTTCTTTTGTCTTCCTCCAGGCCAGCAGAGGCGTGTCGACGCCGCCGTTGCCGTCTGCCACCTCCCGTGTGGCCGCTCTTCCGCGCAGATAAGTAGGAGGAGGAGCTCTCACGCTTTCCCTCTTCCTCACTCGCTCACACCCTCGCTCGTTGCATCTCCCTCTCTATATCCCTGAACGCCCGGAAACCCTAACCCTAAATCCACATCCACCGGTCACCGCCGTCGACTCCGGCCATCCCCGGAGACCCGAGGCCGCCACGAGCTCCGCCTTGATGCCCTCTATCTCCCCTGTGAGTCTCGCTTGCTGGGAAGACCAGAGGAAGTCGAATCGGGAATTCTTCTCCATCACCGGCCGACGGATGCCGCGGTCAATTCCGGTCGATTCTGGCGAGTCCTTGCTTCCCCGAGCACCTCATCGTGTTCCTGGTGAGCTGAAGAGCACCACAGGTGCCTTTGCTTTCGTCAATCGCTTCCATATTCATCGAGTTCATCAAGCACTGCCGCTGGCTGCCGCGCAACTGCACGCCGGCGAGTCTCCGGCGACCATATGGTCCAATCGCTACCACCCTCGCACTCGCCTAGAGCCCCTCTACCTGTTAGGAGCATTAGATTGAACCAATTTGGAGTGGATTGGCGAATTCGAGCTCAACAGAGGAGATCCTCTCCTATGATGACACGATCATGATGTCATCATGACGCCATATTTTGATTTTGTTTATTTTTTATTTAAAAATCAAATATAACAGATGGGGCCCACCTGTCAATTTAAATATTGGGAGAAATCCATTTAAACTTGATAATTCAATAAGTATTAAATTAATTATCGGAAAAATATGAAACAAATATGGAAATGTTTAGAAAATCATAATATAAATGTTTATGAACTTTTCAAAAATGTTTGATAAAATTTAAAACTAAATATTTTTTTTATTTAATTAATCATTTAAAAATTGAGAAAAATAATAAATAATTCATAAAATTAGAAAAATACAAGTTATATACCAAAATGCTCAAAATGACAAGTACAAATCATTTATGATGTTTTCATAGTAATTTGACCATGTTTTCATGTGTGCAATGTTTTGCTTAATCATTTAATTCATTTGAAATTAAAAAAATAATAACTTATTCAATTATTTTCAGAAAAATAAAATGGTATATCAAATTAAAGAGAAAAACATTTCCCATGAAAATATATCAAACATAAAATATTTTGTTTAACTTATAAACTTGTTTCTACACAGATACTGGAATTCTGTTATATTTCATTATGACAAGAAATAACTACCACAATATTATTTTCATTATTAATAAAACCCTCATGTTTTCACACCTACTAAAACCTATCATCACAAGTCATTAGAAAGTTTTGTGATGATAGAGTTAGTTGTATTAGTTCCTCATTTTCAACTAAACCCTTTGTCATAAGCTCTACCCTTTTTGAATATAAGATAAAATGTGATTGTTATCTTTTCAACAGTTGATTTCCATGTGTCATTGTCTTATTACCCAACCAAACAATAACACTTCTACTTAAACATGATAACAATTGTTTGATAAGTAAAAATGAAACACATGTAAGTCTAAAATAAGTAATAACCACATCAGCCAAGTAACAAAACATTTCACCTAAAATTATGTGTGATTAAGATATCGTATCAAACGTGGCTTACATTTGTAAGATGGGGTATTTTCCATGGTATTTCACGATGCATCTCATTACTATGCATGTATCATCCTTGCCAATGTTTTCTGTAGTCTTTATCGGGACTACTTTGCTATGTTTCAGATGTCGGGATTTCCTACGAGACCCTCGAACCCGAAGACCTGGATTATTATTGCTATTTCAATCTCAGGCAAGTTCATCACTTGCTCATATCCTTTGCACTACTTCATAACAAACTAATTGCAAAAACTCTATCGTATTACCACCTAGCCTCAAAAGAATGCATGGTCCTATTTTTATAATAATATGACTAATTGAATGACTACCCGAGTGGTAGTGTTCTGTTTGGTGGGCGGATGGAACCATGGTAAGATAAATAGGTCAAAGGAAGGTTCCATCTGCACGTGAACGTATTACCTAGGAATTAATCACAAATTCCGTCAGAACTCGGTACACCGTAAATACCGCGTTGACCATGGGTCTTCTATGGGGGGAGTAAGTCAGCTGTGATCTTTTCTCGTTCGCATGTCAACGGGCTGCCAGAGACGTACGCTGTAGGTTCTGCGGGACTACATGCACATGGGTGGGAGCCCTTACGTCCCACGGACTCTAGGGTCTATGAGTGTCTTCCAGGGGCACGTAGATCTCCATCGTGAGGGGTGGAATCAGGCGTTCAACCTGCTGGTGGAAATGGGTGGGCATGCGTTGTGCGGAGAAGCACGGTTTGGCTTGGACCAACAACCGGGCCCCACGCTTGAGTGGGAGTGGACAGGATCTCGAGCATGGTTGTGCAACATGGTCTTGGTCGCCCATGGGTAAAGTAACGCACGTCTGTAGAGTGTAAAAGGATGTGGCATGTTACCCCTTGTTCCGGGATGGAACTGCAAACGCTACAGGAAAGGCAACTCCATGAAGTTCTCGTCATGTGATGGTCTGGCGGGCATAGTTTTTAGAAGTAAAAGCAACCTCTTGAAGAAAGTTTTACAAAACCTTGCATTATCTTATGACTCTTTCGAGTCTAAAGTTGTAGTTAGTGCATCAAACTACCCCCTGTATATCATGAACTTGCTGAGTAACGCTCGTTACTCATTCGTTCTCGTTTGACCCCCTTCTTAGAGTTGAAGCCTTAAGGGAGACGTCATCGTGAAGCCATCGCTACCCCCATGAAGCTAGGTGGAGTCTTATACTACTTAGCCAGTAAAGCATCATCATCAACAACGCTGGTGGAGGAGAAGCTATCAAGGTGTAGGTGAAGACCATCCGTGTACTTAGTTGTTACAAGCCATAGTTTAGGGCTGACATCAGCCTTAGTAGTTTAGTTCTGAGCTTGAGTTCTTCTCTAGCTTGGATCTTCGAATTGCTTCATCTAATGTTTCGTTTGTAAGAGATCTTCTTTGATTCTTCAATGAGATTCTCAAGATTTTGTAATGAACTTTGTATCCTATAGTTTTTCCTAGACCCGGTGTGTTTCTGTTGTACTACTCTGAGGGATGTAATATTCACAGGCAAGTCCTTCTGTGAGTATTATGTCATTGACTTGCGCACTAAACATGCAGCGGTGTGCTGGGTCCCCACAAAAATCTCGTGGAAAAGAACTATACATCTACATGCAGCTCAAAATGGAAGATCTACAGGAGTTTTGGAAGCCTATAGTTTGAACATATGATGTTGTTCTTGGCAGAAAATTCAGATTGCACGCAGCGTTGCTATGGACTATCACTGACTGGCTAGGAAGGGGAAGCATGAGTGGTGAAAGCTTACTTACTTGTTCTTTCTGTCTTACTAACACTTGGAGTAGGTGGCTAAAACATGGAAAGAAGACATGCTTCCTAGGACATCGTAGATTCCTAGATAACAGTTATCCATACAGATTAGATGAAGACTCTTTCAATGGAAAAGTTGAGCTGAGAGAGCCTCCAATCCAACCTTCAGCGAAATAAATATCTGACATGACAACATGTCTGCATACAGATTATGGGAAGTTACAAAAACCAAAGAGGTATGGAAATAGAAGGAAGAGAAATTCTGAACAAGATGAAGAGAATGTTGACACATTTGAGCACAGTGTTGCATCAACATTCAAAAGGAGGAGTGTGTTCTTCAACCTTGAATATTGGGAGACAGGTCTTGTCAGACACAATTTAGACATTATGCACATCCAGAAAAATATTTTCGACAACATTATTGGTACAATTCTTGATGTTGACAGGAAATCGAAGGATGGATTGACTGCGAGGATGGACCTGAAAGAAATCAACATAAGAACTGAGTTGCATGCTGATAGTAGTGGTCCGAAACCTATACTTGCAAGAGAAATTTACCAGTTGACCCCACAGGGGCAGACAATTTTCTGCACTATTATAAAATATGCACAATTTCCAGATGGTTATGCATCCAACATATTTCACAAGGTATTCCTAGACAAGAAAAAATAGTTGGAATGAAGACACATGATTGTCACATTGTAATGCAAGATTTGATGCCATTGGCACTGTGTAGAACATTGCCTGAGAGTGTATCTGTTCCATTGATAAGACTGTGCAACCATTTGAAGGTGATGTATGGTAAAGTGATAGATGTTAGGGAAATTGAGGAGTGGGAAGCTGCAATTCCAGAAATCTTGTGCCAGCTAGAGAGGATATTTCCTCCTGCTTTTTTTGACATCATGGTACATCTAACTATGCACCTAGCAACTGAACTAAGAATGGCGGGACCTGTACACTACAGAGACATGTGGTCAACTGAGATGTATGTAGGAAAGTTGAAAAACATGGTACGAACCACAAGTCATCCAGAGGGTTGAATTGCAAAAACATATCAGTTTGAGGAGAGCCTGATTTTTTTCTCAAGATACTTGGTAGGCAGTGCTACCTTGATTAATAAACCCCCAAGACATGATGATAATTGTTTGTCTGCAGCTGATAGCCTTATATATTTGAGGAAAATTGGCAAGCCTTTGTCAGGTTTTGCGGCAGTTCAACTAGATTTGACATCATGGACACAAGCTCATAGATGTGTTCTCATGAGCTATACTAAAATTGAAGAATACACCCAGTGAGATACTGACACACTTGTTCTTTGAACTATGCAGAAATAATTTTGTGTAAGGGCTCTAACTCTTCCCTAATTCTTATAGACAACACAAAAATGTACTCAGAGCTGGTACAAAGAAATCCAAAAGAGATATTAAGAATGCTCACCACAATAGTTTTCATACTTGGTTTGCTGACCATGTAAGTAATGAACTACATAGTAATGTAGGTAGCAATCTTTAAACGTGGTTATTTTTTGACAACTTATCTTGTATGTTAGGTACAAAAACCGATATCTCAAGGAGTTGATCTTCTAGAGGAAGTCATTACATTGGCTCAAAAACCATATATGATGGTCAAGTCGAACAATAGTTATTGCATAAATGTAAGCAATTATCATACACACTCCTATGGGTTAGGAAAGGTTACACAATGTGATGGCGTTTCAGTTGTTGCAAGAACATCAAGTTATACTAGTGCTAGGGATGGAAACCCAGCTGAAGGCAATGTTACCTATTACGGCCGAATTACTGATTTAAATTACTCAAATATAGGTAATGTAGTCCTCTTCAAGTGTGATTGGGTAAAAAGGAATGCAATCATACATTTGAAATCGTTTGGAATAATAGAGGTAAAATTGGACCAAATGTGCAACACAAAAGACAAAAAATGTGAACCATATATTATAGCAAGTCAAGCTAAACAAGTATACTATGTGCAAGCTCCAGTAGATACTGAGTGGCATGTTGTTGTTACACCTACAGTCAGAGATTACTATATTATGGATTCTGTTTTGGACGATGTGAGTATTTGTTTTGCGATAATGTCTGTGTCATGTAATGCATTATATGGAATTGAACTAACTACAATATTATTTGATTGTTCACATGAGCAACAGTGAACAATGAAGAGGAAAGGACATTTCTTAGTGACATTAACAAGAGGCTAAAGGAGCAAGAACTGCCTGAAATAGATGTACATCAGACAAGAGCAGAAGTCCACTGTACTAGTCTTCTTAAGATGACTAGAAATTATGAATCTCAAGATTACCATAAGTTCGAGTATAAACGAAGATGTTCTGAGCAAGAAAATCATGAAGAGCAGCAGGAGTACTCCTCTGATGATATAAGGGATGGGCATGTGGGAAATTATGACGAGCAACCGTACGGCTATTCCACTGATGCAACATTAGATGATGATGATGATGAAGAAGACCTAGAAGATTATCAGCAAGAAGAGCAAGCAGGAATTCAGCAAGAAGTACCACAATAGCAACAAGAACATGATAAATCACTAAATGGTATGTACTTATACCTTATATTATGGATGGAGCTAAGTCATCATTCAAATTGCAAAATGTATTGTACCATACACAAAGGTATTTTGGGTACTGATCACTCATGGATCATTTTGCAGAAACTGTGAAGAAGAGAAAAGGGGGTCCAACACAAATGAGAAATTTTTGGGAAAAGCATGGGCCACATAACAAGGTTAAAGTAGTATTCAACAGTCAAGGACAGCCTTGCGGTCCGAAAACTTCAAAATTATCAAATTTCATCAGTAATTTAGTCATAGGAAAGGATGTGTCTGTTTCTGCTCGAAACTGGAGAAAGGTCCCACATTCTGAAAAACAGAAACTTTGGAATACTGTCACGGTGCAAAAATTCTCCAGTATTTATGATGTACTTTACTTTCATGAGTAGGGGTTCTTCATTCCTAATCTTAAGTGTACTTTACTAGCTTCCTAATCTTAACTATACTTCACTTTGATGAATATGGGTTCTTCATTATTGATGATGTACACAAGGAATGGGATCTAAAGTCAGCAAGCAAAAAATGGAGGACATTCATATCCCATTTGAAGCATAGATTTTATGATGCAACTAAGTCCACGAAAGAAAATATTGATAATGGATGTGGGGATAGAATTCAAGCAGATCAATGGGAATGGTTGTGAAGTATTGGAAAAGTGACACGTATCTGGCAAGTAGTCGTCTTATTTTCTGATAATGTAGACAATGACAAATTTTTATTACTAACTTATTTTGGTCTTGTCTGCAAATAATGTGCAACAAAAATAAGAAAACAAGGAACAAGTCCCAGATAACTCTAAGCAAATGGCTGGAACCAGACCATTTGCAGTTGCACATGACCAACTGGTAAGCTATGATAATTCCTTTGTGAATGAACATAATATTTTGGATAAACAATTTGTATATGGTTTTTCATTATTGTTGAGAATGCTCACCACAATAGTTTTCATGCTTGGTTTACAGGAAATGCAACTGGGTAGACCAGTATCCAGGGCAGAGCTACACCGTGTTGTCCACACAAGAAAGAATGGAGAACCAGTTGATGAATTCTGCGCAAAGAAAATTGTAAGCCAACAATAAATTTTGTGCATGCATAAAGTTATTATGGATATCAACATGCATACTAATGCTATTATTAATGCCTTGACAGACTGAGATAACAGATAAGTTCCAAAAAGATCCTTCTCTAATGGCAGAGGCTCACAGAGATGGTGATGTCTACTCACACTATTCACAAAATCAAAGCAATGCCGATTGCACGGACTTGAACTAATTGTGGGTGGAAGATCATCGAAAGTGCTGAATGAAGCTGTAGCGGCATTCAAGGATGCAATACAAGAGAACAATATGCTCAGAGAACATGTTGGCACAATGCACAGCACCCAGACAGAACTATTACAATGGAAGGCACAAATGGAAGAGAAGATTGATCTGATCCTTACTCAAAATGGAGGGCAGATACCAAGCCAAGCAAAAGGAGAAATTAAGAAGAAAGAAACTGAAGAAAGAGCATCCACATATGAGTTAGATGAAGATGCTCAAAATGGAGGGCACATGCCAAGCCAAGCAAGAGAAGAAATTAGGAAGAAAGCAACTGAAGAAAGAGGATCCACACATGAGGCAGATGAAGATGCTCAGAATGGAGGGCACATACCAAGCCAAGCAAGAGGTGAAATTAGGAAGAAAGCAACTGAAGAAAGAGCATACACATATGATTCATATGAAGATGCTCATATTGGAGGGCACATACCAAGCCAAGCAAGAGGAGAAATTAGGAAGAAAGCGACTGAAGAAAGAGGATCCACACATGAGGCAGATGAAGATGCTCAGAATGGAGGGCACATACCAAGCCAAGCAAGAGGAGAAATTAGGAAGAAAGCAACTGAAGAAAGAGGATCACACATGATGCAGATGAAGATGGTCATGAAATGGAACTGGAAAAAAACAGAAAAATAATACAGAAAGCTAAGAAAGCAATGGAGTCAGTGCACAAGCAGATTGAGAAGGAAGCATCAGAGCTGAAGATGGAATCAGTGATTGAGAAGCAAAGCAACCAAGTAACATCAGCAGTAACAGCAGAGAGCACTAAACCTGGCAGAAGAAAAGTAATAGGAGAAGAGATACATAGACCTTATAGCAATCAATCAACAGTAACATAGATTACTAAAGCTAGCAATGTGCAAGCAGAAGAAGCAGCAAGAGAAGCAACAGAGATTACAAAACCTAACAACAGAAAGGCAGCAGCAACAGAAGCAACATAGATTAATAAACCAGTGCAAGATGATCAAGCACTTGCAACAGCACATCAAGGAACTGATTCCATTGCAGGAGGCAGGCCAAAACGACGAAGGAGACTCAAAGTCATAGAAACACCTACACCACCTACATCAACCAGAGCAAAGTAAAACAAAGGAAAAGAAAGAAAGCAGGTGAAGAAACTAAAATAAGCCAGTTGGAACATCAGGACACAGAGGACACTGAAATATGTGAAGCAAGTCAGACCTTGAGCCAGATGAAGAATATGAGAAAAAGGAGTAAACAAGAGGACAAAACTGAAGATTGTGAAATTGAGTTGGTCCAAACTCAAACCACAAAATCTGATTCAAAGAAATCATACAAGGAACTGTTGTCAGAGTCGACACAATATCAGAAAATAAAGGAAGAAAAGGTAGATGAGATAAAGACAAGCTCGAAACAAACTGCATTTGAAGTTAAAACCGCAGGGAATTATGAAAGCAAGCACAATAATGATTACTTGCACCCAAGGAAGCCAATAAAGGTTAGTGTGATATGCACTTACTGACATGCAGATCCACTGTTGATTTTGTATTGAAGTTGGTTTCTGCCCTTTTTTGACATATGCAGAGTGACAGAATCAAGGCAGGCATGGAAGTTGGTTTAACCTCACCAAACAGTGAAAGGTTGGTTGCATTGGAAACCGTGCAGAGTGTTGGAGCAGAAGAGCTCGTTGATGTTACTATAAACATAGTCTTACATAGTGCAACTCGTCTACCTCTACCTAAAGGAAGGCTCGGCACTTTGAGGCATGCTCAAGCACGGTGCATCAAATGGTCAAAAAAACGTAAGTTTCGATTGGCTGTAATATTTTAATTGCCGGTACATGCTATTATATGGACCAAGATAGAACAATTAACTGAGCATAGATGCTTTTAGTAAGCATAATGTAATGTGAGCCAAAAATTAATTGAACACCTTGTTTGTGAAAGATTTCAGAGGCAGACCTAGATGAAAAAGTTGCAAAAATGTGTAGCAATATCGAGAAAAATATACCAGTTGCAGAGGTTAGATATGTCGATCCAGTTACTGGGATAGGGATTTTTTTGAAAATGATATATCCATGTATGCACTCATTGTCATTTCGTCGTACTAATTTTCCATTGTAGATATGGTTGAATTCCAATTCTTTCATATGAAAAAATTAGTAACTCCCATTCTTTGAACTGCTTGGATTCTTTATTTGTACATTATGCATTGTTTTGAACATACGTTGGGTTGTCTTCCAAATTCAGTAGCTTTTGAGATATATAAAATATAGGTGAAAAGCTACAGGGCAAATGACAAACAGCTAACTAAATGCTAGTTCCCTCAGGGCTGAGGCCAACTTTTCTTGTTATATTGCTCGTTTTTGGTTTCTGTATTTTGAGGTTTGCTATGTAATGAATATGCACCTTGCATTCTCTCTTCAATGATATTTTACTATAGTTCTTCTCTCATGTCTATGCTTTTATGTAATGAAGTTATAATGTGGTTACATCTTGCTATGCAGATACAGAGGCATACATACTTCAAGTTGTCGTCGAATGGTGATAAACAATAGTTATCATAGGTTGTTAATCATGAACTACAGATATGAACAGTTGTTAATCATGTTATATCTTGTTGTGATAGTTGATTCATGTTTAATGTATAGTACATGTGAAGTGATGATATATAATGGTTGAAAGAACCTGTATTGCTACTGCTATGATGTATTGAGAAATTTATGTTTTAATGCCATTGTGAAAGAAAAAAAAACTCGACATAGTGCCACTAATGCAATCGGGGGCACTTTGTCAAAGTGCCACTAATGCAATCAGGGGCACTTTGCCAAAGTGCCTCTAGTAGTTTTAGTGGCACTTTGGCAAATTGCCTCTAAAAGGTTTTACTGGCACTTTGGCAAATTGCCTCTAAAAGGTTTTAGTGGCACTTTGGCAAAGTGCAACTAAAAGGTTTTAGTGGCACTTAAAAAATGTGCCTCTAAAAGGTTTAAGTGGCACTTTGACAAAGTGCCCCGGTTGATCGTGTCTCTAAAGGGTTTTAGTGGCACTTTGAAAATGTGCCTCTAAAAGGTTTTAGTGGCACTTTGAAAAGTGCCACTATAGATATACTTTTAGTGGCACTTTGCCAAAGTGCCACTAAAACCCTTTAGAGTCACGATCAACCGGGGCACTTTGTCAAAGTGCCACTAAAAGGTTTTAGTGACGATAAGTGCATATTTAGGGGCACTTCTAACTTCTAAGTGCCCCTAAATATCTACTGTATTGTAGTGAGGGGCAGCTTGAACCTGCATGCTCTGTACTGTCCATTTGTACAGCTGGGTCGATCAATGAAAGGGGGGCAAACTTGAGAAAACCAGCTGTAAATTTGATGATCTCTGAACATACTTAACACCATTGCTTGTTGTCCTAGGATATGGAAAGGCAACTCTGCCATGAAGAAGTAAAGAACGCGTTCTTCATGATCTACTACTACATTTACATGGGTTTAGAGATAGCTGTTAGTTGCTTCCTATCATCTTTGATTTACTCTGCGTAATTTCAAGTGTGAGTGTACTACTTTGGGTACCCGACAGGGATAAATGTTCATTGTGCAAGGAACTGAAGAAGCAATGATGGAAGGAAACAAGATGAAGAACCAGAGAAGAGATGCCAATTGCCAGTGAACCCCCCTTCCCACCCCCACCTTCCCCATCTTAGTTGTATTTATCTATATGTGAGATCTCACAGCCCCTGTATATATTCTTCCGTTATGGGTTCGAATCAACTACCTTAATGAATGGTTCCTCCGTCGGAATCCAGACCAAGTTCTACCGGTTACTGATTGCTAGGTGTATCCACATGCAACAGCCCTCTTCCACGTAGCAAGAGCATATCCAACGGCGCCCTAATTGAATGTCTGCATGCCCCCATGTCATGTCCGTTTGGGGGTGTTCGGACCCAAGGACACCCGCAAACATACTAGACAAGTGTATTTTTGTCCTTTTTTGTTTGTTTCTAATAAAAATTAAAAAATGCACATAAATTCGACATTATAATTTGATAAATAAATTCGATAATGATAACTCAAATTATTAGGAAATTCGTCCATGGTTAGGACTACTGAAGAGGGAATCGTTCCTCCTACCGATGGGTTAGGCTCGGACGGGCTCCCTGATGGCTCCACTTGTGCCCAGTCTCCCAAGGGGAAGGGGGAGCGACTAAACTTACCAAAATAATAGCGGCAACACCGGCATCCATGAAGCCCTACACGAGACAGGCTAAGACGATCTCCGCCGCCACGGCCGAGTCCACAGCCTTCCCCCGCCAAGCACGGGGTTCAAAGCGGGTGTCTTAATGCGTTGGTTATTCTCGAATATACGTGGCTTCGGCGCGCCGGGTGCCGGACCATGATCAAAGACCCTCTCCGGTCGCATAGAATTGACGTTATTTGCCTACAGGAAACAGTTAAACAAAACTTCTCGGATCAGGAACTCCGGGGTGTGAAACCCGGAGAACCCTTCTTCTAGAATTGGCTCGCTGCCGAGGGGCACTCTGGGGGAATGCTCATTGGTGTTAGGGATAGACTTTTTGAGGTTGGTAGTATGGAAAAGGGGCACTACCACCTCAGTTTGGAAGTTTTCCACCGCCCCTCGCAGAGAAAATTCGTTTTCATCAACATATACGGACCCGCTGATCACGCCTTTTCTGGACTCTTCCTTGATGAAATCTCGGCTAAGATTACGAGCTGCCCCCACCCCATTGTTATGGGAGGTGACTTTAACTTGATTAGGGGAGGACACGACAAAAACAACGGCAACATTAATTGGTCGCGGGTCGATCTTTTAAATTCTCACATTACCAATTGGGGGCTGCAGGAGGTGGACCGATCGGGGGCTCGCTACACCTGGACTAATAAGCGAACCAACCCAGTCTGATGCGTGCTTGATAGGGTTTTTATCTCGCCGGTTATCGAACTCTGGTTCCATATGCTCTCCTTGGTAGCTGACACTAGCATTGGTTCGGACCATACTCCATTTATTTTAGACTCGGGTGAGGGCACCCCTGTCCGGAGTAACCGCTTCTTTTTCGAGACGGGGTGGTTCGAACTGCAAGGCTTTGACGATCACTTAGATGCTACTTGGGAGACGCTCGGGGGAAAAGCCGATGGCAGAGACATTATTGATTGGTGGCAGTTCATGAGTAGGGGCATGCGCCAGTGGCTCCGGGGGTGGAGCCGCAACCTAGGTAGAGAGGCAAGGCTCAAGAAGGAGTCCATCCTCCTTGCTATTCAAGAACTTGATCAAAAGGCGGACTCGATGGGTCTAGAGGGTGATGAATGGGCGCTTCGTCTGTTCAAAGAGGAATGATTGCTCCAATTTTTTAGAGCGGAAGAAGAGTACTAGAGGCATTGCGGTAGAATCCGTTGGGCGCTTCAGGGGGACGCTAACACTGCCTACTTCCACGCGATGGCCAATGGTAAGCGGCGCAGATGCATCATTTCCTCCCTCACTTCGTCTGACGGGATCATCACGGAGAGGGTGGCACTTCAGCAGCATATTTACTCGTTCTACCGCGAGCTGCTCGGCTCCTTAGAGCCAAGACATTATGATCCGGCCACCAACATCTGGTCGGGAGCCCAGCTTGTCTCGGACTCAGACAATGACTCTCTTTGCCGCACATTCTTAGAATCCCAGCTTGAGGCTATTGTCAAAGACATGAAATCGGACACAGCCCTTGGTCCGGACGGCTTCCCGGTTCCCTTCTTTAAGAGGTACTGGAATCTAGTGAAGCACGGGGTGCTCCACATTCTCAATGACTTCATGCTCCGCAGGATAGAAATCTCGAGGCTCAATTTCGGGATTTTGACCCTCATCCCAAAATCGTCGGGGGCCGATTCGATCTCCCAATTTAGAACGATTGCTCTTACTAACATGGTATTCAAGATCATCGCCAAGTCTCTTGCTTCAAAGCTGGATCCGGTAGCCAACAAAGTAATCAGCCCCAACCAGACGGCCTTTATCAAAGGCCGTTTCATTCTCGATGGACCCCTTGCCCTCCACGAGATCTTTCACGAGCTTAATAGCAAAAAGCTAGGGGGCATCCTGTTAAAGCTAGAATTAGAAAAATCCTATGACATGGTTAACTGGGACTTCCTAATAGAGGTTTTGCGTAGAAAGGGGTTTGAGGCGGGATATGTTCACAGGATCTCGCAGCTTGTGGCTGGCGGCCAAACTGCGATTTCCATCAACGGAGAGATGGGCCCTTTCTTCAGAAATAAAAGAGGGGTGCGCCAAGGCGACCCTCTTTCTCCTTTTCTTTTCAACTTTGTTGCCGAGAGGCTCTCGGCAATCCTTACAAAAGCCAACTCCGTCGGCCACATCCACGGGGTGGCCCCCCCCCCACTTAGTTCCAGGGGCATCACACACCTCCAATATGCCGATGATACGATTATTCTTATCCAGTTCGACGAGCTAGAGATAGCAAACCTGAAGTTCCTCCTAATGTGCTTTGAAGACATGTCCGGTCTTAAGATCAACTATCACAAGAGCGAGATGATTGTTTTAAACCAACCAATCGATACCCAGCAGCGTGTTGCGCGACAACTTAATTGTAATCAATATCCAAAGCAAGAAGGAGATGTTTATGGAGGAAGGACAAGAATAAACAAAGAGTGAATTCTTTAGCTGCCTGGGATATGATATGTAGACCCAAAAACAAAGGAGGATTAGGGATCATCAATATCCAAATTCAAAACAGAGCTCTGTTACTGAAGTTCCTGGCAAAATTCTATAATTCTATGGATATCCCTTGGGTCCATTTAGTCAAGAATGCTTATTATTTTCAAACAGTACCGCATGCTGTGACCTCTTGTGGTTCTTTCTGGTGGAGAGGTGTTATGCAATTGGCAAAAACATGGTGTTCCTTGTCCTCTTGTGTTTTGGGAAATGGTTTTACTGGGCTTTTTTGGAAGGATTCGTGGATGGGACAGCCCTTGGCTATAAAATTCCCGAGATTATTATCCTTCGCCAAGGATCCTCTGTCCTCTATAAGAAACATTCTTTTGATGACAGACCTCTCAGATGCTTTTCACTTGCGTTTTCAATTGAAGCTTTCCAGGAGTTTAATGATCTGAGTGTCATTATGAATAATGTTCAGTTGACTGAAAGTGAGGACAGTTGGAGATGCAATTTCAATAAAGGGGTATACACCTCCAGTAAATTCTATCAGCTGCAATTTGGTCATTTAAATCCTGATGGGCCAGCAAAGTGGATATGGAAATCCAAATGTATGTCAAAACATAAATTTTTTGCTTGGCTGATTCTCAAGGATGGGATTAATACAAAGGATATGATCAAAAGGAGAAACTGGAAGATTGAAGGTACAGATCATTGTGTTCTTTGTTGCACACAGTGCAATGAGGACTGGATACATCTGTTCTTTCAATGTGTTTTTAGCTCTCGGATTTGGAATTACTTGCAAATCAGTTGGAGTGATAACACACTTGTGCAAAATCTTTCTTCTGCCAAAAAGTCTTTCAAGGGGCCATGTTTCACTGAGATTGTGATTCTTGCTTGCTGGAATATTTGGAAGCAGAGGAATGGAGTCATTTTTAAATCGGAAAGACGTTCCTTTATGGGATGGAAAGTGGGCTTCATGTTTGATCTACTTATGCTTAAGAATAGGTTGAGTGCTTCTGTGGCTGCTGACTTAGCTTTATGGATTAATTCCTTACTTTAGCCTGGGATAGACTGTCTTAGTCTATTTCCATGTATATTTGTACATATTTGTAACTGTAACGCTTGTGGTTGGTAATAAAGGGCTGTGGGGGACTCCCCTGCAGTAGAAAATGTTTCAAAAAAAAAAACTTAACTGTAATCTTGGAAAGCTTCCCATCTCCTACCTGGGCCTCCCGGCTGCCGACAAGAAACTTTCGAAGGAACAATGGGCGTTCCTGATCCAAAGACTGGCAGCTAGGGTCGAACCATGGATTGGTCGTTTTCTGTCCTCGGGTGGACGCCTTGTGTTGAGAAACTTGTGCCTCAACAACCTTCTCTCGTATACCATGGGGCTCTTTCTCTTACAAAAAGGGGTCCATGAGAAATTCGATTCCATTCGGGCCAGATTCTTTTGGGATGGATCTGGCCCCAATAGAACATACCACATGCTTAATTGGCAGGCGGTTTGCCAACCTAAGGACCAAGGTGGGCTTGGTCTGATTGATTCCTTGCAGATGAATAAAGCCCTTATACTCAAATGGATCTGGCGCCTATACCAATCGGATGATGCGATTTGGGCGGTTATCATCCGTAATAAGTACACGCCAGAGTGAGACATCTTTGCTAGCTCTCCGCGGGGAGGATCACAGTTCTGGCGTAGCCTGCACAAAATCAAACACATTTTCAAGGCTAGGGCCAAGCATAGGTGGGCAATGGAAGACGTACCCAGTTCTGGACTGACTGGTGGGTAGGGGAGGGCCCTCTATGCCACAAATTCCCTAATCTTTTCAACATCTGGGACAATAAAGCCATCTCGGTAGCGCAAGCCATTACAGAGGGTATTCGTCTCCGACGAACCCACGACCTGTCCGGGACCGGGCATTGGAACGAGCCGATGGACATTCTGAGGAAGATCCCACACTCGTCTGCCCAGGACAAAGTTTCGTGGACCCTGGTGGGCTCCGGAGTTTTTTCGGTTAAGTACATGTATGCGTCTCTTTCCCGCGGTCCTCCCGTAGCCTTTTCTAAGGATATCTGGGAGGCCAAGCTCCCTCTCAAAATCAAGGTGTTCGCCTGGCAACTCCTCCTGGACAGGTTACTTTCTGGAGCTCAACTCGCCATTCGACACGGCCCGTCGGATGGGCGGTGCAAGGTCTGCGGTGCCCCTGAGGACGCCGGCCACATTTTCTTTTCTTGCTCCCTCGCACGGTTTATGTGGAGTGTGGCCTGCCAGGTCCTTGGGTGTCCGTGGCCCCCCTCAAGTATAACTCACTGGCTCGACCTTTCGAGCCAGCTGTCGGCCTCTGGTGCTAGAACATCATGAGTGTTGTTCCTGGCCCAAGCCTGGGCCCTTTGGCACGTTAGGAATAAGCACTCGATTGAGGGTAAAATTATCAGACACTCTGCTGACATTATTTTCAAAACTATGATTTTCCTGCAGCTTTGGATGCCCTCGTTGAGCTTGGAGGACAGGGAGTCCACTAGACGGATCTCCGACGAGTTGAGGACGGTTCACCGCTCTTGCCTGCAAGCCGCGTGCGTCTACCACGACTCCTCCTTAGGCTCTTCCGTAGTCAGTATTGGGAGGTTCTTCTTGGCCTCTCGGCTATGCCTTGTATCGTTCTTTGTTTTGGACGCTTGCAGTTTATTTTCCCAGCAGCATGTTACTGGTTGAGTGTGTGGCTAAGCTGTAGTGCCCAGCCTATGTATTACACTTGTGAGACCTTGCTGGCTTTGTTAATTCAAAGTCAGGCAGTATTGCCTTTTATCTAAAAACTACTGAAGCAAATTTGACATCGCAAAACTGTAATCATCGAAGCAATTTTCGTGAGAAAAAATATGAAAGAACATGGCCTGAACACACGGGCACTTGCAGTTTGAATGGGTAGCTTCACCCCAAACTTATTATGTTATTGAAAAGGTGTGAATCGATCCTTCCACTGGATCTTCTATTCACGAAGTATTACTTTACTAGTTAGATGGAACATGCGGATTTTTTTAAGCTGCGTTGAGTTTGAGCTCAGCACTGATACGGTACAGACAGTTTTTAAATTAAATTGGATGTATGGCGGAGATTAATTGTATATTGTATCTCAAAACTTTGTGCTTTTATTATCAAAAAAATAGGGGAGATAAAGATAGAGATTAGTCGTGATTTTTCTTTTTCTCACTTCATTTTTTGCCCGGAGGAATTCATATTTCGCATTGCACAGAGGAAATGAAAATGGCGGAATATTTGTTGGATGCCACTATAACATTTAACACATTGAAAAATGCCGATAGATGTTCCGCCGACATGTCCACTTGACCTACATGTAATCCTCGAGAACACGAGTTGCAACGATCTTTACAGCAATGAGCCCCAACCGATAAGGCAAGCACAAATAATAATAATACAGAAGCAAATGTAAGCGGCTCGCAGACACGCTGGATTCCAAAACTGTAGACTCGAAGCTGGTGTTGGGCTCAGTTGTGTAAGCGCGGGCGTTATCCACATGGGAGGAGGCCAGTTGGACCAAAGATGAGGGAACACAAGTTCCTCTCTCGTGTTATTTTCCAAGTCAAGGACTGCAATACCACGGAGGTCATCCTTAAAACGATTCGACTCCCGATGATCATCCGTAAAGTAGACATGATTTGGCTTGAGCTCTGGATGTTGTTTGGCACTGAGATAAAGCGACTGTTGATGCCCAAGAAGCAATACGTGGTCATCCAGGCTATCTATCTTGACAAGCTTTCCGGCAAGAATGTCAAGTTTATATATATCCATCTTCCCGATATGCCTTTGGTGCGCCGGAGCACCGTCCACATATTCATCATCTTCTTTTAATGGTACTCTCCAAACTTGGAGGAGATCACCGCAAGGAGTCTGGACAATATGAATATATCCACAGAAATAGTCTTTCGTCCTGCCGATAATCAACGTTTCTGTGACCACGGGGCCTCTCAGATTAAAGGCAAGAATCTCTCCATATGCACCCACCGCATATAAAAGATCATCCTTGTAGGTGCAGCCATGAAAATGTGTGTTATGCGAGGGCAGCGCGGTCCACCTGTCATCCCCTAACCAAGCAAACCAAAGCTTTCCAGGTTGGAAGTTGATGGGCACCATCACCACGACATGGCGTTTTGCAGACGTATCGTAGAACACAAACGCCCTGGGATAGAGTTTGTACTGTAGGTTTTCCAGAGCAACGACCTGTACAAGCTCGTCGTCGCTCCTGAGAGTGTACATACACAGAGTGCCCGTCGCATCGAAAACGGGTTCTACCGGATCGAGCGTGACCACGGACGGAAGAGCAGTCTGTTCCCGGGTGATGGGATTGAGAAGGTGCATCTCGGACCTCTCATCGGTGGTCACCAGCCAGCCGTCCGATGACCCCATCAGATCTCTGGTATGGAACAGCGGCTCCGGGAGAGTCAACCTGTATGACCTCTTCTCGGCGAGGCTGTAGAGGCGTGTATCGGTCTCGCCGTCTTCATCGGAGACGTAGAGCAGGCACGGCGTCTGGGGCTGCGTAGGGTGGTGTACGCGGAGCGCCAGGAGGGGCAGACGGAGCCGGCGCGTACGAGGTCGGGGATCTCGAGCAGGGCCAATATTTTCGTCAGTATGTCCCGTGGCAATGTCGTAATCGGTGGTGGTGGATGGATGCTGAATTTCACCGTGGATTTGCAGGAGGCCTCCATTGGAGCAGTCAACTGCTTTGTGCACTGTCCGTAGCTACTTGCAAAGTTGCTCAAGATGACGAGACGGCCGATTGGAAAGCTGCTGTATGCAAAACGTTTGATCGATCGCAGGTACGGACCGCTGGTTTCTGCTCTTCTCTGCTTATAAGGAAGGCCCAAGACCTCACTCCTAATTCGATTCGGTGACTAACCGAGAAAAAGAAATTGATTAGGTGACGGAAAGCAATTCGGATTCGGAATTGATTAGTACAAGATGGAGTCAACAATCTGAATTGGACTTTATTTCTGCAAAAGAACTCCCTCTATTTCTCCCAGCAGGTGACACGAGGAACCGCAGCACCAGCCTGGCCGGTGGATCCGAGTCCACGAGTTGCACGACGGTGCCAGTGGCTAACCCGACGATGCAGCCCGGCACCGGCTCCATTGCGCATGGCAGCACCGGGTTCTTCGCCGTCAGTCACCGACCACCGTTCCGGGCGGGCGGGCGGTTTCTTCTCACGATTTTATGGGGAAACGTGGAAACGGGCGACCTGAAAAATCATGCGCACGAATTGAATAATCTACGGTGAAATATGGCTTGATTTCTTCAGAAACACAGCTAGGATCTTCACACAGAGGCAGAATAGCACAAAATACCGTTCATTTTCTCCAAATCACAGACGCAAAAACATTTTCTTGTTACCAGTAGATGAAACCAACAATCCTACCAGGCCTGATAGAACCACATGACCTCAGGAGGATTTTTTTGACATAACCTCGGGAGGATTAAAACAGGATATAAACACAAACGGGCACATCGTCAAGACAACTACATTCAGATTTTGTTTTAACAGCAGGGACATGGTGGTAAGTAGCACATAAAGTTAACCCATCCCACCCAGTCAACAAGATCCAGTTCACGACGGCCTAACAAACAGAAAAAGATTCAGCAAACACTAGAGACGCTTAGAATTCTTAGCGTCCGCCCGAGTTCAAGGCTTCGAGAGCACACGACATCGAGAGAGATGCCCTGCAAGTCAGCTCCGCAAGGTTATTCTACCAACAGCAATGGCCCCTACTTTTGGTTAGTCAGTCCCAGCCTGTGGCAGGGATGTGTGACATGTCACCCCAGCCAGAAGGGAAGGCGTATTTCTGCACATAGGCAGCGTCGACTGCACCGTCGCCGTTGGTTGCACACTCATCAGGTTGCACGTTGCCCTGCCCAGCCTCTTCCTCGACATGCTGCTGCTGCTGCTCCTGCTCCTGCGGTGTCTCCTCCTGAGATACTGCTCCTTCAGTGGGAGCTGAATGGTAGTCCTCATCTGGCCTATCCTCAGACCATTCCAGTACTTTCTGGGTGGAAGATGGGGCCTTGTCATGACCGAAGCCATGGTCAGAGGGTTCCTGGTTGTACTCCCAACCAGAAGAAGCTTGGTCTCGGGTGTCACCGTATCCTGAATACCCCAATTCTTCTTCAGGTGGGGGAAGAGGACACCCTTGATAGGAACCATTGTCTGCGCAGTACCTCAGGAGCTTATCCCAGTACCGATCCTGCAAGTAGCGCTTATTAGTTTCACCACAAAACAGAAAAGCAAGAGGCGAGCCTGCTGTACAAAAAGAATAGCTAGAGTGATGCAACAACAGACCTTAGTGATAATGTGAGGGTTTCCTACTATGATGAGCAACGATCTGGCACGAGTTATTGCAACATTGAACCTCCGATGATTCGTCAGGAATCCCAGGTTGAAGACTTTGTCAACCTCGTTATGCTTGACGGTTGACCGGACTGTTGAGATGATGATTACTTCCCTTTCCTGTCCCTGGAATTGCTCGACGCTTCCGACTCTCAGGTCAGGCATCTCAAATGTCTCTAGGGCCCTCTTTATCTTGTTAACTTGTTGACGATACGGAGTGATGACTCCGATATCAGCTTCACTGACATCACCATCCCTTGTCAGCGTCCTGATGATATTTACTACTTTACTAGCTTCGATTCTGTTGAACCATGATGGATTGTTGCCTTCTCTCTCATCGCATCCCTGAATCCCAACAAAGAGAACTGGAAACGACTTGTTGGGAAGACCAATGCAATCATAGACAGATGGCACCTCATCTCCCTTGCAAGCAATCAATTCACCGCCATAGAACAGCTGCGATGGTAGCTCTAGGATTGCTGGATGGCACCGATAGTTCCTTAGAAGCTTTGTCACATAGTTTGGATCCTCCTCATGGTACTGCTCAAAGTCAGAGAGCAGCCTTTGCAGATACGATGTTCCCAAACCATCAGCATTCGCTTGTTTACAGAAAACCACCGGCCCTAATTGCTTAGGATCTCCTGCTAACACAACCACGGTGTCTCTTCCACACAAACCCGACAAAGGAACCATTGCCTCTGGCTCAGAAGATTGGCCAGCCTCATCCAAGAAAATGTGTGTGAAATGCCCCCGACGGATACCCTCGGACTGTAGGTTTGATGAACACATGTAGGTTGATATAACTATCCTGTACCGCATTAATGCTCGCATTGGAGGGCATTTGAACCCCTTTTCTTCGAAGAAGCAGAACCGTAGAAAATCAGGATTAACATCATCATATTGACGACTAGGAGCATTTAGCCTAAAGATATCACTTGGGCGGATCAGAGAGCTAGCAGATATCAGTTTTTCCAATACATGGTCAGCAGCACTATTGGAAGCAGCACATATGAGAACATTTGCCCTCCTATTGTATGTATAGAGCTGCAAAATAGCCTCAACAAGGGTCATGGTTTTGCCAGTTCCTGGAGGTCCATATATCACGTATGGTGGGACCCCACGGCAGCCAAGTATCATTCCGACTGCATCAGCTTGCTCAGTGTTTATGTTAGGATTGAAAGGTTTAAATGGCACCTTCTTGACACTTCTATAACGTGATAGGGAGGGAAACAGAATGTCAGATCCAATAAGATCTGCCTCATGGATAGCCTTGTAGAGCCTTCTCATGTTCAATCTATTATATGTGAAGCTAACATCATATTTATTCCTGTCATGGTGAGCGACGTGAAAGGAATTGTCAAATCTCAAAAATATCTCATCAGCTTCAACCCTGTGAATGAAGCCCTGAAGAAGAACAAACCATGATCCGTGAATATCATTTGAAACTGAAAAAAAAACTCTAGTAATGCCCAACAGATATTAGAATGCCAAAGAAAAAGCACTAACCTGATAAGGCCGATCATCACTCCCGGCATTCCTGGCGACTATAAAGTCTCCATGGACTAGCGAAGGCCTTTTTTCTGCCAAACCAGGGACCACGAGAGACAAAAGGTCATTACCCCTCCTTCTCATCGAGACACGCTCCATGTCATATGATCTCATCTCCTCCTGCGAGTGGGCATCTCAAATTAGCACACAAGGATAAAAGCTTCACATGTGAGACCACTACAGTGTTACCTCCAAATTAATTTCTTCCATGACTAGAAGAGTGCTAAAGAATTTTGCATAGTTTATCATGCTCAGCTCTTCAGATAGGACATCAGGTCTCTGTTTACACTCAATGAGCTCACGGATTTCTACAGGTATTGCAAACTGAGGTAACTTATACTTGAATCCTTGAGTGTGCTGCCGAATCGGCCGACTACCTGGCACAAATGTAGTACCGTCAAATTTCTTCAGTTGAGTGCCGCGTCCCCTGGAGTATGGTTTATCAGAAAATAGGGCCATTGAAACACTATCATCGGCCAACAGAAAAGCCACACGCTCAATCTTCTCGTCCCCAATATCAACATGCACTATTGATGTATGTAAACCAATTTCTTTTGGCATACATGATAGCCAGATTGTTAGTGTTTGTCCAGGCTGAAGTGTACGATCTTCGACAGAAGTCAAACCAAGAAAAGCCTTCTTTGCCTCTTCATCAGCATCATTCGACGGTGGTTTCATCATTGACAACAAATAACTATCTTCTGGATTTGAAGAGAAAATTCTAATACTCCACAAGTTTACAGGTTCAGAAGAGGTATTCTCTATGCAAATGGTATCTGCGGATGTTTCTCCAACAAGGACAGATTTAGGCTTGCCGTTCACAAAAGGGAAAGGATTCGTAACAACCACGGGGCCATCGTCAGATTGATAATCCTGAGCAGTGCTATCATTCTGAAAATCCATGAACTCTACTTCTGGCTTATCACCAGCCACTGAATATTCATCATCCGAATGATTCCCCATCTTAAATCCTGATATATCAAAAAATGTTGCAACATATTAATAGTAGTCCATTGAGCAAAAAGAAACATTCTGACTTAAGTTTGCCATAAGAAAGCCATTCAGGGTCCTCTCAAAACCGAGATAATATGGATAATTAGCATATGATTTATTGCAAGGCACATGAACTGATATCATAATCAAACATAAAATACAACATAGTTATCATAAATAACAAGGGAAAGAGTTTCCATTGTTTTGAAACAGCGTGCTTTTATTTTTATATGTGACTTATCGAGGTGTTTCAGAAATTCACGAATAAAAGTAGTGATCATCAGAGTTCGAGCATGGGTGGGCGGCCAGAACAATGCTACTCCCGGCCAACTGAGCAGCACTCACTTCTTGAAATATTAAATTATTTGTGAACTGAATATGTTCCACGCATATCATAGACTACATACACGTCAACATGAACTTCTGTCATCTAGTCATACTCGCTACAATCCACATCCATAGATAAAAAATTTCAAGCCGCGACGCCTGCTGACAGAGGCATTTTGTGACAGACACTATTTTCCTTCTTTGTGAAGACGTCATGATGAGGAAACTAGGGAATTGCAGAACATCATGTCGTATTTAAAAGTGCATGACTCTTAAATGTGCTTGCCAACCTGAAGATTCCCCGTGGGCACAAATGCTATCCGGTACCACAGCAGATTCCGCGTGATGGTTCATCTCATCCGTCCATTCCGAGTCCAACGCTCTTCAATGTGCTTGCCAACCTGAAGAGGAACCATCAAAGCCAGAGCTTGATGATAGAGATCCCCTGGCCGGCCTCCAGTTCTCTTCATCAACCCCCTCATAAACCCGCTCATGCCACCTCTCCCACGGACGGCCCTCTAACCACCGCCCCCTCGGCCGAGGTCTAGTCCAATCCGGCGAGGTGCCTGCCTCTCCGATCTTCGGCCTTCCCGATTCTCCGACTTGCGCCGCCTCTGATTCGCTGCCGGTGAGTGTTCCCTTCCGTTCTCCTTTTTTTCCCTTGATTTGCGCAGCATTGCTAGTTGATGATCCACTGGCCCTCTTTCCGGCACCTGTAATATGTTCTTCATCCTCGGTGCTGATCTGCCGCCGTCGCCGCCGGTCTGAATCTCTGTTGTAGTCTCCGCCTGGCCGCCTCAATCCCGCCCCTACGCCCCCACCCGCCGAACGCCCTCACCCCTTACCCGCGTCGCCGCCATCGCAGGTACGGTCCTTCCCCGTCAGCAGACATAGCGTTCCTGTCGTCTATGCCGCGTACGCAGTCTTCGCCGATTGGGATTTGAGATATCAGATATGAGCCTGTATTCATCAGTTATTAGTTTTAAAAAACAGACATTAGTACCCGGCTCACTTTATAGATTCGGCCCTTACCAGTATGCTGTGATTAGGCGAGGAGATATATGTGAGAGTCGGTTTATGCTGTTGTATGCCTATGGAAATTCTTGTCCTGTTTTAGGAAAATCAGTAGTGGAATGATGGGGATGTCTAGATTTCCCCCCTTCTAATTATGGATAGAAGATCTAGCCTTCACTGTAACGAGTGAACATCTGATTTCTACACTGGGTGGGTGGGGCGGTCGACGCCGCTCCCTCCATCCCTGTTCTCATGAGGATGTTAGAGCATCCACAATGCGGCGCTAATTAATCGACGCCAGGGTCAAAATCCTGGTCTAGTGGCAGTTATTCCCAATCAAGGGCGTCCGGCACAAATTGAGTCGCCTGGCGCTATTCTTTTTTTTTCTGCCGGCGAGGCTCTGCATGTAGCGGGTATCGCTTCTTTCCTGTGTTTGACCACCGAGCGCTATGGCTCAAATAAGAGCCCTGCGTTGGAGGAACAGGCGCTTCACTACCAATTTTGCCTTGTTCTATTTATGTTCAATTACTTAGGGCCTCTTTGGTTTAAAGGATTTTCAAAACATAGGAATAGGAAAAACAAAGGATTGCAATGTCATGCCCTTCAATTCCTACAGGATTTAAAACATAGGAATTTTGTAAGAGATGTGTTTGGATGACGCGCAGGAAACAAACACAGGAATTTTGTAGGAATGGGGAGAGAGAGTAGAGAGAGATAGAGTATGAGTGGATTGGACTTCTGAAAGGAAAAAATAAAAAGAGGTTGGACCTCATGTTGAGATTCCTATGGATTGGAGGGCAAAGGAATAGATTCCTTAGGAACTTGGTGGTGTCAATCCTACAATCCAAAGGCATTCCATAGGAAAAATTCCTATGGTTTGGAATCCTCCAAAATTCCTATGGTATTAAATCATCACAAATACATGATTCCAACTTGCAAAAAGGTAGGTTCTGTCCAGCCAATAAATAGGATACAAAAGATGTATTAAAACATCACAAATACATGATTCCAACTTGCAAAAAGGTAGGTTCTGTCCAGCCAATCAATAAGTTGCATAAAAAGCATTACAACATAGGAAATAGATGGTCCCAACTTAGAAAATGGTACAGATACATTGTTTTCCACATGAGCTATGCCACACGAATCAATTTCCATACATGGCTTGCCTATCTACCCACATTTGTGTGGCAATTTGTTCCGTCAAAGCTACCATGGCCCTATGGTCACTTGCTTGTTGTCTTGATGTCCGAATTGGTTGGGTGGTCCATGTCACTTCCGGTATAATAAACTCATCAATCCCTTGGGAGAGTGCATAGTTATGAAGGATGCAACAAGCTACAACAATGTCAACTTGCACCGGGAAGGTAAAAAACCCTTTGGCATCATCTAAAATTTTGAAACGCCTCTTGAGAGAACCGAAAGCTCGCTCGACCGTCACCCGTAGAGAAGAGTGCCTAAGGTTGAAAAGCTCCTTCTCATTCTGTACCGGATTGCTACCCCACTCATTCAAATGGTATCTAACAGCACGGAATGGTGGCATGAAACCCGTCTTCGCTCCATAACCAGCATCAACTAGGTAGTACTTTCCTAAGGAAAAAAAAAATTGGTGAAAATGGTTTGCAACTAGCTAATATATGGACAGTTTTGTCTAAACTATTTACCTTGTGGTACTTGTAGGCCTCTCTCACGTCCTAATGCATCAGCTAAAACAGTTGCATCATGTGCCGACCTTTCCCAACCAGCCAACACATATGTGAAGCGAAGATCAAAATCAACCGCTGCCATTACATTTTGAGTGGTAAAGGGCTTTCTACCACGAAAAGAATGTTCCACGTCTTTGGTAACAGATGCTCGCACATGTGTACCATCGATAGCTCCAATACAATCCTATATAGTGAAATATTAAGTTTCAAGTTGGAAAGCCTAGAAGGTAAGGAATGGTTTTGAAAATACCCTAAAATATGGGTCAAATCGATGATTTCCTGCAATTTTTTCGGGGATCTCCAATGATGGTGGCCTGATGTAATCATTACGCAACTCTCCTATGGCATGAAGTACTTTCCTAAAATAGATGCTTATTGTGTAGAATGATCTACCACAATTTGTTGCAACAACCCTATTCCGAAGGTTATGCCCAATAGTATGTAAAAACATCGCCACCTGTTGCTCTACGCTTACATGAATGTTGTGTTCTAACAATTTGCGTTCCTTCAATATGTCACACAAATGGAAGAACGGTGCTCTATCGAACCTTAACATGTTTCTACGTGTCACATCGCACTGCCAAATTTTTTGATTGAAATAATCAAATCTAATTCGATCTCTTTCATGCATCGGGCCATAGGTAATACGGGGTCTTCTCTTCCTTATGATTGCACGAACAATAACGGCTACTGCAGCAAGGGTCATGAAAACAGCAGCTCCCCTAACCATCACTTTCCTTCTGCTCATCATCTTGACCATCTACATATGTATGTATGCTATCAATTGAAAATATATCGGACAAGGAACAATATCAAGCATTCCATGTGTACAGCACAACCATGTAACAAGGCAACCAAAATTCATCTTCTTTCGGTGCTGCAACAACCGTATATAGAGGTTCGGTACCAATTTCATTTTCCAGTACAAAGAAAAGAAAAGAGTTGGAATTGGGACAGAGAGCACCGGATTCGTACCTTCCTTCCTGGGGGTCTGCTGCGCACCGAGGTCGTCGAACGATTCGTCGCCGTCCACGCACTGCTCCGCCTGGAAGCCGCCGCTGCCTAGTACTTCCTCTTCCGCCCGCCCCGCCAGCTTGTTTCCGGATCCTCCCGTGCTGCTCCAAACGCCCGCGCCGGCTGCTATCCGCCGCGGCGTCCAACCGTCGGGAGGACAAGAGAGGAAGAGGGCCGGGCCGCCGGAGGAGAAGGAGACGGAGAGCGCCGCCGCCAGACGAGAAACGGGAGGGGGTCGGGCTCGTTGGGGATAGGGTTGGACGGGAGGGAGTCGGGCTGGTTTTCCTTGCGGTGAGATTCGTTTTTTTTTTCCTTCGCTAGCGCTGGAACCATGTAATTCCTCCAAATCGAAGGAAGAGGTTATGGCAAAACAGCGATCACGGGTGCAATGGCTGAAAGAGGGCGATCGAAACACTTCCTTCTTCCATGCGAAGGCGAGGGAAAGATCGAGGGTCAATAAAATTAAATCGTTGCAGCTTGATAATGGTGTTATTGTCACGGCCCAAGCAGACTTGGAAAAATCAGCTAAGGACTTTTATGTTGATTTATTTTCTTCTGATGTTAACCCTGACCTTATTTCAGATGTGGTGGAGAAGAAAGTGGATGATGCTATGAATATAGGTTTATGTAAACCTATCACTGAGATGGAAGTTGAGAAGGTTCTATTTATGATGCACCCAAACAAATCGCCTGGACTCGATGGATTTACGGTGGGATTTTATGTTAAACACTGGAATTTTCTTAAACAACCAGTGTGCAATGCGATTAAATTGTTCTTTGCTAATGGAGTAATGCCCTCGGAGGTGAATCAAACTATCTTAGTTCTTATTCCCAAGATCAAGAACCCGGTTAACCTGAAACAGTACCGGCCTATCTCTTTATGCAATGTTCTTTATAAATTGGCATCCAAAGTGCTTGCTCTACGGCTGAGACCTCTTTTGGATGAGATTATCTCTGAAGAACAAAGTGCATTTGTCCCGGGGAGGTTGATCACCGACAATGTCTTGACGGCTTACGAGTGTATTCACTATCTGAAACGTAAGAAAGGTAAATCTGGGGCTTGTGCTATTAAAGTTGATATGGCAAAGGCGTATGATAGGGTGGAGTGGACTTATTTGAGGAGTATTATGAGGAAGCTCGGTTTTGCGGATTTGTTTGTTGAGAGGATTATGGCCTGTGTGGAAACTGCTTCCTTCTCTGTTCGGGTCAATGGTGCACTATCAGATAATTTTATCCCTTCGAGAGGGATTAGGCAGGGTGATCCAATTAGCCCTTATTTATTTCTTATTTGCTCTGAAGGTTTAACTTCCTTGCTTAAGTGTATAGGTACGGGGTACCTGACCAGAGGAGTTCGTGTGGGGATTCATGCGCCCTGGATTTCTCACCTTTTGTTTGCAGACGACTGTATTATTTTCACAGAGGCTAGTGCGGCTGGTGCTCTACGGATTAATCAGATTTTGGAGAGGTACCATATTGGCTCGGGGCAGATGGTTAATAAAGATAAGTCAGCTATTTTCTTTAGCTCTAATTGTTCTGCGGAAACTAAGGTTGTGGTTCATGAGGCAGTGCAGATTACTAATGAAGCACTTGTTGAAAAATACCTTGGACTACCTACGGCTATTGGGCGGTCTTCTGATTCTCAATTCGAAGGCATTCTGACTAAAATTAAAAGATTGGTTAATGGTTGGGTCCCGAAACATCTAAATAGTGCAGGTAGAGAGGTTCTTATTAAGGCTATATGCCAAGCAATTCCGACTTATTCAATGAGCTGTTTCAGACTGTCCAAGAAATTATGTAAGAAAATTACTAGCATCATTGCTAGATTCTGGTGGGGAGGTGATGAGAATAACAGGAAAATGCACTGGAAAAAGTGGAAGAATATTGCTATTCCTAAGTGTGCAGGAGGTATGGGTTTTAGAGATTTAGAATTATTCAATCAGGCTATGCTTGCAAAACAAGGGTGGAGGCTACTTACCAATCCGAATTCCTTGTGTGCAAAGGTACTAAAAGGGAAGTATTATCATTCATCTGATTTTATGACAGCTACTAGAAAGAGAGGTGCTTCTCACACCTGGAGGGCTATTTTGCATGGCAGAGATGCACTCAGATTGGGGCTTATTAAACGGGTTGGGGATGGTGCTACCATCAATCCGTGGGATGATCCGTGGATACCTGACAACCCATTGAAAAAACCTCTTAGGAGAGAAGATGGCAGTGATATCTCTCTTGTTCATGAATTGATTAACCAAGATACCAACGAATGGATTGATGATAAAGTTAGATCCAATTTTATGGGATCGGATGCTGAAGCTATTTTGAGACTCCCCATCGGTTCCTTCATGGAGGACACATGGGCTTGGCAACCTGAGAAATTGGGATATTTTTCAGTGAAATCGGCATATCATTTGCTTATTCAACATGATAATTTCAGCCCCATTAGTTCGTCGGAGGCTTCGGATGCTTCGACATGGAAGCACTTATGGAAGCTAGCGGTCCCTCCCAAGGTACGTAATTTCTGGTGGAGGGTTATTCATAATTTTATACCTACTAAAGAAAGGCTATTCCAAAGACATATTGAGAAGATCCCGTTTTGTGATGATTGTGGGGAGAAGGAGACTATTTATCATGCGATTTTCAAATGCACTTGGGCTAGGAATTTTTGGTCTCTAATTCGAGACAGTGCGGATACTAAAGTCCCAGATCTTCATCCTAGATCGTGGGCAGTTGACATGCTCAATCCTGAGTTGGTTCCGACTAAAGACAGCTGTGTGATTTTATGTGGCGCCTGGGCGATTTGGTCGGAAAGGAATTCGAGAAGACATGGGGGGTCTACGCGATCTCTGATGCAGTCGGTAAAATGGGCTGTTGATATCGCATTTGATCTTTCTCGGACGGGTCATGAACTCAAGCAAAAACCCATCAGACCAAAGGTGCGGTGGAAACCACCGGACCCGGGAGAAATTAAGATAAATGTGGACGCGTCCTTCTATGAAAGTACTTATCAAGGGAGCACGGCGACATGTTTAAGGGATCATGAAGGTAAATGGATTAAAGCACAAGCTATTTGGTATGACAGTGCGGCAAATGCTTTGG
Organism: Alopecurus myosuroides; assembly: GCA_028641055.1. Classification (NCBI taxonomy): domain Eukaryota; kingdom Viridiplantae; phylum Streptophyta; class Magnoliopsida; order Poales; family Poaceae; genus Alopecurus; species Alopecurus myosuroides. The sequence goes on from CM054060.1 coordinate 430,237,675, forward strand.
TAATGGAGGCTATAGCTGTTCGTGATGGGGTAAGATTGGCGATGAATCAGGGTTTACGAAAGGTGACTATGGAAACAGATTCTCAACAAGTGGTCCAACTCTGGACTTCTTCTACGTTTGAGAGATCCTTAGTTGCTGCAATCTTCTCTGAGATTAGTGATCTGGCTGGAAATTTTGATGATTTTAAATTAGTCTTCGTCCATAGGGAAGCTAATGAGCTAGCTCACTTATGTGCTAAATTCTGTAATGTTGATAGGAGAAGATGTCTCTGGGTAAACTATACCCCCTCCTTCCTTGATGCGTGTATCAAGAAGGATTGTAAACCTGACTAATGTCATCGCGGCGGCAAGTTTGTTGACGCACTCTTTTCCTTCCAGGGTACCTTAGGGGGCTGGAAGGTTTTTAATGAGGCGGGCTTGCCGACCTAATATATATTGATTTGCAAAAAAAAAAAGAAGGAACGACTCAATTCAGGATCTTGGCCGAATATTCGCTTCGGGGGAGCGGATGCGTTCTGGTTCTGGCTACTGCCAAACACAGGAACGAGGTCTAGGAGCGGGACGAACCCGTTACATTCCATCTTATGCCACGTACCAAACACACCCGAGCTCGATGAAAGTTGGGAGTTTGTTCTTACCCATAGTCTGAACCATAGTTTTATTTCATGTTACTCTTTGCGATTGCGCGGAATTTTTGTTCAGACTCCGTCAATTATGTTTATGGGAAAGAATCAATATAATATACTTTTAATGTCAATCGAGTTTAGCTCCCACGAGCACCTCATAATTTACCTTTTTTTTTAAATCCGAGTGTGTTTCTTTTCGGCGCTGCTGCTCATCGTCTTTTTAGAATATTCTCTCCGTCTCAAATTAAGTGTCGCAAAGTTTGACAAAAGTGGATGTATCCAGACATAATTTAGTGTTAGATACATCTACTTTTGTCAAATTTTGTGACACTTAATTTAAGACGGAGGGAGTACATATCTTCAAACTTCGTACTTTATGTGACGTCGTGTCAATCTTCACACTCCTCTCCAACCAACTTCTTTCTCACATGTTGTATGGACTGCAACTACCAACAAGTGAAATTTTGATTTTCGTGGTTAAGAATCGAGAAGTGCACATGGGGGGTGGGGGTTTCTTCCATGGATGATGTGGGACCCCCTCAAGAAGCACAATAATACATAACTTACACATGCACGAGTTTTTGGACTATTGTGACCAAAAAAATATTGTTTGGTTGTAATTTTTATAAATTTTCAAACAACGTATTGAATTTATGTCGTTAATCATGAAGACAATTAAATTGTGCATGTAAATTGTGGCATAGGATCTTAGATCCGCCACTAACACGACTAACTAAAAATTTACTCGAATAACATTTTTTTTTGTCAAATGAGAGCCACAATCAAGGCTCGCTTGACATCATAGTCACAATGCAGCTCTGCTACTGGAGAGCTAGTTAAAACGCGTTAGCATAATCGGAGCTAGGCCAGAAACATGATGTTGCAGTGCTTAATATTTGAAAATTACAATATAGTTAGGAACATTTTGTTATTATTAGTTTGTTGGGAGCGGCCTATAAATTTCAAGAGCTAGCTAAGATGTACCGTACATATTAAGTGCTTGCGTGGCTGTGAGGATAAACGCCTCTAGCATCGACACACACTCCTTTGTTGAATTTGATCCGGTACAATGTTCTTTGAGTTTACGGATGATAAGGTACACGCGCATCAGAAAGTCGTGGCAATGGTCTTATTACGGTTTACGGATTGACACCTAAAGAATCTTAGATCTTCAATTCTGTGATAGGCAATGAAGATACTCATGGTATGGTAGGTAGGATACCATGCATGTTCTGACTGTGGTGATGATCTTACGGGCTACTTCCTCCGTCCACTTTATAAGGCACACTTCTTAACATCTGAATAGTAAGAAGTGTGTCTTATAAAAGTGGACGGAGGGAGTATATAGTATCGGATTCACTACTTCTCACTCAAGTGAGAACTAGCTTAGAGCACACTCATGTGCGGAACCGTTAGATGCGGTGTCACTTTAAGATTCACGCGTAAACAGGGCTTGTGCGTTTGGTTCGTTGCGGGATCGGTGTGGTGATGTTTTTGTCTTGGGCCTTTTTGTTTTATGGGCTCGGTGCGGTGATGTTTTGTGCAGGTTTTTCTTTCGTCTGTGTAATAACGCTAGCCACAGAACCGTTTGGTCATCTGTCTGCGCAGCGGGGCCCACCGTTTTTCATTTTTGAATTTATTTTCTTGTCTTTGTTTCTTTTTCTTTTTTTCTCCGCAGCTCTGTTTTTTCCCTCCCCCTTTGTTCATTTCACCAGGGAGAAGCAGTGGAGCGTACGAGGCGGTCAGAGCCCGCTGCCTCTGATGTGGCAGACGGAGGCGGCTGCGACGGCTCTCCGTCGGCGAGGGAAGTTTTGGCGGTGGATAAGTTGTGCGCCTTGCCGGGAAGCTCTGGATCCCGTCAATTTCTCTTCCAGGTGGAATTTTTGCTCCCCGCGCCTCATCTCTGGTGATCTTATCCACATCATCGGCTCAGTATTGTCCACAATCGGGGACCCCCTTTTCCCCCATTCGGTGGCTGGTTGCCGGCGACAGCAGGGGTGCGACGACCTCCCATCGGTGTCCACGGGGGAGCGGGGGATTCGAGATTCATTTCCAAAATAGCGGAAGTGGTCAGCGAACATAAGTAGGGAATTCGTGCTCATAACTGTCACTGTTCTATGGTCTCTTTTGTGGAGTGGGTTGTACGTGTTTTTTTATGGCGATATTACATGTTTTTGATCATTCGAGTTTGGTAACAATTGATACTTGTCCGGGGTGTTCTGAGCTTGTTGTGTTCGGTTGATATGTATCTCAGTAGTTAGTAGTAGATGCATCGATATCTATGTTAGTTCCATCCAAAGTTAGTGTGCGATGCTAGTTGGGGGAACTGATTTGTTTCTGTTTTGATTTCACAGATGTTATGATTTTTGTATGTAACGGTGCAGAGTCTTTTATGAATTGTTTAGATGCACCTTTGTGTACATCCCAACTCATCTTGTTGGATGTTCCTGACATTAGTTTTCTTTTTCTGAACTTGGTACGTGCAACTTTGGTTGTCAAGTGTGAAGTACTCAGGGCCGGTCCTGAGATTTTGGGGGCCCAGGGCGGAACTAAATTTTAGGGGCCCTTAGTATAGTGTAGGTTAGCGAAATAGATAGCAAAAAAATGAGACACAAATTTCTACGTGTAAAACCCTTGAAAAACCACGGAGGCATAATTTCATTATGATATATGAGTTTTACAATTCGAACATAGCCTAAAATTTCGTTCTTGCATTCATTCATGCATAATCTATCCAAAAATCAAAAAAGGAATCACTAAAAGTAATTAATCGACGTTCCAGTATGGCAGCGTGCCCGACGGATCTCGGTCTTAGACGACTATAAAGATGTGAATCGTGAATCAGGAGAGGAGACCAGCGGCGAACGGTGGTGTGCGCAGCAGGCCGGGCGCGTGCAGCGACATGAGAGAGTCAGAGAGGAATCGATGAATCGTGTTCGTGTCGTTAGGGACCGTGGCGACTGGCGTGCGTGCCGCGAGGGCGACTAGAGAAGCTAGCCCCAGGATCGATTGATCCGTGTCGTGATGAGAGTTTTGGCCCATTTGTCGGTTAGCCTATGTAGTAACCTGGCACTGAATAGTCGAATAGGGCCTGGTTTTCTTTTTTTTAATTTATATATACAATGCTTAGTGTACGGTAAGTATATATGCAGGGGCCCCCAAAAATTTTGGGCCCCATGCGGCCGCCCCCGTCGACCACCCCCAGGGCCGGCCCTGGAAGTACTACTACCTATGGTGGGGGGGGGGGTAAAAACACCTAAAATGTGTAGGAGACAGTGGGCATGCAGTTTGCAGTAGTTTTTTGTTTTTAGGCTGTAGCGATCTTCTCTAATTTACTGGGGGCAAGTAGGTCTGATTAGGTACTGCTCTTAAGTAATATAACCACTGATGGCTGATTTGGCACTATGCACAGATGACCTGATGATCATGTCATGATTCGAGTTTTGGACGCAGTCTTATCTGAATAGTTTTTTTTGGAACTGCTGTGATTTTGTATGCAATGTCTTGGGGTGAATTTTTGGATGCAGACTCATCTAAATATGTTGGAGCATTTAGAATCTATAGGATTATCTTGCAAGGTTTCTTCTGGAAACGAATGCAGAGTCACTGGATGTGTGGGTCTTCTCCGTTTTTCTCATGCTTTCTTGCTAATTTTTTTTTGTTTATTGACATGTGCTTTGTAATTGCCTTCAATTGCACTGAAAATATAATATGTTTATTACTAAATGTTTTTTGACTATGGAGAAGGTTGGATGTACCGGTCACAAGGGAAACAGTCTTGTTGTGTCTCCGGGAAGAGATTATTATGTCGAAGAACCAGGGAGCGATGGGATTAATGTAATAGAAGAAATGACCGACACAGAAGTATCACAAGACTTGTTCTATGAGGGAATAAAAAACTTGTATGTGTGAACATATGTATGTCTTTTATATGGTCTGTGTTCTTTTTATCATACCCCCCCCCCCATGCAAATTGAAATTCTGATCATTCGCAACTCTGTCTATCTATTTTCCAGGTGCTGAAAAGTGTTAAGAGAAAAGCAGTACGTCAAACTGCAAGGATTAAGAAAAGGAAGGTTTATGACTGTCATCAGCTATTGTTAAGTTTTGTCGTTTTCTAATAGTCTGTATCTGCAAGTTTAGGTTTTACAGTGATTTCTTTCTGAATACAAGTATTTTTCTGAAGTGGAATGGGGTGGTGTGCTCTTTTTTGTTTTTAGAGAAGTAGCATGTATGCATGTTTTGAGTTTTTTTTTCCTATTTTTTTGTTTTTAATTCTTTTTTGTTCATCAGAGGTCAAAATTGCAACATATCACCTATACTGCCAGTGACGAAGAAGCTGAAACAAAAGCATATAGCAGGTGCAGTATACGCTATTTTCACGAGATCGCCAAACATGTTCGCAAGAGAGAACACATGATTGAATCGGTGAAGGGTATAGGTTTTGGGGAACTCCTGGAACTTGATGATTGTTATGTCCCAAGACCTCTTGCGCATTGGATAGCTGACAATGCATCACCAGACACTGAAGAAATTGTTATCAAAGGAAAAGCAATTCCAATCTCCATACAATCTATCAGAGATGTTCTAGATCTCCCAGAAGGACACATGCCTGTTGATGTTGACGAGGAAGAAGGGAAGACAAGATTCCTGTCACTGTTTGGACTAACTGAAGTTCCTAACATAAAATATTTTGGCGACAAGATCAAGAATGAGACGCTGGAAGATGACCAATTCTGACGGTGTTTTATGGGTGTTATTCTGGGGACATTCCTGTGCCCTAACTCTGGTACGAAGGTACGCACCAAGTACCTCGGCGCTCTTGTTGATGTTGACAAGATAAAGGAGAGAAACTGGTGCAAATTTGTGCATGATTGGTTGATATTCTACATCAAAAAGTACCTGTTGAACAAGTAAAAAGAGAACCGAGTCACACTCACTCTTAGCGGATGCATACATCAGTTATCGGTATATTCCTAATACAATTTTATTCAGCTTCTCCCCTTGTTTTATAGTTGAATGTCAATATTTTCGTTTTTGTCTATTTGTCTCTATGTGTAACTACGAATGATTTTTGCATTGAACCTGTTTTTCTTTATTTCCAGTAAAAGAATGTTTGTTCAAGGTCGTTTGTTCAGAACTTAGTTTTTTACTGCATTTTTGTTATGTAGGTGAGATATCTTGATTTTGTCGACTTCGGTTCAATCATGTTACCAACTACACTCCCCAGAATTCGAGTCTGGAAAGGAAATCTAATAAAGCACTTCAGTGACATGGATTTTGGAAAAATGGGAAATATGGAGAATTACTAGTGAGTCATTTTCAGAAAACTTCTATGATTTTTTGTTGGTACTTTTTCATCTTTGCTTTTTTAAATTGTCTCTTCTGCTTCTGTTTTAGTTTTATCTTACTGGACATTTATTTCTTTATTTTCATGACAGATTAAAGATATCAGCCAAACTTGTTATGCATTCAAATCAAATATAACTGAATTTGAGCTAAGGTTGTCAATGGATGATATCATCGGAAATTCTGTTACAAATAAGGTAAAATAAGTTTTTAAGTCTGAAATTTTGTAGGTTTAAATTTGTAGTTATTGTCTTTGTTAATGCATAAGGCTTTCTACTTTTTATTTCTCATAATCTATCATCTGTCCTCTGTTTTCCTCTTTTACAGGTCAAACATGACATTATAGAAACTCTTTAGAAATACTTTAATGGTGAAGAGCCGAAATTCACGTCAAAAGCTCACAATCTTTTCATTGATATCTTGCAAAACCTGAAGTCAAGCACCATATGCACCAAAGATACAGTGAAGATTGACTCATCAGATGGCAACGATAATTCAAATCAGAATTCAAATGGATCTAGCAGCACACAAAAAGTTGACCAAGATGAAAACAATGGTTTCGAAGAAGATAAAAATGGTCAGCCTTAACATTTAAATTTGGTTTTGTCTATATTATTTTGTTGTAAGAATTTTTTTTTGTTTCATGTGTTTTTTATTTACCCCTTCTTTCTAGCATGTGCAGGTTCAGATAACGTAAAATTTAAGAGTATCAAAAAAGATGTCAGTACTAGCAGCCAGCAGTCTGCTAGTTCACAAGTTAAAATAACTGAAACTGGTACAAAAGGAGCTGAAAATGATGGAAGGAAAATAGGAAACCTACTTAAAGATGCCGTTACCTTTAAGGCAGTACATTTTCAACTGATAAATGTTTTGATTTTATATATGGATGAGTTTTTGTTTTCTTACACGCTGTTGAGGTCTCCTTCTCATATTTTCTCTTTTGACAATTTTGTATGGTGTTGTTGCTTTTTTGGCAGGTTGATACAGAATCAATTTGTGCACAAGCTAAAGTCCATCATTGTGACAGAACATCGAGCCTTGATTACATGTTGATGCAAGAAGGTCAAGGGAACCAATCTAACAAAGAAACAAGCTTGGGGAGCACACTCCGGGTAAAAAAACGATAAAGTTTTACTACCATGTTACTATTATTTGAATATATTTGATGTGTTTGTTCTTCCTTTTTCAATTCTATAAGTTATACTTCTCCATCAAATAAGTTTTTGGTTTTCGGTTCCTTTTTTTACCTAGACGTTGGTGATAAAAAACATCCATTAGGAAACATTGAATCACCCGAGCGCCAAACCTTTTCTAGATTCAACGAGGTTGCAGGGGAAAAACAAGTATGTTTTCTTTTTCATTCCCTTGCAAACAAATTGCACAAGCTTCATACTCTATTTTTATTTTTATTTTCTCTCTGCCCAGTTCTTTTGTAACCTGCATAAGCTTTTTTATTTTTCTCTGTTGTTGACCTCTTCAAACAGAGCTCTACCATTGCATTGCATGAAAGACAGTTGACACCCAGAAAATCTTTGAACAACGTAACATCCATGTCACTCATTGGTAATTTTTATCTTATTTGGGGTTTTGTGTTGCATTTCCTTCGTATTTTTTCTTTTCTAATGATAGTTGGGTTGTACCAAAACTTTTGGTCCTTTTTTCCTTTTCTTAATTAATTTCTTTTTTTGACATGGGGCAGCTGAGCAGTATGGTTCACTAGACAAGAGCAGGAAGGCAGGAGAAAGTAGGGAAGAGTATTCGAAGCAAGCAGCTAGAAAGTATTACTTCAAAGATGCGACAGTTCCATCTTTCCGGGTGTTTGAGAATTTTGACGATAATGAGAACTTTATACAAGAACCTGAACTTAGGCGACAAGTTGGAACATATCGCGAGGGGGTTTGTTTTCTAGCAGCACACATTGCATTTTTTAAATTTTAATTTCATTGACAGTTATTAGCTTCTGTTATAAAACACCTTTTTACTGGTTTTCTTTTTTTACCATGACAGGTTTTGCATGGAATGTCTCAAATTAAAGATAAGGAGGAAACAAACAAACAAACAAACGAACAGTAAGATGTGTTCTCGATTTTTATACTTTCTTCCATGGGGGGTGAGAGAGGGAGGGGGAGAGATAAATTTTATTTTCTCCCCTTTTTTGGCCCTTTAACAAAAAATCCTTTTTATTTTTATCCAACATACTAGGATTTCACAAGGCTAAACACAAGTGACAACTCCTACGAGAGTACCATCCAGTGTGCGCAAAGGCAGCCAATCTGCTCACCTTGTTCAATTTCACAAATAAAACAACGCGCAAGCAACGATGATCCCTTTGTTAACCCAGTAAGTTTTTTATTTTATGTATTTTTTAGCAATGATTTCAAAAAATCCTTTTGTTTGTGTGTTTTTCTATGTTGTACCACCTTTTTTGGATTTTATTATGCATAGTTTTCATTGTTTCAAAATAGGTTTCACCAGAAACACCCTCACACGGAATATCATCACAAAGAAAATTGATGAAAGATGATGTATACCAAAACAGTTCCTCAGTAAGTTAATTTTGTCATTCTTGTATATAAATCCTTTATATTTTAATTTCCTTTTTTTTGCAAACTCATGCACACGATAAAAAAATAGTTGCGTTCTGAACTTTTTTGTTTATGTTTTAATTTTTACCTTTGATTAAAAACAGGTCCACAAACCTATGGAAGTTATAACAGGGCGGAGACATTTTACAGACAAAGATCATAGAGGAACATATTCTGAGAATGATCGCATGCAAATTGAGAACAAACAACAAGTATATATGTTTTCTTTTGCTCCTTTTTCGTTTTTGTTTATTGCCAAGTTGATTTTGTTTACGTAGAATTTTTCATATACCCTCTTCTGCACACAACCTAATTTGTCCCGATATTCTTCATATACCCCTAATTTCATATTTAGCATGTAACTAGGGTTTTTTTTGTTTTTAGTTTTGCGTTTTGATTATACAATCTACCAGTCACACCCCATAGCTAGTTGGTTGTTCTCTTATTTTTTTCTTAGTGCACTTGCATTTTTTTGTTGCAAGCAGGTTAGTTTTAATTGTTTTTAACTTCCTAGGTAGCTCTCAAAAACCCACCGTAAGTTGTATATGCAACTACCAACCAAGCTATATTTTTTTCTAGACCGCAACTGTGTCCTAGTTTCATATGCAATTAGGGGGTATGTACTTTGCAGATGCAACTAGGGGCACGCCCAGTTGCACATGCAACTAGCTTTTTTATGGGCCCAACAGTGCGGATGCATTTTCCCCCCGGCCAATAGTTTTGGATACGCAGGTGCACAGCAACCACTAGAAGTGCGAAATCCCTAGTTGCATTTGTAACTTAGCCCACTCCCCCCCTCAAGCCCTAGTTGCAAATGTAACTTATCCCCTCCCCTCTCAAGCCCAAGTTGCATATGCAACTTAGGAGCACCCCAGTTGCACATGCAACTAGCTGTTTTTATTAGCCCCAGCTTGCATATGCAATTCAGGCCTATTTTCTCACATCCAGTTTTTCTGTTTTTGTTTTCTGTAAACCCTTAGTTGCATATGCAACTAACGAGTATTTTCTCACAGCCATTTTTTCATTTGTGTTCCTCTGTTTTTTTATTAAACCCCTAGTTGCATATGCAACTTAGGCCTACAACCAGGTTTTCACTTGTGCTTTCTCTGTGTTTGTTGTTAACCCCCTAGTTGCATATGCAACTTTTAGGCCCATAGCCAGGTTTTCACTTGTGTTTTTTTCTCTATTTTGTTGTTAAACCCCTAGTTGCACATGCAACTTTAGGCCTACAGCCAGGTTTTTCACTTGTGTGTTCTCTGTTTTTTTTGTTAAACCCCTAGTTGCATATGCAACTTAGGCCTTTTTTCTTACAGCCAGTTTTTTCATTTTGTGTTTCTCTGTTTTTTCTATTAAACCCCTAGTTGCATATGCAACTTAGGCTTTTTGTTAAACCCCTAGTTGCAAATGCAACTTAGGCCTTTTCGCCAACATGTAGTTTCCATTTTTGTGTTTCCCTAGAGGTGGGGTAGATGTACTTGCATGTTAACCAGGGGGTATGTAGTTGCATATGTAAGGGACAGGGAGATGTAGTTGCATATTCACACCTCTAGTTGCATGTGCAACTCAACTAAAATCTACCCAACAACATAGAATGTTTTTTTAAATTACAAATCTGAATGACTCTACCAACTAGATATAAGTAAATTATGCATGTTTTGTGCACATTTTTACTTTCAATTTCTTACACAAACCAAATAATAGTCATTGAGTTTTCTTTTGTACTATAGCTGCATATGCTACCCGCAGTTTTTCCTCCCATTCAAGTAATTATCTTTTTCTGTTTTGTAGATTTCACTAGAGGTTCAAATTTTAGGAGAGAAAGAAATCAAGAAAACTTGTAGTAATTTGTGCGACGAAACAAACAAATACTACAACGTCAATATGGTAGTGCAAAGTTCGACTTCAACACACAGTAAAGAGAATGTTCCACCAAAGAAAGTACTTAACCCAAGCAGATACGTTTGTTCACCATACGATAACAACCAGAGACCTTACATTCAAGCAAACAACCATAAATTATATGAGTCAATCGTCTATCTATCCAAGGCGTAAGACTATATGGAGTAAGTGTTTGTTTTTGTTATTGTTTAACTTGCTGTTTTATGTTCTTGTTGTTTTCGAATGTAACAAGAAAAATACTAACATTGCGGTTTCACTCTGTTATTGTTCTTGTTTTATTCTCACAGCAAATGGGTTGTGAACATAGACAACTGTAAAACATCAATGTTACAAATTGGGCAATCGTTCAAACCAAATGGTTGGGTTCATGCTTATGTCATCAATACATTCTGTCGAAGATTATTTATAGAAAAAACATCCAAGGATTTTAAAGAAACACTATTTTTTCCACACCGTCGCTGTAAGTAATTTTTTTTATTGAGGATTGTACTTTATTTTACTCCACCGTTGTATTACTCAAATGATCCTATTTATACTTCCAGTTCCCCCGTAGATTTTAAAATTTTTGTTTCCATGTTTTCCCCCGTAATACATGAGAGGGAAATGGAAGCAGAATGTGTTGAAAGGATTCCAAGGAGCTGGATCAGCACACCCACTGCATCTTGCTCATCGTGTAATATAGCTTTTTTCTGTTCGTTTTAACAAATATTATGAACTGACAAGTTATTTTGCTTTAAACAACACTGACTTATTTTGTTATATTCTCTTCTTTTTTACAGCCATACTTCCCATCATTGTTTGAATCACACTACTTCCTCTTCGTAGTCTACTTGAAGAATCAAAACTTTGTATTCCTTGACCCTTTGCATGGGAAAGATAGTTCATACCATAAAGCATGTGACAAGAAAATGGTATAATTTTTGCTCACCTATGTATATCATAGTTCATTCCAAGGAGCCAAGTTGTTATTGTTTATATATATATATATTTTAATTCTTGGCATGTCTAGATGAGAAATTTTGTGAACATGTGGTAGGAAGCTGGTTTGAAAAGAATGGATTTCGAGAATTATGGACACCTTTTCCCTGTTCTTCCGAAGCAAAAGACAGGGTATTGATCTTCTTTTTTACCCATACCATGCAGACCTTTCCTATATTTTTTTTGCACAATCTGTATATTTGCTTTTTATGTGCTAACAATAACCATTTTTATGCTTACAAATTATACATCAACGACTGCGGTATTTTTCTAATCAAGTTGATGGAGCTTTGGTGTCCAAGGAATCCGATGTTGTGTTCATTTTCAGCACAAGATATCCCCCGTTTACGCATCCAGTTAGGAGTTGAGAGTGTGTTCAACAAATACAACACCGAAGATGACGAGAAACTACGCATACAAAACTTCAACCCTAAGGTATTGATTTTATGTTTTTCTCTGTACATTTTTTAAATTACTGATTGATCCATTTACTTTTCTGTTCTCATTTCAAGAAATTTTGTATGTTCGACAAATTACTAATATGTTTACCTTTCAATTTTCTTTTTTCTGCTGGTTTACTACCCATTTCATGCAACTGAAATGGCAGCTCCACAGAACTAACAGGAACGAAGACATCATAAATGAATGAAACACAAGAAGATCGTTATTTTTTTAGAAACATAGGCACCATACATAATTGTGTTCTTGAGGTTGTCGAGATAAAAATAGTTGTTCTTTATTTTGTTACAACTCAATGTGCAAGAAATTTGTTTTCTCAGAGACAATCACTCATTATCTTTTTTTGCAATGCTAAAGATTAAGAATACTGCGAAGGAATACTTTCCTTTTTTCTTTTTGTCGAATACAATGATTTTGTATTCTATTTTGTCTACACTCTATCTACATTTTCAAAATACAACAGGTATATAACAAGCACTCACTACAGTCAAGTTGAAGCAAGAAAATATTTTATTTTTCGTCCAACCAGCATCAAGTAATACACAGCAAGGTAAGTACTCTAAGACGTCCATGATGCATTTTGTTTTTTATCCTTCACATCAAACATTACAATTCTTGTGTTCATACAGCTCTAAATGCTTTTCCTTGTTTCGTTGTTTGTGCATCGGAAGAAACAGAATCACTCCTCTTGAGTATGTCTCTTTCTTCTTTTCTGTGCCTTTTGCCGAGGTTGTGTGTCTGTTAGTTTGCTTGCCTATTTTGCAGTCGCCGATGCACGTGACAAAATAAGACAAGAAATAAAATGCAATTTTAGATTGGATCAAAAATGAAACATAAACAATGTTTCTATATTTAAGTTTTATTTTTTGTGCGAGTTTCAGTAATTTGAAAAATAAACCTACCCTTCTTTCTCTTCGGGGTTTTCTTTTCAAATACAGATTGGTCCAAATGCTTCTTGGTGCAAGTAGCATAGTTGTGTTCATGCGAACCATAGTGACTGCAAGTTATTTGCTGTTTAGAGAACAATTGCTACATAAATGTTTTCTGCCTTCCAACTGTTTGGGGTCGACCCCTAGAAGGAGCAACATCTGCATTTTGTAGGTTCTCACCGTATCCATCAGGATGATTCAAGTAGTGACCTGAAGCGGCATCTTTTTCTTGTCTATTTTTCTGAATCTCTCTTAGTTCTTCAGCCGTCGTCATTGCATCAAGACCTTGAGCCACCCTCTCACTTTCTGAAAGAACATACAAGTACTTTTCATTTGTAGCTGCGCCTTCCGATGCCATATCATTTAGCCTCCTTGATAGTAATGTATGCCTTAGGTGTCGATTTGTTTCAGTCAGTTCAACAGGGATGTAGAACTGCTTGTGTCTGATGTCCTTTCTCTCTTTAGGCATCCATCTTTCGATGAAGTACTTGTCTGGCAGTTCGGACATATTTAAATGAATCAGAACCCTAAGAATGTGAGCACAAACAAGGTGTAACATCCCAAGTATGAAAAATAGCCATTAGAATGTTTGCTCTCTGTTATTTTATGTTTGCATCATGACATCATGTTCATTGCATTTGTTTTGCTTGTTTTCCATTTGTTTTCCTCTGTTTTGCTTTGTTTTCCTTTGTTTTCTATTTGAATTTCAAACCAAAATTTAAACCTCTTGTTTCATACTTGTGATGTTACAATTTCCAAAATGATATTTCAAATCAAAACAATCAATTGTTTCCATTAAAGTTGTAATTTCAAACTGTTGTTTTGTTTCTATCAAAAATTCATTTAATATCAAACGCTTTTCAAATTCAATTATGATTTCTTCCAAACAGCAACCATTTGAAAATTAATGAAACAAAACATTTTTTTCCAAATCAATTTGTTTCAAATAAGCTTAAGGGTTCACACTATTCAAATGGGTCCTCTTAACAATTCATTTAATAACAAATTCCATTCATTTTCAAACAAATGGCAAATATCAAATAAATTCAAATCTTTTGGAAAAATAAAAGTCACACAATGTTGTTGTAACCCTAAATAATCTATAACCAAATTTCCCTAATTTTCCTAGCCCTAAACCCTAGCATTTTCTTCCTTTTCAAATCAGCAAAAAAAAAACAATAGAACAAAAAAAAACAGCACACAGAGAGAGAGGGGCAGCCATGCCCAGCCCATCTCCCCTTGGCCCAATACCCCTTCGACCTCTTTTTCTTCTTCCTCTGTACGGATTCCATCCGAGCACACCACGTAGCAGAGCAGAACAGCAACGGCTGAGGAGCTCCTCCTTCCCCCTATAACCCTAGGTCCTGCCCTAACCCTAGCCGCATTCTCCTTCTCCCTCCTTCTCTCTTCCCCGCCTCCACTATCTCTTTTCCCCCATGTTTTTCTTCTCTCTGCTCGCTGCCTTCCTCTCTCTGTACCTGTACACAACCTGAACCACCTCCCTTCCCCTCCGGTGATCGCCGCCGGGAGGCTCCCTCCGGCCAGGTTGGGCGCGGGAATGGAGCCCCCACGGCGCCCTCTTCCTCCTCCACCCCTCGGCACGGGCCGGGAGGGGCTGTGCCGCCGCCGCCGTCGCCGCCAAGTCGCATGCGACTCTCTGCTCCGCCCCGACCGCCTCCTCCTGTCCCCCCCTCGGTGTGTTTCCCTCTCCCCCTCGCCTCTCCCCCTCGTCTCTCCTCCCTCTACCTTCCTTGCACGTCGCAGCACCACGCCGCGCATCACCCGGTCGTAGCACAGCAACCCGCCGGCGGTCGTGTTCTCCTCCGTCGAGTTACAATGATCGGAACCGTAAGGTTCAGTTAAAATCCCGCGCAGTTCTGCACCTTATTCCCCCCCCCCCCCCCGATCCCCTCTCTGTCAACAAACAGATCACTACCGCATTGGTAGCAACCCTTGTGCGCATGCCCAGGTGCTGGGTTCGAGCCCCCAAAGCCACACCCTTTTTATTTCTGTTTTGTTCTTTTCTGCCCGAATTTCAGAAACTCAGATCTGAGCAATTAATTCTAAAATCCATAACAAATCCAATCTTGCTCCAAATTGAATGATTCAAATTCCTGTGGATTCAAAATCTTGTGCCCTTTCCATTAGTAACAAATTCGCAACATGTTTCTGTAATACTTTTTGCACTAAATAATTAATTACTGAAAATGTAATAAAAATTGGAAACTTTGGAATTTCATAACTTGAGTTTGGTTCATCTAGTTTAAGCAAACTTGGGCTCTAAAAATTTTTCTTAACAAACTCTACACATTGGTTATTTATTTGGTCACAATTGAATTAATTTTGAGCATGTTTCCCTCTGTTTACTAAAAATGGCAGAATAAGAATGATTATGGAAAATTGCATAATAAATTCAATAATCAACCAAAAATTATGTTTAATAGCTCAAAATTTTCAGTGAAACATTTGCTACATGTTTTCAACATTTTCAATGCAATTTGTTTATTGTTTTCCCTAATTAAAAGTGGTGCAATAATCCAATGCTTTAATTAAACCCTTTTAAATTGCAAAATTCATAACTTGGGCATAAAAATTCCAAATCCAACCAACTAAATATGTTTTCCAATCAACTTTTCATATACTTTCCAAATATCAACTTTGTTTGCTGTTTTGAATAATTTAAATTGCTGAAAACAACTGTTTCTTAATTAATGCATTTAAAATTGCCAAAATAATAACTTGCTCATTTTAATTCTTTTCTCAATAATTGAAACATGTAATCCACCTAAAATTTGGTGCGCTCTTCAAATATGAACTTTGTTATCTAATTTGAACAATTAAACTTGATGAAAACAACAAATGCTTGTGTACTACTTTAAGAAGCCAATTTTCCCTAACTTAATAAATAAAATCCTAAACTTGGTAAACTTCATATCCAATTGAATCCCTTGTTGTCTCCTTCTTGTTTTCATCATGCATGCATCATGCTAATCCATTTTCACCTGTTTTTTAGTTGTAGAACAATTATTTCAACCCTACTTCATGGGCTTTCCATATGCAATCCAAATTGCATATGGGTCCATTTAAACATGTTATCTTGTCAACTAGTTTATTTTGATGCACCAATTAAATTGCCATGCATCATCCCATGTTTGTGCACTATGCCATGGTATTGATTGTTCGTCCCTCTTCGATTGTTTTGTTTGCTTCTTCTCGGATAGACGACGACGTTGAGACCGACGAGGTTTACGACACCACTTCTAAGGAATTAGCTCAGTACCAGGCTACTGGGTTTGCAGGCAAGTTATCACTCACATGAACCATTGAGTTCCTTTCCACACTGGTTACCGATACTATCCATTGTCTACTTTTGCTATCCCTATGTATCATTGCTTGTTCTCCGAACCTATCACATGATATCCTGAACCCTGATATTGCCTCACCTCCACACCTATAACCCCTTGTTTGTTGCCTTAGTCCTACTAGCATGCTTAGGGTTGCTTGTGCTCGAGTCTGTTGTCCGTTACTTCTTTTACCTTACTTATTTATGTTCTATGGGCTCGGTGTTTAATCAATCAACCTGTTAATGCTATGGGTAATAATAATTTGATGATAAAGCACCGACAGGAGGCCCGGCGTGGTTTTGAGGCCTGCTAGTGTCGACCCTAATTAGGAAAAGGGTCTTGTCTACCGATCCATGATGAGCGCACTAACTGCATGTGGGAAGCGTGTATGGGCGCCCCCCTCAATTTGACTCGATTCGCATCTCGTCCAAATCGCCGCACTTAGTTCGGGCTTTCCATTTGCTGCACGCATATGCAGGTACGAACCCTTGGCGCCAGGGTGGAACTTTTGTAGTCGGCATTTAGGGCGGCGTGGTCTTCCAGTGCTATGAGGGTCCCCTTTTCTTCGTGGGGCTCGATTAGCCGCGCACGCACAGCACGTGGTGCTTTGGGCTTGATGCGAAGAAGAGTTGAGTTGTGTTGAGTGCCCCGCTTGGTGGAATGGCCGTTCCATCTGGCGGGTTATTCTTACGTGTACGGCCAAATTGGTGCACCCCTGCAGGGTTAAATCTTCTCGAGAAGCCGTGTTGTCCGCGGTTATGGATGACTTGGTGAAAGTACTGGCTAACAAGTACTCAGAACAATTTACACCTAACTAATACTAATTTGACTAGTAATAGACTTATTGACACAACAACTTGACATCACTAATCCAACTGTGTGAGTTATCCTTGGGTTGCTTCCTTAGTAGGGGGTAACATTGGATGGGTTTGTTTGAAGTTACTTTCAGTTGGTTACTATACGCGATCTTATCTTCTTTCTGTTAGCCGGAACTTGTAGTATATCTCTGTAGTTGGTTAGAGCAGCCCGCTGCAGCTTTTATATCACCTATTCTTCCGTTGAACCCAGAGCATCCGTGCTAGTGTTGACGGGTAACTCTTTGGTGAAGTGTGAGTCTTGCTTGCCAGTACTTGGATGTACTGACCCCTTTGGGGCTGTGGTTTACGCAGACTACGATTACGAGGATCCCCATGGAGGCTACTACGTGGAGTACGACGAGACTGTAGACGAGTAGATAGCGGACCCGGGCAGGATCCGAGACTACTTGGATGGGCTTCGTCTTCTTTTCTTTCTCGGCCTCTTAGGCCTATTTGGATTTGTCTGTACTCAGACGCTTTGAGTGCTTCCGCTGTGATGTAATGATGATATGTTGGGACATGTGTCCTCTGGATGATTGTATTTTCTATTCTCTGCCCTAGTGAGGGCCAGTTGCAACTTATTTCCATCTTTTGTGTCTTAGAGATATGTTGTGGTATCATTCTGTTTAACGCCGTTGAAGTACCATGTGTGAATGGTATGAAGTACGTCAATGGTAGTATCTTGATCTCTATGGGATAGTTTACATCGACGATGGAAAAGCAGAGTTTGGTTGTCGCACATAAGTGCTGGCCTACTCGTAAGAGGATGCGGAAGCAGTTAGACCCCGTAATCCAAGCATCTGCTTTCCAGTTCGGCCCGGTGAGTATCCCCTAGAAGTCAGGGTGCGACACAAGGCCATCCTTCTGAAACTTACAGCAGATGCAACTGAAGTCCTAAGAAGGCATATCAACAAAGACAACAAATCTCCGAGGCCTAAAATCTCTCATTCCTAGCATTTTTATTTGTATACTCCATATCTAACATGCTTCTGAACTTCGTCCACATGAAGTTTTGTGGTAAACACAATTTTCTTTTGGAATCTGTAAAATATTTTCCGGTTGTACTTGTGCGCAGCTTGAATTTCTAGTTCACTGTGTACCCAATAGGTAGGATGAGTTGTCCTACTTATCGAGTCTTGCTCCTTCTCACTTTCCTCAATAGTTTCTGAAATTTTCTGATATTCACCCAAGAAAGTAATAACATTACATGTCAAAACGATGTTATCCTTGAATATAGCGTCCGTGCCTTCACTCCTAGCTGTTGAGTGAATAAATGGGAAGAAGTCCTTTTTAAAGTAGACAGGACCAAAGTTGGCTCTTTATTTCCACATGTCTGCCAAGTACTTGAGGTGCGACACATTGTACTTGCTTATCATTTCCTGCCACAACTGTTCAAACTCATCCTTTGTAAGGGAGTTCCGTAGGATGTCTGTGAAATCAGCATGTAGATTAACTAGTTTTCCAAACAACCGTCCACACTTTTCTTCTGCCTTTTTTATGTGGAAGAAACAATTCCGGTGTCGACTGTTTGGAAAATCTTTGGGGATAGCAGTTCTCATTGAGACACACTGATCTGTAATTATTGTACCAGGTTGTTTGCCTCCCATGCAGTCCAGAAAAGTCTGGAAAACCCAGGTAAATGTGTCTATTGTCTCGTTGTGGAGGATAGCACAGGTAAACAAGCAGTTTTGACCTTGTCCAGTAACACCGACAAACGGGGTGAAAGGCAGGTTGTATTTATTGTCTTGTAGGTAGTATCAAAACTTAGGCAATCTCCATATAGGTCGTACATTTTCCTTGAGTAAGCATCAGACAAAAATATGCTTTGCACCTTATCGTTTTGATCAATCTGAAAGGCATAGTAGAATCTAGGATCCTCTCATTGCCTTTTTCTGAAATAGTAGAGAACCTGCATCATGTCATTGTGAGTGTTTTCCTGTCTTATAGCAGTTCTTACATTGCTCACATGTTTTTTGCTGTAAGGTACTTTCTTCGGATCACCACCTCTCAAATAAGTCATAATTGCATAGATCTTTCTTGTTGGAAGCTTGACTGAGTTAAATGTCTGGATAAACAATTTCTCATCGTTTGTCATGTGTTTGTGTGACCTGAAATATTTTGACTCATCGTGCGGACTCAACTCGTGATTGTGTTCTAGGTCAAGGTTGGTGACAACCCACTTGTCATTTTTCATAGTCACAATCATTTTGTCTTGGCAGTTCGTAATCACAATTGTATTTCTCTTCTTCCTAGTTTTTTCCGGTGGTGCTGAACCTGTGCTTTTTTGTTTTCTCAGTTATTTGTTCTTCTTCTTCTCTTCCATTTCCTCCTGTGAAAGTACTTTGACTGACCTGTTGCATCTGTAGGTTTGCCTTGTCGATGCACCATCAGGTTGCGATTTGCCTTTATAATTGTTTGCTTTCTTCACAGAAAATCCACACAATGACGCATATTCATTGTAGAATGCATAAGCTTGTTTATCACTGTCAAAGATCTTGTTTATGTGTGGAACATGGTGGCTGACAAGATCTTGGCTGCAGGTCCGCGCCGTCGCAGCACTCTCTTCTTCAAGAAATTTTTCAATGTCATCCCGAGTAAGTTGCTCTTCTTCTGACTGTTGTTCTTATTGATGGTCTTCTTCGTGAATTTCATTGTTATTTGGTGCTTCAAGATTGTTATCTAAAATCAAAAGTTGCCTTGAGTCATCAACAATCATGTCATGCTCTGAAACTCCAATGTTATCATCTGACTGATAATCCATGCCAGCACCTTCACAATCACTTAAACCATTGTCGTCAAACTGCTTGTCTTCATTCTCATCATCAGGATCACTTTGGTCATAGTAATCTACGCGGTGACCATCATTGTATTTTAAAACTGCCATGTTTTGTTGTTGCTCCTGGTTTGCTGGCATGTCTGCTGCATTGGTGTATAAAAGTTCAGGTGTAGATGATCGACCATAACGTATCGTGATCATAAACATTTGGTTCTGCAATTTTGTTATAAATAGTTAGAACATTTCTGATTTTGTATATGAAAAGATACAAAAGCTGCAAAATCTGAAACGCTTTGCCATGCTCACCTTAGCTCCCATAGGTTCAGGCATAGATGAAGCACTAGCATTGAAATTGTCATGCATGTTATTGGAGAGATCATATCCCAAAAGCAGTTCAGTGTAACTTGAGCTCATCCCCCAATTCATCTGCTAAAAAAAAGGAAAGAAATAATGTTTTCAGATCTAAGTTTTCCTTATTCCTGCATGTTTGTAACAAAGTTCTGTATTACAAGTATACTCACAGACTCATCCATTTGCAGGAAAAATCCAAATGGTTTCGACGTACTACTAGAATTTTTCATCTGAAATGTGTAAAATACAAACAAGTCAGCACTTTCATCTCAATCATGAATATATCTATTTGTTTTTGCCTGTTTTTAGTGTGTCTATGTCGTTGTATGCACGAACCTGAAGCGACATATCAAACGGAATGTTACGAATGTAACTTGCAGAAATTTGTTGATAGTTCGGTTGCAGTGTAGTACGCGATTGCTGGTAGAATGCAGGGAACTACAAAAGATTTTTTTTGTTAGTAAAGTGGAGAACATGCTTTTGCTGAATTTTTTTCTGTTGCCACAAAATGTATACAACTACCTGTTCCTTGTATTGGTTTTGCATATAGAAATCCTTCTTGTATTGTCCAGTGTCAAGGCATTCAGTTATGACTGAGGGAGGCACCTAGATGACAACAAATTTTAGTTCAAACTAAATTTTGCCTTTTCTTTTTGAAAATTTTCCTTATGCTTAAATCCATTTTTCTGTACTATACTTCAAATAATTTCATTTTACTTCTTGCTCACCTAAGTTCCTATGATGTTGTCCCAATTTTGACTGCATTTGCCTATAAAAATTCAGATAGAAAGTGTTTTCAGAATAACAACATAGATGTTCTTTTTTTTCAGATTTTCAGTTACAACTGACAGCACAAAAAAGGAACGTTGTGACTCATGTGCTGTAGGTGAGGGGAGATCTTCAAGATGTGTTCATGTATGAAGATGCATGTGCTAGCAAGTTGAAAGCATTGCCTCCTGTGTGAGACAACATGGAGAAAGGACAACTGACGGAGAGAGGTACTGGTACCAGGGAAATCCATGCTCAATTCTTTTTTTTCTCCTAGTTTGCTTGCTGAAATCAACCGGATCTGACCATGGATTTAAGAATTCTTATGACGGACTACTGGTTAGGTGAAAAGGGGAAGAAGGGAGGCAGGCTACTGGTTAGGTGAAAAGGGGAAGAAGGAGGAAGCGAGAGGAAGAAGGAGATCGACATGTCCAATCGATAAGTACGTACCAGTTTTGTTCGTTGTACAAGTGTGTCCCTGTCTTGCGTCACAATTCAACCACCCCCAACCAGGCCTGCTACTGTTGTTTGCAGGTGTAGATGTACAACAGAAGGCCCAGGTACAATAAAGTCCCAGGTACAAAAAAAGAACAAGAAAAGCCCAAAAACAAAAGGCTGCACAATACAAACGAAACGAGTGCAGAACCGCGGCCACTTTTTGGTTGACGTCACCTCGAGTGAGAACTACTTAGGTGAGCTCCATGTGTTCCCATATAGTATGGCTTAACGACCTTATGTACGCCATTTTTATTTCTGGTTTTTTCCCTATAAGTTTGGTAATATTAGAACCATTGCCACCGCGAAGATTTTGGATCCCTGCGGGTGGTCGACGGACTAAGGGGAACTCGGCTGCCGGCGGTGACGCCCTACCCACACGCGCGGAAGAAGCTTCCCAGCTCCAGCGGTGAGGTCCAACCCGCACAAGCGGAAGGAACTTCCCAACTCCAGCGGGTGCGGCCGGATCCGTCCGAGAGTTCTACGGGTGACGGACTACGGAGAACTCGGCGGCAGGGTCCCCGGCTGACCTGCATCCGCCGCTCCACTCACCGGCACAACCCAATCCGACCATCTTGCTCGGCGCGCTCCGCCCCAACCCTGGTCCACGCGCTGTCGATTTCGTCGACAAGCCTGTCGATGTGTGGCTCCTTCCAATGGCGGCGGCCGGATCCGTCCAGGTGGTCACCGGCGTTCACCATCCAGCAATCACTGCTTGGTGGCGTTCCGCACGACCGCGCCGCCACCAGCTTCGTGTCTTCATGTCTCCAAATATCCTTATAAATCATCCAATTGCTTATAGGATTCGCGATGATGTGTGAGAAGTATCGATCTGGATGGAGCGGCGTTCCTGCCCACCAACTGTTTGTTCCATTTCTTTACAACATAGTCGGAAATGCAAGACTCCTTCCTCATAATTGGAGTCCTTTCCGTCAATAATATCATCCCGCGCTAGATATTTTGATCCCCTTTTACCCCATTTGGCGAGAGGTTGTGCTTTTGTCCTGTTTTATTCTTCTGAATTTAGTCTTTCATATGTGTAGAGGTATATTTGTCTGTGAAGGTCCAGAAGGGCGACCGAACAACACTACAAAAATGCTATCAACACCTTGAGGCATATTGCTGATGGTGACCGTGAAGACTCTCATTGTGTTGTTAAGCTTTTTGACAATTTCGGGTACACATGGGGAAGTGTCATTTTCTACATATAATTGATCTATTTTTGCCTCTACACTGTGCAGGAATATTACCAAGAGATGTCGCCTAGGGGGTGAATAGGCGTTTAAAATAATTACGGTTAAGGCTTGAATAAATGCGGAATAAAAGTAGCTTTTAATTTATCAAGCCAAAACCTAAACAAACTAGGTTCACCTGTGTGCACCAACAACTTATGCTAAAAAATTCAAGCAACTATATGATAGCAAGTTATGTTACTTCAAGCTCGATGGCTATCACAAAGTAAATTGCATAAGTAAAAAAGATCGGGTATAGAAATAGCCGAGACACGTGGAGACGATGATTTATCCCGGAGTTCACTTCCCAATGGAAGCTAATCTCCGTTGGAGAGGTGTGGAGTCACAATGACTCCAAGCGCCCAATGGCTCACCTTACTCTCATCGTTCCTCCACCAATGTAGAGTGTCACGATCCACTATAGGACCTTTGAGGGCGGTCACAGACCATGTACAAGGTTGGGGCAATCTCCACAACTCAATTGGAGGCTCCCAACAATATCCGGCGAGCTATCAAAACTCAGATATAGCAACAAGGCCTTGAAAACTTCCAAAGTTCCGAGGCAACAATCAACCGTCTAGGACACTCCAAGTACCCAAGAAGACAATCTCAAGGGCACTCCAAGATACCAAGAGTAACAAGCTTCTCAACCTTTCACTCAAACGAATCCTCGGAGAGAAGTCAAACTGATGCAACCTATGCAATGGCAAGAACACCAGAAGTGCTCAAATCCTTCACTCTCAAATCCCACCAAAGCAACAAATGCTATGGGGGAAGAAGAGGGGAAGAACTAGGAAGAACTCAACAAATGAATCTCCAAGATCTAGATCCCAAAGGATTCCCCTCACTAAGAGGAGAGATGGATCGGTAGAAAGATAGATCTAGATCTCCTCTCTCTTTTCTCACTAATTAGAGGCAAGAATCATGGAGGAATAAAGAGAAATCAAGATCCAAGAGGTCAACAATGGTGGGGGGAAAGTTGCCTAAAAGATGGGGAACCAATGTGTAAGAAGACGCCTTAAATAGGCAACTCCAAAATCTGCCTGTTGGGGGCATATTCCTTATGTGCAGGAAACCCAGCCTGGAGCCCAGCCTGGCCGGCAGACAGGCTGGTCTGGCATGCTGCTCGAGACGACATGCCTAAAGTTCAGGCAGGCCAGGCTGGCCGGCCTGGGCTGACCTCTCTGCGTGTCCTGGCCTAGGAGCCGGCCTGGGAGCTGGTCTGGACTGGTCACCCTACGCGTAGGCTGGCCACCCACCCGAGCAGTCCGGCCTAGAGCTCGGCCAAGCTGTTTCCAGAAAAACACCTATAGTAAGAACGCGATATATTTCGCCTCCGGACTCCGTTTTCGATGATCTTGGGCTCGTTGAACTCGCAATGATGGGAACTATAAGATCATGCAGATAAACATCATAGTCCATCATTGGAGAATAAAACCAAATGATGAAAGGTTTGACCTGGCTATAAAGCCTATAAGTAAGAACTCTGGGGAAGGAATCCGATCTGCAGATGAAGCAGAAGCAGGCAAAAGGCGAGCGCACAACGAGGAATTTTCCATACTAGATTGACTCAACATTACCGAATCTACTCTCTATAAAGGAACAATTGTTAATATAAAAAACATAATAAGTTTTTCATGTAAAACCCGTTTTTGATGAACTTGAGATTGTATTGAAACACATGACAAGCTCTAAAACCACACATGGAGAAAACACAAATAAGAACCAAGAAAGATGATGCCAAGTATGCAAAGGTTTGAGCTCTGTCCGAGTGATGCGATAAAGTTGCTAATATGAGAGTCCCTCTTGATAGTACGGTTATCTATCCTATAACCCGGTCTCCCTCCTAATGCTATGAGACCGGTAAAATAGAAAACCTATCAAGATCATATCTTCTACTTGAGAATTCCACTTGATTTAGATGATGAAGATTTTGACCTCCTTAAGATGGAACACCTTTCTTGATTTTGCTTTGCTCGGTGAAGACACATAGATTGCTCCCCCATACGCCAAAAGAGTGGAAAGCTTCAAGCATGTGATCTCTTCGATATGCTCCCCTTTAACTTGCACTTTTAGAACTTGATGACGACCACAACTTGACGTCATCCACCATGGACTATAGTAAATCTTCCTATTGATGCAAGCCCATGGAAAGATACCTAACCCCACATAGATACACCACACACATATAATGGGTTAGAACACAAAGGTATATGAACAATTACTTACTATACCATGATCCCAAATGGTACATCTTCTTGCTTTGTGAGTTGATCAATATTAATCATCGCTTAGCACTTTGCCTTGATCAACCTTGTATCTTTTTTCTCTCTTCATAATAATGATGTCTTTAAGGTAAAGATGAATGTTCACAATATTCTTCTTCAAGAAATACTTGCAATATTCTCATCTCTCTCATGACCAAACTTGCGATATGCACATGAATCGAACCTTGGTCACCACTTTATAATCTTGAATCCAACACATGGACATCAAGAATTGCCTATGGACAAACTCTACAAGTATAGCTCAATGCAACCATTAGTACATAGTGATTGTCATCAATTACCAAAAGCACACATGGAGGCACCATGCTCTTTCAATGTGTGACTGTATACATCGTGTTAATCAGTAAGATTGAACTTACATTCTGTCATAGTAGAGCAGTAGTTTGTCCCATATATAACATTTAGCACAATACTTCTTTGTCGGGGGGTTACCCCCGAGTAGGGGTAAGGCAATTGCTAAAGTGAAGGTCAAGGTGTTGTTTGACCGGGTAGACGGCTACCCGGGTACTTGCTACCCGGTAGGTTCTATCCGCACATAATCACTGAAGGCTAAGACAAGATATTGAGGAAGATTATATTCGTCCGAGTAAAGAAGTTATGGTCCGAGTAGATGGACAGCAAGCCTACTCGGGCCAGAAGTCAATGGAGCCGTTCTGACAAAGGATCCCGCGTATCCTGCGTCCGTACCGGCGTGCGGTTCAACTTACTAGGTATGTGATCATCCGTGACGCGGTGTGGTGACAGAGAGTTAGGCAGTCGTCTTGTCTTGTCAAGGACAGAGGGGACAGGACAGGATGGGGGTCTACACTGTGAGGCTGACAGGGTGGGCAGAACCTATCAGCCGTACGGCGCGGCGGCTTCTCGGCGCGAGATCCCGGAAGCATGCTCATGTCACGGTGCTTAAGTCACATCAGCTGTACTTTCCATTCGTTGTTTATTCGGCTGGGCACCAGTATATAAGGTGCCCTGCCCCCTCCTGCGCGAGGGACGTTGCCTCAGATCGCATTTATTGCTAGAAACAACACTAGAGCTAGAGAAAACTGCCGAGTGGCTACTCGGCTGAGAGGCAAACTTGTACTGTGGCTACTCGGAGATTATACATACAGAGAGATAGGAAGGAGTAGGGGTGTTACCTCCACACGCGGGCCCCAAACCTGGGTACATTGTGTTGTTTGCAGTGTTTCTTGAGCGCGGCTACTCGCCGTGCGATCCCTCCCCGGATACCCCCAGCGTACATCGGCCCCAACTTTAGCCATCCCATGACATATGTCTTCTCTACACCACGACAGTTGGCGCCCACCATGGGGCCAGCAGCGGCGCTGGCTGGGGTTCACATTCGGACGGGACCGATTTCAGCTTCAGGGGAGCGCATGGTCTGTGGCCTTGTCCATAGATTCGGCTCCTTCGACTTCGTCTCCGACAACGCCGGAGATTTCGGCGGCAGGCCCATGCCTGCAGGCTGCTCGGTGCTCTCCTTCGGCACGCACCTGGTCTATGTCACCATCACCATCATCCGCGAGTTCCCGGAGGTGGTGCTCGTCGCAGAAGATCCTCCTGCTGTACTCGCTGCCCGCGGGAAGCCAACTGGCTGCTCTGCGGACAACGTGGAGGTGATGATGACGGGCCCAGCTATCGATGCCAGGAAAGGCGCGGCCGCTACCGCTGGCGTCATCAAGGAACATGCGGGTGCAAGGGTCCACAAGCGCTACGACATGCCCCAGAACATCCCGGGTTACGTGCCTGCTTCCACGTCCGCGGCTATACCAGCTGCTCGTGGTGATGCTACCGTGCAGCTGGGCATGCCACAGCCCAACGAGGCGGAACTCGCTGCCTTGAAGGTGCAACTCGAGCAGCAGCGTCAGGCGCTACTCGTCGAGTCCCAGGCTCTGGAAGAGGTTAGGCTTGAGCTCAACCTAGACCAGATTGAGTACAACCGCGTGCACGGTTTTACTCCGATTTCTAGGCTGCCTAGCAAGCTAGGTACCACTCGCCGCAACTTAGGCGACGAGTTAGACAGAGATGGCAGGGTTGTTAGCCGCTCTGCTAGTTTGAACACTGCCAATAGGCCCAGATATAGCACCCCCGCCAAAACTCTTAGGGCCGCAGAGGCAGTTGTTGTAGAGCTGCCGCATCTCACTGGCGACGCGCGCGCTAGGCAGCATGATAGACTCAACGAGCTAGTGCTAGAGGCTCGCATGAGATGAGATCTATGGATCAGGCATCATCACCGCTTCCCGGTGGTGACAGAGCCCAGAGTGTGAATTCTGGAGACATAAACAAATGCAGGTGTACGACCCGGCTGTCGCTGCAAAACAGCACGCCGTAGAGCGGCAGCCCGGTCATAAACACAACTCTGCAGGAGCAGGCTATCAAGCCAATAAAGCTCACAGCAAGGTGCAAGGAGGCACATCTCAGCGTCATTCTGCCCAGCCTACTCAGCAGAGGGTGCAGCCGCACGCAACTGCGCAGCCGCAAGCGGTTGTGGTAGCAGCCAACCCGGCTGTGCAACCCGCAGCTGTGCAGCAAGACCGCTACGACGACGGGTACTCGGCGATGGGGCTAGCCGGGTACGCAGATCCAAGAGACATCACTGACCGCCTCAGTGACCGGATGTTGGAGCCCACTGATGCAAGGTACAAGCTGGACCGGATCAACCAGTCTGCGCATCTCGAGACGAAGGGGCCACCCGGCCCAGAGTGCTTTGGCCGCCACATCATGGAGGAGCCATCCGTGAACAAGTTCTAGCTGGCTAGAGGGACAAAGTGCTATGATGGCAGCACCAAGCCGGAAGACTGGCTAAGTGACTACGTTACCGCTGTGCACATTGCAGGCGATAATCGGAGATGGGCTGTGCGGTATGTTCCGCAGATGCTAGAGGGCCCTGCTCGGACTTGGCTCAACAACCTGCCCAAGGACAGTATCAACTGCTGGCTAGACTTCTCGGAAGCCTTCATCGGCAACTTCACCAGCATGTACAAGAGACCGAATAGGCCGCAGCAACTGTCCGCTTGCAAGCAGCGAGAAGAGGAGACTGACCGAGAGTATCTTACTCGGTGGAGCACTTTGAGGAACACCTGTGAAGGTGTGAATGAGGCCCATGCCATTACCTGGTTTGCTCAGGGCTGCAGGCATGGCAGCATGTTGTGGCAGAAGCTGCAGAGAGAGATGCGGAGTACGCTCGCCGAGACAATCAAGATTGCAGATATGTATGCACTCGGTGACCCTACTCAGCCTCTGCTCGATTCTCCTGAGCCGAGAAGGAAGCACCATGATGGCAGCAGACGCCAAGATTTCCGCAACAAGCGCAGAGGTGACTGCATAGATACCCGGTATGATCCTGAGGAGGTGAATGCTGTGACTCAGGGTCCCACGGGTGCTGGGAGTAGCCAAAGGCAAAAAACTACTGGAGCCCAATACGGGCAAAACCAGAACCAGGGCCAAGGCATCAAGAAGCCATACAATGCTCCCCAGCAGGGTAGCGGCAACCCGGATCCGATTTTCATCTTTGAGAACATGAAGGTTGGGCCATGCAGCTTCCATACTCGACATCCGAGTAGGCCAGCCAACCACACTACCCGGCAGTGCAGCTGGTGGGACCGCATCAAGAGTGAAGATCTGCCCCCTCCTCCTCTTCTGCCGGCTGCGAATGCCAATGTGCAGCCTATTCGGGCAGCTGCTCCCAGGCCAGCAGTCAATCCGAGAAGGGAGAATGTGAACCAAGTGGCTCAGGGAGCCAACCGCAACTACAACAACAACAACAACCGCAACCACAACTACAACAACAACAACCGCAACTACAACAACAACAACAGGAACAACAACAACAACGACAACAATGATGGTGGATACCGCAACCAGTACCAGGAGCACCATGAGAGCT
Organism: Alopecurus myosuroides; assembly: GCA_028641055.1. Taxonomy (NCBI): domain Eukaryota; kingdom Viridiplantae; phylum Streptophyta; class Magnoliopsida; order Poales; family Poaceae; genus Alopecurus; species Alopecurus myosuroides. The sequence continues at coordinate 430,266,490 of CM054060.1, forward strand.
ACATGATCTTCACCACCGAGCCGGATGACAAGCAGTCACAGCGCATGCGCGCGATGGAGGTGAATGCAGTGATCCTGGCTGTGCCTCACTACCTGCACTGGTGCGACCAAGAGGTTACTTGGTCCAAGGATGATCACCCCAAGGTGATGCCTAATCCGGGTACCTATGCATTGGTGGTGGATCCCACTTTCTTGGGAACCCAGAAGAATGTCAGGTTCAGCAAAGTGCTGATTGATAACGGCAGCATCATCAACATCATGTACCGGGATACACTGGAGAAGCTTGGCCTTGCCGAGAACATGCTGCTACCCAGCAGGACCACTTTCCACGGAATTGTGCCGGGAGTGTCTTGTGCTCCAATCGGCCGCATCTGGATAGATGTCCTATTCGGCACCAGGGAGAACTGCCGGACCGAGTGCCTGCAGTTCGAGGTTGTTGATCTTCAGAGCCCCTACCACGCTCTACTCGGTAGGCCTGCCCTCACCAAGTTCATGGCCTCAACCCATGCCGCTTACCTGAAGATGAAGATACCTGGTCCCAATGGTGTCATCACCATCGCGGGAGATTACAAGCGTTCCTTGGAGTGTGCCTCTGCTAGTTCTCAGCTGGCGGAATCCATGGTCATTGATGCCGAGAATAAGAAGATGCACGAGGTGGTGGCTATGGCGCAAGCAGCGCAAGGTGGTGCGCTGGCATACCGAGTTCCCAGTATGGAACTGCTTTCCAGGCGTCCCAGGAGGCAAAGAAGGTCTAGGTCGATCCTGAGTTCCTAGACCGTGTTGCCATCATTGGCGCCGGGTTGGGAGAGAAATAGGAAAGCGAGCTCATCCACTTCCTCCGTGAGAATCGGGACGTCTTTGCATGGTCCAATGAGGATTTGCCGGGTGTCCCGGGGGAGTTGGTTGAGCACTCGCTGCATGTGCATCCTGACGCCAAGCCAGTCAAGCAGGCTATGCGCCGTTTTGGTGATGAGAGGAGGAAAGCCATCGGTGATCAGATCACCAAGTTGCTGATAAGCAACTTTATCATGGAGGTATTGCATCCAGACTGGCTAGCCAAACCGGTTATGGTCGATAAGAAGAAGGAGGATCCCAAGGACGACACTGCATGGCGCATGTGCGTTGACTACACCGACCTGAACAAGGCCTTCCCCAAGGATCCATTTCCGCTACCCCGCATAGATCAGGTGATCGATTCCACTGCCGGTTGCGAGCTTTTTTCTTTCAGTGATGCCTACTCTCGTTTCCATCAGATAGCTCTTAACCCGGATGATCAAATAAAAATTGCCTTTATTACCCCGTACGCGGCTTATTGCTATTGTGTTATGTGCTTTGGGTTGCGGAATGTTGGGGCTGCCTATCAGAGATGCATGCAGAAATGCTTGCATGACCAGATTGGCAAAAATGTGCAGGTGTACGTAGATGACATTGTCATGAAAACGAATAAAACACATACTCTGCTTAGTGACATTGAGGAAACTTTTGCCAACTTGCGCAAGTACATGATGAAGTTGAATCGGACTAAATGCACCTTTGGCGTTCCGGCTGGCAAGTTACTCGGTTTCTTGGTTTCTAGCCGGGGCATTGAGGCCAATCCTTCAAAGATAAAAGTTATAGAGAGCATGTCTTTGCCGAGATCACTGAAGGATGTGCAGAAGTTCACCGGATGCCTGGCTTCTATGAGCCGCTTCCTGGGCTGAATGGGCGAAAAGGCCTTGCCTCTCTATCAGTTGATGAAAAAGAGTGACAAATTTGTCTGGACGCTACCCAAAGAGCCAATGCTGCTCTACATTGCGGCTACCAACCGGGTAGTCAGCGTGGTGATCATGGTGGAACGAGAAGAGGAAGGCAAGACTGTGCAGCGGCCAGTGTACTATCTCAGTGAAGTGCTATCCAACTCCAAGCAAAACTACCCGCTCTACCAGAAGATGACCTATGGCGTGTACCTGGGTGCCAAGAAGCTCAAGCATTATTTCCAAGAGCATCCCATCATAGTGGTGAGTTCCGCTCCCATCTCGGATATCATGGGCAACAAGGATGCAAGTGGCAGAGTAGCCAAGTGGGCAATCGAGCTAGCCGCGTATACTCCCATGTACGCGAGAAGAGAAGCCATCAAGTCACAAATTATGGCTGATTTTCTAGCGGATTGGGCTGAGGTGCAGTATGAGCCTCCCTTGCCGGAAACCAACTTCTGGAAGTTGCATTTTGATGGCTCCAAAGTGAAGGAAGGACTTGGTGCTGGCGTAGTGCTTACGTCACCAAAGAGAGATCAACTCAACTACGTGCTGCAGATTCACTTCAAGGCATCTAACAATGTGGCCGAATATGAGGCAGTGGTGCATGGCTTGAGAGTAGCCAAGGAGGTTGGGGTGCAGCGTATCGTCTGCTATGGCGACTCGGACCTAGTGGTGCAGCAAGTATCCGGCACTTGGGATGCCCTGGATGCCAATATGGCGTCTTATCGATTTCTGGTGCAAACCATGACTGGGTTCTTTGAAGGGTGTGAATTTCGTCACATACACCGAGCTGATAACGATGCAGCGGATGCTCTGTCCAAGTTGGGGTCTTCTCGGCCGTTTATCCCGCCTGGGATTGCCTTGGAGCATTTGAGAAAGCCATCCATCAAGTCATCCCCCAACTCGGGGTCTATCTTTGTTCCTTCATTGCCAGGACAATAAGCTGTTCCCATGGAGATTGATTGGGAGGCTGCAAAAGAGAACCCGGGGACTGCCGTCTCCAACCCGGGGACTGGCGCCTGCAACCCGAGGACTGTCCCTTCTTACTCGGGGACTGCCCCTCCTAACTCGGGGACTGTCGCATTCATTAAGGGGGTCATTTCAGAGTACTCGGGGACTCGGTTCCCTGCCCTCAACTCAGAAGAGACTTTGGTAGCTGATCCAATGGAAATGGACGAACCAGTGTTTCCTATCCGGGAGACACCGAGTTGGGCTCTGCCCATATTATCCTTTCTAACGGATGGCACATTGCCGAGTGATGAGGTTACAGCCAGACAGATACAGAGAAGATCCAAGGGCTACACCATCGTCAATAAGGTACTTCACAGAACGAGTCCTACTGGTGTGCTGCAACGCTGCGTTGAGCCGGAAGAAGGAGAAGAAATTCTGATAGAGATACATCAGGGAGAATGCGGGCACCACGCCTCTTCTCGGGCTCTGGTCAACAAGATTTTTCGGCATGGATTCTTTTGGCTCACTGCCCTGCGGAAAGCTGAAGATATAGTGAGAAAGTGCAACGGGTGGCAGAGGTTTGCAAGTAAGATCCATATGCCATCTTCCGAGTTGAAGACCATTCCAATTACTTGGCCATTTGCAGTTTGGTGCTTGGACATGGTAGGCCCCTTCAAGCCGGCTAGAGGCAACATGACTCACATCTTGGTCATGGTTGACAAGTTCACCAAGTGGATTGAGGTCAAGCCTATTCGGAAGTGTGATGGAGTCACATCTGTGAGTTTCCTAAAGGATGTGATCCTCAGATATGGCTACCCGCACAACATCATCACTGATAATGGCACAAACTTTGCTGAGGGTGCTTTCGCAAGATTCTGCAGAGAGAAGCAGATTCAGCTAGATGTTGCATCTGTTGCGCATCCGGACTCCAATGGGCAAGTTGAGAGAGCAAATGGCATGGTGCTATTAGGCATAAAGCCAAGGCTGATTGAGCCATTACAGCGAACCCCTGGTTGTTGGCTGGATGAGTTGCCGGCGGTGTTGTGGAGTCTAAGGACTACCCCTAACCGATCAACCGGATACACACCATTCTTCCTGGTATATGGAGCTGAGGCCGCGTTGGCCACTGACCTAGAGCATGACTCGCCCCTAGTGACCCTCTATACCGAGGCAGAGGCGAGAGAAGCTCGAGAAAATGACGTTGACCTTCTAGAAGAAGCAAGAGAGTTAACTCTGTCACGTTCAGCTGTTTATCAGCAAATTTTGAGGTGTTATCACAGCCGGAAAGTAAACCCAAGGGTTTTCCGAGAAGGAGACATGGTCCTTAGGCTCGTGCAACGCACGGCCGGGATGCACAAGGTTTCCCCTCCGTGGGAAGGGCCTTTCATTGTGAGCAAGGCTCTGCACAATGATGCCTATTATCTAGTTGACGCACAGGCACCCCAGAAGAACAGGCCGGATAAAGCTGGAGAGGAATCGAAGCGCCCCTGGAATGTAGCTCTACTTCGTCGTTTTCACTCGTGAGCAAACTGTCTATGTACTTTCTCACCCGAGGTAAATTCTAGTCGGCACTCCGAATTCAAACTCGGGGACTGCCTTTGTCCAAATTGTTCCATGTGTTTTTACTCTGTTTTACTTTGTCTATTCGGTTGAACCACTTAGAATTTCATAAAGCATATGTAGAAATGTATTTAAACCAACGGGCGAACTCTGCGACTCTGCTGCTATCCGCAACCCGGCTTCATGTCAAGCCAGAGAACAAGCCAAAGGTCAATGAACACACGAAAAACTGTTAAGGAAAAGAAAAGTGCAGCAACCGAGTAGGGTGTTCTTTACTGCTTTCTCTTTTCGGCTAAGTGGTGGGCATCGTTACCATGCTTTTTTCTAAGTGGCTAAGTATTTGAAACTCAAACTTTGAAATCTTGTGACTCGACTACCAAAAAAGCCACAAGTGGCAGGTAAGAGCTGACACAAAAAGGAAGAGTGGATAAAAAATGCAACTCGGGGACTTGCATAGAAACGCAACCCGACATTAGGCTAGAGTTGCTAAAACATTAACTGAAATAAAAACTGAGTAGCAACAAGACATAAGTGTTTCGGTTACATATGCACCCGGCATCCCGGGGATCTGATAAATGTTTGAGATAAAGTATGGAGGAATTACTCGACAGTGGCAGCGGTGTTGTCCGCGTCGGTGTTGGCAGAGGCAGTTGGCTCGTAGGTTGTTGTGGCCACGGAGATTGGATCCGTTGCAGAGGTGGACGGAGTAGACTGGGTGCTGGGCATCGGGTAGACACCAGTTGGCGCAGCACGAGTCACGCCCAGCTCGGGAGCTGGCTCCTCGATCACCATCTCGGTGGTGATGGTGGCCTCCTGAGCGATGGGTTGTGACTGCTCGGCCTCTGTGTTGGTGGCCAACTCGGATTCCTCCGTGTTGCCCTAATGCTCGGTCCCCTCAGTCACCTTGGCCTTCCCCTTCTCGGATGCTCCCTTTGCGGCGTCTTCCTCAAACTCGGACAAGTCTTCGCTGGCAACGTCGTCATCTTCATCATCGTCCTCATCATCATCATCTTTTCGGCGTAGGAGGCGATCTCATAGGCCACCTCCTTTCGGCGCGCGACGCAATCAGGATCTTCAGTCCACTTGGAGTCTTCGTGGCGAGTGCTGATTCTGTCGAGATCCAGGTTCTCGTACCAGCTAATGATGAAGTGCAGCAACTCATCGGCCCCTGCCCGAGCTGCAGAGGCACGCCACTTCTTGAGCTCAGCCTTGACGTTGTTTAGGTTCTCAGCAATTCCTTGGAATATTTCTGGCACCGCCTTCCCTGGCCAGAATAGGGTGTGCAAGTTGATTGATGTGGCCACCATGGAGGTGCCTAGTCCCTAAAGGGAGTGCACCTGCATCTTCAGGTTGGCGAGGAGGTCCGAGATGGTGGGTCCATCCTCAAGGCCAAGACCGGTTGCTGCCCTGGCTTTCCTTTCTTTGTCCACATCAGTTGCGCCAGCGGCACGAAGTTCCGGGAAGACATATAAAATAGCAGGGCCTAAGCTGGGTCAAAAACAGAAACCGGGAAGAAGAAAAATATAATAGAAGAAGGCAGAGAGAAAAAGGCAAACAAGATAGCAGATAGCGGCAACTTACATTCCATCTCAAGGACGATTATGCTCAGCTTCTTCTGCCAGTCAGTCTCATCCGTGATGTGCTTATCCTGGATGCGGCGCGATTCCCAGATTTGGGTATTGAGTGTTGTGTTCTGGTCCTTCAGCACTTGGATCTCCATCTCGAGCGCCCGTTTCTCGGCCTTGGAGGTCCTCTCAAACTCTTTCTTCTCGTTGACATGGTTGATGACAGTCTGGAGGGTGTCCTTCAAGTCAATTTGAAGCTTTTCGAACTCCGCCCTCTCGGTGGTGCGCTCTTGCTTGATCTCTGCTTCTCGGGTTTGCAACGGCTGCTGCAGCTTAGCAGGCGTGAGGCAGTTCAAGTGTTGCTCCCAGAAATTTTTGTACTCTTCTGCGAGGAGAACAACATTGTCAGCAGAGTAACCAGATGAGAAGAAACAACTCTAGAGAAGAAGGAGGGAGGCTCACCTTCCAGAGTAGAGATCTTGCTCTGGGCGGAGGCGGCGAAAACTTCGCAGTCTTGGTGTCTTTCCACCAAGTCCTTGAGCTTTACTGCAGAGAAAACAACAATGAAGCAAAAAGCAAACACGGGCGTAAACACAAAACGCACGGACCGAGATGCTAAAAGCTTACCTTCGACCTCCGAGATCTGAAGAGTGCGGTCGAGGGCCATCTGCTCCATCGCCTCACTATCTTTCTTGTCGGCTTCCAGAGCCTGGATACGTTCTTTGGCGTTGCGGTGGTTCCAGAGTAGCCGACGGAAAACCTTTGTCCTCTTCTGGAAGCTATCCTGCAGAGAAGAAGGGAAAAAGTGTAAGTTTTTTGGAAGATTTGGCCCGAGTAAATGTCAACTCGGTGGAGTCTTCACCTACTCGGCCCGAATCTCGGGGACTGGGGGAATGAATAAGAGAAAAAGAGAAGAGAAAGAAGAAACCAGCAACTCGGAAAATGCAAGAAGGAGAAGAAACACTTACCACATAGCTTTGCTCGATGTCCTCGATGTTCTTGCGGGTGACGAACAGCTTCCCGGCCAAGGTACAGCAGGGGCTGGCGACCGTCAAGCCAACAGTGCCAACATCAGCTTTGTTCCAATCTGTTCGGTAGTGATCAAGCTGGCCCAACTCGGTACCATTCTAGGTGGGGTTACCGTGCGCTTTGCTGTTCCAGGCATTGTCAACGTAGCCTACTCTGTCCAAGATGGCCGTAAGGCCTTCTTCGGGCAGCTCCTCACCTTCTTCGCCACGAGAAGAAACCTCATTGATAACCAGTGCACCCTTTTTCCCCTTGGACTTGGAGGTTCCCACGGCTTGGCCCTCTTTGAGAGCGGCTAGTGGCTTCTCCTCCTTGGACAGTGGGATGTGGTGGCGCTGAGACAGGGTCATCATGTACTCGGGGTAGGTGCGTGGCGTGCTGTCGCTGGTGCCAACACTCTGCTTCTCGATGGGGCCAGAGGTGACCCCGGAGGCAGCTGGGTTGGCGCTGGAAGAGGGCGAGGTGAGCGTCAGTTGGGTGCTCTTCACCTGCTTCCCAGACTGCCCGCCTTGCGGCTTGGGGGGCGCCATCTGCTGCCCAGCCTGCGAAGCTCCTCGCTTTGGCTAAAGCCGGGTTACCTCGGCTCCCGGCTTGGTAATCTTCTTGGTACTTGGAGTAGGTACTGGCCGAGAGGAAGGTGGTGGCACTTGGAGAATAGGCTGAGGAGGTGGAGGTACTAACTGGGTTGGTGGAGGAACTGGTGCGCTGGGTGGACTCACCTGCTGAGTTGGCGGCACGGGTGGCCGGCTACTCGGTGCAGCGTCTGGCTGCACTTGGCCTTGGCGGGTGGGCTCCACCATGTCAACTTCTACCCGCTGCTCCGCAGCGGGATCTGGCCTTGAGGCGGCAGTATCTTATACCCGCGGGGTCATCTTGCTCTGCAGCGTTGCTATCTTGCTGCTGCTCGGTGCTGGCATCTGGCCGCTCCAGGGCGGCATCGTCTTGCTGCTCGGCAGCGTGTTCAGTGTCTTCCCCAGCTGATGCAGCTGGGGGAGATGGCGGCATATCGGTGTTGGCAGCATCCTGGGCAGCTTGCTGCTCGTCAGTGTGCTGCTGCTCGGAGAGGGGATCGGTGTCATCCCCAGCGCCATCGTTCTCGGCGCCGAGATCTTCTTCTTCATCAATAGGGAAGGACGCACGCGTCCTATCCTGCTGGTCCTGGTCTTCGTCTTGTGTCCGAGATATCTACGAGTTGCTCTCGGGGCACGGGTGTCTTCTTCTTGGGGCGAGGTACGGCCGCAGCAGCATCAACATCGAGAGGCGCGCTGGAAGGAGAAACCGTTTCAGAAAGAAAGCAGAAAGAGGGAGAAGGGAAAAGCAGCAACAGGAAACGGCATAAGTCAAGATTACTCGGAGAAACACTTACCCTTTGCTGGTGGGGGCTTTCCTCTTGCGGGAAGCGCCGGCTTTGGTAGCGGCTTTCTTATTGGGCCTCTTGGAGGGAGGTTACTGGGCACCACTGCCAACCCGCTTCCGAGTATTGGGAGCGGCCATGGATAGAGGATCAACCTCCAAGGGTTCCTCCTCGTCGTCCAACGCAGGCTCCTCTGCAGAGTAGAAGAAGAAAGGAATTCAGAACAGTGAGAAAAGAGAACCGGAGTTGACTGCTAGCAAGCAAAGAGGTGAACTCAATCACCTTCTTCATCTTCGGACCAATCCCGAATAGAGGCACCTGCTCGAGACTTACCAGGCTGAAGGGCGTTGGGGATACACAAGGTATCCTGGGTGTCGTAGGCAGTCTTGTCATCTCCTTCTCGGTCCTTGGTCCAGTTGGCAGTGAGGATTTCGTTATCCTCTTCTCGCTAGCGGTTGATGTGCTGTTAAGGCAAAGATAAAGCACAGTGAGTTGAATTCTCAGCTAAGGAATTCCACTCGGGATAGCATGCAAACACAAAGCATATTAATCTAAGGAATTCTACTCGGGATAGCATGCACACACAAAGCATATTAAGCTAAGAAATTCTACTCGGGATAGCATGCAAACACAAAGCATATTCAGCTAAGTAATTCTACCTGACACGGCATGCAAACACAAAGCACATGGAGCCAAAGAGATAAGTGTAAGGACCTACTCGGAGCACCATGCAAACACAAAGAATATTAAGCTGATAAACTATCTATTCGGTATCAGAGTGCAAACACAAGGCAATAGAACGCTAACTTGATTGATGGGCTTGGTGCGGCTATACGGCACGAAGCGGTACGCCCAGTTCTCGGTGAGCGAGGTCTGCATGGTGGACCTGGCCCAGATGGCCACATTTGCCTTGCTGAGCTCAAAGGTCGTCCTCTGGGTACAATCCCGAGCACCTCCCATGTAGCACATTGTGACGCCCCGAGATCGGGCACTATGCAGATTTCGGCATTTCCACCCAAATCCGCATAATAACCGATTTCAGGTTGCCACTTGTGATAACATTACAACAGCTCACGAATATTCCGCAACAACAACAGAAGAGATATATACAAGACGACTCAAACGAGTCAAGGATACAACTGATACAATACAAAGATCCAAATGACAGCGGAAGAAACAACATAGTGTCCGACTACGGACAAGATACAAATTGGACTAAGAGTCCTGAAGATAACCGATGGCGTCCAATCCCTGCCCAGGCCAAGCCGGAGGGATTCCCAAGCTAACGTCGTTAGACTTCAAACCTGTTGACTGCAATGTGGAATATGCAGCCACGAAATGGATTCGTGGGTCAGTACTATTAAGTACTGGCAAGTGGATAAACCATACTCACAAGATACCAGCGTAACCAATCATCACAAGATACAAATACTTTGGGTACAACGGAAAGAAAGGGGTAGTGCAAAAAAGCGGCAGCGGGCAGCACCAACAACTAGAGAGACACGCTACAACTTCCGGCTATTAGAGAGGGATAAGAGAGCGCGACAAAAACCAACTATACTACTCACCAAACAATACCCATCCAGTGTTACCCCCTACTAAGGAAGCAACCCAAGGAAACTCACACTGTTGATTAAGGTGAAGTTCAGGTTATTGTGACAATATTCCTATTACTAGTCAAATTATTATTAATTAGATGTAAGTTGTCTGAGTACTTGTTAGCCAACACTTTCACCAAGTCGTCACATAACCGCGGACAACACGACTTCTCGCGAAGATTCATCCCTGCAGGGTGCGCTACAGTACCCGTACACACTCAAGCCACCAACTAAAACTCAGGTTGGCTCGACACGACCCAAACCGTCTCTACAACCTGTCCTAGGAGCCACGGAGCTATAAGGTCCCGGCCAGTCCGACCTAACCTAAGCGCAAGGGTGAAAACCACACCCCCCGGCACCACAGGCCTCGCCCTATATGCATCATCATCATCATAACCATCATAATCATCATCAACCATGGGGGCGCCTCCCATTATGCATATGCGCAAATGGAACGCCCGAACTAAGTGTGGCTCTTCGGACAAGCTGCAAATCAGGTCTAAGTCGAGGGGGGTCCCATACTACCTCCCGGATGCGGTTAGCGCGCTCATCATGGATCAATGGACAAGACCCTTTTCCTAAGTTCGACACTAGCAGGCTACAAAACCACGCCGGGACTCCTGCCGGTGCCTTATCATCAAAATATTATTACCCCAAACATTAACATGTTGTTGATTAAATTGAAACCCAACTATCAACTAAACAGGTGATACGACAAAGGACAACATGACTAGAGCGCAAACAAACCTAAGCATGCAACTACTACACGAGGGCCAACAAGGTAAACAAGTAACAGTTAATAGGAAGTGGAGGAAAGGCTGTATCATGGCTGCAAGGTAAACATATAATAGGATCGTGACACAAGCATCGAAAATACTACGCTAGCATAAAGACAACGCAAAGAATCGGTAACAAGTGAGGAAAGGCAACATAGGTAGCAAGTGAGTATACTTGCATGGAATCCAGCAAGTAGAGGTACATCCGAAGAACTTGTCGTTGCTCACATCATCTCAACGTCCTATCCGCGAAGAAGCAACGAACTAGAACAAACACCGGATGCAACAATTACTACTACGGAAAAAGATCCAGCATGATCCTATTTTATATGCATTACAAGTTAAAGGGTGCATCAAAATAAACTAAAGGACACAAGGAACAATTTAAATGGGCCCATATGCAATTTGAATTGCATTTGGAAAATCCCATATGCATTAATAGTTGATTAATTGAACTACAAATAAACATTGAGTTAAAGTGGATTAAATGCAACATAATTGATGAAAACAGAAGGTAAACAACATTAGCTTCAATTTGATACCTCATTTGCCGAATTTGGAATTTCAAATATTTAATTATGAATTTTTGCAATTTAAAAGGTTTCATGAAAGCATTAAATTATTGCACCACTTTTAATTAGGAAAACAGTAAACAAATTGTATTGAAAAGGTTGAAAACATGTAGCAAATGTTTCACTGAACATTTTGAGCTATTAAACATAATTTTTGGATCATTATTGAATTTATTATGCATTTTTCCATAAGCATTTTTATTCTGCCCCTTTTAGTAAACAGAGGTAAACATGTTCAAATTTAATTCAATTGTGACCAAATAAAATACCAATGTGTAGAGTTTGTTAAGACAAAATTTTAGAGTCCAAGTTTTCTCAATTTGGATGAACATAACTCAAGTTATGAATTTCCAAAGTTTCAAATTTTAATAGCCATTTATGTATTTAATTATTTAGTGCAAAATTTACTACAGAAACATGTTGCAACTTTGTTACTAACAGAAAGAGCACAAGATGCTGAATCCATAGAAACTTGAATCATTGAAATTGCAGCATTTTTCAATTTGTTATGGACAGTTCTGTTTTTCTGGAGTTCGAGAAATAACAGAAAATGGACAAAAAAGGGGTGGCTTTTGCTTCCAGGGGGACTCGAACTCGGGGCTCCAGGGCGTGAGGACGGGGTGCACAGCCACTGTGCTATGTGCACGCTTGTGTATGGATACCGACACGAATTAGGATGAGGTGTAGAATCGCGTTGTTTTACTGACGAAACTGAAAGTCGACATCGCTACAGATCGGTGACTGCGGATGGAAGACGACCGGCGACTATTGGAGACCGGCAACGGGCGGCGCTCTATGGTGATGATCCGAGAGCAAGGGGAGGGTATGGGAAGGAGTCCCGGAGGTGGTGCTCACCATTGGGGGCTTGGGAGCGACGAGGACAAGCCGACGACGAGGTACACGTGCGATGCTCCTCACGGACGGACGTCGGACTTGACGCGGATGGCGCGGTGCTCGTGTGCCGTCCCGGGTTCGGCTGAGGGGACGAGGACGGCGAGGAGGGCCCCACGGTTCCATTCCCGGCTTTTTGAGGTCCTCACAGTGACCACGGCGGCGGCTCTTGGTGCTCCCTCTACCGGCCATGGAGGGGGCTTTCTCTGAGTTCTTAAAATTCAGAGGAGGGGAGGTAGAAGAGGATGAGGAAGGATGGTGGCGGCGGGGAACAGTGGAGGGGAGAGAGAGGGCCTAGGGTTAGGAGAGGGAAGGGGGTGCGGCTTTAAGGTGGGGGAGGGAGCAGGTGGTGCGGTGGTCCAGGGGAGGTTCACGCCTCCTGCGTGATCGTACGGAGGTGGAAGGAGGGGGTGCGGGCTGGCTGGGCTGGGCCTGCTGGGGTTGTAGGTGGGCCAAATCGGCCTGCCTCCCCCTTTTTGCTTTTTTATGTTTTTATTTTTTTCTGTTTACACATTTTTTTTGTAGGAAAGAAAGAGAGAGAAAAAGAATAGAGAGGAGAGCAATTTTGAGGGTTTTTATTTATGAAATAATTTTGTTGGATTAAACAACAATAAAGCCCGAGTGTATGAAACTTTGTTTTTTCAAAAATTTCAAATTACACCATGTATTTTTTTGAATTTTGGCAATTTGAATTTAAATTAGGGTTTCATATAAAAGGAATTTTAAAACCAAACATATTTAATATTTTCAAATCAATTATAAGTTACAATTTGAAATGATTTGTTTGCATTTTAAATTGGTTTGAAAACAAATGCAATTTATGCATGATGACATGATGCGAAAAAGAAAAACAACAAACAATTCTATTTGGGGGAAAAACCCCGGGTGTTACAGCAGACACCACTAACAAGGGATTGCGCCCTCGCAATCCGCTCCAAGCCGGTAAAAGAGAGAAGAAGTTGGAGCTATCGAGTCTTCATGCTTCAAGTTGATCTCCTCGGCACCACTAACAAGCTTCTCGACACCACTAACAAAAGATTCTTGCTCGGATTGATGACGATGTTCTTCCACCAGGAATCTTCCGATGATCGAACCTATTAGGTTAACGGCTCAGAAAACGTCCACCCACGTAGGATCCTAAAACTTTGAAAGATAGGTACGAGAGTAGACTCCAAAACAAATGAGATAGAGTGAGAAGTAGAATAGAGATAAGGAGAAAACAAGAATCCTATTGAGATGTTTCCAAAAATAGTTTAGCAGAAATAGTTTTTGACACTCTAGAAACAGGACCGTTAGCGAGGTTATCCTACAGGCTTTGCAGACCCGTTGCTTCGATAACCATTCGTATCGAGACAATATCGGGAATCGGAAACCATGCTCTGATACCATTTGTGACCCTCCGAGATCGGGCACTATGCAGATTTCGGCATTTCCACCCAAATCCGCATAATAACCGATTTCAGGTTGCCACTTGTGATAACATTACAACAGCTCACGAATATTCCGCAACAACAACAGAAGAGATATATACAAGACGACTCAAACGAGTCAAGGATACAACTGATACAATACAAAGATCCAAATGACAGCGGAAGAAACAACATAGCGTCCGACTACGGACAAGATACAAATTGGACTAAGAGTCCTGAAGATAACCGATGGCGTCCAATCCCTGCCCAGGCCAAGCCGGAGGGATTCCCAAGCTAACGTCGCCAGACTTCAAACCTGTTGACTGCAATGTGGAACATGCAGCCACGAAATGGATTCGTGGGTCAGTACTATTAAGTACTGGCAAGTGGATAAACCATACTCACAAGATACCAGCGTAACCAATCATCACAAGATACAAATACTTTGGGTACAACGGAAAGAAAGGGGTAGTGCAAAGAAGCGGCAGCGGGCAGCACCAACAACTAGAGAGACACGCTACAACTTCCGGCTATTAGAGAGGGATAAGAGAGCGCGACAAAAACCAACTATACTACTCACCAAACAATACCCATCCAGTGTTACCCCCTACTAAGGAAGCAACCCAAGGAAACTCACACTGTTGATTAAGGTGAAGTTCAGGTTATTGTGACAATATTCCTATTACTAGTCAAATTATTATTAATTAGATGTAAGTTGTCTAAGTACTTGTTAGCCAGCACTTTCACCAAGTCGTCACATAACTGCGGACAACACGGCTTCTCGAGAAGATTCATCCCTGCAGGGTGCGCTACAGTACCCGTACACACTCAAGCCACCAACTAAAACTCAGGTTGGCTCGACACGACCCAACCCGTCTCTACAACCTGTCCTACGAGCCACGGAGCTATAAGGTCCCGGCCAGTCCGACCTAACCTAAGCGCAAGGGTGAAAACCACACCCCCCGGCACCACAGGCCTCGCCCTATATGCATCATCATCATCATAACCATCATAATCATCATCAACCATGGGGGCGCCTCCCATTATGCATATGCGCAAATGGAACGCCCGAACTAAGTGTGGCTCTTCGGACAAGCTGCAAATCAGGTCTAAGTCGAGGGGGGTCCCATACTACCTCCCGGATGCGGTTAGCACGCTCATCATGGATCAATGGACAAGACCCTTTTCCTAAGTTCGACACTAGCAGGCTCCAAAACCACGCCGGGCCTCCTCCCGATGCCTTATCATCAAATTATTATTACCCCAAACATTAACATGTTGTTGATTAAATTGAAACCCAACTATCAACTAAACAGGTGATACGACAAAGGACAACATGACTAGAGCGCAAACAAACCTAAGCATGCAACTACGACACAAGGGCCAACAAGGTAAACAAGTAACAGTTAATAGGAAGTGGAGGAAAGGCTATATCATGGCTGCAAGGTAAACATATAATAGGATCGTGACACAAGCATCGAAAATACTAGGCTAGCATAAAGACAACGGAAAGAATCGGTAACAAGTGAGGAAAGGCAACATAGGTAGCAAGTGAGTATACTTGCCTGGAATCCGGCAAGTAGAGGTACACCCGAAGAACTTTTCGTTGCTCACATCATCTCAACGTCCTATCCGCGAAGAAGCAACGAACTAGAACAAACACCGGATGCAACAATTACTACTACGGCAAAAGATCCAGCATGATCCTATTTTATATGCATGACAAGTTAAAGGGTGCATAAAAATAAACTAAAGGACACAAGGAACAATTTAAATGGGCCCATATGCAATTTGAATTGCATTTGGAAAATCCCATATGCATTAATAGTTGATTAATTGAACTACAAATAAACATTGAGTTAAAGTGGATTAAATACAACATAATTGATGAAAACATAAGGTAAACAACATTAGCTTTAATTTGATACCTCATTTGCCAAATTTGGAATTTTTAATATTTAATTATGAATTTTTGCAATTTAAAAGGTTTAATTAAAGCATTAAATTATTACACCACTTTTAATTAGGAAAACAGTAAACAAATTGTATTGAAAAGGTTGAAAACATGTAGCAAATGTTTCACTGAACATTTTGAGCTATTAAACATAATTTTTGGATCATTATTGAATTTATTATGCATTTTTCCATAAGCATTTTTATTCCGCCCCTTTTAGTAAACAGAGGTAAACATGTTCAAATTTAATTCAATTGTGACCAAATAAAATACCAATGTGTAGAGTTTTTTAAGACAAATTTTCAGAGTCCAAGTTTGCTCAATTTGGATGAACATAACTCAAGTTATGAATTTCCAAAGTTTCAAATTTTAATAGCCATTTATGTATTTAATTATTTAGTGCAAAATTTACTACAGAAACATGTTGCAACTTTGTTACTAACAGAAAGAGCACAAGATGCTGAATCCATAGAAACTTGAATCATTGAAATTGCAGCATTTTTCAATTTGTTATGGACAGTTCTGTTTTTCTGGAGTTCGAGAAATAACAGAAAATGGACAAAAAAGGGGTGGCTTTTGCTTCCAGGGGGACTCAAACTCGGGGCTCCAGGGCGTGAGGACGGGGTGCACAGCCACTGTGCTATGTGCACGCTTGTGTATGGATACCGACACGAATTAGGATGAGGTGTAGAATCGCGTTGTTTTACTGACGAAACTGAAAGTCGACATCGCTACAGCGGTGACTGCGGATGGAAAACGACCGGCGACTATTGGAGACCGGCAACGGGCGGCGCTCGATGGCGACGATCCAAGAGGAAGGGGAGGGTATGGGAAGGAGTCCCGGAGGTGGTGCTCACCATTGGGGGCTTGGGAGCGACGAGGACAAGCCGACGACGAGGTACACATGCGCTGCTCCTCACGGACGGACGTCGGACTTGACGCGGACGGCGCGGTGCTCGTGTGCCGTCCCGGGTTCGGCTGAGGGGACGAGGACGGCGAGGAGGGCCCCACGGTTCCATTCCCGGCTTTCGTAGGTCCTCATAGTGACCACGGCGGCGGCTCTTGGTGCTCCCTCTACCGGCCATGGAGGGGGCTTTCTCTCAGTTCATAAAATTCAGAGGAGGGGAGGTAGAAGAGGATGAGGAAGGATGGTGGCGGCGGGGAACAGTGGAGGGGAGAGAGAGGGCCTAGGGTTAGGAGAGGGAAGGGGGGTGCGGCTTTAAGGTGGGGGAGGGAGCAGGTGGTGCGGTGGTCCAGGGGAGGTTCACGCCTCCTGCGTGATCGTACGGAGGTGGAAGGAGGGGGTGCGGGCTGGCTGGGCTGGGCCTGCTGGGGTTGTAGGTGGGCCAAATCGGCCTGCCTCCCCCTTTTTGCTTTTTTATGTTTTTATTTTTTTCTGTTTACACATTTTTTTTTGTAGGAAAGAAAGAGAGAGAAAAAGAATAGAGAGGAGAGCAATTTTGAGGGTTTTTATTTATGAAATAATTTTGTTGGATTAAACAACAATAAAGCCCGAGTGTATGAAACTTTGTTTTTTAAAAAAATTCAAATTACACCATGTATTTTTTTGAATTTTGGCAATTTGAATTTAAATTAGGGTTTCATATAAAAGGAATTTTAAAACCAAACATATTTAATATTTTCAAATCAATTATAAGTTACAATTTGAAATGATTTGTTTGCATTTTAAATTGGTTTGAAAACAAATGCAATTTATGCATGATGACATGATGCGAAAAAGAAAAACAACAAACAATTCTATTTGGGGGAAAAACCCCGGGTGTTA
The DNA here is from genome assembly GCA_028641055.1 of Alopecurus myosuroides. Lineage (NCBI taxonomy): Eukaryota > Viridiplantae > Streptophyta > Magnoliopsida > Poales > Poaceae > Alopecurus > Alopecurus myosuroides. Next base: position 430,283,667 of record CM054060.1, read on the forward strand.
CAGCCGACACCACTAACAAGGGATTGCGCCCTCGCAATCCGCTCCAAGCCGGTAAAAGAGAGAAGAAGTTGGAGCTATCGAGTCTTCATGCTTCAAGTTGATCTCCTCGGCACCACTAACAAGCTTCTCGACACCACTAACAAAAGATTCTTGCTCGGATTGATGACGATGTTCTTCCACCAGGAATCTTCCGATGATCGAACCTATTAGGTTAACGGCTCAGAAAACGTCCACCCACGTAGGATCCTAAAACTTTGAAAGATAGGTACGAGAGTAGACTCCAAAACAAATGAGATAGAGTGAGAAGTAGAATAGAGATAAGGAGAAAACAAGAATCCTATTGAGATGTTTCCAAAAATAGTTTAGCAGAAATAGTTTTTGACACTCTAGAAACAGGACCGTTAGCGAGGTTATCCTACAGGCTTTGCAGACCCGTTGCTTCGATAACCATTCGTATCGAGACAATATCGGGAATCGGAAACCATGCTCTGATACCATTTGTGACCCTCCGAGATCGGGCACTATGCAGATTTCGGCATTTCCACCCAAATCCGCATAATAACCGATTTCAGGTTGCCACTTGTGATAACATTACAACAGCTCACGAATATTCCGCAACAACAACAGAAGAGATATATACAAGACGACTCAAACGAGTCAAGGATACAACTGATACAATACAAAGATCCAAATGACAGCGGAAGAAACAACATAGCGTCCGACTACGGACAAGATACAAATTGGACTAAGAGTCCTGAAGATAACCGATGGCGTCCAATCCCTGCCCAGGCCAAGCCGGAGGGATTCCCAAGCTAACGTCGTCAGACTTCAAACCTGTTGACTGCAATGTGGAACATGCAGCCACGAAATGGATTCGTGGGTCAGTACTATTAAGTACTGGCAAGTGGATAAACCATACTCACAAGATACCAGCGTAACCAATCATCACAAGATACAAATACTTTGGGTACAACGGAAAGAAAGGGGTAGTGCAAAGAAGCGGCAGCGGGCAGCACCAACAACTAGAGAGACACGCTACAACTTCCGGCTATTAGAGAGGGATAAGAGAGCGCGACAAAAACCAACTATACTACTCACCAAACAATACCCATCCAGTGTTACCCCCTACTAAGGAAGCAACCCAAGGAAACTCACACTGTTGATTAAGGTGAAGTTCAGGTTATTGTGACAATATTCCTATTACTAGTCAAATTATTATTAATTAGATGTAAGTTGTCTAAGTACTTGTTAGCCAGCACTTTCACCAAGTCGTCACATAACTGCGGACAACACGGCTTCTCGAGAAGATTCATCCCTGCAGGGTGCGCTACAGTACCCGTACACACTCAAGCCACCAACTAAAACTCAGGTTGGCTCGACACGACCCAACCCGTCTCTACAACCTGTCCTACGAGCCACGGAGCTATAAGGTCCCGGCCAGTCCGACCTAACCTAAGCGCAAGGGTGAAAACCACACCCCCCGGCACCACAGGCCTCACCCTATATGCATCATCATCATCATAACCATCATAATCATCATCAACCATGGGGGCGCCTCCCATTATGCATATGCGCAAATGGAACGCCCGAACTAAGTGTGGCTCTTCGGACAAGCTGCAAATCAGGTCTAAGTCGAGGGGGGTCCCATACTACCTCCCGGATGCGGTTAGCGCGCTCATCATGGATCAATGGACAAGACCCTTTTCCTAAGTTCGACACTAGCAGGCTCCAAAACCACGCCGGGCCTCCTCCCGGTGCCTTATCATCAAATTATTATTACCCCAAACATTAACATGTTGTTGATTAAATTGAAACCCAACTATCAACTAAACAGGTGATACGACAAAGGACAACATGACTAGAGCGCAAACAAACCTAAGCATGCAACTACGACACAAGGGCCAACAAGGTAAACAAGTAACAGTTAATAGGAAGTGGAGGAAAGGCTATATCATGGCTGCAAGGTAAACATATAATAGGATCGTGACACAAGCATCGAAAATACTAGGCTAGCATAAAGACAACGGAAAGAATCGGTAACAAGTGAGGAAAGGCAACATAGGTAGCAAGTGAGTATACTTGCCTGGAATCCGGCAAGTAGAGGTACACCCGAAGAACTTTTCGTTGCTCACATCATCTCAACGTCCTATCCGCGAAGAAGCAACGAACTAGAACAAACACCGGATGCAACAATTACTACTACGGCAAAAGATCCAGCATGATCCTATTTTATATGCATGACAAGTTAAAGGGTGCATAAAAATAAACTAAAGGACACAAGGAACAATTTAAATGGGCCCATATGCAATTTGAATTGCATTTGGAAAATCCCATATGCATTAATAGTTGATTAATTGAACTACAAATAAACATTGAGTTAAAGTGGATTAAATACAACATAATTGATGAAAACATAAGGTAAACAACATTAGCTTTAATTTGATACCTCATTTGCCAAATTTGGAATTTTTAATATTTAATTATGAATTTTTGCAATTTAAAAGGTTTAATTAAAGCATTAAATTATTACACCACTTTTAATTAGGAAAACAGTAAACAAATTGTATTGAAAAGGTTGAAAACATGTAGCAAATGTTTCACTGAACATTTTGAGCTATTAAACATAATTTTTGGATCATTATTGAATTTATTATGCATTTTTCCATAAGCATTTTTATTCCGCCCCTTTTAGTAAACAGAGGTAAACATGTTCAAATTTAATTCAATTGTGACCAAATAAAATACCAATGTGTAGAGTTTTTTAAGACAAATTTTCAGAGTCCAAGTTTGCTCAATTTGGATGAACATAACTCAAGTTATGAATTTCCAAAGTTTCAAATTTTAATAGCCATTTATGTATTTAATTATTTAGTGCAAAATTTACTACAGAAACATGTTGCAACTTTGTTACTAACAGAAAGAGCACAAGATGCTGAATCCATAGAAACTTGAATCATTGAAATTGCAGCATTTTTCAATTTGTTATGGACAGTTCTGTTTTTCTGGAGTTCGAGAAATAACAGAAAATGGACAAAAAAGGGGTGGCTTTTGCTTCCAGGGGGACTCAAACTCGGGGCTCCAGGGCGTGAGGACGGGGTGCACAGCCACTGTGCTATGTGCACGCTTGTGTATGGATACCGACACGAATTAGGATGAGGTGTAGAATCGCGTTGTTTTACTGACGAAACTGAAAGTCGACATCGCTACAGCGGTGACTGCGGATGGAAAACGACCGGAGACTATTGGAGACCGGCAACGGGCGACGCTCGATGGCGACGATCCAAGAGGAAGGGGAGGGTATGGGAAGGAGTCCCGGAGGTGGTGCTCACCATTGGGGGCTTGGGAGCGACGAGGACAAGCCGACGACGAGGTACACGTGCGCTGCTCCTCACGGACGGACGTCGGACTTGACGCGGACGGCGCGGTGCTCGTGTGCCGTCCCGGGTTCGGCTGAGGGGACGAGGACGGCGAGGAGGGCCCCACGGTTCCATTCCCGGCTTTCGGAGGTCCTCATAGTGACCACGGCGGCGGCTCTTGGTGCTCCCTCTACCGGCCATGGAGGGGGCTTTCTCTCAGTTCATAAAATTCAGAGGAGGGGAGGTAGAAGAGGATGAGGAAGGATGGTGGCGGCGGGGAACAGTGGAGGGGAGAGAGAGGGCCTAGGGTTAGGAGAGGGAAGGGGGGTGCGGCTTTAAGGTGGGGGAGGGAGCAGGTGGTGCAGTGGTCCAGGGGAGGTTCACGCCTCCTGCGGGATCGTACGAAGGTGGAAGGAGGGGGGTGCGGGCTGGCTGGGCTGGGCCTGCTGGGGTTGTAGGTGGGCCAAATCGGCCTGCCTCCCACTTTTGCTTGTTTATGTTTTTATTTTTTTCTGTTTATACTTTTTTTTGTAGGAAAGAAAGAGAGAGAAAAAGAATAGAGAGGAGAGCAATTTTGAGGGTTTTTATTTATGGAATAATTTTGTTGGATTAAACAACAATAAAGCCCGAGTGTATGAAACTTTGTTTTTTTAAAAAATTCAAATTACACCACGTATTTTTTTGAATTTTGGCAATTTGAATTTAAATTAGGGTTTCATATAAAAGGAATTTTAAAACCAAACATATTTAATATTTTCAAATCAATTATAAGTTACAATTTGAAATGATTTGTTTGCATTTTAAATTGGTTTGAAAACAAATGCAATTTATGCATGATGCAATGCATGATGACATGATGCGAAAAAGAAAAACAACAAACAATTCTATTTGGGGGAAAACCCCGGGTGTTACACACATCTTGTGCACTCGGTGCTGGAGCGGGAGTACCCGGCGCGAGATCCAGCAGGCGATTAGATCGTCCTGCATGAGCCCTTCTTTCACCAGCTCGGTCAGGCGCTTCTCGACCTGGACAACGTCTGGCACAGTCCTCTTCGGGTCGTATCCCCAGTTCTGCCCGGTGGGCAGCGCGTTGACGAACGGAGGGAGCCCTATCCGGTCTTTAATGGGTTTTCCCTTCTCGGTGCGTACGTTTTTCACGTACAGGAACCCGCGTTGCCATTTGCGCACGGTCTCCAGCCCGAGAACTCTCAGATGGTGTCCGGTGCGGCGTTGCAGCATCATAGCGCTACCCGTCTGGGTCATCGCGCGAGGGGCAGAAGTGTTGCTAGGATCAGGAAATTTCTTCCTACCTAGAAAGAAGTACCTCGCCCAGGTGTGGATGGTTGGGTAGACACCCAGAAAGGCTTCGCACACGGTGGCGTGTGTGGAGAGCATAACTATGGCGTTTAGTGGAAGGTGGTGAGGTTGAACGCCAAAGTGGCGGAGGAAATCGGAGAAAAAGTGGGAGACGGGAAGGCTGAAGCTGCGTTTGAAATGGGAAAGAAAGACAATGTACTCATCCTTCTCTGGTTTCGGGACGAGCTCCCTGCCAGGATGCCGGTAGACGACGCCGGGAGGGATGCGGCGGGTGTTAACCAACCACTGGCAGTCTTCTGCGGTCACGTCCGAGCCCTCCCATCCGGCTCGGGCGGGAATCGCGTCGTCTCCATGCGCCATGGAGGCGGAGATGGCTGTCGGAGAGGAAGAGCTCGCGGAGATTGAAGCTGATGGAGTTGTGCGGAGATGCGCTTCTCTCTATCTCTCGCTGTGCGTGGGGCGGCGGCGCGTTGAGGTGCGGCAGCACTGTGCTCGACGGCGGCGGAGAGGCAAGGGAGGCGTGAGATCGGAGAAGAAGCAGGAAAAGGGAGAAGTGGGCGGCGCGGGGGTATTTTTATCTCCCCGCGAGCTGCCGTTACGAGTGGATTAATCGTGGGCCTTGATCGTGGGCATTGATCGTGCGACGTGGGTTAACCGACCGTTAGAAATGCACACAACGCGAAACGCGCGCGTAACGGGCACAGTTAATCCCACGACCAGATCATGGGCTCTCGAGTACGGTTAAACATGACCTAATGGGCCGTGGGCCCTACGTGCAGAGGCTGGCGTGTGGCCTGCGGTAGCACCGAGGCGTCGTGGTCTCTATTGCGTGCCACGTGGCCCGCAGCGACACGGAGAGATGGATTTGGTCTGATCCAGCGGGATCTTGTTCAGAATATCGCTGTGGTGACCCAGCACACCACTGCATGTGTAGTGCGCAAGTCGATGACATAATACTCACAGAAGGACTTATCCGTGAATATTACATCTCTCAGAGTGGTACAACAGAAACACAGCGGGACCAAGTAAAACTATAGGATACAAACTTCATTACAAAATCTTGAGAATCTCCCTGATGAATCAAGAAGATGTCCGGCAAATGAAACATCAGAAGAAGCAATTCGAAGCTCCAAGCCACAGAAGAACTCTAGCTCAGAATTAATCCACTACGGCTGATGTCAGCCCTAAAATATGGCTTGTAATTGCTAAGTCCAAGAATGGACTCTACCTACACCTTGATAGCTTCTCCTCCATCAGCGTTGTTGGTGATGATGCTTTACTGGATAAATAGTATAAGACTCCACCTAGCTTCATAAGGTAAAGATGGCTTCACGGTGCCGACTTCCATAGGCTTCAACTCTAAGCAAGGGGTCAAACGGGATAGAATGAGTAACGAGCGTTACTCAGCAAGTTCATGATATATAGTGGGTGGTTGATGCACTAACTACAGCTTTAGACTCGAAAGAGTCATGAGCTAATGCAAGGTTTTGTAAAACTTTCTTCAAGAGGTTGCTTTTAATTCTGAAAACTATGCCCGCCAGATCTTCACAGGATTAGAACTTTCATGGAGTTGCCTTTCCTGCGGCGTTCGCAGCTCCTTCCCGGAACAAGGGGTAACATGCCACATCCTTTTACACTCTGCAGAGGTGCATTACTTTACCCATGGACGACCAAGACCATGTTGCACAACCAGGTGTACATTCCTGTCCACTCCCACTCAGGTGTGGGGCCCGGTTGTTGGTCCAAGCCAAACCGTGCTTCTCCGCACAACGCATGCCCACCCATTTCTGCCAGCAGGTTGAACGCCTGATTCCACCCCTCACGATGGAGATCTACGCGCCCCTGGCAGACACTCATAGACCCCAGAGCCCGTGGGACGTAAGGGCTCCCACCCATGTGCATGTAGTCCCGCAAGACCTATAGCGTACGTCTCTGGCAGTCCGTTGACATGCGAACGAGAAAAGTATCACGGCTGACTTACTCCCCCCATAGAAGATCCATGGTCAACGCGAATTTACGGCGCAAGAATCCTGACGGCAGTTGTTGTTAATTCCTAGGTAATACGTTCCCATGCAGATGGAACCTTCCTTAGACCTATTCATCTTACCATGGTTCCATCCGCCCACCAAACAGAACACTACCACTCGGGTAGTCATTCAATTAGTCATATTATTATAAAAATAGGATCATGCATTCTTTTGAGAGTAGGTGATAAGACGATAGGGTTTTTGCAATTAGTTTGTTACGAAGTACTGCAAAGGATATGAACAAGTGATGAACTTGCCTGAGATTGAAATAACCATAATAATCCAGGTCTTCGGAATTCGAGGGTCTCGTAGAAAATTCCAACTTCTGAAAGATAGTAAAGTAGTCCCGGTAAGGACTACAGAAAACACTGGCAAGGATGATACATGCATAGTAATGAGATGCATCGTGAAACACCCTGGAAAATACCCCAGCTTACAAGTGTAAGCCACGTTTGATACGATACCTCAATCACACTTGTTTTAGGTGAATTGTTTCATTACTTGAGGTGATGTGGTTATTACTTCTTTTTAGATTTACATGTGTTTCACTTTTATTTAGCAAACAATGGTTATTATGTTTAAGTAGAAGTGTTGATGACTTGGTTGGGTAACAAAACAAGAACACATGGAAAACAATTATTGAAATGGTAACAAACATGTTTGATTTTATTTTCCAAAAGTGGAGAGGTGATGAAAATGAGTTTAGTTGAAAATGATGAACTAGTACAGTAAGCTCTATCATTACAATTTTTGCTAATGACTTGTGATGATAAGTTTAGTAGTTATGAAAATATTTGAGTTTTATTAATAATGAAAATGATTTTGAGTTGGTTGTTGGTGGTCATAATGGAATATTATAGTATTCCATTAATCCCTTAGAAACAAGTTTATAAGTTAAACAAAATACTTTGTGTTTGATATATTTGAATTGGAAATGCTTTTCTCTTTAATTTGATATATCATTCAATGCGTTTTGAAAATATTTGAATAAATGATTAATTTATTAATTTTAAATGAATTAAATGACTAGGCAAATATTGCACTCATGAAATCTTGGTCAAATGACCATGAAAACATCATAGATGAGTTGTACTTATCATTTGGAGCAAATTGGTATATAACTTGTATTTTTCTGATTTTATGAATTATTTATTATTTTTCTTTATTTTAAATGATTTAAATTAATTAAAGAAAATATTTAATTTTGAACTTTATCAAATTCATTTGAAAATTTCATAATCAAATAGATTTTATTTTTGTGATTAATATGATATATTATTTATATTTTTTGGATTTATAGAATTAAAGTTATTGAATTATCAAGTTTTATTTATTTTCTGCCAGAATTCAAATTGACAGGTGGGTCCCACCTGTCATATATGATTTTTAAATTAAAATTTAAAAGAAAAAGGAAAGAATTTCCCTCGTGACGTCATGATGACGTCATGACTACCTCAGCGGAGCAGAGGATCTCCTCTGCCCACTAGCAATCGACCGATTCAGCGCAAATTGATGGATTAAGGTTGCTCCACTAGCTAGAGGTGATCAAGGTGAACCCAGGGGTGGCTGCGGCTTGACCATATGGTCGCCGGAGCATCAACGGCGATCACCGACGCGGCGTCCGGCGGTGGTGCTCGGGAATACGTCGATTCTGGGCGCAATAATTCGAACCAAACATACACAGAGGTTCCCCTCCTCACCGTGAAGCTCGTGGAGGTGCCGGTGAAGCTCGGAGAAGTCCCAATCACCGGCGGTGAGCTTTTCTCTACGGCGGCCGGAATTGGAGAAGATGCTCCGATTCTTCCCCTACCGGGCTTCCCAGCAAACGGCGCTCAGTGGAGGAGTCGAGGACGACAAGGCGGAGCTCATGGTGGTCACGGCTTGCTCCAGAGAGGCCGGAGTCGACGGCGACGGCAGATCACCGCGGGGCTAGGGTTTCGTTTTTTTCGGTTTTGGTACAGAGAGAGAGAGAATGAGCGAGTGAGGGAGGGAGAAGGGAAGATGGTCACGGAGACCTTCTCCTTCTTATCCTCGACGAGGACGGCCAAGCCATACGTGGCAGCGGCGGTGCTGCCACTGCGTTGCTTCTCCTCTGCCTTCTGGCAGAGGAAGAAGAAAGGAAAAGAAATGCCCAATTTCGATAACCCCCTATAAGTTCTAAATATTACAAATTGGTCCCTCTGTCTTAAAAACTGAGAAGAAAACATTGTTTTCAGGACCTTCTTGTGAAGATAAAAATTATTAAAAATCATATTTGAATTCCTTATCAAATTCTCCACCTCACCATAATTTGTTTTGGTGAATTTGAAGAATCTATGTATTTTTTATTTAGGATGCTAGATTAAGTGATTTTTCTGTTTTCACTCTATTTAATTATTAAATGCCTTAAATTTTGTTTTATGCATGAGTATTACATTCTCACAACACACATATGGTTCCCATGTGGTGTGTTTATAAGTGAACCATATTGTATACAATTCCTTATAGAAAATAATTTAGTAAAACTATTTGGTACCGATTCTATGCACTGTTGTGAAAACCATTTAAATATGGAATTTTATTCCATATCACACCAAATGACTATAATGGTTGCATGAACTTGTTTTATTTTTATAATACTATGTTATTTTTATATCTACAACTCTTAGCAATTTTGGTTGGCATTTTACTGAGGTATGTATATTCTATGTTTACTGTTTTCAGTACTTGATCAAATGGAAAACATGTGTGGTTTTGGGAATCTTATTTGTTTGTTTTCCACATAGGTTCCACTATGGATGTTATCTCATGTTGTTATAGATCATGTAATAATTTATATGGTTATAAGTAGATGGATTTTTATTATCATCTATTAGTCTTACATATGGGAAGGATTTGGAAAACAAGGTATTAATCTTGTTTTCATCTACCTCCACATATCAAAACATGTGGATCTAATGACTTGTTATTATCCCATACTTGGTAGTTATTTCCATTAAAGATGTTATTATGAGTTCCTTATCTCTGATGAGCTTGATAGAGGTTAATGATTCTCTATTATAACCTAATGACTCACTGGATAAATTCTTATGCTCCCTTACTGATGCAGTGCTGCTTCATGTGGTCTTCTGTTGCTTCATGTTCTTCTCTCTAGTTTCCACTAGCCTTCTGTTCTCACCTTGTGTCAATTTGCAAATGATATCATCTCTTGGATTCAATCTTCAACTATCTCACCCTTGTGGTGAGAACAAACAGTTATTCCAAACAAAGATTTTACTTAGATGATTAAATTGTGGTTTCTTGTTTCCTTAGTGTTGTTCTTTCTATTGGATGATGATACAAGGAGTGTAGGTGTAGTTTATTACATCAGATGGCCTTAAGCATATAAGAAGAATCTGTTGACAAGTTTGCAAGGCTTGTCCCCAAATTACTTTTCATATCCAAGAGACTAAGATGTACTAGGTGATTCTACCTTCTATTTGTTTGTGTATGACACTCAATTGTTTGAGTATACAAAAGTGATCTGTTAACAAGGTAGCTAGTCTTGTTATCAAACTGCTTCTATATAACTCTAACATTGAGGTATCACACTCTTTCAAGAGAGTTAATAAGATCATATCAAGGTATAAGAGTTTCCAAGTACTCTTATAGGAGATTAGAGTAGCACTTCTAGAACACTCTAAATAATCTTCTTGGATATCTTCCTGTGGTATTTCCTCTTCTCTTGTGGGTGCTTCTCTTGCAGAATATCTTTGGGAAGATTGGAAACAAGATACATTGGTCTAGCAACATAACAAGATCTAGGTTAAGAGTTATTTCATGCTTTTATTATCCTTACATACATTTCTTGTTTTTCTTCCCATAGTATAAATACTTGTCTCATACATGATTGGTTTTATCTAGCTTCCAATCCAATTCCTCTAATAGAGGTTATATCTTTTTGTTATTCATTACTTGTATCCAGAGATACTTGATTTATTGAATTATTGAATTTGAGTGGAGATGTGGAATACTTATGGAATGATGACTTAATAGTAATTGATCAAATGGTTCATTAATGTGTTGAGATCTCATATGCTCACTTGTATAAGATGAATGAGACAATGATCATTAGAAAGTTATTGAGGTTTAATGACTTATGTCATAGTTGTTATTTGTTCTCCCAGGTGTCATGATCTACTTTAAATTCATCACTTTATTAACTTTGTTATTCTTAATGCAGATATAGAGATTTGGGAGTATCATATGTAATGATCAAGGTTTGTTATTAGTTGAAGAAAATTTATTTCTTCCTGTTGATACTTCTTTTAGGGTTGAGGAGATATGTACATATTCGATAAATATGTGATTACAATAATTAATTCATTTCCCACTTTTGGGTTTTGGGTTAACACTTGTTTGTATCTTTTGTGTTCTTTTGCACCTCTGTTATTTATTTGTGAAGGTTCACTTAATAGGTTCTAAATAGTTTGGAAAGATGTTGTGTGAATGGTTTATAACTTAAAGAGTTATGGTTTTACAGAACCTAGAATATTTGCTGATGAGATTATTCCATCAAGCATTTCTAGCTTGTGGAAATTAATTGATAACTTAGGGAGTTGTTGTTTTATAGAAGATCACATCTCTGTTGATGAGATGGTTCAATTATGTGTTACTCATTAGTGAAAGTGTGATCAGCATTTATGAGATTTGGATTCTCACCCCTCGTTGAGTTCTAGATACCTAATGAATTATCCCAAGTCACTTATAGACTTGAGGTTTAGGTGGTTGAGAATTTGTGTTGGTTACATCCAATTATGGTTTGTGTAACCAGATGATTTAGTTTGTAGAGATACAATGTTATAAAGATCACTCCAAATGAACTCCTGACTAGATGAACTAGACCTATTTCATCATGTCAAGTGAAACTTTGGTCACTTTGATTCGTTTAAACTTTCGCGCCAAAATTTCCCGTACTTTTAGATGCATGCTTTGCAAATGCACATATTAAATTTAGATCCTTATAACTTCCCAAACACTGGGATGTTACAGTATCTCCCCCTTAACAAGAACTTCGTCCCGAAGTTCAACCTCTCTCACGTAAAGATAGGTAGAGAGAACTTCTGTAGATTGTTGAACTTCACATCTGTTTCTTGTGTTGACCTTGACATGTGTAACCTCTTGTCTTCATTGTTCACCTTCCACTGTCTTGTATGATATTCTAATAGTATGACAGTTATTAGGACAACTCTGTCTTGTTACTAGACCTTCCTAATGGTCTCACGAAGAACACGTGGTATTTCCACCATATAGTGGATACCAAGTTTCATTCTCCGATGAATAGGTATGGTTTCCTACCTCTCACAACTTTATGAAGAGCATTTGGTCTATCCACCAAGTGATGAATAACCAATTAACTTCTTCCAGTATACTGGATATTGACTATGTTTAGGACTCCATTTGGTTCAGTCTAATGGTCTCAAGATAAGGATTTTTAAAAGAAACTTTTACAAAGTAGTGTACACTTACTTACACTCTTCTAATTAGTAGAAATATCTTCGAGTTTCCTCGAGTTTTAACTCTTCCCTATAGGTGATTATAACCTATTCCACTGGTTACTTCCTATGGTCCTTCTACATAGTTGAGTTTTGACTTCCATGGGACAACTCTATAAGTTTATTTATCAAACTTCTACATGTTTCATTCTAAGGTATATCTACTCATGTGTTTCCCTTCGGATCACTTGTTATATATCTCCATGTGTTGATGAAGTATATCACCAAATCCAAACAAGATGTGGAATGTGGTCCATTCCCATCCGTGGCTTCATTAACTTCTGCCTTCTTGACTTTCTAGTCTTCCAGAGCATTGGTGGTTGCTTCAATCAGCTGAGATTTCAGACCGCTCTCATACTAATCCTTTACCCTCTAGACCAGTAACATCAAGATAGAACTCAATGTCTGCACATGCATTTGCACATCAAGTTCCAACTTCATGTACAGATCTAGTCAATCAAAGATCCAAATAAGATCCAATAAATCCCAAATGCAGTTATCACTCATGCATCAAAAGCCTGTGGAATAATTGTACTTTGAGTAGAACATCTCAAGTACCAAGGCTCTTAAATGCTATACACTACAAGTAGGTATATATTACCTTGTAATCTTAGTCTACACAACCACTTTTTTCCTAGGTAATTACTCCAATTGCATGCCTTACTGCAATGGAATAAACCAAGACAAAATGATCCTATAGTAGTTGTTGTCTAACTTAGTTCCATACAGAACTAAGTATTATGTATTTGAATTACTTCATCTTGATTATGATAATCTCCTCATGGTATCTGTTGATCCTTCATGGTGTTGATCACATCGTAGGAGTAGTAATGTAGCTTCCATCAATGCTTAAGCCTTCTCCTAATTCTATTCTATACTATAGTGATTCACCTCTGCACTTGATAACTAAGGATATGGTATATACCCCGTAGTTACCATGGGTCTAATACTCTTAATGATTTCTCTACATCATCATTCTTAATAACTCCTATACTTAACCTATACAATGTTCTACTCCATCCTATTCATTCATAGAATGGGGTAATCATTACTTTAACTGAATCATCTCTGACTACGTCAGAACTCTCTTTTTCTTACTGAAACTGATACATGATAGACTTTTAACTATTCATACCTAGGTATAAAGATAATAGATAAGTAGATTTACTCAAGTTGAGTATGAATATTCTATACAAGTATGATTATATGATTCTCAAGTGAATGATCATCATAGTTGTAGGAATATGGTTTACATAAGATGGCTTCCTATAATCTTTACCAACCTACAGATCTCCTAAAAGGTTTTAGACCTAAGGTCGCTTCGCTCTGATACCACCTGTGGTGACCCAGCACACCACTGCATGTGTAGTGCGCAAGTCGATGACATAATACTCACAGAAGGACTTATCCGTGAATATTACATCTCTCAGAGTGGTACAACAGAAACACAGCGGGACCAAGTAAAACTATAGGATACAAAGTTCATTACAAAATCTTGAGAATCTCCCTGATGAATCAAGAAGATGTCCGGCAAATGAAACATCAGAAGAAGCAATTCGAAGCTCCAAGCCGGAGAAGAACTCTAGCTCAGAATTAATCCACTACGGCTGATGTCAGCCCTAAAATATGGCTTGTAATTGCTAAGTCCAAGAATGGACTCTACCTACACCTTGATAGCTTCTCCTCCATCAGCGTTGTTGGTGATGATGCTTTACTGGATAAATAGTATAAGACTCCACCTAGCTTCATAAGGTAAAGATGGCTTCACGGTGCCGACTTCCATAGGCTTCAACTCTAAGCAAGGGGTCAAACGGGATAGAATGAGTAACGAGCGTTACTCAGCAAGTTCATGATATATAGTGGGTGGTTGATGCACTAACTACAGCTTTAGACTCGAAAGAGTCATGAGCTAATGCAAGGTTTTGTAAAACTTTCTTCAAGAGGTTGCTTTTAATTCTGAAAACTATGCCCGCCAGATCTTCACAGGATTAGAACTTTCATGGAGTTGCCTTTCCTGCGGCGTTCGCAGCTCCTTCCCGGAACAAGGGGTAACATGCCACATCCTTTTACACTCTGCGGAGGTGCGTTACTTTACCCATGGACGACCAAGACCATGTTGCACAACCAGGTGTACATTCCTGTCCACTCCCACTCAGGTGTGGGGCCCGGTTGTTGGTCCAAGCCAAACCGTGCTTCTCCGCACAACGCATGCCCACCCATTTCTGCCAGCAGGTTGAACGCCTGATTCCACCCCTCACGATGGAGATCTACGCGCCCCTGGCAGACACTCATAGACCCCAGAGCCCGTGGGACGTAAGGGCTCCCACCCATGTGCATGTAGTCCCGCAAGACCTACAGCGTACGTCTCTGGCAGTCCGTTGACATGCGAACGAGAAAAGTATCACGGCTGACTTACTCCCCCCATAGAAGATCCATGGTCAACGCGAATTTACGGCGCAAGAATCCTGGCGGCAGTTATTGTTAATTCCTAGGTAATACGTTCCCATGCAGATGGAACCTTCCTTAGACCTATTCATCTTACCATGGTTCCATCCGCCCACCAAACAGAACACTACCACTCGGGTAGTCATTCAATTAGTCATATTATTATAAAAATAGGATCATGCATTCTTTTGAGAGTAGGTGATAAGACGATAGGGTTTTTGCAATTAGTTTGTTATGAAGTACTGCAAAGGATATGAACAAGTGATGAACTTGCCTGAGATTGAAATAACCATAATAATCCAGGTCTTCGGAATTCGAGGGTCTCGTAGAAAATTCCAACTTCTGAAAGATAGTAAAGTAGTCCCGGTAAGGACTACAGAAAACACTGGCAAGGATGATACATGCATAGTAATGAGATGCATCGTGAAACACCCTGGAAAATACCCCAGCTTACAAGTGTAAGCCACGTTTGATACGATACCTCAATCACACTTGTTTTAGGTGAATTGTTTCATTACTTGAGGTGATGTGGTTATTACTTCTTTTTAGATTTACATGTGTTTCACTTTTATTTAGCAAACAATGGTTATTATGTTTAAGTAGAAGTGTTGATGACTTGGTTGGGTAACAAAACAAGAACACATGGAAAACAATTATTGAAATGGTAACAAACATGTTTGATTTTATTTTCCAAAAGTGGAGAGGTGATGAAAATGAGTTTAGTTGAAAATGATGAACTAGTACAGTAAGCTCTATCATTACAATTTTTGCTAATGACTTGTGATGATAAGTTTAGTAGTTATGAAAATATTTGAGTTTTATTAATAATGAAAATGATTTTGAGTTGGTTGTTGGTGGTCATAATGGAATATTATAGTATTCCATTAATCCCTTAGAAACAAGTTTATAAGTTAAACAAAATACTTTGTGTTTGATATATTTGAATTGGAAATGCTTTTCTCTTTAATTTGATATATCATTCAATGCTTTTTGAAAATATTTGAATAAATGATTAATTTATTAATTTTAAATGAATTAAATGACTAGGCAAATATTGCACTCATGAAATCTTGGTCAAATGACCATGAAAACATCATAGATGAGTTGTACTTATCATTTGGAGCAAATTGGTATATAACTTGTATTTTTCTGATTTTATGAATTATTTATTATTTTTCTTTATTTTAAATGATTTAATTTAATTAAAGAAAATATTTAATTTTGAACTTTATCAAATTCATTTGAAAATTTCATAATCAAATAGATTTTATTTTTCTGATTAATATGATATATTATTTATATTTTTTGGATTTATAGAATTAAAGTTATTGAATTATCAAGTTTTATTTATTTTCTGCCAGAATTCAAATTGACAGGTGGGTCCCACCTGTCATATATGATTTTTAAATTAAAATTTAAAAGAAAAAGGAAAGAATTTCCCTCGTGACGTCATGATGACGTCATGACTACCTCAGCGGAGCAGAGGATCTCCTCTGCCCACTAGCAATCGACCGATTCAGCGCAAATTGATGGATTAAGGTTGCTCCACTAGCTAGAGGTGATCAAGGTGAACCCAGGGGTGGCTGCGGCTTGACCATATGGTCGCCGGAGCATCAACGGCGATCACCGACGCGGCGTCCGGCGGTGGTGCTCGGGAATACGTCGATTCTGGGCGCAATAATTCGAACCAAACATACACAGAGGTTCCCCTCCTCACCGTGAAGCTCGTGGAGGTGCCGGTGAAGCTCGGAGAAGTCCCAATCACCGGCGGTGAGCTTTTCTCTACGGCGGCCGGAATTGGAGAAGATGCTCCGATTCTTCCCCTACCGGGCTTCCCAGCAAACGACGCTCAGTGGAGGAGTCGAGGACGACAAGGCGGAGCTCATGGTGGTCACGGCTTGCTCTAGAGAGGCCGGAGTCGACGGCGACGGCAGATCACCGCGGGGCTAGGGTTTCATTTTTTTCGGTTTTGGTACAGAGAGAGAGAGAATGAGCGAGTGAGGGAGGGAGAAGGGAAGATGGTCACGGAGACCTTCTCCTTCTTATCCTCGACGAGGACGGCCAAGCCATACGTGGCAGCGGCGGTGCTGCCACTGCGTTGCTTCTCCTCTGCCTTCTGGCAGAGGAAGAAGAAAGGAAAAGAAATGCCCAATTTCGATAACCCCCTATAAGTTCTAAATATTACAAATTGGTCCCTCTGTCTTAAAAACTGAGAAGAAAACATTGTTTTCAGGACCTTCTTGTGAAGATAAAAATTATTAAAAATCATATTTGAATTCCTTATCAAATTCTCCACCTCACCATAATTTGTTTTGGTGAATTTGAAGAATCTATGTATTTTTTATTTAGGATGCTAGATTAAGTGATTTTTCTGTTTTCACTCTATTTAATTATTAAATGCCTTAAATTTTGTTTTATGCATGAGTATTACATTCTCACAACACACATATGGTTCCCATGTGGTGTGTTTATAAGTGAACCATATTGTATACAATTCCTTATAGAAAATAATTTAGTAAAACTATTTGGTACCGATTCTATGCACTGTTGTGAAAACCATTTAAATATGGAATTTTATTCCATATCACACCAAATGACTATAATGGTTGCATGAACTTGTTTTCTTTTTATAATACTATGTTATTTTTATATCTACAACTCTTAGCAATTTTGGTTGGCATTTTACTGAGGTATGTATATTCTATGTTTACTGTTTTCAGTACTTGATCAAATGGAAAACATGTGTGGTTTTGGGAATCTTATTTGTTTGTTTTCCACATAGGTTCCACTATGGATGTTATCTCATGTTGTTATACATCATGTAATAATTTATATGGTTATAAGTAGATGGATTTTTATTATCATCTATTAGTCTTACATATGGGAAGGATTTGGAAAACAAGGTATTAATCTTGTTTTCATCTACCTCCACATATCAAAACATGTGGATCTAATGACTTGTTATTATCCCATACTTGGTAGTTATTTCCATTAAAGATGTTATTATGAGTTCCTTATCTCTGATGAGCTTGATAGAGGTTAATGATTCTCTATTATAACCTCATGACTCACTGGATAAATTCTTATGCTCCCTTACTGATGCAGTGCTGCTTCATGTGGTCTTCTGTTGCTTCATGTTCTTCTCTCTAGTTTCCACTAGCCTTCTGTTCTCACCTTGTGTCAATTTGCAAATGATATCATCTCTTGGATTCAATCTTCAACTATCTCACCCTTGTGGTGAGAACAAACAGTTATTCCAAACAAAGATTTTACTTAGATGATTAAATTGTGGTTTCTTGTTTCCTTAGTGTTGTTCTTTCTATTGGATGATGATACAAGGAGTGTAGGTGTAGTTTATTACATCAGATGGCCTTAAGCATATAAGAAGAATCTGTTGACAAGTTTGCAAGGCTTGTCCCCAAATTACTTTTCATATCCAAGAGACTAAGATGTACTAGGTGATTCTACCTTCTATTTGTTTGTGTATGACACTCAATTGTTTGAGTATACAAAAGTGATCTGTTAACAAGGTAGCTAGTCTTGTTATCAAACTGCTTCTATATAACTCTAACATTGAGGTATCACACTCTTTCAAGAGAGTTAATAAGATCATATCAAGGTATAAGAGTTTCCAAGTACTCTTATAGGAGATTAGAGTAGCACTTCTAGAACACTCTAAATAATCTTCTTGGATATCTTCCTGTGGTATTTCCTCTTCTCTTGTGGGTGCTTCTCTTGCAGAATATCTTTGGGAAGATTGGAAACAAGATACATTGGTCTAGCAACATAACAAGATCTAGGTTAAGAGTTATTTCATGCTTTTATTATCCTTACATACATTTCTTGTTTTTCTTCCCATAGTATAAATACTTGTCTCATACATGATTGGTTTTATCTAGCTTCCAATCCAATTCCTCTAATAGAGGTTATATCTTTTTGTTATTCATTACTTGTATCCAGAGATACTTGATTTATTGAATTATTGAATTTGAGTGGAGATGTGGAATACTTATGGAATGATGACTTAATAGTAATTGATCAAATGGTTCATTAATGTGTTGAGATCTCATATGCTCACTTGTATAAGATGAATGAGACAATGATCATTAGAAAGTTATTGAGGTTTAATGACTTATGTCATAGTTGTTATTTGTTCTCCCAGGTGTCATGATCTACTTTAAATTCATCACTTTATTAACTTTGTTATTCTTAATGCAGATATAGAGATTTGGGAGTATCATATGTAATGATCAAGGTTTGTTATTAGTTGAAGAAAATTTATTTCTTCCCGTTGATACTTCTTTTAGGGTTGAGGAGATATGTACATATTCGATAAATATGTGATTACAATAATTAATTCATTTCCCACTTTTGGGTTTTGGGTTAACACTTGTTTGTATCTTTTGTGTTCTTTTGCACCTCTGTTATTTATTTGTGAAGGTTCACTTAATAGGTTCTAAATAGTTTGGAAAGATGTTGTGTGAATGGTTTATAACTTAAAGAGTTATGGTTTTACAGAACCTAGAATATTTGCTGATGAGATTATTCCATCAAGCATTTCTAGCTTGTGGAAATTAATTGATAACTTAGGGAGTTGTTGTTTTATAGAAGATCACATCTCTGTTGATGAGATGGTTCAATTATGTGTTACTCATTAGTGAAAGTGTGATCAGCATTTATGAGATTTGGATTCTCACCCCTCGTTGAGTTCTAGATACCTAATGAATTATCCCAAGTCACTTATAGACTTGAGGTTTAGGTGGTTGAGAATTTGTGTTGGTTACATCCAATTATGGTTTGTGTAACCAGATGATTTAGTTTGTAGAGATACAATGTTATAAAGATCACTCCAAATGAACTCCTGACTAGATGAACTAGACCTATTTCATCATGTCAAGTGAAACTTTGGTCACTTTGATTCGTTTAAACTTTCGCGCCAAAATTTCCCGTACTTTTAGATGCATGCTTTGCAAATGCACATATTAAATTTAGATCCTTATAACTTCCCAAACACTGGGATGTTACAGTATCTCCCCCTTAACAAGAACTTCGTCCCGAAGTTCAACCTCTCTCACGTAAAGATAGGTAGAGAGAACTTCTGTAGATTGTTGAACTTCACATCTGTTTCTTGTGTTGACCTTGACATGTGTAACCTCTTGTCTTCATTGTTCACCTTCCACTGTCTTGTATGATATTCTAATAGTATGACAGTTATTAGGACAACTCTGTCTTGTTACTAGACCTTCCTAATGGTCTCACGAAGAACACGTGGTATTTCCACCATATAGTGGATACCAAGTTTCATTCTCCGATGAATAGGTATGGTTTCCTACCTCTCACAACTTTATGAAGAGCATTTGGTCTATCCACCAAGTGATGAATAACCAATTAACTTCTTCCAGTATACTGGATATTGACTATGTTTAGGACTCCATTTGGTTCAGTCTAATGGTCTCAAGATAAGGATTTTTAAAAGAAACTTTTACAAAGTAGTGTACACTTACTTACACTCTTCTAATTAGTAGAAATATCTTCGAGTTTCCTCGAGTTTTAACTCTTCCCTATAGGTGATTATAACCTATTCCACTGGTTACTTCCTATGGTCCTTCTACATAGTTGAGTTTTGACTTCCATGGGACAACTCTATAAGTTTATTTATCAAACTTCTACATGTTTCATTCTAAGGTATATCTACTCATGTGTTTCCCTTCGGATCACTTGTTATATATCTCCATGTGTTGATGAAGTATATCACCAAATCCAAACAAGATGTGGAATGTGGTCCATTCCCATCCGTGGCTTCATTAACTTCTGCCTTCTTGACTTTCTAGTCTTCCAGAGCATTGGTGGTTGCTTCAATCAGCTGAGATTTCAGACCGCTCTCATACTAATCCTTTACCCTCTAGACCAGTAACATCAAGATAGAACTCAATGTCTGCACATGCATTTGCACATCAAGTTCCAACTTCATGTACAGATCTAGTCAATCAAAGATCCAAATAAGATCCAATAAATCCCAAATGCAGTTATCACTCATGCATCAAAAGCCTGTGGAATAATTGTACTTTGAGTAGAACATCTCAAGTACCAAGGCTCTTAAATGCTATACACTACAAGTAGGTATATATTACCTTGTAATCTTAGTCTACACAACCACTTTTTTCCTAGGTAATTACTCCAATTGCATGCCTTACTGCAATGGAATAAACCAAGACAAAATGATCCTATAGTAGTTGTTGTCTAACTTAGTTCCATACAGAACTAAGTATTATGTATTTGAATTACTTCATCTTGATTATGATAATCTCCTCATGGTATCTGTTGATCCTTCATGGTGTTGATCACATCGTAGGAGTAGTAATGTAGCTTCCATCAATGCTTAAGCCTTCTCCTAATTCTATTCTATACTATAGTGATTCACCTCTGCACTTGATAACTAAGGATATGGTATATACCCCGTAGTTACCATGGGTCTAATACTCTTAATGATTTCTCTACATCATCATTCTTAATAACTCCTATACTTAACCTATACAATGTTCTACTCCATCCTATTCATTCATAGAATGGGGTAATCATTACTTTAACTGAATCATCTCTGACTACGTCAGAACTCTCTTTTTCTTACTGAAACTGATACATGATAGACTTTTAACTATTCATACCTAGGTATAAAGATAATAGATAAGTAGATTTACTCAAGTTGAGTATGAATATTCTATACAAGTATGATTATATGATTCTCAAGTGAATGATCATCATAGTTGTAGGAATATGGTTTACATAAGATGGCTTCCTATAATCTTTACCAACCTACAGATCTCCTAAAAGGTTTTAGACCTAAGGTCGCTTCGCTCTGATACCACCTGTGGTGACCCAGCACACCACTGCATGTGTAGTGCGCAAGTCGATGACATAATACTCACAGAAGGACTTATCCGTGAATATTACATCTCTCAGAGTGGTACAACAGAAACACAGCGGGACCAAGTAAAACTATAGGATACAAAGTTCATTACAAAATCTTGAGAATCTCCCTGATGAATCAAGAAGATGTCCGGCAAATGAAACATCAGAAGAAGCAATTCGAAGCTCCAAGCCGGAGAAGAACTCTAGCTCAGAATTAATCCACTACGGCTGATGTCAGCCCTAAAATATGGCTTGTAATTGCTAAGTCCAAGAATGGACTCTACCTACACCTTGATAGCTTCTCCTCCATCAGCGTTGTTGGTGATGATGCTTTACTGGATAAATAGTATAAGACTCCACCTAGCTTCATAAGGTAAAGATGGCTTCACGGTGCCGACTTCCATAGGCTTCAACTCTAAGCAAGGGGTCAAACGGGATAGAATGAGTAACGAGCGTTACTCAGCAAGTTCATGATATATAGTGGGTGGTTGATGCACTAACTACAGCTTTAGACTCGAAAGAGTCATGAGCTAATGCAAGGTTTTGTAAAACTTTCTTCAAGAGGTTGCTTTTAATTCTGAAAACTATGCCCGCCAGATCTTCACAGGATTAGAACTTTCATGGAGTTGCCTTTCCTGCGGCGTTCGCAGCTCCTTCCCGGAACAAGGGGTAACATGCCACATCCTTTTACACTCTGCGGAGGTGCGTTACTTTACCCATGGACGACCAAGACCATGTTGCACAACCAGGTGTACATTCCTGTCCACTCCCACTCAGGTGTGGGGCCCGGTTGTTGGTCCAAGCCAAACCGTGCTTCTCCGCACAACGCATGCCCACCCATTTCTGCCAGCAGGTTGAACGCCTGATTCCACCCCTCACGATGGAGATCTACGCGCCCCTGGCAGACACTCATAGACCCCAGAGCCCGTGGGACGTAAGGGCTCCCACCCATGTGCATGTAGTCCCGCAAGACCTACAGCGTACGTCTCTGGCAGTCCGTTGACATGCGAACGAGAAAAGTATCACGGCTGACTTACTCCCCCCATAGAAGATCCATGGTCAACGCGAATTTACGGCGCAAGAATCCTGGCGGCAGTTGTTGTTAATTCCTAGGTAATACGTTCCCATGCAGATGGAACCTTCCTTAGACCTATTCATCTTACCATGGTTCCATCCGCCCACCAAACAGAACACTACCACTCGGGTAGTCATTCAATTAGTCATATTATTATAAAAATAGGATCATGCATTCTTTTGAGAGTAGGTGATAAGACGATAGGGTTTTTGCAATTAGTTTGTTATGAAGTACTGCAAAGGATATGAACAAGTGATGAACTTGCCTGAGATTGAAATAACCATAATAATCCAGGTCTTCGGAATTCGAGGGTCTCGTAGAAAATTCCAACTTCTGAAAGATAGTAAAGTAGTCCCGGTAAGGACTACAGAAAACACTGGCAAGGATGATACATGCATAGTAATGAGATGCATCGTGAAACACCCTGGAAAATACCCCAGCTTACAAGTGTAAGCCACGTTTGATACGATACCTCAATCACACTTGTTTTAGGTGAATTGTTTCATTACTTGAGGTGATGTGGTTATTACTTCTTTTTAGATTTACATGTGTTTCACTTTTATTTAGCAAACAATGGTTATTATGTTTAAGTAGAAGTGTTGATGACTTGGTTGGGTAACAAAACAAGAACACATGGAAAACAATTATTGAAATGGTAACAAACATGTTTGATTTTATTTTCCAAAAGTGGAGAGGTGATGAAAATGAGTTTAGTTGAAAATGATGAACTAGTACAGTAAGCTCTATCATTACAATTTTTGCTAATGACTTGTGATGATAAGTTTAGTAGTTATGAAAATATTTGAGTTTTATTAATAATGAAAATGATTTTGAGTTGGTTGTTGGTGGTCATAATGGAATATTATAGTATTCCATTAATCCCTTAGAAACAAGTTTATAAGTTAAACAAAATACTTTGTGTTTGATATATTTGAATTGGAAATGCTTTTCTCTTTAATTTGATATATCATTCAATGCTTTTTGAAAATATTTGAATAAATGATTAATTTATTAATTTTAAATGAATTAAATGACTAGGCAAATATTGCACTCATGAAATCTTGGTCAAATGACCATGAAAACATCATAGATGAGTTGTACTTATCATTTGGAGCAAATTGGTATATAACTTGTATTTTTCTGATTTTATGAATTATTTATTATTTTTCTTTATTTTAAATGATTTAATTTAATTAAAGAAAATATTTAATTTTGAACTTTATCAAATTCATTTGAAAATTTCATAATCAAATAGATTTTATTTTTCTGATTAATATGATATATTATTTATATTTTTTGGATTTATAGAATTAAAGTTATTGAATTATCAAGTTTTATTTATTTTCTGCCAGAATTCAAATTGACAGGTGGGTCCCACCTGTCATATATGATTTTTAAATTAAAATTTAAAAGAAAAAGGAAAGAATTTCCCTCGTGACGTCATGATGACGTCATGACTACCTCAGCGGAGCAGAGGATCTCCTCTGCCCACTAGCAATCGACCGATTCAGCGCAAATTGATGGATTAAGGTTGCTCCACTAGCTAGAGGTGATCAAGGTGAACCCAGGGGTGGCTGCGGCTTGACCATATGGTCGCCGGAGCATCAACGGCGATCACCGACGCGGCGTCCGGCGGTGGTGCTCGGGAATACGTCGATTCTGGGCGCAATAATTCGAACCAAACATACACAGAGGTTCCCCTCCTCACCGTGAAGCTCGTGGAGGTGCCGGTGAAGCTCGGAGAAGTCCCAATCACCGGCGGTGAGCTTTTCTCTACGGCGGCCGGAATTGGAGAAGATGCTCCGATTCTTCCCCTACCGGGCTTCCCAGCAAACGACGCTCAGTGGAGGAGTCGAGGACGACAAGGCGGAGCTCATGGTGGTCACGGCTTGCTCTAGAGAGGCCGGAGTCGACGGCGACGGCAGATCACCGCGGGGCTAGGGTTTCATTTTTTTCGGTTTTGGTACAGAGAGAGAGAGAATGAGCGAGTGAGGGAGGGAGAAGGGAAGATGGTCACGGAGACCTTCTCCTTCTTATCCTCGACGAGGACGGCCAAGCCATACGTGGCAGCGGCGGTGCTGCCACTGCGTTGCTTCTCCTCTGCCTTCTGGCAGAGGAAGAAGAAAGGAAAAGAAATGCCCAATTTCGATAACCCCCTATAAGTTCTAAATATTACAAATTGGTCCCTCTGTCTTAAAAACTGAGAAGAAAACATTGTTTTCAGGACCTTCTTGTGAAGATAAAAATTATTAAAAATCATATTTGAATTCCTTATCAAATTCTCCACCTCACCATAATTTGTTTTGGTGAATTTGAAGAATCTATGTATTTTTTATTTAGGATGCTAGATTAAGTGATTTTTCTGTTTTCACTCTATTTAATTATTAAATGCCTTAAATTTTGTTTTATGCATGAGTATTACATTCTCACAACACACATATGGTTCCCATGTGGTGTGTTTATAAGTGAACCATATTGTATACAATTCCTTATAGAAAATAATTTAGTAAAACTATTTGGTACCGATTCTATGCACTGTTGTGAAAACCATTTAAATATGGAATTTTATTCCATATCACACCAAATGACTATAATGGTTGCATGAACTTGTTTTCTTTTTATAATACTATGTTATTTTTATATCTACAACTCTTAGCAATTTTGGTTGGCATTTTACTGAGGTATGTATATTCTATGTTTACTGTTTTCAGTACTTGATCAAATGGAAAACATGTGTGGTTTTGGGAATCTTATTTGTTTGTTTTCCACATAGGTTCCACTATGGATGTTATCTCATGTTGTTATACATCATGTAATAATTTATATGGTTATAAGTAGATGGATTTTTATTATCATCTATTAGTCTTACATATGGGAAGGATTTGGAAAACAAGGTATTAATCTTGTTTTCATCTACCTCCACATATCAAAACATGTGGATCTAATGACTTGTTATTATCCCATACTTGGTAGTTATTTCCATTAAAGATGTTATTATGAGTTCCTTATCTCTGATGAGCTTGATAGAGGTTAATGATTCTCTATTATAACCTCATGACTCACTGGATAAATTCTTATGCTCCCTTACTGATGCAGTGCTGCTTCATGTGGTCTTCTGTTGCTTCATGTTCTTCTCTCTAGTTTCCACTAGCCTTCTGTTCTCACCTTGTGTCAATTTGCAAATGATATCATCTCTTGGATTCAATCTTCAACTATCTCACCCTTGTGGTGAGAACAAACAGTTATTCCAAACAAAGATTTTACTTAGATGATTAAATTGTGGTTTCTTGTTTCCTTAGTGTTGTTCTTTCTATTGGATGATGATACAAGGAGTGTAGGTGTAGTTTATTACATCAGATGGCCTTAAGCATATAAGAAGAATCTGTTGACAAGTTTGCAAGGCTTGTCCCCAAATTACTTTTCATATCCAAGAGACTAAGATGTACTAGGTGATTCTACCTTCTATTTGTTTGTGTATGACACTCAATTGTTTGAGTATACAAAAGTGATCTGTTAACAAGGTAGCTAGTCTTGTTATCAAACTGCTTCTATATAACTCTAACATTGAGGTATCACACTCTTTCAAGAGAGTTAATAAGATCATATCAAGGTATAAGAGTTTCCAAGTACTCTTATAGGAGATTAGAGTAGCACTTCTAGAACACTCTAAATAATCTTCTTGGATATCTTCCTGTGGTATTTCCTCTTCTCTTGTGGGTGCTTCTCTTGCAGAATATCTTTGGGAAGATTGGAAACAAGATACATTGGTCTAGCAACATAACAAGATCTAGGTTAAGAGTTATTTCATGCTTTTATTATCCTTACATACATTTCTTGTTTTTCTTCCCATAGTATAAATACTTGTCTCATACATGATTGGTTTTATCTAGCTTCCAATCCAATTCCTCTAATAGAGGTTATATCTTTTTGTTATTCATTACTTGTATCCAGAGATACTTGATTTATTGAATTATTGAATTTGAGTGGAGATGTGGAATACTTATGGAATGATGACTTAATAGTAATTGATCAAATGGTTCATTAATGTGTTGAGATCTCATATGCTCACTTGTATAAGATGAATGAGACAATGATCATTAGAAAGTTATTGAGGTTTAATGACTTATGTCATAGTTGTTATTTGTTCTCCCAGGTGTCATGATCTACTTTAAATTCATCACTTTATTAACTTTGTTATTCTTAATGCAGATATAGAGATTTGGGAGTATCATATGTAATGATCAAGGTTTGTTATTAGTTGAAGAAAATTTATTTCTTCCCGTTGATACTTCTTTTAGGGTTGAGGAGATATGTACATATTCGATAAATATGTGATTACAATAATTAATTCATTTCCCACTTTTGGGTTTTGGGTTAACACTTGTTTGTATCTTTTGTGTTCTTTTGCACCTCTGTTATTTATTTGTGAAGGTTCACTTAATAGGTTCTAAATAGTTTGGAAAGATGTTGTGTGAATGGTTTATAACTTAAAGAGTTATGGTTTTACAGAACCTAGAATATTTGCTGATGAGATTATTCCATCAAGCATTTCTAGCTTGTGGAAATTAATTGATAACTTAGGGAGTTGTTGTTTTATAGAAGATCACATCTCTGTTGATGAGATGGTTCAATTATGTGTTACTCATTAGTGAAAGTGTGATCAGCATTTATGAGATTTGGATTCTCACCCCTCGTTGAGTTCTAGATACCTAATGAATTATCCCAAGTCACTTATAGACTTGAGGTTTAGGTGGTTGAGAATTTGTGTTGGTTACATCCAATTATGGTTTGTGTAACCAGATGATTTAGTTTGTAGAGATACAATGTTATAAAGATCACTCCAAATGAACTCCTGACTAGATGAACTAGACCTATTTCATCATGTCAAGTGAAACTTGGGTCACTTTGATTCGTTTAAACTTTCGCGCCAAAATTTCCCGTACTTTTAGATGCATGCTTTGAAAATGCACATATTAAATTTAGATCCTTATAACTTCCCAAACACTGGGATGTTACAATCGCTAAGGGAATTTACTCGGCACCACAGTAGAGAGAGTGTTCTACTCGGAGTTGAAGAGATCCTTTCAATGAGGTGCAACTTGGCCTATTCTCTGTTATGAAGACAAGTTTTGCTTTAAGCTGGCAGGGCCCAACGAACAAGTTCACTAGACTCTACCAGCTTCGGGGACTAATGTCGGGGGGTTACCCCCGAGTAGGGGTAAGGCAAGTGCTAAAGTGAAGGTCAAGGTGTTGTTTGACGGGTAGACGGCTACCCGGGTACTTGCTACCCGGTAGATTCTATTCGTACATAATCACTGAAGGCCAAGAGAAGATATTGAGTAAGATTATATTCGTCTGAGTAAAGAAGTTATGGTCTGAGTAGATGGACAGCAAGCCTACTCGGGCCAGAAGTCAATGGAGCCATTCTGACAAAGGATCCCGCGTATCCTGCGTCCGTACCGGCGTGCGGTTCAACTTACTAGGTATGTGATCATCCGTGACGCGGCGTGGTGACAGAGAGTTAGGCAGCCGTCCTTGTCAAGGACAGAGGGGACAGGACAGGACGGGGGTCTACACTGTGAGGCTGACAGGGTGGACAGAACCTGTCAGCCGTACGGCGCGACGACTTCTCAGCGCGAGATCCCGAAAGCATGCTCATGTCACAGTGCTTAAGTCACATCAGCTGTACTTTCCATTCGTTGTTTATTCGGCTGGGCACCAGTATATAAGGTGCCCTGCCCCCTCCTGCGCGAGGGACGGTGCCTCAGATCGCATTTATTGCTAGACACAACACTAGAGCTAGAGAGAACTGCCGAGTGGCTACTCGGCTGAGAGGCAAACTTGTACTTTGGCTACTCGGAGATTATACATACAGAGAGATAGGCAGGAGTAGGGGTGTTACCTCCACATGAGGGCCCCGAACCTGGGTAGGTTGTGTTGTTTGCCGTGTTTCTTGAGCGCGGCTACTCGCCGTGCGATCCCTCCCCAGATACCCCCAGCGTCCATCGGCCCCAACTTTAGCCATCCCGTGGCATCTGTATTCTCCACACCACGACATTCTTCATAGCCTACCATTCTTATTCACAATTGATCATATCATGAGCACCCTGATGTTGCAAGATTGCTAAGTTATACTCTTACATAAACGCCCGATGTGTTCCTTATAAAACAGGGATGCAGCCCGGCGAACTTGTTCTCACAGTGTAATATTTTATTAATGAAATGTAGACATCAAAGGAGTTCACACACTGTAGTTAGTGCCTCCTGTTTTACGTTAATCTTACTCTATTTGGGGGAACAAAATCTGCAGTTGTTTTTGGTAAATGACAATACATGCTATATTCACTTTGGGTATATGTTCATCACATCATTCTTCTAATGACATGACCCCGTTATTAACAACATCCAATGTTCATGATCAGGAAACCTTGATCATCTATTAATCTACGAGCTAGTTAAAAGAGAGACTTTACTAGGAACCATTGCTTGGTTATTAAACACATATGTATCAACGTTTCCGGTTAATACAATTCTAGCATGAGAAATAAACATTCATCATAAACAAGGAATAAGATAATAACCATTTTATTATTGCCTCTCGGGCATATTCCCTTCAGTCTCCCACTTGCACTAGAGTCAATAATCTAGTATGTAAGCACTTAACACATATGGCGTTCCAGTGTTATTATCGTGCTTCGCATGTGGCAAACATCATCAAAAAGATCTGAACTGTTCAGGTCCTATTGTATTTGCATGTTCTTTGCGTCTACACGCATCACTAATTCTCTAATGAGATGGCTTTGTATATATATAGTCAATCGGTGAAACCTTAATTCCTTAGCTTAAACCAATATCACAAACATTGTGAAAATGTAGCTTCATAGGGTTAGCATTTTTGGAAATTCACCAAGTTCCGGTGATACCTTAATTCCTCTGATTAAACTAATGGTACTAATTGTGAAAATGTATCTTCATAGTGTCAGCATTCTTGGAAATTCACCAAGTTCAATAAAGAACTCCTTGACACAAAATTCACTTATTATTAGTTGTCAACACAACGATATACTTTAGCCTTTGTTGTAGTATCTGTCACAATATTTTAATTTTGAAAATCTTTCAAATCCAGCATGGAACTTTCTTCTAGCCTATTGTGCTACCCTTGATCACGTATTTTAATTGAGATAAATCTATTTGAATATATGACAAGACTATTAGTGTAACATATTACAACTAACATTTTGTCATTACTACATAGGAAAACATATCCTTATCATTTCTAAAATGACACAAGGATCTATCCCACTGTTGTCTAATCATCATATGAATTATCCTGGTATAACATTTTATAGAATAGGACTTATCTGGTTGTGTACATAGCATGGAAACATGACTTACAAATCTCAAATTTCAATGATGCTCATCATGTGTCAAAACACTTGAATCTTGCTCAAATATTTTCCATGTGACAAGAACTCCTTCTTGTCATTTCGATATTGACTTACTTCAACATTTCATCTATGTAATTTGGCTTCAATCATATAAGGCGCTTCAATCCATCTTTTATCGATATCGATGCCCAATATCTTCTAAGCCTTTCATCAATAAGAAAATCTTAACCGTGGTAATTTAAAATACATATTTTCCAATCAACCATATGTCATCTACATAAAGTATTGGAAATATGTCATAGCGCTCCCACTTAACTTCTTGTAACTCTACAAGCATCTTTATCGTTCATGATGGAATCAAACTCTTTTGATAACTTCATTAAGGTAAAGATTTCAACTTCGTTATGCTCACTTCAACCATTGAAGCGTGCATACCTTTCTACCAACCTTTTGAATTTTACAAAATTCTGAGACTGTGTCAAGTACACATCTTTGACCAAACTTCCTCGAGAGGAGAGTTGGTTTTGTTATTCAACCTCCATATCATATGTAACTTTTGCTATAACTATCCGCAAAGACTAAGCATCACTACGGAAGATCAAAATCTTGTAGTAGTCAACTCTTTGAACTTCGTCGAAAACAACTTTTCGACGAGTACAACTTTCAAAGGATGTTAAAATCCATATCTTTGTTGCTAAATAGACCCTTTTGCTATCGTTAGGCATCATACCTATCGAAAGGACTACCAAGTCACATACTTGATATTCATACAAGGATACTATGGAGGATATAATGACTCATAGTCAGTTTTACGAAGTCAGGGCCCATCATTTGCTTCCTTTATAAGGTCCAGGTCCTTCTGTTGTCAAAATAACACTTTACTCTTAAACAACAAGTTGGTCTAAGTACAAAGTTTTAGGACTTTTGTGGTTCAGTATGCAAACTTATCCGAAGTATCTACAACACATGTAGTGTCTTCTACTTTGTCAAAATAGCAAACCCCGGAACAACTTCCAGTGCTGCGCTACTCTTGACATGATAACGAAGATTCTCTAATCTCATTGAGTTTGTACTATGCTCCCACTCACTTGTTTCGCAAAAACTACTTTCTCGAGAAATCAATCCTTTCTGATAAACAACATTTGTCTTTTGGTTCGGTGGTAGGAGAAATACCCAATGTTTTATTTGGGATAACCTTATAAACATATATTTATCCTATTTTGGTTGTAAACATTTTACACATGCCATGCATACCAAAACTTAAGAAAAAATACAATTTGAGTCACTGCCCAAAGCATATCTTATATGTTGTCAATTTCAACGGATCATGATGGTGCTCTTTTCAGTGTAAAAGCGGTCGTCCTTGATGTATAAACTACAAAATTATAATGGAAATTTTATTAATCTTACCATGTCCAACAAGGTTTGATTTTGTTTCTTGAATACTCCAAACTAATGTGGGGTATTCTAGAAGTATAAGTTGTGGAACAGTTCTGCAACTTCTTAGATGTTTTGCTAAACTTGTAACTCAAACTTTATCCTTTATGATCCAATCATAAATACTTGATTATCTTGTTACAATGATTTTTACTTCATATTTACAACCAATTGAACCAATTCAAAATGTCAAACTCCGTTCTCTTTAAATAGATATACTCACATATCTACTCAAATCATCGACGAAATTTTATGAAGGAAAAATTAATACACCATACATGACTACACATAATGGACTATATACATCAATATGTATAATCTCCACTAAATTAGTCGTCCATTATACTTTGTCCTATGAACGGAATTTTAGTCATCTTTTTTGGAAGTCCATCAACATGGAGTTCCTTCATGTTTTCCTTTCCGATATGAACTAAAATGGTGGTGTCACAATTTAAGTGAAACTCTTTTACGTCTTGCAACGTTTAGCATTTAGTTTTATAGATGTTTACTTTACCAACATGATTTATATTAACATATCCATCAATTATGGAATATGGTCATAGTTTGAACAATTTCATTTCTTTTCACAAAAGACTAGAAAAAAATAACAAATTATTAAGTTCTTAAAATAAATCTTGAATGTTTGGTTTGATACGACAATGAACACAATAACACTTTATTTATGTTCTTGTCATAATCAATTCCACATCTATTACTAGTTCCTTTTAGGCCCTTGTATTTCTTGCATCGCATTGCTTTGTATGACAACTCATACCAACAATGTGGTATCAAAATACCCAAAAAATACTTTGTTAACTAGTAATACATATATAACCTGTATATCAAGCATATACTCCTGAGCTGAACTTTCCAGTTATCTTCTTTTTCTGCCATATATCTTTTGTAATTCTATTTTCAATATTCCCTTTCCTTTATATAAGAATCATTCAACATCAAACAATGCTAGTCGTACTAGCTCATTTTCTTTGGCGTGTTAGTCATATACTATCACCCATTGAGTCATACTTTGAATTTGACTGTTCTACTAATATCACCATATTACTAGTATTCTTATAGATTCCACTCTTAGCAATCTCTAAGTAAGGTAAACGAATTTACCCATACTTTTAATCCACCCCATCATAACAATTTTATGATTAAGCTACTATAGCTCAAAGGAAGGAATTTAGAGCATAATTTTTAGCGCCCAACTTCTTGGAATATTCAAACACCTAGCGTCTTCAACCATTGCATATATTCAGATAATATAAGCAAAGATTGTCACGCTAAATTATACTCAGTCATGTTGCCACAAATAAGTTTCTAGATATCAATATATCTTTCACTTGATTGTTTCTGAAAACAACTCTTTTCAGTTCCTAAATCACCTTGATCAACAAAACATTCTTTTGAGGATAAAGTAATATGGAAGCAACCATGACTTTGGATTCTAAGTAGAAATTATTTGCTCTCTAGATAAATCAATCATTAACCATATGGAGCTAGGTAGCAAATACCAAAAATCTACAATAGGACTCAATTTTAAATTTCACTAATACGGTACCAATCTTAAATGATTTTTACCAGATCATAACAATTATATCTCAATTTATAATCTAAGTGTAAGGTAGTTATGCTGGATGCCAATGAATAATACAATTTGTGAAAATTCACTTTGATTGGTTGTTCATGATAAATAAGTTCAAGTTAATTCAAAATTATGCCATGAACTCCCACTAAAAAAGAACATCCCTCTTAGCCGTCTTTAGTGATTACATGAGCCAAATTCACTACACCAAAACCGATCATCACGTGAGATGATATAGCTTCAAAGGAGAACATCGACATGTTCATCATATCATCCATATGACTCATGCTTTACCTTTTGGTTACGTGTTCCGAGGCCATGTATGTACATGCTAGGCTCGCCAAGTAGAACAGTAGTATTGCGTGTGTTTCAAGGCCATGTATGTACATGCTAGGCTTGAAAACACCCGTTGTATGCGACCGTTGAGTCTGTCACACCCGATCATCACGTGGTGTCTCGAAACGACGAACTTTCTTAACGGTGCATAATTAGGGAAGAACACATTATTATCTTGATATTAAGTGAGAGGGATCATCTTATAATGCTACCGTCGCTATCTAAGCAAAACAAGATGCATAAAAGGATTAACATCACAGACATCACATGTAAGGATAACGTGATATGATATGGTCCTTCTTGCACTTGATCTTCATCATGTGCATCATGGTATGATCTCCATCATTCCACCGGCTTGGTACCAAGTACCATGGTACCCCAATCTTGATTGTCCATCAATAATAAGACAACCATATGGATACCTTCCGGCATATCAATAATTTACAAAAGAGATCGTCTCATAATAAAATTTGTAATATTGACCATATCACATCACATGCCCAGCAAAAACTAGTTAGACGCTTCTAATTTATTTTTGCATATTTTACGTGGCTTAGGGCTTTCGAGGATAGAACCGTTCATACCTACGAAAATAAACCACAACATTGATAAACACATTTTTAACAACCAGTCGTATTAGATCTTAACTATAGTAGGAGAAACAGACACCCGCAAGCCACTTATGCAATACAAGTTGCATGTCAATTGTGGAACAAGTCTCATGTACGTGGACATGTAAGGTTAGTCCGGGCCGCTTCATCCCACTATGCCACTAAGATCATAAAATAATCAAGGAAGTAATAACATGATCATCAACACCCACATACACCTATGTGTTCTACCCGTACAAAACATCTACGCATAGATCCGGCTCTGATACCACTGAAGGGGTCGTTGCATAGAAAACAAAAAAATTCCTACGCGAGAGACGCCCGAAAGGCCAAGATCTAATCTAGGAGACGAAGTGCAACGGGCAAAGAGAGGGTTAAGGAGAACACATACCCTCGAAGACACAAAGCATTACGAGATCAAATTTCGTAGTCGTAGTTGTACTCACACCGATCCCGATAGCGAGAAGATGTGCACCACAATCCGGCGGTGCCTCCGTGATCGGTCACACATACGGTTGATGACGACCTCTGTTACCTAGATCCAGCGGGGCACGGAAGTAGATGATCCATCGTAACTCCAGCAGCATGACGGCGTGGTGTTGAAGAAGAATCCCACGGTCAGGGCTTCGCCAAACCGGAGACCATGGAATTGAGCAGCGGGTGGAGAAGAAATGAGGTGGGCAAGTGTGTGAGAGAAGAGGAGCTCTCACCCTCCTTTTACAGGGAGGGGGAGGCAGCCCAAGAGGGGGTGCGGCCAGCCATGGTGGTGCCCCTACCTCTTCCCTCTTCATGTGAGTGGAAGCTCCACTCACACCCACTCATGCTCCCATTATTTTCCACTTGGAAAATCCAAAGGTTTTCTTTTAATAAACAAATAAAACATTTTTTCTTTATTTATATTTGTTAATTCCATTAACAAACATTTTCATATAGCACCTTGAATCATTTGTTAATTCTATTAAACACCATTCTACGAAAAACACCTTGAACTATTTCAATTTTCCCCAAAACAATTTCGGTGCTGCCCAAAATATTCTTTGATATTCCGTATCCTCTCAAGCGCGTCATCGAACCTTAATTGTGTCACCCTACGGTTCGCGAATAAGATAGACATGATCGAGACTCCTCTCCGATCAATAATCAACAGCGGGATCTGGAGATCCGTGATGACTCCTATATATTCAACGCTGACTCTCGTGATCGTGTGAACCAACAACGTCGTGAACTATTCCCTTTGTCTCGCGATATTTTACTTGTACGAGATTCGATCATTTTGTATCAACCATACCTTTTTCAATCTCGTTGCCGACAAGTACTATTTTCTCGTTTCCGTGATATAACATCCTTGTGATCATATCACGTGCTTGCAAGCCATGTCGATGTGATATCACCGAGAGGGCCCAGAGTATATCTCTCCGTTATTTTGGATGGACAAATCCCACTCTTGATCCATGATCCTCAACTAATACTTTCCGAATACCTAACGGCACCTTTATAGTCACCCTGTTATGGTGTGACGTTTCATGACATCAAAGCACCCTTCCGGTATCACTGATTGACATGATCTCATGGTCTAAGGAATAAGTTACTTCGTATGTTTGATATAACAATGTAAACTTAATGACTTGATCGCATTTCTATATTTACTTTGGGTATATGTTCGTCACATCATTCTTCTAATGACATGACCCCGTTCTTAACAACATCCAATGTTCATGATCAGGAAACCTTGATCATCTATTAATCAACGAGCTAGTTAAAAGAGAGGCTTTACTAGGAACCATTGTTTGTTTATTAAACACACATGTATCAACGTTTCCGGTTAATACGGTTCTAACATGAGAAATAAATATTCATCATAAATAAGGAATAAGATAATAACCATTTTATTATTGCCTATCGGGCATATTCCCTTCACTGTTATAGTTGATTCTTATTATATGTTGATTGGAATGCCATTGGCCACTTGAAATGTGGTGTGGAGTCACTTTGAGTATGGAAAAATACCATATGATATATTGGAACTTGTTAAGCACCATGCCAAAGGAAGCCATGCTATGTGTCTGTTTAAATAGATTTCTTGACAGTAGTATATATGCCGCTATGTATGGAGTAGGTGTCATGACCTGACAAAAAAGAAACTTTCATTCTTCAGGGCCGAATTGTTCCCGGTAAAAATTTCACGGTAACAAAATCAAATGTAGCTTAGAATAGCATGACTCTTAATAGTCATGACCCGACAATAAAGCAACTCTAATTCTTTAGGATAGCAGTGTTCCTGGTAAAATCATATATTGCAGTAACAAAACCGAATGTAGCTTAGAATAGCATGGGGGTGAGAAATCCTGACTGCCTTTGCTATCATCCAAAATTAGTAGGGTTTAGCTATCGTGTTTGATATTCATAAGATCCATTTAGTTTGTTTGTAGATTAGATTTACATTTGTTAAAAGGATAGTGGTCCCACGTGAGACAAACTATCATCTTGGTAATGGAATCAATTGTTATGGACAAAATGACATATAAATTATTCCTATCGCATGTTGTTACATTGCGAAAAATACGTTGCCTGTTGCAGCGCACGGATATTTTGCTAGTATATCTATAAATTGTACCGAACACATCTTTCAAGATGGTTGGTACCTTTCTTTTCTATACCATTTATTTATCTGTGCGTACCATCCGACTCCTTCACAATAAAAATTCTAGTTGGACCGAGTAGCCCATTACACTTCATCATGGCTGATTTTCAAAGGCACAAAAAAATGCCTTAAAAAATAACTAAAGTGCCTCAAATAATCATAAAAGACATTTTGGAAAATGCCACATCAAATCAGGTAGAAAAAGATCATTTAAGGCACAAGTAAGTAAATAGTGTTGAACAATTAGGCATAATTTCCACGATCAATTCCAGAATATAGACCATGACAAAGACATCTATTAACATGTGGAATTCGAACATACTAGATGAAGTACACAACATGAATAACAGCAACACGATCTTCTTAAACATGTAAACAGTAGACATATTAAACAGACAGATTGGGACACAGATTCCATACCGATCGTTGTTGATGACAACATTGGCGATGACGGGTCGGAGTAGACAACGCTTGAGGCGGCGGTACGCATCACCGCCTGACTTGCTAGGCAGACGAGCCGTCGTGGAAGCAGCGAGCAGTCGTGCGAAGCGCTTCCCAAAAACCTAATTCCCTCTCTCCCGTACATTATCACAAAGGCAACTGATTCCGGAGACCTGCTCTCCCGTTCGTCGGTGGACGCCGGTGCTCGGGATGGAGTAAACTACGGTGGCGGCGCAAGGAACGAGGTGTGGCAAACCTAGATTGGTTTCGGTGTGTGTACATCGCGCACGACGCGCGTCTTTTATAGTGCGGTTGGGAAACCCCTAACGTGTGCGACGTGGGAGGACCACGCCGCACATCCGAGTCGTTTGCAGCACGCGATACGGGAGCGACCCGAACCGCCTCAGCTGTGACGCGTCCGTCACGACTACGCAATCGGTTTTCCAAAACAGAAAAATAAAGACAAGTATTGTCTCGGCTCGAGGCTCGATTCACGAAACGAGATCGCGATGTGTTGAGCCGAGACGAGCGAGCGGCGGCGGCGGAGGAGGAGTGCGCGAGAGGCTCTCTTCTTCTCACTCACATACAATCACTACAACAATCCACCTTATAAGGTGGTGTGCAACTCCTCAAACTTCCAATGTGGGCCTAAACTTCCCACTCCCACCACTCACTTGTATACATGGGCCATTTTGAGATTTCAGGATTTGTTTATTGGGCTACCCATATATGGGCCCAATATTTCAGCACACACATATGGGTCAAAATATTTCAGCAATCCCCCAACAGATCTCAAATACCCATTTGAAGATTTTCCAATCCTCGCTACTTGTTTATATACTAGTGTTTCAGCAGAGACTGTTAAGTTGAACTTCCGCCTAGAGCCTTAAGCTACATCTATCAGCAACTTGAACAATGGATTATACCTTGAATTGCAAGTTTTGTGCCAACAGACTGTGACGTTTACATCCGGACTCACATAGGTGTGTTATTTCAAGAATGATCTATAGAACAACATCTTTGCTATGAAAAGCCAACATAAACGCATTAAGGCATGTTGCAACCCTT
Source organism: Alopecurus myosuroides (assembly GCA_028641055.1). NCBI lineage: Eukaryota > Viridiplantae > Streptophyta > Magnoliopsida > Poales > Poaceae > Alopecurus > Alopecurus myosuroides. The sequence continues at coordinate 430,321,819 of CM054060.1, forward strand.
CCTTATAACTCTTTGAGAGTTATGCATCACCACTTAAAGAAGGTTTATCAAATACTCTTCTCAGTTAAATCACTAGTTTGTTCTTGCCAGGTCCTAATTTACGGGATCTCCGATCACATAGGTTGGGTTACCACTATGGTGTAACACTGACGGGTCTCATACCCATCTTCCTCGATGCACTATCTATCACATTACGTGATAATCCCTTCGTAAAGGGATCTGCCAGGTTTTTGTCTCTTTGAATATACGTAACAGTAATTACTCCAGAGTTTCTCAATTTCCTGACATACTTCAAACGTGTTTTGACGTGTCTTGATGACTTTGCATTGTCCTTAGAACTGGTCACCTTGGCAATCACCATTTTATTGTCACGGTTCATAAGGATGGCCGGTAATGGTTTCTCAACCACCGGCAAGTCCATCAAGAGCTCACACAGCCATTCTGCCTCAACAGTGGTTGTATCTAAAGTAGTAAGTTTTGCTTCCATGGTTGACCTCGTCAATATGGTCTGTTTACAAGACCTCCATGACACTGCGCCACCTCCAAGAAGAAATGCATATCCACTTGTGGCGTAGAGCTCATCTACATCTGAAATCCGGTTGGAGTCACTATATCCCTCAAGCACAGCAGAGTGCCCTGAATAATGAATCCCATAGCTCATAGTACCATTCAGATAGCGCATGACCCTTTCAAGTGCATGCCAATGATCATTGCCCGGGTTTGACATGAACCTGCTCAATTTGCTCACAACAAAAGAGATATCAGGCCTCGTTGCACTCGCAAGGTACATGAGTGAACCGATTATTTGAGAGTATCTCAATTCATCTCTCATAGTCCTCTTGTTCTTTCGAAGCGTCACACTGGGATCATAAGGTGTTGGAGAGGGTTTGCTATCAATAAAGCCGAAACAGTCAAGGCCTTCTCAACATAGTGTCATTGTGTCAACGTAATCCCACTTTCATTCTTAATAACCTTAATGTTTAGAATTACATCAGCTTCTCTCAGATTTTTGCATATCAAAACACTTTGATAGAAAAGACTTGACCTCATTTATCACAATTATGCTAGTACCCAAAATCAGTATGTCGTCAACATACAAGCATAATATAACACTATCGCCCCCACCATGGCGGTAGTATACACACCTATCAGTCTCATTAATGACAAAGCCCGCAGAATTTAAAGTTATGTCAAACTTCTCATGACATTGCTTAGGTGCTTGCTTCAGTCCATACAACGATTTTACCAATTTGCACACCTTTCTCTCTTCACCTTTTACCACAAACTCATCAGGCTGATCCATATAGATTTCCTCTTCCAACTCTATGTTAATGAAAGTTGTCTTTACGTCCATTTGATGAACGATAAGACCATAAGAGGCAGCCAGGGAGAGTAGTACATGGATTGATGTAGACGTTTGCCCGATCTTTCACCGCAAGAACCACCGAGATAACCATTCTCCCAATCACGTGAGCGATACACGTAACCTGAAGAACGTGGATAGATTTAGGCGAGAAACGCACGAACCCTCTTGGCAGATCAAGGAACACTCGCACCTTTATTTCACACCAAGCTCGACAACTCTAGGCAGATTCAAGAGCCCCCTAGCCACGCACGACCCCCCTTGGCAGATCCAAGAACACTCACACCTTTAATTGCAAAGATAACTGACGAACGTCCGAGACGTCGTCTACACGCTGATCCCCTAGGGACGGTGGTAACCTGAAACTTTTAGTTTTACATAATTTTCAACCTGTCTAAAATCCTAGGCCTTGGCTCTCTTTATATAAGAGGCCAATCGCTAGTCGGTTGGACAGACCCAAACCGACTCCTAACCTAATTGGACTCAAACTGGATACAAACCGGCCCATTTAGAAGGCTCGACCACAACATGCGGCTCGCAGGCCTTAGACATTATACATCGTGGTTTATTATCCTAGTGTGCTAACATGTAGATGCCCGTATCTTCCTCCCCTTCTTCGAAAGGCGTTGTCCTCAACGCCAGAAGGTCTTCTCCGGCGCTTGTGGCGTCAAATTATCAAACCGCCACGCTTCTACATCCTCAAGTCTTGTTGGCCTGCCACTCCACATCCTCCCTCTCGACTAGATAGACTTGTTCTTGCTGCCCTTTATGTTTGGCACCGCCAACCAGATTTAGACACACAACTTTCGGACTGCAAATGAAAACGCACCATACAAACCACCCCAAACGCAGCAGGACAGACTCATGTACCCCAAGAGTCCAAATAAGCTGAATACGCCCACAGATACAATCTGAAATAGTGGAGGTCAACTGACTGCATCACCCAAGACAAACAGGACAGATTCCGGCATCCCATGAATCCAAATGAATCAAGTTTACCGCCTATGAAAATATAAACAGTGTCTCTTTTTATTTGGTTCTATTCCTTCTTTCTGTCCTTGCACAAAATATGTACGAAACCGTGTAATTCCGAATAGCATAGCAAATATGTGCAGCACTTGAACTTTGGCAACAAGCCAACCAAACTGACCTGAACCGTCCATATCACGTAATGCCTCTCCATTTTTTTTCCGCGTATGTAAAAAAATCATCAAACCAGGACACACACCCAAACGTGAGTAGCTCTTATTTTTAATGCTTGGACAATGGACGTCCGTGTACTTCTAATCTTTCATTTGATCTCTTTCGTCGGTTCTTTCATTTCCCAGTCTGAATGGCACGTAGGATATAAACAATCTTGAATCCCTGATCCGACCTGCTACCAAAAAGAACGCACTCCATTTTTTTTGGAAAATGCTTGTTTTAGGGGGACCTATCGCGCGCTCCCGTAGGTCCCTTCGCGAGCCGTTCGATCGAACTTCATCCGACGGTTCCCGACAAGTTGTTGTGACGTTACGCCGCGCCGCTCACTTTTGTTTCGACCCAACGTCGCGCACCCTGAAACTTTCATTGCCACCTCGTTTGTCTCCCCGTGCCATCCGCGGAGGTGTGCCTGGCGACGCGGAGGCGACGCAAAGGCGACGGCGATTCGCTCCGACCGCGAGGGTGGCGGCGTGTGGAGTTCGTTCCTCGCCGTCGAGGGTGCGCTCTCAGAACAGGTCACCCTCTGCTCCCGCTTCTCCTCTCTCCCGCTTGTGCTTGTCCGCTCCTCTAGCTCAACATCCCAAAGTAGGTAGTCAGACCTATCCATTTCCGGCGATTCGCTCCGACCGTGAGGGTGGGCGTGTGGAGTTCATTCCTCGCCGTCGAGGGTGCGCTCGCAGAACAGGTCACCCTCTGCTCCTTCTTCTCCTCTCTCCCGCTTGTGCTTGTCCGCTCCTCTAGCTCAACGGCCCAAAGTAGGTAGCCATATCTATCCATTTCCGGCGACCGTGTAGATTAAATTCCAGAGGCGAACCCGCACGGTTTGTAGTGTTCTAGGGTTCATTCCGGCGACCGGTACCTCAATCTGTGTGGTTATTTGTTCCAGATCTAGTTGTTTTGCCTAGGGTTTGTGGATCGAAGTAGCTTTTTGGTTGATATTCAGACCGATGCCACTAGTTTTCCGGATATAGCTTGTTGTTGTAACGATTTTAATTATTTGTTTCATTTGGTGTGTTGGTTTGGTACATGACATGTGAAGTGTGCTTTTTTTTATTTTGTTTCAAGTGCACAAATCCCTTGTTGTTACTACGAAATGTATTATGCATGTTTAATTCTATACTTTTGATGCAGAGTTTTTGTGTCTATGTTACATTTTCTCCTTTTTGCACCTCCGCTACATGATATGCACCATGTTTGTTGTTTTTTCTATTGCTTGTTGTAACAACTATCTCACCATCAACGTTGTATTCACCATTTGTTTTCTGTTTTGTTACATGTGATGCAACTATGTTCATATATATTGCTACTGAAGTTTAATTTGTTTTTCGGTTTTTGTATTTGTGTATTCTTGTTTCCTTTTGTAGAGTTGTACACCATGGGATCAAAGGAACCTGTCTTTCAGATGCGTTTTGCAGCTAAGCGGTTGCGTCGTGTCATTGACGAAGACATGAGTGATGGGAAGATGAATATAATTGGTAGGAGTGCCTTCAAGGACCTGCTAGATGTTTCTGCCTTTGGAGCCCCCATGGAACTGATTGAATTTGTTGCTATGCACACAAATTACAAGCTCCGTGAGTTCAGATTCAAAAACAAGACCATAATTTTTACCCGAGCAATGGTGAAGAAGGTTCGCGGTGTCCCTTCTGGCGACAGACCGATGGATTTGCTGAAGAGGAGTATGCAGTCCGATCTCCGGGATATGTTCAAGAACGACAAAGGCCGTACATCTTTAGCCAAGGCAATTGAAGTGCTCAAGTTTTGTGACGATATAGATGAAGAAACAGTTATCAGGAGCTTTGGTCTCATTGCCTTTGGGACCGTCCTTTGTCCTGGCACCGGAAACATGGTTACGTGTGAATTTCTCGGCAGCATGATGGACGTTCATGCGATTGATCAGTATGATGTTGATGAGTATATACTTGCTGAGATTATGAAGGAAGTTGAGGTATTACAGTTGAAGATGAAAAGGCGTTCTGAACTAGATGCTTCTAGCATTCAATGGATTGGAAAATGCCTTCCCGCACTTGCGGTATGCATCCTTGTTTGCCTTTTACAGCATTTTTTATGTTGTCTTGCACTCTTGCTTGCGTCATTTGCTGCTATGTTTTTTGCATAGACTAATATTGTTTTCATGTTTTTCATGATAGATCATTTACATGGATCACCTCAGCTTCCCTCCACTGCCTCCTAGCGAGCATAGCATCAATTATGGGACACCAAGGGTTTGTTTTGTCCGCGATGTTGACTTTGCTCTTGTAGTGGAGATTGACAAGAACAAGCTAAGCCTCGGCCCTGCTGCTTTTGGGATGCGTCCAGTAAGTACTTTTCTTTCTTCACCCTATCTCCTCTTTGTTTTGTTCTTCGTCGGGTTGTTTTTTCAGTTCCATGTTTCGTTGCAGCAGCTAACCATTTTGTTTGATGCTTACTTTTTAGTTTGATTTTCTTCATGTTGTTTCGTAGCTTCTGAAAATTCATCACATAGTGTATGTTGATGCTCCGGCTGTTGGTACTGTAAACGCCTCCAAGTGGGAATTCAGGACGAGGCTGTTGTGGAAGAATCTGAGGTAATCCCCTCAGCTTGTCTCAACGAGTGGCTCCAAAAGGCAATGCCAAGCAGCCAGGATTTGGAGGTGAATACTTCGTGTTTCTTTTGGTTTCTACCTTTTTGCATTTGGTTGTTGCAAACATTATTTTTATTGTATATGTTATTGTGTATATATGCAACAATAGTTGTTGTTATTTGTTGTAATACCTACATTGTAGTGTAGTGTCCCCATTTTCAGTTGTTTATGTGTAGTTCTGGTTTGTGCATATTTTGTGTGTTTCTTTGCGGGTTTTTTTCATGCAATTTTATTGCATCTCAATTGTCCGTACACTTGTCAATAAATTTTTATTTTTTTCTTGTGTGTGTTTTTGCAGGTGCCTCCACACTTGTCTTCAATATACAATAAGCATAAGGGATTGTTTGCTGTTGAGATTGACGAGGCTTGCGTTACTTTTGGGAATGTTGTGAAGACTATACAGGGTAAACGGATGGCATCACTTCTTATGGATGTCCATGCTGCAAGCACAGCCGATGCGAGGTTCACAATCCCCTACCCCATGGTACTGGTGAAACTTCAGAATTTGGAGCATCTCAGAATCAGCCAGCAAAGGATAATGTAGCCCCGGAAGTTATTGCACCGCAGCTGTAACATCCCAAATCTTATATTTGGAATGTTTTGCATTTAGAGCATATGCATAGCATGGCATGTTTCGAAAATTTGCATTTGGTTTGTTGCATTCGAAACCCTAAATTTAAATCATGTTTAAAGAGAATCATTTTCCCTCTATAAGGCCATATAGGCCAATGTATTTTATTATTTTTATCTATCCTAAAAATCCCCTTCTAAATAACCTAGATAGACAGGTTTTCAAATTTCAAAATTTTCAAAATTTGTTTCAGCATTTTTGGAGTTATATTTTAAAAGTTATAAAGGTTTTGGTTTTTGTATAAAAAAAAAACAGTCGAGCGGGCCGACCAAGCCAACCCAACGCGCGCGCAGCGCGCAGCGCGTGGGCCAGCCCAGCCAGCCCGGCCCAGCCAGCCGCCCCGTCACGGAAGCGATCGAACAAAAAAAAAAAAAACGAAACGCGTCGCCGACGCGTGGGCCCCGCTGCTGACGTCAGGGCTGACGTCAGCCCTCGCCGGAACCCCGCCCGAATCGGAGACGGCAACCGCCGCCGCCGCGGTTTCCGCGGCCGAAACGGCCACCGCCCCCTCGCCCACGCCACACCCTCGGCCCCCTATAAGTACCGCCGCCCCCCCCCCCCCCCCCGCCTCGACTTCCACACCAGCCACCGCCGCCACCCTCGGAGACCGCGCGCCGCCGCCGTCTTCCACCGCCGCCGCACAGCCGAGCTCGCCGCCGCCGTTTCCCGCCCCCATAGCCACCGCCGCCGCCACCAACGAGTCCGCGCCGGCGAGAGGAGCTCGCCGGTGACCTCGCCGCCACCGGAGACCGCCCCCAACGCCGCCGCCGTCGACATCCGTGCCGCCGCCCGCCGGTGAGCCCCCGATGCGACGGCTCCGATCCGATCTGACCGACCGGTCAACGCGGCTGACGTCACGCTGACGTCATGCCTGCGTCAGCCGGTCTATTTTCAGTCAATTCCGATTATTTTCCGTATTAAAAATTCCAGATTTTGCCTAAATTTTGTAAAATCAATAACTTTAGTTCTGTAACTCCGTTTTGCGCGTTTAATATACCAAATGAAAGAGAAAAATGAGATCTATCTATACACGCAATCAAATCCATATTTAGATCTATATTTATTTTCTGTTTTCAATTATACTTTCTGAGCTATTTAAATCATATAAAATCAACCGTAACTCGAAATTCATCGATTCTTCTTTGTATGGTCTTGTTTTGATTAGATATATTCAGGAAAAATATCATCAACTTGTGTAGATGCTTAATTCAATTTAGATCTCACATGTTCTTAATCTAGCACTATTAGATCATTAAAATTGTTTTAATTAATTGCCTTGCAACAAAAACACTATCCTTGCATCATGCATGTCAATAATAATCAGAGAACAATATTAGATCTATTCTTGCACCATTAAGATTTCATGCATACATGTGTTGCATCTTGTTGTTCTATTGCTTACGTTTGTCGATTACAACGTGTAGATTACAACGATTTCAACGACTGTGGTTGGGAGGAGTGTACGAACAGCTGCTCGTGTTGCCAAGGCAAGTGACACACATGAACCCATTATTTTACTATATGCATTAGAGTTTTATAGTAGTTATGCATGAGTAGGAGTTGAGTGTTATAGCTATGCTAGTTATTATTAGAGATCGCTCCATTAACACCCAGATGGAGTAATCACATGTTACCCTAGATTGTAGCATCCTTATGGTAGGCAAACATCGTAGTTGTAGATTGCTTAGCCATGCTCTAGGTATCCGTGGATGGGATCATTATCATGTTATGATGAAAATTGTTATTTTAATTGCCTATGAAAACAACATGATAATTAATTAACCACTGGGCGGATTGCTAGAGAGTCATCAGAGTACAAAGTTTGGTGGGGACCGCCGCCCAGTATTCTGAGATCATGTTTACTTTCTTTATGTAGTTGTTATTTTCGTGCAACCATGTTTCATATTAGTATGGGCTAGACATAGATTGGAGGTTGTGGTGACTCGAACCCAACGTGTCCAGAGATGTAGATTAGTGATAGGTTGGTCCGGCTCGTGGTGGGTTTGGGGATCTACTCCTTATGATTTATGGCTTGATCTTCTTTCCTTCTGTGGTACTACTTGGTGTATCACGGTTTTTGGGGTCGATTAGGCAACATGGGTAAAGGGCACAAACCTCGCGAGGGTTAAAACTAAGATCTTAGCCGTGTTCCATTGGTTAGGAACAATTCAACAACTAGATGGGAAACATGACATATCTCGTTCATCTCGTTTTCTTAATTATTAATAATTTGACTATGGGTTATTGGAGAAGTGCCTGATGGTGTTTCAGCGCGCTAATCCAAAGGGTAGGAGCATCTTGGTATCAACCAAGGTGTCCAATTATTTAGGAGCACTTTGCTATCAACCAAAGTGTCCAGAATATGTGCAAAACTAATTTATTATCAAATGATAGGACAAATGCATTTATGCAAATAGCCTTGAAACTCCACCAGCCAAATATGCATGTAGATTAGCACTTGCCAGTTATATACCACCATAGTGTCACTTGGCATCATTGCTCAGAATGATCTGACCTCCTTTTGGGGGCTGCATATTCCAACGTGCAGGTTATTCGGATTCGGAATAGCTTTTCGTAGGTTTTCGAGGCTTCACATCAACCTTTGTTCGCCTGTGGCTTACAAACAAGAAGATGGAGGTCTACCGCTGTTTTGCTGTGTGATTAATAAATATTTGAGCTAGCACTCCGCTATGCAGATTGTAATAAACTACTTTACTCTGGATACATTCGATAGTTTTCAATACATTTGTTTACTTTGAATACTATCTATGTCGTGTGTGCTGGTGAACGGTCCAGGGGCCAGTACTACACACAAAAGTATAGCTCGTGATGGGCTGTACTACTACAGATGGTATCAGAGCAAATGTTGACTGTAGGCTCGAAAACCTAAGATTGGAATAGGAAGCCATAGGATGAAAATTTTACTTTACTTTCCCTCTATACATTCATTACCTTTCGTCTCATACCACTTGTCTTTGCTAACTTCCACTCTTTCCTCTCTATAGATGAGTACCGAAGAAGGAGTCTACCATGTGGAGGAGAACTCGGACGTGGAATTCGAGAACGAGCTTGCATACTTAACCAAGATGCTGGGGTTCTTCCTGCCAAAGATTGAGGGCTACAAGATGGATAGCAACGTACCCAGAGGCAAGCGGTGGAACCTCACAACCACCATTGTGGTGAGTATTGTGAATGGTATCGCCAACGTCCTCACCTACAAGGACAACTACTCCAGCTGGGAAGAAGGACTAGTCGGCGCCATGAAGTATGCACTGGCGCGGCTGAACTATGACTACCGCGACCAGATTTCCGAAGATTCCATCTATAGGGATTTTGGGAAGAGGAGTGAAGATGGGAAGGTCATGGTGAGCCACGATCCGGACAAGACCAGAATGCAGAAGCACATAGAGGATATGGAGTCTTATAGTGCTGGAATGGTGGATCGTGCTCGCAAGAACTTGACAGAGAGTGAGGAGGCAAGGGCCACCATCTACCACCAAGCAAATGAGATCGCCACACTCAAAGCCCAGATGGATGCTCTCAACGCCCAGATGGACGGCCTCAAGATCCAAGTTGAGAAGCTCAAGTCTAGTGACACTAGACTCACCATGGAGCTAGTGGAGAAGGATCACCTACTCACAAGGCATGGGATTAGCGTGGACATACCTGAGGAGCTCCTTCGCCCACCTCCACTACCACTACCACCTATTCGCATGGACATCAAGAAGAGCTGTGATGAGGAGGTCAAAGAGGAAGACCCTGAAGAAGAGGAAGAAGATCCAGAGGAGGTGGAAGATGAGAAGGATGAAGAAGACACGGATGACGAGGACTATGACGTGCAGGAGGATCGTAAGAGGAAGAAGGGAGGAAAGTCTCCAAGTATCAAGCGCTCCCGGAAGTAGATAGTTAAGCCCACCATTAGTCTTCGTTAGGAAATAAATCGTGATAGGTTTGACCATACCAAAAGTTGTGGTATGGCAATATTAGTTCGAGTATTTTCAATAAGTTTTGTAAACATTAAGTACCTCAAATTTCGCAGGAATTTTAGGCCTATTTTCAAAAAGCTATAAATAGTGTTTGATTGATTTGTTTGATGATTGCTAAGTGTTGCTTGTATCATATATAGTATGGGTAGCTATTCTCCTTAGTCCTATCTATCTAAACTCGTCTATGCTAACCTTTAGATGGCTCCCCGTCGCGACACCAGCCGCAACAACGAGGAAGAGGAGAATAACAACAACAACAACAACATGGAGAATGCCTTGACTCAGCTAGCCCAGCTGATGACCCAGTACATCACCCACAACAACAACAATCCTCCACCACCACCACCACAGGTGGACATGCTCACTCGTTTCCTGAGGTTGAGGCCGGAGAAGTTCTCTAGTGCATCTGAGCCCATGCTTGCTCTTGATTGGCTGCGTTCTGTGAGCAAGGATCTAGTGACTATTGGTTGCAATGAGGAAGAGAAAGTGAGGTTTGCCGCTCACTTACTGGAAGGACAAGCTGCTTCGTGGTGGGATAACTATCAGATTACCCACCCCATTGAGGAGGTCACCTGGGAGATGTTCCAAGAGGGATTTCGCAACGCCCATGTCTCATCTGGAGTGATGAGTCTCAAGAGGAGGGAGTTCCGCAACCTGCGCCAGTACCATCGCTCAGTTACTGAGTACATAGATGAGTTTAGCAACTTAGCTCGCTATGCACCAGAGGATGTGGACACCGATGCTAAGAGGCGCGAGAAGTTCCTCGATGGACTCAATGATGAGCTGGCCATTCAACTGTCAGTGGTTCATATCACTAACTTCCAGTCACTCATTGACAAGGCCATCATACTGGAGGGCAAACACAAGCAGGCTGAGAAGCGCAAGAGGAAACACATGGGAGGAAACCACAACTCAGGCACACACCAGAGGATACGCACTCACCAGGACAACGGTGGAAACTCGGGGCAGCACAGGACTGGAGGAAATGGGCACAACCATCGTGGAGGCCATCAGCACAATGGGGGGAATGGTCACAACAATAGTGGCTACAGAGGCAACAACCAGTACCAGGGAGGCAACGGACAGAACCGCAACCACAACCACACCTTCAGGAAGGACCTTAGTCAGGTGCAATGCTTTAAATGCAAGAAGACGGGACACTTCGCCGACCGGTGCACGGAGGAGAAGGCCGTAGAAGGAACCAAGGCCAACACGACCCAGAAGGCAACCATTAACCACGTGAACGTGGAGGAGGTGCAAGCTGAACCAGACCTCGTGCTCGGTAAGTTCTTGGTTAATACTTACCTTGCACTTGTACTATTTGATACTGGAGCATCGCATTCATTCATATCAAAGGCATTTGTGGATAGAAATAAGCTAGCTACTGAGATTCTTAAGAGATCTATTAGAATTAGCTCTCCGGGAGGGGAAATGCTATCAACCCAGGGGTGTCGCCTACTAGCCTTATCTATAGGATCACACACTTTCCCCACAGACCTCATAGTGTTGGATTCACAAGGTTTAGATGTGATTATTGGAATGGATTGGATGGCAAGGTATGAAGGTCAGATAGACTGTGCCAAGAGAACAATCACACTCACGACACCTGAAGGAAGAAGGATCAGATATAGGTCCACTCACGATCTTAAGGATATCAAGCTGAATTCTCTTAAGGGGGTTAGCCTAGAGGATGTACCTATAGTGAAGGAATACCCCGACGTGTTTCCGGAAGAACTACCAGGAATGCCACCTGATAGAGACATCGAGTTTGTCATAGACTTGATACCGGGAACAGGACCTATAGCTAAGAGGCCATATAAGATGGATGTGGATGAACTGAAGGAACTCAAGAAACAACTTAGAGAACAGTTGGATAAAGGGTTCATTCAGCGGAGTTCTTCGTCATGGGGAGCACCAGTTTTGTTTGTGGAAAAGAAGGATAAGACACATCGTCTAGTTATGGATTATCGTTCACTGAATGAGGTGACGATAAAGAACAAATACCCACTTCCCAACATCAATGACTTGTTTGATCAGCTGAAGGGAGCTAGTGTGTTCTCTAAGATCGATTTGCGATCTGGATATCACCAGCTGAAGATTAGAAAGGAGGATATTCCAAAGACCGCCTTTACAACAAGGTATGGTCTATATGAATACACCGTCATGTCTTTTGGATTGACCAATGCCCCGGCATACTTTATGAGCATGATGAACAATGTATTCATGGAATTCTTGGATAAGTTTGTGGTGGTATTCATAGATGATATTCTAGTATACTCCAAGAATGAGGAGGAGCATGGAGGACACTTACGTTTGATTCTTGGAAAGCTAAGGGAACATAAGTTATATGCTAAGTTTGGAAAATGTGAGTTTTGGCTGAATACCGTGGGATTCCTAGGACACGTGGTGTCAGGAGATGGTATTGCAGTAGACCAGGCCAAGGTATCAGCTGTAACTGAGTGGGAATCACCAAAGAATGCAAAGGATATCCGGAGTTTCTTAGGACTTGCGGGATATTACCGTAGGTTCATAGAGAATTTCTCTAAGATAGCTAAACCAATGACAGAATTGCTGAAGAAGGAAAAGAAGTTCTTATGGAGTGAGGATTGTGAGACTAGTTTCCAAGAATTGAAGCAACGACTAGTAACAGCACCAGTTCTATGCTTACCGGATCTCCAGAAGGATTTCCAAGTGTACTGCGACGCTTCACGTCGAGGACTAGGTAGCGTATTGATGCAGGATGGAAGAGTAGTTGCATACGCATCACGACAGCTCAAAAATCACGAGAAGAATTATCCAACTCATGATTTAGAGCTAGCTTCAGTTGTACATGCCCTTAGGACATGGAGACATTATCTCATGGGTAAGAAGTGTGACATCTTTACGGATCACAAGAGTTTGAAGTATATCTTCACTCAAAAGGAGCTGAATATGAGACAGAGGAGATGGTTGGAGTTGATAAAGGACTACAATTTGAATCTCCAATATCACCCAGGGAAGGCTAATGTCGTGGCTGACGCATTGAGCCGCAAGGGATACGTGAATGGACTCACTGCAGGGGAGTTACCAGATGAGTTGTGTGAACAATTCAAGTCTCTCCGTTTGGAATTAGTGAATGAAGGGTATTTGGCAGCCATGGAGGTAACGCCCACACTAATGGACAGGATTAAGGGAGCCCAGAAGGATGATGAAGGAATAAAGGAAATAAAGGAGAAAATGAGTGAAGGAAAGATGAAGGAGTTTCATGAAGATGCCGATGGTACATTATGGTTCGGGAAGCGTGTTTGTGTACCGCAGGATCCTGACATTAGAAAGCTGATTTTACAAGAAGCTCATGACTCACCATATTCCATTCACCCAGGGAACACCAAGATGTACATGGATCTGAAAGAAAGATTTTGGTGGAATAACCTGAAGAAGGACATCGCTGAGTACATTGCATTATGTGATGTGTGCAGTAGAGTAAAATCTGAGCATCAGAAGCCGGCAGGATTATTGCAGCCATTACCCATACCAGATTGGAAATGGGATAAGATTGGAATGGATTTTATCACCGGATTGCCTAGAACAAGGTCTGGCTATGATTCTATTTGGGTAGTGGTCGATCACTTGACTAAGGTGGCTCATTTCATACCAGTGAAGACCACCTACACTAGCGCCAAATTGGCTAAGCTATACATGAGTAGAATAGTCTGTGCACATGGAGTGCCAAAAGGAATTGTGTCTGATAGAGGAACACAGTTCACATCACATTTCTGGCGACAATTGCACGAGACATTGGGAACAAGGCTAGAGTTCAGCACATCGTTTCACCCTCAGACGGATGGTCAGACCGAGAGAGTGAATCAGATTCTAGAGGATATGTTGAGAGCTTGCGCTCTAGATTATGGCTCTAGCTGGGATGAGAGTTTGCCTTACGCAGAGTTTTCCTACAACAATAGCTATCAGTCTAGCATAGAGATGGCTCCATTCGAAGCGCTATATGGAAAGAAGTGCAGGACTCCGTTGTTATGGGATGGAGTAGGAGAACGTAGTTTCTTTGGTCCTGACCTTATCAAGGACGCCGAGGAGAAGGTTAGACTGATTCGCGATAGGTTGAAGATAGCCCAGTCAAGGCAGAAGAGTTATGCTGATTCAAAGCGTAGGGAAGTGACCTACGAGATTGGTGATAGGGCATATCTAAGAGTATCGCCACTGCGCGGGGTTAAGCGCTTTGGAATTAAGGGAAAACTAGCACCGCGTTTCATTGGACCGTATAAGGTTCTGTCACGCAAGGGAGAAGTAGCCTATCAGTTGGAATTGCCAGAAGGATTGTCTAACGTCCATGACGTGTTCCATGTGTCTCAATTGAAGAAGTGTCACCCGGAAATGGCAGATACACCATTGAGGGATACCATTCCGCTAGAGGAGGTCCAATTGGAGAGTGATCTCACGTATGAGGAGAAGCCTATACGGATTTTGGATACAGCGGAGAGAATGACACGAACCAAGACGATCAAATTCTGCAAGGTTCAGTGGAGTCATCACACTGAAGAGGAAGCTACGTGGGAACGAGAGGAGGATCTTCGAGAAGACCACCCACACCTATTTGCTAGCCACTCCGAAGCTCGAGGGCGAGCTTCATCTTAAGGGGGTTAGTCTGTAACATCCCAAATCTTATATTTGGAATGTTTTGCATTTAGAGCATATGCATAGCATGGCATGTTTCGAAAATTTGCATTTGGTTTGTTGCATTCGAAACCCTAAATTTAAATCATGTTTAAAGAGAATCATTTTCCCTCTATAAGGCCATATAGGCCAATGTATTTTATTATTTTTATCTATCATAAAAATCCCCTTCTAAATAACCTAGATAGACAGGTTTTCAAATTTCAAATTTTTCAAAATTTGTTTCAGCATTTTTGGAGTTATATTTTAAAAGTTATAAAGGTTTTGGTTTTTGTATAAAAAAAAAACAGTCGAGCGGGCCGACCAAGCCAACCCAACGCGCGCGCAGCGCGCAGCGCGTGGGCCAGCCCAGCCAGCCCGGCCCAGCCAGCCGCCCCGTCACGGAAGCGATCGAACAAAAAAAAAAACGAAACGCGTCGCCGACGCGTGGGCCCCGCTGCTGACGTCAGGGCTGACGTCAGCCCTCGCCGGAACCCCGCCCGAATCGGAGACGGCAACCGCCGCCGCCGCGGTTTCCGCGGCCGAAACGGCCACCGCCCCCTCGCCCACGCCACCCCCTCGGCCCCCTATAAGTACCGCCGCCCCCCCCCGCCTCGACTTCCACACCAGCCACCGCCGCCACCCTCGGAGACCGCGCGCCGCCGCCGTCTTCCACCGCCGCCGCACAGCCGAGCTCGCCGCCGCCGTTTCCCGCCCCCATAGCCACCGCCGCCGCCACCAACGAGTCCGCGCCGGCGAGAGGAGCTCGCCGGTGACCTCGCCGCCACCGGAGACCGCCCCCAACGCCGCCGCCGTCGACATCCGTGCCGCCGCCGCCGCCCGCCGGTGAGCCCCCGATGCATTTGATCGTGGGCCGTCGGATCTCGATCCGACGGCTCCGATCCGATCTGACCGACCGGTCAACGCGGCTGACATCACGCTGACGTCATGCCTGCGTCAGCCGGTCTATTTTCAGTCAATTCCGATTATTTTCCGTATTAAAAATTCCAGATTTTGCCTAAATTTTGTAAAATCAATAACTTTAGTTTTGTAACTCCGTTTTGCGCGTTTAATATACCAAATGAAAGAGAAAAATGAGATCTATCTATACATGAAATCAAATCCATATTTAGATCTATATTTATTTTCTGTTTTCAATTATACTTTCTGAGCTATTTAAATCATATAAAATCAACCGTAACTCGAAATTCATCGATTCTTCTTTGTATGGTCTTGTTTTGATTAGATCTATTCAGGAAAAATATCATCAACTTGTGTAGATGCTTAATTCAATTTAGATCTCACATGTTCTTAATCTAGCACTATTAGATCATTAAAATTGTTTTAATTAATTGCCTTGCAACAAAAACACTTTCCTTGCATCATGCATGTCAATAATAATCAGAGAACAATAATAGATCTATTCTTGCACCATTAAGATTTCATGCATACATGTGTTGCATCTTGTTGTTCTATTGCTTACGTTTGTCGATTACAACGTGTAGATTACAACGATTTCAACGACTGTGGTTGTGAGGAGTGTACGAACAACTGCTCGTGTTGCCAAGGCAAGTGACACACATGAACCCATTATTTTACTATATGCATTAGAGTTTTATAGTAGTTATGCATGAGTAGGAGTTGAGTGTTATAGCTATGCTAGTTATTATTAGAGATCGCTCCATTAACACCCAGATGGAGTAATCACATGTTACCCTAGATTGTAGCATCCTTATGGTAGGCAAACATCGTAGTTGTAGATTGCTTAGCCATGCTCTAGTTATCCGTGGATGGGATCATTATCATGTTATGATGAAAATTGTTATTTTAATTGCCTATGAAAACAACATGATAATTAATTAACCACTGGGCGGATTGCTAGAGAGTCATCAGAGTACAAAGTTTGGTGGGGACCGCCGCCCAGTATTCTGAGATCATGTTTACTTTCTTTATGTAGTTGTTATTTTCGTGCAACCATGTTTCATATTAGTATGGGCTAGACATAGATTGTAGGTTGTGGTGACTCGAACCCAACATGTCCAGAGATGTAGATTAGTGATAGGTTGGTCCGGCTCGTGGTGGGTTTGGGGATCTACTCCTTATGATATATGGCTTGATCTTCTTTCCTTCTGTGGTACTACTTGGTGTATCACGGTGTTTGGGGTCGATTAGGCAACATGGGTAAAGGGCACAAACCTCGTGAGGGTTAAAACTAAGATCTTAGCCGTGTTCCATTGGTTAGGAACAATTCAACAACTAGATGGGAAACATGACATATCTCGTTCATCTCGTTTTCTTAATTATTAATAATTTGACTATGGGTTATTGGAGAAGTGCCTGATGGTGTTTCAGCGCGCTAATCCAAAGGGTAGGAGCATCTTGCTATCAACCAAGGTGTCCAATTATTTAGGAGCACTTTGCTATCAACCAAAGTGTCCAGAATATGTGCAAAACTAATTTATTATCAAATGATAGGACAAATGCATTTATGCAAATAGCCTTGAAACTCCACCAGCCAAATATGCATGTAGATTAGCACTTGCCAGTTATATACCACCATAGTGTCACTTGCCATCATTGCTCAGAATGATCTGACCTCCTTTTGGGGGCTGCATATTCCAACGTGCAGGTTATTCGGATTCGGAATAGCTTTTCGTAGGTTTTCGAGGCTTCACATCAACCTTTGTTCGCCTGTGGCTTACAAACAAGAAGATGGAGGTCTACCGCTGTTTTGCTGTGTGATTAATAAATATTTGAGCTAGCACTCCGCTATGCAGATTGTAATAAACTACTTTACTCTGGATACATTCGATAGTTTTCAATACATTTGTTTACTTTGAATACTATCTATGTCGTGTGTGCTGGTGAACGGTCCAGGGGCCAGTACTACACACAAAAGTATAGCTCGTGATGGGCTGTACTACTACAGCAGCAAACCAGAGAGGGCATCCATATGGTGTCGTTAGTGCATGTCAACATGTGTCAGCAAAAGAGCCACTTGATCAAGTTGTCCTCGAGAGTGTAGAAGATATCTTCACTGTTCAGCGTCCTGTTGTTGCCAGCGTTTCAACGGAAGAGCAAGTGTCAGCCAGTGAGCATGTTCCAGCCATTGTTGCCCAGCCTTCTGATGTTTCTATACCAGCTTGCAACAATTGTTGGCTCGCCTCCTCGCGTGGAATCTCCTACAACAACTTCCTTGTCTACACTACAAATCCCATCTCCAAGTAAGTATAGAAATCTTCCAAGGTGCTATTGGGATGATACACCATCAATGGAACTGTTCGAGGAAGGTTCAGAACAATATAAATTTTTTGCGAATATTCCAGATAGTTCTTCTAGGCTGGAGACGATGTTGCAATTTCTTGCACCTACCACTAGCGCAGAGTCTGCTGGCTGTGCCTCTCCCGCCAAAACTCCGATAAAAATTGTTGCTGTTGGAGAGCCAATTGCGCAAGAAGGTACTTTTCTCAAAACAATCAAGCTTCCTTCTACCTTTTGTACTGTCACATTTTTTTCTCTATGCTCTTTGACCATTTTTCTTCTTGTTGTTTGGCAGCAGCCACCATTTTGGTAGCAGAAGACACCTGGGTTCATGTCACCAACGGTGTTGATATTGCTAGCGTCCCCGCCCTTCATGAGAATAAGCAACGATACAAGAGGGCAGCTAAGAGAGACATTAGTCCTCCAAAAGTCAAGAAGTTGAAGGTATCAGCTGAAGATGATGCAATGTATGATAATTTCATTCTTCATTCGCGGAAACCAAAACACTTGAAGAAGAACACGCAGTGAGTACATCCTTCGTTGTTCCTTTTTCATTTTTCTATATTTAATTATGATGTTGCAATGTGTTATTTTTTGTGTGGATAAAGTACTTTATTTTTGTTTCAAAAGACTGTCTGTTTTGTTGTACATGAAACCTCATGTGGAGACCATTTTATTTTTGATAGAATTCTTTTGTTTCCCTATGTTGTGATATGCAAAGTTTATTGTTGAGACAGGTCTTGGTTGTTGTATCATTTTAGTCTATTCACTTGTTGAAAATAGGCAAATTAGTGATAGGGCATTCATTTCACACTTGTTTCATATATGCTTTTTATTTGTTGAAATAGATGTTTTTTTTTGTTTCATCAGTATAGATCTTGCATTTACTTACCTATGGTTGTGTATTCTTAATTACATGTTTCATTACATGTTTTTTTTATTTAAACCATTATTCTTTTATGTTTGATCAGTTTTTTTCTCTTTGTAGCATTACAAGGGATTTTATAACAATATGATTTAATTTGCTTTTCTTTTTTGTTCACTAGTTTTTTGTTGTTGTTGTTGCTATAGTTATTTTCTTCTGTTTCAATAGTTATTTTCCTAATGTATCAGGATCACACTTATTTATTTTTCTTTACTTTATACCATTTTGGTTGATTTAGTTTATTACCTTTGTTTCATTAGCACATATTTTTTTGCATATGTACCATTTGATGCATCTTTTTCCCTTCTTCCTTTAATTTTTTTGTGGCCCAACTAATCCACGTCTCATGTCAACTTTGCACCCAAGTGTTTATCACCATTGGGAACTCATATTGCTTTTACAAGAACTTGCACTCTTCTATGAGGCCCCGTTGTTGGATGGATTCAGAGATCATGTTGCTCCACAACGAGAAGTTCAACATTGAAAACAAGTTGAAAGTTCCAAACAACAAGAGGTTCAAGAAGAAGTTTTCATTTTCTCACCCCATTACTGTAAGTAGTTTATTGCTGTTTTCACTATCGAAAGACCCAATTCTGCTTGTGAAACTGTTCGCCTTACCAATTGTTTTTTTGTTGTTGTTCCAATGTTTAGTCCGAGCTCATCAAGGACCCTAGCAAATTCAACTCCAAGGACATAATGGTTGAGTTCAAGAACGTCTGTGATAAGTACAAGCTAGAGAAGCAGGATTTGGTTAGTTTTCCAGCTCTACAATTTTGTTAGACCCCTCTCATCTCACACGTTGTGATTGAATTCTCAACCAGCTTATTTGGTACACCTATTCTGTTGTTGTAGCTATTCTTCTGAACCCTGCAAGATAAGCATTGGGTATCCTTTTGCATCAATTTGTTGTGCAAGGAATTTAACACTTTCAACTCAATCAAGCCAAGGAAAACTTCTAGTGTTGCAACTTCAATGGACAAGGCCATAAGCAATCTGGTAACATTTATTGTTTTTATATGTTGTTTGATCATTTTGTAACTTCCCATCTATTCTTTTTGTATATACCATAAGAATTTTTGCTCTTTGTTGTGATGCATGACAAGCTCTGAGGTCTGTTGTCTGTTGATGTATCATTTTTCATATGTTTTTTCATATCACCAACTTTGGTTTACTTGCAAAAGAGACTGGAACAATCAACTTTGATCCTACTCTGTTTAAATTGGGAGGACCATGAGATTACCCGCAGCAGCCCACCATGTGAGTAGATTTTTACTAAATGCAAAATTTTCATATCTGCAATTTGTAGTTTCTGCAGCAATAATTGTTTTTTGTTGCAACCAAAATACCTTTTTGTGGTTGTTGCATAGTGACTAATTTGAAATTATTTCCTTTTCTGTTGTTTGTGTTCTAGATACGACTGTGGGTTCTTTGTCATATTATACATGGAGAACTGGGATGGGAAGGCGATGACCCTCTTCGACCCTGATGCTATCCCGTACTACCGTAGGGTGATCGCATCTAGCTTTATCAAGTCTGCAATGAACTCCGAAGATTCTGTTGGTGTACTCGATGCAGATTTCGAGTGAAGTTCTAGTTGGTCTATAGTCATGCTCTGAAAACAAAACACCCACCAGGCATCATTTTGTATCGAACGTTACAAAATTTTGTTCTAATATAAGATTTTTTTTTTGTTGAAACACAATGCAAGGAAATAATTCCCACATCTACTTTACTCACAATTATTTTTGATATTTGTTTCTTAGCCAGAACCTTGGTGTTCTTCCTAATTGGTTTAAATAGTTGCCACATACATCTACTTTTGTTATGAATAAACCTTTTATTGGGCAACAAGGATTTCATGTTGTAAATGCTTAATGTTTTTGTTGTATCAGTCATAAAATCTTGTTGACAGAAATTTAAAACTTCAACCAAGAATCACAGAATGAATAACTTCGTTTTGTTTCTTTACATAATTTGTTTTCCAAGATGCTATCAAGCTGAATGATATGATGCCCAAGCTAATTACATGTAAGAATTCTACGTCCTAAACTATGAGATCAAATTTTGTGCCCCAAAAGCTTGCATTTGGTAACCAGACTGTACCCAATCTGCTTGTTGCATCATAGCATCGTCTCCACTCATGTGATTACTAGGTTGCATCCATTTCCTATTATTCACGACGACTTCTCCATGATTACCAGTGGGTTGCACCGTGCAATTTGGTGGTATCCAAAAGCTTTGTTGCATTTGTGCACCTTCTTGTGTCGTTGAAGTTTGCATTCGATAACCTGATTGCATCCAACCTACTTGTTGAATCGCAGCACCAACTCCAGCATTGTCACGTTGCATTGGGGAAGCTTGTTGCATACCTAACAGTTGTTGCAGCACATTAACTAGTCGGGGACCGTCCCCTTGCATCGGGTATCCAGGGTGAACTGCATTAATATGATGCGACGCAACAGCATTGTCGGTAGCGTCAATTACTGGATTCCCGACTCCTTGCTTCGCCGCAATCAATTCCATCACACCTTTTGCATCATTTGAAAATTGGCACGCCGACACATGGTGTTCTCCCCAACAGAATGCACACTTGACTTTTGTTGTTTTGCCTTTCTTTTTCTTGTATGCAGGCTTATTAGTCTCCCCCTCTTTATTTGCTTTCTTCTTTGCATCATATTCTACCTTTTCAATGTTGGGCTTTCTTCTCTTCTCAGTTTCTGTTGGCCGACCCTTCTTCTTCTTCCTTACAGGGTTCTTCAATCCACTTTTATCCATAGCTCCCTCATCAGCAAATGGGTGTTCTTCTTCTTGCTGCATCTGCACATGAACTTCATCATGTTTATTTTGATCTTGTTGGTTTTCTAAATTGGCTCCCCTCCGTTTAGCAGCAACCACAGCTTGAGCACTATCAATTGTGGCTGACACAAACTCATATGTCTCGTCACTAATGCAAGCATCAGAGGCTAAGCGGTTCATTTTCCTGCACAATCTGTTGTACCTCAAGGTGTTTGTGCCTGGATTGCCAAACAAGCGTGGACGGTTGTTGGCGTTTCGCACTGGATTATCTCTTGTTGCTGTTTCACACCATCTTTCCATAATGTATCTTTCGGGTATCAACTTCACGTTAAGGTGCACCATCACCCACACTATTTGCGCGCATATCAGGCCACACATGTCAAACATGTTGCAGCTGCAATCATAGGTTCTACCTGTGTTATCAACTTGCACCCTGTATGTTCTTGGGTCTCCCCCACAATTAGCTACAAGTGTGAACAATTGATTATCCCCTTCATGGTGTTGTTGCTGTAGGCTGTAACCAGTACTTTCTACAATGATTTCCTGAAATTTCTTGAAGACCTCTCTTGTGTACAAAGTTTGTTCATGCTTCTCAATGTTGTAACTGCATAATTTTTTTGCACCAAGCATTGTAAATATCAGTAACATTATAACAAAATAATTGTGCACATGAGACATCTGTTTCAACATTGTTTTAATGCAAACAGAATGTGTGTTATTGTTGCAACTAACCTGTCCCACATCGAAGGAAATGTTGCCTCAACAATGAACCCAACATTGTCTTCACGGTCCATCATCATATCTTGGCACAATTCTAATTGTCTAACAAAAGTCCACACCGAATCTGATGGGTGGACAAGAGTCTTGAAATACGAGTTTAAGCCTTCAGATCTTCCGGTGGTGCTTGTGAAGGGAAAGCATTTGTGCCTAAAGTAAACTGGAGCCCATGTTTTTCGTGTTCTCCACATGTTTGCAAGGTGTTTGTGTGTCGTCATTTCAAAGCATTGCAACATATGCTTCCAACTACTCTCAAACTCTTCCACCGTGTCGGTACCAAAGATGCATGCCCAAAACGCAGTTGCAAATGGCTCACCATCCCGGAGTGGTTTGCCAATTTTTGATTTTGCAATTCAACACACATGCCAGAAGCAACACCTATGAATAGAATATGGGAAAACCATACCAATAGCTGTAGCCATTGCTTGATCTTGATCTGTCATGATGTGGGTTGGCGCGAGTCCATCCATTGTTTCAAGTCACTTTTCAAATACCCATTTGAAATCTTCGGTTGTCTCATCAGCAAGCAAAGAGCAGCCCAACACGATTGTCTGTAGGTGGTTGTTGATGCCAACAATGGGTGCGAACGGCATGTTGTAGCGGTTCGTGCAAGACGTTGTGTCAAAGAAGACACGGTCTCTATATTTTGGGTACAACAACTTTGTCCTTCCATCTACCCAAAACAATGACAATACCAAGTTGTCACTATCAACATGTGTTGCATATTAAAAGTTTGGATTCTCTGCATGTCTCTTCTCAAATACTCAACAGTAAGGTCAACGTCTCGAAGCAACAATTTCGCCCTCATTCTTTACCTTTCATTTGTAACATCTCTCTTCA
This sequence comes from Alopecurus myosuroides, assembly GCA_028641055.1. Classification (NCBI taxonomy): domain Eukaryota; kingdom Viridiplantae; phylum Streptophyta; class Magnoliopsida; order Poales; family Poaceae; genus Alopecurus; species Alopecurus myosuroides. The sequence goes on from CM054060.1 coordinate 430,344,869, forward strand.
CGTAGCCCAAATTTCTTGGATCACCTCCATGTGCATCCCCCAACATGCCCATGATATCCGAGGTTCTCAAGTTGCGGTTATGCAACAGCTCCAGGAATTCTCGATCTTCTTCAGGTATCTTCCTGTGTGACCTGTAGTATCTACGCCTACCAAGTTGTTGCACCAACGGGTGACTGTGTTCATCTTGGAAAGTTGTTATCACATACCTCCCTTGCTGCAATGATACAATCATGTGGGCTTTGCAATTGTGTCGTAGCATTCTGTTTCTCTTACGTGCGTCGGACATTTGCATTGCTGTACCAGCATGTTTCTTGTCTTTCCCTTCAGTGCTCATCTCTGTAGCTGTACCTTGTGACGTCGCACCACTGCCTGACATGCTCCTGGTAGTTGCCGATGTCTCAATTGTCTTGCATGCGTGCACAAACCCGAAGGTTTTGTTGATGACAACTTTCTCTTGCCCCCTCTTACGACTGTTCTTTCAGCTAGCAACCCGTGTGCCAAAATCTATCTTATATGCATAATCACTGTATGACTTGTGTGCTTCCTCGTGATCATAAAACGTCATCCTAACGGAAGGCACTACTAGCTGCGTTGTCACATCCTCGTCTATGTTTCCTTCATTACCACTTCCTGCAACATCCGGCGGCTGTTTTGCTGCATTTGATTCATCCTCTGAACTTGCCGAAAAGTCATCATCAAAGAAAGCCCCTGACTCCGCAAAGTTGTCTGCGAAACTCTGTTTTTGAGGAACAAAAAATAAACAATGGGGGAGGCGGTGTTAGATGTTTTTTTATTTTTGCCTCTCAACAATTGATAAACGTTGTCAAGGAAAACAAATCATTTTAGACACTTTGCAGTGCAACATTGTTTAATTTGTAAGCAAGCTTGGTATGAAGATATATCTACAAGGTTCATATATGAATTTTACCGAGTTTGCAACAATTGTTTTGCTTTGAAACATTTACTTTATACAATCAGAAGGTTGCAATACAATTGTTTCAACAACAAAAACTCATAAGGTGTTGTTGAAGTTTAACTTTATTGCTAAATATCAGAGAAGCGTCAATATTCGTAAATCTAACATTCCAGTGTTGGGTTGCAACAGAATAATTATCACGCATTGGTCTGAACAGATAGTTACAAATTTTACATTTGATATGAAATTGTTCAGGTACTTTTTCTTCGTACACAACATTTTTTTAATAAGCCATATTTGTAGCATCAAACAACAAATAAAAACAGAGGAAGATTATGCTACGTTGCAACTTTTCGCAAATATCAGAGAAGATTCTTCTACGTTGCATCTACATAAATTTGTCCTTGCCGCTTTGCAACTTTTATACCATTGAAACAGTCTGCTGATTTTCCTATGGTTGCATCAAAAGTGGAGAAGTCTTGTTGCATCGTAACAAACAGAGATCGGATGCGGGATTCACCTAGTCACCGCCGGCAGATCGTTGTTGAGACGCGGGGAAGACGACGCGGGGGTTTTGCAACCTCGTCGGAGTTCCCTGTCGAGCGGAGGTCGCTGGAATTTCCGTCCACAGGCTTGGAAGTTGCTCGCCGCGGCGGAGCTGCTGCCACCCCGTTCTTCCGGGAAAAGGATGTCACGGAGAAGGTGCGCCATGGCTCCACGAGGCTTCTCCGGTAGGTATTCGGCGCGGCGTGGCGTGGCGGAGCCACCGCAGATCTGTTGGCGCGACGACGCTCTGTCGCCGCGCGGGGGCGAAAGCGAGCCGTTGTGTCGTTGCAACTCGGTCGCTTGTTTCAATGCTTTGTATTTCGTTACTTTTCGCGGTGGGACGGGCAATCGAACGGTTCATGGGTCGTTGATCGTATGGTCCGGGAGGGAGGGGACCTAAATATCGCGCGCGTAGGACGACCTTCACCTAGCGCGCCTTTTTTTAAAGATCCGCACATGGTAATTAAGGAAACCGAGTTGTGCACAACACCTTCGCTGCACAGGTTGGCCAATGCGACCATCTATCCAACTCGAAGCGCAAAAGCAGGAAACGATTTTTCCTTCTGCGTTCCAACTCGGCACGAGAAAACTTGTCTTAAATATCCATGTAGCAAATCCGATGCAATCTGCCAATTTTTATATTCTGCCATTGCTTTCCTTTCTTATGCCAAACTCCAGGTACACGAACAGAAGCGATCAGGAAACTCCGACCTGCCAAAGCTGATTTCCTTCGCTTGTGTCCTCCGACCCCTTTCCATCCTTTGCTCTTTTTTTTAACTCCACGTACCAACTTCTCCACGAACGAAATCAATCAACAAGCACCAGCAGATCGATCTCAACATCACAACCTCTCGCGGTGATCAACCTAGTGCTCTGATACCACATGATGTAGACGTTTGCCCGATCTTTCACCACAAGAACCACCGATATAACTATTCTCCCAATCACGTGAGCAATACACGTAAACTGAAAAGCATGGATAGATTTAGGCGAGAAAAGCACGGACCCTCTTGGCAGATCCAAGAACAATCGCACCTTTATTTCACACCAAGCTCGACAACTCTAGGCAGATCCAAGAGCCCCCTAGCCACGCACGAACCCCCTTGGCAGATCCAAGAACACTCGCACCTTTATTTGCAAAGATAACTGACGAACGTCCGAGACGCCGCCTACACGCCGATCCCCTAGGGACGGTGGTAACCTGGAACTTTTAGTTCTATATAATTTTCAAACTGTCTAAAACCCTAGGCCTTGGCTCTCTTTATATAAAAAGCTAATCCCTAGTCGGTTGGACAGACACAAATCGACTCATAACCTAATTGGACTCAAACTGGATAAAAACCGGCCCATTTAGAAGGCTCGGCCACAACATGCGGCTCGCGGGCCTTAGACATTATACATCGTGATTTATTGTCCTATCGTGCTAAGTTGTAGATGCCCGTATCACGGATGGTGGTCAGTCTAGCAACATGTGAATAGGTGTCAGAGTAATCCTCGCCTTCTCGTTGGGTATAGCCCTTGGTTACAAGCCTTGTCTTGTACTTCTTAATAATACCATCAGGCCTTAGCTTTTTCTTGAACACCCACTTGCAGCCCAATGGCTTACAACCATAAGGTCGTTATGATAACTTCCACGTCCCATTAGAAAGAATGGAGTCCATCTCATTATGGACAGTTTGTTTCCAGTCATCTGCATCTGGAGATGCAAATGTCTCTGCAATAAACGTAGGAGTATTGTACACAAGGTACACAATGAAATCATCACCAAAATACTTTTCAATCCTATGTCTCTTACCCCGTTTACGAGCTTCATTGTCATCCTTCTCAATAATTTTCTCATAATTTGGTTGTTCAGTATGATCACTAGATGTACTAGGTTTCGGAATTAATTTAGAAGAAAATTCAGCAAAACTATGCATATCTTTTATAGGAAACATGTTCTCAAAAAATGTTGCATCACGAGCTTCCGTAATAGTATCAACATGCATATCAAGTATCTCGGATTTAACCACTAGAAATCTATAACCAATGCTGCGCTGCGCATAGCCCAGAAAGATGCAATCCACTATCTTTGGTCCGAGTTTACGTTTCTTTGAAATTGGAACATTGACTTTCGCCAAGCATCCCCAAGTACACAAATAAGAAAGTGATGTTTTTTCCCAACCCACTCCTCATAAGGGGTTTTATCTTTATTCTTGTTAGGAACTTTATTCTAGACATGACACGAAGTCAACAGAGCCTCCCCCCGCCATGCCTTAGATAAACCAGCAGTGTCCAACGTGACATTCACCAAGTCGGCCAGAGTGCGGCAAGTAGGGAGGCGTCCTCTCGTGAATAATACCGTGTTCCTCACAAAATTCATCAAATACTTTAGACAAATAATCTCCACCACGATCCGACCTAAAACGTTTGATCTTTCTCTCTAATTGATTTTCAACTTCAACCTTATAGATTTTTAAGTAGTCTAAATCCTCATCTTTAGATTGCAACAAATAAACATAGCAGAATCTAGTAGCATCGTCAATGAGTGTCATGAAATATCTCTTTCCACCTTTTGTCAACACACCATTCATCTCGCATAGATCAGAATGTATGAGTTCTAGAGGTGCCAAGTGTCTCTCCTCGGCTGCCGTGTGAGGCTTTCGAGGTTACTTAGATTGCACACAACTATAGCACAAAGAACCTTTGGCAATGGTGAAATTCAGAATTAAACTTAAACTGGATAGCCGAGACAGTAAACCAAAATTAACATGACATAAACGAGAGTGTCAAACACTATCATGTGAATCAACATTGCCACAAATATGGTTTACTGACTTATTGCAAAAATCGGAAAGAGAAAAGCGGAACAAGCCTCCGCACTCATAGGCTTTACCAATAAATTGTTCAAATCTCGACACAACTACTTTATTGGACTCAAACACTACTTAAAACCCATCTCTGCAAAGAAGGGAGCCGCTGACGAGATTCTTATTCATAGAAGGCACATGCTGCACGTTCCTCAATTGCACGATCTTCCCCGAGGTAAACTTCAGATCTACCGTGCCAACACCACGAACAGAAGCATGTGATCCATTCCCCATTAGGACGAAAGAATCCCGTGCGACATGATAAGAAGTGAATATAGAGATGTCAGCACACACATGAACATTAGCACCCGTATCAATCCACCAATATGGAGATTGAAAAACTGAAAGTATCATCGGTATATTACCGTACCCATCAGTGTTGCTAGCGGTCACCATGTTGACATTCTTGGAGCCTTTCTTCCCTTTCTTGTCTGCACGGTCTGGGCAGTCAACAGAAAAGTGGCCCAGCGCTCCACATGTAAAGCACTCGAGCCCAGCTTTGTTCGGCACCTTCTTCTTCTTATTATTCTTAAAGGCAGTAGTGTTCACAGGGCCATTGAACTGGGGCTTATAATTCCCTTTGTTCTTGTTGTTGTTCTTGACGTGACGATTTTTCTGCACCATATTGGCGCTAGAGTGCAACTCACCACCTCTCTTAGTTGTGTCCTTTGCCCGAGCTTTCTCCTTAACATCAAGAGACGCTATCAGATTTTCAACTGATATCTCCTATCTTTTATGTTTGAGAGATGTGGCGAAACTCCTCCATAAGGAAGGCAGTTTTGCAATAATACATCCAGCCACAAACTTATCAGGAATCACACACTTGAGCAGATCAAGCTCCTTCCCTATGCACTGTATCTCATGAGCTTGTTCGACTACAGAACGGTTATTCACCGTCTTGTAGTCGTTAAAGCTCTCCATGATATACAGTCCCATCCAGCATCGGACGCACCAAATTTAATATTCAGTGCATCCCATAGATCCTTAGCGTCTTCGATGTGCATATACACATCGCACAGACTGCCCTCTAGGACACTCAGAACACGGCCTCAGAAATTGTTATTGGCTTCCTTGATCTTATTCTGAACATCGTCAGAAGCTACTTCAGGAAGGTCATTCATAATAATGTCCCACACTTTCATGGACTGGAGCCACAGTTGGCTTCTCAGTTGCCATCTCTTAAAGATGGTACCATTGAACCTTTCCGGTTTCATTAAATCACTTAGATGGGCTATAGTCAGTTCAGGAAAATTCCTACAGTTAGGTTTTTGGATTGTTGAACAATTAGGCATAATTTCCACGATTAATTTCAGAATATAGACCATGACAAAGACAGCTATTAACATGTGTAATTCGAACATACTAGATGCAGTACAAAACATGAATAACAGTAACACGATCTTCCTAAACATGTAAACAGTAGACATGTTAAACAGACAGACCGGGACACGGGTTCCGTACCGATCGTTGTTGATGACAATGTTGGCGATAACGGGTCGGAGTAGACGACGCTTGAGGCGGCCGTACGCAGCACCGCCTGACTTGCTAGGCAGACGAGCCGTCGTGGAAGCAGCGAGCAGTCGCGCGAAGCGCCTCCCAAAAACTTAATTTTCCCTCTCCCGTACAGGATCACAAAGGCGACTGGTTCCGAAGACCTGCTCCCCCGTTCGCCGGTGGACGCCAGCGCTCCGAATGGAGTAGACTACGGTGGCGGCGCAAGGAACGAGGTGTGGCAAACCTAGGTTGGTTTCGGTGTGTGTACAGCGTCCACGGCACGCGTCTTTTATAGTGCGGTTGGGAAAATCCTAACGTGTGCGACGTGGAAGGCCCACGCCGCACGTCCGAGTCGGTTGCAGCACGCGATACGGGAGCGACCCGAACCGCCTCAGCTGTGACACGTCCGTCACGACTACGAAATCGGTTTTCAAAACGGCAAAATAAAGTTAAGTATTGTCTCGGCTCGATTCACGAAACACGACCGCGACGTGTCGAGACGAGCGAGCGGCGGAGGAGTGCGCGAGAGGCTCTCTTCTTCTCACTCACATACAATCCCTACAACACTCCACCTTATAAGATGGTGTGCAAAACTCCTGAAACTTCCAATGTGGGACTAAACTTCCCACTCCCACCACTCACTTTTACACATGAGCCATTTTGAGATTTTAGGATTTGTCAATTGGGCTACCCATATATGGGCCCAATATTTCAGCACACATATGAGCCAAAATATTTCAGCAAATAGTGCCTCAAAAAATTAATTTTGGAGGCATTTTTTTATTGTGCCTCTAAAAAATACATTTTGTAAGGCACTATGCAATATTTCTTAGTTTATGATTAAAGGCAGCATACAATTTTAGAGGCACTGCAATTGAAGGCATTTCGGAAAAATGGCTCAGGAAATCGATTTTTGGAGGCACTGTTGTCTGTTCCAAAAAGTGCCACTACTTATGATTTTTTAGGGCACCTTATTATAAAAGTGCCTCTATGAAATATCAGCCGTGACATAGTGTTAATTGGTCGCCGGAGATTCGAAGCTCCATGTCATGTCATGTCGCGAAGCAGAGTAAAGTGATATGTGGATTGAAATGGAGCTAAGACAAGACGATGATGGCAGGGAGAATGCATGCGGAAGTCGTGACTCGTCGCGGGCCGTATCGCGGAGGGTCGCTTTGTCCGCTTGGTAAAAGAAGGTCATGACAAAGGCAGGGCAGGGCAGGGCTTCCTCGTGTTCGACGGCTGGCTACCGTAGCAGGCTGCAGGCCATAATCGATGATAAGCCCGGCCGGACCCGAGTCAGTTTCCCCGGTCGCACGAGGAACCCATGACGCGGCGCGGGCGCGGCTTGCATGCGATACGCTAGCAGCACGATGTTTGGCTGGGCCGTGCGGTTAGAGTTTCCGCTGCGGCTGAAATTTCTCATCCACTGAAACAAACAAAAAAAAACTCAGTCGTGAACACTGGAGTCGCGATTTTCCGACGATCCGGGACAAACAAGCCTAGGCGCCGCCGCACACAGCTCGATCGCGTGAGGCATGATGGCGAAAAGGGAAAGATACATTAGAGGGTCGACGCATGGCATCGATCGATGGTGGATGGAGGTGATACGAATGATGACGTCGCACATGCATATGGAAGCCCAAGGAACGGAATCATGAGCCACACACCTGCATGCATGCAGCCGGTCGACCCGGCGGAGATCGAGATGAGGCACCCACACACCATACAGCTTTGGCCTTTGTGTAGGACGTGACCCATCACATTTTATCTTCCTATTATTCCATGCGTTTGCGTCGCCCGGCCGCCCGCGCGTTCTGGTCTGGAAAATGCATATGAACAGTTCCAGCTGCACGTTATATTAGACCATGAAAGCGCGCGTTACCGCATCCGTGCGCTATAAATGATATGTAAAAATATATGAAAATTAGGAACACCTAGAATAAAGTCAAAACACAACTAAGGAAATCTCAATAAACTTTTTCCTACACAACATATATGCAGATAGAGAAAAAAAATTGGTTCTAATTTGTTAATATTTAAATATACAACTACCAAATTAAAATTCAAGATACAGCACTGTTCGAAACTGAAGATAGCGTGATATTGCGACTTTGTACAGGCCCAGTTAAGACAATGTGTTGTCTTGAAGCGACATTGCTTTTGGATGAAACCTCCTTGAATGCTCTTTATGAAAGATTTGAGGTCCTTCCACTGCTGGTAAGCACACCCGGGTTGTTCACTCTGTCCAGTAGAGTGCCTGAAGCTCGTCGGCTTTTTCAATTTGCTTGACTTTCTTATCAATATGTGCACCTAGCCAAAATAGTAAAACTATTTTACAAAAGGACAAACTCCCATATCAAGGCAGTAAGTGCATAATCACACTAAAATGCTAAACTGGATATAAAACAAAGAGATATATATGATTAATACTTTGCACACAGAAATATCAAATATAGCACGAAAGGTACAAAATACGCACTACATTACAATGATACCAAGTTACCAATCATATTTTCCGAAAAATATAATAACTTTGTATGGTGGCAGTATCAATAATGCAGAATATTGCATTGGTAAAAGATGATCTTTTTTAAAGCAGGCTAGATTTCAGCAAATAAACACAAATAACTATAAATAGGTGACCAATGGGCCGGGAAAAGCACACTTATAACTGGGCATGCTTTATCAGAACGGAAGTACTGTGCGTACGGCAATATCTCGTACAATTCACATACGATGTATATCCAACGGGTTAACTTGGTTAGACCTCATAGATTGAAAGCCCGGATGCAACATCGTACAAGAATCGTAAGAAATATGTCGTATGCATAGCACTACTCTTAACAGAAGGCACCTTGTTGATTTCATGGCATCTTGTATTTTCTTCTCTAGCCAGTACTTTGTCCTTATTCAGCAAATTTAAACAGTGCAACACCCTGGCATATCAGCGGCACCTCCCAGTTCTGAATCCAGCAACATCTACACAACTTGAATACAAAAATGTGCAGTACTGCCGGAGTTATAGGGTTTGAGACTGAGTTACGAGTAAAACTGGTGAGTTGAACACTGCCGGGAGTTAATGGAGACACAGATCCGAAGTACGTAAGGGAATGGCAACTCGTACGTTGTCCTGAACAGCAGGTCACCTATTATTATAAGAGAAATATATACAGCTGACTCCACTTGTTTCACATGCAGCCAAAGATAGATTGACAACCACAAAGCTTATCACGAGGAATTAGTGCAGAAATCAGTAGATCTAGGATAGGGTATTAATAAACCAGATAATTTACATACTTTTGAACCTTAAGATCAATCCATAGGAAGAGAGCGGGGGAAACGTAGATGGCTGATCCGAACTAACCTTGGAAAAATCCACTAAATGGAAGAGAAAGAGGGGGATCGAACTTCAAAACAGAATAAATGGGAGATTCGTGGATGGTACATCATTCCATACTAAGATACACGGTATGCCTCCTCACCGTGTGGTCCTCACCGCCGCCGCCAAACCGGTTATTCCAAGACCAAGACTACCTCCCCACACCAACAGGAGCGCCTCACTCTCTGTCTCCACAGCCTCGCCATCACACGTGAGTGAGAGCTAGGTTGCTCTGTGTACAATCGCCATTGCTCTCTGACTATAAGAGAAAGGTAGAGGGAAAGGAGGTAGGGCCACACAATAATGAGTTGAAGAGACCATTCGTTTTTCCGCCTGAGACACGCATAACGAAAAACAGTAACGTAACTCCATTAATCGCTTCGGTGCTAGTTTTCGCCCGCGGTGACGCTTCGTCGGCTCACCTGGTTTCTTTTAGCGCAGGAATGCATCGTCAAGCCCATCGATCAATGAGGCCCGCGTCGCTTCGGTGGCATCTCCTTCCCGCTTGCTTTTCCTCTCTCGGGCCGAACAAAGTGGACCAAATGGCAGGGCTCAAATAACCATCGGCCTATGAACCAGAAAACGCGCAGATCAATCCGTGGAGTAGCAGCCCATACACGGTTGGCTGCTTTTCACGCGAATGTACGGTGGGAATTAGTCCAAGCGACGCTTCGGCTTGACACGGAAGATCTGAACTGTTCATGCACACAATCCGACGGTTAAGAACGCAAAATCGCTGTGTGAGGGCGTAGGTTGCTGAGTTTTACTGTTTCTTAATATATATATATATATATATATATATATATATATATATATATATATATATATATATATATATATATATATATATATATACATACATACTCCTATGTACTCCGTATATATCTTCGCCTAGGAAAGCCGGCCGGCGCGCGAAATCGTGAGCTGCACGAATACGACGCGGCTTCCTTGCATGCAGTTTGATGGACGTGACTCGTCGATCGATCCACAAGTACTCCCTCCGTCCGGGATTATTGGGCTCCTACTGTTTTGCATCACGACCAAGGCTTGAGGCTACTGGCTCGATCGATCAAGGCCAAATTCGCGGAAGTAGCCAATCACAACAACGGTTTACTATTTTTTTGCAATTAAAGCATGTTTAAGACTGCATGCAAACCGTCGGAGAAATTAAATGCTCGCACCGATCTACTGGCTAGCCTGTTCGCTTTTCCTTCCCTAGCATGCAGCAGGTCCGTTCACACTCCAGGAATTGGAAACGGATGAGAGAGAAAAGTGGGGCTATGATGGGAATAAGCAATAAATACTCCGCGGATTTTTCGTCTAATAAATTCTTTGAGGCCTTGTGAGGGCTAATTGCTTGACAAATATTTTTCCACTAGGAGCTCAGTAATCCCGGACGGAGGGAGTAGTACGTACATATAACGGGACAGCTGACAATGACTGACCGCTCACGAGTCTGGTACATACATTAATTACGGACGTACGTCGATTGATCGAACTGGCCATGGCATGCATGCACGCACGCACAAATATGCGTGCCCGGCAGCAAAAGTTCACGGACTAGAAAACAACGTGCATGTCTGCCGCTACACCAATGTCGATCGACCCCTCGTAACTCCTCCTCACTAGCTAGGTTAGGTATACAGACATTTTCTTGTCCAACTTAGTTTAATCATTTCCTTCCAAACAAAGATCCAAAGAATCTTTCTCGTACAAGCACGCTAGCTAGACAAAGAGATGCCTGTGTACAGGTCAGTATACATATCTTTTTTTCTAACGGGACGCATATACATCGATATCATATACTCGATCGGACATCAATTCATTTTGGATGTGCATGATTTTTTTTTACTAACAGCTAGCTTAGAGTACACTGATTCTCTGCTCCATGCCGCACGCATGCAAAAACAGCACTTCCAAAGGCGTAGCAAGGTCGATCGACCGTACATAATCTTTTGCTCGATCAACTTGTTTCTTTCCAAGCCGAAAGCCTTTTCTCCGGCGTTCAAAGCCAATGCTAGCTAGCTACATAGCTAGCATGTGTTGGTTGCTTCCCACTAGCCAGATGCTCCATCTTCCCTGTCCTTGCACCCTGAAGTGATCCATGGAACTCAAGTGTTGTGGATTAGTATGCACGATTTCAGCTTCACCTTGCTCTACAGATTTGACTTGTTGCACAGTACGTTCATCATCTCGATCGGCCCTGCGCATGTACGTTGTTAACAACTTTGCATTACCATATGGCCACCAACTTTGCATTTGCATGCATGATTGTTACTCGTTGCATGCGGTGAAAAAAGGGGACTGCTTAGACGACAAGCATGCCGATTTGACGAGACATATGTATATGCATGCATGGTCGCGATTTGTCTTTAACCTTGTACGTATCTTCATGCTATCATATCATGCTTTGAGTGATATAGCCGCGCTTTACACTTTATGTTTATATTATGTACTGTGCCCGGCCGTGCTCGTGTCGATCTTCCCCTGCATGGAATTGTCCATTCGCACGCAACGGCATTCCATTGCAAATCTCGACATAGAGCCCTGCAAAAGCATATACACGCAAAGAGAAAGAACATCTTGCTAAAACGGTACGCGCCGGGCGCATGGTGACATGCACACATACCATTGACGCGATGGAACACCAAGCGAATTAAAGGTAGTACGTACAACATTCTTTGCCTGTTCCGGCGAGAGATCGATTGCTTGCACGGTCGCTAGCTCTTGTCGTGACCAACACTCACTCCTACGCAAGCAAAGCGAGCAGGAGGAAAGAAAGCTGTACATGCATGGCCCATGGTTTTCCGGGAGGAGCTAGCAGAGCGGGGGCGTACGTGAGGTGACGTCAGCAGCCATGCACATGCACGCCTCCGCATTAATTAATGCCACCTGTTTCAGGGTCGCCCGGCCATGCACATCGAACGATCCATATCTCGATTGATGGTGCTGCCACGACGATCGAGGCTGCAGTCGCAACTCGCAAGCCAAGCAATCACCTCACCTCAACTCAATCCTCAGGCGTACGTCCCTGTCCACCGCTCCTCACGTCTTTTTTCGCGCGTCTGCATAGTACGTCGTACGATTTTTTCTTGTCTGAAAACGTTGGGAGAGTTCCATAAATGATGCAAGAGGAAACGTCAGAAATGCACATGGATCATGTATAGCAGTATATATAAGCTAGGGACATGGATCATGTATAGCGGTTATATACTCCCAACGTTCCAAATTAGATGACTCACACATAGATGTATCTAGACATATTTTAGTACTAGATACATCTATTTGAGAGTCATCTAATATGGAACGGAGGGAGTATAAAGCTAGGGACATATCTCGGGTGCACTAGTGCGATAGATCGTCAAACTACACATCTAAAGATCATGAATAATTATGAAAAAGATCCCAACATGTTCGAGAATATCACCTATAATAACCTCTGATGAAACAAAGATCCACCGAATGTCGGTGTTTGTTACGCTACTGAAAGATAGTACATACCCAAGAAAGAAATTGCATTTCTCCGAAAACAATGAACTCCACCTCACCCCACCCCATATGTCATAGTTAGAGGATCTTCCTCCTCAACAGTTATCCAGTGAAAACTAAGGTACAATTATGACATGACATGTGAGAAAACCATGTTTATTTTTTTTAAATTGAAAATATAGGTGATGCTCTATAGTCTATCATGTATTCGTTGCTGAATTTTTGTACACACATCTCAAAAGTTGAACTTGAAATTTGTTTACAGACCATTAATTTCTAGCATATTATTCGTTACTCCCTCCGTTCCACAATATAAGATGTTTTAGACTTTTTCCACATTCATATACATACACATGTATCTAGACACATTTTAGTGTATATGTACACTAACTTTAGTGTGTATCTAGACAACATGTGAAATAGCTAAAACATCTTATATTATGGAACGGAGGGAGTAGTACTTTTGTAAACTTAGATTTTACTCCGTCCGATCCATAAAAAGTGTCGCTCACCTAGTATATATTTTGTACCAAATTAGTATAAAAAGAGCGACATTTTTTATAAATCGGAGGGATACATGTTTTCACCGGTTTCTAACTCTAGATCAGGGAGAGCATAATGCCCGAGGGTGTGGAGTGTAGCATGCGCGAACAAATCACCTAGGCAGCAACATGCATGCATTATACTGGCACAGTGGCACCCTGGCCAATGATTAGCATAGACGACACAATCAACCCAGAAATGCATGCAAAATCCAAACAATGGAGTCCATATAAAGATCGCTTGGGCCCATGCAAAGTAAGTAAGGCTCATAACTATTCACCATGAATGCCTATGGGGTCTACTCTACTCCCAGCAGGGCGGGAGGGAGCCACAAATCTCTCTCCAGCCGTCGTGTCTTCTCATGCATGTGCGCTTTTCTCCGATCACTTCAAACTCAAAGATCAAAGCGTCCAATGTGTCATAGTCATATTTCCCATACTAGAATGAGCTTCCCAAGTCTTTCACCCATACTGTGTAATTTGATTTTCGGATTTGACTTCTGAATATTGCATGCTCCCTCATCGTCATCAAATAAGTGTACGTTTTTCTTTTATGAAAGTCAAATATTTACTAACTTTGTAGAGAAACATGACAACATTTATGATACTAAATTAGTATCATTAGATCCATTTTAAAATATAGTTTCATAATATACGAATTTTATATTATATATGTTGATATTATTTTCTATAAAGTTGGTTGAAGTTTAATTTCTTTAACCAAGAGCAATGCTAGAGGTACACTTATTTGAGAACGGAGAGAGTAGACTGTAAGTTCAACCATAAGACCTTACGAATTTCTGCAAAAGAAAAAAAAACTCTAAAAGATAAAACTTCTAAGTATAAAATGTGGCGGATTTTAAAACCCACTCAGGACGCACCATTTGTAGCAACATGAATTTCACAAAATCGCACCGAGTAGACATTTACCAAAGAATCTCACAACCCAAGTATGGTAAAAAGAAGCAAATGAACTATTCTGCAACATGTCATCTGACTGGTGGGACGACGATGTCGAAAACGCCGTCAAACAACTTAGAACGTCAGATTTGGGTTATGAGAAAAAACTCTGGTTTTGTTTTCTAAAGCTCAAACCCTCAATATTTGTGGTTTATGATATTTACTCTTGCTTAATAAATATTCATATTTAGTATTTTTGAGCACCAACCTTTTCTTGGGTGGCTAGTGTTTATTCATAATCGGTCCTGATCCTAAGAGGTATTAAACCTTAGACTTGACGTCGTGTATGCCATGTTAAGGAAAATTATCCGTTCAGTAAAAGGGGCATTTTCGCTTGAGTTATGTGGTGACTTCGTCAATCTTAAATTTCTTGTACTCCAAACTTTAGTAGAGTTACATGAATATGTACACGTCTATGTTGTACTTGGCATTTCTAAAGAAAAATAGCATTTAATAAAATATACACGAGAGAAGCGCATCAATCTTTTGCAACTATACCTGCTAACATTTACTTGACTATGTACATTATCGAAAAAACTTGTGACTATGTAATCGAGTTACACTGGAAGATGTGAAAACCACACAAGAAACTTAAAATTAATTACAAAGTTGTGCTCCCGAGCAGCCATCACAAACCCAACTTATATCGCATATGCTCCCCTTATTTTTTGTCCCAAGCCAACAATCGTCGGTCCCTCGCCCGCTCTGCTTGTCGATCGAGTTCCAGGAAGGGTGGAGACCTAGGACAGACATTCAGGGTTGTAGTTAGGCCCTTGAAATTAATTTTAAAAAAAAGTCTTTGAAATTAGGTTTTGATCAAATGGAAATGGTGGCTATGGCCATGCTACGTGGAAGAAAAATTAAATTTCTCCGACACCATGTTTACCTCATAGGATGTTACCATGATGGTGATGTTGATGAGGGAGAGAAATCATCTGGTCGCTACTCTTGTGGAGCAGTGGTTCTAGTTTTCTCTTTATATTTTGCAGGTAGTCTACGAGACTCGGTTCTTTAGTTTCTTCTCCCATTGGCAAGGTTCGGCCAGCTTCGGTTTTGTCGTGGAGTTAGTGAAGTTGGTCGTCCAGCCATTTTCGTAGCTTTCTTCTCCTATACGGTGATTAGTTTCTCATATTACTATCGTTGGCGCCTCTGGCTCTCTGATCCACAACCTCCCGACTACCATGACAATAACGTTTTCCTTTCTCCAACGATGTTCAGAGGTCCAGAGGCAGCATCGAGCTTCGCTCATGGTGCGCCACCGACTCATGGAGGATGAAGATGGCGTCTCCTAGAGACTTATGTGTATTCTTCGTTTTTATTTAAGGATAGTACTATATGAGTTGATTGATCTTAATATTGTTATGAACATCCAGAAGATCAACTAGCATAAGCTTGAGCCACAGAGAGAGAGGAGATGATCATACCTTGATCTGTAGATGAGGAAGCCATCACTTTTGCTTGATCAATAAACACCTAAAGAAAACCACCTAGAGATATTCAGGTGGCAAGGATGAATCCTTCCCAGTGCTCCTGTACTGGCTTGATCAGCAGCCTAGAGTTTCAGGGAGTGGAGAAGTGGAAGCTGCGAGAGCAACAGCTCTCATCGTTATCCCTCTCACATCCCTCTCTCTTTTCCTTTATAGTACAGTGCACCAGGGGGACCCACCATGTTGACTTTAGTGTGCTAATGTTCCTGATCAGAACATGTTAAATGTGAACATGTTGACTTTAACGATCAACATCCCAACATTCTCCCCCTTGATCGTAAAACCTTAAACTTTATAATTTCACTTTTCAACAAGGTAATGCATTAAGACGAAAAGATTTCAGTGGCTAAAAGAGATGCCACTGAACCTAGTGACTATAACACATCACCCCATATCTAAATGAAACTCCTTAAACTTTATGAGCTCCATAAACTTTATTCTCATCATACATTACATTAATTTACATAATACTTTACATAAACATCATAAACATTACAGACTCATCCTTTTGATGAAACAGTACACCAAGACAATAGATTACAACAGTCAATTAAGTACTGCTGAACCAATTGGCTATGGTTCCCATCTTATCTCAGAAAGAGCCTTTTGGGGAGATGGTGTTTCATTGGTCCCAACATTACCAGGATCAAAAGCTTTCAACCAAACCCATGCCGGCAACATGCACTTTAAAAACACTGGGTGGTAAGCCTTTCGTGAGCGGATCCGCTAACATCAACCTAGTACTTATGTACTTGACGTCAATTGTCTGATCCTGGATTCTATCTTTCACAACATGATACTTTATATCAATGTGTTTGGCAGCACCACTTGATTTGTTGTTACTCGAATAGATTACTGCGGGTTGATTATCGCAGTAAAGAGTGAGTGGCTTGGAAATGCTATCAATCACTCTGAGTCCCGGGATAAAATTCTTCAGCCATACTGCCTGCCCGGTAGCCTTATAACATGCCACAAATTCTGCCTGCATTGTCGATGATGCAGTGACAGTCTGTTTGGAGCTTTTCCATGAAATAGCTCCTTTTGCGAGGGTGAAAATATATCCTGAAGTGGATTTCTTAGTGTCAACACACCCCGCAAAATCAGCATCTGAATAACCCACCACTTCGAGGTTATCAGATCTCTTATAAGTGAGCATGAGGCCTTTAGTTCCTTGCAAATAACGCAAGACCTTTTTAGCAGCCTTCCAGTGATCCAAACCTGGATTAGACTGATATCTGCCAAGCATCCCGGTCACGAATGCTAAATCAGGGCGAGTGCACACTTGTGCATACATAATGCTTCCAACAATGGATGCATAAGGAATTGACTTCATCTGCGCAGATTCATAATCATTTCTAGGACACTGAAAAGTCCCAAATTTATCGCCCTTAACAATAGGAGCAGGCAAGGCTGAGCACTTCTTCATGTTGTACTTTTTCAGTACCTTCTCAATATATGCTCTCTGACATAGCCCCAAGATCCCTCTGGATCTATCTTGGTGAATTTCAATTCCTAAGACATAAGCTGCTTCACCGAGATCCTTCATATCAAAACTAGAGGATAGGAACCTCTTAGTTTCCAGCAACATATTTTTATCACTGCTGGCTAGAAGTATGTCATCAACATACAGTATCAGGAAGATAAACTTACTCCCCCTGAACTTAACATAAACACAATTGTCCACTTTATTTTCTTCAAAACCAAATTTCCTTATGACTTGATCAAACTTAAAGTACCACTGTCGTGATGCTTGCTTCAAGCCATAGATGGATTTCTTAAGATGGCATCCCAAATGTTCTTTTCCTTCCACAACAAAACCTTCCGGTTGTGCCATGAGAACATCCTCATATAAGTCTCCATTTAGGAATGCTGTTTTAACATCCATCTGATGCAGCTCTAAATCATAATGAGCCACAAGTGCCATTATAATTCTGAAGGAATCTTTAGAAGAGACAGGTGAAAAGGTCTCACTATAATCAATCCCTTCTCTTTGAGTAAACCTTTTTGCCACCAATCTTGCCTTGAACCTTTCGATATCACCCTTGGAGTTACGTTTGGTCTTATAGACCCATTTACATCCAACAAGTTTAGCTACTTTAGGGATTTCTACTAAGTCCCATACTTCATTAGTGCTCATGGACTTCATTTCATCTTTCATAGCATTAAGCCATTCAGACGAAAATTCACTTTGCATGGCTTCTTTAAATGAGGTAGGATCATTATTCAACATTGATTCATTCATATCCTCACTCATATAGGTGACATAATCATCAGGAATAGCAGACTTCCTAGTCCGTTGTGACCTTCTGAGAGGTTCATTATTTGGCACTTCATCAATAATTTGAGGCTGCTGAACGTCTTCAACAATAACATCATCAGGTGTGACATCTGAGATAGTCACAGGACTTTCAGCAGGAGTTGCTCTAATATCCCTCTCAACAGGAGGTGCAACTTCAGTAGACACCGGGAAAACTGGTTCTTGAATTATTGGAACTGGGAAAAATTCCCGGCTTTCTTCCAATATTATTTCCCGAGGTGTCATACTCCCCCTCATCATTTCATTTTCCAAGAACACAGCGTGTCTTGTTTCAACAAACTTTGTTGCTTTATTTGGACAATAGAACCGATATGCTTTAGATTTGTCAGGATAACCAATAAAATGGCAACTGACTGTCTTGGGGTCTAACTTTCCCATAACTGGATTAAAAATCCTTGCCTCAGCAGGACAGCCCCATACATGAAAATAATTCACAGTCGGTTTTCTCCCAGTCCATAATTCATACGGTGTTTTAGGCACCGATTTACTGGGAACCCTGTTAAGGATATGTGCCGCTGTCTTAAGGGCTTCCATCCATAAATTCACCGGCAGAGTGGAGTGGCTCAACATACTCCACACCATATCCATGAGAGTGCGGTTTCTTCTTTCAGCCACCCCATTTTGCTGCGGTTCGCCCGGTGCTGAGTATTGGGCCATAATACCATTTTCCTGTAAGAATTTTGCAAATGGTCCAGGAATTTGGCCATAAGAAGTGTGTCTGCCGTAGTATTCACCACCACGATCAGATCTCACAACCTTAATCTTTTTATCACATTGATTTTCAACCTCAGCTTTGAAAATCTTAAACTTGTCCAATGCCTCTGATCTTTCCTTAATGGGATAAATATATCCATAACGGGAGAAGTCATCGGTGAATGTAATAAATGAATTAAAACCATCCACCGTATTGACATTAAACGGACCACATATATCCGTATGGATTATTTCCAAAACTCCCGTACTTCGGTTTGCACCTTTCTTAATTTTCTTGGCATATTTTCCTTTGATGCAATCAATACAATGATCGATATCCGCATCCGTAAAATCAAGGGAAGGAAGAACTTGATCTTTAATGAGACGCTCAATTCTCCCCCTCGAAATGTGGCCTAAACGATAGTGCCATAATTTCGAAGAAGTCTCATTGTCATTATGCTTGCGTTTGGTACTGACATTCATATTTGAGGTAGAACCCACATTATTTATATCATCACAAAGGGAAATAACATAAAGCTTATCTTGCCGGAAGGCAAGACCAACATTATTATTGTCATACATAATTATACAACGCTTGTTCCCAAAGTGACATTCATAAGCATCATCATCTAGGCATGAAACGAAAATTAAATTCCGTTTCATCGAGGGTACATATAAATCATTATTCAACCTAAGCTTGAAGCCCGTATGGAGCGTAAGAGTAAGATCTCCAAGCGCTTCAGCATCAGTCTCAACACCATTAGCAACTCTAATGGTTCTTTCCCCTCTTTTTAGGGTTCTCCTCATATTGAATCCCTGCAACGAATTTGCAATATGAATTGTTGCTCCTGAATCAATCCACCATGTATTGGTGGCATAATTAACATAAAGGGATTCCTCAACAAAAGTAATAACATCAGTACCTCTATCTTGAAGCAATTTCTTAAAGGCAAAACAATTCTTTCGAATATGCCCAAGTTTTCCACAATGGCGACAAGCATTAGGATCTTTTGCTTCTCCATCAGTCGCCTTTTCAGGCTTCTTTTGGTGAGAGCCCTTTGAAGATTTGCCTTTATCTTTAAACTGATTAGGCTTAGGCTTCATATATTCATTCACAAACTTTTTATACCTCTTCTTTTGTGAATGCTTGACCTGATTAATGTGGTCAATTCTTTCAGCCTTAAGCCTTTCTTCTTCTTGCACACATCGCGCCATCATTTCATCAATCTCCCATTTCACATCCATTGCATTATAATTAATCATAAATGGAGAGAATTCAGGAGGCAAAGATGACATAATAAAATGGACAAGGAAACCATTAGAAATTTCCATTTCCATAGTCTTAAGTTTGGCAGCCATGTTGCATTTCTTCATAATATGCTCTCGAAGGCTTCCAGTGGGATCATATTTTTCATCAATCAGCCTTCTAATAAGACTTGTTGCATAAACTTTAGAAGACCCTTTGAACTGATGTTCAATTTTCGCAAAGTACCCTTTAGCTGTCTCACAGTCAGGAAGGGCTCCCCTCATACTCTGTGTAATGGAGCCCTTTATCATCATAAGGCACTTGCGATTAGAGTCGTCCCACTTAGCCTTGATAACATCATATTCCTTCTTGAGGCCCTCATAATTTTCAACATTCTCTTTAGGTGCCTCAGGAGGATCATTAAGGAGAGCATAATCAATATTCAGTAAGGCCATCGTTATTTCAAGCTTCTCCTTCCATGTAGCATAGTTGCTACCATTAAGTTGTTCTATGCCATTAAGCATCCCAGTAATATGAGAGACATTAGGTGCTGCAAAAAGAATTCAAAAATTGCCTTAGTAAGCAGCATCATCATTATCGAACTTTATTGATCAAATTCAAATCAGCTTTGGCCAGAAATGAATATGAACAACAAAATTTTGTGAACAGATATTCGTCAATTAGCTTTGGCCAAATTGACAAATAAAAGCCACACATTAATAATCCTCATCATTAATTTTCTTTCATTAACCTAGTTCACATCAGCTTTGGCCAGAAGTGAAACAGGCTAATAAAAGATCTTTGTGGTTTAAATGCTCGTCAACCAACTTTGGTCAGAATGACAAAGCATAAAACCACACTTTATTTGAGGATTCATTAAACTTTATTTCGCAGCGGAAAACATCATAACATAATTGTCATAATAAGGCATGATTAATAATTTAACATGCTAAAACATTTAAAACAGCTAACATAAAACATAACAGCTAATAACAGAAATAAAACATAACTAATATATAAACAAACCCAAAACATTAATTTGGCCGAAACTGGGCTAAAAACGGCCCAGTCCAGCCCACAGAACTAGGCCCCAAAAACCCCTCCTTTCCTTTTTTTTTCAGCCCAAAAAGGAGAGAACATTTATTCGGCCAGAACTGGGCTAAAAATAGCCCAGCCCGGTCCGCTCCCCTCTGATTCGCAAGGGCTTTTGCCCATTTAAGCTCCCCAAGGCCCATACTGGGCTGTGGCCCAGTCCATCTCGCTAGGGGAAACACGAGCCGTTGGATTCGCATCCAACGGACGAGCTCGCGTGCGCGCGTGGGACAAAACCCACCGCTTCGCCGCCGGCCCTGGTCCTCCCCTCCCCGAAACCCTAACTCCTCCCATCTCCTCCTCTGCCTCTCGCGGCGACGGCGAAACAGAGAACGGCGACGGCAACGAGCACCGCACGGCCGGAAGGAGAGAGAGAGTGGTGACGTCCAGGCCCTCTCGCCGGAGTTGCGTGCAGCTTTGGCCAGCGCGCAGCTCCGTCGAGCAGCCCAGGGCGGCGCCCTTCTGCGCGGCAACAACGACATGCGGGCGTCCCCGCACGGTGTCAGCGACCAGCGCTCATCCCAGGACCGCGGTGACCCTCCACGACGACGAGCGCGCGAGGAAGCACCACCACAGCCCGGCGCAGTGGGCGGCATGGACACTCGGGGCCGAGCCCGAGTTCCTCTGCCTTCATAAGAAGATGGCATCAACGCCGCCGTGGCCAGCGACGGCGGAGAGGCCCGTAAGGTATTATCCATTGCCCTCAAGGATCATTAGCAGTAGGGTTCATCATAGATTTGGGGATTGGATGAACTAGGGCTCCGAAAATTGGGGATTTTATCAGTGATGTTGCTCCCCTTTCGATCTTTTGCTTAATTGGACCAAAAACATTACATCAGAGGGGATTCGTTAGAGATTTAGGAGTCTAGGGTTTCCAGAAATTGGGGATTTCATATGAGAGATGTTCTGTTCCATCAATCCCCATCATAACCACTTAAAATTGAAACCCTAGGCCTCTAATAGCATTATTAGGGCTTGATCTTTAGAAGGAAACAGGGCACAATCATAATACAGGGCCTAGACAATAAACTTTAGCAAGAACCTAACAGATCAAGCATGATCTTGAGCTTGATGAGCTCAAGCTTACAGCTAGGCGCTCTGATACCAATGTTATGAACATCCAGAAGATCAACTAGCATAAGCTTGAGCCACAGAGAGAGAGGAGATGATCATACCTTGATCTGTAGATGAGGAAGCCATCACTTTTGCTTGATCAATAAACACCTAAAGAAAACCACCTAGAGATATTCAGGTGGCAAGGATGAATCCTTCCCAGTGCTCCTGTACTGGCTTGATCAGCAGCCTAGAGTTTCAGGGAGTGGAGAAGTGGAAGCTGCGAGAGCAACAGCTCTCATCGTTATCCCTCTCACATCCCTCTCTCTTTTCCTTTATAGTACAATGCACCAGGGGGACCCACCATGTTGACTTTAGTGTGCTAATGTTCCTGATCAGAACATGTTAAATGTGAACATGTTGACTTTAACGATCAACATCCCAACAAATATATGGCCTTTGGCCTCTTCCCAAAAGAAAAGAAAAACCTTAAAATGAACTTCCATGAAATTATTTTCCCCATATTGCTATAATTGATATTGCAAAACCAAAACATCGAATCTCCATTTCGCTAGTTAGTACTCCCTCCGATCCATTAAAAGTGTAGCTCATTTTGTACTAACTTAGTATAAAATGAGGGACACTTTTTATGGATCAGAGAGAGCAGTTGTAAATTACAACCTATATACAAAGAATGTACCACACATACGGACGTACAGGTGCGATTGAAAAAAATGTACTGATTTAATTTTAGTAAACTGTAGGTTGGAAGTGTGACAGTATTTTAGTGCATTAAACTTCTTTCGGCTCATACGTGTGGGTGCTCTCTGATTTCTACTGAACAATGATTTGCTTCAGGAAGCATATGAGATACTACTGATGATCGTAACCCATTATCTCCGCAACTGTTGGCGTAGATGATGAAGATTGATGCGCTGTGCAGCGAGCCGATCTCCCCCAGGACTGAATCACACACACCGCAGTAACCTGAACCCTGAACCACCTGCAGATCATCTTCAGGGAGCACTCAATCTGCTCATCATGGAGCAGCAAATCATTCCCACGCTAGGCCTCCCGTCGCGTGCGTGCACTCACGGCTCACAAAAACATAAACAAAAATCTCGCAACATGAACTTCCTTTTGTAGATCTCCTGATTCCATCAGCACATATACATCCGTTGGCTTTTCTTGCCAAGAAACACTGGTGCAAAGAGGGCACTGCGCAATTTTTCCTGCTGAGGTGAAGGCTGGTGAAAACCGTGTGACAGGTAGGCCTTTTTGTCAGCTCAGTTGATTCAGACAAGGCTCACGAAACAGGGAGAGCATGCATGGACAATGATGGCCCTCTGTATGCGCCCTTTTCCATCCATGGAGATGATATGTGAGCAATGCAGCCATTCATGGCCCCCATTTTTTTCCTAGCTTTTGAACTGCACACAGAGAGGTAAAACTGTGCAAAGGACTACTGCCACTGCTACTAGTCGTTGCTGTCTGAAAACAGGAGGGATGAAGAGAGAAAGGAAAATAATGTCGCCATACAATGTATGTACATATATGAAGAAAGGGCAAAAAAAAAATCTGGTGCACGATTTCCAATGTCGTCAGAAGTGTATCTTTGCTGGGGTGGCCAATATCTCCTGGACTTATGATTGGATCACCGTACTATCTGATATAGAAACAAGCCATTTGGTGTGGGTTCCTCTTTCTACATTTGCACTCGGTGAAGTAATCTGAATCGCCGTGCCTACCAGCCGCAGCTGCGGTGCATCACTTTGTTCAGAGTTCAGAGAACATCTTCCTCACTGCAAAGGGTAGGGGATAATTAGGATCAATGGTTCATCAGACCACTTATTATATGTGTTGTAAATCTAGTAGTAGATCATAGTTGTACATTGTCTCAGTTACCTGTCCTGTGAACTAGCCAAGCACCTGTTGCGTCTCTGAATATGTCCAGTGTGTGCAAGCCTCTGGTTTTGATAAATTCAGTCAGCTCTGATGTGTTTAGCAAATTAACTGCATTGATCCACACACCAATGCCACTGATCAATCATCAAAACTTGAACTTATGTCCAATTTGTCCCGGCCATTTCGCTCTCTTTCAACAATTTAGTCTGTCACAGAAAAATAAATTAGTATTTTTCTACCACGTTCATTTAACTGCAAATCAAACCGGTCTCCAAACTATACCTTTTCACCACTAGTTACAGGACTGAACATTCGGAGGATGCCGCAGTCCTTGGACCCTTTCAGTAGAAATTCAGATCGGTATATCCATATGGATTGATGTCGGTATATCCATATGAGTAGGGCAGTAGTTCCCCTATGTCCAACTGCGAGCTTGAACAACTCATCTTTTGAATTCGGCTATGATTGATTGATTCCACTTCTGCACTAAAGACGCTGTAGACAGGCCTATGATCCGAAAACCGAGAATCGCCGCGAACATATGACATTTGACTAAGGCCCCTTCCATACCACAAAATGCGATCACACCTGTACAAAAAAAATACTAAAATTATTATTTTTGCGAAAGAATTACTAAAATTACTTAACTGTACAAAATCCGGCAAATAGCTGGCACGATAGTGTAACGTACCACGCAGGAGTTCTCCTCTTTTCCTTCTGGTTCATGTCATCCCCGGCATACTTGTCAGAATTGTTCGAGTATTTGTATGTCGGAGGGAAGTAAATTCTCCCCTCATTCCACCCGACAAACACTCGCCCGCCTCTTTGTTCAATCCTGAGCTGAAAGTGTCAGGTTGACATGTCAATGAGATGATACTACAATGTTATGTAATCATTTTCATAATTAGAACGACGAGGGCTCCTCGGCTTTTGCCGACCTATGAGTAATTCTGTAACATGTTAAAGTAAAACAACGACTAGACAAAAGCACTGATTGCCTGTGACATAACGATTTTACAGCCTTCCAGGCCCCCCCAACGGTACACACACATACTCAAATTGTGTTCAAGAAGGTTTGCAAGTTCTCACCTGATCTTTCTCCAGCAATGCTTTCCAATTGCGCATCTCCACCAGGGCCTTCACTGACCGGTAGGAAAGTGCGATTCGGTAATTTAGGTCCCCGAGCCAGATGACACGACTGAAAGGAAATGCGTGTTAAGGGCCCCAATATTACACCAAATGCGCATGAAACAAGCTTTTTGTGAGAGCATTTTTAAGGTTCTTTGCTTACTCGTGCTCTAAGATAGTTTCCGGTGAGCGCTCATAGTGCCCATAAACCATTGGGAACCTGGTCTTCTTGAGGATTTCAAGCACGTCTGAATTACGCCGCATCTCATCGCCTTCCTTCTGCCCCGACGTCAGGTGGCTGCAGACGAAGCAGAAGCTTGTTTGGTGCAATGCCATGGTAATCGAAATCGAACCCTGGAAAACAAATCCTTACGGTTGAATACCTATGCTAACAATGCTTCTTGTTGGTGATCAATTTATACAAGGTAAAGCAATACAAAAATAAATCACATAAACACATAGTAGAATTAGAGCAGTGACCAAACCTTATTTCCAAGGTAGCCCATCAATCCTCTCCCAACACAAGAAACCTTGAGGTTTCTTATGTCATCCCTTATGTCCTTCCGAGCCCAGATCATCAGAAACAAACCCACCATTTGCTTGCTTGCAACCAGGCAATATCTGAACAACAGATTGACACATAGATTATTCACAAAATCTCCTTAAACCATAGTGTACTTTAGCTCAACAAAAGTAGAGTATATGAAACACCTGAAGTGCAGCTAATAAAAATATCTGAAAAACCTTAAGTGTACCTAGTGTGACCAGAAGGTGGTCTATGGCTTTCGTCCAGAGACGGCCCGTGGCCGTAGCCGTAGGACATCGGCGAGTACACCGTGCTCGGCGACTCCCCGGTGTTATTTTCGTCGTCCGACGACCCACCCCACCGGCAGTGTGCCTCGTAGTCGCTTGGCCGGCGGGAGCCGTAGATCGCCCGGTCGCAGACGCTGTACCGGCGCTCCAGCCTGGGCTGCGGGGCGAGGATGTCGCCCTCCATCCGCAGGCTCCGGCTGTGGAACGACCGGCGGTGGAAAAATGCCGCGTTGTTGGTCTGATGCCTCGAGAGTCCCTCGAAGTCGTCGTCCACCTCCGCCACCGGGTCGGGCGGCGCCGGCGAGGGCGTCCGGAAGCTGCCGCTAGCGCTGGCGCCGGGTAAGCTGTTGAGCGTCCTCCTGATCAGCGACACCCACTTCCTGGCCGGCCCGTTGTCCTCCGTGCCCAGCACGTTTCCGGCGTTCAGCGGCACGATCTCTAGGAACCTTGACGGCGGCGGCGGCATCAAAACCCCATCAGACATGGATGATGGATGAATCTAGAGGCAGGGGAAGACAGGGGAAATTGACATACCCGAGGACGTAGATGTCGGCGGGCGGCGCGGCGTGGAGCCAGTCCTCCAGGCCCATGGCGCTGGGAGGGGATCGGCCGCCCACATTCCACGTCGCAACAAAGATCCTAGTTTCCAAGAACAGACAAGGGGAGAGAATTACACACGGGCTAGAAAAGAATGTGGGATCAGTCAATCAATTAACAGCTAGCGTTAGTGCGAATGCAGAGCGGCGAAGGAACCTGTAGTCCATGGTCACGGTGGCCTCGGCGGCGTCGAGGTCGATCTTTCCCCGCCTGGAGTGTTCGCGGCTCCTCCTGGACGGCCTGTCCGTCCTGC
This sequence comes from Alopecurus myosuroides, assembly GCA_028641055.1. Classification (NCBI taxonomy): domain Eukaryota; kingdom Viridiplantae; phylum Streptophyta; class Magnoliopsida; order Poales; family Poaceae; genus Alopecurus; species Alopecurus myosuroides. Next base: position 430,371,631 of record CM054060.1, read on the forward strand.
TCTTCTTGGCCGTGCTGGGCTCCCTCCTGGTGAAGCTGCTACCCCTCCACTCCTCGTCGTCGCCGCCTCTCCGGCCGGCGGCGGCGGCGTCGTCGGCGTGGAAGTCGTGGGCCTTGCTCCTGATGTTGAACCACTTGCGCACCAAGCTCTTGGACCACGACAGCTACAACAACGACAACAATGCGGGAACGGAACAGACATCCATGAGGAAACAGAGGAGGAATTGCATCCATCCAGGACAGACAGGGAGAGAGAGAGACAGGGGACCGGGAACGGGAGGAGGACATAAGAGGGGTACCTTGCTCTTCTTGCAGGCATCTCTCATTGTTTCCTCAGGTGAGGGGAAGACCAACGCTCATGCAGACGACGAGTCGAAGCTGCTGCTGCAACAAATGGGCTGGGCAGCAAGCAAGCAGAGGAGGGGCCAGGGAAGAGGAAGAAGGGGGTGGAGACAATGCGTCCACTGTTTGGCCTCACTCTCTATAAACAAAGATTGCGTTTTGATGGAAAGAACGGAGAGAGAGAGGTGGTAGGATTGATGAGGATGAGAACAAAATGTGGATTCTCTCTGGAGGACAGAGGCTGGATAACACTGCTAAATGCTGAAAACAAATGCCACTCCTACTGCTTGCTAGCCTACACTCACTCCTGAGCTTCTTGGAGGAGAAGGGAGCAAGAGGAGTGAGAGTAACCGTGCCGTTGCTTGTGCTGTGTGTGTGTGTGAGTGAGCTTCAAATACGTGTGAGGGCGGAAGAGAATAAAGTGCGTGCAGAGGATGGAGAGGAGAGGGGAGGAGGAGGGAGGAATCTTAGGATGGTCAGTGTCTCTGCTTTTCATCGCTGCTCCAGCAAAACCCAAGGAGGGCAAGCCATGCATGCAACGCAAGCAATACCCTTCGGGGGGAAAGCGTACCGCAGTGCCGGCATTTGAGCATGTGACCCGGCCGGGGGCTCAAACTTGGGAGAGAAAAAACCTGCCTAGGATTTCAGACCATATTTGGAGCAAAACCATCTGATACAGCATGATCTGCCTAGGAGTACATACTTTGTGCTGATTTCTTCACTAAATTATACACGGAGGCATTTTTCTCTCTCAATTTTTTTTATGGGGGCAGGTCTGTGAAAAGGATGCATGCTTGCAACAGTGTACTACAACTACTCAACTCTTGGTGCCCCTCTTTTCTCCCACTGGCCATCTTCGGGCGGCAAAGAAGCAAAGGGAGGAAGAGCAGTCGGGGAGCGAGGAACAAAAAACAGCAGAAAGATAAAGTCACGAGGAGGCGATCTCACTAGCTTTTTCCTCTCTTCCTAGAGGTGTTTTTTTTTTCATCTCTTGCGTTTTCGGTACCCGTGTGTGCCCTAATTTGTTTGTTTTTCTTTGTTCTTTTCCCTGCCACTGTTCCTGGTTTCCGATACGCTTCGGTACTCACGACCCACTGACTGGTCTTCGGCTGCTAGATCTTGTGCTCCTGTGCGTACGGCTTTAGGGGAATGTGAGCTGGAATTTTCGCACGCTTTTATCTGCATGCCAGAAGACAATCTTCATCCTAGCGTAGTACCGTCCTTCTGGCACCATATTATATTTTTGCTGGCCGTACTACACTTATCTACATGTCAGCCAGAAAAGAAAAAAGGGTACAATTATCTAGAGAGAAGAGAAAGAAAGGAATGGTAGCTGTTAGAGCTTCTCTAGCAAACTCTTATAACCGTGAAAACTGTAAAATCTCGGCGAGATTAAGGGCCGAGCCCACTTTTCTGGCCATAGCAGACTCGTTATCGGTGGTCTGAGCCATAACCACTTTTCAGGGCCGTCAAATTGCCCACCCTAGCCGTTGTTTTGTCCGCTCCGCCCCCACATACATGTCAGGACATGTGACCTACGCCGCCGCGCACCACCTAATACCACACACAATTTTGCCGCCAGCCACCAAAACCCCCACGACCCAAACTCTCACCATCATTTCAAACATGCCTGATTTTTGTAAAGTTGAAAATCACTAAAATTTGAAACTTTTTGTTTTCATGTTATGTAAGGCACCAAAAAACCAAATGAGATGCAAGAAATAAAAGAAAATATTAATTATACCATTGAAATTGGAATTAAAAATCCAACTATGCCTATTTTTTTTTAAAAAAACCTTAACTTTATTCATTTATCTTTTCTCTTTTCAAAGTTATATTTTTAGCAAACCCTATTTCTATAAAATCTTATTCTTCAAGTATTTTATTTATAAAACAAGTTAAAGGATTTTAAGAAAACAACACTTCCAAAGGTGTATGCCTCTGAACTTTATTTGACCTTAGTTTCAATTAAATTATCTTTCTAAATTAGAAATAGCATTAAGTCTCTACTAGTGTTTAATTCATTTTTTGAAAATATAAAAATTCAAATGGGGTTGAAACCACACAAAAATGGTTCTATTTGAAAGACAATGTTTTTACAAGAATTTAGAAATTGGTTTGAGGCAATTTGGAAGTTTAAAACAAAAAATTTAATTTCTTCAATAAAATAGAAAAGGAAAAATAATAGGATAAAAAAAAGCGGGCCAAAGCCCAGGAGCACAAAGCAGGCCTGCCCACCCCGCCCTCTCTCTCCTCCTCGCCACTGACCCGTGGGACCCACCCATCATCCCCCACCTTCTCGCGGTTCCCCACCAACACACCCATGTCTAAGCCACCTCGCGCACGATCTCCTTGAGCGAGCCTCCTCCTCCGCCGATAAACCGCGCCCGAGAACCCCCACACCCTCCTCTATGTTTCCCCTCTTCCTTCTCTCCATTTCGTGCGGCCATGCAATCGTATTTCATCGCTAGATATCTGTCACTACCGCCGCCGTCTTCGGTCAATTCAGCGAGGTAAGCCACTGCCCGAGCCCGAGACTGCCTCCACCCGCCCCCCTTTCCCTTGCGTGCGTCGTGAGCCCCTTTGCCGAATATTTGGCGCAGGAAATCGCCAGCGCTGTGGTCATCTGTGTATCGTCGATGTCGCGCCTTCTCTATCGGCCTCCTCCTGTCGTTCCTAGAAGATCCGCGTCTGCGCCGTCATCGCTATCGTCTTCGGCATCTCACTCTGCCCCTCGCCGCCGCCTCCCCGTGCCCGGATATCCCCTGCATTGTCGTCGTGGTTCGCTCCCGAGAGCACATCACCGTCGTCGCGCCATTGCCGGTGACGTAGCCCCGGTGAGCTCTCTTTGATGTCAGATCTGATGGACGGCTTGGTTTCGAACCCAATGAACCGTTAAGCAACCGTCCGATTCAAATCCTACGCCCCAGATTTAATGAGATCTGCCCCATCATCGCCACGCAAGAACCCAGTCAGCCTCTGGGACCAACCACAATCAGACACGTGGCCCGGCCATTTTTCTTATTTTCCCAAATAGAACTCAAATGACAAAACTACGGAAAAGCCCCTAGAACTTGTAACCATCATAACTTTAGATCCATAAGCCCAAATTTAGCAAACTTGGACCTTTTCAAATTAGCACAACATGTAGAAACTTTTGGCACTGTCCAAATTAAAATTTGACAAACTTAAATTGGTTCGAATTTAAATATGCTTGTTTGATGAATTTTGGCATAATTCAAATTTTACAAATCCTAAAATTGCAAATAAAATATTTTTGGAATCCTTAGGTATTATACTTTCATGCCCTCTGTTCCAAAATAATAATTGAACCAATTAAAATGGAAGATGGAATTTAAATAGCCATTGAGTATTTTGCACCTAGGTTACATTCTATAAATAATTTTAATTAGTTTTCTTTTGAAAAAATGTTCAATTTAGTAACCTTAGACTAGAGAAACCAGTATCCAAACTATATGTGACCAGAGAACCCATAACATGTAATCTTTATCATAAAAACCAACCATAGTAATCAATCATTATATCTTAACTGTTGTTTGACGAAACCATCTTTAGGAAAATTGTAGTATGATCATTTTGATAAAAAACAACACTCATTTTATGTCAACTGTCGGATATATACCAAATAGGGGTATAGAAGATGGTAGACAAAGTGCCAGATTACCAGGGTGGCCTAAGTGGTAGTGGGCTTAGGTCCATTGGGCGGCCCAGTAATCCGACGCGCAGAAGCCGGATTCTAGAAGAACCCGGATCACGGCCCACGTGATCTGGCTTGGAGGAGAAGACGGATTCCTTGCTTTCCAAGTTACAAGTTACCGTAGTCTTCTAGGTTTCCTATTCTGTAAGCCCTAATCCGGCTATTATATAAAGCCGGACGGGAGATAGATTAAGTTAAGTTTGAGCGAATAACAGAGTAGCTCTACGCCAACTCGCCGAGAAGTTCATCCTCGCCGAGTAGCTAGATCTACACCCTCACATTGTAACCCTGTTTACAGGCTTTAGTCCTGATTAGTGAGAAGTTCAGGAGTAGGCACGTCGTACTGTCGCGACGTACCGAACCTGGGTAAATCCTGTGTTCACTGTCCACCACGCGATCCCGTTACCCGACGTCTCTACCGTAGTCTCATGGCACCCCCGTCTATGAAAACTACTACGATGTCTCGACAGTTGGCGCCCACCATGGGGCAAACGACGTCAGGCGTGAAATTCCGATCTGGGATACTCGGCGGAATTGGAAGATCAATTACTGTCGGAAGCTTGGAGTTCGACGACGACGTCAGACGCTTCCTCGACAACGGATCCTATATACCGGCGCAAAACCACCTGGTAAGTGCCTGCGTACTACCGATTGGATCTGCTAACATCTTTATCGGACTAACCGCAGAGGCAATGGGGTTTTGCGGTGGAAGCAAGTATTTCCCACCCGCCCTATACCCAGTCGAAGACGACTATGATGCCGGATTTTTCTCAGATCACCGACAAAAAAGTGACACACACTTTATCGGCATGGTGCAATCTGAGGTCGCTGAAAACACGGATGACGGAAATCCCGTGCAAGAGGCAGATAACAACACACCCGTCACAGAAACGGAAGATCTGATTCCCGTCATCCAGGCGGAAGATCCGACATCCGTCAGCATGACGATAAACTCGGAAGCCGAGTCTGTGCTAGCCGCCATTGAGGCAAGATTGGAGTCGGACACCGGATCGGATAAATTCGATTCCGAAGATGAAGATGAGGATGCCTTTGAAAGAAAGGTAAAATCTCTTCAAGAGGGATTCCGCGAAGTGCTAATGGCAAAACCGGCTGAAGTCACGGATGCCGGCAGCCAGGAAAGCCCCAAAACTCCTCCGCCAGAGGAAGAGAGAGAAGAAGGAGAAACTTCTCCGATATTTCCCAATGTCAAGGAGATGATAGAAGACGAGCCTGTCAAAAATCCTCCCTCTTCCAAGAAAAAGCACCGTGCTGCTAAGAAACTCCAATACAAAATCCGGAAGAAAAAATCAGCTGATCTCGCTGATGAAAACCTGGAAGTAGGAGATGCTAGCAGAACGAAGCCTGCGGAGAAGAAATCCAAAGAAATCACTGCTCCGCCAATGACGGAACAGGAAGAGCAAGAACTATTGCAAACACCAGTGGGACCAGATGAACCCCCTGAGATGCTGGAAGCCAGGAGACAAGCTTTCCAACGGCAACAGCAACATCTACTCCGATCTCGGCAACATCTCCAACAAACCCAGCGTGATACCAAAATCATGAAGGAAGAAATAGAGGAGTACGAGAGAAAGAATAGATCTGCGATAAAACCTACTAGGTTACCCGGAATCGTAAGACCGGAAGAACTGCCGCCAAAAGGAAGGTTTCATAACCCATCTTGGCAAAAGCAGGTAAACGGCAAAGATGCCAGGGGCGAACCAATATACAAAACCGCAGCAGAAAACGCGGAAGCTGCGTTCGCCATCCTCAACAACGATCTGTACTCCAACGGGGAAAAACTCCAAGGGGTGTATGCTTTCTTAGGAAAAGCATTACAACAGCAACAGCGGGCCCAAGAGCGACCAGGGAGGCTGCACGATAACTCCGTCCTATGCAAAACAGCTACTTGCGCTGCTGGAGCACCTGGACCGGAAGAACCCGGAGATTCAGACAATTCAAAAGATAAAAAAGAGGATCCGAGAAAAGACAAGAAAAACCCCGACAACCGGGATGCAGCGTCTAGAACCGGACCCCATCTCCCGAAGGATGGATATAAACCCCATGATCGGGAAGACAAACACCGGAATGACGGCAAAATAATGCCACCTCCGAGAAACCCAGCTGAGAAAGCTGGAAGATATGATGTACCTCACAGACGTGAAAGATCCCGGACACCTCCTAAGGATAAAGAAAGGCACGGGAGCAGAACTCCGCCTAATCCAAAGGGGCGTGACCAAGGAAGAGATAGAAATAACCCCGGAAAAACGCGTCCGCGCAACAATGGAAAAGAAAGGAGAAGATCCCCTTCTGTCCATTCAGCCGGAAGATATTCTGCACACATTGATAGAGAAGAAAAGGATGATCTATACTTTGGTCCTAAGTGTTTTACTGACAGGATCCGAAGGATAACCCTGCATTCTGGCTTTGCCAAGGTCGGTCCAACATACCAGAAATACACCGGCAACACAAACCCGGATACCTGGCTCTCAGACTACTATACAGTCGTCCAGATCAACAATGGAACAGACCTGGAAGCTGTCAAGTTTCTTCCCCTAATGTTGCTAGACGGAGCCAGAGATTGGATCAATGGATTACCATCAAGAACTGTCGACAGTTGGGACGATATGGCTAGAGTATTCACTCAGCATTTCCGGGGAACGTACAAACGCCCGAACAACATCAACCAGCTGAACCGTTGCACCCAATTTGAGGATGAACCATACGTGGATTTCATCTCCAGATGGACAGCAATGAAGAATAGTCGCTCTGGAGTAACTGACGTACAAGCAATGCATGCCTTCGTCAATGGCCTAAAACCCGGACTCGTACCGTTCATGGTTGGTTCCAAACAGCACAAAGATCTCGGATCTATGCTTACAACCGCCAATGAGCATGCCGCAGCCGAAGACGACATCAGAGCAAGAGGTGGCAATATCGAATCACTGATACTCGCCAAGAAAACCCCTCGTTCTGACAAATAAGGAACTCCAGAAACAACGACAAAACCCAAAGAGGTAAATATAGCCTTTGGAGGAGAAAAGGGGAACAAGTGGAAAGGACGCAGCCCAGATCCGATCAATTACACTCCCGAAGAATGGGAGAGAATTAAGTCAGAACCCTGCGTCCACCACTCGCAATTTGGGAAACCCACCCATACAAATGCGCAATGCCGGCTAAATAAGCATATGAAAGGCAGTGCAGGATCCGGAAGTAAGGGGAAGGGTTCCAAGAGAAAACCTGCCAAACAAAAGCCAGAAGCTGACAAAGAAGACAGTGAATCGGACACTGATGACAAAATCCAGGAACAACAGCGAAAGGGCGAACCCAAATTTCCGAGAGTTGATGGAGAAGCAATGCTAACTTTCTTAGCAACTCCGTCAGCAAAGGTGGCCAAAAGAACACTTCGAGAAATAAACGCGGTTATCCCCGCAACCCCGAAGTTCTTGAAGTATTCTAACACACCAATAATCTGGGATCATTCTGATCATCCCGGAAATATCCCTAAACCCGGCACACAAGCTCTTGTTGTAAGCCCTATTGTTCAAAACACTAGGCTAAGAAGAGTGCTGATGGATGGAGGATCCAACATTAATATAATGTACCTGGATACACTGAAGCATCTGAAGATTTCCGAGTCCCAGCTCAACTACAGCAACATACGCTTCCATGGCATTGTTCCTGGCAGGCAAGCACGGTCCCTAGGAGAAATTTCCCTAGATGTCACCTTCGGAGATAAAGATCACTTCCGGCAGGAAAAAGTATCCTTCGAAGTAGTGCCGTTCGAAAGCGTGTATCACGCAATACTCGGACGCCCAGCTTTCGCCAAATTCATGGCAAGATCTTGTTATATCTATAACAAGCTGAAGATGCCAGGACCCAAAGGAGGAGTAATCACCATAGCTGGTGATTTCAAGCTGGCAAATGAGTTGGAGAAGGAAAACGCCCTTTGCGCTCAGAGAGTCATAGCAAAGGAAGAGCTGAAGGAATTAGCCAAAGAGGTATCGCCGTCAGAAATGCCGGCAGGAAAAGAAACCCGGAAGCCAACAGATAGCTTCAAGGCGTTCGAGAATACAAGACATGTAATCCTAGATCCCAAAGATCCGACAAAATTTGTCGTTGTAGGGACTGGGATGACTGGCAAATAGGAAGGCGAGCTCATCAAGTTCCTCCGTGAGAACTGGGATATTTTTGCCTGGTGTCCAGCTGACATGCCAGGTGTACCCAGGGAACTTGCTGAGCACCAACTGAAGGTTATTCCTGGATCAAAACCCGTCAAACAAGGTCTCCGTCGATTTGACGGAAGAAGACGGAAGGCTATTGGCAAGGAAATTATCCGGCTTTTAGCAGCGGATCTCATCAAGGAAGTAATCCATATTGATTGGTCCGCAAATCCGGTATTAGTGCCGAAGAAAGACACCACTGCTCTTAGAATGTGTATAGATTACACAGGTTTGAATAAGTTGTGTCCGAAAGATAGGTTCGCATTACCGCGAATCGATCAAATAATAGATGCCACTGCAGGCTCCGAGCTTTTATGCTTTTTGGATGCATACTCTGGGTACCACCAAATACGCATGAAAAAGGAAGATCAAATCAAGACTTCTTTCATAACTCCATACGGGACGTATTATTACGTAACCATGCCTTTTGGCCTGAAGAACGCAGGTGCAACCTACCAGCGCTGCATGCAACGTTTTTTGCATAGTCAGATTGGCAAAAACGTCCATGTTTACGTGGACGATATTGCCGTCGTAACCAAGGAAAAAGATACACTCCTTGAAGATTTACGAGAAACTTTCGAGAATTTACGCACTTACAAGATGAAGTTGAATCCATCTAAGTGCGTATTCGGGGTTCCCTCAGGAAAACTTCTGGGTTTCATCGCTTCTCATAGAGGAATAGAAGTTAACCCGGAAAAGATCAAGGCAATCTTGAACATCTCAAAACCTACGTGTGTAAAAGATGTCCAAAGATTGACGGGTTCCGCCGCAGCCGTCAGCAGATTTATTAGTTGGCTGGGGGCTAAAGCCTTACCACTCTACAAGCTGCTGAAGAAATCCGACAAAGTTAAGTGGATTGCGGAAGCCTGGGAACGTCTAGCAAGTTATGTCCCTTTCCGTACTTAGTTCAATTCTATGTAAACATCTTTTGAGATCATGAAATAAAGTTGTCAGAATGCTGTTATCCATATTCATTATAAGTACAAAGTGTTTCCGCCTCATCTATTTCCCAATGATCTTACAAATTTCTCAACGTTAACCCGAATTGTGCTTGCGTACTCGGTGTTAAGAAAACTGAATGATTTTTCAGTCCGCTAGACGGCTAAAGGAAACTTGAATTGCCTGCGTGCCCAAGTTTCACTTAAAACTTTCCTTGTTTTCTCTAAGTTTTATCTGATGGTGTATGTGTTGGGTTACTGGAACTAGTTAGTAAAAATGCCTTTAGCATGATTCATGTTTCCGAGTTTCAAAACTGCTTGGTTCGTCCCCAGTTACTCGGCATAACGATTCATATTGCTATTTGAGCCATTTCAAACACTAAGGACAGTTAAATCATATATACCAGATAACTTAGAAGATAAAGGATTGGTAAAATCCAAAAAACTTGCAAAGAATTTCATAATTAAGACGGCAAAAGGCAAAATTTTCATTCATAATAAAAGAAGCATTACACTTTAGATTACATTGAAAGAATAGTAATGCTCCTATTGTCTACTTTTACTATCCAGGTCCAGGTAGCCCTTCAAGCATCTGATTCCTCCTCGCTGCTGTCATCCTCGGGGATTGGAGGGATCTCTTCTTCTGGATAATTGACGGAGATATTCACCATGGAGGCAATCTGGGTGGCGTGGCCTTTGATTTCATCAAAGATGGTATTTCGCTGAGTATCCGTGTATCCTTGAGGGACACCGGACGCCACGCGCCAAGATTTAGCACCAGGGTAGTGCATGCGCATAAGGCCGAGTGCCATGCACGCACCACCCCGTGCATCGGAACGTAGGATGGACTCCCTGGATTCCGCCACCTCCATGATGGCACCCGGAAGTTTGTCAACTTCCGAGAACTCCCCAGTCCTTGCGGGAAGGAACTTATCGACCAGCTGCATTCCAGCAGCCCTGATTGAAGACCATGTCTTCCCAAAGGCTCGGATTCCTTCAATCCGAGTACCATCTGGGGTGTCTCCTGTTTTTCCAACAAAACATCCAAAAGGGTTAGGTGAAAAAACAGAGAAAGAAAGCAAGACATGGAAAAATGGTAAATGAATAAGAAATTTACCGATAAGCTTGTCGATCTCGGAAACTTCCTCCAGGCGAAGATTCAGAGCCTTTTCCAGATCCTGAATGATGGATTTGTCCTTCTCCGCCTGTTCGAAAGCCTTGGAATTAGAAACTCCAAGGGCTAGATTACTGGCTTCCAGGTCTTGTTGTGCTTTCACAAGGTCCTTGTGAAGCTCAACGTTCTCCTTGCGGAGATATTCGGCATTGCCAGAATCTTCAGCTGCTTGCTTAGCCTGAGCCAAAGCAGCTGAAAAGCAAGGAAAAATCCGAGTTAATCAACTTCCCGGAAAAAACCACTTAGACAAATGCCTGAATCAGAAATTTCAGAAGGAAAATGCTTACCCTTTGTTTCCGACAACGCGAGCTCAGACGATTCCAGCTCCGCCTCCCTCTTTCAAGAATAGAAAGAAGACTTCTAACTTCCTTATTCTTGATGGTGAGTTTGTTGAAAACTTCCATGTTAATGGCTTCGGTGGTTTGCTGAAACATAGCAAGGAAAAGAATGATTACAAAAAGCATCAAAGCAAAAAGCATGCATTCTGTTCAATGCTTGGGGGCTAGAGTTATATACCTGGCTCATCCGTTGCAAACCCGCCAAGTTTTCTTTGAACCCTCTTGCGTATTCCTAAAAAAGATTCCCGGCTGCGCTTAGGCCGTCATTGATAACTTTGAAATCCTTGTCAAAGGTGGGGATTTCTTCGTCGAAAGTCCGAGGAAATTTTCCCACCTCTGGAGCCGCCCTTTCCCTCGTGTCCGTGTTCGACACAACGGGCTGGCTGGGCTCTGAGGGCTTGGTGGTGGGGGCTGCAGCGTGCTCTTCCGCCATTGTGGGCGGCGTATCCGGGGCGACGGCGGGAGAAGGTTGACTGCCTCGGCTGGACAAGACCTTGTGTCTCTTCAGCTTCTTCGGCTTCAGGCTAGAGGGAGGCAGGCTAAAAACAAAAAACCCGGAAAAGGTTAAAACACCGAAGATGGATGAAAAGTTCCCATGAAAGAAAAAGAATCCAGAAGAAAGAACCTGGAAGTAGCGACGGGGATTCCGTCAAGATCGATAACTTCCTCAGAGGAAGAAATCTTCTTGCGCTTGCGTCCACCTCTAGCGGCGGTGCGCAGCGCGTCCAGCTCGGCCTCGGAGGCCAACTCCGAGTCTGGAAGATCCGCGAACTGTCGGAAAAACCAATCGGAATCAGAAGTTAGATTATCCGAGAGAGAATACTGAAACTATACCCAAATGATTGAAAATTTACCTTGGCAACCGGGTTGTCGGCCGTATACATCGGCCGACTCGCTTCGTATTGGTCGCGTGATGCGACCAACTGGTTGATGCGCCGTCGAAGCTCCTTTACGGGCCAATCCTTGCTGGTTGTCCGCATAGGATCCTTGGCTCCCGTGTATTCGCACAGAAGGCGACCACCGTGGTTTGCTAATGGCTGAATCCGTCTATTCAGCCAGCAAAAGACCGTATCCATACCGGTCAAAGGTGGAGTGGAGGAGGTGAGCTTGGCGATGCGCCGCTTGATCCTTAGTAGATCTGGCGGCAGAACCTGGAAGGCTTCCGTTCCCCAGTTGTCTTGGGGAACTGCGGCAGAGTTCACGAAAGGAGGAACCCCGCCGGCTTCCTTAGGAAAAGGCATGTCGGGATGATAAAAGAAAGAACCCGTCCAAAATTTGACGGATTCCGACGTTTTGATCTTGGGGAACCAATCTTCTCGGAATCTCCGAAGAGTGAAAGATATGGTTCCGCAAGTCGGGAGTGCGCCCTCCGAAGAGTTCCGCTTAACCCCGAAGCAGTATGTCCAGAAATCTAACCTAGGTTCTAGCCCTAAGTAGCCCTCGAACAAGGCCTGGAAGCCGGCCATGTAGAGGATGGAGTTGGGTGGCAGGTTATGGGGCTGGATATTGTAGTGAGAAAGAATTTGGAGGAAGAAGGCGGAAGGTGGAAGTCGCATACCTCGAAGAAGGTGGGAGGAAAGAAGGACCCTTTCGCCGTCTTTCGGCGTGGGTTCGGTCTCGTCTTCGGGAAGCCGCCACTTCCCCTTAAGGACCAGGCCCTCCTTTTCCATGTTTGGAAGGAGAGCCGGAGAAATGCTGCAGGCAATCCATTTGCCTGCAGATTCCGCCTCTTCGTCTGCTCCGGCGGCGGCGGAGGCGGCGGCTTCCGCGGCGGCAAGCTCGTCGCCGAGGAGCTGGATCTTTTCTTCCGCCGTTTCAGGAGCAAACGGTGGGGAGGCTGCGGAGCTCGAGCTCGCAACGTCCGCGGCAGCGGCAAGGTTTTCTCCGCCCGCCGCGGAGGCCACGGTTTTCCCCGATTCGTCGCCGGCGAGCTTGGGCGACCCCAGCTGTGGATCTAAGTCGCCGATGAGGTCGTCGATGGCGGCGCGAGTGGGAGAGGACGGTGAGGACGCCATCTTGCGGTGGCGCGTTGCGTTTCTGGCGTGCTTAGAGGCTAAGTGTGCTCGGGACGGTGCTTCGCTCTCGAGCTCGTTCGCGTCAATGGCGTGGTCAGTGAGGAGTGCGGAAAGTTTTCGTTGAGGACGAGGATGGCTATTTATAGCCAGAAATCCGTTTAGATGCGTGCCAACGGCTATTTTGACCGTTGGATGTTCGACGCGTGTCAGTCGCCGGAAAATCCGGGAAATGAAACGACAGGGAAATTATGACTATCTCCTCGTTTCTCGTGAGAATCTGTCAGAGATACGTTGCAGGGTTTCCCGCGTGAAACCAAGCGTCGCCTGCGTCAGTATGATTAAAGCGCTGACGTCAGAAGTTCCTTTTCCGCGAAGGATCGCGGGAGGAAAAGCCGGATTTTCAGGATTCCGAGTTTCATGTTACCATCTCTTTCAAAAGAAGAATAAGAAGAATCAAGACTGCTGAATCAATATTTCTCGGACAAACTATATTTGGCGAAAGACGGAGGATCAGAGTTTTAATCCTTCTTGGGGGCTACTGTCGGATATATACCAAATAGGGGTATAGAAGATGGTAGACAAAGTGCCGGATTACCAGGGTGGCCTAAGTGGTAGTGGGCTTAGGTCCATTGGGCGGCCCAGTAATCCGACGCGCAGAAGCCGGATTCTAGAAGAACCCGGATCACGGCCCACGTGATCTGGCTTGGAGGAGAATACGGATTCCTTGCTTTCCAAGTTACAAGTTACCATAGTCTTCTAGGTTTCCTATTCTGTAAGCCCTAATCCGGCTATTATATAAAGCCGGACGGGAGATAGATTAAGTTAAGTTTGAGCGAATAACAGTGTAGCTCTACGCCAACTCACCGAGAAGTTCATCCTCGCCGAGTAGCTAGATCTACACCCTCACATTGTAACCCTGTTTACAGGCTTTAGTCCTGATTAGTGAGAAGTGCAGGAGTAGGCACGTCGTACTGTCGCGACGTACCGAACCTGGGTAAATCCTGTGTTCACTGTCCACCACGCGATCCTGTTACCCCACGTCTCTACCGTAGTCTCATGGCACCCCCGTCTATGAAAACTACTACGATGTCTCGACATCAACCATATGGAAAGTAACCTTTGGAATAGAACCCATAGCCGAAGACCTTTTTTAAATTTACAAGTCATATTGTGAATTGCTTGAAACCCTGGTACCCAAAGCCATGGAATAAATCATGTTGGTCATGGATTTGATTTCTAAAACCCTTAAGACAAAACTTTTGTGATATTTATGACCATGAACAAACCATATTCCTTTCGCTAGAACTCTAACACAATCACAATAATTTCTTTTGTAAATTAAATTATTGTGATAAGTTTTATCAATGTGGAAAGCCTGACCCAAACATCTTAATTCCTTTTGTACATTGAATTAAGTATTAAACCCTAAACCTTATCACATACACTTCTTTTGTACATTGAGTGAAGTGATATTCCTTGAAACCCCTTAAACGCCGGTTGCAAACCCCATATCCAAACACTTAGTTTATCTTTGCATATTGAATTAAGTCCTAAAGCTTACCACATTGTTTCCTTTATCATATTGAAGTAAATGTGATAACCCTTAGGTGAACTCTTAGAACTTTCTTGACAATATGAATCCACTAGTGTTTAAATCTTTCAAAGTTAAACCTTGACCAACCCATGCCCTATTAGTTAGCTCTAAACCATTTTACCATAATTCTTTAGTAAATTGAATTATGTGTTAAACTTAATCAAAACCACTATAATTCCCTTTATAAATTCAATTATTGTGATAAACCTTGAACATGTCCTAAAAGACCAAACAATTACCATCTCTTTATAATTATTTTTGCATATTGAATTATGTGTCAAAACCTTGTCCATTTTAACACCAATCAAGTTGAATAACCTGTTATGCTTATGTATCGTATATATTTTTTGTATTTGTTTGTTTGTTGGTGAATTGCTTGCTTATAGTTATTTATTTGTATTATATAGATTATACAGATAGCAACGTTCTATTTGTAAAGAGAATGTCTCTTTACCAACTTCCACAAGGTAAGGATACTTCATGTCCCACTTTTGTTTTCCAATTGCATTAGTGTTTTCAGTAGTATGCATCATAGGTGATTTTGTTATTTTCCAAACATATGTTATGCCTAGAACACCTAGTTGTGTGTAGCCAACCTGAAACCCCTGCTAGGTACTTGTACATGATATACTTGAATACTACAAAAAAAATTCCGCGGTTTGATTTTGGTTATGGTATTTATGAAACTTTGTAAATAAACAACATTAATGAAACACCTGTGTGGATTGGTAATTTCTTGGTTTATGTTGATTGTCTACTCAGGGCCATGTCCATGGTGGTTGTCACCTGGGTCACACCCAGGGACATGGTATGTGGTGGTTGTCACCTGAGGGTACACTTGTGGGTTGGAATAAAGAGATATGTACATCTTCTCTGTATAGTTAGATTCTAGTGCAGCCTTGAGGTAATATGGGCTCTGCCAAGATTGAGTATGTATTGGGGGTTCATCCTGTTGTAAGACATTGGGTGGTAGAATTTTAGGAGCGTCGAGCCTTGCTGGTATGGGTGAATCTCTCTTCCCAAATATCTTGTCTCATTCTTCTCTCGGGGAGGATGAGTCTCAAGGTGAAAGTGCACAACCTCTGTAGAGTTAAAAACTAAGATCTTAGTCGTGTCCCCGGTTATGGGCAATTTGAGCAACTAGACAGAGTTGGTGCTGAAGGATCTCCTCATCTTATTTGAATGAATTTGAACATGGTAGAAACTTACTTTGGGTGCACATGGTGTGTATACCCCTCTGTGCTCCCTTTTCAAACTTCATGGTGTGTCTACCCATGATGACTTTATCAAACTTCATGGTGTGTCTACCCATGATGACTTTATCAAACTTCATGGTGTGTCTACCCATGATGACTTTATCAAACTTCATGGCGTGTCTACCCATGATGACTTTATTAAACTTCATGGTGTGTCTACCCATGATGACTTTATCAAACTTCATGGCGTGTCTACCCATGATTATTGTTCAAATATTTAAAATGATTTATCAAATATAGGGAAAATTTGGCTTTAAGCCAATAGCCCCCAACTCCACCAGCCAAATATCATGTAGTTAGTTATTTCCTCAAAACTGCCACCATACAGGTGTCAATTGCTAGTACATTGTTTGTACTGACTTCCTCCTGTGGGGCTGCATATTCCAACATGCAGATGAACTTAGAGACGAGTGAGGATTTTGTTTAGGACCTCGAGTCTATCGCCAACATGTTCTTCCTGTGGCGCATGAAGATGAAGAAGGCTCATTGATGATTTATTTACGTTGTGTTTGCTTTGGAACCTTGTTTTGAGGTAGTCCATGAGACTATGCCATTTGTAAGACTATTTTATTTCATATCCATTGGATCAACATTGTAGAATGATGCTATTGCAACGAATGTTTCATTTTGTCATGTGTATGCTATGAGTGATCCCGGGAATAGCATGCTACACATGTGTTCTATCTTTATTAAAAGGTGCGGCGCTACAAAATTGTATCAGAGCATAGTGTTACATGTAGGATCGATACCCTAAGCTTGGAAAATACCCTAGGATTTAAAATATACTTTCTTCAAACTTATAGAAACAAAACCTCACATCTTTTCTCATATCCTCTCATCTATTATTCCCCTTCAAAATATTCTTCTCGTGTTATAGATGGCCTACCTCTTGTTTTCCATCAAGACATGATTGGTGAAAATGGAGTGAAAGGAGTTTTCATATGACCTTCTGGTTTCAACATGAAGATCTACACACAAGACAATTGAAGAACTTCGAGATATACCCATACTTAATAACAATCAAATACACCTCAAGACATTGAGAGGAGGATTTGAAGAAACTCAAGAAGATATAGATGAGACCACCAATCTAGTTACTTTGTTTAAACAATGTCAAAGTCTTAGTGTATTGATCATACAAGTCGTGTGTGTTATGACAATACCAGGTTGTTTGTTAAACCTTGATGATTGGAGTGATGAATGCTTGTTGTGTTTTGTTATATGTTGTTTGTATGATAAATTGCGATGGTCTGCTATATTTGGGTAGGAACCTTCTTTAGTCTCTTTGTAAATCTCTACTCATCCATGCTAAGCCAAACCAAATCCCATACCCATTTAACAACCATAGTAAGTCTCCAATTGGACTGAAACAATTGACATGACCACCCGAGGATGCTACAATCAGTGCAATGTTGAGACCCAAAACATCCAACTGAGGAATGACACATCTCATAATGTTGTTTTTTCTGTGTGAAGGAACAATCACATCCATGATCAAGCACCTTTATCGTAAGGAGCTGCAAGTCCATCCACAAGGGATAATATACATGTGAAGTCAGAGTCACATAGACTAAGACATCATAGAAAGCTACCAACACTATGAGAATGGACATATGAAGAAGATGCAACTATTCAAATGGAGGGCAAGAGTTTACGCATCCCCAATAGTTGGAGAAACGATAGTTTAGCTCAGGTTTGTCTTACAGGTGGGAAACTATCTGTTAGACAAGTAAGGTGACCTAGTGTTATCATACGAGATTTACCATACCAAATACATGGTAATGATTTGAGTGCGATGTGGAGTAGCTACCTCGACGAATACTCATTTCATTCGCTTTGTTATGAGGAATGTTAAGTCTAGAGTGGCATACCTATTAGAGAGAGGACGATGTAAGCACGAGCCATATAATGGTATAATATAATTATATGCCTATGTTAGGCAAGTGTTGCTGAAACGTACTAAACTTCTCTGAGGACAAAGCCAATCTTGGAGGAGTCATGCAATAGAAGATATTTCCTACCATGAGAGTCTCGTTAGAAATAACATGGTGTTTGCATTCAAGGGATACTACGACATGATGAAAGACCGCCAAAGAAATGGGAACAAATTGGTATGTACTTTATCCCTGGATTACCTCGAACCAAATAAGGGTATGATTCTATTTGGTAAGTAGTTGATCGTCTGACAAAGATAGCACACTTTGTGCCAGTAAAGACCACTTACACCAGTGCTAAGTTGGATGATATATACATGAAGAAGATTTTCTTTCTTCATGGTGTTCCAAAGAGTATTGTTTCTGATAGAGGTACCCAGTTTACTTCACACTTTTGGAAGAAACTACATGAGTATGAGAGGGTGAATGAGATTCTAGATGATATGCTGAGAGCATGTACTTTAGACTATGGATCTAATTGGCTGACAACTTACCATATGCAGAATTTTTTCTACAACAACAGTCATCAATCTAGTATTGAGATGACACCATTTGAATCTTTGTATGGGAACAAATTCACCACACCTTTGTTGTGGAGTTGTCTAGGAGAAAGAAATTTCTTTGGTCTTGACATCATTAAAGAAACTGAATAGAAAGTTAGACTGGCCAAGGATTTTTTATTGATGCAAAGAGTGACCCCTTAGTGTCAAAGGTATCTCAATAGAGTCATGTTGGAATGCAACTCTAATGCGAGGGAAAATTCTACTCAAACAATCTAGAGTAAAGATACACTTCAAGCCATGAGAATAAACACACCCTATTGGGAGTGAATAATAACATATGGAACCCTAAAGATTGTATACTTGGACTAAGACCCCAAATATCAACAAGGAGTTGATGTATGCTATACATGAATAATATGGATGATGAAGTATGACTCCAGCTGAAGATAAAGTAAAACGAGTAACCAGTCAGACAAGAGTTTTTAGACAACCTACAAAAGTTTCTTTTAAGGGTGGTAGCCCACCCATCTTGTGTAAACCCAATTACCTAAACCTATCTTTCTTTCTAGCCTTCCCAAATCTCGGGATGAGTTTTGTTTAAAGGGTGGTAGTCTATAACATGCTTGGTTTTTGTAAAGTTGAAAATCACTAAAATTTGAAACTTTTTGTTTTCATGTTATGCAAGGCACCAAAAAACCAAATGAGATGCAAGAAATAAAAGAAAACAATAATTTTACCAATGAAATTGGAATTAAAAATGCAACTATGCATATTGTTTTTTTCAAAAAAAACCCTAACTTTATTCATTTATCTCTTCTCTTTTCAAAATTATATTTTTAGCAAACCCTATTTCTATAAAATGTTTTTCTTAAAGTATTTTATTTATAAAACAAGTTAAGGGACTTTAAGAAAACAACACTTTCAAAGGTGTATGCCTCTGAATTTTATTTGACCTTAGTTTCAATTAAATTATCTTTCTAAATTACAAATAACATTAAGTTTCTACTAGTGTTTAATTCATATTTTGAAAATATAAAATTCAAATGGTTTTGAAAACACACAAAAATGGGTCTGTTTGAAAGACAATGTATTTACAAGAATTTAGAAATTGGTTTGAGGCAATTTGGAAGTTTAAAACAAAACTTATGATTTGTTGAATAAAAAATAAAAGGAAAAAAATAACTAGATCAAAAAAGAACAAAGAAAAAGTAACGGGCCAAAGCCCATGTGCGCAGCAGCAGCCCACCCCTGCCCACCCTCTCCTCCCTGCCACTGACCCGTGGGACCCACCCATCATCCCACACCATCTCTCGGTTCGCCACCAACGCACCCACGTTCGATCCACCTCGCGCGCGATCTCCTCGAGTGAGCCTCCTCCTCCCTCGATAAACCGCGCCTGAGAAGCCCCACACCCTCCTCTATGTTTCCCCTCTTCCCTCTCTCCATTTGGTGTGGCCACACCATCGTATTTCATCGTTGGAGATCCATCACTACCGCCGCCGTCTTTGCTCAAGTCCGACGAGGTAAGCCACTATCCGAGCCCGAGACTGCCTCCACCTGTCTACCCTTTCCCTTGCGGGCGTCGTGAGTCCCTTTGCCGAATTTTTGGCGCAGGAAATCGCCAGCGCCGTGCTCATGTGTGTATCTTCGATTTCCTGCCGTCTCCGTCAGCCTCCTCCCGTTGTTCCTGGAAACACTCGTCCGCGCCGGCATCACCATCGTCTTTGGCATCTCGCTCTGCCCCTCGTCGTCGCCTCCCCCATGCCCGGATACCCCCTGCATCGTTGTCGTGATTCTCTCCCGAGAGCACATCACCGCCGTCGCGCCATTACCAGTGACCTGGCCCTGGTGATCTCTTTGCCGTTAGATCTGATGGACGGCTCGGATAAGAACCTAATGAACCGTTAAGCAATCGTTCGATCCAAATTATACGCCCCAGATTTAATGAGACATGCCCAGTCAGCATTGCCTCGTCAGCGCCACACAAGCACCCATTCAGCCTTTGGGACCAACCACAGTCAGATGCGTGGCCTGGCCATTTTTTCGATTTTTCCCGAATAAAACTAAAATTACATAATTGCAGAAAAGCCCCTAGAACTTGCAACCATCATAACTTTTGATCCATACGCCCAAATTTAGCAAACTCGGACCTTTTGAAATCAGCACAACATGTAAAAACTTTTGGTACTGTCCAAATGAAAATTCGATAAATTTAAGTTGGTTCAAATTTAAATATACTTGTTTGATGAATTTTGGCATAATTCAAATTTTACAAATCTTAAAATGGCAAATAAAATATTTTTGGAACCCTTAGGATGTGTTATTTCATACCCTCTATCCAAAAATAGTAACTGGACCAATTAAAATGGAAGTTAGAATTTAAATAGCCATTGAGTATTTTGCACCTAGTTTAAATTCTTTAAATAATTTAATTAGTTTTCTTCTGGAATATTGTTACAGTTAGTAACCTTAGACCAGAGAAACAAGTAACCAATCAATATGTGACCAGAGAACCCATACCATGTAATCTTTGTCATAAAAACCATCCATAGTAGTCAATCATTACACTTTAACTTTTGTTTGATGAAACCCTCTTTAGGAAAACTGTAGTATGATCATTTTTCTCAAAACCAACACTCATTTTATGTTAACCATATGGAAATTAACCTTTGGAAGAGAAACCCATAGTCCAAGACCTTTTGTAAATTTACAAGTCATATTGTGAATTGCTTGAAACCCTAATACCCAAAGCCATGGAGTAAATCATGTTGGTCATGGATTTTCTTTCTAAAACCCTTAAGACAAACCTTGTGTGATATTTGTGACCATTAACAACCCATATTACTTTTGGTAGAACTCTAACAAAATTACAATAATTTCTTTTGTAAATTAAATTATTGTGATAAGTTTTGTCAATGTGGAAATCCTGACCCAAATATCTTAATTCCTTTTGTACATTGAATTAAGTATTAAACCCTAAACCTTATCACGTACACTTATTTTGTATATTGAGTAAAGCGATATTCCTTGACAACCCTGAAACACTAATGGTAAACCCCATATCCTAACACTTAATTTCTCTTTGCACATTGAATTATGTACTAAAGCTTATCACATTGTTTCCTTTATCATATTGAAGTAAATGTTATAACCCTTAGGTGAACGCTTAGAACCTTCTTGACAATATGAATCCACTAGCGTTTCAATTTGTCAAAGTTAAACCTTGATCAACCCATGCCCTATTAGCTAGCTCTAAACCCTTTTACCATAATTCTTTTGTAAATTGAATTATGTATTAAACCTAACCCAAACAACTATAATTCCCTTTATAAATTGAATTATTGTGATGAACTTTAAACATGTACATAAAGGACCAAACAATAACCATCTCATCATCATAATAATTTCATATTGAATTATGTGTCAAAACCTTGTCCATGTTAACACCAATCAAATTGAACAACTTGTTATGCTTCTGTATCGTCTATTTTGTTGTATTTGTTTGTTTGTTGGTGAATTTCTTGGTTATAGTTATTTATTTGTATTGTATAGATTGTACACAAAACTACGTTATTGACTTGGGGATGACTCCCTGGCCTATCGGATGATCCTACCCGGTCTGAGGCCCAGCACTAAAGCCCATTATGGACGGCCACCCATAGTTCTAGAAGGTCCGGTAATAGCCAACCCGAAACACTTGCGGGTCAAAATGGGAAGACTCCACCGACTAGAGCTAGGGTTTGTAACCCCCTCGGATACGGCTTAAGACCCAACCATGTATTTAAGGGCTGGAAGAGCCGCCCGAGGGGGAAATACAATCTAGGTTGCACACCATTGTAGCTGCAGCTCGAGATCCAATCTCTCGATATGCGCACCCGCCACTGTAAGAAAACAACATAATACAAAGACAGACAAGCACGATTAAGGGTATTACATCTACGAGGGCCCCAAACCTGGGTAAATTGTGCCCCGTGTTAGCCGTCGTATCCGCTAGCTTCTACATTGTTCCTCTACCCGAAACCCTACCGGTTCATCCGTGGGATTTGTCGAGATGACTCATCGACAATTGCCGCAGTCTGCGGGAACGACATGCGCTGGATCCACGACATCATCGGCCTCATCTGCACCGAGCTTTAGCTGGAGCACGAAATCTTCGGTTTCATCGGAGCCGATCTGCTTCGGGTCATTCGTATACACGCCCCACTCTCTAGAATCTCGCCCGACGTTCAATGGTCTCCAGGAGAGCGTCAACATGACGTTCGACAACCTCCACTTCCGCGCCAGCAAGGAGGGGATCTTGCGTTTCCCCGACTCGACCACGGTCGATGAATCGGAAACTGAGTCCGTCTTGAGCATGAAGACCCAACAATTGCCGTTCAGTGACGCTCATCGCAACTCGGAGTCCAGCGACGGCTCCGTTCGTCGCAACAGGATTGACTTCCACACCATCGCGACTGAAGAACCCGCCGAACTTGGCGCGGACTACTGGCATGTGCCAAAGAATCATGAGCCATATCTGGCCCATATTTACATGGTCGATCCAGTCGAAGAACCCGCCGAAACGGAGGCCAGCCTCATGGCGAGACAACATATCAAGGTTTTGTGAGCCGCGTGGAACAAAGCGAAGGCAGCAGTAAAAACAAGACACCCGCTATAGACCGGGTCCTCCCAGGAAGACCTGATAGCATACCACTACCACTTATCGCTGAAGAGCCATCAGATAAACAACGCCAACAAAGAGCTCGGCGCTCGCCGCCGCACAACAGAAGACTCGAGTGTCAGTCGTGCAGAACTCTCCAGGACACACGAATCTACGGGGAATCGTCCCTTCAAGAAAGGGAAGTACGTCTCGAAGACCGCCCACATGGACCAAGGATCCCTTGGCGATATCAGCAAATCTATCGAGACCTCCCTCATGCACATCGACGATGAGGGCAACATGCACCCGACAACCCCTGCCGCCGCGTTCCTAGCCGCTGCCACCTATTTACAGGCAAATGAGCCGCCAGAAAAGAACCCCCGTGCAGAACAACATCGCCAGGTCCAAATGGGGCTAGGCATGGCCGGAGCGGCAATCGCCGCACAAAACTGCAAGAAAACAGCCACCCCAAAGCGGATAAAATACATAACACCTCGCAGACATGAGAGTACGTCGCCCAGAAGAGGAGACAAGGAGTCGCCCTGCCGCCACAGGGTTAAGGAAGCAAGAAGCCGTGGCGATAGCCAACGCAGTGACGATGGCAGCCCGCAACGCTGTGACGACAGCCCGCGACACCACGGAAGTCGCTCGCGACATCGCATCAGGGAACCACGTCAAGAAGATAGTCGCGATCGAGCACAATACGACGCGCGGGATAACATCACCCAAAACAAGGTCGATAAGGCATGCTGTCGTAGGGACCGTGCCTGCTCACTATCTACCTCCTCCAACGAAGAAGCTTGTGTTGCAATGTGCTTCAACATCAACTTTCGCGAGGCACCGATGCCCAAAAGATTCAAGCTCACCTCAGAGGTTTTGAAGTTCGACGGCTCACAGAAACCCAAAACCTAGCTCTCGGACTACCTGACCGTCGTAAAGTGTGAACGCGGAAATAAAGTGACAGCCATGCAATACTGAAATATACACCTTGTCGGACCTACTCAAAGCTGGCTCGAAGGAAGACCATGCGCGTCTTACAGATCCTAGGACGATCTCACCCACGATTTCGAGAAGAACTTTCAAGCAACATACAAGAGGCCCGCGTCCATCGAGGAACTGCGAGCATGCAAAAGAGTGGAGAATCAACTCGCGAATATATCCAGAGGTGGATCACGCTCAAAAATACGGCTGGAAATATATCAGAGGAAATAGCGGTCGAATGTTTCACCAAGGGCGCGCGACGCGCAGCCTTCTGGGAAGAACTGGGACGATGAGCGCCAAAAACCATTGGCTAATTAATGGTGATGGACGACAAATGGGCAAACGGTGACGAGTCCCTGCGCAATGAGAAACCTTCCTCACCCGCGCATGACGACGATTGCAGTGGTGACTGCCAGAGGAAGAAGAGACGGCACTACGATTAGGATGATCAGTCAGAGCTGGTAGCTGCCGAATTAACGAGAAATCGCGACGGTAGGTCCCGTGGAAATCACGAGTGGAAGCCAAAACCAAACAACAAAACACGTGAGGAAGACCTTGACGGATACTGCTCCCAGCATCTGTTCACAGATAAGCGCACGAGCAAACTAAAGGCCACTCATCTCCTAAAGGACTGCCGAAAGTTTCAAGATATCCACGAGGCGTACACAAAGAAACATCCAGTTGAAAGTGCACTATGGTCAACTAGAGGGGGGGTGAATAGGTTGACTGCCAATTTTATTTTCTTTTC
Source organism: Alopecurus myosuroides (assembly GCA_028641055.1). Taxonomy (NCBI): domain Eukaryota; kingdom Viridiplantae; phylum Streptophyta; class Magnoliopsida; order Poales; family Poaceae; genus Alopecurus; species Alopecurus myosuroides. Next base: position 430,396,030 of record CM054060.1, read on the forward strand.
CTTTTAGTGGGGCTAAGTAAGATAAGATAAGGTTCTCTAGATGTGCATCTAACTGAGCAACCTATGTGGACAAGATAATATGCGCAACGGAAGTAAAGCTAAAGGTAATAAAGTAAACCACAAGTGTAAACAAGGAGACAAGGATATGATTCCCGTAGTTACTTCTCAAAGAGAAGTACGTGTACATTGGAGAGGTGGGGAGCCACCTAGGCACTCCTCAATAGCACGGTTGTGCACACCTTGTTCTCCTTGAGCTTCTCCGGTGAGGGAGATTCTCGTTTCCACTATAAGGTCGACTTGAAGGCGTTGACCAAACCTTTACAAGGGCTCGAGGTCACTCCACAAGATGGATGGATGCTCTCAAGCAATCCGTAGCTTCTTGCAACAAGGTGGAAGCTACAAGCACAAGATCTACTAAGGTTTCTAGGCCTCAAGTAGGATTCTAGATCTACTAGGTTGTGGTGGATGGATTTGAAATTCCTTTGGTGGAAGTGTGGATCTAGGCCTCCTCTAGCTCTCCACCAAGTATGGGAGTGATTGGGTGGACGGAGTGGGAGACCTAGGTGGGTGAAGCTTTCATTAATGGCTAGGAGAGGGAGTGGAAAATCTTAGCATTTATGAGGAAGGGGAAGGGGTATTTATACCCCTTCCCACAAAGTGGCAGTTGCAGTCCAGGAGCACCGGAGGCTCCGATGGGCTTCTATCGCTTACGCAGCAGCGCAGCGCACTTCTTATCATTTGGATGGCCAAGGGGCGGAGGTTCCGGTGGATTGGGAGGAGGCTCCGCCCAGCGGAGCTGCACCGGAGGCTCCGGTGGAGCCACCGCTCGTATGCAACTGAACCTGTTTTTGGCGGAGCCCCCACCGAAGGCACACCGGATGCCACTGTGCACAGGTCCAGGTTGGGGCCACCGGAGCTCCACCGGAGGCTCCGGTGGAGCCTCGCTCTTATCCAATAGAGCAAGGATTTGGCGGAGCCTCCACCGGAGGCGCACCGGATGCCACCCATGCAAGGGCCCTGGTTTGGAGGCAGCGGAGGCTCCGGTGGTAATGGCGGAGGTTCCGCCCACCGGAGCTCCACCGTAGGTTCCGCCCTGGCCTCCGCTCATATGCACCAGAGGGAGGTTTGGGCGGACCCTACACCGGAACCGCACCGGAGCCTGGGTGGAGCCTCCGGTGGATTCACCGGAGCCTCCGCTCTACGCAGAAACAGCTCCCCAGATTCCTTTCTCCTAGCACTTTTCATTTTAACCAAACATGTGGCCCATAGAATTAGTGAACTTGATAAACCTGGGCGTTTTCATATATCAAACAACCATTAGATCAAATAGATATGTTGTCATATAATTATCAAAACGGACGATGATCTTTCACCAGTGGTGATCAATCAAGGGTACCCGCAACTTCCGGGAGGAAACGCCACGATCCAACCACCACCGCTACCTCCGCCCGCTGGACATCACAACCTGGCGCTAGCCGCACACCCAGCACCAGCTGACCCAGCCGCAGCAAACCAAGGAGCCAACAGATATCTGAACCCCCATGGGCTCATAGGCATGATACAGAAGGTCTCCCCGTCCCGAAGATTCCAGAAGACCAACAGTCTCCATGTCAACATGGCAGTGCAAGCTCCACCCTCCAAAACCGAGTACCTGAAGATGTCCGACCACCCGATAACCTTCTCTAGAGAGGACCACCCTCCACGGGTGTATCGACCAGGGCACACAATGCTCGTCATACAGGCGCAAATAGGCAACTACGACCTAGCCAGTGTATTCATGGACAGTGGCAGCGGCATAAACATCATATACCGGACACACTCCGCAAGATGAACAGGAATCTGGAGGGACTCGCAGAATCAGAAACATTCTTCCACGGGATAGTTCCAGGAAAAGCCGTCCGACCACTTGGAACAATCAACCTGGAGTGATACTCGGAGACCCAAGCAACTACAGGTGCGAGTTCCTAGATTTTTAAGTGGTCGACTCGCCATCGCAATACCACGCCATTCTCGGCCGAACAGCGTTCGCGAGATTCATTGTAGTGCCTCATTACGCATACCTCAAGCTGAATCTGCCTCGTTCGCTTTATATAGGTGATTAATATTTATTGGTTTGTTCAGTGTCGTGTACATATGCTAATGCACTGACCAACTAGGAATAATACATACTTGTGATTATACCCCTCGCAAGCATCCGCAAATACAAGAAAGTAATTAATATAAATCTAACCACAACCTTAAAACTCTGGGACCCAACAATCCCTCGTGCATTGGTTTCCTAACGGGGGTTTAGGTTTCTGTCACTCCGGCAACCCCACAATGCATCCTCCATGTCCCATAAAGGTGAAGTATCTTGTAGTTGACGTTCACATGACACCACTAGAATAATAGCAACACTACTTCAATACCAAACCGAGAGATATTACTTCAACATAAGTTCACTACTAACATCATGAATTCTCCCATGTCCTCAAGAACCAAATAAAATACTCACGAGACATCATATGGATCATAATCAGAGGTGATATAATGGATAATAACAATCTGTTCATAAAGTGTAAACACCGATAAATCGCACAAGCATCAACTACGAACAAGTAATCCACACCGGGAGAGAGATCTAATGAAGAGCAACGATAAAGACCCCTAATTGTTACATGGGATGAAGGTGGACGGTGACAGTGATGGTTCTGGTGATGAGGATGATGATCTCGATGAAGCCAGACTGATGACGGTGACGATGGCGACGATTTCCCTTCTCCGAGGAGGAATTTCCCCGGCAGGTTTCTCTCTGTCGGAGAGCTTTTCTCTCTCTGGTGTTTTCCGCCCTAATGAGGCGTCGGAATAACTCTTCGATGATGTTCTGGGGCTTAGGGTTCCCTCAGGGTTAAGTATGCGAAAGAGGGCGCCCAGAAGTGGGCCAGGGGGCCAGGTCACCCCTAGGCACGGCCAAAGGGGGACGCCGCCTCGTGGTGTGGGCCCCAGGTGGCCCCGCTCCAGGTGCCCTTCTGGCTCACTTCCTCCTCGGAACTTCTAAGACTCCTTCAGTATTCCCCCTCTTCTTCTGATCTTCTCAAATAGGGTACCTCGATGGTGCTTGTTTCCATCATATTTCTGGTTCCGGTGTTTCTTCTCCGTTATTATTAAACATGCAAAATAAGATGAAATAACATAAGTAATGTATCATAACACAAAATATATCGATGAAAAGCAGAAAATAACGATATAAAATAGTGATGCAAAATGGACGTATGAGTCAATTACACGAAGAAAAATCCTAGCGGGCGCGCTGGGTACCCCTTTAAGGTTAAATTCGACTCGATAGGTCCTCCACTGATCTGTCGCCAGTCGCAATGATCTCCTAGCCAGGTTCGAGTCGGAGGTCTTGAGTCTGTGTAGGCCAGAACTATTTTTGCCTGAGAAGCAAATAATTGGCCCTGATCTGTCGGGAGAGCCAAGCGACTGAGCCATACCCTTCAGTGAAAAAATCCAACGCCAGGCGCATTTATCACTCGATGCTCGAGTATATTCCATACAGGGTACACACCCTTTAAGTCAAAAAGATTGACTAGTCGTCGCAAGATCCAAAAGCAATTCTTTGAGTGTTTGTTCGACTATTCTCAGTCGAACAAACACTCGAGGGAAAATAACGTGGGGATGACTCCCGGGCCTATCGGATGAGCTTACCCGGTGCGAGGCCCAGCACTAATGCACATTATGGAGGGCCACCCGTAGTGATGGGGGGATATTAACCCGGTAGGCCAACTCCAAGGTGTAACCCGGCCCAAGGTACGCTGTGCAGGATCCGGCTAAGGATAAAGGAACTTCTGGAAGGCCCAAAGTTTGTAGGCTTCGTAACCCGGATTGTGGGTTGCGGTAAGGAAAGTTAGGGTTTGTAAGCAGAGTTCGAGTAGGACTCAAGATGCGCCTTGGAGGGTAAGCCAGGGGGGTACGAGTGCTTTATAAACCGGCCCCTAGGCTTAGCTAGAGAGAGATTCAAGTCATAGTTGTATCACCAATTATCGAGCGTTCAGTATAGTTCGAGTTGTATTCGAGATCCGGCGGGTTATTCGCCAATTCCTAGATCGCTTATCGCCATGTTCTCCCTCGAGCTAAACCCTCTCCCGAATACCTGTGTCGACTTGCCCCAAGATCAGTTACCCCAGGTAACATCTGCCGTGATTATCCCACGACAGTTGGCGCCCACCGTGGGGCCTGCGTCCAAAGGTGTTTACATCACGGGAGAAGCTCGGAAGAGCATGAAGAACCTCATCGTCGGTGAGATCTACGTCGACTGCGAAGGAGAGAAGGTGGTGGACGATTCCGGCTGGGCGCTAGAGTCGGATCATCTCGAAACCGGATCCGTCGTAACAATCGGCCGCATCAACGTCTTCATCGGTATGGTATGTACTTCTAGCTCGAATCCTGACAATCTTGGATCTGATTCTGTGTCAGGGGAAGCTACCTATGTTCAATCGGAAAGAGAAGAATCGGTCGGAACAACAGGTCAGATAGAAGAACTCGCCGAGAAGTGGAAACAGTCGGAAGAGCTGGCATGGACCCCGCGCGATCGGGTAGAGAGAGAAGATGATACCGAGTCTATCCGGGATCTATTGGAGGATCGATATGAGGAGGACAACAGCGAAGAAGAACGGCATGAATTCACGCCAAGCATCGCTCGCCGGGTTGCGGTCTACACGGCTCCCGCGGCCAACGTAAATCAAGAGAGCGTGACCGCGGCCGCAGTTGGGACGGCTCAGGCATTGAACCAACAGCGGGGCACAGCTAACCCGGTTCTGATCCGGGTTGATGGAGAGTCGGCATCGGTTACCAGTCGCGCAGCGGATGAGGAGATGCAGGCAAACATGTTCGGATTCCAAGCAAACCGGACACCAGGGACGGGTCCTTCAAATCCGCGTCACCCGGCGCTGTTCGATAACAATTTGATTTTAGATCCAACCGTCCTCGCTACAGTTATCACTCCAGAAAACGCGGCGGAGCGTGTCAGAGATCTGGATGTGGCCCGTCGCGCATTGGAACAGCAAAGAAGGCAAGTGGAAGCAGAAAGATAGGGGATGGCTGCACGGTAGCGCGAGTTGGATGCATTAGAAACTCGGCTCCGGGAGGAAACATCTAGAGTGCATCAAAGGCACCAAACCAGACTACCAGCAATGGGCGGGGTTATTAACCCGGCTACTCTGTTTATCACACCCCAGGATCAACCAATCCCAGCGGTAAACCAGGGAACTGCACCCCCACCAGCGACAGCAGGAATACAGCCGGCAAACGAGCAGGCCGGGTTACCCCCGCCACAGGCTAGAATTGCACCCGGCAATGAGATACCACCACCATCACGATTCCGCACACCGGCAGGTCATTACAACAATCCCATGGACAACGTGTATGCAGCGACACTCGCCTTGAATCAGATCCCTGTGAGAGAATCGCCCCATGCGGAAGAAACCCGGCGAGCGATCGATCTGCTACACACCGCGGTGGCACAGCAAGCCAACTATCCAGACCATAGAAGTGGGATGCATGGGACGCCATACCCCAGTCAGCAACAGGGCAATATCCAAACAAATCCAGCATGGCGGAGGGAAGAGCAACAACAAATGCCACCCCCACCTCGTATCCAGACAGTACCAGCAGCATCGGCGGCGCAGGCGGTTGTGGACAGCTCCAGGGCCAGGAGGGCCGGGGCCGGATCTGTAGCGCATGAATTACCGGTGGCACCGCGCCCCGTGGCACCCCCAGCCGGGTCACATGTTTCCCGAGCAAGACCAGCCCCAACCACCCTGGCAGGACCCAAGTGTCTCTCGGACGACATCAGAGCAGAACCTTACCCGGAAAAGTTCAAAGAGCCAGGGAAAGTAGTAAATTATGAGCCGACAATGGATCCGGAAACGTGGCTGAGCAGTTACGAGATGGCAATGTCAATTCGCAATGCGTCCGAGAATCTTCAAGCCAAGTTCATGTACTTGATGATGTCAGAGGGAGCAGCAAAGTTATGGTTCACCAATCTGCCGGAAAAGTCGATCAAGTCCTGGGAAGAATTAAAAACCGCGTTTGTCAAGCACTTCCATGGAACGTGCAGAAAGCTGTTTACTATTGATGATTTAGAACGATGCGTTCAGAAGAAGGGAGAGTCAGCACGCAGCTGGGTACGCCGGGTTATGGAGATACTCCACTCGTCCACAGATATTCAGCCCAAGGATGCGCTACAAGCTATGGCAAAAACATGCAAGTATGTTCCTTTAGTGCAAAAGTTAACTCGCATGAAATCCAGTAGGAATGCAGCGGAGGTTACAATGGGAGAATTAATGGATGCGTGCAACAAACACGCCGCAACGGACACCACAGAGGAGGAAGTTGATGACAAGAAAGCAAAAGCAAACACAAGTAGCAGTGGGAGAACCGGCAATGGATCGGCGCCAAGTAATAATGGAAATAGCCAGAACAAGCGCCCATTTGAAGGAAATTCCGAGTTTGTAGCTAACACTGAGGCCGGGTCTTCAAGACCCAGATCTGAAGGGAATTTTAATACTGGAAATCACAATGGGGGACATTATCAAGGACCTCCAAGACCAAGCAACAGTTGGGACATATTTAGGATGGCATGCCCGAAGCATAGCACGAACGGCAAGCCGGCTAATCATTCCTTGGAGCAATGCGCCGACTTACAAAGATGGAAGAACGAGGAAGTAAACAGAGCCATGCGAGGTGCGGGTCGGGGAGGAGGCCCGGGTCCAGGTGGAAACTTGGGCAGCGGTCCGCCCCCAGCCGGTAACCCGGCAGCCGGAAACCCGGGTAACAATCAAGGGGGAGCGGGAGGTTTTCAAGCTAACCCCAAACAGTTGGGTCAATATCATGTGCACACTACGGGAGGCTATAACAAGGATAAAAAGATACTGAACCAAGCGGTCAATTCAGTCTCTTCCGCTGTTCCGAGGTATTTGAGGTGGTCAGAACAGGAGGTAACATGGAGCAGGAGGGATCACCCGGACAGAGTTGATCACCCGGGAGTCTTAGCCTTGGTAGTGGCACCACAGGTCAATGGGTACGAGCTGAAAAAAGTCTTGATGGATGGAGGAAGTAGCATCAATATCCTATATTGGGAAACTTTTCTGCGCATGGGCCTCAAGGAATCTCAGCTGCAAAAGAGTACAACAGTTTTTCACGGAATAGTGCCGGGTCATTCAGCGTGCCCCGAAGGAAAAATGGCGTTGGAAGTAGCTTTTGGGGAATCAAAGGACAATTATCGAGTCGAGTGGCTTACTTTTGAGGTGGTTAAGTTGCGCAGTCCCTATCACGCATTGTTTGGAAGGCCGGCTTATGCCAAGTTCATGGCAAGACCGTGTTATGTGTATCTACAGCTGAAAATCCCGGGTCCTAAGAAGACCATTACCATACACGGAAATCGAGATATAGCAGCTGAATGCGATGAGGGAGATGCCGCAATGGCTGAGCAAGCCTGTAGGAAAGAGGAGCTCAAGCATTACCAATCGCAGGCGAACCTGGAGGAAAGGGCAACGTCAAAAAAGCCGACCTCTGAAGGGGATAAAGCAAAAACTAGGGCAGAGCAAGATCCTAAGATGGTGGCCTTCGTCAAGAGCGATCCTTCCAGACTCCCTGGTGTAGAAGAGGAAATCACACCGTTATCTACAAGAACAACACACCCGGATTGGCTAACAAACCCGGTACTCGTTATGAAAGGGACTAACAAATGGAGAATGTGCATCGGCCGCGCCAACCCGGGGCCGATTCTCGAGAAGAACTAAAGCAGTGTAATGGACAACATGTTTCATACGCGCTCTTTTCCTACCCAGGGTACCTAAGGGGACTGGGAGGTTTTTAATGAGGCGGCCTGCTGACACAAACTTTTTCGCATCAATAAAAGAGATGGTTTTCAAATCTTACCATGGCCTTTGCTTCAATTACAAGTAAGTGATATTTGTTATTATCAATACATCAGTATCATCAAAATACGTTTCACGTACATAGGCCTTTGGGAATTGAACTGCTTAAATAGTAGTCACAAACCCAGAGACCCGGCCTTGATGCCTATGAGTTATGAGGGCCGGTTTACTTGCAAGACGAGTACGGCTGCAATCTTATAACCGGACGAAGGAGCCAAATTTCTTGGTTATTCTTACTTAAGCTCGATGTGACTCGCACCAAAGTGGCATGATCTGTTCGCTTACGATTACAATCAAACCATGCAGCCCAATGGGACTTGCTTGACCCTGTTTTTCGTACAGATGTAACAACATGGTATCCACGCGAAAACCGGCTTACAGTACAAGATAATCAAAAGGGTCATCTAAACCACAAGTCTATGCAGAGTACAAGGCTAAATAGCCGGAAACTCAACAAGTATCAAGCATGACTTCAGTATTTACGTGAATGGCTATTGGTTTTCGGCTTAGTAAAGAGCAGCTTGTCATCTGAGAAAGGCCACACCCCCCTGGCCCGTACTTTGGGTCACGGGGACTGGGGACTTCGAAACAGAAACAAGCTGTTTAGCTATTGAAGCTCGAAAAACCTTGGCTTCCGAGTCTTGGGGACTTGAAGAAAAGTCCGCTTATTGGCTAACCGAGTCTCGGAAAGGGAGTCAAGAAACAATCGAGTATCGAGAATAAGCTTAAGAATAAAACAAGGGTCGAGATTATCAAAAGCCGGGAGAGGCACAAAGTTATCATGAATTAAAAGCACAAAGTGACAGTACCAGTATCAATGGTGCACAGGCGCACCGTCAAAATCATACTAGTTTTGAAAACACAAAATACTAGACGTCATTCTACTCGGCATCCTGGGAATGGTCTTCCGGGTCTTGGTCTTGGACCTGCTCCTTAGCCTTCCCAGCAGCATTACTCGGACTTTTTGCATCAGGACGGACAGGCGGAGGCACATCTGGTGTGGAGGTAGACGGCCTTAAGCCTAACTCGGCCTCTCTCTTGGCAGTTTCTTCTTTCCTCCTGGCCAGGTCAGTCGCCCATCTTTCCAACATGTCAAAGGGAGGGGGTGCCTCTGCCAAGATGGTTTTGCCTTCAGCGTCATACGAGCTCATGATTGTGTCCAGCTCCATTTTATCGGCCAAAGCAGTAGCCGAGTGGCGTACAGTGGATTGTATAACTTTCAAATCCTTGGGCGTAAACTTGGATCCGTCAGCCTTGAATTCTGGAAACCCGGATATTACCTTTGCTAGGTCAAGCTTAGGAAAATAAGCTTTCGCCAGCGTAAAGGCCCGGGTCATACCAATCCGGCAAGATGAGCGCTTCCATATTTCAATCCATCCAGGCACCGTCGAAAAGGCTTGCATAAGATTTTCTTCGCCCGGGTATACCTCGGAAGGCCATTTCACGGCGTCCAATAAAAGCTTTGTGCCGGCAAAAAATGTCCGGAGCACAGTCTTTAGCGTTTTAGCCTTAGCAACGGCATCGTCCTCGGGAGCAGCAAGATTAGCACCTGCAATTGAAACACAAGAAAGTATATCAGTAATCTTGATTATTATAACGATAAGATAGAGGTATGCAAATTAATTACAAACAAAAACTTACTTAGCAAGATGCGATAAGTGTCCGCAATCTGATTTGACAAGTTCTTCAGTGTGGATTGGGCAGCATTGTATTTCTTCTTGTATTTGGAGACATCTTTTTTTCAAAGTCTTCATCTCCGCCTCAAGGGTTTCTCTGCGTTTTACTTCAGCAAGCAGGAGCTGCTCGGTCTTGAGTAATATCTCGTCCGACCGAGTAATTTCCGCCTGCAAAGAACGAGTGAAACTGTAAGTCGGATATCATGACAAGCCGAGTATTATATGAAGTACCGAGCGCAACTTCAGCAAGTTATGCTCGGAACTTGGGGACTGGGTGTATAGTAAGAAATACCAAATAAAGTTACCTGATGCGCTGCGGCCATACGCTCTAAGACATTTCCCTCTGAAGCCTTCATGGCGAGGAGAGCACTCATCAGCTGGTTAAAATCATCGTTACCCGAGTTAGAAGACTCGGGGGCGTGGAAATTTGGAAAAGGAGTTTTCTTCGTAACAGGAGGCGGCACCCGGGTCATCCGAATGTCGGAGTCTGGCCCCCCTCCCGCGCTCGAAGCTGCGCCTTTTTCCTTCTCGCTTGCGTGCGAGGCTATTGGATACCCGGTGTCATGCCTAGTCAGCTCCGTTGGCGACGCTTGCTCATCGCCAGCCGTGGTGAATGCATCGTCAGTCGGTTTATTTTCACCCCGGTCCTCAACCTCCATGTCTTCCTGGTCGCTAACAACGGCCGTGGCTCTATAGAAAGTGCAAAGGTGCGGTTAGTGCATGATTATGAAAAAGGCGATAAAAATTCGGCATAGCATCAGGAAAAGGACTTTACCCGGGATTCACCGCGAAGTCCGAAGGAAAGCCGCTGCTGGACCCGGAAGATACTGAAAAATACCAAGCAAGGTGTGAGATTACTTTGTGAGGGAATGTTTGGGAAAAATTCTTGTGTATGGTGAGTACCGGTATGTCGAGCTGGAGGCGATGAAGTACCCGGGTTAAGGGTCTCATTACCCGGGTGGTTTCGGGTCACTCTACGCTTAGTCGCGGGTGGCTCCTTCAGTTGTGGTCAAAAGGGTGATGACAGGGTTAGCTCAGGAATGACATCATGGGAACAAAAATTAAGCACAAGGAAACGAAATAAAACCTGGAAGACGATTCCTTGGGGTTTTCTTTTGGATCCGGCTTTGATTGCTGGCTCCGGTTCGTCTTCCTCGCTGGCGGACTCCACTTTGCCGTCCGATTCTTCCTCCTCGTCTTGGTCTTCTTGTTCTGAAAGTTATCAAAGTTATAGTATGGAAGAAAGAAGTAGGGCGTAACGCATGCAAGGGGACTAAGTATGCACCTTCGTCCGAGTTAACGGCATCACCTTCCTCCTCCGGGTTTCCGGAGTTAGGAGGAGTATCAACTTTCCAGAAGTCACTGTCGGCCTGAGGTGAAGACACCAGAGAAAGGGTTATTATTGTATCAATAAAAGCGGATAAAAGTGAACTTGTTAGAATCCAAGGTCAAGATGTAAAAGACTTACCGCGGGGGCCGGGTTCTCGAGGGTGAAGGGTTCTAATCCGGCTATGTTCCGGATTACCTCGAGCTTTTCCGTCAGGAAGCCCTTGATTGTTTTGTTGGTATCGCTAGGAGCGAAATTGCTGGTGGAGTATCGGATCGGGTCCGTGGTTTGACCCGAGTATTCGCACATCAGCTTTTCGCGGATGGAGTTGGGTTGGATGCGGAAATTGACCCAAGTCTTCACCAGGTTGAGCCCGATGAGGCCTTGGGCTGATAGGATGGAGATCTTAGCCAACAAAGGCAGGATTGTCTCCCTGTCCGAGTCAGGGGCAAAGGCGTTAAAAGTTTCAGAGATATCAAGCTGACCCTCCGAGTAACCCGGCAACTTCTTTTCGCCGGGTGGGGAGGTGTCCTGGCAGTAAAAGTACGAGAGCTGCCAGTGCTTTACGTGGGAGTTGAGGGTGAGAGGAGGCATTAAGGAGTTCTTGCGGCGTTGGATAGAAACCCCGCCGCAAGCAAGAAGTGCGCCGTCGCCGCTTTCGCGGCACGGTTTGCACTGGAAGAGTTCGACAAAGAGAGCCAGACTTGGCGAAGTGCACAAGTAAGACTCGGAAAGAACGATAAAATGAGTGATGTTTAAAACGGAGTTGGGTCCTATGTCGAAAATGCGAAGGCCGTAGTGGCTTAAGACGTCGCGAAAGAAAGGATGACCCGGAGGCCGGAAGCCCCGGGTCACATGTTCAACAAAACAGATTACCTCGTTTTTTGCTGGAGAAGGCCGAGTTTCATTACCCGGCACTCTCCAGTGGATAGTTTCCTGAGAGGGAAGAACCCCTAGCTCAACCAGTTCCTCTAGCTTGGCCTTGGTGACGGAGGACTTCCCCCAGTTGGCGGATATGGAATTTTTGGTTTTGGCCTTGACTGGCTGCTTTCCCTGTTTCTTGGGCGCCATGGGGTTAACCTGAAAAAACGTTCAAGGAAAGGGTGTGAGAAGTGAAAACTTGGAAGTTACCAGTTGAACGAGTATCGATAAGTTAGACATGATCCAGGTATTGCTTTGCTAAGCCAGGTACGAATTATCCGGGTATCACACATTATTACAAAGGCTGTGGAATTTTATGCATAGATAAGTGTTTGGGAGGGTAAAAGGTTGCCTGTATATCTATTGTGAGCAAGTGAGCTGGAGAGGAAAGACTTTCCGGGTGATAGGAACAGAGGCGGAAAATTTAGGCGGCCCGAGCCCAGATCGGGCATCTCATTTCTAAATTTGTGGCAAAATTGATGATTACAAGCGGTAGGAGAATGAGTTGAACTGCGTATCTTATCTATTGGGAGAGCTAGAACAAACGCTAGTGATTTAATTCGGCAGGACCTAACCTGAGGGAAAGCTAAGAAATTGCAAGGATGAGTTAGAGGATATAAGAGACTTACCAAAGGAGATTGAAGCGCAGCTTTGCGGAGGCAGATGGCGCAAGCTTGGTGCCCTTTCGCGATTCTTGGCGGGCAAATCGGAGGTTTGGTGGCGGATCTGGGCGGCGGAGTGAGTCGCGCGGTGGCGGAGCGCAAACGGCGGCGGATGGGCTCCGGTGATGCGCGCGGGGCTTCCGTGGTGGTGCTCTGTGAGCTCGAGCTTGGAAGGAAGAGGAATAGGGAAAATGAGCCGTTGGAGCTAGGGTTACATCCAAAGGGCTTATTTATAATGGCCTGGGTGGAAAAACTTAGTTTAACGGGCGGAACCCGGGAAATATGGGGTAACGGTTGTCTATTTTGAAATTTGCGGGACATACTTTAAGCGTGAAGGGAGGTGCTCAGATGAAAAAGAAAGGGAGACCTTCTCCTTGGTATCAGGATTAATTATCGAGAAAGGTGTGGAATCATGGAGCTTTTATTAAGACTTAGACTTGGAAAATTAGGAAAGGCATTTGAAGGGGAGCAGGGTTACGGCATGGTCACCTTGGAGTTGGTCCCAGCCATTCATCAAAGCGTTGTAACCCGGCCTCCATAGGCTTATGCGTTTGATATTTTTGCAGGGAATAGCCAGTGCTCCAAGGAATAACCTCGGAAGCCCAAGCTATTCTGGGGACTACTGATGGGGGGATATTAACCCGGTAGGCCAACTCCAAGGTGTACCCGGCCCAAGGTACGCTGTGCAGGATCCGGCTAAGGATAAAGGAACTTCTGGAAGGCCCAAAGTTTGTAGGCTTCGTAACCCGGATTGTGGGGTGCGGTAAGGAAAGTTAGGGTTTGTAAGCAGAGTTCGAGTAGGACTCAAGATGCTCCTTGGAGGGTAAGCCAGGGGGGTACGGGTGCTTTATAAACCGGCCCCTAGGCTTAGCTAGAGAGAGATTCAAGTCATAGTTGTATCACCAATTATCGAGCGTTCAGTATAGTTCGAGTTGTATTCGACATCCGGCGGATTATTCGCCAATTCCTAGATCGCTTATCGCCATGTTCTCCCTCGAGCTAAACCCTCTCCCGAATACCTGTGTCGACTTGCCCCAAGATCAGTTACCCCAGGTAACATCTGCCGTGATTATCCCACGACACGTAGTTCTATAAGGTCCACTAACAGCCCACCCGCAAGACTTATGGGTCAAGACGGGATGACTCCACCGACTAGTGCTAGGGTTTGTAACCCCCTCGGATACGACTTGATACCTAGCCATCTATTTAAGGGCTGGGAGAGCCACCCGAGGGGGACATCCAATCTAGGTTGTACACCATTGTAGCCGCAACTCGAGATCCAATCTCTCGACCTACGCGGCCTCCATTGTAAGCAAACACCATAATACAAAGACAAACAAGCAGGAGTAAGGGTATTACGTCTACGAGGGCCCCGAACCTGGGTAAATTGTGCCCCCTTTTAATCGTTGTATCCACGAGCATGTACATTGTTCCTCTACCCGAAACCCTATCGGTTCATCCGAGGGATTTGTTTGTTGGAGAATTGCTTGTTTATAGTTATTTATTTGTATTGTATAGATTGTACGGAGAGAAACGTTCTATTTGTAAAGAGAGTGTCTCTCTACCAAATTCCACAAGGAAAGTGATACTTCATGTCCCACTTTTGTTTTCCAATTGCATTAGTGTTTTCAGTAGTATGCATCATAGGTGATTTTATTATTTTCCAAATATATGCTATGCCTAGAACATCTAGTAGTGTGTAGCCAATCTGAAACCCCTACTAGGTACTTGTACATGATATACTTGACTACTATAAAAAATGCTACTGTTTCATTTTGGTTATGGTATTTATGAAACTTTGAAAATTAAGAACCTTAATGAAACACCTGGGTGGATTGGTAATTGCTTGGTTTATGTTGAGTGGCTACTCAGGGCCATGTCCATGGTGGTTGTCACCTGGGTCACATCCAGGGCCATGGTATGTGGTTGTTGTCACTTTAAGGTATACTTGTAGATTACCACCCATGAATAAAGAGATTTTTTAGGTATTCACTATATAGTTAGCTTCTAGTGCAGCCTTGAGGTAATATGGGCTCTGCCAAGATTGAGTAAGTTGTGGGGGTTCATTCTGCTGTAAGACATTGGGTGGTAGAAGGAGCGTCGAGCCTTACTGGTATGGGTGAATCTCTCTTCCCAAATATCTTGTCTCACTCTTCTCTCGGGGAGGATGAGTCTCAAGGTGAAAATGCACAACCTCTGCAGAGTTAAAAACTAAGATCTTAGCATGTCCCCAGTTATGGGTAATTTGAGAAACTAGACAGAGTTGGTTCTGAAGGATCTCCTCATATTTTCTAAATTAATTAAAACATGATTGAAACTTCTTTTAGGTGCACATGGTGTGTCTACCCCTCTGTGCTCCCTTATCAAATTTCATGGTGTGTCTACCTATGATGACTTTATCAAACTTCATGGTGTGTCTACCCATGATGACTTTATCAAACTTCATGGTGTGTCTACCCATGATGACTTTATGAAAATTCATGGTGTGTCTACCCATGATGATTGTTCAAATATTTAAAATGATTTATCAAATATAGGAAAAATTGGCTTTGTGCAAATAGCCCCCGACTCAACCAGCCAAATATCATGTAGTTAGTTATTTCCTCAAAACTGCCGCCATACAGGTGTCACTTGCCAATACATTGTTCGTACCGACTTCCCCTTGTGGGGCTGCATATTAAGTTGAATACAAGTGAGGATTTCGTTTAGGATCTCGATTATATCGCTAATATGTTCTTCCTGTGGCGCATGAAGATGAAGAGGGCTCATTGATGATTTAGTTTCGATGTGTTTGCTTTGAAACCTTGTTAATTTAGCTAGTCCATGAGACTATGCCATTTGTAAGACTATTTTATTTCATATCCACTGGATCAATATTGTAGAATGATGCTATTGCAATGAATGTTTCATTTTGTCATGTGTATGCTATCAGTGATCCCGAAAATAACATGTTACACAGGTGTTCTATCTTTATTAAAAGGCAGGGCGCTACATTATTTTTACAAAGCTCTAAACTCGAAGATCTCTCTCTATCCATTCAAACATCCTTCCCTTCAAGAATTAGAGAGAGGTTCCCTACATCTACAATCCCACAAAAGAAATTTGATTTGCCCCTTGATTCCTGAGGAACTTGTTACTATTTTGGTATGTTGGAACCCTAGGAGGTTGTTGCTACTTTGTGGCTTTTATAGCCACGAAGTCTTGTCGGGAGCCTCCAATTGAGTTGTGGAGTGTGCCGGCCTTGAAGCCAAGTGCCTTGGCGGCTAGTGGGATTAGGTGAGGACCCTCGTAGTTGTGGAGTTTGTCTCATCCGTGTGAATGTTCTATTTGTCAACCTCAAGAGCAAAATAGAGATTCGTGCCTCTCCACTTTGGTTGGAGGACACGAAGAAGATATGGTGTGTCATATGACGTCTATTCGGTGTTTCACTTTGGTGACACCGCACAACTTCAACAGAGACTAGTTTCAAGTGGGAAACTGAACTTCGGGTTAAAATCTCCGCGTCATTGTGTTTATGATCTCTCCACTTACATTTACTTACTAGCTTACTTTCTTACTTAGCTAGTGCTAGTAGTCTTTTGCTCATGGAAAATATTTAAAGCGGTTTTAAATGCATTATCAGAAAGTGTCTTATTAAATTCAGAATCTATGAGATAGATTGAGGAATTTAATAAACATGAATATGATGGGTGTGCTAAATGTAATTCTCAAAGGAATTTTGAATTACAATGAGATAGTATTATTTTATATTAAAAGGAAAATGACATGATATTTTTCCATAGACATGAAGTTCGTAGTCATTGGTGAGAAAAATATAAAAGGATGAAACCAAATCATAATATTTTGTGATTTGACCAATCTCATAGTCATTAAAGGGGAAAGCACACAAGAACCGATAAATTTCCTTTTACTAAAATGGTTTTATTCAATCCTGTATAAAGGAGAAAAACTTTAAAAAAATAGTTTTTCTTATACGGTTAATTACTTGTAATAAAACCAAGAAATATCATGGTGAGAAGTTTCTCACAGAAATATTCAACGGTAATATTACAAGGTGTAAAAAACCTCAGTGGAATTTTTTAAATCTACAAATAATATTGTTAGAATTATTCACATATCTATTTGTGGTGGAATTACAAAATCGAATCTTTATTTATTTTAACTCAGATTATGATTCTTCAATTGATAATACCATATGTTGTATAATTATCAACATTAGAGTGTTATGACTGGACTCTACATTATTTTCGTGCATAGTTGCAACACAATGTCGGACATTGTTGGTTGCAAGTTATTGCATAAAAGTCATTCGAATTAGTGAGGTTTCAAACGATAATATAATAATTCATTCGGGGACGCTTGAAACCAAGTTCATACAAATCCAATTCCTAATAAATCCAAACACAAGTTTATCATAAGTTGATGGGATCAAAATGTGAAAGACAGAAGTCTAGGGTACCACATGCATAGTGTGAGTAACACCAGAATTCCATAGGTGTTATGTCATCATACTAACCCAGAGTATTAATTGATTTCTATTGCAAGTGCGAGACTGTTGAAGGTAATCCCTAGAGAAAATTATATTCAGTTATTATTCTATCTCTAAGTTCAGAAATAAGTTTATGTCATCATGCTACAACCGCTATAGCACTTGAAAAGTGAGTTTTCAAATGAAAATCTTTGTGCGGGTGTAAATATATAAACAAACAAGAGTATTTTCCTGATCATGGACGTAGAAGAAAGTCTAGCAAAACATAAGAGTTTATTGTTAGGGTAACAATAGTACTGAACCGGCCCAAGTGTATGGTGTTGCTAAAAGAGACTAAACAATCATTATGTACTTTAGAAAATGCATATAAAGTTAACCATTGACTAAAACTACTATGCTACGAGAATATCTAGTGTCCTCCATAACCGAAAGTTATTGTTTGGATGTCATCAACCGTCTGGCCATAACTGGGGATTATGACGGTGATATATGGGTATGACCTAGAAAGTGTAATGGAACTGAGTTTGTTCAAGACTAGTACTTAACTCTTCTAAATGATAGAGAGATACATTCTCTAGGCCCTCTCAGTATTAGCAATGACATAACGTCTGGCCAGACACAATGGTATATATCGCAGGGTCATTGGGGATATGGATGAGAAAAGAGAACGATATCGGTATCTGAGTTTTATGTGTTATGAGCAAAGAATTTCACTAGACCAGATCACATAGTCTCACCTCATGATATTGTTGGTATTGTGAAATGAAGGGAATAACTTCAATGAGTAACTTATAAGGTTCCCTCCTTCTTCGGGAAGGCACATGAGCCATCATGGACGTCCACGGTCCTGTCGTTGGTTATTATTCGGTAAGTACTCGGACATGTCTATGTATTATCGAGCCTTTATGGCTCACAAGCTTAAGCCGTGCCAACCTTTTATTGAGAGAAATAATATGTTGTTATTTGTTTTATGAACGTTCGATGTTTTTATGATATCAAAGAAACAAGTCTAGTGTCAATCTGAGTTGTTTCTGGGAAGTTACTATATAAGAGAAATTATGCCGGTGTAAGGACCATTTTATATGAGAGGTTACAAAGGACATGAAATGTCCTGGGGTGTTAGAAATGTGTTTCTAACATCGTTAGATAATATCGATGATTTTATCTATAGGGTCACGGAGTTCCGGAAGAGTTCCAGGGGACTTCCACATATGGGAGCAGTGCGAGAGGGGGTAGATTTCCTCCTCTAGGCAAACCCTAATGTTAGGGGATGCCAGGTGGGACCCATGTTCTCACAAAGTGCATTTTCTTTCCGTAGGAATTTTCCCTAATTTTTTGAGAAATAAATGAGTGGGAAAAAAGAAAGGGGGGGGGTGGAGAGAATTGGACTCCACTTGGGAGTCCAATCCGAGTCCTCCTAGGAAGCTTGGTGTCGCCAAAGGAAGGAGGGGAAACCGACCCTCTCCCCATGGCAGGTGCCTCCCTTTGTCCCACTATATAATCCCACCACCTCCTCATTGTTGAGACACACAGTTTAGCTTTCAGACTTCTCTCTCTCTCTCTCTCTCAAGATTAGAGATCTAATTAGAGAACCTCTCTAATTGAATTAGAGCCTCTTCTAATTGTTTTTTGAGTTATACTCTCCTGATTAGACCTAGCTCTAACTTTCTGTTCTCTCTCATGCGTTGAGAACTTGTAGATTCATAATAGCTCTAATAACTGTTGATTAGAGCTACCAATTAGCAAAGCGGGGAGACTGTCTCTCTTTGTCGGTTCCGAGTACTAGACGGCAGAGCGCTGACAGGTTGACACAAACGTGCACGTGGACACTGATACATCTCAAACATATCTATAATTTCTGATGTTCCATGTTGTTTTCATGCCATATGATACATGTTTCCTATACGCTTTATGTCATTTGTATGGATTTTCTGGGACTAGCCTATTGACAAGATTGGTGTTGTTATAGCCCTACGCAATGATTGGTGTTTGTTATCCGACCGGAGAGTGGTTCAGAGTAGCATAGTGAAGAGATGATATTTATGCATTCTATTATGTTATTATTGTTGAGAGTGTCCACTAGTGAAACTATGATCCCTAGGCCTTGTTAGTAAGCATTGAAACATCGTTTACAATCATTTCTGCTACATGTTTCCTTGGTGCCATTTTTATTTCAGATTTCTATTATCACTTACAATCATCCATATCACTTGTATTTCACTATCTCTTCGCCAAACTAGTGCACCTATACAACTCACAATTGTATTAGGTGTGTTGGGGACACAAGAGACTTATTGTATCGTAATTGCAGGGTTGCTTGAGAGGGATATCTTTGACCTCTTCCTCCCTGAGATCGATAAACCTTGGGTGATCCACTTAAGGGAAACTTGTTGTTGTTCTACAAACCTCTGCCCTTGGAGGCGCAACACTGTCTAAAAGAATAGTAGCGTGCGTAGACATCACACACCATAAGAGGGATTACACATGTGATCCTTGACGAGAGATGACTTAGCGACATCTTTGCAACTAGGCCTAGTTGTGAGGATGTACGATTGTTCAGAACTCTTCTACGACTACATCGAATCCGCCGCCCGATGAGTCGTGATCCTGATCCTAGCATGTATGGGCATGCCTCATTATCTGCATAGTGATCTGGCGTACTACGTAGGGAATTTTTTCTAAATTCTGCAGCGTAGACCAACATCTTCACCTTCTTACTTTGTGCACCAATGAAGAGATCATAGTTGTCATTCTGAGTATAATGTGCATATTCCCAAAATTTATTTTTGATTGGGATATGATTATAGTGTTGCTTTTCTAAAATTATGTGTATCTAGTCACCACTTGAACTTTGAAGGTATCCTAGCATTTACATTTTGCTATTCCACGAAGGACAAGCGGACTACCACTTTCTCATGTTTTTCATTATGATCGAACAAACGTATCACTTTTAATGCATTATTGCTCATTGTCAATTATCTATGCTACTTTTCAAGTGCAACATAGTTGCGAAGTTTTCATTGTTCAAATAACACTTACCATGCCTTTGTTGAAGTGTTTTGATCCCATATTACAATGGTTTTACATAATGATTGATCAATTTTGTGTTGGCTGCATGTCCCCTAAAGAATTATACTTGTTATCACTTACCTACTCGAGGAAGAGCTTGAGTTTAGCTTGGGGATGATGATACATCCCAAACGTATCTACAATTTTTGATGCTCCATGCTTGTTTTCTTTATATTATTTCATGTTTTCCTTTGTTTTTTGGATGATTACATGGACTAACCTATTAACATGATGCCCAGAGTGAGTTCATGTTTTCTGCTATTTTTGACGTTTCAATTTTTTGAAGAAAATATTCGCCAAATGTCTTGAAAAATTACGGAGATTGTTTTTTCCCGGAATGAATATGGAGTCCAAAGGAGAACCGGAGGGGTGCCTTGGGTCCACTAGAGGGGTGCCAGCGCCGCCCCTCGCCTGTGTTGTGGGGTCACCTCGTGGCCCTGGCCACCGCCTCCCTTCGCCTATAAATTGCGTCTAACCCTAAACGTACGGGAAGGAGAATTTTTCCACGAAAAAAGATACAAAGCCGTTGTCACCTCTCACGAAGTGATGGTCCTTGGAACTGTCGAGTAAGGATACCCGGATCTAGGCCCAGGATCGGAGCCCAAGAGGAGATGCCTGTACAATTCTGGAAGGCCCAGTTGAAGCCCACCCGCAAAGCCTTGCAGGTCAAGATAGGAAACTTGTAACCGACCTAGGGTGAGATTTGAGACCTGGCCACCTATATAAGGCCAGGAGAACCACCAGGAGAGGACAAGCAATACCGCACCACCAAGCCTTGAGCTCGAGATCATACTCTCGACTTGAGCAACCCCCCATTGTAACCGATCTACTCGTGAATACAGATCGACAGAGGCAGGATTAAGGGTTTTACCTCTACGAGGGCCCCGAACCAGGGTAAATCGTGCCCCCTGTCTAGCCGACGATTGTCACCAGTGCCCACAGGTTCTCCTAATCGAAACCCTATGGGTTCACCCGAGGGACTTGTTGAGATGCAGATTCGACAACCTCGAAAGTCCAATCTAGGGGTTCCAGAGTCCTACTCGGGCACCCTCACAAAGAGGGGGGTCGTCACTGGAGGCCTCTACATCGCCATGATCGCGTCCGGACAGATGTATGAGTAGTTCATCCCGGGACTAGAAGTCCATACTAGTAGCTAGATGGTATTTTCTCCACTTTGTGCCACCATGTTTAGATCTTGTGAGAACGGCGGGCGCTGGATCTCCGGCATCTTCGGCTTCATCGACAACCAACTCACGTTGGAAACCCTCGACTTCGACTCCGACCAATCCGATTCGAATCGGATCAGTCGTCGTCACCCGTCACTCGCCGGAATCGCGCCCGGTATTCAGCGATCTGGAGAAGAGCGTCACCTTGACGTTCGGGAGCTTCAAGTTTTACACCAACAAGGATGGGATCCTTCACTTCCCTGAGGAATCGGGATCTGAGTCGATCTCCATCCCAGGAGCCGTCGATTCACGTCCCTACCGCGCGGATCGCGACTTGGCGAAATTGGCGAGTCTATCCGCCTCAACACTAGCAACTTCCATACCCTCTCTACAGAGGAACCCTCTTGGATCAGGAAGGCCTCGCAAGCCGCGCCTAGGACCCACAAGCCATATCCGGCTCAGGTCTGCATGGCAGGATCGGAAGAACCACCCGAAGAAACTGAACACAACTCAAGGGAACGCGCTGAGATCGGCGTCTCGCGAGACTCTTGGGTCCGAGCAAAGGAGGCTATCCACACGAGCAAACCACCTGCAGTCGGAGCCCCACAAGAAGACATGACCGCCTACCACTATCATCTAGTGAGAGCGGCTACTGCGATCAAGGAAGCTCGCATAGATCTAGCCAATCAGAAGAGATTGGCGGACAAGTCGAGCCAACGCCGGGCCGCGCTGTCCTTAACACCTCTGTCGGGACTCGTCCCGCGAGGAAATGATACGCCTCAAGAATCGCGACCATGGACGACGAGTACCTGACCGGAATCAGCAAGTCACTCGAACCTTCCCTCATGCGGGTCGACAAGGATGGAAACATCTATCCGCAAACTCCAGCTGCCGCGGTCCTAGCCGCAACAACCTACATGCAGATAAATCAACCAGGGGAAAACGACCCCCGAGCAGAGCAATACAAGCAAGTTTAGAAGGGATTAGGCATGGCAGCCTCAAAGCTTGCCTCCTATGATCACAGGAAAGTTGCTGCACAGAAGGAGAAGGAGGCATCCCTTAGGCGCATGAGTGCTTCGCCTAGGAGGGAAAAATCGCCTCGCCATGGTCGAGGAAAAGAAGCCAGACGACGTGATGCTTGCCGGAGCAGAAGCGAAGGTAGCCCGAGGAATAAATACCGCGGCTCGCGACATCATAGCAGCCTCTCGCGAAATCGCAACAAGGAACCAAGGAAAGAAACCGATCGTGATCAGCCAGGTTATAATGCACGATCAGATATTGCGCAAAATAAAGTGGACAAGGCAAGAGCAGCAAGGAACCTGCGGCGTGCTATGCTTTGCTCACAGCATCCGCGAGGCGCCTCTACCCAAAAGATTCAAGCTCAGCACGGAAGTAATGAAATACGATGGTTCACTCGAACCTTCGTCATGGCTGTCGGATTACCTCACGGCAGTAAAATGCCAACGTGGGAACAGGAACACGGCTATGCAGTACCTCAACCTACACTTGGTAGGAGCAGCACGCAGTTGGCTGGAAGCGAGACCGAAGTCCTGCTACGGGTCATGGGACGATCTACACTTCGATTTCTGCAAAAATATCCAAGCAACATACAAAAGACCGGCGACCATCACGGAACTGCGAGCCTACAAGCAGAAGAGTGGCGAGTCCACTCGCGAATATATCCAGCGATGGAACACGCTCAGGAACACCGCAAGGAACATATCAGAGGAAGTAGAAGTCGAAGCTTTCGCGAAGGGCGCTCGACGAACTGCTTTCAGAGAGGAACTGGGACGAGCTGCGCCCAAAACTATTGGAGAGCTAATGATCATAACCGATAGATGGGCTAACGGAGAGGACTCAGTATGCAACGAGAGGGCATCTTTTCCCGCACCCGAAGATGACCGCCACGGTCGAAAGAAAAGAAGGAAGTACTACGATCACGACGACCGAGAAGAACTAGTGGCGGCAGAATTCACACGAAATCGCGATAGTGCACGCCGTGAAAATCGCGAATGGAAGCCAAAGACGGAGGAAAAAACTCCCGAAGAGGACCTTTATGGGTACTGCACGCTACATCTATTTACAGATAAGCGCACATGCAAAACTAAGGCAACACACCTTCTCAAGGATTGCCGAAAGTTCCATGACATTCACGAGGCCTTTTCGAAGAAAAACAGAACGACAGTTAGTCAATGCTACCCGCAGCTTCCAGGAGGAGGACACCAAGGATTCCAACCGCCACAACCCCTGCCTCCACCAGGAAACCAAAACGCGGTGCTAGCCGCACTACCTGCGCCACCCGCCGCCAACGCGGAAGGTAACACATACCCGAACCCCGCCGGACTGTTGGGGATGATATAAAAGGTATGCCCGTCCCGTAGGGCCCAGAAGACAAACACACGACAGTTATGCATGGTTGTGCAAACCCTACCAGGAAGACCTGAGTACCTGAAGATGGCGGACCAACCAATCACCGTTTCCAAGGAAGACCACCCCCCACGAGTCTATCGACCAGGACACGCTGCCCTAGTAATCCAAGCACAAATTGGCAACTACGAACTCGCTCGCGTATTCATGGACGGGGGCAGCGACATCAACATCATCTACGCGGACACACTCCGTCGGAAGAACAGGAACCTAGAGGGACTCGCAGAAACAGAGACATCCTTCCACGGGATCGTTCCAGGAAA
Organism: Alopecurus myosuroides; assembly: GCA_028641055.1. Classification (NCBI taxonomy): domain Eukaryota; kingdom Viridiplantae; phylum Streptophyta; class Magnoliopsida; order Poales; family Poaceae; genus Alopecurus; species Alopecurus myosuroides. The sequence continues at coordinate 430,419,949 of CM054060.1, forward strand.
GGCGATCCGCCCACTCGGAACAATTAATTTGGAGGTAGTGTTGGGCAATCGACGCAATTACAGGAGAGAATTTCTCGACTTCAAAGTAGTCGACTGGCCCTCACAGTATCACGCCATTCTTGGTCGAACATCGTTCGCAAGATTCATGGCAGTACCACATTATGCATATCTGAAGCTCAAGGTACCGGGGGAATATGTCACAATCACCATCGACGGCGATTTCCAAAAATCCAACAAGTGCGACATCGAGTTCAACGAGATCACCAAATCTTTCGGGATGCAAGAAGAATTGGAGGAGATAGCAAAAACCACGGATCACTCCGTGATGCCCCTCACGAAAAATAAAGCACCATAGCTAGAATTCAGTGCCAACAGTGACACTCGCAAACACCAAGTGCACCCGATAGATTGTGCGAAAACGGCGATGTTTTCCACCACCCTCTCGCCAGCATAGGAAAGCGCGCTCGTCAAACTCCTCCGTGAGTACTGGGAAATTTTCGCCTGGCAGCCCTCAGATATGCCAGGGATACCCAGGGAGTTCGCCGAGCACTCACTCGAAGTCTACAAAGACGCAAAACCCATCCAGCAGACCACCCGACGGTTCTGAGAGCCCAAGCAGAAAGCGCTCGGAGAAGAAGTAAATAGACTGCTCGCAGCAAAATTCATCAGGGAGATAAAAATATCCACTTGGTTAGCAAACCCAGTGCTGGTCCCAAAGAAGAACACCAACATCCTTCGCGTGTGCATCGACTACACGTCGCTGAACAAACACTGCCCCAAGGATAATTTTCCCCTCCCACGAATCGACCAGATCGTGGAATCCACTGCAGGTTGCCAACGCCTCTCCTTCCTAGATGCCTACTCTGGATACAATAAGATCAGGATGAAACAGGAAGATGAGGAAATAACAACATTCATTACACCTCAAGGTGTATACTGCTACACGACAATGCCTTTCGGGCTCAAAATCGCAGGCGTAACATATCAGCGCTGCATGCAAAAATGCCTCGCCAAGCTCATTGGCAAGAACGTAGAAGTGTATGTTGACGACATCGTCATCAAGACTCGAGTGGAGGCCTCGAGGATATCAGAGAAACATTCGATGCTCTAAATGCATACAAGATCAAGATCAACCCGACAAAATGCGTCTTCGACGTCCCAGCAGGACAACTTCTTGGGTACCTGGTGTCCGCCAGAGCAATTGAAGCCAACCCAGAAAAGATACAAGCAATCTTGACAATGAAGGAGCCCACCAATCTTCACGGGGTGCAATAGCTCGCAGGGCGATTAGCCGCCTTGAGCAGATTCATTGCACGATTGGGCGAGCAGGCACTACCCTTCTACAAGCTATTGATAAAAACAGATAAGTTTGAGTGGACACCCGAAGCAAGACATGCGTTCGCAGACCTGAAACAAGCATTACAGAGCAGGCGCGTTCTGGCAACACCACAAGAGAGGGAACCACTCTACATATACTTAGCCGCAACAAATCAAGTAATCAGGACGGCCATCGTAGTCGAACGACCTGAATACGGTAAGGCATACGGAGTTCAAAGGCCAATCTACTACATCAGCGAGGTGCTCTAACCGTGCAAACAGAGATACCCCCACTACCAGAAGCTCGCATACGGAGTTGTTCTCACGGCTCAAAAGCTCAAGCATTACTTTCAGGAACATACCGTGACAGTGGTAAACGACGCATCACTCGGTACCATCGTGAACAATCCTATGGCATCTGGAAGAATAGAAAAATGGAGCATCGAGCTAGGCGCCTGGGACATCATCTACGCAGGACGCAATTCCGTGAAGTCACAAGTACTTGTGGAATTCCTGAGCGAGTGGACAGAATTGCAAACACCCGGACCTCCAGAATACACGAGTAACTGGATCATGTACTTCGACAGGTCCAAAAGGAACGAAGGAGCTGGAGCTGGGATCGTCCTTATATCACCCAGAGGAGATAAGCTGCAGTACGTCCTGCGATTGGACTTCCCACCCAACGATCCAGCATCCAACAACGACACAGAATACGAGGCCCTGTTGCATGGCATGAAGATGGCAATCGCGTGTGGAGCCACCCGATTGATGATCTATGGCGATTCCAACCACATCGTGCAGCAGACAATGAAGGAATGCGACGCTATCACGGAAAACATGGTTGACTATCGGGACATGTACAATCTACTGGAAGGAAGTTTCAAAGGATGTGAGCTGAAGCACATCGCGAGATCCAGCAAAGAAGAAGCATATAGGCTGGCAAACATGGGGTCCACAAATACACCCATACCGCCAGGAATTTATTTCGAGAGATGACCAAGCGTTCAGTAAAGGTCAAGAAAACTGCAGGAGCACCCGCAACATTAGAGACAGATGTCAGCCCGCAAGTTGCTATCAACGAGCTCAGCCACGGTATTTCAAGACAAGTTTTTCTGGTCGAGCCAGTCTCGACGCAGAAATACCTCGACTACTTGTCCACCAAGCAGCTCCCAGCAGACGCTCGCGAGGCTCGACAAGTAGTACAACGCAGTAAATATTTTCGGGTACTCAACGGAGAGTTATACAAACAGAGCATCTCAGGCATACTACAAAGATGCATAGCACTCGAGGATGGCAAAGTATTGCTGCGAGACATACATCAAGAAGATTGTGGGCATCATGCCAGCTCGAAGGCAATTATGGGCAAAGCTTTTCGAGCAAGATTCTACTGGCTTACAGTAGCAAGAGACGCAAATGACTTGGTCGACAGGTGCAACGCTTGCCAGCGATTTGCGCCCAAACCGCACGCCCCTGCCACAGAATTACATATGATACCAATCGCCTGGCCCTTCGCACAATGGGGGCTAGACATGGTAGTACCATTACGCAAGTCTACACCCGGAGGATACACACAGTTGCTTGGCGCAGTCGACAAATTTACGAAGTGGATCGAAGCGATGCCAGTCACCTCGGCTAGCGCCCAATGCGCCGTCAAATTCCTCGATTCCATTGTATGCACATTTGGCATACCACACAACATCATCACCGACAATGGCAGCAACTTCACGGCCAAGGAAACACAACAGTTCTGCGAAGAAAAGGGAATCACCTTCAGTTTCGCTTCAGTGGCTCATCCGCAAACAACCGGCCAGGTCGAACGATCCAACGGATTGGTCTCAGCTGGCTTCAAGAAACGGCTACTCGACCGCCTACACCCAGCAGCAGGACATTGGTAAGAAGAGATACCCTCCGTGCTATGGAGCCTCCGCACAACCCCAAATCGATCCACAAAATACACACCATTTTTCATGGTATACGGCCGGGGCTGAAGCAGTCCTTCCCGAGGATGTCAAATTTAGCGCCCCACGGGTCGTTGCCTACAGCGAAGAAACCTCTAACAGGGCACTCGCGGAAGATATGGACGCACTCGACGAAATACGTGATATTGCACTCGCAAGATCCGAAGTATACCAACAGTTGTTGCGAAACTATCACAGTCGCCGCATACGTCACAGAGCCTTCGTGGTGGGAGATTTGGTGCTACGCCTCAAGCAGAAGGAAGGACACAAGCTGGGACCACCATGGGAGGGACCCTTCATAATACACGAAGTTATCCCAGGTGGCGCCTATCGACTGAATAACCCGACGACTGGTGGCATCTACTCCAACCCATGGAATGTTGCGCACCCACTAGTAGGGAAAAGGCTACCGCAGGCGAACCAATTTAGCCTACCGCAGGCGAATGTCTGTTCACCTGGGACCACATCGCCAGCGGTAATGACTTACCGCAGGCGAACAACCTAATGCGCCTGGGGTATCTTGACATACCCCAGGCGAACAAGCCATGTGCGCCTGGGGTAAGCCTCTTACCTGAGGCGAACAAGCGCTGTGCGCCTGGGGTACGTGTTCGCCTGGGGTACGATTCCTTATTCGCCTGGGGTATGGTTTTGCTGTGTCAAAAAATAAAAGAAACGAAAATAACAGAATTACAGCAAATTGACAGTAATAAATATGAAAATGACAGCAAAATAACAGAAATATTTCGATCATCACCAAATAGTCTCGAATCGAATAGTTTAGTTACAAGCATAGTTCAAACACTAGGAGTACATAGTCCAAACAAATCGATAGTTTAGTTATCTAGACAAGCAAAACAACAAGTAGCATCAACACTAGGAGTACAAGGAGTATAAGCACGGCGATGGCGAATGTGGTCATCCGGGCCCTCGTCTTCTCCGTCTTCTCTCTCGCTAGGTAAGTGGCGTATCGAGCTTCCGCCTCCACTATGGTCTTGTACCCCTTGTAGCTGTTGCCGCTGAAACCGTGCACCTGTCTTCGGCATTGGTCCCAGTCGTCGTAGACTCCGGGAACCCTACCGACATACACAACATACCATGTCATCTGTGCATAGGACAAAAATACGAGTTTAGCATCGAAAGTGATAATAGACCGCAAATAACTATCGGAAAATAGAAGCATCAAGGTTTACGAATAAAACACGACAAATAAAGGTCTAAAAGTTATATGATGCAAGTGTATACTAACATTTTGTCAATCCTATATTCTCGGCGGGAACGGACGAACGCCTTCTAGCGTGTTGAATGTCCGGGTGTCACGTTGCTCTCGTAGGTGTGCTTCTATGTCACGGTTGCTCGGTGGTGCGTGGCCGTGGAAGAACAAGCCACCCCGAGTGATGACATCCGACGAGAGTATCGTGCAGATCCTCCGCTGGATGCGACGGAACTCAGCCCGCACATATTCATCGGGGGTGTTGGCCATTTTTGTGGTCAGGTCTCGGAGATCACTTGGTAGATGGGCCTGTTGGGCATCCTTTAAGTACTCCCTCATCTGAAAGATGACATACCAAGCTTCCAACTCAGATTCTTGCTCCGATTGCTTGAGGCAGGGGACGTTTGTTACGTGGGTGCACACGTAGGCGCCTCGGACTATTTTCTCCTTTTTTAGGGGCTTGCCTAAATCGGCGGCGAAGCCGTTGAGGGCACTATTAAGAACATCTCTTATGTCGGTGTAGTCCTTCTGCACCGCCCTACCCGCATCAAGATAAGTGCATTGTGACCAATGCGTTTCCATGACGATGAGTACGCATCCTCCGTTTCTGCGCAGAACATTTCGAACAAGAGCCATCAATATCATCAATCGGAATACTAAGGAGATTCTAGAAAGAATGTAACAACGTGAAGCGGAGAGGACTACTTACTTGGGAAAGTATGGCATGAGAATGGCGTTCTTATCCTTGTTATCTATCAAAAACCCCGTTATGTAAGTCGTGATAAGAACTCGGTCCGCATGTGACCGCAATGTGACGCCCCGAGATCGGGCACTATGCAGATTTCAGCATTTCCGCCAAATCCGCATAATAACCGATTCCGGGTTGCCATTTATGATAACATTACAATAGTTCACGAATATTCCACAATTACAACAGAAACAGATAGATACAAGATGACTCAAACGAGTCAAGGATACAAATGATACAATACAAAGATCCAAATAACAGCGGAAGAAACAACAAAGTGTCCGGCTACGGACAAGATACAAATTGGACTAAGAGTCCTGAAGATAACCGAGAGCGTCCAATCCCTGCCCAGGCCAAGCCGGAGGGATTCCCAAGCTAACGTCGTCAGACTTCAAACCTGTTGACTGCAATTTGGAATTTGCAGCCACGAAAGAGATTCGTGGGTCAGTACGGTTAAGTACTGGCAAGGGGGATAAAACCCATACTCACAAGATACCGGCGTAGCCAGTCATCACAAGATACAAATACTTTAGGATCAACGGAAAGGAAGGGGGTTATTGCAAATAAGCGACAGCAGGCTGCACTAACCAACTACAGAGAGATACTACAACTTTCGGCTAACAGAAAGGAGATAAGATCGGGTATTGTAACCAACTGAAAGATAACTTCAAACAAACCCATCCTGGATCTCGCCCCTTATCCGAAGAAGCAATCCGAGGATAACTCACACGGTTGGATTAAAGGTGAATCAAGTTATTGTGTGAATAAACCTATTACTAGTCAAGTGGTTATTCATTGGGTGTAACATGGTTAATCATTATGTTGAAGTTGTCCTGAGTACTTGTTAGCCAGTACTTTCACCAAGTAGTCCATAACCGCGGAAAACACGGCTTCTCGAGAAGATTATCCCTGCAGGGTTGCACCAATTTAGCCGTACACGCATGAATAACCCGCCAGATGGAACGGCCATTCCACCAAGCGGGGCACTCAATACAACCAACCTTTCTTCGCATCAAGCCCAAAGCACCGCGTGCTGTGCGTGCGCGGCTAATCCACCCCCCGAAGAAGTGGGGACCTTCATAGCACTGGAAGATCACGCCGCCCTAAATGCCGACTACGAAAGTTCCACCCGGGATCCAAGGGCTCGCAAGATCATGCATGCAGCAAATGGAAAGCCCGAACTAGTACGGCGATTTGGACGAGATGCGAATCGGGTCAAGTTGAGGGGGGCGCCCATACTCGCTTCCCACATGCGGGTAGTGCGCTCATCATGGATCAGTAGACAAGACTCTTTTCCTAATTAGGGGGGCGACACTAGCAGGCCTCAAAACCACCCATGGGCCTCCTGCCGGTGCCTTATCATCAAATTTATTATTAAACAATAACAGTAGCATGATTGATTGATTAACCATCGAGCCCCCACAACGTAATAGAAATAGTAACAGAAAGTAACGGGTAACAGACTCGAGCAAAACAACCTAAGCATGCTAGTAAGACACTGGCTCAACCAAGGGGTGATAGGAGTGGAGGTGAGGCAATATCGAGGTTAAGGGATTCATGTGATGGGTTCATAACAGAAACAACTACTACTAAGGATAGCAGAAAAGAATCAACGGAAAGAATCAGTAACAAGTGATGAAGGGCAGCCATATGGCAGCAAGTGAGTATACTTGCCTGAGATCCCGCAAGGTAGCAGAACTTGTCGTTGCTCACATCATCTCAACGTCCTATCCGCGAAGAAGCAACAAACTAAAAGAAACATCGGATGCAACAATTACTACTACGGCAAAAGATCCAGCATGATTCCTATTTTATATGCATGGCATGGCAAGATGCAACGGAGAGAAAACAACTTAAGCAATTTAATCGGAACCGGAGTCCGGAGAAATAGGAATTGGTTCAAGTTGTTTATCTAACCATCAATATTAAATGTTGATTAATAGGTTTAAACAAGGTAGAGGTGATCTATTCAATATTAAATGGAATAGGGCAACAATTGAATTAAATACCCCAACACATTCCATATTTAATTAGTAGGCGACATTACTATTACCCGCACCCACAAAATGCAATGCAAACATGATGCGATGACATTTTAATTGTAGTTGATATGCTATAGAAAATAGGGCATACATATGTAGGGCTGGGGTTTAGGGTGCACACGTGTGGAAAGAAGATCGCCGGGGTCAACGCCGGAAAGAAGGAGATCTTCGGAACAACGCCGGAGTGGTTCGGGACGTGGACGAAGTAGCCGACGTAGTAGTAGCAGAGGAAGTAGTCGACGTCGGGGAAGGAAGGGAAGTAGACGAAGTAGCCGTTCCGTTCCATAGTCGACGTAGTCGTGGTAGTGGAAGTAGTCGACGTCGTTGTAGTAGGGGAAGTAGTCGACGTCGAGGAAGTAGTCGTAATTGCACCACCGCATCATCGTCTTCGGGGCGTCGAGGAGATAATTGTTCTCGTGTCGTCGTCGAAGTGGTCATCGTAGTCGTGGCCGAACCGTAGCAACATCGTCGTCGGGGTCGGAGGCGAACCTGACGGTCCCGGTCTTCGGGCGCGCACGAAGGCGGCCAACGCAAAACGGACACGGTGGAGATAGTAGTCGTTCACGGTTCGATGTAGCTCGATGTAGCGGTACTTGTCGTAGAGGATCTTGTCGATGAGGTACGGGTCGGTGTCGAACTTGGAGTTCCGGTGTTCGTACTTGTCGCCGGGAATCTTGTCGAGTTCACAGACACGGAACGCACGGGCACGAAGGCCTCGGCCACACCAAAACGGTGACGGCATCACCGTCGTCCCGTCGGCGACAGTAGCATTACCACAACATGCAGCAACACCACCAGGCCACCACTCCAGCACCCACCTCAGAACGCACACCGTACCAGGAGGCCGAAACGGCGAGCGCGATGTCGAGATTGCGGCTGATGTGCTGCCTTCCACCCACGTTTGGTCGCAGCGGGCACCGCAGCGACGGCGGCACAGGAAGCAGTCGGCGGCCATCCTCGCAGGGAGCAGCGGCGACGGCGGAACTCGGGCTCCCGGCCGAGGAGAGGCGCTTGGCTGCTCTGCAGCAATTGGAAATGGAGGAGGCGAGGAAGGGGACGGAGGGCGCCGTGGGGGTGCTTCCAGGAGGACAAGGCCGACGGGAGGCCGGCTAGGCGGCGGGAACTGCGAGCTCGGGGGCGGTGCTGCACGGAGCGGAGCGTGGAGGAGGTGGACGGGGCGAGGTGGAGGAGGAGCTTGGCGGCGCCGGCCATGGCTGCTGGCCGAAGAGAAGGAGGGGCGGCGGAGCTTCGGGAGGGGCGCCGGGGACGGCGAGCTCGGGAGGAGGAGGAGGTCGGGTGGGAAACGGGGTGGAGAGGCGTGGCGGAGGAGCTCCGGCGGCCGGAGAAGAAGGGGAGGCGGAGTGGCTCGGCCGGCCATGGAGGCGCGGAGGTGAGGGGCTCGGGCGACGGCCAGGGGAAGGAGGAGGCGTTCGGGAGAAGGGGGCGGCGCCTAGCTTTAGGAGGGCAGCGGCGGCCTCCTGCCGGAGAGGGAGAGCGGGGCGGCGACTTGGGAGGAGAGGGAGGCGACGGGGTGAGCGAGGGAGAGACCGAGCGAGCGGGAGGTAGGGGACGGGGATCGATCGGGTTTCTCCCGTGAGCGTGCGTGCGTGCGTTTTTTTTTTTTCTTGCACCGGTGGGAGGACCTGTTTGCGAATAGGAGAAACGGCGGGGGCGAAATGAGAGGGGAGAAAATAGATTTAGGGTTCGGGTGGGGAGTCCGGTTGGGCCAGGTTGGCTGGCTGGGCCGGTTGGGCCTGGCCGGCTGGGCTCTCTCTCTCTCTCTCTCTCTTTTTTTTTTCAGAAACTGGTTAGGCACCAATAAAAATAGAGTTTATACACCAAACGAATTCCAGAATTTTTTTATAAAATTGGACTTGATGTAATTTAATTTGATTGCAAATTTTAAATCAATATTGATGCATTATGCCATGTTATGCAAAGAAAAGAGAAACAAGCAACCGGTTTTATAAGGGAAAAGAAATCCCCCGGGCGTTACACGCAAGTAGTCCTCATTCATGTAGTACGGGTCCATAATCGCCATGTGCGGGGTATTCTCCATGACCATATCATGCGCCATGCTGAGCGATACCAGGCGGACAATGCTTCAGTCGAGCTTACCCAAGTGGAAGACCCTGAATATGTCTTCGTATCTGATGAAGAACACCTCTGCGGGATTTGAATCCACAAAGCCCAAGGATCGGGGCACCTTGACAACGTATAGCGGGTAGGAGGGATGTTTCTCACGTAGAAGTTCATTCTCTTTGAACAAAATCCCGTCGTGGATGGTCCTCATGTCACCACCCATGACAGCGACAACCTCCGCCGGCAGCATCGGCTGACCCATCTCATGCACCTTCCTCCACGGGACGGCGGGCGGCAAACGGTCCAGGACTCGGAAGACCGCTGGCTGGCTACTAGAGGAGGCGCCACCTTTCTTCTTGTTGCCCGGCCTCTTCCGATTCTTCTTTGGCCTCAAGCAGATGGGAGTGCCGCTTTGTTTTACCGCCTCCGCGGCCGTAGCACGTAGTGTATTCGGGGTAACCAGCGTAGGCTGTGGAGCCGTAAAGGACGTCTGCTCCTCGGGAGTTTCTTGGGAATAGGTTAGCTTCTTCTGGATATCCGGTTTTCTGGTGGGTAACTCAGAAGAACCGCCCTCTCCGCCATCTACCTTCTTCTGGATATCAAGAGTTCTGGCGGGTAACTCCGGAGGAGGAACCGGCTTCTCGCCATCCAACAAATTTATGAAATCGTCAATGGGAGCAAGTTCAATATCCATGTAGTCGTCATGGGTCTCATGCTCGTGCTGTTGCTCGTCATTGGACGTCTAGTGCTCGGGAGGAGGAGGATCCACCGGAGGTGGAGAGAGGACATTGCCATGTTGGACCTTGTCTTGTTGGCTTGCCGCGGGCGCAACCGGTGTAGTGGTGACGGTGATGGCTTGGCTTGGCGCCGACCCTGACGCCGTGTTCAGCCGAATAAGGGCTTTCGGCCATAGCAAGATTTGATTGTCCAGTTGGCCGAGATTCAGCTCGCTGTCGGCATCGGCGGGTTGATTAGGAGGATACAAGTTCTCGAATCCCGGTAGCACCAGATCGACGCGAACCCGAAGCTCGTTGGCCGGTATATCTCTGCAGTGGTACTTGCGGGATAGTGGCTGCAAGATGCTCCCCTTTGCAACATCCTTCAACTCACTGCCCACTTTTAGCAGGAAGGTGCATCCCGTCGCGTCAGCCTGCGATAACATGCATGGATAGGTCAGAGAGTAGGGTTATATTGAACTGGCTACAGCTTGAGACGGTCAATAATCTACCGTGAGGGCATTGAGCTCGGCTAACGTCGACGGACCACAGGTGATGGTGGTCTCGTCGAGCAGCAGGGTGGTGGCCGCGCCGGACACGGCCGACGGTCCATCGGGGGCAGGCGCGTCGGGCACGGCCGACGGTCCATCGGGGGCAGGCGTGTCGGGCACGGCCGACGGTCCATCGGGGGCAGGCGCGTCGGGCACGGCGGGGGCGACAGGCACGGCCAACATCGACGGTATGTTGAACGTCGGTAAGGGCCCCTGTGAGCCCCCGGCGATGTAGCCACATATTTTTTCAAATACGGCGGGGATGAGCGCATTCATCTTTTCCCCCACCGTTTTCTCAATCTTTCTTCTCCATGTTTGTTTCCAAGTCATGGACCTTTTTCTTCAGCTCCTCCGTCTCCTCGCTCTTCTTCGCCGCCCGCGACTCCTTAGTGCTGGGCTCAGCCAAGCCATGGTTGGCGTGCTTCTTATTAAGTCCGCCGCCTGTGATACGGCCTAAGTGCGGCCTTTTCAGAGGGTCCTGGCTCTTTGCCTTGTTGTACCCCCTGATGAAAGGCTTATCCCACGCGACTTTGGCCGTCGACGTCTGCGACGAGGAAGATTCAAGTTGTTGTTCTTCTAGCCGCAGAAGCAACATATAAACGGTTTAGAATTGGTTCCGTACTAGAATGAAATCATGGACTTGATGATGATGAGTTGCATGAAATGGTAAATTTCTTACCACTAGCTTCTCAACATTCTTCACGCTATCGTCCGTGACCAAAATAACACCCTCCACCATCTTCGGGTCCGAGACAAGTTCCCCGGTCGGAGTTACTTTTCTGTACCTCGACCTCATGAATTTCTGGAATTGCGGGTCATGGGCATACTTGGCATAAGGGTTCTCAATCCCTTTTTCAATGTAGGCCTGGTCCTCTTTCGCCCAAACTGGCTCCTTCCCGTCGTAGCCACGATAGCCGAAATTGTGGTGACCGATGTTCTTCGACGCTAGATCCTTCCCCCATCCCGTTTGCTTCTTAGTGACATCAAGCGACTCGTTATCTAGGAAAGTCTTGAAGTCATCGGGCGTAATCCGCGGGAAGTGGCGATGGATCTCTTCGAATGGTGTCGATTCCTTAATCATCGCCCTCACCATAGTCTTGTAATTGCTCAGGGCTTTGGTGAATCTAGTGAGGGCGAGTTTGTTCACGAGGTTGCCCTTCAGATTCTCGTTGTTGTAGGGGGGAGGGAACTCGTACCGCGCGTGCAGCCTCGAGATGAGTTGGGCGCGCAGAGTTAGTTTCTTCTTGAGAGTCGGCTCGTTGACATTGACGACGTCTCGAAGTATCGCGCCAAGTTGGAGGAAGTACCCCTTCACAAGGTCCAATGGCATTAGAGGCGTGCCACTGGAAGGGTCCACCTCCGTGAATTTCTCTCGAACGGTGCCGACCTTGTTCGGAGCTCGCTTCCGACGCTTGTTTCCCGTCGTGCTGCTCCCTGAGGGACCCCCGGCGCCACTATCAGTGGTTTCCTCCTCGCCACCGGTGAGCCCGTCATCATTGTGGGGATCGACATCAGGGTCAGTTTGTGTCCGATCTTCCTCTTGCGACTCTCGGGCCATAAGGATGTAGTGGTCCAATAAAGCCGGATCCGTAGTAGAAGAAGACATGCCCTAGCTAGCAGTAGACAAAACGTATACTGTTAGTCACCGGAAAAATTCGGCGTGACCTCGGCTATATATAAATGGTCATGCCGGAGTGTCAGAAATTCGCCGGAACGGAAATGAATCAACGTTCCGACAAAACATTGGCACTCAATGTACCTGCAACAGAAATTGAATGCACACATGCATGGCCACAAAAACAGTTCCTTGCATTGCTGTCATCACATGGCACAAAAACTCCCAGGAAATTCATATATCATGCCAAAAAAACCTTCATATATATTGATCAAAGTAAAATACTGCACTTAATTAATAACAAATCACGGAGAATTCTAGCAGTGTCCAAAGCTTCAGTGTTCTATTCACATGTAATTAGTAGGTGATTCAGCTAGTGTAAGAAATATAGCATTTTATACTATGATTTGAACTACCAGAATCCAGAAATAATGGTACAGATCCAGTTCTAGCTAAAGCATGTAGCAGCAGTAGTACTATGAGGGCGTTGGAAGAGGGGGGGGGGGGGGCTGACCTGGGTTCGTCGTGGGCGTGGGCGACGGCAGCGTGGGTGACGACGGCCGGCGTGGACGACGACGATGAGAGGGACGGCGCGCGCGCGGCGTGCTCCCGCTCCTCCTGCCATGCTACTCCCGCTCCTCCTCCGCTGCTGCGGCTCCTCCTCCTGCTGCTGCTCCCGCTCCTCCTCCTCCTCCTCCTGCTCGACAACGACGACGGCGGCGTGCGATGAGAGAGGCGACGGCGTCGTGCGATGAGAGAGGCGACGGCGACGTGAGGTTTGGGATCGAAATGAAACAGAGTGATTATGCGGGTTGTGGTTAGCAGAGCGAGGACTTACAGGCGCACAACGAGTGATATGCGCCTGCGCTATCCTTTACCCCAGGCGAACAGAGAGAGGTGCGCCTGCGCTAATGTTCTTAGCGATTCTTTGTGCGCGGGCCCACAGAGGTATACCCCAGGCGCACAGACAGAAAAATGCGCCTGCGCTAAGCATTAGCACCGGTTTGTATCACAAACCGGTTCTAAAGGTATGTCCCCTGGGCCCACCTAGCTACCCGCACAAATGGCCGCAGGCCTTTAGAACCGGTTTGTGATACAAACCGGTTCTAATGTGCTTGGCTCGATGCCCTGTTATGCGTGGCCCCACAGGTCCTTACCGCAGGCGAATTTTCTGAATAATGCGCCTGCGCTAAATTTCGTAGGATTTTGGTTTGCGCGGTCCCACATGGCATTACCCCAGGCGCATGTCCTGTCAAAAGCGCCTGTGATATATATTACCCCAGGCGCGTTTTCTTGATGATGCGCATGTGCTAAGATTTTCTAAATTACACAGCCCCACCCCGGCCTGGGACACATCGAGCAATACGAATGCTATAATATGTGGCTCCCCCACGTTGGTTTTCACTTAAAAAATACATACATATGAAAGTTAACATGTGCAAAAATATTTAATATATGTCGCATCGAGCGTAAATAGATTGGTTTAGCGAGATACCGCAAGTGTTTCTCTCTAAAAACACATTTTGTATGCATAGTAGCTATTAGCATGTTATATCGCGAGTATTTCCCTCTCTCAACCTTTCGTCACAATATTAGTCTTGCCTTTCTTGGTCGATGTTGAATACGTGACCGCCATATTGTGACTTCTTCTTGTGAATGGAAGACCTGCCCTAGGTAGTGTGGTCCTGCTTCTTCTTGTGGTGTATCGTCTTCACCGGGTTCTTCCATCATCGGGTCTCCGACTAAGCCGTCGAAGTCCTTCTCATCGGCGACTCCATCCATTCCGACGAGGGCCCTTTTTCCTCTCCTTACGACAACACGACTAGGCTTTGCCGGGTCGGTTATGAAGAAGCTTTGCTCCACGTGCTTAGCCAATACCCAGGGCTCATTTTGCGCGGTGGGGTTCTTGGACTTGGGTTTGTTGGCTTCAGACATCGACATAGTGGTGAAATATCCGTCTTCTTTCATGACGTTTGTAGCCCATCTGACATGGAACATCACCAGCTTTACCCCAACGTAGTCAAGCTCCCAGATTTCCTCGATCTTTCCGTAGTATCTTCTAACCTCTTCGCCCGTGTAAGATTCCATCGTTATAGACGAGTTTTGATAGTCGCTACTTTTGTCTCTTTCCTCCGTGTAGAATGTGTACCCATTGATGTCGTATGGATAGGGGCCATATGACAAGGCCAATACAATTTTATCTTTCTCACATGTCATTGGCGGTGGATCGGCATCAATCTGCTTCTTGAACCATGTCGCGAAAGAGGAGCTTCAGACACAGCCACGGGGGGAGGCTGTACATCCATACAAACACGGGCCAGGTGCTATGTTTGCTGCTCTGATTGCCAAACGGATTGAGACCATCGGTGCTCGCACCAGGCCTGATGTTCCTTGGGTCGTTCCCGAATTCCTCATCGAATGCGTCTAATGCTTTCCACTGACGTGCATCCGAAGGGTGTGTTAGCACTGGTTTTTCAACACGTTCTGGATCGCTCAGCACCGCCTTCTTTCTGTCCTCGTGCCAGCGCATGAGCTTTGCTTCCTTGGGGTCCACGAAGTACCGCTGCAGACGGGGATCAATGAGTGGAAAGTACCACACAACTTTCCTAGGAGCTTTCTTCGTCCCCCCTCTTGTAACGATCAGCACCGCACACCGGACATTTGATCTGGTCTGCGTGCTCGTTACGGTAAATTATGCAGTGGGGTGGATAGGGGTGGTGGTGGGTGGCTGGCCGCACTTATATTGGGGACAAATATTACCCCAGACGAATATGTTCTGGGAAGCGCCTGCGCTAAGTGGTGCTACCCCAGGCTATTCTTTGTCCCAGGCGAACAACGTACCCGTGCGCCTGCGCTAAAGGGAGCTACCCCAGTCCACATTTTACCCTAGGCGCTTCGGTACATACTCGCCTGTGGTATCTGTTATACCGCATGCGAACAGAGATGCGATTCGCCTGCGGTAAAGGAAGCGTGCCAGGGTCGGCCGTGGTTGGCCCTGCCACACTTTACCCCAGGCGCTTCCGGTTTCTGTTCGCCTGGGGTAACTGGCCTACCCCAGGTGCACCTAGTTGCGCTTCGCCTGCGCTAATTAACCCAGGCGCACAGTTTTCCTTGTTCGCCTGTGGTAGGATATGCTGCTATAAGCAAATCTCTAGTAGTGACCTCTGCAAATTCTACCCTTAGGATTATTTCATTCGCAAAAATAAGGCTATATTAGCCATCTTGTAGCTCAAAAGAAACACATGGCTTCTTAGTCATTTCAATAAAATAAATGGTTTTTCAACCATAGCTACTCGCGTTCTTTATCTTTACACGCTGAATAACAGGTATACACCCCAAGTACACGGGGCTACACCTAACTTAGCATCATACAAAAAGTCTCATATATACAAAGTTATAAACAAGGTGGACACCTTACAAAGTTTCGGGACAACTATACAAAGCAACATGATACATACATCCTACGATTACATATGGCGCCGAGCATTTTCCTCGGCTAACACCCGACCAACCTCTGCAGAGGCCAGTCGAATAATCTCCTCTGCTGCAGGTCTAACGACTCTATATTGAGGGGCCATATCGACTGGACCATTGGGGAGCATAGCTACAGAGTTGAAATTAACCTCAGGATGCCATTATCGGACGAAGGAAAGTGCTACTACGGACCCGCAAATCAGCTGATTGCGGACGCACTCGCGAATTTCACCTTCTCGACCGAAAGTTCTGAGGAGATGGATCAAATCTTCTGGACCCCTCTCCAGCGGATAGAAAGCGGAGTTTAAAGCAATCAGGGCCTCATGGCAGGAATTCACGAGTATCTTTGCCTGGACTACTCGATACTTCAACGTAGCCAGAACAAAGCCTCGACTACGATCAGACCAGAATTTGTTCGCATGTGGTTTAGAACTACCAGCTTCATGAGCAATATGGTTATCCACCCAGTGCGCTTCACATTGACCGTCAGGCTCAACAACTGCAAAGAAAGCTACAGGGAGTCAAAAAAGGAAAGAGAGGCAGTCAAACCAAACGCTAGGGGGCTCACGTGCTTACAAAGCATATCCTTGGCAACGACTGCAAGTTCTTCCATCACAAACTGTTCATGTTCAGCCGCAAGTTTTTGCTTTGACTTGGCCACATCCTCCACTCCGCGCAAAGCTTTAAACTTGCGTCCACCATCCGCGACACGGTCACGAAGAGAAGCAAAGGTGCTAACAGCGGAAACAAGCGGATCCAATCGTGCATCAGATCCACTCGAAGACTCCGCGGCAGCACCTATTACCTAGAGGGAAATGCAAAAAGTTAAGGAAAAACTCCAAAGTCATCCCCACTCGAGAAACAAATCACCTATTCGACAGGTGCTCGGGGCTACTCCCATCGGGAGGTATTCACAACAATCAATCGCAAGAAATCACAACTTTAATATCAAAAGGACATTTTTATTAAAGGCAGAGATACGGGAATACATCCCAAGGTTCATTACATCAAAGAAGAACATACTAAACTAAATCTATCCTATGGAAGAGCAGAAGTACTGCCACTCGCAACAGGTTGCCCCTTGCGACCAACACGAGCAAGCAAGTCGGACAACTTCCGAGCAAGGACTTCAGCCGGATCGCCGAAAGGACGAAGCGCTACCTTTCTGCCCGTGGAAGGATCAACGGGAAAGTTCGAGTATGCTTCGTACAGACCTTCGACTCCGTGCGCCAAAGCAAACTGGATGGCAGTCTTCGCCCCGCACTCAGATTGAGCAACTGAGTAGACTTGAAGAAGATCACCATCCAGAAAGACCTTCAGGAGACCTTTCAGCGTGGGCGCGGCCGCTGTATCCACCAGAAGATGCTCGTGGAGCTGCGTCAGCACCCGAATGGCATCGCCAATGAGGGAGCATACCCCACTCGCATGCTTCCGAAGCTGAGCGCAGGAGTCCGACAGCGCATCCACTCACTGAATCCCGGGCAGCTCCAGCGCAACACCAAGGACGTCTGCAAGGAGACAACATCAATTTTCAAAGATGCAGCAAGCTAGTCGAAACATTTGAGGGTTCGAATGCAACTTACTCGCGAAATTATGAGCCAGTGGACAAAGGAAATCAACAAGATCGTTGTCTTGTTTGACACCAGCCTCCTCCAGCTTCTTCAGAGTGTCCTGGGCATCAGCGAGCTTCCCCTCGAAGTCGGAAGACTGCTTGTGAGAGGATTCAAGTTCCTTTCGAGCAACCTCCAACTCAGCCTCAAGGGTGTTCACCCGACTGATAGCTTCAGTCTTCTCAGCCTTCAGAATTTCGACTTGGTCTGCACAGTAATAAAATTCAAACCCGAAGAAATTTGCACGATCAGAAAGGAAAAATAGAAGGAGAATATCAAGTTACCTTGGAGAAGTTGGCCTTCCGTGACAAGCCGATCGCGATTTGCCCGAAGGGTCACGCAATCTGTCTCAGCCGAAATTACGTGGCGGCCAATAGCCGCGAGGGAGTCAAGGAGAGACTGCAAAACAAAAAGATGAAGAAATCAGGGAAGGTAGAGAAGTTTGAGCCTATTCACGACTGTAAACAGTCAAGTATAGCTTCGGGAGCTACTCCCATCGGGAGCACTGCGTGCACCCGATAAAATAAAGAGAAGGAAAAAAGCTAAGTTCTTGAGCCTGTAGCCACTCACAAGCTATTGACTACAGCCTCGGGGGCTACTCCCATCGGGAGCACTGCGGTGCACCCGATAAAAATCCTAAACGAACAGAAGTACAGAATGCAAGGAAAAGAGTAAAACTTACCTGGCCCTGGGCGATGCAGAGAGGATCAGCCGAGCTACCCGACACTTCTTTCGAAGTCGAGGCTCCAACTGCAAAGCTAGGCAATCTGTACTCTGTAGCCACAGCTATTGGGGCTGGACTCGGCGAGTTCTGGATAGTCCTAGCAGTTGGGGTCTCGTCCGCAGCTTTTAGGAAGAGAAGAGGCAAGCTGGCCGGGGCTAATGGACTGAAGCCTGTCATGAAAAAGAAGCAACAACATAAGGAAGAGCAAGCAGAAAACTTTCGACTAGAAAGTTGAAGAAAGAAAGAAACTTACTCATCATCGTCGTCATCCAGCATATCCGCATTCCAGGCGGTTTGGATTTTCGACTTGGGAGCAAGAGGAGCGCGCACACTCAGCGGGGTCACGAGGAGAGGCTCTTTATCAGACCCTCCACCCAAGGAATTGTCCTTGGAAGTAGCTTCATCGTCTCCCGCCCTGCGGCGTTTGCGGTGGCGAAAATCGCTACCCGATTCCTCCACGTCATCCGAAGAGCCATGATCGGAGCTCGAGTCAGCATCGGCAACACTGGTGTCAGCAGGGACATCCAGATTGCTCGCCAACAGGTCCGAAGCCTCTTCACCAGAAACTGGCGGGTAGCAGGTTGCTACCGCCAGGCTCTACAGAAGGAAAACGAGAAGAAAGGAAGGAGGAATTCAATCGACAAACTCTCAAACAAAGAAAATAAAAGTTAAAGACAGAAACATAATTGAACTTACATCGGATGGAAGAGGATTCGAAGCTTCAAATGTTGCGATTGGGCAATCAGCAAAGGACTCGCCCACTTTCAGCTTAGTGATGGCCGCGATGTTCTTCTCAAACTCTGCATTCAAGATTCTTCTCGGCTGGGGTCTTCAGCGCCTTGGTACTCCCACATGGTAGAGGGCCTCGCCTGCAGGGGTTGGATCCTGCGCTTAAGGAACATGCTCGCCAGATGCAAGCCGTTCAGCGCGACACCTGCGGTTTGGTCGCGGAGTGCTGCAACCTTGGCGAGTAGAGGGGCGACGATTCGGCGCTCTTCGACTGAGAGCCTGTGCGCCCAAGACTTTCGTCGCTTCAAGACAGCGAACAGGTGGAATTCGTTAACTCCACCCGCGCTGTTATCGACGACATAGAACCACTTCTTCCTCCACGCTTGCACGAAGTCGATGAGTTGCATGTCGAAGTAGAGAGTATCCGACTTCGCCTGGATTTCGAAGCCGCCGGTGCGCAGCGTCTCTCCAAGCTCAGTCTCCACCCGCGATTTCTCGCGGAAGGCCCGCACCTTGAACACGGCCTTCCAAAGGCCCCAATGCGGACAGATACCAAGAAAACACTCGCAGAGCACGATGAAGCACGAGATGTGCTGCACCACGTTCGGAGGTAGGTCGTGGAGCTGTATGCCGTAGACATACAGCAATGCCACGAAGAAGGGATGGATGGGGAGTGAGAGCCCGCGCGAGACGTGATCCGCGAAGATCACGCGCTCGTTCGCGCGGGGATTGGGTACCTCTTCCTTTTTGCCGAGGCGAACTCGCTTCTCGGTGTCGGGAGGCAGCAGTCACTCCCTCTGCATCTCCTTGATGCTCTTCTGCGTGGTGTTGGCGGAGCGCCAGTCGCCGGAGCGCGGAGCAGGTGCCGCAGGAACATCTTCGGGCGCCTGCGAGGAGGAAACTACGGCGCTACGTTTCTTGCTTCCCGCCATGAGAGCTGGTGCAAGCTTGCGGAGAAAGGAGGTGAGCGCGAGGAAGACGAAGGCTGGGAAGCGAATGATGGGAAGTTTTTACCTTTTACCTAAGGACCGTATATATACATGGGGTCACCCAATCCGGGCCGTTCATCGAGCGACGTGGCGCCCATCGCGGCGGCCACGCGTGAAGACGAAACGAAAGGGCGGTGAACGCTGTTTCGTGCCACGATCCTAATAGAAGATCGTGCGCATTTACTGCGCGCGGCTCGCGGGAAAACCGGAAACGACGTCTCGTTTCCGGTCAAAAAGCTGACAAGTTGGGCCAGAAAATCCTGTTTTCACTTCGTCACGTCCCATCGGGAGGATTCAGAGCAAACAAAACGCGCTATGACGTCATGGCGAACATCATGAGGCCCGAAATTCTTTCGGATAAAATCCCAAACACGAATAAACTTTGTATGGGTAAAATTAAAACGTGGAAATACTTTCGCATAAAAAACCCCAGACACGAAATTTTCTTTCGTATGGGCACAACAATTTTTTGAGACACGAAAACTCTTTCGTATGGACAAACAGCTACAGAGACCAAAACCTTTATGCACAAAAATAGGAGGGATCTTCTTACTCGAGGAATCTCTAGACCAAACTCGCGAGTGTGCAGCTCCTGCCACTCTATCATATGATGTATACACATCACAGACCTGGATTGTTCGGCCATCTAGGCACATCCGGATACCATATTCCTTCGGATATGAAGGTAAGACCCAAAAGATCTCTCTTGAGGGCATGTAATCGCACTCAAGCTGCGTCCTCCGGTAAATTTCCGTGTCAACAACACGAAGAAAAATCCTAACGGACGCGCTGGATACCCCTATAGGTTAAATTCGACTCGGTAAGACCTCTACGGCCCAGTCGGAATGATCACCTCATCGGGTTCGGGTCGGAGGTCTCGAATCTGTGTAGGCCAGAACTGTTTTTGCCCTAGATGCAATTAATTGGCTCTGATCTTTCAGGAGAGCCAAGTTGCTGAGCCATATCCTTCTGCGAAAATAGCCAAAAACACATGCACTTTCATCGCTCGATACTCGGGCATAAAAAACTCATCACACAGGGTATACGCCCTCCAATCGGAAAACGACTGAAAAGGTCATCCGAAGGAAAGCAAGACGGAACTTTGAGCGTCTACCCGACAGGGAAATCCCAATCGAGCAAACGCCTGGGGGCTACTGACAAAGGGATGGGCCTTGGAATTGTCTAGTAAGGATACCCGGTTCTAGGCCGAGGACCGGAGCCCAAGAGGAGATGCCTGTACTATTCTGGAAGGCCCAGTTGAAGCCCACCCGCAAAGCCTTGCAGGTCAAGATAGGAAACTTGTAACCGACCTAGGGTTAGAGTTCGAGTCCACCCCGGGTGAGATTTGAGACATGGCCACCTATATAAGTCTAGGAGAACCACCAGGAGAGGACAAGGAATACCGCACCACCAAGCCTTGAGCAACCCCCCATTGTAACCGATCTACTCGTGAATACATATCGACAGAGGCAGGATTAAGGGTTTTACCTCTACGAGGGCCCCGGACCTGGGTAAATCGTGCCCCCTGTCTAGCCGACGATTGTCACCAGTGCCCACAGGTTCTCCTAATCGAAACCCTATAGGTTCACCCGAGGGACTTGTTGATATGCAGATTCGACAACCTCGAAAGTCCAATCTAGGGGTTCCAGAGTCCTACTCAGGCACCCTGACAAAGAGGAGGGTCGTCACTGGAGGCCTCTACATCGCCATGATCGCGTCCGGACAGATGTATGAGTAGTTCATCCCGGGACTAGAAGTCCATACCAGTAGCTAGATGGTGTTTTCTCTACTTTGTGCCGCCATGTTTAGATCTTGTGAGCTTCCATACACAATCAAGATCATCGTTATGTAATTGCTACATGTTGTGTTTGTTGGGATCCGATGAACCATACGATTATCATTATTTTGTTCATGTTATATTGAAATGCTTCACTTATATCTTTAGAGAGTTTTAATCTTGTCTTGCAATTCTCTCCAGTGTGTATGATTTCCTTGTCCAAGTTATTGTATGAACCTCAAAGAGAGGGTTTATATGCTAGATAGTGGTTTCATGCCTCCTTTAACTCGCGTCTGAGTGACATAAACGTGTGGGAGGAGGATGTGATGTTGCCACTAGGGAGAAAACATCGGTGTTCTTGTCTACATATGGGAATTATTTCTTACATTACATATTCTTAATGCCTTTGTTTGTTACACACAAGAAATCACTTCGTTGCTGCAACTTAATACCAGCGAGATTTGCTGGATAGCGGTCTCAAGGTGGTCTTTAGTAATATATGTTGTTGGATGACGGTCTATTTATCTTGACGCAATGCCTATAATGTTAGAACCCGTGAACTATATCCCGTCATAATAGTACTGTTATATGTTCATGATTTTTCAATTTTCCAATTGTAAATTTTTTACCCAGCATATTTATTGTTCTTAGTTGAGACACCACTAGTGAAACTATGCCCCCGGTCCTATTTTCCGCGTTGATTTCAACCTCATTTACTTGCTTTACATCATCACTTGATCATTGTTCCGTTTTTATTTAATCATCTCCAACCATTCAATACAATTAATTATTTAGTTTTCAGCAAGACGGGAAAATTGACAATCTTCTCAGAAAGTTGGGAGCAAGAGAGAGTTTTTGTTTCTACGCAGGTCCACACTCGTTGAAGCGCCAGACAACAAGCAGCCTACTAAGAGACATCAAAGTCCTAAGTGATTGATCAACATGCTTCCTTAACTTGGGGAAATTCGCTGATGGACTACATCATACCTTCCTATTGGGGTCTCCCAACGGGTCCGTGATTTCACACCAACGAGCAGGCCACACCCCCTCCTAGGGCAACTTGGATTGGATTCCATATTGGAATCCAATCACCCCCTTCAGTTTTCTCCCTTTGCCATTTTTTGGTTTTCTTTCTTTTCTCTCTCAAAACAAATAAAGAAAGAACCATTAGGGAGGGGTGCGTCTTGTGTGGTACCTTAGGGCCCACCCGACAGCCCCAAAAATTGGATGCAGACATGGGGGAATCCTGCCCCTCTCGGGACTTCCTCCTTCTCGGTTTTTGGCCGAAAATCTTCCGGAATGACCCTAATAGATAAAATCATAGACCTTATCTAATAATGTTAGGAACATATTTCTAACATCTCGAGACATCTCATGTCCTTCGTTTTCTCTCCTATAAAATTTTGCCTTCTACCAGAATTATTTATCTCTCATACCAACTTCCTCCGAAACCCCCCTGATTGACACCAGACTTGTTTCAGTGACATCGTATCGAGATCGAGCATTCGTACGGCCATTTTCAACAAATTTATTCTCTCAATTAAAGATTGGAACGGTTACAACATGTGACCCTTAAGGGCTCGATAACACACAGACATGTTCGGAAACTTACCAAACAATAACTAACAGCGGAGCCGTGGACGCCCATGATGGCTCCTGTGTGTCCATGAAGAACGAGGGAATCTTCAAGTTACTCATTGCACTGATTCTCTTAACTTTACGATACCAACTATAGAACGAGGTGAGACTATGTGCTCTAGTTTGATCAAACCATTTGATCATAACACATATAAAACTCATAGTGATATTGTTCTCTTTTCTCACCTATATCCTTGATGTACTTGTGATAAACCGCAATGTGTGTGGCCAGACGATTGGTTGACATCGCTGAAACTGAGAGGGCCTAGAGCATGTATCTCTCCATCATCTAGAGGAGTCAAATACTATTCTTGAACAATCTCAGTTCCATTACACACTCTAAATTATATCTAGACGCCAACGTTATGACCCTCTATTTCGGTGGATGGTGATACGTCCATTTTGATCAGTGTTTTATATGATAATTTTCCCTTATTCATTGATATTTTCCATATTAGAGCACTATACTTATGTTATTTCTTTTTTCTTTGTGTTTACAGTTTTAGGGAATTATTTATCACTCAGAAATCAGTTGGAAAAAGCACCCGTCAAAAGGGATATTTTCCGGATGTCAAAAAAATCGGGGAAAATAAGAAAACAATGTTTCGTCAGAAATCACTGGGAGCCCGAAGACCTCCAGAGGGGAACCAGGGGGCAGCCAAGTGCCTCCCAGGCGCGGCCCCCTTGCCCGTGCCAGGTGGGCCCCTGGGAGACCCAGGACCCCCCTCCGACTCTCTTTCGGGGTACTTACCCAGTGACCTAAAACCATCGAGGAGCCACTTCGTAGAATTTTTTTTGCCGCCTCTTCGCGACGGAAACGACAAAGAGAAGAAACACCTTCGTGCCGTGGAGATTCAGTGGGGAAATTCCCTCTCGGAGGGGGGAATTGTCACCACCGTCACCGTCATCACACCGAGCATCCACCAAATCATCATCGTCATCACCACCAGCACCATCATCCTCACCATCCACCTACGTCCCGCTGTAACAATTAGGGTTCTACATCGTTGTTTTCCACTAGATCTCTCTCCCGGTGTGAATTACTTGTTTGTAGTTGATGCTTATGAGATTTATCGATGTTTGCACTTTATGACCAGATTGTTATTCATCCATTTATCACCTCCGATCATGTACCATATGATGTGTTGTGAGTAGTTTGTTTATTTCTCGAGGACATGGGAGAAGTCTAGTAATTAGTAGTCATTTTTTGTTGAGTAATATTTATCGGTTTGATATTTATGTTATGTTGTTATTTCTCTAGTGGTTTTATGTGAATGTCGACTACATAGCACTTCACCTTTTATGGGCCTAGAAGAATGCATTGTGTGTTGGATTTCTTATGGTGGGTTGCCGGAGTGACAGAAACATAAACCCTAGTTTGCAATACTTCACACAAGGGAGTAGTAGATATCGCGAGTTTATTGCTATGGTTAGATTTATTTTTTAATTACTTTCATGTATTTTTGGACTCTTGCAAGTAGTGTAATCGTAACTGTGCATTAATCTTGGATAGGACGGTGCACCAGCTTAGGTCTACCCGCATAGCACTTAACAAAAACATAAAGATTAATCAATGACGTGTGATGAAAATAACTAGACGAAACCTCACGTGTGTCCTCGGGAACGTTTTAGCCATTATAGAAACACCCCCAACTTGTCCTTTGCGCTAAAAAGGATTGGTCCACTTGCAGCAACTATTTAACTAAACATTACTAAACATTTGTTCTCGGGAACGTTTTAGCACTTATAGAAACACCACCAACTTGTACTTGTTATCTCCTTATTACTATTACAAAAATCACTAAACATTTGTTCTCCAGTGTTTAGAGTGAAACCTTGCTCGAAACTTTTATCAATACCTTCTGCTCCTCGTTGGGTTTTACACTCTTATTTATCGAAAAAGCTACGATCGATCCCCTACACTTGTGGGTCATCAGAGGTTTGAGTTGGCCATCAACGTCGTTTCCATTCCCTGTTTCCTCACCATGGCCATACCTTCAATGTTGCAGGACGAGCCGCCGAGCTCCTCGATGAATCTGTAACCCTTGATGGGGATTTGTGAGCAACATGTGGCCTCGGCAGCAGATCTACTCCCAGCTAAAAGTTGATATTCATAACCCAAATGTTCTCTCGGGCAGGGCACCGTGTAAAAGACCAAATGATATGAATTGTTGAGTCCTTGTACACGCACACCGCTCATAAACACCCACTCGGCCCTTCCATTGCAAGCTTTTACTGCATATCGAGATGCCTTTTTGGATAAGCATTGTTGCCGCCAACGCTTGGGTTCTCTCGACGGAGAAACCCTCGACATGGTTACTTAGCACTTGGAGCTCCTAGTCAATGTGCCTGGGGAAGAATTGGGCATGACCAAATTGGGAGTGACTTTTAATCAGTTACATATGAGGACTTCGATCAGGTCGAAGGCACCGCTAATCAGTGACTCAAAATCACCGTCGGTTGAGCCGTCCCTAAATAGGCTTTGGTAGGAAAATATGATGGATATTTACGTAAACATAAATAGTTAAAATATTATCAGTTTTTTTTGTGTGCTTTTGACCCAAAGCATGTATGCCAAAAATACAACTCATGCCAAAAGCATAGCAAATGCATAACATAGCTTTGTGCGTTCGACTTTCTTGGTTGTAACATGATGCAATACTTTTCTTGATCATCTTCGCATGGTGAAGACTCACATATGGCTCGCCCATATTGCCACTATGAGAAGCCTTAATTACTCAGCCACATTTTCACATCCCAGTTGGCCGAATGGTTCAATCAATGATCCCTTTCATATGATATATTGAACCTTTTCTTCTCAATCTTGATGACCATCTTTACTTGACGCCATCCCATATAGGCTATATGAAATATTTCATTTTATGCAACCACATGTGTGCTACTTAACCCGCAAAGACATAGAGAAGAAATATTTATGGTTTAGTTCATATAGCGCAAATTACAATTGTTTACCACTAGTCGCTAACCCGTGCGATGCACGGGCTGATCATTATTTTTTGATGTTAGGTTTGTCGGCGAACATGGTCATTGCCATGTTTGGGATTGGTTGGAACATTTTAACCTAGAAATGTATGAATATAATTATAAATTAGTGAAAAATGTTACCAAGTTGCGATTTTCTTACATATTTGAATCTCAAAAATTTCTAGAAAGTAAATTTAATTTCACATGTTTAGTAAGCATAACCGAGAATATATATCTTTATAATTTATATATCATCAAATGAAATAGACCTATTTTGTTTCGTAGCATCATTATACTATGAATATGTACTCATGTTTAACCTAAAACCATATACTTTAGAAATGAATGATGGGTAGTCTCACAAACTATATATCATGCAGTGTAACCTGAAATCCGCACATTACTTTTATATTATATTTGTGTGTACATAACATGTTATTATAATTATCTATTTTTCAAGGAAGATACCCCTAGTCTCGTAAGAAATAAGGAAATCCGAGAACCTATTTTTTGTCATTCATGAATACGTCTACCAGGATTTAAATCAAGCTATAACACATATTGTGTTCTATTACATATTTTGTGAGATTTACGTTTTTTCCTCCTTGTGCACGTTTGCCCAAGACATGTGCTAAGATGTGTGTACATATGTACAATATATATCTCCAGCCCCTCATCGTGGAAAGAAAATGTTTCATGCCAACTTAGTTTATCCACATATACAATTTAATATTGAAAATCACATTCTTCTAAAGAAGCCTATGATCGCTCTAGTTTAGTAGTATTATGAATGGCCAGAACCATAGGAGGACAAATCCGAAAAAAAAGATGCCCATCCGGCTCGATGGTGCCTTGCATGCTCTTGTGCATCTTGACCTATCAGTCCTGTTAGAACATTTTTTTCATGGCAGGTGATCTACCGGTCAAGCAGACAGCAGTCGCATATATACTTTTAGCAAAAGACGATCCTCTATTAGTATGTACCACACAGGATGCTAGTTTCGTGCGTCTCTAATATGAGGCTCCGAGCAACATGGGCATAGACAGCTGATTTTTTCCAACGTGAAATCATATTCTGCAGTATCGATTTTGTTAATGAGAACAGGACAGCCACAGGATCCGGCCTCATGGCTCTGCCGCAAGAAACGTCGACTGGTGTTGTAGATTAATTAGGAAATATAATATGCTGCCGCCCGACGTACATCCAAACTATTTATCATTGATATCCATCTATCAATATTACCGTGTTGTTACTTTCCTTGGGCTGGTAGTATCAAGGCACCATCCGTGATACATGGTCGATACGTGCCAAAGTACAACTCTTCTATCTAGTAGGAGTAGCTTATTAAAAACTAAAGATAAGATACGTTTAAAACTGGGCATACTCTTTTTTTTTCTATGCATGTATGCCTGCAGACGTGACTCAATATATCTCTTCCATCCGGCTTATTGAATCTAAACCGTACAGTTCACATCTCATGGGTTAAATTTAGGTTATTGCTAGGATTAACGTGGTAGCTCCTAGGGAGTCTCCAATTAGTAAATATAAGATGCCACTAGATCACTTGATCTCGTGTTGTACTTCGTCTGTTTTAAAATAATTAACTTAAAATTTGTCTAAATATGAACATACGTAGATTTATTTTAGTGTATACATATATTCATATTTAGACAAACTTGAATCCATTATTTTGAAACGGTGGGAGTATATGATTTATGTTTATATATATGTTGACCAACTTGAATCCAATGTTTGCACTTCATCTTGGACAGCCTTTATCTTTGTTCAGTTTCTAATCTTGGTTGACATTTTGAAGGAAATAATAAACTCTTCACTTAATCTTGATTGCTTCATGACTTGATCATCAATGGCTCAACTTTCTATGGCCATTCTTAGGTTTCTACCTGATTGCTGCAGATCGCACCTGCTAGCGAGCGGACGAGGATGGCACACATGCACCAATCCCTGGATCGGTCATCTCTTATCTCTAGGAAATGAAAGTTGGCAGCCGCAATGTCATTTGGCACACCTGCGGCCGATTGCCCATCCGAGCTTGAGGACTCCACCCGTGAATGCCACTCTGAACCGGCCGCCGTCCAACTTAAACGTTCAGAGGTGTTCAGACGCCTCTGCCGCCCAAAAGAGCTCGCATCGGCATGGAGCTAGGGTGGGGCGGCGTGGTGACGGCTAGTGTTTAGTGTCCTTTCTGGATCAACCCTGCCCCGATCCAGGACTGTTCACGCTGGCCGCTGTGCTCGTCAACAAGATAACACTTGCAGCGGCAGGCTTTGCGTGGTTACGTACTCGCCGGAGGACGCCGAACGGACCGCGAGATCTCCAGTACATGCACGGAGTATAATAGCTGATCTCAGCGCTAAAACCGACCGGATGTTGATTCTGCTCATGCCATCTTGACCGACCGGTTCGGCCCCGGGCCTCTGGATCTGAAAGGACTCGAGAGTTTCAGATCGGTCATTACTCGACTACAACTACTCCCTCCGTATCACAATATAAGATGTTTTAGCATTTTCTAGACAAAAGGTATCTAGACATGATTTAGTGTATAGATTCATATGCATCTTACACTAAAAACATGTCTAGATTCGTTTTGTCTAAGAAATGCTAAAACATCTTACATTTCAATACGGAGGGAGTAGTACTGAGGAAACAGTCACCAGACATGGCTTCGATCCATGCGGTAAAAATTGACCCCAAGTTTACCGTGGCACTGAATGTCTCAAGTACCGAACCTTTTTATAGGAACCCTTTGTCACTTTCATGGCTCTCTGATCTTCACACGTACTCTGGACCCACGAGTCGGTGAGATAAAACGAGTGACAAGACAGTGCACAGCAAGTTCCATTTTCTTGGTAAACCATGGAATGAGATCACAGAAATGGCGAGAAGAGAAAGGAGACGGGGAAGAGAGCCTCGTTGTGCCAGCCACGTGCCCTCGACTTCCGATGATCATCTCTCGGACGGCAGGAGCGCATGTACACCACTGTCTCGCCTGAACTGGGCAATCCGCTCTGAACAACTCTGAACCCACCCAATAATTAAGAATTAGCATCATAATCCTGGAACCAAGAGATCAGGACCGCGCCAAAAGCCGCGCCCAGACCCATCCTTTCCGCGGACACGCATGGCATGGCAGCTCCAAGAGACAAAAGTTGCCCTGCGACCTAGGCAGATTTGTTATGGGTCTCCGTTCCAAGGCTCAGGCTGATCATGCCTAGAGTAGTACAAATTAGTTAGTTAGTTAATAACACGCTGCCTACGGCGATGCAGATTCTCTCTGCCCCAATCATGGCCAAGCCTATTAACTTCACAACTCTACTACACATAGGAGATTGGGAGTAGATACTATATTTTGACACAGCTATGCACCGGTCCAACCTGGGATTAGACCGGTTCCTATGTTGATTAATCAATTGGAAAGTACATCCTTGGCTAGTCTTCCCCAAGGGAAGCTAGGCCAATCTTCTTGAGACGAGGGTACGCTAGCTTGACCAAGAACTCCAATAAAAAATAGGAGAAATGTTAACAAGCCGCATACTGCTGGTGGGTCCAGTCAGCAAAAGATTATATCGTGTTACGGAAAGCTGATAGAGCCTTGTGTTCAAACTTGAAGCTACGTACCAAAGAGGGGGCACTTATGTGCTAGTGTAATTAGGGAATCAAGTGGCGCTAAACTTGGAATGATTGGCAGCATAAAATACACTTTGTCAGGCAAATCGCAGGGCAAAGCTGGTTTTCAGAGTCTAGATTAGCTATAAAGGCCATCTTGGCCGTGCATTCTCTACCCAAATCTCCAGAAATGGGAATCCTATGAATCTACGTTTTGGGTGCTTTACAAAGGAGAGTACGACTCGTTGTCAATGTTTGTGCTATCGTCACAATTTCTAGAATGATATTTAAGAGTATTTGCAAGATTAAAAAAAAAAACTTGATCACAGCGACTATTTTTTTTTGATAAAAGGAATATATTAATATCGCGGAGATACAAATTACACCCGGCCTCTGCAACAACGCAATAGCCAGAGCCATTACGGATGCACACACCCGAAAGATAAAAAGAAGAAGAACTAAAAAAGAAAAAATCCCGCTACAGAGTTACAATCCGTACAGCAACCGCACAACCACCACCTAAACAACACTTGATGTCCAGTTCTTCAAAAACAACGTCTTCAAGAAGAACGGTGCCAGACACAACCAATTAAGGCCAGACCTTGGTTTTTCACCCTGAAGATAATCCTCGCTCTCAAAACAATGTCTCCAAGAAAAACAGTGTCAATCACAATCAATTAAGGTCAGACCTTGGGCTTTCACCATGAAAGGTAGAACTTTGGACTTCACATATGATGTCACCCCTCTTACATACCGCTGCTCCAAGTCATGAAACACCTAGCCAATTCCTCATCGCCAGAAAGATTCGAACCACCATTGTGAGTCCTCAGTTCTCGCTTTCCATGTCATTCTCCGCTAGCTAGCCAGCAGAGCTTCGAAGCGCTCCCTCTGAAACCAAAAGGCCGGAAACGGGTGCGCACGATCGAATATCATCCGATCCAGCAATCTCCAGGCATGAATCGCACAATGGAGTTCTTCGGCGGAGCCTTCCGAAACACGACCATCCAGCCAGATCAATGGGGGCCAACATCCGGTAGGTCTTCATCTCGCCGCGAGAGAGAACCAAGGACCACCACCTTTATTCGCCTCGCAGACCCCCACGCCGCGAGGCCACTTCCAACATTAACAACAACGGAGGAGAGGGTAGACCAGCTTAGGTCACCGGCGGCGTGCAGCCACCGTCACCACCCTGGCCGGACCCCCACTGGCCCAGATCTAAGCCCAAAGGGCCGGATCGAGGTTCCCAGGTCCGGGAGCGCCCTGAAGATCGTAGATCGCGGATCCATTGCGGCGCCCGACAACCCGCCGTGCCGCCCGCCGGAAGACCTTCCTCGGCCGGTCCCTAGGGCCGAAACCGACCGCCACTGCCGGCCGCCCCAGCCCCTGGAACCGGCACCACCGCCATCCTCTTCCAAGCCCCTCTCCACGCCATCGCCGCCACCGTGCCCTCTGATGTAGACCGGCAGGGCGCCGCCACCGCCGGCGACGGCAGCGGCCGGGGGGGATCCGATCTTGGGTGTGTTAGTGGCTAGGGTTTGGGATCCTCCAGAGCCGCCCGAGAGAGGGCGACCCGGGAGAGACACCACTGCGACTACTTGTACAAACAATTTAAAAGATGTTCCTCTATTTCTTTTTTTAACGGAAACTTGCATTGATTCTTTGCGGTGTGTATATTTAGGTGACATGAAAGAGTTCGGCCTCCAGCCTCTGCATCAAAGACACACATAATCAACACAGACGAGAATAAATCCATTAAAACTATTGGTTGCCAGGGATAGAAGAGACACTCCTCTAACGGATACTTGTGCCAAAATGTGGAGACTAGTCGTCGCGCCGTCTTCACCGATTTGTAATCCTCATCTCGTTGAAGAATAGGCCAAGTATTGAGGTGGTGTGTACATAAGTACATAACCTACATAGATATCTATCATTTTATTTTTACCAAAAAATATATAATTACAACTAAGTAAGAGTGAACACCATAGAGTAGCTGCTCCAATTAGGATCAAAGCGAGCAACCTATTTGATAGCCGTGCAACCAATTACTCCTATCAAACATGTTAGCAACTAGGGTTACAAGTGGACATCCCGCAAAGTCCCACATAATAGAAGTCAAGTTCAAAACATAATAAATTTAAGCTGGATAATTATAACTAATTCTGCCTATTTTGCTCATTATTCCAGGCTGATCGGGCGTCCGCCCTACACCTCTATTAGCAACATTTCAAGGAGGTGATAAAAGCAAGGTTAATAATACAGCTGGCTGCTGACTATAAACGATTGCCACTTCATATATAGTCCGTTTGTAGCCAACATGTATACTAGTTTGGTTATATGCATGTACTACTTTATCAACATATGTCCCATCTTACACTCTCACAAAATGCACAGTAGCACGTGTTGCAGCTGGCTATTAACTTGCAACCCGTTTCTCTTCTCTCTCATCTAACTAAGTATAAATATATTATTCAAATGCTTATAGCCTACTTATGTAGCCTTATTGTACTTGATCTAAGTTGGATGGCGCCTAGACCACACGCTACACGGTTGTAGAGATCGAGAAAAAGTTGGCAGGCATTTTCATTACACTCAGAGCTTCCGGGCCAATTTCTTTTGAGAATATTATGTTTGGTCACATTCCTTTGTACATATACCACAAGGGAAACCTATAATCTTGTAATCGGTATTTCTAGTTTTAAAGTTTTTTAGTTGAAATATCTAAATATGGCAACGTGTATACATCGATTTGACAAAACCAATTTATCATCTTGATGCAAATACCATCTAAAGGTGTCTCGATCATCGGGTAATTAGATATTCCTAAGACGCGTATGTTGTTCCATGCAATCAAATTTTGGTTGATAGATTGCAATGTTGGGTTCGGCGAGCTCCATAATTGAAGCTATGTATTTTTCTAACCCTTGCGATGTTGTATATGTAGGAAAAACGGGGTAGGCTACACTAGCCTAAAACAAATTTCTACTGCGTCAATCAAGTCCGCTGCAAGATATAGATCACGGGATTACCACTAAACGCGTTGTGCCGATCTCTGTGAAGCGGGTGGGGGAAGAGTAGTCGCACGAATCCTCTGGATCACGTCGCTTCCACGAACATCTGCTCTTGACGGCTCATCCAAGTGCTATAGATGCAGCACCTCTATCGGTATCCGCAACGTGGAAACACCGCTCATCGGACTGCTAGTTACGTGCGGGCGGCGGGGGCGATGAGAGACGGTGGCTGCGGTGGAATGTGGTGCGGAACTAGAAACCCTAAAACACACAACCTTCTCTCCTTTATATAGACGTCCCCATAATGAGCTGCCACTAAACAATCCACTCCAAAGTACATTTCCAGCTCATTTCGGATCCAGTCCGAATTCTGCTTCTTCTGCTTTAAGTATGTGACCCTATAGGTTCACGTACGTTTAGACATTGCAGAAGCACACTTACTCGGCCAATAGTTGGTAGCGGATTCTAGCAAAACGTGCCAACTCGCAAACGTGCAAAAAGATCACACCGGATGAACCATCACATGTTTATGTCATTCCTTTTGCCTCACGATATTTGATCGTGCTCCTATCTAATCACTGTTTCTCAATCATGTGAATTGAAATATCTTACTAGGATATCTATTAACCTTATTTAGCACGACCATGCACTTTTGCATCCGATCACTCGAGGTGACCAGAGAAATATCTCTCTCGTGATGAGAGTAGCAAATCCCATCTTTATTGATCATGCCTTGCAACATGCTTCATGAAAAACCCAAAAGCTACCTTTATAACTACCTTGTCACGGTGTAGTGTTTGATAGCATCAAAATATATCGATTCACATCTCAAGAACATGCAACAACCTCAGGTCTAGGGACAAAGCAAACACACCGTGTAGAGAGAGAACTATTAACATTGTTGTAATGTCTCAAGGTGGGTTTGTCCAACACCATGGTCACGACATGAGTTCACATTATTAGTTTGACATCATCATGTCTATGACTTGAGAAACATAGCCATCAACCAACACATGTGCTAGTTTAATATTCAGGTGTGTCCTCACATGAACTTCGACTAGGGACATATTTAGAATAGCCATGTAAGTAAAGAGTTTCACAAACAAGTCACGTACTTGTCAATCAATACAAATATATTATTCAAAACACATTATTAAAATCATGGATACATAGATATATCATCATCTCTATGATTGCCTCTCTGGCATATCTCCAACAGTCTCCCATTTGCACTAGAGTCAATCTAGAAGATATCTGATACTCATAACTCTTGTGAGCACGTTATGCTAAGGCCACGGGAGAGGTTTTGTAAAAGCATCGGCAACACTCAGATCCGTATGTATTTTGCATAAGTTTACTTCAAATGAAATGATAACGCCGCATAAAGTGTTTGGTTTTCTGGTGACTCTTTGGCTCCTTTGCTATTGCAATGGTCCTAGTATTGTCACAGTAGAGATCCAATGGATTGGACGCACTGCGGACAACACCTAGATCAGTAATGAACTGTTTCAGCCAAACACTTTCCATGCCAGCTTCATTTGTCGTGATATACTCGTCCCCCGTTGTAGAATGAGCAATGGTGTCCTACTTGGAACTCTTCCAGCTAACCGCTCCACCGTTCAACGTGGATACATAGCCCGATTGCGATTTGGAGTCATCCATATTGGTTTGGAAACTAGCATCGATGTAATCATTTACAACGAGTTCCTCCTCACCTCTGTAAAGTAGGAACATATCCTTAGTTCTTCTCAAGTAGTTAAGTATATTCTTTACCGCTGTCAAGTGACTCTCACCGGGATCAGCTTGGTACCTGCTCGTAACACTTAGAGCATATGAGACATCTATGCGAGTACATATCATTGCATACATGATAGACCCAATTGCCGAGGCATATGGTATCCTACTCATGCGCTCTCACTCATCAGTTGTCAAAGGACACTGAGTCTTGCTAATGTTTATGTCGTGTGACATGGGCAAGGACCCTTTCTTTGCCTCTTCCATGCTAGAACGTTTCAGCACTTTTTCAATGTAAGTACTCTAGCTTAATTCTATTAGCCTCTTTGATCTGTCTTTTTAGCTCTTAATACCCAGAATGTATGCCGCTTCCCCTAAATTCTTCATGGAAAAACTATTTTTCAATGAGTTCTTAACGGACTCAAGCATAGGAAGATCATTTCCAATCAGTAGTATGTCATCACATATAAGATTAAAAATACGAGCGGGCTCCCAGTTTCTTTCTTGTAAACACAAGACTCTGATTCGTTTTTGATAAAGCTCAAACATTTGACTACATCATCAAATCAAATGTTCCAACTCCGAGATTCTTGCTTCAACCAGTAAATGGATTTTTGAAGTTTGCATACCCTTTCAGCATTTTTTAGGATCGACAAAACCCTCGGGCTGCATCATATACATGTCCTTGGTCAGGTTTCCATTTAGGAAAGCCGTCTTGACATCCATTTGCTGTATATCATAGTCAAATATGTAGCAATAGCTATAATTATCCGCATAAATTTAACCATCACTAAGGGAGAGAAGGTCTCGTCGTAGTTAACTCCTTGAACTTGCCGAAACCTTTTGGGACAAGTCGAGCTTTATGGACATGGACATTTCCATCCATATCAATCTTTCTCTTATAGATCCGTTTGCACTATATGGTCTTATGACCATCAAGAAGATCAACCATGTTCCAAACTTGTTTGTCACGCATGGAATCTATTTAGGATCTCATGGCACTTTGCCATTTCTCAGAGTCTGGGTCCATCATTGCTTCCGCATAGGTCGTAGTCTCAACATTGTCTAGCAATAATATTTCCTATGTATCATTGTCTAACAATAATATCTCCCGCGCGTTATGGAGCCTTTCCGACCTTCGTGGTGGTGATGTTTCTCTCGCCACGGGTTCTTAACTCATTCTGGCATTATAGCATCACTTATTGAGTCCTTCCCGGTAGGCTCATCTTGAACTTCATCAAGCTACACCGTTCTTCCACTTTCCTCCTTTGTGAGAAACTCTTTATCTAATAAAACACCATTCTGAGTGACAAACACTTTGCCCTCTTCTCGGTTGTAGAAGTAATATCCAAACGTTTCCTTTGGATATCTCACGAAAATTCATTTGTATGATTTGGGTGTAAGCTTGTGTGACTGAAGTCTCTTGACAAACACATCATATCCCCAATCTTTATAAAAAAAACAAGTTGGGACTCCTCCCATTCCATATCTCATATGGCGTCTTAACTATGGATTTAGACGGTACCCTATTTAGTGTGATTGTGGTTGTTTCTAGATAAAACCCCAAAACAACAATGGACGATCTGAATGGCCCATCATTGATCGAATCATGTCCAACAAGGTTCGATTACGCCGTTCAGAACCCCGCTTCTTTGAGGTGTTTTGTCGGGGGGTTACTCCCGAGTAGGGTAAAGGCAAGTGCTAAGGGCAAGATCAGAAGAGGATATTGGGCCGAGTAGCTGGCTACCCGGCACTGGCTACCCGGTCGACTCCTATTCGGTCTTACAAGTTGATGGCCAGAAGGACGAATCAAGGAAGTTATATTCCTCTGAGTAGAAGAATTGGCCTGAGTAGAAATGGTGGTTTCCTATTCGGGCCAGAAGTCAAAGGAGCCGTTCTGACACAGGATCCCGCGTATCCTGGGTCCGTACTTTGCCACTGGTCATCTGCAGAGAGCGTGCCTGACCGCGACAGTGTGTCAGCAGGGCGTCGCAGGATAGGGGGGACCTACTCTGTGTTCGTGGCGGTGATAACAGATCGGCTTCTTGGTTTTGCACAACGACTTTCCACACAAGACAAACTAGGAAGCCAAAGCTGTCAGCGGGAACTCGGAAGGACGCAATGTGCACACTATGTCGACATCTGTTTGTATTTTTCCTAGTTGGCTGTATCCGTCTGGGCACCAGTATATAAGGTGCCCTGCCCCCTCCTGCGCGAGGGATCCTGGAATCGGTTCATATTCTTGACCTAGTTCATCACACGGAGAGAGAGTGGCTACTCGGCTGAAGGCCAAACTTGTACTGTGGCTACTCGGATAAACACTAATACACAGAGAGAAAGGCAGGAGTAGGGGTTTTACCTCCACGCGAGGGCCCTGAACCTGGGTAGATCGTGTTGTTTGCCGTGTTAGATTCATACTACACGCGGCTACTCGCTGCGTGATCCCTCCCCGACCGCCTCCAGCGTCCATCGTCCCCACAACTTTAGCCATCCTATGGCATCTGCCGTGACACCACCACGACAGTTGGCGCCCACCGTGGGGCAACCAACGGCGCTGGTTGGAGTTTCCGTTCGGACGGGATCTACTTCTGCGGAGCGCGTGGTCTGTGGCCTTGTCCACAGATTCGGCTCCTTCGACTTCGTCATCGACAACGGCGGCGACTTCGGCGGCAGGGCCATGCCGGAAGGCGGTACGGTGATCTCCTTCGGCTCGCATATTGTCTACGTCGCCACCGCCATCGTCCATGAGTTCCCGGAGGAGGTGCTGGTCGCAGAGGATCCTCCTGCTGTGATTGCTGCTCGAGGAAGGCCTATGGGCTGTTCTGCGGACTGCGCGGAGGTGATGGTGGCTGGCCTGGCTGCGGATGCCGGCAAGGGCGCGGCTGGCGCCGTGGGCGTCATCGAGGATCTTGCTGGCTCCAGCGCTGGCGGGAAGACCCACAAGCCCTACGAGAAGGACTGCAACCCCCCCTCTCCACTACTCCGACAATTCCTGCGTCCGCTGCGCGGACTGGCATGCCGCCTCCCACCGACATCGAGCTCTTGACCATGAAGGCGCAGCTCGACCGGCAGCGCCAGGAGTTGCTCGCCGAGCAGGCGGAGTTGGAGAAGGTTAGGCTTGAGCTCAGTCTAGACCAGAACGAGTACAACAAGGCTCACAGTTTCACGCCAGTTGCTAGGAGGGCTAGCAAAGTAGGTGCTACGCTGCGCAACTTAGGCGCCGAGATGGCAACAGTTGTAGAGGCTCCTAGCCAATCTGCCACCGCAAACACCTCCACTAGGCCTAGGTACAGCACCCCCGCGAAACACTTAGAGCTGCTAAGGCCGTAGCTGCTGAGTTTCCGCATCTCGACGGCGACGCGCGCGCTAGGCAACAGGAGAGGCTCAATGAGCTAGTGCTAGAGGCTGCTAGGTAGAA
The DNA here is from genome assembly GCA_028641055.1 of Alopecurus myosuroides. Classification (NCBI taxonomy): domain Eukaryota; kingdom Viridiplantae; phylum Streptophyta; class Magnoliopsida; order Poales; family Poaceae; genus Alopecurus; species Alopecurus myosuroides. The sequence goes on from CM054060.1 coordinate 430,457,902, forward strand.
CGAGGAGTTCCGGAAAGCCAACCCGGGTGCTGGAGGTTCGCAGGTGGTGCACTCGCATGCGGCCAGATCTAACGATCAGGCCTCATCGCCGCATCCCAGTCGTGAGAGGGACCGCAGTGGCTACTCTGGAAGGAAGAGGCAAATGCAGGTGTACGACCCGACTGTCGCCGCGAAACAGCTCGCTGTGCCGCGACAGTCCGGTCAGAAACACAACTCTGCTGGAGCTCTGTTGGATGCCATGTTCTAAGATAATTTGCTATGTTCATGTGTAGTTTGTCTTCATTCCGCTTGATGTCGTATATATCATATACTAGTTGAATGCCATGTTCTAAGATAAGTTGGATGCCATGTTCTAAGATAAGTTTGCTATGAAATGATGGAAAACAAGAGAACTGCTGTAAAAAAAACTACAAAGTTTTGCCTGCTTGCTGGGTGTTGACAACGGGGAGCAAAGTTTTGCTTCTTTGAGTGAAACTGGGAGCAGAGCTAGCCTGTGCTAGGCAACCGCACGTAACTTGTTTTTGAGTGAAAGATACCCAGAGTAACGATACTAGCCAAGCCCATACAAAGCAATATCTCTTTCAGCCCAGCCAAGCCAAATGGGAACGAGAGCGTCTACAGCTAAGAGAAACATAACTGAATTGGTAGCAAGAGCAACATAGTAGGGGAAGATAATTACACCTCTTGGGGCTTAAGTTCGAGTTCTTTCATGGTTGCGGGTTCTATCACCAGCACCACTTGATGCTTGGTATGTGCTATTAACCAGCCTTGACACCTGCCACAATGACGATCAAACCACCACGCCTCTCACACTGCCTTGATGCTCCACCCCGCCAAGAGACATTCCAAGAGGATCCTCCCACCTCTCGCGGTCAACTGAGTCTAGGGAGCTCTGAGTTTGAGGCTGGTTCTGCATCAAGTTTTGATTTAATTACGTTTCCAAGTGTTTGCCATAGAAACATGAAATAAATTGCAAAGAAAAATGTTTAAAGCTTACCATGAGCTTATGGTGCACCTGCACGAGTTTGATGGATTTCAAGACTGGTTCCCCGTCACCGGGTCATAAGATGAACGAGCCCTCACAAAATCCCTTCCTCGACCTGCCTCGATGTACGAGAAAGGGGGTTATTTCCCAGCTGCAATTGCATCTGTTTCTTCCTTGGACCATATTTCCTTCCCTAAATAACTAGTGACTATGGTTGACTGCCAATACGGTTGAAGTATGATATAGGTTAGAGTGTACATATATATTTGGAACAAGGTTCCGATATAAATAACACATAGCAACCTTATTCAGCTGAGACATATGACTACTAAATCCAGCCACTCTAAATGACCATTGCATCAAGTTCTGATAAGAAGCCTTTACTCATGTTTCTGAAGCATGCATCAAGTTGGGATGACAATATCGAACTAACAAATACATGTGAAAACATTGTGTATAGTTCATGTACAAAGGAGAAGTTGCGTCTCATATATGCTAAAAGGAGAAGTTGCGTGACGAAAGTTGCATGGAGTAAAGGTAATCAAACTAAAACAGCCATCCTAATTGCTAACAGAACCCAAAAATAACTTGCATGGACAACAAATGATGACAACCGAGTCAATTTTATGTAACATCTGCTGTTTGTTCAAGTGCCTCACTCATTCAATGAACTGACAAAATCCTACCATTTTACATGCATCGAGGAAATAGTATGATTGTAGTACTTTTTCATTCAAATGTGGGACAGCATCTTCCGATCCTTAATCAGTTTAGTACTAAGTAATACATCGACTATGATTATAAATAAACATGACATGGATTATTAATAATCAGTGTAGTACGACAATAAAGTATCTACAATCATAAACGAATTAAAATTTAACTAGACATGCCTCTATTACACTAAAAGATCCAAAGAGAATCAATTATAGCCAATGAAATGTGCCATTCAACCCCACATTGCTATTCTCTTCGATTCTCAAACTAAGAAATCTAAGAATCATGGGTCTGGACTTTCACACACAACAAGAGCACCGGAGACAGCGGTGGATTTGCAGATTTATAGAATGGTATTCATTATAAATCTGTCCAGCTACTGGACTATGCCAATTACATGAATAATTAAGCTAGACTTGTTTAGAATGCCAATCAAAGGGACAATATTTACAGATTAGTGTATGATTCCAACCAAAACTTTAGTCAAAACCAGATGAATCAAGGTCAATAGATCATATATTGGACACAAACCAGTAATCGAATATATATCATGTTATATTCACCTAAATACATTTGATGAACCGGTGAATTCACCCTGCATCTATTTGAATTCCAGGACAGTGCATACAGCGGAGATGGGGACAAACCGACGATGGCGGCAGAGCTGCAGTCCTCCGTCGTTGCCGGAAGAGGTACGACCAGCACCGGTCCCGTCTGCGGCGGCAATCAGCAGCACCGGTCTTGTCCGCTGCGTACACCCGGGGAGTCCTTGCGGCGCGGCGTCAGCGGGGAGGTCTAGAGTCGTGGAGTTGGCGGGGGGGGGGGGGGGGGGGGGGGAATGGCGGCGCGGCGTCGTCGGGAGTACTACCGGCGGGGAGGAATGGAGATGGGGAAGCCGTGTATCAGCTGCGTACGCGAGGGATTCCTTCAGGCGCGGTGTTGGCGGGGAGGACAGGAGGCGCGGTGTCGGTGGGGAGGACTGGCGGCGGGGCGGGAGATACCTACTAGATGGGGGAAAACTGCAACTAGATCGTGGCCAAGATTAACCGATTAATCTGAACCCTTTGCCGCTATATTCCAAAAAAAGGTAAACCATCCCGTCAAAAAAAAGTAAACGATGTATTGTACATTACAACATACTCTATACAAAACCTAGCGGCTGCCACCCTGGTTTATCACGGTGTATTTCCGAGTATTGATCTCCAACTTTGTCTAGAAAGGCCAATATTTTGTCCACTAGTTTTTCTCCAACCTGACCTGTGGGTCCCAACCGGTGAACTTCCTACGGCCATTTGCGAGAGCAGCCGGTTTCGCAACGATATTTTTCATTTGTATGTATTGATATAAACATTTTTTTTGTCATTTATATTCGGCATTGATCTAAACATGACTAGTGACGGGCCAGCCCATAGACCCGTCACTAGTATTATATGAACTAACTAGTGACAGACGAGAATATTGTACTGTCGCTAGTATGTTGACTGGTATGTTCTATAGCTACCTACCGAGTTTTACCAGTGATTGGCATACTGCCGCCTGTCACTGATATGTGTTACCAGTGACAGACATATTTTTGCCCGTCACTGATGTGTTAGAGGCTATAAGCCATTTTGCAGTACTCTATTGATCGTTACAAGGTTCTCTTGGTTGCTAAGGGTTTTAAGCAAAGATATGGTATTGACTACGATGATACTTTTAGTCCTGTGGTCAAGGCGGCGACTATTTGTTTGGTGTGGTCTATTGTTGTGTCATGAGGATGGCACCTTCATCAACTAGACGTGAAGAACGCGTTTTTGCATGGTGTTCTGGCAGAAAAGGTCTTTGATGCAACCTCCTGGATATGAGGACTGCTCTCGAATTGGACATATTTGCAAACTTGATAAAGCTTTATATGGACTAAAGCAAGTTGCTCGAACGTGGTACTCTCGGTTGAGTGTCAAGCTTGAATCTCTTGGTTTTTCTGCGTCTAAGGCAGATACTTCTCTGTTCTTCTACAACAAAGGTGGTGTGTCCATCTTTATGCTTATCTATGTTGATGAAATTGTTGTTGCTAGTTTGTCAGACAAAGCTGTTGATGATCTTCTTCATGATCTCGGACTGGAGTTTGCTCTAAAGGATTTGGGCACACTGCATTATTTTCTTGGGATTGAGGCGAAGAAGGTACATGATGGTATAATTCTTACACAAGAAAAATATGCTAATAATTTACTTAGCCGTGTGCATATGAAAAACTGCAAACCTGTTGATACTACTTTGCCAGTTGCTGATAAGTTGTCACTTGTTGATGGTGAGCCTTTGAGTAGTGAGGATTCTACTCGTTATAGGAGTATTGTTGGAGCTTTGCAGTATATTACTTTGACCAGACCGGATATTTCATTCTTTGTCAACAAAGTGTGTCAATTTCTACATGCTCCTACTATTGTTCACTGGACAGCTGTCAAGAGAATCTTGAGATATTTACAAGGCACACTTTCACTTGGACTACAATTGAGTAGATCTTCCTCTACACTAGTCAATGTGTTTTCTGATGCTGACTGGGCAGGATGCCCAGATGACAGGAGATCAACTGGAGGATTTGCAGTGTTCTTTGGGTCAAATTTGATCTCGTGGAGTGCACGAAAACATGCTACCATTTCTAGTTCTAGTACGGAGGTTGAGTATAAGGCTTTAGCTAATGCCACATCCGAAATCATATGGGTGCATTCATTACTTACAGAGTTGGAAGTGCCACAGTCACAAACAACATGTTTATGGTGTGATAATATTGGAGCCACATATCTTTAAGCCAATCTACTGTTTCATGCAAGGAAAAAAACACATTGAAGTAGATTATAACTTTGTTCGCGAGAGAGTAGCTCAGAAGCTGTTAGATATACGGTTTATTCCTTCAGGAAATCAAGTGGCAGATGGATTTACGAAGTCTCTTACTATAAGGCAACTGTTGGTCTTTTGTCGCAATCTTAACTTGGATAAGTTAGGATTGACGGGGAATGTTAAAATTGTAGTTTCTATACTGGTACTTAGAGTCCGGATCCTAGTCATGTACCTAAACCGAACACCTGTTTGTATCTGTAATATAAATATCCGTGAACCCAACTTTTGGGGTATCGTGAGTGCTAATTCTTTATAGTGCCGCAAAGTTCGATGGTTTCGTCCATCAAGAAGTCCTTGAGGGCCTGAGGCACCCAATCGATGTGGCAAATATGGAACACCAATGTCTCGGTCTCCATAGAGAGTTGGAAGACAGCGGCACGCTGCCGCTTCTCGTCATTGCGGTCAGTGAACTCGCAATCCAGGCCCACGATCTTCATCGGTGAGTCGTCGAGGTAGCGCCTCTTGGCGTGGCGGACTCTTCTCTCCACAATTCATGTATGGAGAGTGATCACGCCCTTGAAGTTAATGTCGACGACGTCGTCCTTGTAGTAGTACTCATAGGATCGAGGATTTCTTGATGTTTCTCCTCCTTTATTCTTCCTCTCTTATTCCCTCATAAGCATTTGTTGCTTTGTTGGAATTTGGGAGTGGAGGATTTAAGCACTTATGCTCTTGCCATTTGCATCGGTTTGCTTTGTCCACGAGGATTCGTGGAACAGGAGCACCTGTTCTTCGATGATGACCAAAAGAGCATCAAAGGGAAGAGCCTCTCTGGTGGCGACAAACAACGATTGGAAGGCATCACTTCGATTTGTCAGGACACAAAAAGTTAGAGGGCGGCTAGCATGGCGGTTGCTGTGGTGGTGGTGCAAGCGATGGCTGATTTCCCCCCTATGGTTAGGTCACATCCTCGGCTCCTTGTGGAGATGAGCGTAAACACGAGAGACTGGGAAGTGCATAGTCCGATTTACATTTTTCTACCTCAAGCAGATGAGATTTTGTTATTTTTTTGGGCCCAATAAATAGGAGCGGCCGCATTTGATGCCTAGTGTAGCGTCGCGGAAAATAAGCATCTGATGGCCAAACAAGTTCGCGATGTGTGATCAACCTTTCACAAAAGCTGAGATCTTGAGAGAGCTCCCACTTTTCTAAGTTTTATTATTCTAAATTCTTTGTTCCTCTCACTATTCCACCGACGGTCGCTGGTGGCCACATACAGTTGTAGGTTATATTTTAATAAAATGAAAAACACATGCATACTCATATATCCCTTCCTTTTAAGTGAGAAAAACACACAAATAAATTCAAAGGTTCTTCACCCTTCCTTCATATATGATGCAGCGGATTCAGTAAATCCTGAAGTGGAAGCTGCCCCTTTTCGTTCGACTCTAACACTTATCTTGGCCCGAAATTCATCAAATCCCCAAAGAAGCAAACCCTAATAACCTTGGCTATGTCCTGGGAATATGTGTCAACAAATGTTGCAAGTCTAAGCTAGTAATACCGGAATAATAGTGTATTATTCCTACATTTGATTTCTTGAATGCTTCTGTGTTATGATTAGATATAAATTAGGATCTATATATTTTTGGTGTTAAAGTTCAGACCCGTGTACTATTTTTAGCTGTATGTTGGTTTCCCTGATGATCATTGTGGAACAAATATGCAATTTGGTATCTTTTACCTTAGGAGTTTTTATCCTTATTTGTCAAGGTGATGAATATCAAGAAATCTAGACCAAGAAGTAATTTTCATATTCACCATATGTTTCACCTACCCCTGTCAAATTTTGCTCCTCATAAATGTATGAAGCTCCAATAAATTTTAAATGAAGATAGTCTCAGTTTGGAATTTGGTGAGTGGTCCTTCTTTTGAAAAAGGTAGAAAATTTTGTACAAAAGAAGTGTGTAATGCTATTACCAAGCCACCTAAAGCACCGGACCCATTCAAATGGATCTGGAAATCTAGTTGTGTTTGAAAGAATTTGTTCTTCTTCTGGCTTCTCATCGTGAACAGATGAAACACTAAATACATAATGCTCTAGATATGATTTTTTTTAAAGGATAATATTAGAGGAATGGAGCATTGAACTTCAATTTATTGAATTTCTGATGAAGTCAAAGAAAAAGTGGAAATGTTATCATCAAATGAACTATGATTGTAGGTTGCTGGAGCATATAGATTCATAGGATCAAAATCATATACGATAAGGAGCACATGGATTTAGATCATAGGTTCATTAAAGTTTCTCGCAAACTTATTAGACACAGAGTTAAACCTAAAATAACATACATCAATAAATATTTAAAGATTCTCGCAAACTTATTAGACCCAGAGTTAAACCTAAAATATCATACGGCAATAAATATTTGCTTGGTATTTTGCTATTTTCTATCTTTAAACTTACCTCCAATTGTAAATCCAACTAATGTTTTGTATGATCGCCTTAAATGTGACTGAATTTAGAATGTCCATACAACGTGAGTTATCTATCGGTAGAATATAGGCGGTCTCTATACTAGTACGTAATTTTTTCTATATGTTAATCCATCTTATATACCCTTATTATATACATTTGATAATAATGTTTTTCAAATACCCTCACCTAAACGTAAATGTGTTGAATCACCAACATGGCCTGTAGGTGTTTTTGAGATCACTTTTGCTCCTAATCAAGGTCATATAGGTGTTTTTTTTATCCTAGAGTCTGAATTACTCCCTCTTTTCCCATTTATAAGGTGTTGTTGATAAATTTTTTTCGAGGGTATGCAATTGCATGCCAGATTTTGTATAGAAGAGAGAGTTATAATTATAAGGTGGTGTTGATATTTCAGTATGGAATAGATACGGATTGAAATGAGTCAATATACACACGAGACACGTCTCTATTTTATTTTATTTGGACAAAATATTTTTATTGCTCCAAAATATAGTATCTTGTGAATACAATATATATATATATATATATATATATATATATATATATATATATATATATATATATATATATATATATATATACACATGCAATATGGAAAAAGTTTTGAACATCATATAATTCTGAACGAAGGGAATACTTCATCCACATGAACTCCGGTTCTTGCATGGTCTCTTGGGGGTCAGGTGGTTTGTATTGATATAGTTCGTGAAGCTTTCCGTAGTAACTTTCAGTTAGGTACATGCTCTACCAAGTACATGAATAAATAAATATATAGAGCACTTGCTGCTATGTGTAGACCAATCTACCAAGTACATGATCTGACAGCACGCAGATGACATGCATGTGTATAACACTGCCTTTATACAAGTAGTAGCCTATACAGACGACACAGGAAGAGGAAAAAGATGCCCAACTAAAAGCACCACGGTCTGCACTCGGTTTTGTGCTCTCGGACAAAACCAGCATTTAACAAAGTTGTGAGAAAAAACACAACAATTCAACGCAGTTACGTGTGTCACCGCACCTGCCAGCATAAACCCCATACATGCACGCACCAGAACACTCAGTCCTAGTAAAACAGATCACAGTTTTTCTCTTATAAATAAAATAATCAGGTATACCACTTGTACATCCTTTTATTTTTTGGCCAATACAAATGTAACAGAACCTCAGTATGTTACATGTATTCGGGCTTCTGCTTTAGTTTCCCCTCCTCCCGTAAAATTTTAATACAATAATGACTAAGATCACTCTGTATCATTTCCTATCCACCCATAGCTGAGAATAATTAAGTCATACACGGACACAACCCTATAAAGCATGTTTCTATTAGTACGAATCTGCGGGTGTACGTATTCCTATAACTAGCACATTGGACCTGGCAAATGCGAGGGAATCACCTTGTGTATTTGAATTAACTTCATAATTACAAATATATTTCGGGTACATCAGTACAAAAACATAGCTAAACTTTCACTATGGGTTTCAATATGTCTCGAAGCATGGATACACTTTCCACGATCCATATATTTGGCGGTTTACATTATGCTATTCGCTGCGAAAAATTGGAATCTTTCTTACACTTTGACTATATGGTAACATTTAAATTATGAATATGAACCTACAGAACTAAATGACTTTGCTGCTCCATAAATACAGCAATCTCAAGCCACTTTGTAAGCTACTATTATATTTGAAAAAAAATACTTCAGTCTCTCATGTAGTTTTAGTTTATTTTGATATTTTAAATCTTAGATACGGAAACAACACAGGTGCATTTATCTTGGAAAACCGTGGTAATATAACTTTCACCACCCTGCATGTCTTGTGCTACATATTTATGAATATTTTTGAGATCAGCATGGCTGGTCAAACAATTTTTTAACGAAAATAAGACTGTTTTATCCTCATAGTTTGGACAATGACATATTCACCTTTGTACTCATCACACTCGTCGCCTTTATTTTGCACTAGGCATCATGGGACAATTTGGGAGAAAAATGACCTATGTCATACTCTCCGCCAACTAAAAATGGCCTAAGAGGAGGCACTAAGTGGAACGACTTATCAAGATATGTCCAACAAGCCTCCGAGCTAAGTCCACTTCAATCTTGATGGTCTTTACATCCCATCGCCTACATCACAAGTCACTTGGAGTGACATTAGCATGTATTTTGTGTTAGGACTACCAAGCACAAAAGGACATATGAACTATATCTTTACAGTTGTTGGTCGTTTCTCAAAGATGGCACACTTCATAAAATGCAAAAGAACGGACGATTCTTCCCATATCACAAATCTGTTTTTTAAGAAAATTGTTCGTTTACATGGGGTACCCAAGACAATTGTGTCGGAGAGAGATTTCAAGTTTGCATCATTCTTTTGGAAGACATTGATGGCCAATCTCGGGAGTCAAGTTACTCTTCTCAAACGCCCATCACCCTCAAACTAAAGGCCACATCGAAGTTGTGAATCACATGCTCTCTTCACTCCTAAGATAATCGAACAAACCGAACCTCAAGAATTGGAAAGAGTGCATTCCTCACACCGAGTTGACCTACAATCGATCCCTTAATCAAGCTACATATCGGAGACCATTCGATATTTTATATGACTTTAACCACCACAAAGCTATTGACATAGTACCATTGCCCCTCTCCAAGAAAGTAAACATGGATTTCGACAAGCGCATAGACTAAATCAAGAAACTTCATCAATCCTCAATAACTTAACTTGAGAAGCAGTGGTGGCGCTCTTCTCCGGCGGATTGGCGGCGGGGTTTGAGGAAAACAACGAACATGCATCTAGGGATGGCGACGGAGGTCGACTAGCATTCGCGGCTGGAAGCGATCCAGGCTCAGATGGGCTCGGCCGTCGGCTGCTGTGTTGTCGTTCCTCTAGCCGTTGATGTTCCTTCCTTGGGCTGGTCCTTCAAAAGGAGGACACGTCGCTTCGGTCCTGAGTGAGGTGGTGGCGGATCCTTCCTTCGTCGGTGGTGGTCGGCTGTCCCAGCGGAGAGGGGAGATATGCAGGCTGCCAGTGAATATCGTGCTAGAATTCCGGTCGTGGCCGGCGATGACGGTGTCTACGTGTCGTCACCTTCTTAGAGGCATCACCTTTGCAGCTAGCTTATACGTACTCGCCCTGCTACAGGGGAAACCCAGATCTAGTGATTCCGGATCGGACAATGGCGGCACTCTATGTCGCTCTTACTCTCGTGCAGTGGTCAGATGGAGGTGGTAGGAAGTGGAGCGGTGTACTTCTACAACCTGGACAACATCGTTTCTCGGCGGCATGGCGCAGCAGGGCCTTGGTGTCAGAGGCTTGTTGTTGGACTCGCGTAGGGCGGAAGCGCTGTCTGGCATCGTGGTGACGTCGACGGAAGGTCTTGAAAGTCATTGCATTGATTACTCATGAAGATGACACGGTGGAAGACGGCGGGAGGGGTGTATCGGCATGCGTGTCAACGTGCATTAGGGGTCTTCTATACTGGTTTGTGCTCCCGGATCGCGATCATGCGGCTTGGATGAGGCCTTCGGCTAGATAATGCGCGTTTTTGTGTTAAGTCAGAGTATTGGCTTTGATTTTTACCACCCCCTTCATGAAGTCGGTTTGTAGGTATGACGAATTTGTCGTCAGGCAGGTGGCTACCGGCTGATCATAAAAAACAGATGTTTCGTTTCGTTTAACTTTTCATAAAAAACAGATGTGTGTAGCATTTTCATGCAAAGGCTGAGGGTAGAAGCTCCGTTTCAAAAAAAAAAAATCTGATTATAATTGAATACTTGAGAACCTACATCGGTAGAGATGTTAAATATATTCCATAGAGTCAGTCACATGATGATGATATTTTATTATTTGCTAATGAGCTATTTATATTAAACATGGTTGTGTATGAACAACTGCATGGCATGTTTGTGAGACTATCGTTTCTGGTTTTTATAATGGTATCTAGTCTATACGTTCATGACCAACATGAAATTAGTTCTTCCCGAACCATATGTTTGCATGTCGCATGTTTTTCTGTAACCATATGGGTTGAATTACTTGCAATCACTTGATCACCAGTCATTCCATGGCCTTTTCAGGATCTTATTGTTCACATTCAAGTAGTGTGAGAAGCTTCCCAACTCACTTTTCGTGCAGGTACATGTACTACTTTAAAAAGTTAATGGCATCAGGTCAATGCAAAATTATTAGCACACGCCAACCAACCAATCAAGATGGCATGCATATATACAATGCCATTTTCATCCAAGTACCATAAAATCTATCAAATAAGCTTCAGAAAGATAAGGGAGGGAGTAGCCTATAGATACGGGGCGAGAAGAGAAGACGGATGTGAAACTAAAAACATAAGGGATTAGGAGACGTCGGGCAAAAAGGTACCGGTGGTCACTGGAGAATACTCACATTTAGCAAGGTTGGGAGAAGATCGGGGCAGATCGGTCGTACTTGTCCACTGTGGCGGGCACAACGATTCAACATATATACATGTATCTTTAGAGCTCTTTGAATGACCTACATGTATGCATTTGTATGCTTCTAATCCAAAGTCGCATATGTTGTATCTTCGTCGAGGAGATGTTTGTAGAGTACTCCGAAGAATGACCGAATGGCCTTTGCCGTGTGCCGCGGGTACACAGCAACGAGCGTGTCCCCGTAGTTAACTAAGAACGATCTATAGTGTGTAGGAAAATATGTGGACTGTATAAATTTCCAAATTCAAATGTCGAGTTAAAAAACGTTGTTCTCATATTATTATCACAAATAAAATTAGAATTCCACACATGCACACTCTTAGTCAATTGGAAATGTAATTTTTTAGTTGACCACGGAAATATACAAAACTAAGAAGTGAGAGGAATAATTAATGCCAAAAACAAGTTTAATATATATAATCCTTTCGGAAACATTAACCTGTATGGAGTTGACCATGGCTACATTTTCTGTGTATAGAGTTTTATTTCAAAAAATGAATATTTTCGGCAGAGAAACACATGTAGAAAAATAAAAACCTTAATACTAAAAAGAATTGAAGTGTTAAAACATATAGAATAATAAATAGCTTAGTTTGAATCATCAAAAATGTGAGAAAATATTAATGTGCATATAAAATCAAGCCAACCAATGCCCAGTATGTTGGATTAATTGCACTCTATTTGGATGTTCTATATGATATCGACTATTTATTTAAAATCCAAAAAAATATTAACATACCGAAAGTGGGAATATTAATATTGGAGTTTTTTTACTAGCTTGTCTTTATTAGTAGTAGATGCTATTTTCATTGACCATAGATCTAGGAAACACGTAATTATTGTTACGCGGTTGTGTTTTCCCTATAATTTTTTTCACTAGGTGAAATGATGTCAACTTTATATATTTTTTTTCCATAGTGGTGCCTATAAATTTATTTATTCTTAGAATCATTATGCGACAACAATTGGATTTTTTTATTAAATGAGCTTCTCACAAGATTAAACATCAATACTAATATGTTAGATTATCGTGAGATGAATTTAATATTGAGGTTATATGTTCATTATCAATAAGATAGATCGTAATATTGGTAATAAACGGTTTTAAATATATTATGTGGAATATTTGTCCGGAGGAAAGCATTCTACATAGATAGTTTTATGTATGATGGTGGCAAAATCACATTCTTAAGACGACGCCCTCGCATTTGCGAGGGCCACCTGGCTAGTTGATATGAATGTAAGTGAGGGCTTTTACTTTTTCAAGCAACTTTGAGCTATTTTTACTTAACAGAATTTTCATGTATGGAAATTTTATTGTAGATATCTTGTTATCAATCTGATTATAATTGTATATTTGAGAACTTACATAGGAAGAGACGTTGTCAGACCGTCGATTGCGGTGGTCATATTGGTCTCTAGTCGATACAGTCATGCTAAACATGAAATTAATTCCTCCCATACCATATGTTTGCATGTCGCGTGTTTTCCTGTAACCATAGCGTATAAATTACTTGCAATCACATGACAACCAGTCATTCCATGGTCTTGTCAGGGGTCTAGTTATTAACATAAGAATAGTTTGAGAAGGGCTATTAACCAACAGTATAATATTTTATTTTATTACTGATACCAATATTACATATTTAGAGCTTTGATTATCTGCAGCCTTAGATGAAAGGCTACCAAGTGGTTTAGGGGTGCCTCCTCTTTTTTTCCTCGTGGAACATATCATGCCGGCCGGCACCATATTCAGTGCTCTATTATCTAAGTCTGGTGATAAATGTCCTTAGTGGTACGAAAACTTGATATGCGAGAGCTGTTTAGTCTGTTAAATCTTCAGACGTTCGGTCAACACCTTAAACTTGGCGGACAAGAGAATGTAAAATATACCGCAACACCTTAAACGTAGTTTCAGGGCTGTCTTTGTCCTGCATTTTTGGCCCTTCGATTTGTTCTCTCATTTCCAAGTCATGCACAGATGTCTATTCAAATCTCTAGTGGCATAATGAGGCCAAGGTGAGGCGACCACAATGGTAGGGTTATTAACCACCTATGCCAACACAATATACTATTCATGTTTTGTTTCATCATCTCTCTCCCCATCCCGTTGTTGGTTACTAGCAGCCGTGTCCGTATGTTTGCTTGCCTTCCTGTCTGATGTTTCTGCGTTATCGCCTGGTGCCAAGGTAGAGCCTCTTCCCTATTGTAGGCATCAATGTTGGGTGAATATCCATCATAGCGGATATCCCGGTGACAAGCCTCATGACCCCATAGACCTCAAGAACATCTTCATTGACCCCTTCATCATGTACTCCGCATCAGTCACTTCCTGGTATCTGGACCTTAGCACCATTCTCCCATACTTCCCGGATACTTTTAATTACCCTACATTTAGAACTTAGTCAAACATAAACTTATAAATTTGAATCAGATAACGACATCTGCTCAGGTCAACTGTCTGATTCGTCCCATAGAGAAAAAAATCGATTACATAATTAACGGATAACAAATGTGATTAACAGTTGCAGCTTATTGAGATGCCATCTAATACTTTATGAGATACATCAAGAGCGATTTTGGTTACCCGCATTCATTTTTTCTATTATGCATCCATGGATCACTAGGGCCGTCCTAAAAAATGTGGACTGAGCCAACTTTTGTGTTTGGTTATTGCATTTTTAGTTGCCTATATTTGTGTGTTCTTTTTCATATATTTTCTCGTCTACTTTTGTGTTTGTTTATTGCATTTTTCATGTACTCTCAACACTGGCCTATGTGGAGAACTTACCTCACACCAATTCTTCAATGTGAAGACCACCCGATGGTGGTGTGACGGTCGAGCAAGTTTTTACAAAAACAAGGGACCTCGTCCGAGATTTCTATTGCAAGCACGAAAACCACGAGTTTTGGACTTACAACAGGTTCAAAACGAAAGGTAAGAGGCAAACTAGGGGGTTTCAGGTGGCGCAGCACCAGGAGGAAAGCTGAAGAAAGTAGTGAGAACACACTTGATTACAAGCCCGTAGAACACCATCAAACCGGCCTAAGCTTGCGCGAGCAACCAACGGGCAGCTTAGCAGCGTGCTTCGTCTTCTTCAAGGGAGAGTCCTCATGAGGCGGAGACCAGCACAGGGTCTCAAGCGGCGAGGCATGGCTGAGCAGCAGCGTCTTCTTGGGTCCAGCTCCATGAGCGACAGGAGACCAGGGCACTGATCTCAGCCATTGTCCAGCAGCAGCGACTGCCCCAACATCCGAGAGATTCTTTTGCAGAATAAGTTCACGCGGGGGAGAGCTTGTGGTTTGAAGATCACCGTCCCACTCTGGACTGAGAGAAGAATTCTCCTCAACACCTATTTGATGTTAAGCCAAGAAGCATTGTTTTTTTTTGGAGTATGCGCCCCCCAGCCTCTGCATCAAGACGATGCACACTGCTGGATTTTATTAAAAATAAAGAAAGTATTCAAGTTTGTATCAAGTTACATCTGAAGAATAACTTAAGGTGTCCATAGAGATTAGCCACTCAAAGAAAACAAGATTATGCATGTAAAACTTCTAGCATGTAGCCACTCAGCCCGGCTGTAAATAGCCCACACGACCTCCATCATCTGAGCATAGCCTGTATTCATAAGTCCTCATAAGTCCTCGCTGTTCGACAGGGAGGAGAAACTGCCACATATGAATAAAATAGACCGTCTTGTTTACAACATGCAAAAAGTGAACATTGGTTTGTTTGTTAAAAATCACATCATCACGACAATTCTAGATACTGCAAAGGAAAGCAGCGACACCAATTCAAATTCGTGCATTTGTTATCCTATCAATGCCATTTAGCAAACTACCAAACATATTTGTAATGCTAGTCGGTGGATAAATGCTAAAGGTGAAGTGAATAAGACGCCAAATATCCCGAGAAAATGGCCACGATATAAATAAGTGTTCGACAGACTCATCTGTATCGCAGAAAACACATTTTTTAGATCCAATCTATTTCCTTCTAATCAAATTATCCTTCGTTAGAATAAATCTTCTGTTCAGAAACCACAAAAAGATTTTTATCTTCAGTGGTATCTTTAGTTTCCATAAGTATTTGCATAAAAATAATGTGGAACGATGAAGCAAATCCGCACAAAAAGTTTTAACATAAAACAAACCATCTGTGGATAAGCACCACCTAAAATAATCTGGCTCATTTATCAGAGATACGCTCATCAATCTCCCGACCAGATGAAGCCATAAATCTCTTTGATGTCCAACTATTGGTGTCCGAAAATTATAATTAAGAGGGTTATGGGATAGCACACTTGCTACTGTGACATTCTTATGTGAAGCAATATTAAACAAAGAAGAATATTATTGTGATAACGGTTCATCACCTAACCAAATATCCTACCAGACCCTCACATTTTGTTCATCTTCCAGCACAAACGCACCGCGGGAGACAAATGCTTGCTTCACCTTCATAATACCCTTCCAAAAGGGCGAATCAGAAGGCTTTTCTTGTACATGGGATACCGCTTTATCACCTAAGTATTTACAGTAATTCATGCCATAACCCCTCTTGGTGTAATAATTTGAATAACCATTTACCGATCAAGCACAAATTCTTTATTTCTAACACCTCAATCCCCAAACCCCCTTGATCTTTTGGACGATAAAAAATATTCCATTTAGACAACCAATATTATTTTTTAATATCACTCTGCCAAAAGAACCTAGAATGAAAAAAGTCCAGTCTTTTCCTTACACCTACTGGGATCTCAAAAAAGGATAAGAGAAACATTGGTAGACTTGGGAGCACAAATTTAATCAATACGAGGCGATCCCCTTACGAGAGTAACTTCCTAGCCCAAGCACACAGTTTCTTCTCAAATCGATCTTTCACTGGTTTCCCCTCCTTATTTAAAAGCTTTCTATGATGAATTGGAATGCCAAGATATTTCAATGGCAATTCCCCCACTTCTCAACCAAAGATATGGTGGTAATCATCTTGTGCCTCTTTCGCTTTTCCAAAGTACTAAACCTCACTCTTATGAAATTTATTTTTAAACCTGAGAGCTGCTCAAACATCGCAAGAATGAGCTTCATATTAAATAACACATAGCAACCTTATTCAGCTGAGACATTAGACTACTAAATCCAGCCACTCTAAATGACCATTGCATCAAGTTCTGATAAGAAGCCTTTACTCATGTTTCTGAAGCATGCATCAAGTTGGGATGACAATATCGAACTAACAAATACATGTGAAAACATTGTGTATAGTTCATGTACAAAGGAGAAGTTGCGTCTCATATATGCTAAAAGGAGAAGTTGCGTGACGAAAGTTGCATGGAGTAAAGGTAATCAAACTAAAACAGCCATCCTAATTGCTAACAGAACCCAAAAATAACTTGCATGGACAACAAAGGATGACAACCGAGTCAATTTTATGTAACACCTTCGGTTTGTTCAAGTGCCTCACTCATTCAATGAACTGACAAAATCCTACCATTTTACATGCATCCAAGAAAAAGTCTGATTGTAGTACTTTTTCATTCAAATGTAGGACAGCATCTTCCGATCCTTAATCAGTTTAGTAGTATACTAC
This sequence comes from Alopecurus myosuroides, assembly GCA_028641055.1. Taxonomy (NCBI): domain Eukaryota; kingdom Viridiplantae; phylum Streptophyta; class Magnoliopsida; order Poales; family Poaceae; genus Alopecurus; species Alopecurus myosuroides. The sequence continues at coordinate 430,474,989 of CM054060.1, forward strand.
TAAGTAATACATCGACTATGGATTATAAATAAACATGACATGGATTATTAATAATCAGTGTAGTACGACAGTAAAGTATCTACAATCATAAACGAATTAAAATTTAACTAGAGAGGCCTCTATTACACTAAAAGATCCAAACAGAATCAATTATAGCCAATGAAATGTGCCATTCAACCCCACATTGCTATTCTCTTTGATTCTCAAACTAAGAACTCTAAGCATCATGGGTCTGGACTTTCACACACAACAAGAGGACCGGAGACAGCGGTGGATTTGCAGATTTATAGAATGGTATTCATTATCAATCTGTCCAGCTACTGGACTATGCCAATTACATGAATAATTAAGCTAGACATGTTTAGAATGCCAATCAAAGGGACAATATTTACAGATTAGTGTATCATTCCAACCAAAACTTTAGTCAAAACGAGATGAATCAAGGTCAATAGATCATAAATTGGACACAAACCAGTAATCGAATATATATCATGTTATATTCACCTAAATACATTTGATGAACTGGTGAATTCACCCTGCATCTATTTGAATTCAAGGACAGTGCATACAGCGGAGATGGGGACAAACCGACGATGGCGGCAGAGCTGCAGTCCTCCGTCGTTGCCGGAAGAGGTACGACCAACACCGGTCCCGGCTGCGGCGGCAATCAGCAGCACCGGTCCTGTCCGCTGCGTACACCCGGGGAGTCCTTGCGGCGGGTCGTCAGCGGGGAGGACTAGAGTCGTGGCGTTGGCGGGGCGGAATGGCGGCGCGGCGTCGCCGGGAGTACTGCCGGCGGGGAGGAATGGAGATGGGGAAGTCGTGTATCAGCTGCGTACGCGAGGGAGTCCTTCAGGCGCGGTGTTGGCGGGGAGGACAGGAGGCGCGGTGTCGGTGGGGAGGACTGGCGGCGGGGCGGGAGATACCTAGATGGGGGAAAACTGCAACTAGCTTTTAGGATCGTGGCCAAGATTAACCGATTAGTCCGATCCCTTTGCCGCTATGTTCCAAAAAAAAGTAAACCATCCCGTAAAAAAAAAAGTAAACCATGTATTGTACATTACAACATACGGAGTTCTATACAAAACCTAGCGGCTGACACCCTGGTTCATCACCGTGTATTTCCGAGTATGATCTCCAACTTTGTCCAGAAAGGCCAATTTTTTGTCCACTAGTTTTTCTCCAACCTGACCTGTGGGTCCCGGTACCACAGGTCAACATCCTACAGCCATTGGCGAGAGCAGCCGGTTTTGCAACGATATTTTTCATTTGTAAGTATTGATATAAACATTTTTTTTGTCATTTATATTCGGCATTGATTTAAACATGACTAGTGACGGGCAAGCCCATAGACCCGTCACTAGTATTATATGAACTAACTAGTGACAGACGAGAATATTGTACTGTCACTAGTATGTTGGCTGGTATGTTCTACAGCTACCTGCCGAGTTTTACCAGTGACTGGCATACTGCCGCCTGTCACTGATACGTGTTACCAGTGACAGACATATTTTTGCCCGTCACTGATGTGTTAGAGGCTATAAGCCATTTTGCAGTACTCTATTGATCGTTACAAGGTTCTCTTGGTTGCTAAGGGTTTTAAGCAAAGATATGGTATTGACTACGATGATACTTTTAGTCCTGTGGTCAAGGCGGCGACTATTTGTTTGGTGTGGTCTATTGTTGTGTCATGAGGATGGCACCTTCATCAACTAGACGTGAAGAACGCGTTTTTGCATGGTGTTCTGGCAGAAAAGGTCTTTGATGCAACCTCCTGGATATGAGGACTGCTCTCGAATTGGACATATTTGCAAACTTGATAAAGCTTTATATGGACTAAAGCAAGTTGCTCGAACGTGGTACTCTAGGTTGAGTGTCAAGCTTGAATCTCTTGGTTTTTCTGCGTCTAAGGCAGATACTTCTCTGTTCTTCTACAACAAAGGTGGTGTGTCCATCTTTATGCTTATCTATGTTGATGAAATTGTTGTTGCTAGTTTGTCAGACAAAGCTGTTGATGATCTTCTTCATGATCTCGGACTGGAGTTTGCTCTAAAGGATTTGGGCACACTGCATTATTTTCTTGGGATTGAGGGGAAGAAGGTACATGATGGTATAATTCTTACACAAGAAAAATATGCTAATAATTTACTTAGCCGTGTGCATATGAAAAACTGCAAACCTGTTGATACTACTTTGCCAGTTGCTGATAAGTTGTCACTTGTTGATGGTGAGCCTTTGAGTAGTGAGGATTCTACTCGTTATAGGAGTATTGTTGGAGCTTTGCAGTATATTACTTTGACCAGACCGGATATTTCATTCTTTGTCAACAAAGTTTGTCAATTTCTACATGCTCCTACTATTGTTCACTGGACAGCTGTCAAGAGAATCTTGAGATATTTACAAGGCACACTTTCACTTGGACTACAATTGAGTAGATCTTCCTCTACACTAGTCAATGTGTTTTCTGATGCTGACTGGGCAGGATGCCCAGATGACAGGAGATCAACTGGAGGATTTGCAGTGTTCTTTGGGTCAAATTTGATCTCGTGGAGTGCACGAAAACATGTTACCATTTCTAGTTCTAGTACGGAGGTTGAGTATAAGGCTTTAGCTAATGCCACATCCGAAATCATATGGGTGCATTCATTACTTACAGAGTTGGAAGTGCCGCAGTCACAAACAACATGTTTATGGTGTGATAATATTGGAGCCACATATCTTTAAGCCAATCTACTGTTTCATGCAAGGAAAAAAACACATTGAAGTAGATTATAACTTTGTTCGCGAGAGAGTAGCTCAGAAGCTGTTAGATATACGGTTTATTCCTTCAGGAAATCAAGTGGCAGATGGATTTACGAAGTCTCTTACTATAAGGCAACTGTTGGTCTTTTGTCGCAATCTTAACTTGGATAAGTTAGGATTGACGGGGAATGTTAAAATTGTAGTTTCTATACTGGTACTTAGAGTCCGGATCCTAGTCATGTACCTAAACCGAACACCTGTTTGTATCTGTAATATAAATATCCGTGAACCCAACTTTTGGGGTATCGTGAGTGCTAATTCTTTATAGTGCCGCAAAGTTCGATGGTTTCGTCCATCAAGAAGTCCTTGAGGGCCTGAGGCACCCAATCGATGTGGCAAATATGGAACACCAATGTCTCGGTCTCCATAGAGAGTTGGAAGACAGCGGCACGCTGCCGCTTCTCGTCATTGCGGTCAGTGAACTCGCAATCCAGGCCCACGATCTTCATCGGTGAGTCGTCGAGGTAGCGCCTCTTGGCGTGGCGGACTCTTCTCTCCACAATTCATGTATGGAGAGTGATCACGCCCTTGAAGTTAATGTCGACGACGTCGTCCTTGTAGTAGTACTCATAGGATCGAGGATTTCTTGATGTTTCTCCTCCTTTATTCTTCCTCTCTTATTCCCTCATAAGCATTTGTTGCTTTGTTGGAATTTGGGAGTGGAGGATTTGAGCACTTATGCTCTTGCCATTTGCATCGGTTTGCTTTGTCCACGAGGATTCGTGGAACAGGAGCACCTGTTCTTCGATGATGACCAAAAGAGCATCAAAGGGAAGAGCCTCTCTGGTGGCGACAAACAACGATTGGAAGGCATCACTTCGATTTGTCAGGACACAAAAAGTTAGAGGGCGGCTAGCATGGCGGTTGCTGTGGTGGTGGTGCAAGCGATGGCTGATTTCCCCCCTATGGTTAGGTCACATCCTCGGCTCCTTGTGGAGATGAGCGTAAACACGAGAGACTGGGAAGCATAGTCCGATTTACATTTTTCTACCTCAAGCAGATGAGATTTTGTTATTTTTTTGGGCCCAATAAATAGGAGTGGCCGCATTTGATGCCTAGTGTAGCGTCGCGGAAAATAAGCATCTGATGGCCAAACAAGTTCGCGATGTGTGATCAACCTTTCACAAAAGATGAGATCTTGAGAGAGCTCCCACTTTTCTAAGTTTTATTATTCTAAATTCTTTGTTCCTCTCACTATTCCACCGACGGTCGCTGGTGGCCACATACAGTTGTAGGTTATATTTTAATAAAATGAAAAACACATGCATACTCATATATCCCTTCCTTTTAAGTGAGAAAAACACACAAATAAATTCAAAGGTTCTTCACCCTTCCTTCATATATGATGCAGCGGATTCAATAAATCCTGAAGTGGAAGCTGCCCCTTTTCGTTCGACTCTAACACTTATCTTGGCCCGAAATTCATCAAATCCCCAAAGAAGCAAACCCTAATAACCATGGCTATGTCCTGGGAATATGTGTCAACAAATGTTGCAAGTCTAAGCTAGTAATACCGGAATAATAGTGTATTATTCCTACATTTGATTTCTTGAATGCTTCTGTGTTATGATTAGATATAAATTAGGATCTATATATTTTTGGTGTTAAAGTTCAGACCCGTGTACTATTTTTAGCTGTATGTTGGTTTCCCTGATGATCATTGTGGAACAAATATGCAATTTGGTATCTTTTACCTTAGGAGTTTTTATCCTTATTTGTCAAGGTGATGAATATCAAGAAATCTAGACCAAGAAGTAATTTTCATATTCACCATATGTTTCACCTACCCCTGTCAAATTTTGCTCCTCATAAATGTATGAAGCTCCAATAAATTTTAAATGAAGATAGTCTCAGTTTGGAATTTGGTGAGTGGTCCTTCTTTTGAAAAAGGTAGAAAATTTTGTACAAAAGAAGTGTGTAATGCTATTACCAAGCCACCTAAAGCACCGGACCCATTCAAATGGATCTGGAAATCTAGTTGTGTTTGAAAGAATTTGTTCTTCTTCTGGCTTCTCATCGTGAACAGATGAAACACTAAATACATAATGCTCTAGATATGATTTTTTTTAAAGGATAATATTAGAGGAATGGAGCATTGAACTTCAATTTATTGAATTTCTGATGAAGTCAAAGAAAAAGTGGAAATGTTATCATCAAATGAACTATGATTGTAGGTTGCTGGAGCATATAGATTCATAGGATCAAAATCATATACGATAAGGAGCACATGGATTTAGATCATAGGTTCATTAAAGTTTCTCGCAAACTTATTAGACACAGAGTTAAACCTAAAATAACATACATCAATAAATATTTAAAGATTCTCGCAAACTTATTAGACACAGAGTTAAACCTAAAATATCATACGGCAATAAATATTTGCTTGGTATTTTGCTATTTTCTATCTTTAAACTTACCTCCAATTGTAAATCCAACTAATGTTTTGTATGATCGCCTTAAATGTGACTGAATTTAGAATGTCCATACAACGTGAGTTATCTATCGGTAGAATATAGGCGGTCTCTATACTAGTACGTAATTTTTTCTATATGTTAATCCATCTTATATACCCTTATTATATACATTTGATAATAATGTTTTTCAAATACCCTCACCTAAACGTAAATGTGTTGAATCACCAACATGGCCTGTAGGTGTTTTTGAGATCACTTTTGCTCCTAATCAAGGTCATATAGGTGTTTTTTTTATCCTAGAGTCTGAATTACTCCCTCTTTTCCCATTTATAAGGTGTTGTTGATAAATTTTTTTCGAGGGTATGCAATTGCATGCCAGATTTTGTATAGAAGAGAGAGTTATAATTATAAGGTGGTGTTGATATTTCAGTATGGAATAGATACGGATTGAAATGAGTCAATATACACACGAGACACGTCTCTATTTTATTTTATTTGGACAAAATATTTTTATTGCTCCAAAATATAGTATCTTGTGAATACAATATATATATATATATATATATATATATATATATATACATGCAATATGGAAAAAGTTTTGAACATCATATAATTCTGAACGAAGGGAATACTTCATCCACATGAACTCCGGTTCTTGCATGGTCTCTTGGGGGTCAGGTGGTTTGTATTGATATAGTTCGTGAAGCTTTCCGTAGTAACTTTCAGTTAGGTACATGCTCTACCAAGTACATGAATAAATAAATATATAGAGCACTTCCTGCTATGTGTAGACCAATCTACCAAGTACATGATCTGACAGCACGCAGATGACATGCATGTGTATAACACTGCCTTTATACAAGTAGTAGCCTATACAGACGACACAGGAAGAGGAAAAAGATGCCCAACTAAAAGCACCACGGTCTGCACTCGGTTTTGTGCTCTCGGACAAAACCAGCATTTAACAAAGTTGTGTGAAAAAACACAACAATTCAACGCAGTTACGTGTGTCACCGCACCTGCCAGCATAAACCCCATACATGCACGCACCAGAACACTCAGTCCTAGTAAAACAGATCACAGTTTTTCTCTTATAAATAAAATAATCAGGTATACCACTTGTACATCCTTTTATTTTTTGGCCAATACAAATGTAACAGAACCTCAGTATGTTACATGTATTCGGGCTTCTGCTTTAGTTTCCCCTCCTCCCGTAAAATTTTAATACAATAATGACTAAGATCACTCTGTATCATTTCCTATCCACCCATAGCTGAGAATAATTAAGTCATACACGGACACAACCCTATAAAGCATGTTTCTATTAGTACGAATCTGCGGGTGTACGTATTCCTATAACTAGCACATTGGACCTGGCAAATGCGAGGGAATCACCTTGTGTATTTGAATTAACTTCATAATTACAAATATATTTCGGGTACATCAGTACAAAAACATAGCTAAACTTTCACTATGGGTTTCAATATGTCTCGAAGCATGGATACACTTTCCACGATCCATATATTTGGCGGTTTACATTATGCTATTCGCTGCGAAAAATTGGAATCTTTCTTACACTTTGACTATATGGTAACATTTAAATTATGAATATGAACCTACAGAACTAAATGACTTTGCTGCTCCATAAATACAGCAATCTCAAGCCACTTTGTAAGCTACTATTATATTTGAAAAAAAATACTTCAGTCTCTCATGTAGTTTTAGTTTATTTTGATATTTTAAATCTTAGATACGGAAACAACACAGGTGCATTTATCTTGGAAAACCGTGGTAATATAACTTTCACCACCCTGCATGTCTTGTGCTACATATTTATGAATATTTTTGAGATCAGCATGGCTGGTCAAACAATTTTTTAACGAAAATAAGACTGTTTTATCCTCATAGTTTGGACAATGACATATTCACCTTTGTACTCATCACACTCGTCGCCTTTATTTTGAACTAGGCATCATGGGACAATTTGGGAGAAAAATGACCTATGTCATACTCTCCGCCAACTAAAAATGGCCTAAGAGGAGGCACTAAGTGGAACGACTTATCAAGATATGTCCAACAAGCCTCCGAGCTAAGTCCACTTCAATCTTGATGGTCTTTACATCCCATCGCCTACATCACAAGTCACTTGGAGTGACATTAGCATGTATTTTGTGTTAGGACTACCAAGCACAAAAGGACATATGAACTATATCTTTACAGTTGTTGGTCGTTTCTCAAAGATGGCACACTTCATAAAATGCAAAAGAACGGACGATTCTTCCCATATCACAAATCTGTTTTTTAAGAAAATTGTTCGTTTACATGGGGTACCCAAGACAATTGTGTCGGAGAGAGATTTCAAGTTTGCATCATTCTTTTGGAAGACATTGATGGCCAATCTCGGGAGTCAAGTTACTCTTCTCAAACGCCTATCACCCTCAAACTAAAGGCCACATCGAAGTTGTGAATCACATGCTCTCTTCACTCCTAAGATAATCGAACAAACCGAACCTCAAGAATTGGAAAGAGTGCATTCCTCACACCGAGTTGACCTACAATCGATCCCTTAATCAAGCTACATATCGGAGACCATTCGATATTTTATATGACTTTAACCACCACAAAGCTATTGACATAGTACCATTGCCCCTCTCCAAGAAAGTAAACATGGATTTCGACAAGCGCATAGACTAAATCAAGAAACTTCATCAATCCTCAATAACTTAACTTGAGAAGCAGTGGTGGCGCTCTTCTCCGGCGGATTGGCGGCGGGGTTTGAGGAAAACAACGAACATGCATCTAGGGATGGCGACGGAGGTCGACTAGCATTCGCGGCTGGAAGCGATCCAGGCTCAGATGGGCTCGGCCGTCGGCTGCTGTGTTGTCGTTCCTCTAGCCGTTGATGTTCCTTCCTTGGGCTGGTCCTTCAAAAGGAGGACACGTCGCTTCGGTCCTGAGTGAGGTGGTGGCGGATCCTTCCTTCGTCGGTGGTGGTCGGCTGTCCCAGCGGAGAGGGGAGATATGCAGGCTACCAGTGAATATCGTGCTAGAATTCCGGTCGTGGCCGGCGATGACGGTGTCTACGTGTCGTCACCTTCTTAGAGGCATCACCTTTGCAGCTAGCTTATACGTACTCGCCCTGCTACAGGGGAAACCCAGATCTAGTGATTCCGGATCGGACAATGGCGGCACTCTATGTCGCTCTTACTCTCGTGCAGTGGTCAGATGGAGGTGGTAGGAAGTGGAGCGGTGTACTTCTACAACCTGGACAACATCGTTTCTCGGCGGCATGGCGCAGCAGGGCCTTGGTGTCAGAGGCTTGTTGTTGGACTCGCGTAGGGCGGAAGCGCTGTCTGGCATCGTGGTGACGTCGACGGAAGGTCTTGAAAGTCATTGCATTGATTACTCATGAAGATGACACGGTGGAAGACGGCGGGAGGGGTGTATCGGCATGCGTGTCAACGTGCATTAGGGGTCTTCTATACTGGTTTGTGCTCCCGGATCGCGATCATGCGGCTTGGATGAGGCCTTCGGCTAGATAATGCGCGTTTTTGTGTTAAGTCAGAGTATTGGCTTTGATTTTTACCACCCCCTTCATGAAGTCGGTTTGTAGGTATGACGAATTTGTCGTCAGGCAGGTGGCTACCGGCTGATCATAAAAAACAGATGTTTCGTTTCGTTTAACTTTTCATAAAAAACAGATGTGTGTAGCATTTTCATGCAAAGGCTGAGGGTAGAACCTCCGTTTCAAAAAAAAAAAATCTGATTATAATTGAATACTTGAGAACCTACATCGGTAGAGATGTTAAATATATTCCATAGAGTCAGTCACATGATGATGATATTTTATTATTTGCTAATGAGCTATTTATATTAAACATGTTTGTGTATGAACAACTGCATGGCATGTTTGTGAGACTATCGTTTCTGGTTTTTATAATGGTATCTAGTCTATACGTTCATGACCAACATGAAATTAGTTCTTCCCGAACCATATGTTTGCATGTCGCATGTTTTTCTGTAACCATATGGGTTGAATTACTTGCAATCACTTGATCACCAGTCATTCCATGGCCTTTTCAGGATCTTATTGTTCACATTCAAGTAGTGTGAGAAGCTTCCCAACTCACTTTTCGTGCAGGTACATGTACTACTTTAAAAAGTTAATGGCATCAGGTCAATGCAAAATTATTAGCACACGCCAACCAACCAATCAAGATGGCATGCATATATACAATGCCATTTTCATCCAAGTACCATAAAATCTATCAAATAAGCTTCAGAAAGATAAGGGAGGGAGTAGCCTATAGATACGGGGCGAGAAGAGAAGACGGATGTGAAACTAAAAACATAAGGGATTAGGAGACGTCGGGCAAAAAGGTACCGGTGGTCACTGGAGAATACTCACATTTAGCAAGGTTGGGAGAAGATCGGGGCAGATCGGTCGTACTTGTCCACTGTGGCGGGCACAACGATTCAACATATATACATGTATCTTTAGAGCTCTTTGAATGACCTACATGTATGCATTTGTATGCTTCTAATCCAAAGTCGCATATGTTGTATCTTCGTCGAGGAGATGTTTGTAGAGTACTCCGAAGAATGACCGAATGGCCTTTGCCGTGTGCCGCGGGTACACAGCAACGAGCGTGTCCCCGTAGTGAACTAAGAACGATCTATAGTGTGTAGGAAAATATGTGGACTGTATAAATTTCCAAATTCAAATGTCGAGTTAAAAAACGTTGTTCTCATATTATTATCACAAATAAAATTAGAATTCCACACATGCACACTCTTAGTCAATTGGAAATGTAATTTTTTAGTTGACCACGGAAATATACAAAACTAAGAAGTGAGAGGAATAATTAATGCGAAAAACAAGTTTAATATATATAATCCTTTCGGAAACATTAACCTGTATGGAGTTGACCATGGCTACATTTTCTGTGTATAGAGTTTTATTTCAAAAAATGAATATTTTCGGCAGAGAAACACATGTAGAAAAATAAAAACCTTAATACTAAAAAGAATTGAAGTGTTAAAACATATAGAATAATAAATAGCTTAGTTTGAATCATCAAAAATGTGAGAAAATATTAATGTGCATATAAAATCAAGCCAACCAATGCCCAGTATGTTGGATTAATTGCACTCTATTTGGATGTTCTATATGATATCGACTATTTATTTAAAATCCAAAAAAATATTAACATACCGAAAGTGGGAATATTAATATTGGAGTTTTTTTACTAGCTTGTCTTTATTAGTAGTAGATGCTATTTTCATTGACCATAGATCTAGGAAACACGTAATTATTGTTACGCGGTTGTGTTTTCCCTATAATTTTTTTCACTAGGTGAAATGATGTCAACTTTATATTTTTTTTTTCCATAGTGGTGCCTATAAATTTATTTATTCTTAGAATCATTATGCGACAACAATTGGATTTTTTTATTAAATGAGCTTCTCACAAGATTAAACATCAATACTAATATGTTAGATTATCGTGAGATGAATTTAATATTGAGGTTATATGTTCATTATCAATAAGATAGATCGTAATATTGGTAATAAACGGTTTTAAATATATTATGTGGAATATTTGTCCGGAGGAAAGCATTCTACATAGATAGTTTTATGTATGATGGTGGCAAAATCACATTCTTAAGACGACGCCCTCGCATTTGCGAGGGCCACCTGGCTAGTTGATATGAATGTAAGTGAGGGCTTTTACTTTTTCAAGCAACTTTGAGCTATTTTTACTTAACAGAATTTTCATGTATGGAAATTTTATTGTAGATATCTTTTTATCAATCTGATTATAATTGTATATTTGAGAACTTACATAGGAAGAGACGTTGTCAGACCGTCGATTGCGGTGGTCATATTGGTCTCTAGTCGATACAGTCATGCTAAACATGAAATTAATTCCTCCCATACCATATGTTTGCATGTCGCGTGTTTTCCTGTAACCATAGCGTATAAATTACTTGCAATCACATGACAACCAGTCATTCCATGGTCTTGTCAGGGGTCTAGTTATTAACATAAGAATAGTTTGAGAAGGGCTATTAACCAACAGTATAATATTTTATTTTATTACTGATACCAATATTACATATTTAGAGCTTTGATTATCTGCAGCCTTAGATGAAAGGCTACCAAGTGGTTTAGGGGTGCCTCCTCTTTTTTTCCTCGTGGAACATATCATGCCGGCCGGCACCATATTCAGTGCTCTATTATCTAAGTCTGGTGTGCTAGGTAGTTTGGTGATAAATGTCCTTAGTGGTACGAAAACTTGATATGCGAGAGCTATTTAGTCTGTTAAATCTTCAGACGTTCGGTCAACACCTTAAACTTTGCGGACAAGAGAATGTAAAATATACCGCAACACCTTAAACGTAGTTTCAGGGCTGTCTTTGTCCTGCATTTTTGGCCCTTCGATTTGTTCTCTCATTTCCAAGTCATGCACAGATGTCTATTCAAATCTCTAGTGGCATAATGAGGCCAAGGTGAGGCGACCACAATGGTAGGGTTATTAACCACCTATGCCAACACAATATACTATTCATGTTTTGTTTCATCATCTCTCTCCCCATCCCGTTGTTGGTTACTAGCAGCCGTGTCCGTATGTTTGCTTGCCTTCCTGTCTGATGTTTCTGCGTTATCGCTTGGTGCCAAGGTAGAGCCTCTTCCCTATTGTAGGCATCAATGTTGGGTGAATATCCATCATAGCGGATATCCCGGTGACAAGCCTCATGACCCCATAGACCTCAAGAACATCTTCATTGACCCCTTCATCATGTACTCCGCATCAGTCACTTCCTGGTATCTGGACCTTAGCACCATTCTCCCATACTTCCCGGATACTTTTAATTACCCTACATTTAGAACTTAGTCAAAAATAAACTTATAAATTTGAATCAGATAACGACATCTGCTCAGGTCAACTGTCTGATTCGTCCCATAGAGAAAAAAATCGATTACATAATTAACGGATAACAAATGTGATTAACAGTTGCAGCTTATTGAGATGCCATCTAATACTTGATGAGATACATCAAGAGCGGTTTTGGTTACCCGCATTCATTTTTTCTATTTTGCATCCATGGATCACTAGGGCCGTCCTAAAAAATGTGGACTGAGCCAACTTTTGTGTTTGGTTATTGCATTTTTAGTTGCCTATATTTGTGTGTTCTTTTTCATATATTTTCTCGTCTACTTTTGTGTTTGGTTATTGCATTTTTCATGTACTCTCAACACTGGCCTATGTGGAGAACTTACCTCACACCAATTCTTCAATGTGAAGACCACCCGATGGTGGTGTGACGGTCGAGCAAGTTTTTACAAAAACAAGGGACCTCGTCCGAGATTTCTATTGCAAGCACGAAAACCACGAGTTTTGGACTTACAACGGGTTCAAAACGAAAGGTAAGAGGCAAACTAGGGGGTTTCAGGTGGCGCAGCACCAGGAGGAAAGCTGAAGAAAGTAGTGAGAACACACTTGATTACAAGCCCGTAGAACAGCATCAAACCGGCCTAAGCTTGCGCGAGCAACCAACGGGCAGCTTAGCAGCGTGCTTCGTCTTCTTCAAGGGAGAGTCCTCATGAGGCGGAGACCAGCACAGGGTCTCAAGCGGCGAGGCAGGGCTGAGCAGCAGCGTCTTCTTGGGTCCAGCTCCATGAGCGACAGGAGACCAGGGCACTGATCTCAGCCATTGTCCAGCAGCAGCGACTGCCCCAACATCCGAGAGATTCTTTTGCAGAATAAGTTCACGCGGGGGAGAGCTTGTGGTTTGAAGATCACCGTCCCACTCTGGACTGAGAGAAGAATTCTCCTCAACACCTATTTGATGTTAAGCCAAGAAGCATTGTTTTTTTTTGGAGTATGCGCCCCCCAGCCTCTGCATCAAGACGATGCACACTGCTGGATTTTATTAAAAATAAAGAAAGTATTCAAGTTTGTATCAAGTTACATCTGAAGAATAACTTAAGGTGTCCATAGAGATTAGCCACTCAAAGAAAACAAGATTATGCATGTAAAACTTCTAGCATGTAGCCACTCAGCCCGGCTGTAAATAGCCCACACGACCTCCATCATCTGAGCATAGCCTGTATTCATAAGTCCTCATAAGTCCTCGCTGTTCGACAGGGAGGAGAAACTGCCACATATGAATAAAATAGACCGTCTTGTTTACAACATGCAAAAAGTGAACATTGGTTTGTTTGTTAAAAATCACATCATCACGACAATTCTAGATACTGCAAAGGAAAGCAGCGACACCAATTCAAATTCGTGCATTTGTTATCCTATCAATGCCATTTAGCAAACTACCAAACATATTTGTAATGCTAGTCGGTGGATAAATGCTAAAGGTGAAGTGAATAAGACGCCAAATATCCCGAGAAAATGGCCACGATATAAATAAGTGTTCGACAGACTCATCTGTATCGCAGAAAACACATTTTTTAGATCCAATCTATTTCCTTCTAATCAAATTATCCTTCGTTAGAATAAATCTTCTGTTCAGAAACCACAAAAAGATTTTTATCTTCAGTGGTATCTTTAGTTTCCATAAGTATTTGCGTAAAAATAATGTGGAACGATGAAGCAAATCCGCACAAAAAGTTTTAACATAAAACAAACCATCTGTGGATAAGCGCCACCTAAAATAATCTGGCTCATTTATCAGAGATACGCTCATCAATCTCCCGACCAGATGAAGCCATAAATCTCTTTGATGTCCAACTATTGGTGTCCGAAAATTATAATTAAGAGGGTTATGGGATAGCACACTTGCTACTGTGACATTCTTATGTGAAGCAATATTAAACAAAGAAGAATATTATTGTGATAACGGTTCATCACCTAACCAAATATCCTACCAGACCCTCACATTTTGTTCATCTTCCAGCACAAACGCACCGCGGGAGACAAATGCTTGCTTCACCTTCATAATACCCTTCCAAAAGGGCGAATCAGAAGGCTTTTCTTGTACATGGGATACCGCTTTATCACCTAAGTATTTACAGTAATTCATGCCATACCCCCTCTTGGTGTAATAATTTGAATAACCATTTACCGATCAAGCACAAATTCTTTATTTCTAACACCTCAATCCCCAAACCCCCTTGATCTTTTGGACGATAAACAATATTCCATTTAGACAACCAATATTATTTTTTAATATCACTCTGCCAAAAGAACCTAGAATGAAAAAAGTCCAGTCTTTTCCTTACACCTACTGGGATCTCAAAAAAGGATAAGAGAAACATTGGTAGACTTGGGAGCACAAATTTAATCAATACGAGGCGATCCCCTTACGAGAGTAACTTCCTAGCCCAAGCACACAGTTTCTTCTCAAATCGATCTTTCACTGGTTTCCCCTCCTTATTTAAAAGCTTTCTATGATGAATTGGAATGCCAAGATACTTCAATGGCAATTCCCCCACTTCACAACCAAAGATATGGTGGTAATCATCTTGTGCCTCTTTCGCTTTTCCAAAGTACTAAACCTCACTCTTATGAAATTTATTTTTAAACCTGAGAGCTGCTCAAACATCGCAAGAATGAGCTTCATATTAAGAGCCTTTTGAAGGTCATGCTCTAGGAATAAAATAGTATTATCAGCATATTGAAGTATTGATACCCCACCATTGACCAGATGAGGTATCAAGCCTCCTACTTGGCCATCTTGTTTTGCACACTCGATCAAGATGGACAACCTATCCGCTACAAGGTAAAAAATGATAGGTGAGAACGGATCACCCTACCTTAATCCTTTGAGCGTCTGAAAATATTGACCGATAACATCGTTCACTTTCATTCCAACACTACCACCCTGAAAAAAACTTCTTGAAGAAAAGACCAGTTCACTTGTCGTAAGCCTTCTCAAAGTCAATTTTAAAGAGCACACCATCCAAATGTTTTCTTTTGAACTCGTGAATTGTTTAATGTAAGACTACTACACCTTCCAGAATGTTACGCCCTAGGAGAAAGGCTGATTGGGTAGGCATAACAACCTTACTCGCAATAGAGGTTACTCGATTAGTGCCCACTTTAGTGAAAAAATTTAAACTCACATTTCATAAACAAATGGGTCTATATTGTTCGATCCGACTTGCATCCTATTTTTTGGGTAACAACGTAATGATCCCAGAATTGATCTTGAACAAAGACATCTCTCACCCATACAACTGAGCAAACATATTCATTAGGTTCGATGTTATTAAATCCCAGAATCTTTGATAAAACTCCGCAGGAAACCCGTATGGTCCTGGGGCCTTATTATGTTTCATTTGCATAATAGCATCCATTACATCCTTTTCCGAAAAAGGAGCAGTAAGGATAGCAGTTTCCTCTAGTGAGATTTGGGGCATGTCCCCCGTCAGATCTTCGACCAAAGAAACGTAGCTCTGAGGCGGCGCACCGAACAATTTCTTATAATATTCAGAGATGAAAACTCCCACGTTCGCCTCTCCTACAATCGTGCCTTCATCCTGCTCCAGCTGTAAAATTTGTTTTTTTCCTATGGTTGCCATTAGCAATCAGGTGGAAGTATTTCGTATTACTCCCACCTTCTTTAATGTGCTTAACCTTTGCTCGTTGAGCCTATTTAGACTCCTTGTCTCTTTTTAATTTCACAAGAGTACCATCCGCCTCCCTTCCAGCGACCCGCTCAGCCTCACTTAAAGCGATTGTTTCGGCTTTAATGTCAAGTTGATCAATTAACATAATTAATTTTTCCTTTAATTTTTTATATTATCCACTCAGACTCTTAGCGCTCCCACGTAAATATTGACGTAGATGTCTAATCTTATTTTGCCAAACTTCTATTGGAGAAACCCCTGATTGAATGGACATCCATTCCCGACGAACTATCTCCTAAAAAATTTTGTGGTGCATCCACGCTAATTCGAAAGAGAAATGACTTTTATTACCAACATGGGCTTGAGCTCCCGAGCGAAGAAGCATTGTTAAAGACAAAATGTTTCTGATTTTCCATATGTTCCATGGGACAGCTGCACATACTAAGTTAAGTGCAGAATGTTTGTTGCTAGCAACCTAGAATCTAGCTACTGATTCAAAGGAGGAGCCAATGTTAATAGTGAAGATTTCAGAAACTATTGTCCAAATGCTTCTAGCTGCAATACCATAAAAAAGGAGATGATGAACACTCTCAGTTTCTCTACAAAAGATACATTCTTCCTGCTTTATGTTGAGTCATAATTTTTTTATGTGAGACTAACCAAAGAAAAACATGCACTCTAGGGGGGAATATTCAGGTTCCAAACAGCCGGAATAAAAGTGGGGAAGATACCTCTAAAATTGATAACATTATATAGAGAGCTAGTGTAATAGGTCCCTTTTTATCAAGTTGCCAAATTAGAGAGTCTCCAACAGAATCGCAACCAAGTGCAAACATGATCATGTATGGTGACATATGTGGTACAACACAATCTGAAACAATGGAAAATCAGAAGCATTTTTTTCTTTAACAATGCTTCTTCGCTCGGGAGTGATAATCGCAACGAAGTGATGGCTCCCAAGTGCAGGAGATCAATTGTAGTACTTTTCGAATTAGAAAGGTAGTCGAACCCACGAGGAGCAGAAGGAACTGGTAAGTAGAATAACAAAGGAATAATAAAAGCAACAGGTGTTTTTGTGTTTTAATTGTGTAGTGCAAGTAAAGTAAAATGCGGAAAGTAAATTGCAGCAAGTAGTTGGTCTCAATGAGAGACAAAGCCCAATCCTTTAATGCGCAAGAGGACAAGCTCAAGTGTTTGGTTGTGTCTTATATGTCGAAAACGTTCCCGAGGGCTGCACGGATTTAGCTGGCATAGTGATTCATTGCATAACATGTTTGTATATCTTGTCTAGTTTAAATCTTCTCCGGGCGGAGCCACAAATAGGAATACCTAAATCAATAAACTATCACCCCTTATGATGGATCACGTGACCAATTAAATGACAGCACGAGAATTATTAAGACATGATGTCCCACCATAGACTTATGCTCTAAGGTCCCCGATACAAGTACCCTCATAATGCAATTCAACGACTCTTTCTCAAGTTCCTGTCACCTAAAGACATCATCACGTCACTACACTACGGTGTTCTCCTATGAGCCCATGTAGGTGAAGTGTTGTACAGTCGTCGTTCGTACAACACCATCATAGAATCACATAAAAGATAAATACTAGACCAAATGACAACTCATCTCATGTAACAAATCATTGCCAATTCATCATATGCCCTCAGGAACATGCGGGAACTACTCACAACGTGCAAACATGATCATGTATGGTGACATATGTGGTACAACACAATCTGAAACAATGGATCCATCACCAAATAATGACAAGTACTCAATCCCAAACATGCAACGGAGTACAATAACACGTATCTAGGGTGTAGCAATGATCAAACTATGAGGGGAACGGAGTGGATAACGGTGATGGTGATGGTGGAGATGCAGGTGCTGGTGAGGATGGTGATGGAGATGCCTCCTCCCACGCCAAGGAGGAGATGCGGATGAAGATGGGGATGATTTCCCCCTTCTCCGGAGCTCCGAAGCAGCAGGATCTGTCTCCCCCGCGGAGAGTTTTGAGAGTTTCGCCGCCCTGGCGGCTCCATCTCGTCTCGGGAAAATTAGGGTGTTCGTTTTCGGGGAAGACGGAGTCGTCAGCAAAAAGACCTCGGGGAGGAGGTGTTGTGGGCCCATTTGGGGGCCCCACACGCGGCCAGGAAATCTGGCCGCGTGGGCTACCCCCTTTTGGGCCTCCTGGCCCTCCTCCTTTGTGTCTTGTGCCCACGGCCTTTCTCCTGAAGAAAAACTGACAGGGTTTCTTTCCTTTCGCAATTTGGATACCTGTAGCTCCCGAAACATCAAAAACATCAAAACAGGTGTTTTCTGACACCCAGAAATTAAGCAAAAATAGGGACTATGTAGGAAAGTCCCATAAAATCATCTAAAACATGCAAAAGAATGACATAGCATTGATAAGACATCCCAATAATTCCTATATGGAGGGTATAAATGATGATATAAAATGCACGTATCAACTCCCCCAAGCTTAAACCTTTGCTCGTCCTCGAGTAAATAAGGACATAGATCATTAAATGCATCAATGGACTTATGGTTGATAAATAAATACGGGCATTGTATCATCATCATGTTCAGTTATAATGCAAGATGAATGAATAGAACTCAGACACATAAGGATAACATATTCAAAGCTCTAGCAAACACCCCATACTTTTGAAAGAAAATAACCATTGTATGTTGGACAATCGAATTATACTCTTTAATTTGGAATAAGATAAATGAGTAGAGGTAAAACATGATCAAGTCTCATTTAGTTTCCAAACTATTCACCTTAAATTACAAATTGTAATGTGGCATCCATTGGGTTAAGACTCTCATTGCCCCTTTATCATTAGCATCTTAATTTATGAATGTTGAAGTAATGTGATTGACAAGGTGTTGGTTGAATGTCTCATGCCCCATGAGTGTGAAAACCTAGTCCGTGATTACTCAACTTAAGATTCCTAATAAGCTTTACACAATCATAATAAGTATTAATGACATCATAGAGAATTGCAAAGAGGTACCTCTTGCCCCATGACATAGAAACCAGCCCATGTCACAATAACAAGATGAACAAACGGAGTAGACTCATCATCGTTTTTTATTTCATTCACTATATGCATAGCTTCTTATTTTATTGTAGGATGTGTTTGTAGAGTCCACTCTAGCTGTAAGTTAATTTCCACCATGATCAAGCATGGCTTGGGTTAGCGGCCCAATGCAATTTCTCTAGTCATATATACTTACTCATCAAAACTTACTATTCCTCTATTTCATTTCGGCATGGCAGGAGTCCAAAAACAAAAGCACATGACATCAACTAAATATAAAATTTCTTTGTGCAATGTTGAAAGCTTTTCACGTGATGCACGTGTTAGCCAACTCCCAACCAAAATCCTTGTCAAGCACAAAACTTTTAGCTCCCATTAATGGGTCATGTTTGTTAAGTGCAATAGAAATAAATTTGTGCATTCAAAAGTTCGGGAGAGTCTTATCCCAAATTCAACCCATGACAATTAATAATATAAGCATCTTAATTTAGAGCATAAATGAAACTATAACATGGTGAACATGCTCGGAATAGCCGTTAAGCTAATAGATAGATAGTGTATTTATGTCATATTGAGATAATTCTACAATTTATCCAACACACTCAAGTTAATTAATTTCAAGGCAAGATGTGATTGAAACCTCTAAATATGCCATGCTCATTTGCATGAGAGTTACCCATAAATCCCCAAAACAAGGGAATCATGGATGACACCATACTTTATTATTAATTTATAAATCATCAGACGGGGATGCATGATAATGCCCAATGAGCTCACTCAAGCCTAAACGAAAACGATACTAGATAATAAAAGCAAGACACACCAAAACTAGATAGACATGATAAAGCTGATAAAAGACGGGGGATAGGTGAAACTCCCCCAAGCTTAGATGGTTGTGGTAATTTCTTCATTCTCCCTTCTTCTCGTACTACTCTATCTTCTTCTCCAGCTCCAGATTCATGAAGTGGTGGGCATCAAGGCTGCGTTCAACAATAGAGTTATACCTGAAAACTGTTTGTTCCAGAGCCTCCAGCCTCTCCTCCAGCATGCCTTCGATCTTGGGAGCCTTCACCTCCTCCATGAGCAACACACCATCCTTCAAGGTCAGGGTTTTCATGGGGATCATCACGGAGCTGAGGTAATGGTTCACAATGCCTCCCTTGGGTGGATCTTCCCCCCCTAGGTTGGATCCGGAGCTTGACATGGCTAAACATTGGCAGACAGAAACATCAGAAACAAAGATCGCGCGAGAACTCTTGGTGCGGGATTAGATCAACAAAAGGGGGTATATATTGACGGGTTTTAGGGTAACACGAAGTGTCGGAGTCGAAAACGAGACGGAACGGGACTCCGAGGTGGAAAAGGGGTACCTCCATGCGGCCAATGAATCTGGCCGCGTGTGGGGTCCTCTTTTCCCCCTATAGGTCCAATTCCTTCCAATTTTCTTGTCCCACACGTTAATTTCCATAAAAAATGAGTTCCGCAAGTTTTCACGCAATTCCGAGAAACTTCCAAACACAATAATTGTAAATTATTGAATTTGGGTTTCTGAAACTGCAGGATCCCTTACAGTTACCTCCTCCGGTGTCATTAACTTTATCTCCTCGATGGTTCCTATGAAGCTCTTTCCTGCAATATAATGTTTTAGGCGTTGTCCATTGACCACATGAGGTTTACCTTTCATATCACCGTGAAGACGGATGGCCCTCGAACGGTATACCTCCTGTACTACCAATGGACCCTGCCATTTTGAAGCTAATTTCCATGCAGAAAACTTAAAACGAGAGTTGTACAATAGGACTTGATCACCTACTTTAAATTCCTTTCTTTTAGTTTTCTTGTCATGCCAAATTTTAACTTTCTCTTTAAACAATTTTGCAGTTTCATATGCTTCATTCCTCCATTCATGTAATAGATTTAGGTCAAGCAATCTCTTCTCCCCCGCTGTTTTTAAATCAAAATTTAATTTCTTAATAGCCCATCTAGCTTTATGTTCTAATTCAACGGGTAAATGACATGCTTTTCCATAAACCATTTTATAAGGATACATACCCATAGGATTTTTATAAGCAGTTCTATAATCCCACAATGCATCATTAATTTTAAGTGGCCAATCAGATCTAGCTCTGTTTGCTGTTTTCTCTAAAATAAGTTTAATTTCACTATTACTTAATTCAACTTGTCCACTAGTTTGAGGATGATAGGGTGATGCAATTCTATGATTAACATTATATTTTGCCAATGTTTTTCTAAGAACACCATGCATAAAATGAGATCCACCATCAGTAATTAAAAATCTAGGAACACCAAATCTAGGGAAAATAATTTCTTTAAGCATTTTCATGGCTGTGGCATGGTATACACTCTTAGTAGGAATTGCTTCTACCCATTTTGTAACATAATCAACAGCAACCAAAATGTGAGTATGTTTTGTATTAGATGCAGGAAATGGTCCCATAAAGTCAAAACCCCACACATCAAATGGTTCAAGTGGTAATGTATAGTTCATAGGCATTTCATTCCTTCTACCAATGTTTCCTACTCTTTGACATTTATCACAAGTTTTAACATATTCAGCACAATCCTTGAATAGAGTAGGCCAATAAAAACCACATTGTAATACCTTTGTTGCAGTACGATCTCCTGCATGATGTCCTCCATAGGGACTGTCATGACAATCTCTTATAATACCCTCATGTTCATGCTCAGGTACACAACGTCTAATAATGCCATCAACACTTTTATTATACAAGAGTGGATCATCCCAAAAATAATGTCTAAGGTCATAAAAGAATTTCTTTCTTTGCTGGTAAGTAAATTGTGGTGGCATAACTTTCCCAACAATAAAATTTGCATAATTAGAAAACCAAGGAGATGCAACTTTAGCACTAGAAACACTAACAAGGGCAAGTTGTTCATTAGCAAAACTATCATTAATAGGAATAGGATCATCAGGTATATTTTCCATTCTAGAAAGATGATCAGCTACGGGATTATCTTCTCCTTTCCTATCTACTATGTGTAAATCAAATTCTTGCAACAAAAGTACCCATCTTATTAGCCTAGGCTTAGCATCTTTCTTATTCATCAAATATTTAATAGTAGAATGATCAGAGTGCACAGTGACTTTTGAATCAAATATGTAAGATCTAAATTTAACACATGCAAATATTACCGCTAAAAATTCTTTTTCAGTTGTAGAATAATTTCTTTGAGCACCATCTAGTGTTTTACTAGCATAGTAAATAAAATTCAATTTCTTATCAACCCTTTGGCCTAAAACAGCTCCAACTGCATAATCGCTAGCATCACACATAATTTCAAAGGGCAAGTTCCAATCATGAGGTTGAATAATAGGTGCAGTTATTAAGGCTTTCTTTAAAACATTAAAGGATTCTATGCAATCATCATTAAAAGAAAACGGAACATCCTTTTGCAGAAGATTGGTTAGAGGCTTTGATATTTTAGAGAAATCTTTAATGAACCTACGATAAAAACCTGCATGACCGAGAAAACTTCTTATACCTTTGATGTCTCTTGGATATGGTAATTTCTCAATAGCTTCAATTTTTGCTGGGACAACTTCTATTCCTCTTCCAGAAATACGATGCCCAAGAACAATTCCCTATGTTACCATAAAGTGACACTTCTCCCAATTAAGAACAAGGTGTTGGTCTTCAGAACGCTGCAAAACTTTGTTAAGGTTGAACTAGCAATTATCGAAAGAAGTACCATACATCGAAAAATCATCCATAAAGACTTCCACTATCTTTTCAATATAATCAGCAAATATAGCATTCATGCATCTCTGGAAAGTAGCAGGCACATTACATAAACCAAAAGGCATTCTCCTATAAGCAAATGTACCATATGGGCAAGTAAAAGTGGTCTTTTCCTGATCATCACTATGAACTGGAATTTGAGAGAAGCCTGAATACCCATCTAAATAACAAAAGTGAGAATGTTTAGATAATCTCTCTAGCATTTGATCAATAAAGGGCAATGGATAATGGTCCTTACGAGTTTCTTTATTTAATTTTCTATAATCAATGCACATTCTATAACCAACAACAGTACGTTGAGCAATAAGTTCATCATCTTTATTAGGAACCACAGTAATTCCACCTTTCTTAGGAACACAATGAACATGACTAACCCATTTACTATCAGCTATAGGATAAATAATACCAGCCTCTATGAGTAGAATTACCTCCTTTCTTACCACTTCCTTCATTTTTGTATGTAGACGGTGTTGGAAATCAACAACAGGTTTAGCATCTTCTTCCAAATTATTTTTATGCATACATAGAGCTTGACTTATGCCCTTAAGATCATCAAAAGAATAACCAATAGCCTTACGGTGGGCTTTAAGCACATCAAGTAATTTCTCTTCTTCCTCAGCTGAAAGGTTAGCACTAATAATAACATGATATATATTTTTTTTTATCCAAGTATGCATATTTCAGATTTTCAGGCAAAGGCTTTAATTCAAAACTAGGATCTCCTTTAGCAGGTGGGAGTACTCCTAGATTATCAGGTGGGATATGCAATTGTAATTGTGGAGGTTGCTTCCATAATATTTGTTCTAAAGCTTCTTTTTCTGCATCATTAAATGGTTCTTCCTGATTAAGCATATAACGTTCCACCACGTCTGATGAAGCTACAGCTATATGAGCAAGAGTTTCAATTATATCTTTAGATTTTGGTTCTTTCTTAGCAGGTTTATCAGCAAATTTAGAAAAATTAAATTCAAGTTTCTCTCCAGCACATTCAATAAACACCCTTTCTCTAGACAAATCAATTTCAGCACCAACAGTATGTAAGAAAGGTCTACCAAATATAATAGGACAGAAAGAATCTTGTGGACAACCAAGCACAATAAAATCAGTTGGATATTTTATTTTCCCTACCAATACTTCAACATGTCTAACAATTCCAAAGGGACTAATATAATCTTTATTAGCAAGCTGAATGGTCATACCTGTTTCTTCCATGGTGATAGGATCAATATCAGGCTTAATTTCTTAATAGAGAGAATATGGAATGACACTAATTCTTTCTCCAATATCACATAAACCATGATAACAAGAAGTCCCAATAGAGCATGATATAATTGTCTTACCAACTTTGGATGAATTCCCTTTAATAACTTTGGTAGCATCTTCACATAAATAAACATCAACAGGATCTTCTTCATTTAATTGCTTAATAATAGAGACTTGGTTCTTGACTTCCACCTGTTCTTTAGGTTCAGAACATCTCTTTCTACTTTTGTCAGCAACAGCAATAAGCAAATTCTCTTTAACTTTTTCAGGATAGGGAGGTGGTTCAATATATTCTTCTATTACTACAGATGACACTGGTGTTTCTTTAATAAATTTAGGGACAACAATAGAAGATTTAACAGGTTCAACATAATAATCAAAGCCACTTTTAGGAATTCGAATGTGCTCAGCAAATTTCTTAGCTATTTCAATTGCAACATATGGATCAAGACCAAAATCTTTAATAACATTCTTGAACAAAATAGAACCAGAGAAACTTTCTACGCATGAATATCCACAATCAAAATAAGATTCATTACCTTTGTCTAGGTCCCAATATTCAGAGTTCTTCGAAATAATTTCCAATAAATTCCAAGCTTCTTCTGAAGTATTATTTGTAAAGCTTCCACCAGATGAACCATCCAAATATTGCTTTAGCCTATCAGGTAGTCTCACATAAAAGTTTATCAACATAAGTTTATTTGTGAGATCATGACAAAGATTCTTACGAAGGAGGTCCTTAAGACTCCCCCAAGCTTGAGTAATACTCTCTCCAAGGTGTGGCCAAAAATTAAATATAAAGCAACGGTTCTCATAAGCCTCTTTAGGAGTAAACTATTTAAGATAGAAAACCTTCATAAAAGTATCCCAATTTTGTGTAATTTCTTCATCCAGGGGCATATACCATTTTCGAGCATCACCAGTTAAGGACTGGTACAATAACTTGCATTTTACCTCCTCCTCAGAAATAGCTTTGAGCCTAATTAGCCCACATATATCCTCAATAGCCCGTATGTGATCACTTGCAGCCTTTGTTCCATCCCCTGCAAAATACTCATTCCTAACAGCTTTAACAAATTCAAGGGGAATAATATAACCATCATCATGAGGTGCCTTTTCAACAACTTTAGGTTTAATAGCATAACCACTCTCATATAAAGCAAGTTTCAGCGAAGCATCTCTCATAAAAGCCATAATAATAACAGGATGCAAAAGCAAGTAAAATTCAGCTTTCAATTTCCTTACCAAACTTCTTACCAATAGCGCTACGCTCCCCGGCAACGGCGCCAGAAAAGTGTCTTGATGGCTCCCAAGTGCAGGAGATCAATTGTAGTACTTTTCGAATTAGAAAGGTAGTCGAACTCACGAGGAGCAGAAGGAACTGGTAAGTAGAATAGCAAAGGAATAATAAAAGCAACAAGTGTTTTTTTGTTTTAATTGTGTAGTGCAAGTAAAGTTAAATGCGGAAAGTAAATTGCAGCAAGTAGTAGGTCTCAATGAGAGACAAAGGCCAATCCTCTAATGCGCAAGAGGACAAGCTCAAGTGTGTGTTTGTGTCTTATATGTGGAAAACGTTCCCGAGTGCTGCACGGATTTAGCTGGCATAGTGATTCATTGCATAAAATGTTTGTATATCTTGTCTAGTTTTAATCTTCTTCGGACGGAGCCACAAATAGGAATAGCTAAATAAATAAACTATCACCCCTTATGATGGATCATGTGGCCAATTAAATGACAACACGAGAATTATTAAGACATGATGTCCCACCATAGCCTTATGCTCTAAGGTCCCCGATACAAGTACCCTCATAATGCAATTCAACGACTCTGTCTCAAGTTCCTGTCACCTAAATACATCATCACATCACAGCACTACGGTTTTCTCCTATGATCCCATGTAGGTGAAGTGTTGTACAGTCGATGTTCGTACAACACCATCATAGAATCACATAAAAGATAAATACTAGACCAAATAACAACTCATCTCATGTAACAAATCATTGCCAATTCATCCTATGCCCTCAGGAACATGCGGTAACTACTCACAACGTGCAAACATGATCATGTATGGTGACATATGTGGTACAACACAATATGAAACAATTGATCCACCACCAAATAATGAAAAGTACTCAATCCCAAACATGCAACGGAGTACAATAACACGTATCTAGGGTGTAGCAATGATCAAACTATGAGGGGAACGGAGTGGATCACGGTGATGGTGATGGTGGAGATGCAGGTGGTGGTGAGGATGGTGATGGAGATGCCTCCTCCCACACCAAGGAGAAGATGGGGATGATTTCCCCCTTCTCCGGAGCTCCGGAGCAGCAGGATCTGTCTCCCCCGCGGAGAGTTTCGCCGCCCTGGCGGCTCCGTCTCGTCTCGGGAAAATTAGGGTGTTCGTTTTCGGGGAAGACGGAGTCATCAGCAAAAAGACCTCGGGGAGGAGGTGCTGTGGGCCCATTTGGGGCCCCATACGCGGCCAGGGAATCTAACCGCGTGGGCTACCCCCTTTTGGGCCTCCTAGCCCTCCTCCTTTGTGTCTTGTGCCCACGACCTTTCTCCCGAAGAAAAAACTGACAGGGTTTCTTTCCTTTCGCAATTGGGATACATGTAGCTCCTGAAACATCAAAAACATGAAAACATGTGTTTTCTGACACACAGAAATTAAATACCAAAAATAGGGACTTTGTAGGAAAGTCCCATAAAATCATCTAAAACATGCAAAAGAATGACATAACATTGATAAAACATCCCAATAATTCCTATATGGAGGGTATAAATGATGATAGAAAATGCGCGTATCACCAAGTCATTTCTCTGGCGCATTAGGCGAGCAGAAAAATTCCTTCTAAAAGTGAGCTTTAGGTTCACCCCATCCCAGGAATATGAGAGGGTTATCCCTTGCTCATTACAAACGGTGTAAATATCCTAGAAAACTATTGCCTGCGGGGAGCTACCAAACTAGGTGTCCTCCCACAGCCTGATTTTCTTGCCATCACCAACTTCCAACCTATTACCGAATTTGATCACTTTTGCTACTTATAGGAAACCTTTTGCGATGGTCGAGCAAGTGGCAGGAGTTGTGCCGATGTAGGTCAAGTTTGCACCGATACTAGTGAATTAGCACAACATTGGCACCAAGAACACGTGAGGGCCACATGAGGAGCATTCAGGTTAATGGCACAACATGCCGGCGGTGCAGTGGCGTAGGTAGCGGAAGGAGCTGCCCAGTGGCGACGAAGTTTTCAACAACAATGAACTCACAAACACACGGTGAAGTGCTTCGGCAATTCAATAAATGCTTACAAATGTATTGTATAAGATTTTTGCGTATGTACCCGCCGGAAAAAAAGCTAGAAAACTAGAGTTGTGGGACACAGAGAGTTTGCTCTACTCGTCAATGGTAATTTTAAAAACTCGATTGAGTGTAACGAATCATGAAAAATAAATTCAAAAAATTTGCAAACTTTGCTCCAAAATTTAGAAGTTACAGTTGACGAAACTCGAAACCGAGCGGGGGAATGGAAACCCCTCCTAGATCCACACGTATTTCATGTATAAAATATTTTAAAGCGAATTATTATTTTTTATATTGGAGATGGTTAAATTGAACATTTTAAGTGAGATCGGAGGAACCAACTCGCAGCTTCGTAGGTCGCCAAGGCCTGCCCTGGTTGAATCCAACCGTCTCAACGAGTCCGGGCAACAGTGCTTTAAGGTTCATGCATACATGCGCATATGTACATATACGTGCACTAGTGGAAAACACGCTATCAATACCGGTTCCAGAGGACATCTAGTACCGGTTGGACAACCGATACTAATTAGTCGGCACTAAAGGTAGTCCAACCTTTAGTACCGGTTCCTTACGAATTGGTACTGAAGGTGCCTCCACGTGATCTCAGGGGAGCCTGTGGGGCTGTAGACATTTGTTACTGGTTCATAACACGAAGTGGTACCAAAAGGTTGGGAGGGGTTTAGGGTTTAGGAGGGGCTTAGTGTTTAGGAGGGGCAGTATCGGATCTTTTCATCGTACGAGGATTGCGTCGATGCGCAAGAAACGAGGTTGGGTATATATAAAGTATCTACATGCATCAATGTGAGGCCTACATCAACTTGGTGCATACATATAACACATGAAATTAATTACATGACATCGCAAATTAATTAGTGCTTCATAGTGGTACTCTCCTACGCATACTATATATTACATGTAGCTGGCTCACTATTATATTGAGGCATACACTATGATGCATGGTGGTACTCTCCGATAGGAGCTATAACGTCCTGGAGGAAAAATCCCGCCAATTCCTCACAAAGTGCTTGGAAGCGGCGCTCGGGGGGAGCTTTTCCCGCTTTCTTGCCAAATGTAAAAGAATGAGCGAGATACAAATGAATACATACGTAAAATATAAAATCATAATAAAACAATTATGACTGAAACAGCAGAACTGATGGTAACAAAATAAATTTGTAAATATAGTTTTCATACCTCCTTATTTCTATTATTATTTATTGTCTCGTTGAAAATCATGTGAATGTTCTCAGAAACAAAGTAACCCCATAGATTAGTCCCCGTTGGTTGTTGCGCGTATTTATGTGCAATAATATAATTCAATCAAAGAATAATCAAGTATGATAACGGTGTGTGGACCTAGGTAGTTGTACTTACTTTTGCCCGCCATGTCAGCTTCGGTGGCAGTTGACACTTGTTTTTTGCTCACAAAAGGAAGTCAACAAGATGATCCCAAATGCAAAAATAATGTGAATGAAAGCTGTACGTCTCGTCGAAATAAACAACTTTGATTTTTGGATCATCTCAATCCGAGGTCATATGCAACTTGTAGAGCCAAAATACTACAAATCATCTCATTATGCGAGCAAATCGGCCAAACCATAGAAATACTCCGCACTTTGGCGGGAGCATTGGTAAAACAAGTTAAAAATCTTCAGATTGCGTCGAACTTCTTCCACATGATTTTGAAGCATAAAGGAGAGGTCAAATGGAAAAACTCATTGAATTAAAGTTCTTCGTTTTATCGAGATGAACAATTTTGTCTTCTATGAGATTTTAATCAGAGGTTGCTTACAACCTCGAATCTGCAAAATACGGATGGGCCAGAACTGCCAGATTCGTATTCGATTCGAACTCTTTTCAGTGCAGACAAGATTAAACCATCAAGTATGATTCGGATGATAAAACACATTCAATAAAAGTTCTTCGTCTTTTCCGGGCGAACGAGTTTGTATTCTACGTGATTCCGATTTGAGGACGTATACTGCCTCTAAAGCAACCCGCAAGATGCAGACAGTTTTCAGACCGAACAGTTTTAGAAGGTTCGAGTCAAACATCCGAATTTGATGCAAATTAGGTCTTTTGGACGTGAATCCAAGCCTTTTCCTTGCACGGGAAGTCTAGCCGCCTCTTATATACATGAGGGGTGATGGCCGATTGAACCAACACCAATCGAACAAACACAAACCCTAATTTATCGTGTTCATCTATCTCTCTCCCTTGTACCTTGCTTATCGTTCTTCATTGTTCTTCAGATTTGGAGGCTACGATCCACGAGGCTCCAGGGGCGTTAAGGACGACTTGGAGCAGCCAATCGTCGCCGGGTCCTCCGACCGAGTCCCTCCCGAGGAACCGGGACGTCTGGCCTCAAAAGCGCCCGCCGGACTGTCTTGCGTATCGCGATTCCGGCAGGCCTCCTGCGGTGCGAGTTGCGGAGCATCTGCCTCGGCGCCGCGGGTACACGAGGACATGTTCGTGTGGCGCGTTCGAGCGTCAACACACTATTTGGCGACTCCGCTCGGGACGAAGCATTGAACGGTCTCCAGCTCGTTCTTTCTATAAAGAGAGCGTCATCAAGAGCTGCAATCTACAACGGTATCATGAATCCTCAATCTCCATATGTAGATACAAATTTCTACCATGTTAATGTTGCTAGATCTTTTGATATGAGTAAGGCATCGGCTAAGCCCTAGTTCTTACTATGTGCAAAAGCCGATGCAAAGTAATCTCCATGCTTCGACTAATTTTAGCAACTTGCAACGTGTATACTCTGATTCTCATGCATCGGCAACCCCAAAAGTACATATGCCGATGAACAACATGGTGAGTTTGGTTAATCAATACGAAACACCCAAGTTTAGAAGTTTTGATAGCATGCAAGCGAGTGTTTCACCTTTTTGTGCATCGGCAAGTGACATGCAATATGTTAGTTCATCTTTAAATATGCCGATGGATAGGGGAATTGGACATGCAACTACTAGCTATTTGGCCAGTAACCCCCAACCCTCATATGCTACACCTTATGTTACTAATATTTCATCTTCATGTGAAACTAGTGAGCTTCAGAATTCGGCTTCGGACTCTCATAGTGGCCATGGCCGAAGAAGTGAAAATTTAACAGGAACACATGCATCTTCATCTACTTCTGTCGCATATAGACTGGATAGTTTCAAGGAAAAACTTGCAGCTGAATTCAAGAATATCAATGCGATTCATTTGAGAGCAGCAGAGAATCCCCATGATCCCGCTGCAATACAAGCTTTAGAGGCGCGTAAAAAGAGGCCTTAAGAAGAGCATCAACAATTTGAGCGCAGATGTTTTCCTTCACGGCCACGAAGTTTCGGCAACGCATTGCCGAAAGAAACTAAAAGTTTCGGGGGGCAATCTCACCATGTAGAGCGTAGCACTGACCAATTCACTAAGTCAACTTTGGAGGTATTATCAGATGAACAACGCTAATGCTATGCAATACTCAAGAGGAAGCGTGATGAGGAGTTCAAGAAGCTTGAGAAGAAACTCACATATGAGCCCGAAGCATATAGGAAAAAGCTTGTAGAAGAAGATATGTGGATGTTTCTTGCAAATCTTGAGAAGGGCCGTCAAGAAAGTATTACTTTGGTTGGAGAACTCAAGTTACATACTCCGTGCAACAATAAAGGTAAATCCTCTAATAAATCTAGACAAGATGAAGAAATTCTGTGAATTGATAGAATCCATAAAGGAAGTGTGAATGATTCGGAAAGTTTGGTTGCTTCGGTTATTGAAAAAGCCGAATCAACCATTTTATGTGCCGAATCTATTGAATCAAAAGAAGCAAACTTCATTGATGAAGAGCATGGAAAGCTTAGAAAAACAACCATGCTTGATTTTTATGGAAGTAAGGGATCTTGCATGTTTCCCTATAAGTTATGTGCCAAAGAGATTAATGAACTTCAAGTGCAAGAAAGTATAGCCGAACCAAGTTCGGTTGACATTGAGCATCAAAGTAATGAGGTACGAGACCCAGAAAATGAAGAAGAAAAGGCGATGGAAAATGATCTAGAGACGGGGCAAGATATTTCCCAGGTCATTCAACCACCATGTTCTCCCAACGTCTTCAAAGAGGTATATCCAACAAATAATTTACTTACTTTACAATTTGGTCAACACTATATTGTTGATGCATCGATTAGCAATATTTTCATAAGAAACATTGAAAGACCAGTCGAGAAAAGTAATTTATTTGTTAGTGATAAAATTGCTACAAAAACTATAGGTCAACATATTACAAAATTTAGAGAGACCAATAGTAAACAATTATTACAGCAAGAGCTTTCCCCTTTGTTTCATTTAAATTTTTTATTTACATGGGTGGCTTTGTTTATCACATACTTGGCTAACATTTGGTCTCACGTGAGACATGTTTGTTCTAATTATTTTGGTTTAAGAAATATAAAGCCAAGCGTAGAATCTCTTGAGAAAGCCGATTCGGCTACAACAAAGCACGCTGAACCGTAGTAATGCAACTCGACCCCTTTGTTTCTTTCCTTCATATTTTCATCATGTGAGAATCACATTAGGTATAGGCAAAAGGCCATATCTATCTGTAGCGTCGTGTTTCGATACCCATCGAGATCCCAACAAGGACCTAAGGATGTAAAAAGGGGCAATTGGTTCCCTGTGCTGGCCCACCACTAGTAGAAACAGGGCCAAAGGATTCTACATTTATTACCAGTTCAATTACGAACCAGTACTAAAGGTAGAATTAGTACCGGTTCGAGAGCACAGGGCGCCAGAAAACTTCAGCACCGGTTCGTTCTAGGTTTTTAGTACCGGTTCATGACACGAACCGGTACTAAAGGTTTTCGCGCCAAATTTGCTGCGGATGTGGGGCCGGCGCTGCATCTTTAGTACCGGTTTGTATCACGAACCGGTTTTAGAGGGCTTTCAACCTATTTCTCCGATTTTTCATTCCACCACTTTCCAAAAAAAATTCAACACGAGCACACCCGGGAGCACAGCTAGCTCTCCAATTTTTTATTCCAACACATTTCCAAAAAAAATTCTCTCCTCTCACACTCCAACAAATCTTGATTTTTCTCCGGCATTTTGTTAAGATTGTCAGCAACGATCTATAGAAGGGTTAGCAACATTATCATTTATTCCGACATTCCTAATTTAGCTCATTTCCTATAGTTTAACTCGTTTCAAATTTTTAGTGTTATCAAGGTGTTTGATGAAATGTCTAAGTTAGGGATTTCATTCGTTTTATATGCAATTTGAGCTTAAATTAAAATATGTTTTGTTGGTTTTAGTATCTTCCCCGTCCTCATCGCCATCGATCGCCAGCGTCGTCCCTAGCCGGCATCACCTCGATGAGCTTACTTGTTTTTATGTTTTATAAAAAACTTAGTTTTATATGATATGTGCATATATATTACTTTATAATTTTCTTAATTGTATGATTGTTTTTGTATGTATAGTGCCATGGTTTTGATATCCGTCCCCGTCGGCCCTCGTCTATTCTATGATTCGTATGTGGTATACTTTTATAACTATTTGTTTCATTTTGTTTTTATGACAATTATGCCGACCAACTTGACATAGATATTTTATCTAGGAGGTAGTTGAACCAGAAATTCCAACCGACCCTCTGGTCGAGAGGCTAAATTTATTTGACAATAAAATAATGATTTGAAAGAAAAATTGAAAAGAAGTGAAGATCTTCGTCTGCAATGCCTAGAAAAGAAGATGAAATTAGAATTGAAGCTTGCCGACATCGTCAATGATCAACAGATCAAGATGGATGCAATGCGCTTGAAGATTAAAAAGATTAGAAAATATGCCATTAATCAAGAGTATTGGTATCATTATGTTGTAGGTTCAGTAGTTACCTTAGTTGCGATTTTCATCGCATTTTTTGTTGGTTTTAATTTTTTAAGATAGTTGTATGTTAGTTTGAGTGTATGTTTTATGAGAACTATGGATTACATTTGGTCAGTACTGTACCTTACTTTTAATCTGATGGACATGTATATTAATTAATTTGGTCACTCATCTATGATGTAGTGTAATCAATGGTTCTAAATATACTTATATAATACATATGAACCGACAATGGTTGTACGGTGAAGGATGTTCTCCCGAGTTTCTTAATGGCATGCATAATTTTCTCCACGTGGTTGAGGCGAGCAAGCGGTCAGATCGTTTCATGTGTTGTCCATGTAGTGCATGTAAGAATATGAAGGATTACTCTAACTCAAGAACTATTCACTTCCACCTTTTTGAGAACGGTTTCATGCCCGGCTATAATTGTTGGACCAAGCATGGAGAAAGAGGGGTTATAATAGAAGACAACAAAGAAGAACATGATAATGAAAACTATGATATGTACACTAAACACGGTGAAAGGACAATGGGAGGAGACGAAGATGAAGGAGAACTCATTTTTATGAGCCTGATGACGATTTAGGTCGAGCCATTCGTGATGCGAAGATTACTTGCGGAAGTTAAAACGAGAAGTTAAAGTTGGAGAGAATGTTAGAGGATCACAACAAAATTGTTGTACCCGAATTGCGAAGATGGCCACAAAAAGTTGTATACCACACTAGAATTGCTGCAATGGAAGGCAAAGAATGGTACTTCTGACAAGGGTTTTCAAAAGTTGCTGAAAACATTAAAGAAGATGCTTCCAAGGGAGAATGTATTGCCCTCTATTACTTACGAAGCAAAGAAGGTTGTCTGCCCTCTAGGATGAGAGGTGCAGAAGATACATGCATGCATCAATGACTACATCTTCTATCGCGGCGAGAGGTACGATAATTTGAATGCATGCCCGGTATGCGGTGCATTGAGGTATAAGATCACGCGAGATGACCCTGGTGATGTTGAGGGGGAGCCGCGACCCAGGAAGAGGGTTCATGTCAAGGTTATGTCGTATGATCCTATAATACGACGCTTGAAACGTTTGTTTCAAAACAAAGAGCATGCCAAGTTATTGTGATGGCACAAATAAGACCGTAAGAAACACATGATGCTGAGACATCCCGTTGACGGGTCGCAGGGGAGAAAATCGACTGAGAGTTCAAGACATTTGCAGATGACGCGAGGAACTTAAGATTTGGTCTAAGTACATATGGCTTTAATCCTTTCCGGGAGCAGAGCTCCAGTCATAGCACTTGGCTGGTGACTCTATGTATCTACAACCTTCCTCCTTGGTTGTGCATGAAACAGAAGTTCATTATCATGCCAGTGCTCATCCAAGGACCGAGGCAACCCGACAATGATGTTGATGTGTAGCTGAGGCCATTGGTTGAAGAACTTATACAGTTGTGGCGTGAAGAAGATGTACCTGTGTGGGATGAGAACGAACAAAAAAAATATAACCTACAAGGGTTGTTCTTCATAACCATCAATGATTGGCCTGCTTTCAGCATCATTTCAGGACAATCAAACAAGTGATACAATGCATGCACACTCTGTTTAGGTGATACTGAGAGTTTACATTTGGGACACAAGAATGTGTACCTGGGGCATCGTCGATTTCTTTCACAATAGCATTCCGTAAGAAAGAGAGGAGGCAAGTATTTCGGAGGTGAGGTAGATAACCGGACAAAACCTACCCACCCTACTTGGGATATTATATATGATATGGTAAAGGATTTAAAAGTGATCTTTGGAAAGGGTCCTGGCTGACAATATGTTCTGAATGGTAGTGCCGGACATGTACCCATGTGGAAGAAGATGTATATATTCTGGGAGCTACCCTATTGGCAAATCCTAGAGGTTCACTCTTCAATCGACGTGATGCATGTGACGAAAAATCATTGCGTGAACCTGCTAAACTTTCTAGGCATGTATGGGAAGACAAAAGATACACCAGATGCACGACAGGACCAGCAACGTATGCACGAACGAGACAGCCTGAATCCAAAGAAGTAGCCGAATAGAGGACATGGTCGAATAGTAGTCACCACAAAGGACTCCTGCCTGGCGGCTGACCGTGGATCCGATCTACAGCCCCTCCCAAGTCGCCTCCCTCCCAGGCGTCTCCAAAGTTCCTACCCCTTCAAACCCTAGAGAGCTCCTGATCGCCAGCCCCTCCAGTCGTTGTTGCTCCCGTCGCCGACGGTGGTGGTGGCGCCTAATCCGTCCAGGACGGTGGGCAGAAGAGGTCCTCGCTGGAGGCGTCCTACGGGTGGTGGTGTGGTGATGGCTGGCAGCACAGGGCGGCACGGCTTGTCCAGCCAGTGGCTGAGGTCCTCCGGGGTCATGACGACGAGGAAAAGGTGGCGCGCCGCCGCCGATGTCTTTCAGCAGATCACGGTGATCTGGGATCTCTGGACCTCGATTTGGGCTTGGACCATGATCTGGGGCATGGGAGCCTAGACACTCGCGCTACAGGAATCTGGTTATGGCTTTAGCCACACCCGTGACTTGAGGGGAGCCGGTCTGCTCTACATCATTGCGGTTCCCGCTGGAGGTTGACTGGCGGCGTGCGGGCTTGTTTGTCTGGCGTATAATGGTGGTGTCCGTGGTCCTTGGTTTCTTCATGCGTCATGATCGTTTGTCCTCTTCGATCTTGCCGGAGTGTCGGGTTCCGGAAGGCCTCGCCGGTGTTCTCGCATGGACGTTATGCCTAGAGATTACTGGATTGGGTGAGATTCGGTCGCAACACACGGAGTGGCGCGAAGCTCTGCTTCTGTTGCAATCATGGGAAAATCCATGGTGAAGTGAGAGGCGGAGAAGGGCATGCATTCTGAGATTGAAGGAGTATCAATGGTGATTGAAGTCTTTGCGTCGACGTGGAACTGGCTTAAATTTTCAGGAATCATAGCAGTGGTATGTAAGCGGGGAAGACAACACATGTGAAGTTCAAAGGCCTATCTTTCAGGGTGAATTAACGATGTGGCCTTAATTGGTTGTGCCTTGCAATGACCTTGCTGACGGCATTATGTTGAGACTGTGGACTATCTCCAGGGTGAAAACTCAAGATCTTT
The DNA here is from genome assembly GCA_028641055.1 of Alopecurus myosuroides. NCBI lineage: Eukaryota > Viridiplantae > Streptophyta > Magnoliopsida > Poales > Poaceae > Alopecurus > Alopecurus myosuroides. The sequence continues at coordinate 430,511,174 of CM054060.1, forward strand.
GATCGGGCGATGACGGCGCTTGTGCACCATTTCCTTCTTGAAGGCGTTGCTTTTGGAGAATTTGGACATCAGGTGTTGTCTTGACAGTTGTTGTGCTTATACAACGACTAGAACTCTATAGCGGAACTTTTCCTTTTTAGTTTCTTTTTCTCTTGTTTTGGTTGGGTGCATCCATAATGCCATTAATTACGGTATTGTGGTGTTGCAGAGGTTGTATGTAATTGCTATCTCCACGATATTAATATATACTTGTTATCCAAAATGACATGGACGAATACTTTTTTTGATAATTGGCTTTATTACTTGAAAGGTTTAAGCATTACACCCGGCTTTTGCATAACAAGATGCACACGGCCGACAGTACCAAAAGAAAAATACAATGTCCACAGGAAGCAACATGCCAATTACAATCAAATGAATCAGCTGTCGCCTAAGGTGCAGCAATCCGTAGATCAACCGGCCACCCATGTGGGATAAAAATATCCTTCGCCACTTTTTCGAGCCGTACACATGCCTCCGTAAAAAGGCCTTGATACTCCGCCCGCTGTAATATGCACCACGAACGGAGAGTACCTGTGCAACGGAATAGAACCTGCAAACGAGAGAAATTTTTATCATTAAAAATCTTGTCATTTCTGCATAGCCAGAGCGACCATATAACGGCTACCGCTCCTATCCTAAACATAGTTTTAAACCTTTTATCAACTCCATTCAACCAATTGCCAAAGATATTGGCAACAGATGTAGGAGGATATAGTTTCGAAGCCATTTGGATAGCTGACCATATAGAACGCGCAAATGCACACTCGAAGAACAAGTGTTTAATCGTCTCCTCTCTAGGACAAGAAACACACTTCGTACTCCCATGCCAATTACGTTTGACAAGATTATCTTTAGTTAAAATGACGCCTTTGCGAAGATACCATGCAAAAATCTTCATCTTTAAAGGTATCTTCATTCGCCATATTTTTTTATTATTATTGACCGACATTCCTGAATGAACCAAAGCCTTATACAAGGAATCAACTGAGAACAACCCATTCTTAGTTAAACTCCATCGAAACATATCGGCGCCCTGTGACAATTGGATCGGAGCCAATCGATCCAACAGAGCGTTCCAAGATTAAAGTCTTGGTCCAATGATATCTCGTCTGAACGTCACATTAGGAGGATATGTTTGCATTACAGTGGCTAACGTATCCCCTTTATGACGTACAATGTTGTATATGGCCGGATACTGTTCACGGAGGGTGGCATTACCTAACCATTGATCCTCCCAGAACCGTATCTGAGTTCCATCCTTTATGGAAAATATCCCATAGCGAAAGAAGTGCTTCTTAGTCGCTATTAGGCCAGCCCAAAAATGCGAATCACCTGGTTTCCATATAACCTGTGACAGCGCCTTTGTGCCAATGTATTTCCTCTTAAGGAGTGTCTGCCAAACACCATTTTCTGTAAGCAGCTTATACAGCCATTTACCTAGGAGAGCTGAGTTTTTGACTTGTAGGTCATGAATCCCCAGTCGATATTTTGGTCGGCACACCACGTCCCATCTTGCTAGTCGATATTTTTTCTTCTCACTATCCCCTTGCCAAAAAAATCTTGATCTGAAGTAATCTAACTTCTTCAAGACTCCTTTCGGTAATTGGAAGAAAGATATCATATACAGTACCATGTTCGACAGGACTGAATTTATGAGTACTAATCTTCCACCTAGGGATAGTAATTTTCCTTTCCAACTTGCAAGCCTTTTTTGCAAGCGATCTTCGACGTGTTTCCATTCCGCGTTAGTCAGTCTCCTATAATGTATTGGGATTCCCAAATACTGAATAGGAAACTGACCTTGCTCACATCCAAAAATCTCGGAATACTGAGCAATCGCGTGTTGGGCTTCGCCAAAGCAAAACAATTCACTCTTATGGAAGTTAATCTTTAACCCAGATAGTTGCTCAAAAGCTGATAGAATTAACTTCAGATTCGTCGCTTTCTCTAGATCGTGTTCCATAAAAAGAATTGTGTCGTCTGCATACTGAAGTATAGATAGTCCCCCATCGACAAGATGGGGTACCAACCCTTCAATAAGGCCATTTTCTTTGGCACGTTCAATCATGATCGCTAACATATCTGCCACAATATTAAATAGTATGGGCGATAATGGATCACCTTGCCTCAATCCCTTTTTAGTCGGAAAATATTTACCGATGTCATCATTGACTTTTACGGCAACACTCCCACCAGACACAAAATTATGGATCAAAGCACACCATTCCTCTGAGAAACCTTTCATTCTCAGAGTTTGCTGGAGGAACGACCAATTAACTTTATCATAGGCCTTTTCAAAGTCAATTTTAAAAAGTACACCATTTAGCTTCTTAGTATGCATCTCATGAACAGTTTCGTGTAAAATCACGACCCCGTCTAGTATATTCCTACCCTGCATAAAAGCAGTTTGGGTAGGTTTTACTACATGATCCGCAACCGCATTAAGCCTAATGGTGGCAACTTTCGTAAAGATTTTGAAGCTAACATTTAGAAGGCAGATAGGTCTGTACTGTTGTATCCTTTCCGCGTCCTGAATTTTAGGCAACAAAACGATTTCCCCAAAATTAAGACGAAACAAGTCTAGTTGGCCTGTATGCAAGCAACCAAACAATTCCAGAAGATCATCCTTGATGACATCCCAGAAATGCTGATAGAACTCTGCCGGGAAACCATCCGGACCTGGCGCCTTATTGTGCTCCATCGAAAAGACTGCCTTCCTAATTTCCTCTTCATTGAAGGGGGCCTTAAGGAAGGTATTCTCTTCCATAGATACTTGGGGAATATCCTCTGTTCGCGACTCGTCCATAGACATGCTAGTATCCATCGGAGCCCCAAACAGATCTTTATAAAACTTTGTAATATAGGCCTTTAGCTGATCATGTCCTTCTGTGACGCCCCGAGATCGGGCACTATGCAGATTTCAGCATTCCCGCCAAAATCCACATAATAACCGATTCCAGGTTGCCATTTATGATAACATTACAATAGTTCACGAATAATCCACAATTACAACAGAAACAGATAGATACAAGATGACTCAAAAGAGCCAGGGTTACAACTGATACATTACAAAGATCCAAATAACAGCGGAAGAAAACAACATAGCGTCCGGCTACGGACAAGATCCAAATTGGACTAAGAGTCCTGAAGATAACCGAAGGCGTCCAATCCCTGCCCAGGCCAAGCCGGAGGGATTCCCAAGCTAACGTCGTCAGACTTCAAACCTGTTGACTGCAATTTGGAATTTGCAGCCACGAAAGAGATTCGTGGGTCAGTACGGTTAAGTACTGGCAAGGGGGATAAAGCCCATACTCACAAGTTACCGGCGTAGCCAGTCATCACAAGATACAAATACTTTAGGATCAACGGAAAGGAAGGGGTTATGGCAAATAAGCGACAGCGGGCTGCACTAACCAACTACAGAGATTCTATTACTTCCAACTATCAGAAAGGAGATAAGATCGAGTGATAGTAACCAACTGAAAGATAACGTCAAACAAACCCATCCTGGATCTCGCCCCTTATCCGAAGAAGCAATCCGAGGATAACTCACACCGTGGTATTAAAGATGAGTCAAGTTATTGTGTGAATAACCTACTACTAGTCAAGTTATTAATCATTGGGTGAAACATGATTGATCATTATGTTGAAGTTGTCCTGAGTACTTGTAAGCCAGTACTTTCACCAAGTAATCCATAACCGCGGAAAACACGGCTTCTCGAGAAGATTTACCCTGCAGGGGTGCACCATAGCAACCGCACTCATGAATATCCCGCCAGATGGGATGCCTCCCACCAAGCGGGGCACTCAACACAATCCAACCCTTCTTCGCATCAAGCCCAAAGCACCGCGTGCTGTGCGTGCGCGGCTAATCGAGCCCCACGAAGAAAAGGGGACCCTCATAGCACTGGAAGATCACGCCGCCCTAAATGCCGACTACGAAAGTTCCACCCGGGTACCAAGGGCTCGCAAGATCATGCATGCAGCAAATGGAAAGCCCGAACTAGTACGGCGATTTGGACGAGATGCGAATCGAGTCAAACTGAGGGGGAGCCCATACTCCCCAAATGCGGGTAGTGCGCTCATCATGGATCAGTAGACAAGACCCTTTTCCTAATTAGGGGGTCGACACTAGCGGGCCTCAAAACCACCCGTGGGCCTCCCGCCGGTGCCTTGTCGTCAAATTTATTATTAACATTAGCATTATCAGGATTGATTGATTAACATCGAGCCCCGGTACGATAACAATAGTAATAGAACGATGGTAAAAGAAGTAACCGACAACGAGCTCGAGCAAAAGCAACCCTAAGCAAGATAGTAAGACACAGGCTCAAGCAAAGGTTATAGGAGTGGAGGTGAGGCAATATCAGGGCTAAAGGATTCATGTGATAGGTTCGTAACAGAAACAACTACCACTAAGGCTAGCAGAAAAGAATCAACGGAAAGAATCGGTAACAAGTGATGAAAGGCAGCCATATGGCAGCAAGTGAGTATACTTGCCTGAGATCCCGCAAGGTAGCAGAACTTGTCGTTGCTCACATCATCTCAACGTCCTATCCGGGAAGAAGCAACGAACCTCGAACAAACACCGGATGCAACAATTACTACTACGGCAAAAGATCCAGCATGATCAAGATATGGATGCATGACAATTTAATTGATGCATAGAAATAAACTAGTTGACAAGTTAAACAAATTTAAATGGACCCATAGGCAATTTGAGTTGCATAGGAAAGGCCCATGAATTATGGTTAAATTATTTGTTTTCCAACTAATCAACAGGTGCTAGTGGTTTAGTATGATGCATGCAAAAGGGAAACAGCAAAATAACAACATTAGAATCAAATTAGAATAGGGTGTAGCAATTTAGAATTTTATTTGTTAACTTAGGGAAATTTTGGGTGCCTTAAAGGGAACACACAAGTATTTGTTGTTTTCAACCATTTAAAATGTTCAAAACAAATAACAAAGTTGATATTTGAAAAGGTTAGCAAATTTTAGTTGGATTACATGTTTCACATTTTGAAATTGGACTTTGGATTATTTAATTATGAATTAAACAATATTAAACAAGTTTTAATTGAATTAACAAGATTTAAATTGTTTAGGCAATTTTAATTATTCAAAACAGAAAACAAAATTTATATTTGAATAGCTTATTTGAAATGGTACTGAAAACATATTTTATTTGTATGATTTGGACTTATGAATAATTAGTTATTGAATTTCGCAAAATACAATTGAATGATTTAAATTTGAATTTGAATTGCAATTAGAAAGTTCAAAACAGAACACAAGTTGGAGTTTTGGAAAGATTAGAAAATTTGGAACAAAAAATATATATAACTTTTAATTATTGGATGCATAGATTAAAAGTTATTGCATTTTAAAGTTTATAGATTATTCTGCCCATTTTAAAAGAATTAGAATTTAACAGATTTGTTTTAAAGCGTTTGTTACCGTGCTGGTGTTTACCCCCACACGCTGACAGTGGGCCTGCGGGGTCAGCACGCTGGCGTGGCAGGGAGAGCCACTGACTGGTGGCCCCTGGCGCCACGCGAGGTAAAAAACGAGAAAAAGGGGGCGCCTTCGCCTCGACCAGGATTCGATCCTGGGATCGATCGCTTCCGCGCACGGGTCTGTACCAGTTGGCTAGCGCTGAATTCGTGTCAGTTAGCAGCAGCGAGGGTAGATAAGGTGTTATTTGCGCTAACTGAATTTTGGTTCAGGTTCAGGTCGCTGCTACCGATCTCGACAGGGAAACAGGCGACCGCCGGCTCGCGGCCGTTGCGCGCGGTGGCTCGCTGCGGCGCGGTGGTCGGCCGTGTTGTGGGCGGTGGGGAGGTGCGGGTGCGGTGCTTGGCGAGTTGCGGACATAGCGAGAGGGACAGGAGAAAGGGGCGGAGCGCACCTGCGGCTGTCGACGATCAGCCGAACGGACGGAAGTCCGGCGACGGCGCGGCCGACGTGGTCCATCCCAGCGCGAGGCGAGAGCACGGGGAGGCGCACCGCACCGCCGCGGTTCCATTCCCGGCCGCGGCTGCTCCTCGAGGTGGCCGGGCTACCGGCGATGAGGGGAGCAAGGTGGTCTCGGTGGTGAGGATGTTTTTTTCGGTTCAGAAACAGGAGATCGACAGAGGAGCAGGGGTTAGCAGAGAGGAGAATGGCGGCGAGGAGGAACTAGCTAGGGTTCTAGGGTTTGGCAGAGGGCAGAGGGGCGGTGGGTACTTAAGGAGGAAGACCACCGTGTACGGCAGTGAATCAAGCGGAGGAGGGGATGATCCTGTGGTTCTGCAGGTGTTCGTACAGTGGGAGAAGAAGACAACGGAGAGGAGGGTTGGGCCAGAAGAAAAGGGAGTGGGCCTGGGGGAGAAAGAAGAGAAGGGAGTGGGCTGGGCTTAGGGTTAGACATCTTTTCTCTCTCTCCCTGCTTTGCTTTTTATTTATTTTTTCTTGTTATTATTTTTTTTTGGTTGTAAAAGATGAGAGGAGAGAAGGAAAAATAAAACTAGGAGGGTTTTAGATTATTCAATATTTTCAAAACAGCAAAAAGAAAGCAAAAGTTGGCATTACTTTCACAAGGTTGAAATTTTAATTGAAATAAAATTGTTAGTTGAATTTTCCAAATAGATTTTGGGTGTTTAGTTGATAATTAAATTTTATTAATTTGCAACACAACAACAACAAAGGTAGTTTAAAAATTACTTTCAACAACTTAAATTATTAGTGTGATATTAATTTGTTAGGTGATTCTCAAATAGGGTTTGGTTGGAATTTTGGAAATAAACAAATGTTATTTAATAGGTTCAAGCAATTAGGAAAACATTATTAGCTTTAAGTTGTTTGCAAAATTTTAATTTTTAAACTCCCATTTGAAAATTTGCCAAGTAGGATTTGATTTGAATTGAATGTGTTGTTTGAATTTACCACTAGGGTTTTGAACAATTTAAATTGTTTTGGATTTTTGAGTGGTTTGGAAAACATGATGCAATGCTTAAGGGATGCAGATGATGCAAACAAAAAGAAAACAAACAGGTAACACCCCAGGTGTTACAGACGACACCACTAACAAGGGATTGCGCCCTCGCAATCCACCTGCTAACCCAGGAGGGGAAAGAGGTTCGACTATCGATTCTTCGTGCTTCCAGTTGATCTCCTCGACACCACTAACAAGAGATTCTTGCTCGGGCTGATGACGATGTTCTTCCACCAGGACTCTTCCGACGATCGAACCTATTAGGTTAAAAGCTCAGAAAACGTCCACCCACGTAGGATCCTAACACTTTGAAAGATAGACAAGAGGGGAGACTCACAAAACAAATAAGATGGGAGGGGAAATGGAATAGAGATAAGGAGAAAACAAGAATCCTATTGAGATGTTTTTCCAAAATAGTTTAGCAGAAATAGTTTTTGACACTCTAGAAACAACGACCGTTAGCGAGGTTAACCTATAGGCTTTGTGGACCCGTTGCTTCGATAACCATTCGTATCGAAACAATCTCGGGAATCGGAACCAAGGCTCTGATACCATTTGTGACGCCCCGAGATCGGGCACTATGCAGATTTCAGCATTCCCGCCAAAATCCACATAATAACCGATTCCAGGTTGCCATTTATGATAACATTACAATAGTTCACGAATAATCCACAATTACAACAGAAACAGATAGATACAAGATGACTCAAAAGAGCCAGGGTTACAACTGATATATTACAAAGATCCAAATAACAGCGGAAGAAAACAACATAGCGTCCGGCTACGGACAAGATCCAAATTGGACTAAGAGTCCTGAAGATAACCGAAGGCGTCCAATCCCTGCCCAGGCCAAGCCGGAGGGATTCCCAAGCTAACGTCGTCAGACTTCAAACCTGTTGACTGCAATTTGGAATTTGCAGCCACGAAAGAGATTCGTGGGTCAGTACGGTTAAGTACTGGCAAGGGGGATAAAGCCCATACTCACAAGTTACCGGCGTAGCCAGTCATCACAAGATACAAATACTTTAGGATCAACGGAAAGGAAGGGGTTATGGCAAATAAGCGACAGCGGGCTGCACTAACCAACTACAGAGATTCTATTACTTCCAACTATCAGAAAGGAGATAAGATCGAGTGATAGTAACCAACTGAAAGATAACGTCAAACAAACCCATCCTGGATCTCGCCCCTTATCCGAAGAAGCAATCCGAGGATAACTCACACCGTGGTATTAAAGATGAGTCAAGTTATTGTGTGAATAACCTACTACTAGTCAAGTTATTAATCATTGGGTGAAACATGATTGATCATTATGTTGAAGTTGTCCTGAGTACTTGTAAGCCAGTACTTTCACCAAGTAATCCATAACCGCGGAAAACACGGCTTCTCGAGAAGATTTACCCTGCAGGGGTGCACCATAGCAACCGCACTCATGAATATCCCGCCAGATGGGATGCCTCCCACCAAGCGGGGCACTCAACACAATCCAACCCTTCTTCGCATCAAGCCCAAAGCACCGCGTGCTGTGTGTGCGCGGCTAATCGAGCCCCACGAAGAAAAGGGGACCCTCATAGCACTGGAAGATCACGCCGCCCTAAATGCCGACTACGAAAGTTCCACCCGGGTACCAAGGGCTCGCAAGATCATGCATGCAGCAAATGGAAAGCCCGAACTAGTACGGCGATTTGGACGAGATGCGAATCGAGTCAAACTGAGGGGGAGCCCATACTCCCCAAATGCGGGTAGTGCGCTCATCATGGATCAGTAGACAAGACCCTTTTTCTAATTAGGGGGTCGACACTAGCGGGCCTCAAAACCACCCGTGGGCCTCCCGCCGGTGCCTTATCGTCAAATTTATTATTAACATTAGCATTATCAGGATTGATTGATTAACATCGAGCCCCGGTACGATAACAATAGTAATAGAACGATGGTAAAAGAAGTAACCGACAACGAGCTCGAGCAAAAGCAACCCTAAGCAAGATAGTAAGACACAAGCTCAAGCAAAGGTTATAGGAGTGGAGGTGAGGCAATATCAGGGCTAAAGGATTCATGTGATAGGTTCGTAACAGAAACAAATACCACTAAGGCTAGCAGAAAAGAATCAACGGAAAGAATCGGTAACAAGTGATGAAAGGCAGCCATATGGCAGCAAGTGAGTATACTTGCCTGAGATCCCGCAAGGTAGCAGAACTTGTCGTTGCTCACATCATCTCAACGTCCTATCCGGGAAGAAGCAACGAACCTCGAACAAACACCGGATGCAACAATTACTACTACGGCAAAAGATCCAGCATGATCAAGATATGGATGCATGACAATTTAATTGATGCATAGAAATAAACTAGTTGACAAGTTAAACAAATTTAAATGGACCCATAGGCAATTTGAGTTGCATAGGAAAGGCCCATGAATTATGGTTAAATTATTTGTTTTCCAACTAATCAACAGGTGCTAGTGGTTTAGTATGATGCATGCAAAAGGGAAACAGCAAAATAACAACATTAGAATCAAATTAGAATAGGGTGTAGCAATTTAGAATTTTATTTGTTAACTTAGGGAAATTTTGGGTGCCTTAAAGGGAACACACAAGTATTTGTTGTTTTCAACCATTTAAAATGTTCAAAACAAATAACAAAGTTGATATTTGAAAAGGTTAGCAAATTTTAGTTGGATTACATGTTTCACATTTTGAAATTGGACTTTGGATTATTTAATTATGAATTAAACAATATTAAACAAGTTTTAATTGAATTAACAAGATTTAAATTGTTTAGGCAATTTTAATTATTCAAAACAGAAAACAAAATTTATATTTGAATAGCTTATTTGAAATGGTACTGAAAACATATTTTATTTGTATGATTTGGACTTATGAATAATTAGTTATTGAATTTAGCAAAATACAATTGAATGATTTAAATTTGAATTTGAATTGCAATTAGAAAGTTCAAAACAGAACACAAGTTGGAGTTTTGGAAAGATTAGAAAATTTGGAACAGAAAACATATATAACTTTTAATTATTGGATGCATAGATTAAAAGTTATTGCATTTTAAAGTTTATAGATTATTCTGCCCATTTTAAAAGAATTAGAATTTAACAGATTTGTTTTAAAGCGTTTGTTACCGTGCTGGTGTTTACCCCCACACGCTGACAGTGGGCTTGCGGGGTCAGCACGCTGGCGTGGCAGGGAGAGCCACTGACTGGTGGCCCCTGGCGCCACGCGAGGTAAAAAACGAGAAAAAGGGGGCGCCTTCGCCTCGACCAGGATTCGATCCTGGGATCGATCGCTTCCGCGCACGGGTCTGTACCAGTTGGCTAGCGCTGAATTCGTGTCAGTTAGCAGCAGCGAGGGTAGATAAGGTGTTATTTGCGCTAACTGAATTTTGGTTCAGGTTCAGGTCGCTGCTACCGATCTCGACAGGGAAACAGGCGACCGCCGGCTCGCGGCCGTTGCGCGCGGTGGCTCGCTGCGGCGCGGTGGTCGGCCGTGTTGTGGGCGGTGGGGAGGTGCGGGTGCGGTGCTTGGCGAGTTGCGGACATAGCGAGAGGGACAGGAGAAAGGGGCGGAGCGCACCTGCGGCTGTCGACGATCAGCCGAACGGACGGAAGTCCGGCGACGGCGCGGCCGACGTGGTCCATCCCAGCGCGAGGCGAGAGCACGGGGAGGCGCACCGCACCGCCGCGGTTCCATTCCCGGCCGCGGCTGCTCCTCGAGGTGGCCGGGCTACCGGCGATGAGGGGAGCAAGGTGGTCTCGGTGGTGAGGATGTTTTTTTCGGTTCAGAAACAGGAGATCGACAGAGGAGCAGGGGTTAGCAGAGAGGAGAATGGCGGCGAGGAGGAACTAGCTAGGGTTCTAGGGTTTGGCAGAGGGCAGAGGGGCGGTGGGTACTTAAGGAGGAAGACCACCGTGTACGGCAGTGAATCAAGCGGAGGAGGGGATGATCCTGTGGTTCTGCAGGTGTTCGTACAGTGGGAGAAGAAGACAACGGAGAGGAGGGTTGGGCCAGAAGAAAAGGGAGTGGGCCTGGGGGAGAAAGAAGAGAAGGGAGTGGGCTGGGCTTAGGGTTAGACATCTTTTCTCTCTCTCCCTGCTTTGCTTTTTATTTATTTTTTCTTGTTATTATTTTTTTTTGGTTGTAAAAGATGAGAGGAGAGAAGGAAAAATAAAACTAGGAGGGTTTTAGATTATTCAATATTTTCAAAACAGCAAAAAGAAAGCAAAAGTTGGCATTACTTTCACAAGGTTGAAATTTTAATTGAAATAAAATTGTTAGTTGAATTTTCCAAATAGATTTTGGGTGTTTAGTTGATAATTAAATTTTATTAATTTGCAACACAACAACAACAAAGGTAGTTTAAAAATTACTTTCAACAACTTAAATTATTAGTGTGATATTAATTTGTTAGGTGATTCTCAAATAGGGTTTGGTTGGAATTTTGGAAATAAACAAATGTTATTTAATAGGTTCAAGCAATTAGGAAAACATTATTAGCTTTAAGTTGTTTGCAAAATTTTAATTTTTAAACTCCCATTTGAAAATTTGCCAAGTAGGATTTGATTTGAATTGAATGTGTTGTTTGAATTTACCACTAGGGTTTTGAACAATTTAAATTGTTTTGGATTTTTGAGTGGTTTGGAAAACATGATGCAATGCTTAAGGGATGCAGATGATGCAAACAAAAAGAAAACAAACAGGTAACACACCAGGTGTTACACCTTCGATCAGGCCTTCATCTTGCAAAAGAGAGTGAATCCGCTTCTTTCTATGTCGTCCATTTGCAACATTATGAAAGTAACGGGTATTCGAATCTCCTTCCAGGATAAATTTGGCCTTGGATCTCTGGTACCATTTGATCTCTTCCTCTCGCAGTAAGGATGCTACTTTCGCATTAGATTGGCTCTTTAGCTCAATTTCCTGCGACGTTAGCATCCTTATTTCTGCAATGATGTCGAGCTCATCAATAATGGAACACAGGCGCTCTTTTTCTTTTTTTAAAATCCCAGCAGTGTGCCTAGCCCAACCACGAAGATGTCGGCGCATATTATGCATTTTGCCATTCCATCTTCCGATCGGATTATTTCCAGCCACTGGTTTAGCCCATTCCGTTTTAACCAGTTCATCGAAACCATCCTGCAACAACCATCCTAATTCAAATTTGAATTGGGATTGAGTGGGTGGTTTTGGTGTACCAGTAGAAAGAAGAATGGGTGCATGATCCGATAGAGACTCAATACGTTCTAGAGCTCGTACTGCGACCAATGGGTATTTGTCTTCCCAATCAGTGCTCATAAGTACTCGATCAAGTTTTTCGTATGTAGGCTCTGGAAGACTATTCGCCCAGGTGAACTGTCTCCCAGTCATATGGACCTCTCTCAAATCTAAACTGTCAATGACAACATTAAATAAGAATGGCCAATGTCTATCGAATCTTCCTTTGATTTTCTCGTGCGGAAATCTTAGCATGTTAAAATCCCCACCTATGACAATAGGATACGGGTTCTCATTAGCCAAATTCACCAATTCACGAAGGAAAGCAGCTTTATGTTCTTCTTGGGCAGCACCGTACACAGCCACCAAACTCCATATGAACTTATCAGCCTTGTTTCGGATATGTGCCTTAATATAAAAGTCACCATCCGTCACTGCCAAAACATCCATAGAGTCTGATTTAACGCCTAGTAAAATACCACCAGATCTTCCACGAGGAGGGATTGAATGCCAAGTGAAGTCTACACCTCCTGAGAGGCGATCCAACACACTTTGTGAAAAATCCCTTCTACCCGTTTCCGAAATCGCTAAAAAATACAACCGATGATCCCTCACATATTGAGCAATATTCAAATGTTTAGCCAAGTCACCAAGACCTCTGCTATTAGTGAAGATGTCATTCATGAGGAAACAGTTTGATTTTTAGAGCATTTCTCGTTAAGTCGAGATTTTTTATTTCTTTTATCCTTGGCAGATTTGGATTTTCGGCCAGAGGCAAATAGATCATGGAAAGATCCTAGCCCGTCCTCATCCATATCCACCTCCGTCACCTCACCCACCAAATGTGATAGAAGCTGTCCATCAACTGTGGCATTCACTTCATCATCATCTAAGGGTGAGGCAATCGGCTTAGAAGAAACACGTGGAGATACCCGAAGGAGATCATACTCCACATGCTTCAAAGCATTAGCCGAGATAATTATTTCACTCTCATTTCTACCAATATTAACTCCAATGTTAGCTAGACTAGAAGATAACTTCGAAGTTGAGAAAGACAAAAATGAGTTATGAACCGATGGCGTACCCGTAGCAGGAGGAGAGAACATCGCCGCCTTGCGGCGCATAGCTTTGGCGAGCGCGTCCTCATCCGTAGCCGAAGACCCATCCGCTGCCACAGGGTGACGAGCACTACGGCGAACCGCTGCCGTGTACACCCTCGTGGCCGCCTGTGCTGCGGAAGGGAGCATAGGTGAGGTAGATGCCCCCTCGACCACAGTGGAAGAAGCCTTCGCCGTCGCCACCCTCGCCGTCACCGTCTGCACTGCGGAAGGGAGCATAGGTGAGGTAGATGCCCCCTCGACCACAGTGGAAGAAGCCGTCGCCGTCACCACCCCCGTCGTCGCCGTCTGCACTGCGGAAGGGGGCAAAGGTGAAGATGCCCCCTCGACCACAGCGGCAGAAGTCATCGTCGCAGCACCCACCGTCGCCACGGTAGGCATCCGCCGAAGCTCGCTCGAGGAAGTGCGTGTCACCGGCAGTGGGTCGGCCGTAGTAACTGTACGGGCCGAGCCCATGGCCCTCCCCATGTCAGTGCTACACTGGGCGGAAGCAGCCACGTGGGCCTCCTGCCGCACGGTCCGCACTGCCGCTGGGCTCCTCGGGGACTGCTGGCCGCGAGCAGAACTTAAAAGTTCGACGCTCGGCACAGCACTCAGAACCCTAGTCGCCTCCTCCTGCTGGGCCGCGGAAGGACCACCACCTGTGCCCCCACAAGGAGAAGCCCGAGCGGGGCTCAGGTGCTGCACGCCTGTCACTGCGTGCTGCTCCTCCTGTGTAGCAACACCATCAACAGAGCCCCCAGCCGCATCGAAGCTCGCCAACAGTCTGCTACCACTAAACTCTGTCGCCTGCAACTGTCTCGGTAACAAAAGAGAATTTCTCAGCACCATATCTGCCACACATCTCCCACCGGACGAATTAAACTGTCTAACAATCTCCTTACCCCGCGGAGTCTGCGGGTTAGGATTCAGCGGTGTGACAGCCACATCTCTCATCAGAACTGCCAAAGATGCCCCCTGGTGCTGAGATGAACCATCCCCTGGCCTCGGATCTATCACCATGCTGTCAGCGCCACTAGAGCCCTGCAAGGTAGTCTCTCCATGACGTTGCAGTCCAGAAGAATCCCCCTCCGCCAGACCTCTATCCTCTGAGTCACCTCTATGATCCCAAAGAAATGGTACAAAGTCTGGCTCCGGAACAAAGTCTGCGGGCTCAGGTCTGTAAGTTAATGCATAACCTTTCAACAAGAGCACCCCAGTCGTCGTAATATAAGGCCCCACTCTATCAGTCTTTTTGAAACAGTCATCATCCACCATTCCGATCCGAATACGGACTAGACCACGCCGGCGCAGCGCGAGCAAATCCACGTCGATGGTAGTGCCAATAAGAGAACCCGCCGCCCACAGACCCAAGAAGTGTCGCATCGGTGGCGGTACCCCAGTCACATGGACCCACTGCTGATGTAACTCCATAATAGGCTCAATCACCTCTGGCGCCCACTGGCTGAAAACCAGTCTCGTAGACTGAGATGGAACTCCAAGGATCATCCCATCGAACCTGAGCAAGTCGTCTTTACTCGGAAAGACCACCGTGAAAGAATCCTCCCCATTGGGGATCGCCTCCCAAACCCAAGACGGAGTCGGACACATCCGAGCTATCTGCGCCTCCACCTGCGAAGCCGTCGCCGCCGTACCCTCCACTGTAACCACAACTATCGGAGAGGAACTAGGAGCCAACTCTGCCATGTGGACGCTATCAGGTAGCATACTGAACATAGTCTCCCTGTTGCCTTGCCCTGCAACAATCACTGTCGGCTTTGGCAATTTCAGAACCGGACACTTCTTCGTTGGGTGCATTGAATTATCACATATGTAACAGTAATGCTGCACCGTACAATCCTTGACGGCGTGAGTATCCGTCGAGCACTTCCAACACCAGAATTTTCCTTTCTTTGCACCTTGCTCAGACACACCCACCGTGGTAACCCCCTGACCGGCCGCACCCGTCAGCGCCTGCACTTCAAGTTGCGGCGCGGCACTCGCATCTTGCACCACACCACTCGGCTGCTGCACAACCTGCTGAGCTGCCACGGTAGCCTTCTTCTTCTTCTTCTTGCGTTTATGTCCAGGCACCGGAGCCGGCGCCGCCGCTGCGGGCTGAGGGATACCGAAGGCAAAACCCGGCACGCCCATCATCTGAGCCGCACCCAGGTTCGACAACCCCATCCCGGGGGGTACCGGTGCAAACATCGGCGGTCCAGCATTGATATGCCCGCCGGCGTGCACTGGTTGGGCAGCACCATGCATCATCACAGCGCCCCCATGCTGTCCGCCACCAGGTTGCACGCCACCATGCACCACCGGAGCGCCCACACCCCTTCCTTGCTGTCCACCGCCTGTCGCAGCCACCGGAGGAGGAGCGAACGACGGCGGCCCGGCGGCCGGCCCGAAGAGCAGCCCTCCCCGGCCACGACCCGCAGCCGGCGCTATGGGACCAGATGGGCGCGGCGCGGCCATGGCGACGACGTCGACGAAGGATCTCTGCCAGGAGCACGAAGCACTTCGGACCGGCGAGGACGACGGTTGCGGTGATGAAGACGCAGACGTCGGCGGCTGCAGGAAAGACCTAGGTCGAGGAAGTCCGTATGTCCGCTTCCAAATTCCTTCGAGGAGCTCACCCAAGTGGTCCCACGTCGCCCCAACGCCTGTCCGCATTGTGGCCCCACCCGGCAGCTGCGGAAGGATTCGAACTGCTGATCCGAGCGTGATTCTCGGATCGACGTAGTCAACTTCGTCAGCCTCGTCGCCGGCGTTCGTACTCCTTCCTCCCTCCGCCTGGAACTGCCAAGGAAGGAAGTCTCCCAGGCATGGTGGAGGCGTGATCCGCGGCCTAGGAATCGGACCGCGCCACCCCACCGTCACCGGCTTCGCCCGCAGACGACGGCGCTGCGAGGAACCACCCGACCCCAGCCTCTCCTCCGGTGACGCTGCCACATCCGACTCGTGCGGCGAGCCTTGAGACCGCGAGTCGTCCTCCGTCGAAGAACACGTCTCCGGTTTCTCCCAGAAACGTGATTCCTTCGTAGGGAACCCCACATCCTCCCAGAATTCCCGAGCCAGCTCCTCGTCGGACTTGCTATCCCGGCGGACGCCATCGCGGGAGACCTCCCGGGCTTCCGCAAGAACCTCCTCTCCGCACGCCCGAGACGTCTCCTCCGCGCAGCGAACTGGATCCGCCAGGGCTCCAAACCGGGAGCCAGAGGAAGAAGACGGCGGCGTCTCCAACGCCCCCGGCGCCAAGGTCAGCCTGCGGCCTCTCCACTCCGGCGGCGCATCCGGCACACATGGCCACGGCGGCTCCTCCGCAGGCGCCATGAGACTATCAGCGAGTATCTCGATGGATGTCTAGATGGATCCATGGACGAATACTTGGATTAAGTTGTGCCTAAATACTCGATAATTGGGCCTGTGATTGGCCTTTTCATTTCCTTCTCCTCTGCATCAATATTGGTTCTTTATAAATGTGCAACAGGTGCACCTCTGTACTATAAGTCTGGCCCCTAGCTCCCCTCCTGCCCAAAGCGAGAGCCGACCTTGGGTTGTACAATAGACAACGGAGTACCTCAGCCTGAAAGCGACTGGACATACACCGGAGTACTTTACCAAACACTCAAAATAACTATAATTAACCACTAGCTTCATCCAAGTAGTGTCAAGCTTGGTTATCTACCACTATTAAATAGGTTGCGAATGAGAAATGTCCAGAGGCGGTATGCAAGAGAGAACACGAGAAGAGGGGGTGTTGCGGAATTAATATTATTATGGAATATGAGACATTGGAAAAGACCTGGCATGTGCACAGGGAAGAACGTGATCACCCAACAGAGATGCATGTAGTATGTTAACAGAACAAGCCACTCAGCAGTGGTATTGTGCAAAATTGTTGCATGGTTAAATATCTTGGAGTTCAAAACTTTTGAATTTGTCGAAGAGAAACTATATAATATTTAGACATCAAATTTAAGGGTTTCAAACCCATATAAAGCCCTCTCAAGATTTTGGTAGTGTTGTAATATGTATCAGTAAATAATTTTTGAGTAAGGTCCAAAGATATAAGTTGTTACAAAATATTGAACATTTCATTCATGTAGGGTACACATGTTAAACAGCTACTATAATTTAACTAGAATGGATACCATGTTCGAGCGCTCCTGAATACCCGGCTAATATAATTGAGTTTTCTATATTCTATTCTTCTGTATATTTTTTTTGTACTATGAATTTTTCTATATCAACCTAATATTTTGGTTTCTTACAAAATGAAATACTAGATGAGTCTTATCTGTTCTTGGCTCCTTTCAAATCACCTACAATTGATAATGAAGGCACGAATAATTTCATCGAATACATGTTAACATTAAGTCGAAGTCGTTTAATACAAGTCATGATCAAATGAGACATTCAAGTCAAATTTTATGTCCTAATAGCAACTAATTAAAAAGAACGGGCTTCGAAAATTATATGGCACATTAATCGTTCTTAGAGAAGATGCATAAATTAGAATGGATTCGCTTACTTTTTAGTAAAGATCGTAAATGTTATAGAGATAAATGAATTTGTGTTTAAATTTGTTAATATGTTTTGCGACCAACCATCATCCAAAAATTTCTCAAGTGATCTCTAAGTATTGTGGCACACATTTAATATAATTTTAAACTATATATCTAATAATGTACCTGCTGATGTTCTGAATGTGAGGCTCAAATATTAATCCCACATCACATGATAACTATGGGATGGTTCTCAATTGCAACGTTAATTACATGCATTGGCCTTATATATTGTACAGAAGATGCAGATGTTCAACAATATATGTTCAGATATGAGAACTATTCAGTCATAAGTTTGAACAATAGTAAATATGTACCTCATATTTAATATTTTATTATGTCATAGATAAATTGTTTTCATAATATAATATTTGATTTATTTCTCTCCACATTTAGCGTAGTAAAGATGGCGCCATCGCGTTTGCGAGGGTCACCTTTTTTTTTTGAACAGAGAATGGGGTCGAAGATTTTCCAGGTCCTTTTCATCTACTGCCCTATTGACCAAATAATTCGAAGAAAGGACCTGGACTTTTACAAATAAGACCCTCGAAAGAAAAGTAAGAAAGCAATCGGATCCAGGTTCTTCTCCACCACCACTCATCGCCGGTATCCTCGAGGCGCGTAGAGTGCCGAGGACGGAGCCCAGTGAGTCGCTCGAACTCTCCCTTCCGGCGATCGACAGCAGCCGCCGGCAATCTGGATCAGCAAAGGGGACGAACCACTTGCGCCCATCTCGATGTGGAGCTCCGACGACCAGTCGAGCAAGCCTCCAAGCCGGAGGCTGAAATGAGGCCACCCTCTTGGCCTTGAATCGCAGTAGCCATGAAGGCCTCTGCGTGATAAGCTCATCGATGCAGCGGGATGAAGCCCTTCTATACGAAGGTTGACAAAGCAGCAGTACCTCCCTTCCACCCCTCTCCACCACGGCCGTCCAGTGGAAGGAAAGCATCACCACCTCCAATCTTCATAGAGAGGAACCGAGGCAACTCCAGAACCAGAGATCCTCCTTCGGAGTTATGAGGGAACAAGGACGCCACCGCTTCCTCCTCCGTACACCGCCTCCTCCACGAGAGCTCTAGAACGGAGAGAAAGAGCAGCAGCACCATGCCGATGCGGCCCGGACGCACCTGCGAGGAGATCCTCAACGGCATATATATCGCCGAAACGCACGCAGGCAACCAACGAGAGAAAGTAACACCTAGCTCTAGGACCTAATCTACTGATGTACAAGAGGGGCCGGCACCCTACAACATCACCACACCAGCTAGCACGAGCGCTAGCGGCGGGGATGACGACGGTAGACTCTCAAGGACACTGTAACAGGGGAAAGGGGAAAGCTTCGTCGTTTGAGGGCCACCTTTCTAGTTGCTATAATAATACTACATAACAAGGACAATGCGAGATGACACAATAGGCTTGCTAACATGCGTCGATGCACAGACACAATATCCTCTTCATTGCCCCTCACAACATCCCGCGCCAACCGTCGCCAGCGGCCACTTCCGGCTACCTCCTTGCTTTCCTCTTTGACATTCTTGCACTGTCTCTTGGTCCCACGTAGAGCATTTTCGTCCTATTCAAGGAATCACCTTCGTGTCCCTACCGCAATATTGATCATAACGGTCGTGTCTGCCGACGCCTTCGTGTCCCTACCGCAGTCAAGAACATCTCCACGAATCCCTTCGTCCGGGTGCCGCACCAGCCAAGTTCTGCGATATTTGGGCCCATAGATACCTTCTCGCCTGTTCGAATTTCACCCTCAATACTTGTTCAGGCATGGCCTTCATGTCTGGATGGAACTTCACCCATGAGCATACAGATATTGAAAGGATTTTGTACGTTCTACATCATGTGAGCCCGTGTTTTCACGGCAGGTTCTACATTATTGGCTTCCCAAGCCAATGGATGGATATGAAGAGTAGACATTGCTAGGGTTGTAACTAAAACACGGTCACATCAATATATTCCATGATGAGTACAAAAAACATGTGGTTTCTCTTTTTATTTTTAATCAAAATGAATATCTTTTTGATTTTGCAAATATTTCCGGATGTACTTTCATGTCTCCGAGCTCGGTCGCCGCACACTGCAGGGGGCCCAGGTCCGTTTGTGCTATTGCTGATGTACTTTTGTAAAAGATATGCACAAAATGTTGGTAACAAATTGACTGATAATACATAGTCTGACCGGTGGTACAAGAGGCAATATCAAACCATCCATTGAATAATTTTTTAACAGAAAAATAATTGTTTTGGAAAAACTACGGGACGACTTTGCCTTTCGCGTAGCTGAACGCCGATGGCTTTTAGTACGTCGACGGCAAACTGGCCTATGCCAACACCCTGTTACGCCGACGGCCGTATGCCGACGGGATTCTAGGCTATGCCGGCGGCTTTTGGCCATCGGCGTATATACTTATTCTTGTAATGGGGATGAGCCACCGTGAGGACCGACTTGCACCAGAATTTTAATAGAGAGAGAGGATCTATAAGATTTAGAGATTTTATCTAGTGGCTAATTGGATCTAAAGAAAATTAGGAATTAAATTGATCTAAGATCTAATATAAAGAACCAATCCGATATGTGATGCCACAAGAGGGTCGTTCCCCAATGAGAGGACGGTGATCTCCCTAGGGTGGTGCACGATGCGGAATTGGTGGAAATCCTTGGATCGACGTCGTGAGACTAACCTCTATGATACCATGTGAAAGGTTGTGAACCCTAAAATTTTGTTGTATTGATTTGACGTCCCGTGCGGTACATAGGGGAGGTTCTTGGAGTATAAAGAAAGTCTAAAGCGAGTCTTTCTCATTCTAGAATACACCAATATATCTATGTATTATAGTTCTAACAGCTGCATCCCATACCACGCCTAGCCTTGAAGTTTTATGGTACAAGAAGTACTTCCATTGACCTCAATGACATAGATCTAAAGGCCATCGACATTTCACAATCCGACCGATATGCAGTCTCTACAACCACTGTCTGCCTTGTTGAGGAACCGGGGCCACCATGCCTATTCCCAAACTTAGATGTCGCTTTTGGATCAGAACAAACGCCATGCATGCGACCCATAAGACGAGATGCGTCACATTCGCCGCCACAGAAACAACAGGCTGAGTACAACTTTTTCCACGCGAGATCAGAACAATGCCGCGCCGCCCTTCATGTGGACCGTCGAAGATGAATACCAGCACATCAATATCCTAAGCGAGGGTATTCCAAGCCGCGACGTCTTTCCTCGCGAGGACCTTGTTGCCTTAGATGCTGTGAGGGGAAAGATAGATGGGATGAGAGGTGTTTTTGTTGTTTGCTAGGATTTCCAAGCTCCGCACATGGAAGCGAGAGGTACGATTAACAATTAACATCTCATCTTGGGCTTGAGAAACGAGATGGGCGACACTACAAAACATGTTCAATTTAAAAATGGGAATTTACATATGATTTGGTTATTCATAATCATATTTTTTTGAATAAACCATGCATGTGCTTGCTTGGTAAAATAAAAAAAATGGAACCACATGTCAATTGGCAAGGGAAGAACTTGCCCATTATCTACGAGAGGGACAATCATTGTGTAAAATGCCTCATTGCTAACTTACCCATATGGGATTTTATTTATCGGAGAGGGATTATATCATGAAATGGAAGGGGGGGTAGGGAGGAGAGTGGCATCAAACCCTTTTTATACATCTTTTTAGAAATGGGAGCCGTAGCCCCAGCCTCTGCATCAAATTGATGCACACGGCTGGTCTTTATTAAAAATAGTGTTGGAAAGTGAAATAGCGTGAACTACAAGTCAAGGGTCACTCATAGTGGCCACAAAAATCAGCCAAAGAAAAATTACAACGTCATGCATCCAGACGTCTGTCACTAAGCCACCCACCCCGGCTGTAGATAGCCCGAACGACCGCCATCATTCGAGCGCATCCTGAATCCATAAGTCCTCGCTGATCCGCAGGTAGGAGGAAGGACCACAGGTGAATATAGGAGACCGCCATATTGATAACCTGCAGAAAATGAATACCCTTTTTCTTGTCAAACACAACACTGTTTCTACAATTCCAAACCGCCCAAAGAACAGCGGCAACGCCTATACGTATACGTCCCTTTGTCTTTTTATCAATTCCATTCAACCATGAACCAAAAAAATTTGCGATGGAGGTCGGTGGGGAAATACTATAAGTGAAGTGCAAAAGTCTCCAAATGTGCCGCACAAAAGGACATGAAATAAATAAATGATGAACGGTTTCATCTTTATCACAGAAAACACACTTCTTACATCCTGTCCAATTTCGTTTGATCAAATTATCTTTAGTGAGAACGACTTTACGGTTAAGGAACCACAAAAAAATCCGAATTTTCAGTGGTACCTTGAGTTTCCACACATACTTGCGCAAGTATGGTGTAGACCCATGCATCAAATCAGCATACATAGTTTTAACAGAAAAACATCCATTCATAGCTAACCTCCACTTAAACTCATCTTTCTCGTTGGACAGGTTGACAAACATTAAACGTTCCACTAAATGTAACCAAAGAGCCCGTCTTGGCCCCGTAATGGTTCTTCTGAATTGAACATTTAAATGATCATTGGATAGCACGTTTGCCACCGTGACACCTCGATGTCTAACTACATTATAAAGAGAAGGATATTGATGAGATAACGGTTCATCTCCTAACCAGACATCCTCCCAAAACCGCACCTGTTGACCATCTCCTAACAGAAAGGAGCCACGGTCAAAAAAGTTCCTTTTGTTCTCATAAGACCTTTCCAAAAGGGGGAGTCATTCGGTTTCATATTGATCAGAGATAACGGTTTATCTCCAATATATTTATTAGATAAAAGCTCATGCCACACTCCATCCTCAGTTAACAATTTATGAAACCATTTGCTTAATAAACATATATTTTTGATTTCTAGTACCTCTATACCCAACCCCCCTTGATCTTTTGGTCTACAAATAATATTCCATCTCGTCAATCTATATCTCCGTTTCTTATTATCACTCTGCCAAAAGAAACGAGACCTATAAAAATCCAGCCTTTTCCGTACCCCGATAGGTATCTCAAAAAAGGATAGAAGAAACATAGGTAAACTAGTCAGAACCGAATTAATTAACACTAGACGATCACCATAAGACAACATCTTTCCCGCCCATGAACCCAATTTATTCTCAAATCGATCCTCCACCGCTTTCCACTCCTTATTCAGCAATTTTCTATAGTGAATTGGAATACCAAGATATTTAAAAGGTAACTGACCGATGTCACAACCAAAAATATGACGGTATTCATCTTGTGAATTTACTGCATCCCCAAAGCAATATAACTCACTCTTATGATAATTAATCTTTAATCCTGACAATTCTTCGAACATTGCGAGGATAAGTTTCATATTAATAGCTTTATCGAAATCATGTTCCAAAAACAAAATGGTATCATCTGCATATTGTAAAATAGAGACACCACCGTCAACTAAATGTGGTATGAGCCCACCAACTTGGCCATCCTCTTTGGCACGAGCAACAAGAATGGCCAACATATCAGCTACCAAATTGAATAAGATAGGAGACAGCGGGTCTCCTTGTCTCAATCCTTTGAGTGTTTGGAAATAATGTCCAATATCATCATTAACTTTAATACCAACACTACCTCCCTGAACAAACCGAGCTACCCATTCGCACCACGAAGGTGAGAATCCTTTCATTCTTAAAACTTGTTGAAGGAAAGACCAATTGACTTTATCGTATGCTTTCTCAAAATCGATTTTGAGGAGCACACCACTCATTTTCTTTCTTTTTAACTCATGAATGGTCTCATGTAAAATCACTACTCCTTCTAAAATATTTCTGCCAGGCAGGAAAGCAGATTGAGTAGGTTTAATAATTCGAGTAGCTATAGATGTAACTCTATTGGTTCCCACCTTTGTGAACACCTTAAAACTAACATTAAGGAGACATATAGGTCTATATTGCTCTATTCTACTTGCATCTTCTTTTTTGGGCAGCAATGTTATGACACCGAAATTTAGCTTATAAAGAGGTAAACCCCCCTCATGGAGCTGAGAGAACATGTCCATCAAATCGCTTCTGATAATGTCCCAGCAATGTTGATAAAATTCAGCAGGGAACCCGTCTGGTCCCGGTGCTTTATTATGTTTCATTTGGAAAATCGCCTCCTTCACCTCCGTTTCCGTAAACGGAGAGGTGAGTAGGATATTTTCTTCGGGGGAAACCTGAGGCATATCGTGCGTCATCTCTTCAACCAAAGACACAACACCCTGGTTTACATCACCAAATAATTTCTTGTAATACTCAGATATGTAATGTTTTAAATTTTCTTCACCCACAATCGTTCCCTCATCTTGTTCTAGTTGGAAAATACGCTTTTTCCGATGTTTACCATTCGCTATGATATGGAAATACCTCGTATTACTACCCCCTTCTTGAATGAATTTGACTTTAGCCCGCTGCGCCCATTTGGATTCTTCATCGCGCATAAGTTTTGCTAACCCCTCCTCAGCCTCTTTCTTAGCCGCCCGCTCTGCTATAGAAAGAGGTACCGTTTCCGCTTTAATGTCAAGATGTTCTATCAACAGACTAAGTTTTTCTTTGAGAATCTTATACTGGCCACTTAAGTTCTTCGCCCATCCTCTTAGGTGTTGACGCATATGCCTTATTTTATTCTGCCACCGTTCAATCGGAGACGAACCCGATGTTACGGATAGCCACTCACGTCTAACCATATCAAGAAAACCATCCTGTGAGAACCACGAAAGTTCAAAAGAGAAGTGTTTCTTATTCCCTAGGTGAGCCTGCTCTCCAGAATCTAAAAGCAAAGGTGTATGATCAGACCCCGATCTGCCCAACGCATGAACAGAAACGAGAGGGAATTTCTGTTCCCACTGTATACTCGAAAGAAAACGATCCAATTTCTCTAGAGTTGGTGTCGGTCTCCTACTAACCCACGTGAATTGCCTGCCCGAAAGTCTTAACTCCTTTAAATCTAAGCTTTCAATAATAGCATTGAAAATAAACGGCCAACGTGTATTAAAGTTATCATTGTTTTTCTCTTCCTGTCTCCTTATAATATTAAAGTCCCCCCCTACAAGAATAGGAAGATCCTCATTATCACAAACACGAACTAATTCAGATAAGAACTCTGGTTTTTTCGAGTCCTGTGCAGCCCCGTAAACAACAACAAGACTCCATAAAAACCCATCCATCTTATTTCTTACGTGAAATTTGGCACAAAACGTCCCAGACACAACGGTTTGTGCTGAGAGGTTGGCATTATTAAAACCAATTAACATTCCACCCGATCTCCCATTTGGTGGTAAAGCAAACCATGTAAAATCTCTCCCCGCTGCTAAGAACTGTAGAAAGTGAGTAGAGAACGAATCCCTACCTGTTTCCAACAGTGCAATAAAATCGAGATTATATTCTTTAACGAAATCATGAACTGAAATATGTTTGGCATGATCCCCAAAGCCATCGCAATTCCAAATAAGACCTCTCATTGTTATTTATAAATCTTTCTTATTCGTGCACTTCTTCTAGGTTTAGTGAAAGTATTTAAAATCTTCTTCCGGTTACGTTTAACCGTAGAGACAACAGTAGGCAAAACTTCTGTTTCTTTTTCCACTTCGTAATCATCAGAAGTTAAATCCTAAGAAAGATTGGTTGCAACTTGCAGAGCAAAATTATTACCCACTACATCATCCTCAGGTGGTAAATTATTATGGAGAAAAGTTAAGTTTCTGTGCTTCTCCTTTTCTAACAACGCCCAGATAGCTAAATTCTTTTGTTCGGTAGTTTTCCCTAGAGATATACCAAGTCTATCCGCCCTAGACATAATATCGGAAGCAGAAAGCGAACAAAAGGAAAGTTTGGCATAGGAACTAGTACCTTTGGCAAACGCCTCTTCCTTGCGATCCGCCAATGCTTGTGCTCTCTCAGGTTGGGGGAGGTCAGCGTCCACCTTAGCACGTAGCCTCGGGCTCGAACGCACCTCACCAGAATCGCGCAAGCCACCGTAGGCTAGCACATCCTCCTCCGACGGTCTCCCTCGGGCGAGCAAAGACCCCCTCGACCCTAGTCCGTCTGACTTAGGGGAGAGGAGCTCGTCATTCGCGATGAAGGTGTCAATGGTAGCCAGGCCACCCAACCCGTCTGGTTGAGTACTTGGCATAGCCGCCGCACTGAAATCAAGAGCCAAGCCCCGTGGAGTCAACAGATGGTAATGAGCGCCGTAAGCTCGAGACCCATCCGAGTTCCCCCGAGGCACCACACGAGCCGGTGTCGAAAATCCCTCCGTAGCAGCGACCAGTTGATCATCACGCGAAGCCACGCCCGAAGCCAGTGGACGTACCACTTCATTCGCCGCAGCTGAGGCAGACGGCAGCACGGCAGTGTGCCGTGAGGCCACAGTAGAGCCAGTGCAGGCTGCCGTGGGCACCAAACTCTGCCGCACGGCAGGACCGCAGCCTGGTGTGCGCACGGCAGAGATGGGCGACGGCAATGCTGCCGCGGCAGGGAAAATGGCCCGGGCAGCGCACGAAGCTGCTGCAGTTGGCCTCGCGGCAGCGTGCCGTGGAGAAGAATCTGCCACATAGCCAGAGACCGAGGCAGGTTTAACTTTAGGTACTAGGACATTCGCAGCAGCGACACGATCAACCAGCGCATCAAACACAAGAGCACCACCATCATGCAAATCATCTTTGGATAGAACAACCGCATCCACTATCTTCTCAGGTTCATTAGTCAACACAGTCGAATCATTCCTCTGTAGCAGAAATTCTTGTCTAGCACGATTAAAAGAGGAGACAACCATAGGTGATAAGACCACACCCGAGCTGAAATTATTTTGCTGGCCCCCATTTGAAGATGAACTAGGAGCATCCGAACTAGTCGTGGCATTATTCTTACCCCCTTTAAAATCATCAGTCATTTTTTCCTTTTGCTTATCCTTCTTGTCAACATCCCCATCCTTGTCATCACTATTCTCCACAGCCATCTCCACATCCTCTTCACCTACTGGAGTCTCCACATCAAATTTTAATTCATAGAACCCATCTTTGATGAAAACCACCCATTTATCCGGGACCAACGTATAGTCCACGCAACCAACATAAATTCTGAGAACACCATGCTTCCTAGTATGTTTCATATCAACTTTCAACGTCTTCCCAAAAAGAGATCCCAAACTCCACAGAAGTAGAAAATCACCCATATAAATCGAAGGAATATCAGAAATCCGAATCCACACCTCCGGAAGAGTCCATAATGGCTTCATCTCCATAGTCCAAAAATCCACCGTGATCACACAAGAACTAGAAGGGACATGGCAAGCCCCAAAGATAGTCATTCTCTCTAATTCTGCTCTGGAAGGAAAGGAAACTTTGAAATCATTCTCTCCCACCTGCAATACTTCCCACTTGAACCCCTCAGCGGGCACCAATCTCTGAAGTTGGATCGCAATCTCTTCTTCAGATAGAACACCCCCTGAAACCGACAACTTTGCAAGTCTTGCGGAATCAATTTTTGGCTTATAGGTTGCCGTGGGGATAGCCTCGTAAAAAGTGAGTCTGTCATCGATAAACCCATGAGTGATAACCTGTTGTTTTGCCGCTGAAATCAAATGACAATCATCAGGGGAGTGACCAGACCCCTCACAATATTCGCACACCTCGATAGGACAGAGCGCGCTCAAATGGCCTGGCGCCCCACACTGATAGCACTTAGATTTTTTAGCCTTCTTCACCGCATCTTCCGAACTTTCGGCCACCCTACTCTCCTTGCCTTTGGTACTAATTGCCGCTGTCTGAACTTTTGGAACATATACAGGGGCAGAAGGGGGGGCCTGAGGACCAGCAGCCCTCACAACGGGCACGGCGACGGGAGGAATCACAGTTTGCCCCGCCCCGGTGGCCGAACTCTGCCCCGTAGACACAGCAGCAGCACCCACCGTGCCCGTCAAAGTGACCCGTGCACGCAGCACCTCGGTAACCTGACGAAGAACCGCGGCCACTGTATCCTCTTGCGCTCCGTTGGCGGCACGAACCGGTGGACCTTGGTTCCTCTGACCACCACGACCGCGATAGGGGCCAACATAATTGCGAGGTTGATTGTACCCCCGAGCACCATAGGGGCGACGATACCCGCCGCCGTAATTCCCATATCCTCTGTTAAAACCGGCACCGGCATTGAAATTGCCGAACCCGCCATTGGCGTTGAAACCATCGCCTTGGTAGTTCCCTTGATTCGCTCCTCCGCGCTGCCCTCCATTGAAGTAACCATAGCCGCAGCCAGCTAGGCCACCACGAAAGGGAGGACCACGGTCATCACGACCATCACCACCACGGCCGCCGTTATTCGCCATCGAGAGAGGAACGACGGGCGTCTTCCTTCTGCCAGGGTTTGAGTCGAACCCTAGCACACTGCGGCTACGACGTACGTAACCTGCTATAGCGTTTTTTGTCCTCTGGCCCACCTCGCTAGCTTTTTTATTATACATCTAATCAACAATTGGTGGTAGAAGAGATAATATTAAACCATTCACCATGAGACGAAAAATAATAAAAAATTGTAGGTAGATATATTGTTGTAATTCACCTAGCACAAATATCAAATAAATGCAGGAGTCGCAAAACCTGTTAACCAACCTCACCCATGCACATAGACATGCATATATACCATGTTATCCTCCAGTGGTAAGCTCAACGATGTACCACAATAAAATAGGTCGACAAAGATAATTGTTAGTGTACCAGAGAGACGAGGCAGGAAGAGAGGAGCATGTGGAATTAAGACGAATTAGGGAATATGAGATGTCGGAAAAGAGGGCACCAGTGCTCAGTCGAGAGCACATCCATCCAACACAAGTGTGAGTAGCCTGCCGCACAAACATTGCAACGGGTCAAGTTGCTCAAGGAAAGGAGTATATGTGTTAGGGAGTATCGTGGAGCTTAGCATCCTAAACTACACACACGCACCGGAACCATCATTCTCTTACCGGTGCGCCACTATACCATCTTGTACACAGCTTGTCGGTCCATCCGGAAAAAGTTTCACCCGTTTTCCTGCTCCCTCATCTTAAGCTGCCACCTTTCTGGCATTCACGGACGCAAATGTAAGTATATGATTACCATGTTCCTGCTTCCGTGTTAACACATACTGTACATGTCTGTATTTTGTACTTGTACATCTGTAACAATAGATCCTAGATTGTAGGACAGTCGGGTCAAGCACCAGACATGCACCTGCGTGTGCCACTGCATGATGCCACGATCTCTCTCTCTCTCTCTCTCTAATATATACTCGACTCACTCGGTAATACAGGCATCCTGAGAGTGCTTTACAATCCAAGTTGGTATCAGAGCACCGGGCTCTCTTGTTCCTCCTCCCTCCCACCCCTTCTTCTTCATGTCCGATCTCACTCTTGCCACGGCTGAGACCTCCATCACCACCGTTGCTCTCCTCCCTCCCGGCATATCCATTCACAATCTCAACATTGACAACTACATCTCCTTTAAACTAGATCTGACCGGCAAGTTCTTTCGTATGTGGCGCAACACAATCCTCATCCTCCTCTCGCGGTACAATGCTCGCCACCATGTCGAGGAAGAGACCGATCCACATCTGGCCGACGACGAGTGGCGCAAGACAGACTTCTCCATCACTCTCTGGTTCATCGCCACCGTTGCCGACGAGCTGCAGGAGATCGTCCTCTCCGCGGACAACACTGCGTACGATACGTGGTGCGCCGTCCTCGCATCTTCACCGCCAATAAAGCTGGCCGGAGCATTCCACGACATGAAACAGGGTGACATGACAATCGGCGTCTACTACAGCTGCCTCAAGGCCATCACCGAAGCCATCGGCGACGTCGACGACCCGATATCCGGTGCGCAACTCACTATGTGCCTCCACGACGGCATTAGCGACGCGTTCGCCCTCCAGGCCGAGCAGCTCCAGACGCCCCTCGCCTCCTTCGCTGATGCGCAGTCCTGCCTCCAACTCGCCGAGATCAAGCAAAAGGTGAAAGCCTCCACCACCGTGGCTGAAGCCCTCCTCGCCAACAACTCCGGGGGCAGCGGATCTGGAAACCGCGGTTATTGCGGCAACAGATCTGGTCACCGCGGTGGCTACGGCGCAGGCAACGGCGGCAACTCTGGTGGCCCCAACGGTGGGCGCGGCGGTCACAGCGGGCACTACGGCAACGGCGGCGGTAACAACTACAACGGCAACCACCACGGCGGCTACGGCAAGGGTGGATACGACAACGGAGGCCACAACGGCGGCTGTGGTCACCATGGCAACGACGGTACGTCGGCTCGGCGGCCAATCCAATGACCGCAGACGCGGACGTGGGCACGGGCACGGTCGTGGACGCTGCGACGGTGGACGTGGCCCGCACTACTATTAGCAGCACCACCAGACCTACAGTGCTCCGTACGGAGCCGCGCCGCCCGGCTATCGCTCTCACTACTACCTGAACCTCTCCAGCATCCTCGGCCCCCGCCCCGGTCACCATGCCCAGGCCCACCCCGCTCTGCACTACGGCGCGCCCTCCTACCACGTGCCTTCTCCGCCCTAGTCATTGGATCACCAAGCCATGGTGCATGATGAGCCCAGCTACAACCCGCCGGAGTGGAACATGGACATAAGCGCTTCCTCGCACATCGCAGGACACCCAGTTATACTCACCTCGTCGCATTCTTTGTCATCGCATAATTCTAACTGCATTGTTGTCGGTAACGGATCAAAATTGCCCATTATCGCCTCTGGCCACACAACCATTCCCACCACCTCCCGCCTATTCCATCTCAACAATGTTCTTTTCACTCCTTCCATTATTAAAAACTTGATTTCCATTCGTCACTTCACCCGTGACAATTCTTGCTCAATTGATGTTGATCCATTTGGTTTGTTTGTGAAGGATCTAGCCACCAAGACAATATTTCTGAGATGCAATAGCTCGGGCGAACTCTACCCTCTCCATGGTGCCTCCTCGCCGTCCACTGCGTTCCTTGCCACCTCTCCCGGCAACACAGGCGCCTAGGCCACCCCGGACATCACTCTCTATCTCGTCTAGCGAGTTTTTTACGTTCATGTAATAAAATGCACCTCTCTCGTCGGTTTGCGAGACGTGCGAATTAGGAAAGCACACTAGACTGCCATTTACTTCATCTGATTCATGTACCACAACTCCGTTTCAAATTATCCGTTGCAACTTGTGGACGTCGGCCGTACCTAGTTTTTCTGGTTACATGTATTATCTAGCCATTCTTGACAACTACTCTCACTATTCATGGACGTTTCCTCTCAAAAATTAATTGTACACGTCACACACCCTCCATCGTTTTCTTTCTTTCGTCAAAACCCAATTCCACACAACCGTCCAATGCGTCCAATGTGACAACGGTGGCGAGTTCATCAAAACCCATCTTCGCACTCTGTTCTCCTCAAATGGCATGTCCCTTCGAATCTCTTACCCACACACGTCCCCTCAAAACAGCTAGGCCGAACGTCTCATCCTCACGACCAACGACATACTACGCACCCTTCTTATACAAGGCAATCTCCCGGAATCCTTTTGGGTCGAATCACTCAACGCTGCCACCACACTCCTCAACATACGACCCTCCCGTCCCATTCTTTCAACACACCTCACTTCCTCCTTTTCGGGCAACACCCAATATATGATTACCTCCGTTCCTTTGGATGCTTTGCTTTCCTAATGCCCTTGCCACCTCACCACACAAACTTGTGCCCCGTTTCTCATGTTGCGTTTTCATAGGCTATACTCGCGAGCATAAGGGCTACATATGCTTGGATTTATCTACTCGCAAAGTCATTGTCTCCCGACATGTTACCTTTGACGAAAACATTTTTCCGTACTCCACTTCCACACAAGAAACAGCACCCAGTCCTGCCACAAAGGATCCCATGCCACGCCAGGAGATCAGCACGGAATTCTGTGTCATTCAGTTTGTCCCCGGATCCACCTCAGGATCACCGCATGTCCCACCTGCACCCACCTTGACCGGATCCTCCTCGACTGCCGCAACCACCCCGACCACCCACCCATCCAGCCACTCCACACGCACCGCCAGCCCCACTACCGCACCTACCGCTGCGGACCCATCTCCTCCCACCACTCCTCTTGCGCCACGTCAACATCCACTGCCCCCGCGTGCCAAACCAGTAAAGCAAGCCAAAAACCCACAGCAGATGGTCACCCGAGCCAAAAATGGATTCTTGATGCACCTCCGCCTATTCTCGCTAGACGCCAGCACTACCACCATTTCACCTGTTCCATCCAACTACAAAACAGACCTCAAAGATCCCAACTTGCATGACGCAATGCAAGACGAATTTAATGCTTTGATTAAGATTCATACTTGGTGTTTAGTTCTCAAACCTGCATGTGTCAACATTCTGACGGGAAAATGGATATATCGCCACAAGCTCCATCCAGATGGTACATTGGCCCGCTACAAGGCACGATGGGTGGTACGAGGGTTCACACACCAAGCCGAAGTCGATTACTACGAAACTTTCAGTCCCATTGTTAAATCTTCCACCGTCCGTGTTGTCCTTAGTATAGCCACCTCTCACTCATGGCCTTTTGATCAATTGGACGTCATAAATGTGTTCCTCAATGGAAATCTCCAAGAAACTGTCTACGGTGATCAACCCTCCGGTTTCACCAACCCCTCTCTTCCACACCATGTATGCCTCCTCAAGAAATCACTCTACAGGCTCAAACATGCCCCCATTACTTGGTTCCACCACTTCACACAGTTTCTCCACACCATTGGTTTCGTTTCTTCTAAATGTGACTCATCTGCGTTCATTATTCACCATGGATCCTCCATTTCCCACCTACTTCTTTATGTAGACGACATCATACTCACCGCAAGCACCACCTCACTCCTCACTTCTCTCATTTCCTCCCTCAAAACCGAATTCTCAATGAGTGATCTCGGGGCCCTTCACCACTTTCTCGCCATCTCGGTTCACCGCAACTTTAAAGGGTTGTTCCTGTCGCAGCATCAGTATGCCCTTGAGCTACTTGAGCGTGCCCGCATGTCAATTGCAATCCCATTTCCACGCCAATCGACACACGGTCCAAACTCTCTGCCTCGGACGGGAAACCAATATCCGACCCTTCCTTGTACCGTAGTCTGGTCGGCGCCCTGCAATACCTAACTCTCACCCGGCCCAACATATCCTACGCAGTTCAACATGTGTATCTTTTCATGCACGCACCTCGCGGCTGCCATTTCCAGCTGATCAAGAGGATACTTCGCTATCTTCAAGGCACTAGCGCTCACTGCCTTCAGCTCTATCGCGGCTCCTCCACTGATCTACTCGCGTACTCGGACGCCGATTGGGCCGGGTGTCCCGACACGCGCCGCTCCACGCCTGTATTTTGTGTGTTTCTCGGAGACAACCTTGTCTCGTGGTCCTCGATGCGCAAACCATGGTGTCGCGATCCAGCGCGGAGGAAGAGTACCGGGCAGTAGCCAACTGCGTCGCCGAATCTTGCTGGCTTCGACAACTCCTCATCGAGCTACTTCATCATCCCCGTCGAGCCACTGTCATCTTCTGTGACAATGTCAGCGCCGTGTACCTTTCATCCAACCCGGTCCAGCATCAATGAACTAAACATCTTGAGATCGACCTCCACTTTGTTCGTGATCAGGTGTCCCTCGGCGAAGTGAAGGTTCTGCACGTTCCCACATCGTCTCAGCTCGCGGATGTGTTCTCGATGGGATTGCGTAGTCCGTTGTTCACAGAGTTCCGGTCCAGTCTTCACATCCGTCTGACGTTTGGACTGCGGGGGGGGGGGGGGGGGGGGGGGTTAACACATATTGTACATGTATGTATTATGTACTTGTACATCTGTAACCATAGATCCTAGATTGTAGGACAGCCGGGTCAAGCACCATGCATGCACTGCATGATGCCACGATCTCTCTCTGTAATATATACTCGACTCACTCAGTAATACAGGCATCGTGAGAGTGCATTACAATCCAAGTTTCCGCCCTTGTATCCAATGCATAGCTCGTCTCGTTTTAGTAGCCAATCATTTGTAGTCGCTGGACTAGTGCTAGTCCAGTAGCAGTTTGTTGTTGTTCATCTCCTAGTGCCCGTCAAGTTTCCATCTCATATCTAGCAATTCTGGAGCATAAAACATGGACTAAAATTGCTCCTGTGATACTAGGACTATCTAATTATTTTCTTTATAATATTGTTTAGTCATCCCTCTCTAAGGTGTGAATATCTAAAAGTGGTCGGGTCTACAACGTTATCTTTACGAATGAACTTGATCGATGTTTTTCGAGAACGCTGGTCATAGATAAATGGCACAACCTCCCAAGTCGAAGGTTTACATGTGGCCATGGGAGAAGATATGGTAGTACTTCATAGTCGATATACACTATTAGTACGTGCGATCGATTGGTAGTACTTAAATAACTGTGTGTTGTTACATTGTTTTGTTGTGTGCTAGATAACGCAAATCTATTTATTGTTGTTGTCGTCAAATTCAATAATGGAGCTTTTTTTTATTCTCTACATATAAGTACTGTCGTGGGGCTGCTGTAGCACACTTGTGAAAAAATATATATACTAGCGGCGTGACACACAATGCCACATGTATTTTTTTTTACTACTGGCGTTGGTAGGTGCATTCCGATGATACCAAATAGCGCTGGCACAAGACAGCTAGCGTGTCACTTTCTTGTCGGTACGGTCAAAACCTCAAGCTGGTACAGAGCCGTTTCCTTGTAGTGTTCTTGGATCATGTGCAAAACCACGATATTGAGTTAAAAATCAACCACTTCTCTTATTATCAAGTTGCTAGTATCAACGGCCTTATATCCAACTTCAAAGATTCTCCACGGCTCAATCCAAGAACTTTTCAAATGAGATTTCATAAAATATTGCCAGTGAGCGTACAAAGATGCATTAACCTTAGTTGGATCACCTCTATTATTTATATGAGGGTGTGAAATAGGAGGGTTTGGTAAGTACCAACCGGGAACCTCATGGTACTCATCCTTCCGATCCTATCATTTAGAAGGAGGAGACGTTTTAGATGGTGGAGATTCATATTTAGTTTCGGCAACCCCAACCATGTCATTTGTGGCGTCCGAGGCGGAATAGGATGAGGCATGGTGTCTTTGGCTTTCAAGAGTTGCTTAATCATTTCACGGAACCCATTCATACCGGATTCCATGGAGGAAGTCAAAGATGTTTCCATCTTCAAGAGGTCATCCAAGGTAGCGGCACTGTCGGGCACACTAGCCTCTCGTTTGGTACCCAAACTCTCTTAGGCTAAGCACGAAATATACAGCCGAGACTATGATACCAATTGAACGAATGGTATGGCAACTAGAGACGGGAGGGGTAAATCGGTGCTACCTCTAAATTTCAATACTTTTTCGATTTAGGCTTTACACAAAGGTAAATTCTCTAAATATGTGACTAAGGTGAATTTAACTATATGACAAGGATTACACTAAGCAAGAAACAAACACAAAATAACACTAAAGAATATAAGGAACCAAAGTGGAAGCCTGTGGAGAAAAGGATGTATTCCCGACTTCTTACTTTCTAGGGGAGTACATTTCGCTGAAGGGGTGTGTGTTTCACCATGTAGGCCTACACAACGCCACTTTCGGGGGGCTACCCCCGAGTAGGTATAAGGCAGGTGATAAAACAGGATCCAGAGTACTGTTCGCCGGGTAGGCGGCTACCCGGACATCTGTATCTGGTATGCGCTACTCGGAGATAAGTATTGAAGGCCAGGAGAAAATACTGAGGAAGATTGAATCCGTCCGAGTAGAGAACATGTGGTCAGAGTAGATGGGCATTAATCTTACTCAGGCCAGAAGTCAAAGGAGCCGTTCTGACGAGATCTCGCGTATCCCGCAGCCGTACAGGCATGCGGTTTAACTTACTAGGTTCGTGATTATCCGCGCTATGGGGTGGGTACAGTGAGGGCAGACGCCTGTCACGCCTTGTCACTGGCAGAGGGGACAGGACGTGTCCGGGGTCCTATTCTATGAGACTGACAGGGTGGACAGGACCTGTCAGCCGGGCGGCGCGGCGACTTCTCGCCATTGCGTCAGCGAGAACCCGGAAGCGTGCTCTGCTGCCACAGTAGGGGTGTCCCATCGTTGTACCTTTTAATCTTTGTTTACTCGGCTGGGCATCAGTATATAAGGTGCCCAGCCCCCTCCTGCACGAAGGAGGTTGACCCTGAGAGCATTTATTGCAAGAGCCAACGCTAGAGATAGAGAGAGAAGGCGAGTGGCTACTCGGCTGAGAGACAACTTTGTACTCTGGCTACTTGGATATTATACATACAGAGAGATAGGCAGGACTAGGGGTGTTACCTCCACACGAGGGCCCCGAACCTGGGTAGATCGAGGCGTTTGCAGTGTTCTTCGTGCGCGTCTTCTAGACGTGTGATCCCTCCCCGGATACCTACAACGTCCATCGGCCCCAACTCATTAGCCATCCCATGGCATCTGTCTTCACCACTCTACGACAGTTGGCGCCCACCGTGGGGCCAGCAGCAGCGCTAGCTGGGGTTCATATTCGTACGGGGCCCGTTTCTGCATCGGGGGAGCGTGTAGTCTGTGGCCTTGTCCACAGATTCGGCTCCTTCGACTTCATCATCGACAACGCCGGCGATTTCGGCGGCAGGCCCGTGCCAGCAGGTGGCTCGGTCGTCTCCTTCGGCGCGCACCTAGTGTACGTCGCCACCACCGTCATCCGCGAGTTCCCGGAGGAGCTGCTCGTTGCGGATGATCCTCCAGCTGTACTCGCTGCCCGCGGGAAGCCAACTGGCTGCTCTGCGGACAGCGTGGAGGTGATGATGACGGGCCCGGCAATCGATGCCGGGAAGGGCGCGGCCTGTGCGGCTGAGGGCATCGAGGATCCGGCTGGTGCAAGGGTCCACAAGCTCTACGGCATGCCCCAGAACATTTCGGGATACGTGGAACCCTCCACGTCAACGGTTATACCGGCTGCTCGCGAAGGCGCCACCGAGCAGCTGGGCATGCTACAACCCACCGACGCGGACCTCATGACGTTGAGGGCGCAACTCGAGCGGCAGCGTCAAGCGCTACTCGCGGAGGCCCAGGAGCTGGAGAAGGTTAGGCTTGAGCTTAACCTAGATCAAAATGAGTACAATAGGGCGCATGGCTTTACTCCTGTTTCTAGGCTGCCTAGCAAGATAGGTCTTATTCGCCGCAATTTGGGCAATGAGTTGGCTAGAGATGGTACGGATGTTAGTCCGTCTGCTAGTTTGAACACTGCTAGTAAACTGAAATACAGTTCCCCTGCCAAAACACTTAGGGCTGCTGAGGCAGTCGCTGCTGAATTGCCGCATCTCACTTGCGATGCTCAAGCTAGGCTTCAGGATAGGTTGAACGAGCTAGTGCTAGAAGCTGGCAGGCAGAACGAGGCTTTCCGAAAAGCCAATCCGGGTGCTGGTGCTTCCCATGTTGTTCACTCGCATGGGGGCAAGTCTATGGATCAATCCTCATCGCCTCATCTCGGCGGTGACAGAGCCTAGAGCGTGACCTCTGGGAGAAACAAACAGATGCAGGTGTACGACCCGGCTTTTACCGCAAAACAGCACGATGTAGAGCGGCAACCTGGCCAGAAACACAACTCTGCAGGAGCAGGCTATCAAGCCACTAAAGCTCCCAGCAAGGGGCAAGGAAGTAACCGAGATGGCTCATCTCGGCGTCATGCTTCCAACCCGGTTCAGCAGGGAGTGCGGCCGCAAGCAGCAGTCGCAGGCAGTTGTGCCAGCGGTCAACCTAGCTATGGCTCAACCCGGTTCCGTGCAGCAGGACCGCTACAATGATGGCTACTCGGCAATGGAGAAAGCCGGGTACGCTGATCCAAGAGATGTCACTGACCGCCTGGGTGACCGGATGCTGGAGCCCAGCGATGCAAGGTACAAGTTAGACCGGATTCACCGGTCCGAGCAGATAGAGGAGAAAGGTCCGCCCGAGCCAGGTTGTTTTGGTCCCAGGATCATGAGGGCGCCGCCCGTGCCAAAGTTTTAGCTGGCTAGAGGGACCAAGTCCTATGACGGGAGCACCAAGCCAGATGACTGGCTGAATGACTATGTCACCGTTGTGTATATCGTTGGCGGCAACCGGAGATGGGCTGTTCGGTATGTGCCCCAGATGTTGGAAGGCCCAGCCAGAATATGGCTGAACAATTTGCCAAGGGACAGCATAAACTGCTGGTTGGACTTTTCGGAAGACTTCATCAGCAACTTCACCAACACGTACAAGAGGTCAAATAGGCCGCATCAGCTGTCATCCTGCAAGCAGCGGGAAGAGGAGACTGACCGAGAGTATCTTACTCGGTGGAGCACCCTGAGAAACACATGTGAAGGTGTGAATGATTCGCAGGCGATCTCCTAGTTTGCTCAAGGCTGCAGGCATGGCAGCATGTTATGGCAGAAGCTACAGAGAGAAATGCCGAGTACGCTCGCAGAGACAATCAAGATAGCTGACATGTATGCACTCGGCGACCCTACCCAGCCTCTGCTCGATGCCTTTGAGCAGAGAAGGAGAAACCAAGATGGCAACATGCGCCAAGACCGACAAGACTTCCATAACAAGCGCCGAGATGACCGACCGGATACTCGGTATGGCTCTGAGCAAGTGAATGTTGTGAACCAGGATCATGCCGCTGCTGGGAGTAGCCAAAGGCAAAAACCTGCTGGAGCCCAATACGGACAGAACAAGAATCACGGCCGGGGCTTCAAGAAACAGTACACTGCTCCCCAGCAAGGCAACAGCAACCCGGATGCAGAAGATACTCAAAGATTTATATTTCAGAACATGAAGGACGGGCCGTGTAGCTTCCGCACTGGGCATCCGAGTAGGCCAGCCAACTACACTACCTGGCAGTGCATTTGGTGGGACCGTATCAAAAGTGAAGGCTTTGGTCTGCTGCCTCCTCCTCCTCCTCTTCCGCTCTCGGGAGCCAGTGTGCAGCCTATTCAAGCAGATACTACCAGACCGGATGAGAATCCGAGAAGGGAAAATGTGAACCAAGTGGCTCAGGGAGCCAACCGCAACTACAACAACCGCAACAACACCCGCAACAACAACAGGAACAACAACAACAACAACAAGAATTGCAACAACAATGACGGCAATGATGGTGGTGGAGACCGCAACCAGTACCAAGACCACCATGAGAGGTATATGGTGTTCACCACCGAGCCAGATGACAAGCAGTCGCAGCGTAGGCGCGCGATGGAGGTGAACGCCGTAATCCCAGTTGTGCCTCACTACTTGCACTGGTGTGAGTAGGAGATTACTTGGTCCAAGGATGATCATCCCAATATAGTGCCCAATCCGGGTACATATGCACTAGTGGTGGATCCCACCTTCCTGGGGACCAAGAAGAATGTCAAGTTCAGCAAGGTACTGATCGACAACGGCAGCAGCATCAACATCATGTACCGCGATACCCTGGAGAAGCTCGGCCTTGCCGAGAACATGCTGCTACCCAGCAGGACTAGCGTACATGGCATTGTGCCGGGAGTATCTTGCGCTCCAATAGGCCGCATCTGGATAGATGTGCTATTCGGCACCGGGGAGAACTGCCGCACCAAGTGCCTGCAGTTCGAGGTGGTTGATTTTCAGAGCCCCTACCATGCTCTACTCGGTAGGCTTGCGCTCACCAAGTTCATGGCCTCAACCCATGCAGCCTACCTGAAGATGAAGCTACCAGGTCCCAATGCTGTCATCACCATCTCCGGTGACTACAAGCGTTCCTTGGATTGTGCGTCTGCCGGATCTCTGTCGGCGGAGTCATTGGTCATTGCCGCTGAGAAGAAGAAGATACACGAGGTGGTGGCTATGGCTCAGGCAGCTCAAGTCGGCATGCCAAGCATGCCAAGTTCACAGTATGGAGCCGCCTTCCAGGCCTCCCAGGAGACCAAGAAAGTCCAGGTTGACCCTGAGTTCCCAGACCGTGTCGGGAGAGAAATAGGAAAGCGAGCTCATCCATTTCCTCCGTGAGACTTGGGATGTCTTTACATGGTCCAATGTGTACTTTCTGGGTGTCCCAGGGAGTTGGTTGAGCACTCACTGCATGTTCGCCCAGACGCCAAGACGATTAAGCAGGCAATGCGCCGCTTTGCGGCAGAGCGAAGAAAAACTATCGGTGATCAGATCACCAAGTTGCTGATAAGCGGATTCATCATGGAGGTGTTTCATCCGGATTGGATGGCCAATCCGGTTATGGTTGAGAAGAAGAAGGAGGACCCCAAGGCCGATATTGCATGGCGAATGTGCGTGGACTACACCGACTTGAACAAGGTCTGCCCCAAGGACCCATTCCCGCTACCCCGCATAGATCAGGTGATCGATTCTACAGCCGGGTGCGAGCTTTTGTCTTTTATTGATGCCTACTCTGGTTGCCATGAGGAATGCTGGGGCCACCTATCAGAGATGCATGCATAAATGCTTGCATGATCAAATTGGTAAAAATGTGCAGGTGTACGTAGATGACATTGTCATCAAAACAAATAAAACACATACTCTTCTTAGTGATATTGAGGAAACCTTTGCCAATTTGCGCAAGTACACGATGAAATTGAATCCGACTAAATGCACCTTTGGCGTTCCGGCTGGCAAGTTACTCGGCTTCTTGGTATCTACCCGGGGCATTGAGGCTAATCCTTCGAAGATAAAAGCTATAGAGAGCATGTCTTTGCAGAGATCACTGAAGGATGTCCAGAAATTCACCGGATGCTTGGCTTCCCTTAGCCGCTTCCTGGGGAAAATGGGCGAGAAGGCTTTGCCACTCTACCAACTCATGAAAAAGAGTGACAAGTTTGTCTGGACGCCGCAAGCTGATGTGGCATTCAAGGAACTCAAAACCATGCTGGGTAGCCCTCCCATCCTGGCAAGCCCTCTACCCAAAGAGCCCATGCTGCTATATATTGCAGCTACCAATCGGGTAGTCAGCGTGGTGATAGTCGTGGAGAGAGAAGAGGAACGCAAGACGGTGCAGCGCCCAGTATATTATCTTAGCGAGGTGCTATCCAGCTCCAAGCAAAACTACCCGCATTACCAGAAGATGACATATCGCGTGTACCTGGGTGCCAAGAAGCTCAAGCATTATTTCCAAGAGTATCCCATCACGGTGGTGAGTACTGCTCCCATCTCGGAGATCATGGGTAACAAGGATGCAAGTGGCAGAATGGCCAAGTGGGCAATTGAGCTAGCCGCGTACACTCCCTTGTACGCGAGAAGAGAAGCAATCAAGTCACAAACTCTGGCAGATTTTCTGGTGGATTGGGCCGAGATGCAGTATGAGCCTCCCTTGCCGGAAACCAACTTCTGGAAAATGCATTTTGATGGCTCCAAAGTGAAGGAAGGGCTTGGTGCTGGCGTGGTGCTCATGTCACCCAAGCGTGATCAACTCAAGTATGTGCTGAAGATACAGTTCAAGGCATCAAATAATGTGGCCGAGTATGAAGCACTGGTGCATGGCCTGAGAGTAGCCAAGGAAATTGGGGTGCAGCGTATCTTCTGTTCTGGCGACTCGGACTTGGTGGTGCAACAAGTTTCTGGCAATTGGGATTCCTTGGAGGCCAACATGGCGTCCTACCGGTTTCGGGTGCAAACCATGACGGGGTTCTTTGATGGCTATGAATTTCATCACATACACCGAGCTGAGAATGATGCACCTGATACTCTGTCCAAGTTGGGGTCTTCTCGGCAGTTTATACCGCATGGGATTGCCTTGGAGCATTTGAGAAAGCCATCTATCAAGCCATCTCCCAACTCGGAATCCATCTTCACTCCGTCGCTGCCGGACTCAGAGGCTGTTCCTATGTTAATTTATTGGGAGGCTGCAAAAGAGAACCCGGGGAATGCCGTCTCCAACTCGGGGACTGGTACCTGCAACCCAGGGACTGCCCCTCCTAACTCGGGGACTGTCGCATTCATCGAGGGAATCATTTCTGAGTACTCGGGGACTCGGGGAATCGTCCTTAACTCGGAGCAAGTACTGGTGGCAGATCCAATGAAGATTGATGAGCCTGTGTTCCCTGTCAGGCCCACGCCGAGTTGGGCTGTGCCCATCTTATCTTTACCTATGGATGGCACTCTGCCAACTGACGAGGTCACAGCCCGGTAGATACAGAGAAGATCCAAGGGCTACACCATCCTCAACGAGCAGCTACACAGAAGGAGCCCAAGTGGCGTGCTGCAACGCTGCGTCGAACCC
Source organism: Alopecurus myosuroides (assembly GCA_028641055.1). NCBI lineage: Eukaryota > Viridiplantae > Streptophyta > Magnoliopsida > Poales > Poaceae > Alopecurus > Alopecurus myosuroides. The sequence goes on from CM054060.1 coordinate 430,553,383, forward strand.
GAGAAAGGAGAAGAAATTCTCAGAGAGATACACCAACGAGAATGCGGACATCACGCCTCTTCTCGGGCTCTGGTCAACAAGGCTTTTCGACACGGTTTCTTTTGGCTCACTGCCTTGAGACAAGCTGAAGACATAGTGAGAAAATGCAATGGATGCCAAAGGTTTGCAAGCAAGATTCATATGCCAGCTTCCGAGTTGAAGACCATTCCCATTACCTAGCCATTTGCTGTCTGGTGTTTGGACATGGTGGGTCTTTTCAAACCGGCTAGAGGCAATATGACTCATATCCTGGTCATGGTTGATAAGTTCACCAAGTGTATCGAGGCCAAGCCTATTCGGAAATGTGATGGAGCCACAACTGTTAGTTTCCTGAACGATGTTATTCTGAGATACGGCTACCCACATAGCATCATCTCTAATAACGGCACTAACTTTGGTGAGGGAGCCTTTGCAAGATTCTGCAAGAGAAGCGAATCCGGCTAGTTGTCGCATCAGTTGCGCATCCAGCCTCAAATGGGAAAGTTGAAAGAGGAAATGGCATGGTCTTATCTGGGATAAAGCCAAGGATAATTGAGCCACTACAACGAACCCCTGGTTGTTTGCTGGACGAGTTGCCGGCGGTGTTGTGGAGTCTAAGGACTACCCCTAACCGATCAACCAGATACACACCATTCTTCCTAGTATATGGAGCTGAGGTCGTATTGCCCACTGACCAAGAGCATGACTCACCAAGGGTAACACTCTATACTGAAAAAGAGGCCTGAGATGCTCGAGGAAATGACGTTGACCTGCTAGAAGAAGCAAGAGAGGTAACTATGTCACGTTCAGCCATATATCATCAGAGTCTGAGGCGCTATCATAGCCGGAAAGTAAACCCAAGGGTTTTTCGAGAAGGAGACATGGTTCTTAGGCTCATGCAGCGCACAGCCGGGATGCATAAGTTATCCCCTCCGTGGGAAGGGCCCTTCATTGTGAGCAAGGCTCTGCACAATGATGCCTACTATCTAGTTGATCCACATGCACCCGAGAAGAACAGACCGGATAGAGCAGGAGAGGAATCCAAGCACCCCTGGAATGTAGCTCTACTCCGCCGTTTTCATTCATGAACAAACCTTGTATGTATCTCCTCAACCGAGTTAAAATTCTAGTCGGCACTCCGAATTCAAACTCGGGGACTGCCCTTGTCCAAATTTGCTTTGTGTTATTCTACTTTGTTTTACTTTGTCTACTCGGTTGCTTTACTTAGAGTTTCATGCGCGTATCTAGTAGTGTGTTTAAACCCAAGGGCCAATTCTTCGACTTTGCTACTGTCAGCAAACCGGCTTCATGGCAAGCAAGAGAAAAGCTAAAGGTCAACAAGCACACAAAAATCGCTAAGGAAAAGAGAAGTGTGGCACCCGAGTAGAGCGTTCTTTACTTGCGTGTTTTTTCCCTTTTCGGCTCAGTGGTGGGCAGCGTTACCATGCAAATTTCTAAGTGGCTAAGTATTTGAAACTCAAACTTTGAAATCGTGTGACTCGACTACCAAACAAGCCACAAGTGGCAGGTAAGAGCTAAGACAAAAAGACTGAGTGAATAAAAAATGCAACTCGGGGACTTGCATAATAACGCAATCCGGCATTAAGCCAGAATTGCTAAGTGTTGATCAAATAAAAACTGAGTAACAAGGAACTTAATTGTATCGATTACATTAGAACCCGTCATCCCGGGGATCTGATAAGTGTTTGGAGATAACATGTGCAGGAATTAAACAACAGTTGAGGCAGTGGTATCCGTGTTGGTGTTGGTAGGCTCAGTAGGCTCGAGGACAGTGGTTGTAGAAGTTGGAGTAGTAGAGATTGGCTCCGATGAGGCTTTAGTGGCTTGAGTGCTAGGAAGAGGGTACAGCCCGGATGTCACAGCATCAGTCGCTCCCAACTCGAGGGCTGGGTCGTTAATCACCATCTCAGAGGTAAGGGTCAATCGGCGGGCTACGACTGCTCAGTCTCCGGGTTGGCTCCCAACCCGGAATCCTCTGTGGTGTCGTGCTGCTCAGCCTCCTCCTCTTCGGCCTCTTCGTACTCAGATCCCTCCTGCTCGTCCTCCTCCTCGAACTCGGCCTCGCCCTCATCTTCCTCTTCATCAACATACGTATTCGCCTCGGTGAGGCCGTCGATGTATACGCTGGTCTCAGCATAGGAGGCTATCTCGTAGGCCACCTCTTTTCGGCGGGCGACGCACTCGGCACGTTTAGTCCACTTGGAGTTAATCCTGGGAGTTCCGATCGTGTCAAGATCTAGGTTTTTGTACCAGCACAAGATGAAGTGCAGGAGCTCGTCAGCTCATGCCCGAGCTGCGGAGGCGCGCCATTTCTTTAATTCTTCCTTGACATGGTCCAAGTTGGCGGCTATGTCGTGGAAGTTCTCTGGGACTTCTTGGTCAGGCCAGAACAACTTATGCAATTTCATTGCAGTGGACACCATGGAGGTGCCCAAGCCTTTGAGGGAGCGCACTTGTGCCTTGAGATTGACGATATGATCATTGATGCTGGAGGTTTCATCAACATTCAAACCTGCTGCTGCCCTGGCCTGTCTTGCATTGTCCACAGCAGTCACACCAGCAATGCGGAGTTCCGGTAAGATATCTGCATCAGGAATGACGAATTGGATTAGAAGGGGTAACCGAGAAGAAGAGAAACTGAGTAGAAGAAGAGGGTAGCGATAACTCACATTCCATGTCTACCACCAAGGCTCCCAACTTGGTTTTCCAGTCCTCTGCTTCTCGGATATGTTTATCCTGGAGGCGGCACGAGTCGTTGATTTGAACCTCGAGAGCTTGGTTCCTTTCCTTGAGGATGTTGATTTCCAGCTCGAGTGCCCGCTTCTCGGCAACAGCAGTTTTCTCGAAGTCTTGTTTCTCGCAGACAGAGTTGATTGCAGTCTGGAGTGCGTCTGTAGGATCAACCTGGAGTTTCTCGAACTCCGCCGTCTCGGTCGCGCTCTCCTTCTCAATGTGGACTTCCCGGGCCTGCACTTGCTGATGTTCTTCAGCGGGTGTGAGGCATTGCAGATGCTGCTCCCCGAAATTCTTATACTCTTCTGCGGGTAGAACAGCACTATCAGCAGAGTAGTCAAGTGAAAGAAAGCAAGTATAGAAAAAAAGTCAAGTTTATTCACCTTCCGGAGAAGTGATTTTACTCTGCGCTGAGGCAGAGAAAACTTCACAATCTTGGCGCCTCTCTACCAGGGCCTTGAGCTCGCCTACAGAGAAGACATCGGCTAAGAAAAAAGCAAGAAACGGGCGTACGCAAAAAACACACAAACCTAAATGATAAAATCTTACCTTCAATAGCAGAAAGCTTGAGGGTGTCGTCCAGGGCGTTCTGCTCCATAGCATCCATGTCGCTCTTGTCAGCCTCTAGAACTCGGTTCCGGTCTCTGACTTGGCGGTGATTCCAGAGAAGATTGCAGAAAACCTTTGTCCTTTCCTGGACGCTATCCTGCAGAGAAGAACGGAAGAGCATAAGTGCTGGAGGATTTGGCCCGAGTAGATATCAACTCAGTTGAGTGTTCATTTACTCGGCCCGAATCTCGGGGACTGGGGTAGTGTCTAAGAGAAGAAAAGGAGAAAAAAGAAACTGGCAACTCGGAAAACTCAGAAAGAAAAAGGACACTTACCATATAGCTTTGCTCCATATCCTCAATGTTCTTGCACAAGACAAACAACTTGCCGGCTAGAGTGCTGCAATTACTGGCTACAGCCATACCAACAGGACCAATGTCGGCCTTGTTCCAGTCTGTCCGATAGTGGTCAATTTTGCCCAACTCGGCACCATCCTAGGATGCATGGCCATATATCTTGCTATCCCAGGGCTTCTCGACATGGCCTACCCGGTCCAAGATAGCTGCGATGCCGTCTTCGAGAAGCACCTCGTCGTCCTCGCCGCGGGAAGAAATTTCCTTGATACTCAAGGAGTCCTTCTTTCCCTTTAACTTGGAGTGGCTCACGGCCTTGCGCTCTCTGAGAGCGGCTAGCCGCTCATCCTCTTTGAACATTTGGATTTGGTGGCGCTCCTGCAGCTGTTTCTAGTACTCAGGAAACTTGGGCTTATCACTGGCGCCAGTGCCGGAATTCAGCTTCTCGACAGGACCAAAGGTGACTCTGGAGGGGACCAGGCTGACGTTTGGATTAGGCGGTATCTTCTTCTGACCAAGCGTCAGCTGGGTGCTCTGGGCCAACTGCCCGGCCTGTCCGCCTTGCGGCTTGGAGGGCAGCAACAGCTTTCCAGCCTGTGCGGCAGCATGCTTTGGCTGCTGCCGGGTTGGCTCCGCAGCTGGCTTGGTGGACTTCTTAGTGTTGGGCGGAGCTACTTGATGAGAAGAAGGAGGTGGTTGGCGGACTGGCGCAGGGGCTTGTTAAGATGGTGGTGGTACTTGTTTGGTTGGTGGAGTTGCCTGCTGATTAGGCGGCACAGTTGGCCGGCTAGTCGGTGTAGCGTCTGGCTGCACTTGGTCTTGGCGGGGTGGCTCCACCACAGGGTTTTCTACCCGCTGCTCGGCAGCGGCGTCGGGCTGCTCTGCAGCATTGTCTACAGGTTGCTGCTCAGCAGCAGGATCTGGATGCTCCAGGGCGGCGTCCTCTTGCTGCTGCTCGGCAGCGCGTTCGGTGTTCTCCTCAGCTGATGCAGCTGGAGGAGTTGGCGGCCTCTCGTCGTTGTCGTTGTCCTGGGCAGCAGGCTGCACATCAGGCTGCGGCTGCTCGGAGCCGAGACCTGTCTCATTCCCAGCGCCAGTGTTCTTGGCGCCAGGGTCTTGTTGTTCTATAACTGGGGAGGACGCACATGCCCTACCCCGCGGTTCCTGGTCCTCATCGTCATCCGATAGGTCCACGAGCTGCTCTCGGGACGGGGCCGTCCTCTTCTTGGGAGGTGGTGCAGTGGTGGCATCGGCGTCAAGGGCCTCACTGAAGAGAAACGCACAAAGGAAGCGCGGAATCAGAAGGAAGGCGGAGAGAAGGAAACCAGAGATGAAAAATAGCACTGAGTCAAGGGACACCCGGAGGAACTTACCCGTCTACGGTGGGGGCGCGTCTCCTGCGGTTGTTGGGCTTGTCGGCCGGCAGCTTGTTTCCCGGCTTCTTCTTGATTCTCTTGGAAGGGGGTGCCTGCGCACCGCTACCAGTCCTCTTATGAGTAGTGGGAGCGGCCACGGATAGCAGATCCACAATCATTGGTTCCTCCCCTTCCTCCTGTTCAGGCTCCTCTATGGATAAAAGAAGGAATGATTCAGAACAAGCAAAGGAAAAGAATCAAAGCATACTGCTCACAAGCAGAGAGTTGAACCCGGTCACCTTCATCATCCTCGGACCAATCCCGAATAGAGGCATCAATGCGGGATTTACCTTCCTAGCCGGCACGAGGGATGCAGAGGGTGTCCTGGATGTCGTACTCCTTGGCGTCATCCTCTGTCCTATTGGGTTCCCAATTGGCCTCGAAGATGTTTCGGTCCTCGGCATTCTGGCGATGGATATGCTGTTGATACAAACATAAGGCGTAGTGAGTTGAGTTTCATCAGAGTAGGCATACTACTCGTTCTAGCGTGCAAACATAAAGCATATCAAGCTAAGTGTTACTACTCGGTCTAGCGTGGAAACATAAAGCATATCAAGCTAAGTGTTACTACTCGGTCTAGCGTGGAAACATAAAGCATATGAAGCTAAGTGGTACTACTCGGTCCAGCATGCAAACATAAAGCATATCAAGCTAAATGGTGCTACTCGGTCCAGCATTCAAACATAAAGCATATCAAGCTGAGTGTTTCTACTCCCAGAAGTGGTTCTATTCGGCACGGCATGCAAACACAAAGAATATGAAACCAAGTGTTAACTATGAAGACCTACTCAGTGCAGCATGCAAGCATAAAGCATATAAAGCTAATAGTCAACCTATTCGGTATCAGATGCAAGTACAAAGCACAAGCAGAAGAAAACTAACATTGGGAATGCACTTGTGTGGCTATACGGCACGAAGCCGTATGCCCAGTTATCGGTCAGCGTGGTCCTCATGATGGACCTAGCCCAGATGACCACTTCTGCCTTGCTGAGCTCAAAAGTGGTAGTCCTGGTGCAATCCCGAGGGCCTCCAATGTAGCACATCTTGTTTGCTCGCTCCTGGAGCGGGAGCACTCGGCGTGATATCCAGCAGGCAATCGGATCATTCTGCATGAGCCCTTCCTTCGCAAGCTGCGCCAGGAGCTTCTCTACCTGGACGACATCAGGCACTGTATTCTTGGGATGATACCCCCAGTTCTGTCCGGTGGGCAGCACGTTCTGGAACTTGGAGAGCCCAGTTCGGTCTTCCACGGGTTTTCCGTCTTCAGAAGGCACATTCTTCACGTAAAGGAAGCCGCTCTGCCACTTGCGCATGGTTTCCAATCCGAGAACCCGCGGGTGGTGCCCGGTATTGCGCTGCAGCATCATCGCGCCACCCGTCTGAGTCATCGCGCGGGGAACGAGAGGGTTGCCAGGGTTTGGAACGCTTTGCTGGCGGAGAAGGAAGTAACGGGCCCAAGTCTGGACTATCGGGTAGACGCACAGGAAGGCTTCACAGATGGTGGCGTGGGTGGATAGCATGACAATGACATTAGGAGGAAGATGGTGTGGTTGGAGGCCAAAGTGGCGGAGGAAATCGGCGAAGAATTTGGAGACCTGAAGGTCACGCTTGAAATGTGATAGGAACACAACATACTCATCAGCTTCTGGTGCGGGGACGAGCTCGTCGCCGGGAGGCCTGCAGATCACGCCTGGAGGGACTCTGCGGTGTTCACCAGCCACTGGCAATCAGCGACGGTGACATCCGAGCCCTCCCAACCAGCTCGGGCAGGCGCCATCTCAATCTCGTGCTCGTCCGCGGCGGCGTTGGCAAGATCCATGACAACGCGATTGCTGGTGGAGTTGCAGACGCTCGCCGAGGTTAAGGCTGACGGAGGAGACATAGGTGCGCAAGGTATGGCTGTCTCTCGGTCTCTCTCTCTGTGTGTGGAGCGGTGGCGCTTTGCGGTTGCGGCGGCGCTGTACTCGACGGCGGAGGCAGACAGGGAGCGGAAATGGGGGAAAGTGAGCAGGAAAGAGAAGATGGAGGCGGAGCGGGGGTATTTATTCCTCCGCGAGCTGCGGTTACTACTGGGATCAATCGTGGCCAGATATTGTGCAGCGTGGGTTAACTGCCCGTTAGAAACGCACATAGCGCAATCTGGGCGCCTAACGGGCGCAGTTAATCGCACAGCGTGGGTCGTGGGCTCTCGAGTACCCGCTCGAAATGACCTAACTGGATGTGGGCCCTGGGTGCATTGATAGGCGCGTGGCCTTCTGTAGCACTGGCACCGAGGCGTCGGGGGCGTGGGTATGTGACACGTGCCCCACTTGGACACGAGAAGCTGGATTTCATCGGGATCGAGCGGGATCGTGTTGGAAGTTTTGCTAAGTGTAAGTACTCGGCAGCACTATGTAGAGTGCTCTCTACTCGGCTCCAAATAGTTTTCTCCAATAGCCACCGTTGGAGTGGTTCGAGTAGTAGTTATGGGGGTCCGAGTGGAGGAGCAACTCGCCTTTACTCTTGCACAAAACAAAATTGGTTTAAAGCTGGTAGGGCCCTACGAACAAGTTCGCTGGACTCTACCAGCTTCAAAGACTAATGTCGGGGGGCTACCCCCAAGTAGGTATAAGGCAGGTGATAAAACAGGATCCAGAGTACTGTTCGCCGGGTACGCGGATCCCCGGACATCTGTATCTGGTATGCGCTACTCGGAGATAAGTATTGAAGGCCAGGAGAAGATGCTGAGGAAGATTGAATCCGTCCGAGTAGAGAACATGTGGTCAAAGTAGATGGGCAGCAATCCTACTCGGGCCAGAAGTCAATGGAGCCGTTCTGACAGGATCTCGCGTATCCCGCGGCCGTACAGGCGTGCGGTTCAACTTAGTAGGTACGTGATTATCCACGCTACGGCATGGGTACAGTGAGGGTAGGAGCTTGTCACGTCTTGTCACTGGCAGAGGGGACATGACGTGTCAGGGGGCCTACTCTATGATACTGACAGGATGGACAAGACCTGTCAGCCGGGTGGCGCGGCGACTTCTCGCCATGGCGTCAGCGAGAACCCGAAAGCGTGCTCTGCTGTCACAGTAGGGGTGTCCCATCGTTGTACCTTTTAATCTTTGTTTACTCGGCTAGGCACCATTATATAAGGTGCCCAGCCCCCTCCTGCGCGAAGGAGGTTGGCCCTGAGAGCATTTATTGCAAGAGCCAACGCTAGAGATAGGGAGAGAAGGCGAGTGGCTACTCTGCTGAGAGAGAACTTTGTATTGTGGCTACTCGGATATCATACACACAGAGAGATATGCAGTAGTAGGGGTGTTATCTCCACTTGAGGGCCCCGAACCTGGGTAGATCGAGGTGTTTGCAGTGTTCTTCGTGCACGTCTTCTAGACGTGCGATCCCTCCCCGGATACCTACAGCATCCATCGGCCCAAACTCATTAGCCATCCCATGGCATCTGCCTTCACCACTCTACGACAGCCATGTAGGGGAACGTAGCATGGAAAACAAAAAATTTCCTACGCGCGATAAATCCGAATGGCCAAGATCTAATCTATGAGATGAAAGGCAACGGGGAGAAAGAGAGTTTTGAGATAACATACCCTTGAAGACTCAAAGTGGTACGAGAAAAGATCTCGTTGTTGGTGTAGTCGTCCTCATGCCGATTCCGAGCGAGAAGAAGAGCACCGCAATCCGGCGGTGCCTCCGTAATCGGTCACACGTTCAGCTCGATGAGGACTTCCGTTCCCTCGTTCCAGCGGGTTGCGTAAGTAGAGGATCCCTCCGGAATTCCAGCAGCACAACGGCGTGGTGGTGGTGAAGAATCCCACGGCCAGGGCTTCGCCAAGCCGGAGACCATGGAATGGAGCAGTGGGTGGACGCGAAAAGGAGTGGGCAAGTGTGTGAAGAAGAGAGAGCACTCACCCTCCTTTTATAGGGGAGGGCGAGGCAGCCCAAGGGGGAGGGTGCGGCCAGCCATGGGTGCCCCCACCCCTTCATCTCTTCATGTGAGTGGAAGCCCCACTCACACCCACTCAAAATTCCATAATTTCCCACTTAGAAAATCCAAAGGTTTTTCTTTAATAAATAAATAAAACATTTTTATTTTTTTATTTATATTTGTTAATTCCATTAACAAACATTTGCATGCAGCACCTCGAACCATTTGGTTAATTCTATTAACAACCGTTCGATGAAAAAACCCCTTGAACTATGTCAATTTTCCCCGAAACAATTCCGGGGCTGCCCAAAATATTCTTCGGTATTCCGTATCCTCTCTATCGCTTCATCGAACCTTAAGTGTGTCTCCCTTCGGTTCGCGAATATTATAGCCATGATCGAGACTCCTCTCCGATCAATAATCAATAGCGGGATCTGGAGATCCGTGATGACTCCTATATATTCAACGATGACTCTCGTGATCGTGTGAACCTTTCAACGTCGTAACGATTTCCCTTTGTCTCACGATATATTACTTGTCCGAGATCCGATCATCGGTATCCACTATACCTTGTTCGATCTCGTTATCCGACAAGTACTCTTTTCTCGTTCCCGTGATATAACATCCTTGTGATCATATCACTTGCTTGCAAGCGGTGTCGATGTAATATCACCGAGAGGGCCCTGAGTATATCTATCCGTCATATTGGATGGACAAATCCCATTCTCGATCCATGATCTTCAACTAACACTTTCTGAATATCCAATGCCACCTTTATAGTCACCCTTTTACGGTGTGACGTTTGATGTCATCAAAGTATTCTTTCGTTATTAGTGATTAACATGATCTCATGGTCTAAGGAATAATGTTACTCCGAATGTAAGACATAACAACAAAACTAAATGACTTGATCGTATTGTTATACTTAGTTAGGGTTTAAGTTCATCATGTCATTCTCCTAATGACATGACCTCGTTATTAACAACATCCAATGTTCATGATCAGGAAACCTTGATCATCTGTTTAATCACGAGCTAGTTAAAAGAGAGGCTTCGCTAGGAACGTCGGTTTGTTCATTAATCACACATGTATCAACGTTTCCGTTTAATACAATTCTAGCATGAGAAATAAACATCTATCATAAACATGGAATAACATAATAAACACTTTATTATTGCCTCTCGGGCATATTCCCTTCAGTCTCCCACTTGCACTAGGGGCAATAATCTATATTACATAGTGATGAATCTAACACCCATTGAGTTATGGTGTTGATCATGTTTTGCCCTTGAGAGAGTTTTAGTCAACGGATCTGCCACATTCAGATCCGTATGTACTTTGCAAATCTTCACATCCCCATCTGCGACATGCTCACGGATGGAGTGAAAACGGCGCTTCATATGCTTGGAATTCTTGTGAGACCTTGGTTCCTTAGCATTGGCTATGGAACCATTGTTGTCACAATAGATAACCATTGGATCCAACGCATTCGGAACCACGCCTAGTTTGGATATGAACTCCTTCATCCAAACTGCTTCCTGTGTTGCCTCCGAGGCAGCAACATATTCCGCTTCTGTGGATGATCCCGCCACCACGGATTGCTTGGAACTCCTCCAGCTTACAGCTCCTCCATTCATAATAAATACGTACCCGGACTGAGACTTAGAGTCATCCGGATCAGTGTCGAAGCTAGCATCGACGTAACATCTTGCGACGAGCTCTTCTTCACCGCCATATACGAGAAACATATACTTAGTTCTTCTCAAGTACTTTAGGATATTCTTGACCGCAGTCCAGTGTTCCAAACCTGGATTGGATCGGTACCTACTAGTCAAACTAATAGCATGTTCCACATCCTGTCTTGTACATAGCATAGCATACATGATAGAACCTATGGCTGAAGCATAGGGAGTCGTATTCATCCTTTCTCACTAGTGGAAACAGGGCCATTTGTCCCGGGTCGTAAGGGCCAGTTGTCCCGGTTGTGCAACCGGGATGGGCTAGCCGGGACAAATGGCCCTCCCCCATTGGTCCCGGTTGTGCCAGGACCCGGGATGGTAAGGATGGCCCACGTGGAGAACCTGGGCCAGGGACGGCCAGGGAGTTCGTCCCGGTTCGTTTTAGGAACCGGGATTGATACCTTTTAAAAAAAAATATTCCGCCAATTTTCCCCTGACGCGGCAGGGTTTTTTTTTTGTTTCGTTTTTTTTGACTCATGTCTCGCAATCCCCAACCGGCCTCCCCTTCCCCAACCGCGTTCAGGCCCACGTCTTTAATTAAGCCCACTGGCCACATTTTTGGTCAAAAGGGCCCACTGGCCCGCGTCTTTTATTATTTGGGGTCAACGTTTCGCGGGGGTCAAAAGGGGCCACTGGCCAGCGGCATATTGGCTGGCTCCCCCGGTCCCTTAATTTAAGACCACAGGGACGGTCAAAGGCCCACTGCCGCCTCGTCTTCCCGCCCCCCTCCACTTCCCCACGCGCGCGTACAGGCCATCCACCCCGGCCGCGTCCCAGGAATCGCAACCCTAGCCACCATGTCCCGCTAGTTCAAGCGCCCCCGAAACGACCACGAAGCCGGCTCCTCGAGCGGCGCCGGCCAGAGGGGCTCCGGCGTTCCACCGCCACCGGCGGAGGCCTTCGGCTTCGGCCCGGGAGGCGTCCGCATCGGCGGGCAGCCGCGCGTCCCCGCTCCGCCACCGGCGTCACGCGCGCCGCCCCGCGCCGCGCCCAAGGGCAAGCGCTTCCGCCGGTACGTCCGGAAGGAGGAGGCCGAGTGGCACTGGGAACGCGCCACGCCGGTGTTCTGGCCGGACGTCCACCTTCCGGACGGTTGGCATCTGAACCCGCAGCGCATCCCTGTGCCGCCGGCCCCGTCCAGCAGCGAGGCCTTGCGCGAGGAGATCGACCGCCGGCGCGCGCTCCTGCCGGCCCACCTCCTCAAGGACCGCGCGTACGCGCGCAGCTCCCCGAACTAGGCCGTCTGGCTCCAGCAGGAGCATGACCAGCGCCGTCGCTCCTTCGTCGCCCAGGAGGTAAGCACCGCCGACTACCCCGCGCCACCGCCGGGCAGGGAGCCAGAGCTTTGGTTCCTGGAGGACATCGCCGACAACGTCGTCGAGGAGGACGACCCCGAGCACCAGGCCGTCCTGGAGGAGGCCTACGAGGCCTCCCGCCGCTCCCTCGTCGAGGACGAGGTCAAGCGGTGGGAGCAGGTCCTGGCCGCCGCCGCCGCCGATGCCAACGCCATGCCGCCCCCGCCGGCGCCTGCCCCTTGGTGGCAAACCATGTACGCCGACATGGAGGCCTCCGAGGACCAGCCACCGCCGCCGCCGCTCCCCCCCCCCCCGCACTGGAGTACGGCATGTCTTGGGCCTGAACCGGCGGAGTATGGTCGCCGGAGTAGCTGCTGCCCCCGCCGCCGCCACACGTGCCCCCGATGCCGCCGCAGCCGCCGGCGGGCCCGCCCCAGCCGCCTGCCCACCTGTGGCAGCCACCCCCTACCACTGCATCTCCTCCGACGAGGAGGAGTAGGCCGCGCCGGTGCGCCCCCCCCCCCCCCCCCGCCTAGACGAAGCTACCCACACCCCCAAGAAACGGCCGGCCGCCTGTGGCCGCGCCGCCGCCCCTATATGTAAGCACGGCCGGCCGCCTGTGGCCGCGCCGCCCCCCTATGTAAGCAAGGCCCCGGGCCTTTTTTAATATATATTTGTGTCCCTAGTCCAACGTGTCCCTAATCCAACCCCGCCGGCGGAACCAGCGCCGGCGGGATCTTCCTACTCGTTCCCGCCGCCGGCAGGGATTCGCCAAGCCATGTCCGCTGTCCTGGGTGGTCGCTCGGCCTGGAGAGAGGGCCGAGATATTTATACAACTGAGCCTCTAGTCCCGGCCCGTGCCACCAACCGGGACTAGAGCCCCTTTGGTCCCGGTTGGTACCACGGGCCGGGACCAAAAACTTATTTCGAATTTTGGTGGCATCCTGCGCGCCCAAAAAAATTTAGCGCCAAAATTGTACAATTGTTAAGTTTGCACATTAACAACTTCTATATACTTTCAAATTTGACAAAAATTTCAACATGAAAAATGCTAGAATTTGCATAACTAATTCAAATCCATTTTTCGTTTAACTAAATAATTATTCTAACTATTGAAACTATTAATTATTTTACCATTTGTATATAATTTGAATATAAATATCTTACAATTTTTGTTTTCTCTCGTGATCTTTTCAAAACAAAGCGAGTTGTACCTTATTGACACGGTAAATTTGAGATCTTCGTCTACAACAGAAAAACCATAGTTTTCCTTCGAAGGTTTACTCTGAGCATTCTTTCGCCATCTTTTCAAAACATAGTGTGGTGGAATTTCTTTGATATTTCTGATCTCAAGAACCTTCAGTACCTGGCAACACGGAAGACCTACATTTTCAAACTTCTTGCAGCTACAAATGTATTCTGATGAGTCAAATCTAACAAAATGACCCCGACGCCTGTTTTTGACAGTTATCTCATACTCGGATATGGGTCCAATTTCGCCACAGTTATAGACCACGCAATCCAAGATCAGTTCAAATTCTAATCTGAAAATCTCAAACAGTGCAGGAGTGTATGCATTAGCAGCTTGCCAAAGTAACCGCAGAGGTGCAACCCTTTGCGTCATTTGAACTCCAAGGTAGTACCGAAGATCTATTTCTATTTTAAGGATATCTGTCAGGATGGTATCCGTACTATCACTTCGAAGTGTGCCTGCAATATCTGCCTACAGTTATCTCATACTCGGGTGGATGTGCCGCTGGTTCGAATAATAATGAAGTCAGGCTGGTCATAGTTGTCAGCTTTTTACCGGTCAATACAAAATACTGATCAAACAGAACTATATGATCATGTATTCCACACTTATTATTACACATCACCAACAGACGGAGGAGAGAGAAACAAAAAGTTGGGTGGGTGTGCTACTGGTTGGAATAATAATGAAGTCAGGCTGGTCATAGTTGTCAAGAACTCAATGCTTGCCAGCTTTTGACCGATCAATACAAATTATTGGTCAAACTTGCACCTACTCCATTCATAATCACAGAATATGTATAAATATCATTTTGGCTAACAAAATCTCGTTCATACTACGTTATAAGAACTATGATCATGTATTCCACGTTTATTACTACACATCACCAACAACATCCCTATCTAGTCTTCTGAATTTTCTTCGTGTCCCTTGCTTATGATCGCTTCGGCCGTAACCATGGAGCATCTTCATTATTTAACGGGATGGTGGGGTCAGCTTTCACTGTGAAGGGTGGAATTTCAACAAACTTATTATAATCTTCTGACATGTCTGTCGTGTCCTCGATTCCCACGATGTTTCTTTTCCCCGAGAGAACTATGTGACGCTTCGGCTCATCGTATGATGAATTTGTTTCCTTATTTTTTCTTTTCTTCTGTCTGGAAGACATGTCCTTCACATAGAAGACATGAGCCACATCATTGGCTAGGACGAATGGTTCGTCATTGTAACCAACATTGTTGAAATCCACTGTTGTCATTCCATAAAGCGGGTCTACCTTTACCCCTTCTCCATTCAGGTTGATCCATTTGCACTTGAACAAAGGGACCTTAAAAGAAGGTCCATAGTCAAGTTCCCATACCTCCTCTATGTAACCATAGTATGTGTCATTTTTTCCATTCTCGTTTGTTGTATCAAAGCGGACACCACTGTTTTGGTTGGTGCTCTTCTTATCTTGGGAGCTCGTGTAAAATGTATTCCCATTTATCTCGTACCCTTGAAAACTCCCAATAGTCGAAGATGGTGACCCTGCCAACATGTACAGCTGATCTTCAACAGTGGTGTCATTTATAAGATGTGTTTGCAACCAACTTCCGAAAGTCTCCATGTGTTCGCGTTTAATCCATGAGTCATCCTTGCCCGGGTTTGCAGACCGTACAATATTCTTGTGTTCCTCGAGATACGTAGCCATGAACATAGAATTTTGTAGAACTGTGTAGTGTGCTTTGGTCAAAGAATGCCCGTCCCTATGTATCATTGTTTTCTTTCCCAGCGTTCCTTTTCCCCTCAGTCTCCCCTCATGCGGCGATTCAGGAACACCAATTGTCTTAAGATCAGGAATAAAGTCAACACAGAACCCAATGACCTCCTCTGTTCCATAGCCCTTCGAGATGCTTCCTTCTGGCCTAGCACGGTTATGAACATATTTCTTCAAGACTCCCATGAACCTCTCAAAGGGGAACATATTGTGTAGAAATACCGTACCAAGAATATGAATCTCTTCACTGTGGTGACCCAGCACACCACTGCATGTGTAGTGCGCAAGTCGGTGACATAATACTCACAGAAGGACTTATCCGTGAATATTACATCTCTCAGAGTGGTACAACAGAAACACAGCGGGTCCAAGCAAAGCTATAGGATACAAACTTCATTACAAAATCTTGAGAATCTCTTTGATGAATCAAACAAGATCTCCTGCAAATGAAACATCAGAAGAAGCAATTCGAAGCTCCAAGCCGGAGAAGAACTCTAGCTCGGAACTAATCAACTACGGCTGATGTCAGCCCTAATCTATGGCTTATAACAACTAATTCCAAGAATGGACTCTACCAACACCTTGATATCTTGTTCCCCACCAGTGTTGTTGATGAAGATAATTTATCGACTAAGTAGTAGATCATTCCACGTAGCTCCATTAGGCAGCGATGGCTTCTCGATGACGACTTCAATAGGCTTCAACTCTAAGCAAGGGGTCAAACGGGATAAAATGAGTAACGAGCGTTACTCAGCAAGTTCATGATATATAGTGGGTGGTTGATGCACTAACTACAGCTTTAGACTCGGAAGAGTCATAAGCTAATGCAAGGTTTTGTAAAACTTTCTTCAAGAGGTTGCTTTTAATTCTGAAAACTATGCCCGCCATTCTTCACAGGATTAGAACTTTCATGGAGTTGCCTTTCCTGCGGCGTTCGCAGCTCCTTCCCGGAACAAGGGGTAACATGCCACATCCTTTTACACTCTGCAGAGGTGCGTTACTTTACCCATGGACGACCAAGACCATGTTGCACAACCAGGTGTACATTCCTGTCCACTCCCACTCAGGTGTGGGGCCCGGTTGTTGGTCCAAGCCAAACCGTGCTTCTCCGCACAACGCATGCCCACCCATTTCTGCCAGTAGGTTGAACGCCTGATTCCACCCCTCACGATGGAGATCTACGCGCCCCTGGCAGACACTCATAGACCCCAGAGTCCGTGGGACGTAAGGGCTCCCACCCATGTGCATGTAGTCCCGCAAGACCTACAGCGTACGTCTCTGGCGCATCCGTTGACATGCGAACGAGAAAAGTATCACGGTTGACTTACTCCCCCCATAGAAGATCCATGGTTAACGCGAATTTACGGCGCAAGAATCCTGACGGCAGTTGTTGTTAATTCCTAGGTAATACGTTCCCGTGCAGATGGAACCTTCCTTTGACCTATTCATCTTACCATGGTTCCATCCGCCCACCAAACAGAACACTACCACTCGGGTAGTCATTCAATTAGTCATATTATTATAAAAATAGGATCATGCATTCTTTTGAGAGTAGGTGATAAGACGATAGGGTTTTTGCAATTATTTTGTTATTAAGTACTGCAAAGGATATGAACAAGTGATGAACTTGCCTGAGATTGAAATAATGACAATAATAATCCAGGTCTTCGGGGTTCGAGGGTCGCGAAGAGAAATCCAAACATCTGAAAGATAGCAAAGTAGTCCCGGTAAGGACTACAGAAAACACTGGCAAGATGATACATGCATAGTAATGAGATGCATCGCGAAATACCCTGGAAAACACCCCAGCTTACAAGTGTAAGCCACGTTTGATACGGTATCGTAATCACACAGGTTTTAGGTGAATGGTTTCATTATTTGTGGTGATGTGGTTATTAGTTCTTTTAGACTTACATGTGTTTCACTTTTACTTAGCAAACCATTGTTATCATGTTGAGGTAGAAGTGTTTATTACTTGATTAGATAACAAAACAATAACACATAGAAAACAATTATTAAAAAGATAACAGACATATTTTATTTCATATTTTAGGGTGTAGAGCTTATGTCAAAGGTTGAATGAAAAATGAGTAACTAATACAACCAATTCTATCATCACATAACTTGCTATTGCCCTGTGATGATAGGTTTAGTAGATGTGAAAATATGAGGGTTTTATTAATTAGAAAAACAATATTTATGGTAATTGTTTATGGTTATAGTGGTATATTATAGAATTTCCATTATGCCCTTTAAAACAATTTTATAAGTTGAACAAATGTTTTATGTTTAACATATTTGAATTGGAAATGCTTTTATCTTTAATTTGATATCTCATTTGAATTATTCTGAAAATATTTGAATAAGATTTTAATTTATTGATTTTAAATGAATTAAATGATAAGGCAAAATATTGCACACATAAAAACTTGGTCAAATGACCTTATAAACATCATAGATGAGTTGTATTAATCATTTGGATCATTTTGGTATATAACTTGTATTTTTCTGATTTTATGAATTATTTATTATTTTTCTTTATTTTAGATGATTTAATTAATTAAAGAAAATATTAATTTTAAAACTTTATCAAACATTTTGGAAAAGTTGATAATCATTTAGATTATATTTTTCTAATCAGTTTGGTATATTGGTTTTATTTTTCTGATTAACAGAATTAAAGATATTGAATTAACAAGTTTAATTATATTCTGTTATTATTTGAATTGACAGGTGGGTCCTACCTGTCATATTCGGTTTTATTTCAAAAAAGAATAGAAACCGGCTTATGACATCATGGTGACATCACAAGGGATGTCACCTGAGCTCGATTCCCCTCTGTTGGATTCAATCCAATGTTTTGGCTGAAAATTGGTGGAATTTCTTGCTAACAGGAGCTAGAGGAGACTCGGACGAGTCGAATGGTGGTGGAGATTCGACCGTGTGGTCGCCGGAGCTTCGCCGGCGGCGAGTTTATGCGGCGGCGGTGTCGGGTATCGACGGTAACCACGAAACTGAATGCAATTCAACGCTTAAAATGCACCTAGAGGTGCGTGGGCTCACCTAGAACATGAAGGTACCATCGGGGATGCAAGGGGTAGCTCGACGGCGGCGAATTTAACCGCGGTGACCGTCGACCGTGAGAAAAGGAATGGCCGAGTTCTCCGGCGCCACGGCTTCCCAGCAAACGATACTCGTTGAGGGGGTATAGAAGACGACGACGCATCCAGGGATGCCCTCGGTTCCGCACGAGGTGGCCGGAGGCAGCGGCGGCGACCGGCGTCCATGGAGCTAGGGTTTCGGTTTCAGTGCGTCTGTAGGGAGAGAGAGACAAAGAGTGAGGGAGAAGAGAGAGTGAGAGAGCACGGCTCTCCTCCTCGGACCTTATCCACGCGAAGGAAGGGACAGGCGACGACACGTCGACGGTGATTCGACAACGGCCGCTTCGGCCTTCTGGCCGGCAACGAAGAAGAAAGGGAAAAGAAAAGGTCATCTTTCGATAACCCCTTGGAGTTTCAGAATTTTTCATATTGGTCCTTCTGTTACTAAAACTGAGAAGGAATTAATGTTTTCAGGGCCTTTTTGCAAAGATAAAAATTATTAAAAATCAGTTTTGAATTCCTTATCAAATTCTCCACCTCACCATGTTTTGTTTTGGTGGATTTGAAGAATGTTTGTATTTTTTTATTTAAGGTGCTAGATTAAGTGGTTTTGTGGTTTTCTCTTCTTTTAATTTATTTAATGGACTTAGAATTATGCCAAAGCACATTTAATAAAAGTGCACACTCCCATCTTGTGGATACCAAGGTGGGGTATCATAATTGGACAATTTTAGGCATAATCCCTTATAGAAAATAGTTTGGTAACACTAGTGATTAATGTTTTTTATATAGTGATGAAATGTACCCAATTAGGATATTTTATTCCATGACATACCCAATGCTTTTGAGTAAGAAATAGATTTGTTTTGTTTTATGGACTTTGTTATTTTCCTAATTGAAACTCTGAGGAAGATTGGTTGACATTTTACTGAGGTATGTATATTCTATGTTTACTGTTTTCAGTACTTGATCAAATGGAAAACATGTGTGGTTTTGGAATCTTATTTGTTTGTTTTCCACCAGTTTCCAAGTGTTGGTACTATCTCATGTTGTTTAAGGACATGAAATTATTTGTATGGTTATATCTGGTTGAATATTTGCTATCAACTGTTAGTCTTACATAAGAAAAGGATTTGGAAAACAAGGTTTTAAGCTTGCTTTCATCTACCTCCACATATCAAGACATGTGGATCTATTGACTTGTTATTACCCCATACTTGATAATTATTTCCATTAAAGATGTTATAATAAGTTCATCATCTCTGATGAGCTTGACAAGGCATAGAGGTTATGAATCTTCTAATATTACCTAATATTTCACTGACTAATTTCTTATACTCCCTTTCTGAGGCAGTGTTGCTCCTTGTTGTCTTCTGTTGTTTGATGGTCTTCTCTTTAGTTGCCACTAGTCTTATGGTATCACCTTTGCCACTGGCCAGTAAGATCATCTTTGGGATTGCATCATCAACTATCTCACCCTTGTGATGAAAACAGCTAGCAACTCCAAGCAAGGATTTTACTTAGAGGATTATAAAAGAATATGGTTTATTTTATGACATCAAGTTGACCTATGCATATAAGAAAAATTTGTAAACAAGGTAGCTAGTCTTGCCTCCAAATTAATACTCATATACAATAAGCTGAGATGTACCAGGTTATTCAGTCCTCTGTTTGTTTGTGTATGACACTCAATGGTTTGAGTATACAAAAGTTATCTGTTAACAAGGTAATTACTCTTGTTACCAAAATACTTCTATATAACACTAACATTGGGGTATCACACTCTTTCAAGAGAGTTAATAAGATCAGATCAATATATAAGAGTTTCCAAGTACTCTTATAGAAGATTAGAGTAGCACTTCAAGCACACTCTAATTAATCTTCTTGGAAATCTTCCTGTGGTAGTCCTCCTTCCTTGTGGTTGCTTATCTTGCAGAATGATTTAGAGAAGATTGGAAAACAAGATAGAATGGTCTTGACAACACAACAGGATCTAGATTAAGATATAGTTCATGCTTTTATTATCCTTCTATACTTCTTATTTTATTTCCCATAAGATATGTTCTTATATCATACATGATTGGTTTACTTACTTATCATTTCAATTCCTCTAATAGAGGTTATAACTTGTTGTCACTCATTACTCACATCCAGAGATACTTTAGTTGTTGAATATTGATATGGATAGAAATGTGGAGTGTTTGTGAAATGGAAACTTAAGATTATAAGTTAATCAAATGATTCATTAATGTGTTGAGCTTTCATATGCTCACTTGTTTGAGATGATAGAAACATTGAGCATGAGAAAGTGATTGGACTTAATGGCTTTGATCAGGGTTGCTACTTTATATTCTTCATTTGTATTCATGATGAAGACATATAGTTTTGGAAAGATCATAGGTAATGATCAAGGTTTAATAGTAGTTTAAAAGGATTTATTTCTTCTTTTAGATACTTCTTTTATGGTTGAGGAGATATGTACATATTTGATAAATATGTTATTAATGATAATTAAGTTATTTCCCACTTGTGGGTTTAAGTTAATACTTGTTTTTATCACTTGTGTTCTGTTGAACCTTTATTATTTACTTGTGAAGGTTCACTTAGTGGTTATGAAATAGTTTATAGAGATGTTGTGTGGATGGTTTATAACTTAAGAGTTATTGTTTGAGAGGACATAACACCTCTGTTGATGAGATGGTTCAGTTATGCATTACTCATTAGCGAAAGTGTGATCATCATTTATGAGATATGGATTCTCACCCCTCTTTGAGTTCTAGATACCTAGTGAGTTATCCCAAGTCACTTATAGACTTGAGGTTAAGGTTGTTAAGAATTTGTGTTAATCATAACCAATGATGGTTTGTGTAATCAAATGATTTGGTTTGTAAAGATACTATGTTATAAAGATCACTCCAAATGTACTCCTGACTAGATGAACTAGACCTATTTCATCATGTCAAGTGAAACTTTGGTCACTTTGATTCGTTTAAACTTTCGCGCCAAAATTTCCCGTACTTTTAGATGCATGCTTTGCAAATGCACATATTAAATTTAGATCCTTATAACTTCCCAAACACTGGGATGTTACATTCACATAGGTGAACCAGGAGATGAGTCATAATGTTGAAGAAGGATGGTGGGAACACCAACTCAAAACTAACAAGACACTGGACCACATCCCTCTGTAATCTTGTCAGACTTTCCGGATCGATTACCTTCTGAGATATTGCGTTCATGAATGCACATAGCTTCACAATGGGTACTCGAACATTTTCCGGTAGAAGCCCCCTCAATGCAATCGGAAGCAACTGCGTCATAATCACGTGGCAGTCATGATACTTCAGGTTTTGGAATTTTTTCTCTGCCATGTTTATTATCCCCTTTATATTCGACGAGAAGCCAGACGAAACCTTGATACTGTAAAGGACTTCAAAGAATATTTCCTTCTCTGCTTTAGTAAGAGCGTAGCTGCTTAAGTAATGGCGCCTATCTGTGTGCTTGTTGCTTGGGTCTTTCATACGTTGCTGGTCCTCCCGTGCTTCTGGCGTATCTTTGGACTTCCCATACACGCCCAGGAAGCATAGCAGATTGACACAAAGATTCTTTGTCACGTGCATCCCGTCGATCGAAGACCGGACCTCTAAAACTTTCCAATAGGGTAGCTCCCAAAATATAGATTTCTTCTTCCACATGGGTGCGCGCTTATCAGGGCCGTACGTTACTGGTTGGCTGCCAGCAGCCTTAGCAAAGATACTTCTAGGTCCTTGACCATATCGAATATATCATTACCACTATGCAGCTCAGGCTTCTTCCGGTTATCTGCCTCACCTCTGAAATGCTTCCCTCCTTTCTTTCTTACGGGATGCTTGATCGGAAGAAATCTACGATGCCCCAGGTATACAACCTTTTTACATTTATCCAGAAAAACACTGTCAATATTATCTAAACAGTGTGTGCATGCATTGTATCCCTTGTTTGTATGTCCGGAAATGTTACTTAGAGCAGGCCAATCATTGATGGTTACGAAAAGCAACGCCCGTATGTCAAATGGCTTTTGTTCGTTCTCATCCCACACACGTAGACTTGGTTTGCCCCACAATTGTAAGAGTTCTTCCACTAATGGCCTTAGATACACATCAATGTCGTTGCCAGGTTGCCTCGGGCCTTGGATGAGAACTGGCATCATAATGAACTTGCGCTTCATGCACAACCAAGGAGGAAGGTTGTACATACATAGAGTTACAGGCCAAGTGCTATGACTAGAGCTCTGCTCCCCAAAAGGATTAAAGCCATCTGTACTTAGACCAAACCATAAGTTTCTCGCCTCTCCTGCAAAGTCTGGGAAGTCTCTCTCGATCTTTCTCCACTGCGATCCATCGGCGGGGTGCCTTAACTTTCCGTCTTTCTTACGGTCTTCTTTGTGCCATCGCAACAACCTAGCATGCTCTTTGTTTCTAAACAGAAGTTTCAGCCGTGGTATTATAGGAGCATACCACATCACCTTAGAAGGAACCCTCTTACGCGGGGGCTCGCCGTCAACATCACCAGGGTCATCTGCTCTGATCTTATACCGCAGTGCAGTGCATATCGGACATTCATCCAAATTCTCGTACTTCTCACCGCGGAAGAGGATGCAGTCATTAATGCATGCATGTATCTTCTGCACATCTAATCCTAGAGGACATAGAGCTTTCTTTGCTTCGTACGTACTCTCAGGCAATTCGTTATCCTTTGGAAGTTTTGGCTTCATTAGTTGAAGTAAACTCTCAAATGCCTTGTCAGCCACACCGTTCTGTGCCTTCCATTTCAGCAACTCCAGTGTGGTACCGAGCTTTGTGCTACCATCTTCGCAATTTGGGTACAACAATTTTTTGTGATCCTGTAACATGTTGTCCAGCTTCAACCTCTCCAATTTGTTTTCACAGTCTTCCCTTGCATCAGCAATAACTCGGCCAAGATCATCATCGGGCTCTTCTGATGCTTGTTCTTGATCACCTCCTTCTTCTGTATTCTCTTCCATTGCAGTATTGTCGTATTCAGGGAACAAAGGATCTTCTTCTTCTTCTTCATCGTCTTCCATCACAACCCCTCTTTCTCCATGCTTGGTCCAGCAATTATAGCTGGGCATCAAACCTCTCCGAAGTAGATGGCCGTGAAGGATTCTTTCGGAAGAATGTTCTTTGACGTTCCGACAATCAACACATGGGAAACATATGAAGCCATTATCTTTGTTCGCCTGAGCTACAACAAGAAATGCATTCAGGCCTGCCATATACTCGGAAGTGCGTCGGTCACCGTACATCCATCGCTGTCGTGCATCCATCTGCATCATATAATTAAGTTTATCAAAATACATTACAATAACATATTAATACAGAGATGACCACAGTACATCGACAAATACTACTTTTTTATGTACCAGTTACAGATGAAAAAGATAATTTGTTAACCTCGGTCGAAGATACCATTTTCAGTGACCTTATGTGCGGCTCGAGAATTTCGTCAAACACCTCGTGTGCATAGTAAAATAAAACACACTAACACCACACTCTCTCACACCTCCAAGCAAAAAAAAAATTGGAAGGAGGGGGGGGGCTGGGGTAGTATATATAGGGGAAGGGGGCATTGTTCCCGGTTCGTGGACTGAACCGGGACAATAGTTCATGCGCGTGCCACGTGGCATGTGGCTAGGCATTAGTCCCGGTCCGTGGCAAGAGCCGGGACCGATATGCCCCCCACGAACCGGGACCAATGCCCCCAGGCGATTCCTGTTGGCCCGGGCGCACGAACCGGGACCAATGCATGGCATTTGTCCCGGATTTGGTTGCAACCGGGTCAGCTGCCCCCTGGCCCCCTGGACGAGAGGGGTTGTTTCCACTAGTGTCTCTATCTTCTGCTCTAGCTGGACATTGAGTCTTACTCAACGTTTTGCCTTGCAACATAGGTAGGAACCCCTTCCTACTATCTTCCATTTTGAACTTCTTCAAAATCTTGTCAAGGTATGTACTTTGCGAAAGTCCAATTAAGCGTCTTGATCTATCCCTGTAGATTTTGATGCCTAAGATATAAGCTGCTTCACCGAGGTCTTTCATCGAAAAACTACTGTTCAAATAGCCTTTTACGCTTTTTAAAAGTTCTATATCATTTCCAATCAACAATATGTCATCCACATATAGTACTAGAAATGCTACAGAGCTCCAACTCACTTTCTTGTAAATACAAGCTTCTCCGTATGTTTGGACAAATCCAAAACCTTTGATCACCTTATCAGAACGGAGGTTCCAACTCCTGGATGCTTGCTTCAGTCCATAAATGGAACGTTGAAGCTTACACACGTTGTCAGCATCCTTAGGATCAACAAAACCTTTGGGTTGCATCATATACAACTCTTCCTCAATGTCACCATTAAGGAACGCCGTTTTGACATCCATCTACCATATTTCATAATCGAAAAATGCAGCAACTGCTAACATAATCCTAACTGACTTAAGCATCGCTACTGGTGAGAAAGTCTCATCATAGTCAACTCCTTGATTTTGTCGGAAACCTTTTGCGACAATTCGAGCTTTATAGACGGTCACATTACCATCAGCGTCAGTTTTCTTTTTAAAGATCCATTTGTTCTCAACGGCTTTGCGGTCATTGGGTAAATCCACCAAAGTCCAAACTTGGTTTTCGTACATGGATCCTATTTCGGATTTCATGTCTTCAAGCCATTTGTTGGAATCTAGGCTCATCATCGCTTCCTCATATGTCGCAGGGTCATCACCTCCATCTACCATGAAGTTTAATACGGGATCTCCGTACAGTTCAGGAGTTGTACGCTCCCTAGTTGACCTGCGAGGTGCGGTAGTTTTCTCTACTGGAGTTTCATGATGTTGATCATTATCTCTCTCTTCAACTGAAGGGGTCGGCTCCGGAACAACTTCCGGTGTTGCGCTACTCGCCATTCCAAGAAGAGAAGGTTCAATAACCTCGTCGAGTTCTACCTTCCTACTATTCACACCCTTCGAGAGAAACTCCTTCTCCAAAAAGGATCCATTCTTGGCAACGAAAATCTTGCCTTCGGATCTGTGATAGAAGGTGTACCCTATTGTTTCTTTAGGGTATCCTATGAAGACGCATTTTTCCGCTTTGGGTTCGAGTTTATCAGGTTGAAACTTCTTCACATAAACATCGCATCCCCAAACTTTTAGAAATGACAGCTTAGGTTTGTTTCCAAACCATAATTCATACGGTGTCGTTTCAACGGATTTAGATGGTGCCCTATTTAAAGTGAATCCAGCGGTCTCTAGTGCATAACCCCAAAACGATAGTGGAAAATCTGTAAGAGACATCATAGATCGAACCATATCTAATAAAGTACGATTACGACGTTCGGAAACACCATTACGCTGTGGTGTTCCGGCAGGTGTGAGTTGTGAAACTATTCCACATTGTTTCATATGCATGCCAAACTCGTAACTTAGATATTCACCTCCACGATCAGACCGTAGAAATTTAATCTTTCTGTTACGATGATTTTCAACTTCACACTGAAATTCTTTGAACTTTTCCAACGTTTCAGATTTGTGTTTCATTAAGTAAATATACCCATATCTACTCAAATCATCTCTAAAAGTGACAAAATAACGATATCCACCGCGCGCCGATACACTCATTGGTCCACATACATCAGTATGTATGATTTCCAGTAAGTCTGTCGCCCGTTCCATAGATCCAGAAAACGGGGTTCTAGTCATCTTGCCCATAAGGCATGGTTCACATGTTTCAAATAATTCATAATCAAGTGATTCTAAGAGTCCATCAGAATGGAGATTCTTCATGTGTTTAACACCAATATGACCTAAGCGGCAATGCCACATATAAGTAGCAATATCATCATTTAACTTAATTCTTTTGGCATTCACATTATGAATATGTGTATCAACATTATCAAGATTCAAAAGAAATAAACCATTCTTCTCAGGTCCATGACCGTAAAAGATATTATCCATATAAATTGAACAACCATTGTTCTCAGACTTAAAGGAATAACCATCCCGCATTAAGCAAGATCCAGAAACGATATTCATGCATAATGCAAGCACCAAATAACAATTATTGAGGTTTATAACTAATCCCGATGGTAGACGTAGAGGCAGCGTCCCGACGGCGATCACATCAACTCTTGATCCATTGCAGACGCGCATCGTCACCTCATCCTTTGCTAGTGGTCGCTTATTCTGCAGCTCCTGTTTCGAGTTACATATGTGAGCAACCGAACCAGTATCAAATACCCAGGTGCTACTGCGAGTACTAATAAGGTACACATCAATAACAAGTATATCAAATAAACCTTTGTTCACTTTGCCGGCCTTCTTATCTGCCAGATACTTGGGTCAATTGCGTTTCTAGTGACCAGTACCCTTGCAATAGAAACACTCAGTCTCAGGCTTAGGGCCATGCCTGGTTTTCTTCTCAGCAGTAGCAACAAATTTGCCACCCTTCTTGAAGTTACCCTTGGCTTGCCTTTCTTGACTTTCATGAAACTAGTGGTCTTATTGATCATCAACACTTGATGTTCTTTCTTGATCTCCACTTCAGCAGTTTTAAGCATCGAGAGAAGCTCAGGAAGAGACTTCTTCATGCTCTGCATATTATAGTTCATCACGAAGTTCTTGTAACTAGGTGGCAGAGATTGGAGAACACGATGTATCCCTAGCTCAATGGGACTCGATATTCCCAAGGCTATGAGCTTATCAGCGTACGCAGACATTTTGAGTACGTGCTCACTAACGGAGCTGTTCTCTTCCATCATGCAGCTAAAGAACTTTTCTGAAGCGTCATAACTCTCAACTGCGGCCCGGGTATCGAAAATCATTTTCAATTCTCCCATGGTGGCATAAGAAGTGCTGTTCTCCAAATGTTTTCGCAGCTCTGGCTCTAATCCATAGAGGATGCCGCAGTGAACTATACTGTGGTCTTCTTATTTAGTCAGATAAACATTTTTATCTTCATCAGAAGCTTCATCAGCGGGCTGGTCACCCAGAGGTGCATCAAGCACATAGAGCTTCTTGCAAGCGATGAGGAGAATCCTCAGGTTAAGTGCTCAGTTGGTAAAGTTGCTTCCATTGTTCGCTAATTTCTCTTTCTCCATGAACATATTGAAATTGAAGGTAGGTGGTGCCATGATCTACAACATATTTGCAAAGACTATTTAGACTATGTTTATGATAAATTAAGTTCAAGTTAATTCTAAAATTATCCCATGAACTCCCACTCAAAAACAACATCCCTCTTAGTTGTCTTTAGTGATTACATGAACCAAATTCACTACACCGAAACCGATCATCACGTGAGACGGTGCAGTTGCAAAGGCGAACATCAAAATGTTCATCATATCATTCATATGACTCATGCTTTACCTTTCGGTTACGTGTTCCGAGGCCATGTCTGTACATGCTAGGCTCGCCAAGTAGAACCGTTGTATTGCATGTGTTTCAAGGCCATGTCTGTACATGCTAGGTTTGAAAACACCCGTTGTATGCGAACGTTGAGTCTATCACACCCGATCATCATGTGGTGTCTCGAAACGACGAACTTTCTTAACGGTGCATACTTAAGGAAGAACACATTATTATCTTGATATTAAGTGAGAGGGATCATCTTATAATGCTACCGTCGCGATCTAAGCAAAATAGGATGCATAAAAGGATAAACATCACATGCATGGATAATGTGATATGATATGGTTCTTCTTGCACTTGATCTCCATCTTGTGCATCATGGTATGATCTCCATCATTCCACCGGCGTGGCACCAAGGTCCGTGGCACCTCCATCTTGATTGTCCATTACAACATATCACATGGATATGATATACAACACGCATGCCATAGAATAAGACAACCATATGGCTCCAGCCGGTATGTCAATAATTTACAAAAGATATCATCTCACACATAACGTTTGTAACATTGACCATATCACATCACATGCCCTGCAAAAACAAGTTAGACGCCTCTAATTTATTTTTGCATGTTTTACATGGCTTTGGGCTTACGAGGATAGAACCGTTCATACCTACGTACAAGAATCACAACGTTGATAAAACATATTTTAACATCCCTTTGTAGATTAGATCCTAACTATAGTAGGAGAAACGGACACCCCCTCAGTCACATGTGAGACAATTCTTGCCTACATAGTACACGTAAACTTAGTCCGGAGCAGCTTCATCCTACTATGCCACTAAGATCATAAAATACTCAAAGAGGCAAAAACATGATCATCAACGCCCACATACTCCTATGTGTTCTACCCGTACAATTCATCTACGCATAGATCCGGCTCTGATACCACTGTAGGGGAACATAGCATGGAAAACCAAAAAATTTCCTACGCGCGATAAAACCGAATGGCCAAGATCTAATCTATGAGATGAAAGGCAACGGGGAGAAAGAGAGTCTTGAGATAACATACCCTCGAAGACTCAAAGTGGTACGAGAAAAGATCTCGTTGTTGGCGTAGTTGTTCTCACGCCGATCCCGAGCGAGAAGAAGAGCACCGCAATCCGGCGGTGCCTCCGTAATCGGTCACACGTTCAGCTCGATGAAGACTTCCGTTCCCTCGTTCCAACTGGTTGCGGAAGTAGAGGATCCCTCCAGAATTCTAGCAGCACGACGGCGTGGTGGTGGTGAATAATCCCACGGTCAGGGCTTCGCCAAGCCGGAGACCATGGAATGGAGCAGCGGGTGGAAGGGATAAGGAGTGGGCAAGTGTGTGAAGAAGAGAGAGCCCTCACCCTCCTTTTATAGGGGAGGGGGTGGCAGCCCAAGGGGGGGTGGGGTGCGGCCAGCCATGGGTGCCCCCACCCCTTCCTCTCTTCATGTGAGTGGAAGCCCCACTCACACCCACTCAAAATTCCACAATTTCCCACTTAGAAAATCCAAAGGTTTTTCTTTAATAAATAAATAATAAAATTATTTCTTTATTTATATTTGTTAATTCTATTAACAAACATTTGCATGCAGCACCTCGAACCATTTGTTAATTCTATTAACAACCGTTCGACGAAAAAACCCCTTGAACTATCTCAATTTTCCCCGAAACAATTCCGGAGCTGCCCAAAATATTCTTCAGTATTCGGTATTATAGACATGATCGAGAATCCTCTCCGATCAATAATCAACAGCGGGATCTGGAGATCCGTGATGACTCCTATATACTCAACGATGACTCTCGTGATCGTGTGAACCTTTCAACGTCGTAATGATTTCCTTTTGTCTCACGATATATTACTTGTCCGAGATCCGATCATCGGTATCCACTATTCCTTGTTTGATCTCGTTATCCGACAAGTACTCTTTTCTTGTTCCCGTGATATAACATCCTTGTGATCATATCACTTGCTTGCAAGCGGTGTCGATGTAATATCACCGAGAGGGCCCTGAGTATATCTATCTGTCATATTGGATGGACAAATCCCATTCTCGATCCATGATCTTCAACTAACACTTTCCGAATATCCAATGCCACCTTTATAGTCACCCTTTTACGGTGTGACGTTTGATGTCATCAAAGTATTCTTTCGGTATTAGTGATTAACATGATCTCATGGTCTAAGGAATAATGTTACTCTGAATGTAAGACATAACAGCAAAACTAAATGACTTGATCGTATTGTTATACTTAGTTAGGGTTTAAGTTCATCATGACATTCTCCTAATGACATGACATCGTTATTAACAACATCCAATGTTCATGATCAGGAAACCTTAATCATCTGTTTAATCAGCGAGCTAGTTAAAAGAGAGGCTTCACTAGGAACGTCGGTTTGTTCATTAATCACATGTATCAACGTTTCTGGTTAATACAATTCTAGCATGAGAAATAAACATCTATCATAAACAAGGAATAACATAATAAACACTTTATTATTGCCTCTCGGGCATATTTCCTTCAAGCCACATATGCCTCACCCTATTCTCTGATGGATCTCGCCACAATGGCTTGGTTCAACTTCCACTATTGGAATACTTCAAGGAGAAATCCGGTGCATTTACGACGAGCTTGGGACACACACCCACACCTGAATTGGGGCCTCACAAAATCACCAAGAAATTACTACAAGAAACAATTGAATAACATTAGGTCTAAGTTTTCCAAAAGGAAACGCTAGAAATGCTAAAGTGAATGAGGGGGAAATAAAGAATGACTTGGTGAAGATATAGATTGGAGCCTTCTGTTTCAATCTTTTGAAGGTCGAGTTTGGTGTAGGGATCGGGAGATCTTTTCAGTAGGTGAGCTCAATTAATTGTGTACTTCCATGTTGAACTAGCTAACTTGAGCTAGAAGAAGGTGGAGTGTATTTATAGTCCGCTCGAAATGTAGCCGTTGAAAGGACTTTTGGGGACGGAATGTCCGCCCCTATGGATATCTGGCCTAAACTGTCAATATTCCGTCCAAAATTGTTGCGAGCAACCCACAAAGTTCTTAGCCATATTCCATCTTCACCCTGGAATATTCCGCTCTAGGCCCAATATTCTTGCTGGCTTCTGCAAGCGTCACAAAAATTTCTTAGCAGAAATTATGTTTGCATAACGAAATTTCCGTCCTTAGGCCAAATATTCTGGTCCAAAATTCCGGCCCGACTTGGGAGTGGCACAAGTTGGTCCTTAGCCGAAATTCTGCCAGAAAATTTCCCACTGGAATATCCGGCCCTAGGCCAAATATTCCTGCCCAATATTTTGGTCCTTGATAGAGAGCATCACAACACCTTTTCTCTGGCCTTTTGTAGAAAGATGGTTGTAATATTTTCTTTAAAAACATGCATTACTAAACAATTTGTTAAATCATCTCTAGCATTGTTAACTAACACAAAAAACTTTATGAGATTAAGAAATGTTCTTTCACTGGTACGCTAGGTCCGGTTTGGTTTCTCCGGATGTATTTTCGGCCCAAACCAAAGGAAATGGGTTTTGGTCCACTGAAAGGCACTTAGCCGAACTCTCTAAAAAATTAGAGTAGAACAATTTATTCTCCATGCCGTGGTGGTCCCCTAAATATACTCGACCTCGGTTGGCTAAAGCAAAACGATACTCCACAAAGACCCACGGCTGCCCCCTATCATCGTTTTGTACCGCTACCCTTCGGCGTCCCTGTGAGTAACACTATCGACCTCTTCCCATACTTCGGCGTCTTCTTGGTACCGAACCGCGAGCCAACCGCATCCACTCTGCGACACCTCTTGGTTTGTTTTCTTCCTCTAGAAGCTGACGCGCTGGTCATTCAATCAGTGGCATATTCACAACCGCATGCTCATTCAATCGGTGGCCCTCGCCAAGTAGCTCGCTGGACAGTATTTTCCAATCATGAGGTGGGACAATTATGACCTCTTCGTCTAGTGGTGGATTCGAGCACAAATTATAATCCCACATAATTACTTTCTTTTTATGGAGAACGGGTGTGTGTTTTGCTACAACGTTCTATTGCTCCACGGAAAGTATTAGATGTCGACGCACTAGTTGCTTGGGATGAGAATAGAGATGACACAGTATCTAATATTTATGAGGAAGAGAAGGCAATATTCAAGCTAGATGAGTCTGTGGAGACTAGAAACAATTTTTTGGGGTTGCTTCTGCGCTGCAGTTGACAGGTCTGAAGTCAGACGATGTAAGCTTGAGAATCCTTCCGGGTTGGCCTAGACAAGGATTAGAAGCCATCAGTTATCTTTTGAAACCTTAGTCCAAGTTGTATATTGTTTGTAGTTGGATACTATTTTTTTTCTTTGTATTGTATGGGTTATATTGTTGACTCGTTGAAGTCATGTTGTATGCATATATATCTTATTTTTGTTGTTGTGGATCGTTTATTCGTGAATTACTGTATTGGTATCACAAATTGGCAACCAGGATCAGTATTATGTCGATTTGGCGAAATAACTATAATATACAAAGTACCCGATCCCGGGATGTCACATTTGGTACCAAAGCAAGGTTATCCAAAATGGATAAACCATTCCTATTAAAAATTTTCTTCGCATCAATTCTAGTAGCAAAGAACTTAAAAGTTCGACGCTCGGCACAGCACTCAGAACCCTAGTCGCCTCCTCCTGCTGGGCCGCGGAAGGACCACCACCTGTGCCCCCACAAGGAGAAGCCCGAGCGGGGCTCATGTGCTGCACGCCTGTCACTGCGTGCTGCTCCTCCTGTGTAGCAACACCATCAACAGAGCCCCCAGCCGCATCGAAGCTCGCCAACAGTCTGCTACCACTAAACTCTGTCGCCTGCAACTGTCTCGGTACCAAAAGAGAATTTCTCAGCACCATATCTGCCACATATCTCCCACCGGACGAATTAAACTGTCTAACAATCTCCTTACCCCGCGGAGTCTGCGGGTTAGGATTCAGCGGTGTGACAGCCACATCTCTCATCAGAACTGCCAAAGATGCCCCCTGGTGCTGAGATGAACCATCCCCTGGCCTCGGATCTATCACCATGCTGTCAGCGCCACTAGAGCCCTGCAAGGTAGTCTCTCCATGACGCTGCAGTCCAGAAGAATCCCCCTCCGCCAGACCTCTATCCTCTGAGTCACCTCTATGATCCCAAAGAAATGGTACAAAGTCTGGCTCCGGAACGAAGTCTGCGGGCTCAGGTCTGTAATTTAATGCATAACCTTTCAACAAGAGCACCCCAGTCGTCGTAATATAAGGCCCCACTCTATCAGTCTTTTTGAAACAGTCATCATCCACCATTCCGATCCGAATACGGACTAGACCACGCCGGCGCGGCGCGAGCAAATCCACGTCGATGGTAGTGCCAATAAGAGAACCCGCCGCCCACAGACCCAAGAAGTGTCGCATCGGTGGCGGTACCCCAGTCACATGGACCCACTGCTGATGTAACTCCATAATAGGCTCAATCACCTCTGGCGCCCACTGGCTGAAAACCAGTCTCGTAGACTGAGATGGAACTCCAAGGATCATCCCATCGAACCTGAGCAAGTCGTCTTTACTCGGAAAGACCACCGTGAAAGAATCCTCCCCATTGGGGATCGCCTCCCAAACCCAAGACGGAGTCGGACACATCCGAGCTATCTGCGCCTCCACCTGCGAAGCCGTCGCCGCCGTACCCTCCACTGTAACCACATCTATCGGAGAGGAACTAGGAGCCAACTCTGCCATGTGGACGCTATCAGGTAGCATACTGAACATAGTCTCCCTGTTGCCTTGCCCTGCAACAATCACTGTCGGCTTTGGCAATTTCAGAACCGGACACTTCTTCGTTGGGTGCATTGAATTATCACATATGTAACAGTAATGCTGCACCGTACAATCCTTGACGGCGTGAGTATCCGTCGAGCACTTCCAACACCAGAATTTTCCTTTCTTTGCACCTTGCTCAGACACACCCACCGTGGTAACCCCCTGACCGGCCGCACCCGTCAGCGCCTGCACTTCAAGTTGCGGCGCGGCACTCGCATCTTGCACCACACCACTCGGCTGCTGCACAACCTGCTGAGCTGCCACGGTAGCCTTCTTCTTCTTCTTCTTGCGTTTATGTCCAGGCACCGGAGCCGGCGCCGCCGCTGCGGGCTGAGGGATACCGAAGGCAAAACCCGGCACGCCCATCATCTGAGCCGCACCCAGGTTCGGCAACCCCATCCCGGGGGGTACCGGTGCAAACGTCGGCGGTCCAGCATTGATATGCCCGCCGGCGTGCACTGGTTGGGCAGCACCATGCATCATCACAGCGCCCCCATGCTGTCCGCCACCAGGTTGCACGCCACCATGCACCACCGGAGCGCCCACACCCCTTCCTTGCTGTCCACCGCCTGTCGCAGCCACCGGAGGAGGAGCGAACGACGGCGGCCCGGCGGCCGGCCCGAAGAGCAGCCCTCCCCGGCCACGACCCGCAGCCGGCACTATGGGACCAGATGGGCGCGGCGCGGCCATGGCGACGACGTCGACGAAGGATCTCTGCCAGGAGCACGAAGCACTTCGGACCGGCGAGGACGACGGTTGCGGTGATGAAGACGCAGACGTCGGCGGCTGCAGGAAAGACCTAGGTCGAGGAAGTCCGTATGTCCGCTTCCAAATTCCTTCGAGGAGCTCACCCAAGTGGTCCCACGTCGCCCCAACGCCTGTCCGCATTGTGGCCCCACCCGGCAGCTGCGGAAGGATTCGAACTGCTGATCCGAGCGTGATTCTCGGATCGACGTAGTCAACTTCGTCAGCCTCGTCGCCGGCGTTCGTACTCCTTCCTCCCTCCGCCTGGAACTGCCAAGGAAGGAAGTCTCCCAGGCATGGTGGAGGCGTGATCCGCGGCCTAGGAATCGGACCGCGCCACCCCACCGTCACCGGCTTCGCCCGCAGACGACGGCGCTGCGAGGAACCACCCGACCCCAGCCTCTCCTCCGGTGACGCTGCCACATCCGACTCGTGCGGCGAGCCTTGAGACCGCGAGTCGTCC
This sequence comes from Alopecurus myosuroides, assembly GCA_028641055.1. Classification (NCBI taxonomy): domain Eukaryota; kingdom Viridiplantae; phylum Streptophyta; class Magnoliopsida; order Poales; family Poaceae; genus Alopecurus; species Alopecurus myosuroides. Next base: position 430,587,993 of record CM054060.1, read on the forward strand.
TCCGTCGAAGAACACGTCTCCGGTTTCTCCCAGAAACGTGATTCCTTCGTAGGGAACCCCACATCCTCCCAGAATTCCCGAGCCAGCTCCTCGTCGGACTTGCTATCCCGACGGACGCCATCGCGGGAGACCTCCCGGGCTTCCGCAAGAACCTCCTCTCCGCACGCCCGAGACGTCTCCTCCGCGCAGCGAACTGGATCCGCCAGGGCTCCAAACCGGGAGCCAGAGGAAGAAGACGGCGGCGTCTCCAACGCCCCCGGCGCCAAGGTCAGCCTGCGGCCTCTCCACTCCGGCGGCGCATCCGGCACACATGGCCACGGCGGCTCCTCCGCAGGCGCCATGAGACTATCAGCGAGTATCTCGATGGATGTCTAGATGGATCCATGGACGAATACTTGGATTAAGTTGTGCCTAAATACTCGATAATTGGGCCTGTGATTGGCCTTTTCATTTCCTTCTCCTCTGCATCAATATTGGTTCTTTATAAATGTGCAACAGGTGCACCTCTGTACTATAAGTCTGGCCCCTAGCTCCCCTCATGCCCAAAGCGAGAGCCGACCTTGGGTTGTACAATAGACAACGGAGTACCTCAGCCTGAAAGCGACTGGACATACACCGGAGTACTTTACCAAACACTCAAAATAACTATAATTAACCACTAGCTTCATCCAAGTAGTGTCAAGCTTGGTTATCTACCACTATTAAATAGGTTGCGAATGAGAAATGTCCAGAGGCGGTATGCAAGAGAGAACACGAGAAGAGGGGGTGTTGCGGAATTAATATTATTATGGAATATGAGACATTGGAAAAGACCTGGCATGTGCACAGGGAAGAACGTGATCACCCAACAGAGATGCATGTAGTATGTTAACAGAACAAGCCACTCAGCAGTGGTATTGTGCAAAATTGTTGCATGGTTAAATATCTTGGAGTTCAAAACTTTTGAATTTTTCGAAGAGAAACTATATAATATTTAGACATCAAATTTAAGGGTTTCAAACCCATATAAAGCCCTCTCAAGATTTTGGTAGTGTTGTAATATGTATCAGTAAATAATTTTTGAGTAAGGTCCAAAGATATAAGTTGTTACAAAATATTGAACATTTCATTCATGTAGGGTACACATGTTAAACAGCTACTATAATTTAACTAGAATGGATACCATGTTCGAGCGCTCCTGAATACCCGGCTAATATAATTGAGTTTTCTATATTCTATTCTTCTGTATATTTTTTTTGTACTATGAATTTTTCTATATCAACCTAATATTTTGGTTTGTTACAAAATGAAATACTAGATGAGTCTTATCTGTTCTTGGCTCCTTTCAAATCACCTACAATTGATAATGAAGGCACGAATAATTTCATCGAATACATGTTAACATTAAGTCGAAGTCGTTTAATACAAGTCATGATCAAATGAGACATTCAAGTCAAATTTTATGTCCTAATAGCAACTAATTAAAAAGAACGGGCTTCGAAAATTATATGGCACATTAATCGTTCTTAGAGAAGATGCATAAATTAGAATGGATTCGCTTACTTTTTAGTAAAGATCGTAAATGTTATAGAGATAAATGAATTTGTGTTTAAATTTGTTAATATGTTTTGCGACCAACCATCATCCAAAAATTTCTCAAGTGATCTCTAAGTATTGTGGCACACATTTAATATAATTTTAAACTATATATCTAATAATGTACCTGCTGATGTTCTGAATGTGAGGCTCAAATATTAATCCCACATCACATGATAACTATGGGATGGTTCTCAATTGCAACGTTAATTACATGCATTGGCCTTATATATTGTACAGAAGATGCAGATGTTCAACAATATATGTTCAGATATGAGAACTATTCAGTCATAAGTTTGAACAATAGTAAATATGTACCTCATATTTAATATTTTATTATGTCATAGATAAATTGTTTTCATAATATAATATTTGATTTATTTCTCTCCACATTTAGCGTAGTAAAGATGGCGCCATCGCGTTTGCGAGGGTCACCTTTTTTTTTTGAACAGAGAATGGGGTCGAAGATTTTCCAGGTCCTTTTCATCTACTGCCCTATTGACCAAATAATTCGAAGAAAGGACCTGGACTTTTACAAATAAGACCCTCGAAAGAAAAGTAAGAAAGCAATCGGATCCAGGTTCTTCTCCACCACCACTCATCGCCGGTATCCTCGAGGCGCGCAGAGTGCCGAGGACGGAGCCCAGTGAGTCGCTTGAACTCTCCCTTCCGGCGATCGACAGCAGCCGCCGGCAATCTGGATCAGCAAAGGGGACGAACCACTTGCGCCCATCTCGATGTGGAGCTCCGACGACCAGTCGAGCAAGCCTCCAAGCCGGAGGCTGAAATGAGGCCACCCTCTTGGCCTTGAATCGCAGTAGCCATGAAGGCCTCTGCGTGATAAGCTCATCGATGCAGCGGGATGAAGCCCTTCTATACGAAGGTTGACAAAGCAGCAGTACCTCCCTTCCACCCCTCTCCACCACGGCCGTCCAGTGGAAGGAAAGCATCACCACCTCCAATTTTCATAGAGAGGAACCGAGGCAACTCCAGAACCAGAGATCCTCCTTCGGAGTTATGAGGGAACAAGGACGCCACCGCTTCCTCCTCCGTACACCGCCTCCTCCACGAGAGCTCTAGAACGGAGAGAAAGAGCAGCAGCACCATGCCGATGCGGCCCGGACGCACCTGCGAGGAGATCCTCAACGGCATATCGCCGAAACGCACGCAGGCAACCAACGAGAGAAAGTAACACCTAGCTCTAGGACCTAATCTACTGATGTACAAGAGGGGCCGGCACCCTACAACATCACCACACCAGCTAGCACGAGCGCTAGCGGCGGGGATGACGACGGTAGACTCTCAAGGACACTGTAACAGGGAAAGGGGAAAGCTTCGTCGTTTGAGGGCCACCTTTCTAGTTGCTATAATAATACTACATAACAAGGACAATGCGAGATGACACAATAGGCTTGCTAACATGCGTCGATGCACAGACACAATATCCTCTTCATTGCCCCTCACAACATCCCGCGCCAACCGTCGCCAGCGGCCACTTCCGGCTACCTCCTTGCTTTCCTCTTTGACATTCTTGCACTGTCTCTTGGTCCCACGTAGAGCATTTTCGTCCTATTCAAGGAATCACCTTCGTGTCCCTACCGCAATATTGATCATAACGGTCGTGTCTGCCGACGCCTTCGTGTCCCTACCGCAGTCAAGAACATCTCCACGAATCCCTTCGTCCGGGTGCCGCACCAGCCAAGTTCTGCGATATTTGGGCCCATAGATACCTTCTCGCCTGTTCGAATTTCACCCTCAATACTTGTTCAGGCATGGCCTTCATGTCTGGATGGAACTTCACCCATGAGCATACAGATATTGAAAGGATTTTGTACGTTCTACATCATGTGAGCCCGTGTTTTCACGGCAGGTTCTACATTATTGGCTTCCCAAGCCAATGGATGGATATGAAGAGTAGACATTGCTAGGGTTGTAACTAAAACACGGTCACATCAATATATTCCATGATGAGTACAAAAAACATGTGGTTTCTCTTTTTATTTTTAATCAAAATGAATATCTTTTTGATTTTGCAAATATTTCCGGATGTACTTTCATGTCTCCGAGCTCGGTCGCCGCACACTGCAGGGGGCCCTGGTCCGTTTGTGCTATTGCTGATGTACTTTTGTAAAAGATATGCACAAAATGTTGGTAACAAATTGACTGATAATACATAGTCTGACCGGTGGTACAAGAGGCAATATCAAACCATCCATTGAATAATTTTTTAACAGAAAAATAATTGTTTTGGAAAAACTACGGGACGACTTTGCCTTTCGCGTAGCTGAACGCCGATGGCTTTTAGTACGTCGACGGCAAACTGGCCTATGCCAACACCCTGTTACGCCGACGGCCGTATGCCGACGGGATTCTAGGCTATGCCGGCGGCTTTTGGCCATCGGCGTATATACTTATTCTTGTAATGGGGATGAGCCACCGTGAGGACCGACTTGCACCAGAATTTTAATAGAGAGAGAGGATCTATAAGATTTAGAGATTTTATCTAGTGGCTAATTGGATCTAAAGAAAATTAGGAATTAAATTGATCTAAGATCTAATATAAAGAACCAATCCGATATGTGATGCCACAAGAGGGTCGTTCCCCAATGAGAGGACGGTGATCTCCCTAGGGTGGTGCACGATGCGGAATTGGTGGAAATCCTTGGATCGACGTCGTGAGACTAACCTCTATGATACCATGTGAAAGGTTGTGAACCCTAAAATTTTGTTGTATTGATTTGACGTCCCGTGCGGTACATAGGGGAGGTTCTTGGAGTATAAAGAAAGTCTAAAGCGAGTCTTTCTCATTCTAGAATACACCAATATATCTATGTATTATAGTTCTAACAGCTGCATCCCATACCACGCCTAGCCTTGAAGTTTTATGGTACAAGAAGTACTTCCATTGACCTCAATGACATAGATCTAAAGGCCATCGACATTTCACAATCCGACCGATATGCAGTCTCTACAACCACTGTCTGCCTTGTTGAGGAACCGGGGCCACCATGCCTATTCCCAAACTTAGATGTCGCTTTTGGATCAGAACAAACGCCATGCATGCGACCCATAAGACGAGATGCGTCACATTCGCCGCCACAGAAACAACAGGCTGAGTACAACTTTTTCCACGCGAGATCAGAACAATGCCGCGCCACCCTTCATGTGGACCGTCGAAGATGAATACCAGCACATCAATATCCTAAGCGAGGGTATTCCAAGCCGCGACGTCTTTCCTCGCGAGGACCTTGTTGCCTTAGATGCTGTGAGGGGAAAGATAGATGGGATGAGAGGTGTTTTTGTTGTTTGCTAGGATTTCCAAGCTCCGCACATGGAAGCGAGAGGTATGATTAACAATTAACATCTCATCTTGGGCTTGAGAAACGAGATGGACGACACTACAAAACATGTTCAATTTAAAAATGGGAATTTACATATGATTTGGTTATTCATAATCATATTTTTTTGAATAAACCATGCATGTGCTTGCTTGGTAAAATAAAAAAAATGGAACCACATGTCAATTGGCAAGGGAAGAACTTGCCCATTATCTACGAGAGGGACAATCATTGTGTAAAATGCCTCATTGCTAACTTACCCATATGGGATTTTATTTATCGGAGAGGGATTATATCATGAAATGGAAGGGGGGATAGGGAGGAGAGTGGCATCAAACCCTTTTTATACATCTTTTTAGAAATGGGAGCCGTAGCCCCAGCCTCTGCATCAAATTGATGCACACGGCTGGTCTTTATTAAAAATAGTGTTGGAAAGTGAAATAGCGTGAACTACAAGTCAAGGGTCACTCATAGTGGCCACAAAAATCAGCCAAAGAAAAATTACAACGTCATGCATCCAGACGTCTGTCACTAAGCCACCCACCCCGGCTGTAGATAGCCCGAACGACCGCCATCATTCGAGCGCATCCTGAATCCATAAGTCCTCGCTGATCCGCAGGTAGGAGGAAGGACCACAGGTGAATATAGGAGACCGCCATATTGATAACCTGCAGAAAATGAATACCCTTTTTCTTGTCAAACACAACACTGTTTCTACAATTCCAAACCGCCCAAAGAACAGCGGCAACGCCTATACGTATACGTCCCTTTGTCTTTTTATCAATTCCATTCAACCATGAACCAAAAAAATTTGCGATGGAGGTCGGTGGGGAAATACTATAAGTGAAGTGCAAAAGTCTCCAAATGTGCCGCACAAAAGGACATGAAATAAATAAATGATGAACGGTTTCATCTTTATCACAGAAAACACACTTCTTACATCTTGTCCAATTTCGTTTGATCAAATTATCTTTAGTGAGAACGACTTTACGGTTAAGGAACCACAAAAAAATCCGAATTTTCAGTGGTACCTTGAGTTTCCACACATACTTGCGCAAGTATGGTGTAGACCCATGCATCAAATCAGCATACATAGTTTTAACAGAAAAACATCCATTCATAGCTAACCTCCACTTAAACTCATCTTTCTCGTTGGACAGGTTGACAAACATTAAACGTTCCACTAAATGTAACCAAAGAGCCCGTCTTGGCCCCGTAATGGTTCTTCTGAATTGAACATTTAAAGGATCATTGGATAGCACGTTTGCCACCGTGACACCTCGATGTCTAACTACATTATAAAGAGAAGGATATTGATGAGATAACGGTTCATCTCCTAACCAGACATCCTCCCAAAACCGCACCTGTTGATCATCTCCTAACAGAAAGGAGCCACGGTCAAAAAAGTTCCTTTTGTTCTCATAAGACCTTTCCAAAAGGGGGAGTCATTCGGTTTCATATTGATCAGAGATAACGGTTTATCTCCAATATATTTATTAGATAAAAGCTCATGCCACACTCCATCCTCAGTTAACAATTTATGAAACCATTTGCTTAATAAACATATATTTTTGATTTCTAGTACCTCTATACCCAACCCCCCTTGATCTTTTGGTCTACAAATAATATTCCATCTCGTCAATCTATATCTCCGTTTCTTATTATCACTCTGCCAAAAGAAACGAGACCTATAAAAATCCAGCCTTTTCCGTACCCCGATAGGTATCTCAAAAAAGGATAGAAGAAACATAGGTAAACTAGTCAGAACCGAATTAATTAACACTAGACGATCACCATAAGACAACATCTTTCCCGCCCATGAACCCAATTTATTCTCAAATCGATCCTCCACCGCTTTCCACTCCTTATTCAGCAATTTTCTATAGTGAATTGGAATACCAAGATATTTAAAAGGTAACTGACCGATGTCACAACCAAAAATATGACGGTATTCATCTTGTGAATTTACTGCATCCCCAAAGCAATATAACTCACTCTTATGATAATTAATCTTTAATCCTGACAATTCTTCGAACATTGCGAGGATAAGTTTCATATTAATAGCTTTATCGAAATCATGTTCCAAAAACAAAATGGTATCATCTGCATATTGTAAAATAGAGACACCACCGTCAACTAAATGTGGTATGAGCCCACCAACTTGGCCATCCTCTTTGGCACGAGCAACAAGAATGGCCAACATATCAGCTACCAAATTGAATAAGATAGGAGACAGCGGGTCTCCTTGTCTCAATCCTTTGAGTGTTTGGAAATAATGTCCAATATCATCATTAACTTTAATACCAACACTACCTCCCTGAACAAACCGAGCTACCCATTCGCACAACGAAGGTGAGAATCCTTTCATTCTTAAAACTTGTTGAAGGAAAGACCAATTGACTTTATCGTATGCTTTCTCAAAATCGATTTTGAGGAGCACACCACTCATTTTCTTTCTTTTTAACTCATGAATGGTCTCATGCAAAATCACTACTCCTTCTAAAATATTTCTGCCAGGCAGGAAAGCAGATTGAGTAGGTTTAATAATTCGAGTAGCTATAGATGTAACTCTATTGGTGCCCACCTTTGTGAACACCTTAAAACTAACATTAAGGAGACATATAGGTCTATATTGCTCTATTCTACTTGCATCTTCTTTTTTGGGCAGCAATGTTATGACACCGAAATTTAGCTTATAAAGAGGTAAACCCCCCTCATGGAGCTGAGAGAACATGTCCATCAAATCGCTTCTGATAATGTCCCAGCAATGTTGATAAAATTCAGCAGGGAACCCGTCTGGTCCCGGTGCTTTATTATGTTTCATTTGGAAAATCGCCTCCTTCACCTCCGTTTCCGTAAACGGAGAGGTGAGTAGGATATTTTCTTCGGGGGAAACCTGAGGCATATCGTGCGTCATCTCTTCAACCAAAGACACAACACCCTGGTTTACATCACCAAATAATTTCTTATAATACTCAGATATGTAATGTTTTAAATTTTCTTCACCCACAATCGTTCCCTCATCTTGTTCTAGTTGGAAAATACGCTTTTTTCCGATGTTTACCATTCTCTATGATATGGAAATACCTCGTATTACTACCCCCTTCTTGAATGAATTTGACTTTAGCCCGTTGCGCCCATTTGGATTCTTCATCGCGCATTAATTTTGCTAACCCCTCCTCAGCCTCTTTCTTAGCCGCCCGCTCTGCTATAGAAAGAGGTACCGTTTCCGCTTTAATGTCAAGATGTTCTATCAACAAACTGAGTTTTTCTTTGAGAATCTTATACTGGCCACTTAGGTTCTTCGCCCATCCTCTTAGGTGTTGACGCAAAGGCCTTATTTTATTCTGCCACCGTTCAATCGGAGACGAACCCGATGTTACGGATAGCCACTCACGTCTAATCATATCAAGAAAACCCACCTGTGAGAACCACGAAAGTTCAAAAGAGAAGTGTTTCTTATTCCCTAAGTGAGCCTGTTCTCCTGAATCTAAAAGCAATGGTGTATGATCAGACCCCGATCTGCCCAATGCATGAACAGAAACGAGGGGGAATTTCTGTTCCCACTGTATACTCGAAAGAAAACGATCCAATTTCTCTAGAGTTGGTGTCGGTCTCCTACTAACCCACGTAAATTGCTTGCCCGAAAGTCTTAACTCCTTTAAATCTAAGCTTTCAATAATAGCATTGAAAATAAACGGACAACGTGTATTAAAATTATCATTATTTTTCTCTTCCTGTCTCCTTATAATATTAAAATCCCCCCCTACAAGAATAGGAAGATCCTCATTATCACAAACACGAACTAATTCAGATAAGAACTCTGGTTTTTTCGAGTCCTGTGCAGCCCCGTAAACAACAACAAGACTCCATAAAAACCCATCCATCTTATTTCTTACGTGAAATTTGGCACAAAACGTCCCAGACACAACGGTTTGTGCTGAGAGGTTGGCATTATTAAAACCAATTAACATTCCACCCGATCTCCCATTTGGTGGTAAAGCAAACCATGTAAAATCTCTCCCCGCTGCTAAGAACTGTAGAAAGTGAGTAGAGAACGAATCCCTACCTGTTTCCAACAGTGCAATAAAATCGAGATTATATTCTTTCACGAAATCATGAACTGAAATATGTTTGGCATGATCCCCAAAACCATCACAATTCCAAATAAGACCTCTCATTGTTATTTATAAATCTTTCTTATTCGTGCACTTCTTCTAGGTTTAGTGAAAGTATTTAAAATCTTCTTCCGGTTACGTTTAACCGTAGAGACAACAGTAGGCAAAACTTCTGTTTCTTTTTCCACTTCGTAATCATCAGAATCTAAATCCTCAGAAAGATTGGTTGCAACTTGCAGTGCAAAACTATTACCCACTACATCATTCTCCGGTGGTAAATTATTATGTAAAAAAGTTAAGTTTCTGTGCTTCTCCTTTTCTAACAACGCCGAGATAGCTAAATTCTTTTGTTCGGTAGTTTTCCCTAGAGATATACCAAGTCTATCCGCCCTAGACATAATATCGGAAGCAGAAAGCGAACAAAAAGAAAGTTTGGCATAGGAACTAGTACCTTTGGCAAAAGCCTCTTCCTTTCGATCCGCCAAAGCTTGTGCTCTCTCAGGTTGGGGGAGGTCTGCGTCCACCTTGGCACGTAGCCTCGGGCTCGAACGCACGTCACCAGAATCGCGCAAGCCACCGTAGGCTAGCACATCCTCCTCTGACGGTCTCCCTCGGGCGAGCAAAGACCCCCTCGACCCTAGTCCGTCTGACTTAGGGGAGAGGAGCTCGTCGTTCGCGATGAAGGTGTCAATGGTAGCCAGACCACCCAACCCGTCAGGTTGAGTACTTGGCATAGCCGCAGCGCTGAAATCCAGAGCCAAGCCCCGTGGAGGCAACAGATGGTACTGAGCGCCGTAAGCTCGAGACCCATCCGAGTTCCCCCGAGGCACCACATGAGCCGGTGTCGAGAATCCCTCCGTAGCAGCGACCAGTAGATCATCACGCGCAGCCACGCCCGAAGCCAGTGGACGTACCACTTCATTCGCAGCAGCTGCGGCAGACGGCAGCACGGCAGCGTGCCGTGAGGCCACGGCAGAGCCAGGGCAGGCTGCCGTTGGCACCAAACTGTGCCGCACGGCAGGGCCTCGGCCTGGTGTGCGCACTGCAGTGGGCGACGGCAATGCTGCCGCGGCAGGGAAAGAGACCCCGGCAGCGCACGAAGCTGCTGCAGTTGTCCTCGCGGCAGCGTGCCGTGGAGAAGAATCTGCCACAATAGGTACAGCGACACGATCAACCAGCGCATCAAACACAAGAGCACCACCATCATGCAAATCATCATTGGGAAGAACAACCGCATCCTCTATCTTGTCAGGTTCATTAGTCAACACAGCCGAAGCATTCCTCTGAAGCAGAAATTCTTGTCTAGCACGATTAAAAGAAGAGACCACCATAGGTGATAAGACCACACCAGAACTGAAATTATTTTGCTTGCCCCCATCAGAAGATGAACTAGGAGCATCCGAACTAGTACTGGCATTATTCTTACCCCCTTTAGAATCATCAGACATTTTTTCTTTTTGCTTATCCTTCTTGTCACCATCCCCATCCTTGTCATCAGTATTCTCCACAGCCATCTCCACATCCTCCTCACCTACTGGAGTCTCCACATCAAATTTTAATTCATAGAACCCATCTTTCATGAACACCACCCATTTATCCGGGACCAACGTATAGTCCACACAACCAACATAAATCCTGAGAACACCATGTTTCCTAGTATGTTTCATATCAACTTTCAACGTCTTCCCAAAAAGAGATCCCAAACTCCACAGAAGCAGAAAATCACCCAAATAAATCGAAGGAATATCAGAAATCCGAATCCACACCTCCGGAAGAGTCCATAATGGCTTCATCTCCATAGTCCAAAAATCCACCGTAATCACACAAGAGCTAGAAGGGACATGGCAAGCCCCAAAGATAGTCATTCTCTCTAATTCTGCTCTGGAAGGAAAAGAAACTTTGAAATCATTCTCTCCTACCTGCAAAACTTCCCACTTAAACCCCTCAGCTGGCACCAATCTCTGAAGTTGGATCGCAATCTCTTCTTCAGATAGTACACCTCCTGAAACCGACAACTTTGCTAGTCTTGCGGAATCAATTTTTGGCTTATAGGTTGCCGTGGGAATAGCCTCGTAAAAAGTTAGTCTGTCATCGATAAACCCATGAGTGATAACTTGTTGTTTTGCCGCTGAAATCAAATGACAATCATCAGGGGAGTGACCAGACCCCTCACAATATTCGCACACCTCGATAGGACAGAGCGCGCTCAAATGGCCTGGCGCCCCACACTGATAGCACTTAGATTTTTTAGCCTTCTTCACCGCATCTTCCGAACTTTCGGCCACCCTACACTCCTTGCCTTTGGTACTAGTTGCCGCTGTCTGAACTTTTGGAACATAAACAGGAGCAGAAGGGGGGGCCTGGGAAACAGCAGCCCTCACAACAGGCACGGCGACGGGAGGAATCACAGCTTGCCCCGCCCCGGTGGCCGAACCCTGCCCCGTAGACACAGCAGCAGCACCCACCGTGCCCGTCAAAGTGACCTTTGCACGCAGCACCTCGGTAACCTGACGAAGAACCGCGGCCACTGTATCCTCTTGCGCTCCGTTGGCGGCACGAACCGGTGGACCTTGGTTCCTCTGACCACCACGACCGCGATAGGGGCCAACATAATTGCAAGGTTGATTGTACCCCCGAGCACCATAGGGGCGACGATACCCGCCGCCGTAGTTCGCATATCCTCTGTTGAAACCGGCACCGGCATTGAAATTGCCGAACCCGCCATTGGCGTTGAAGCCCTCTCCTTGGTAGTTTCCTTGATTTGCTCCTCCGCGCTGCCCTCCATTGAAGTAACCATAGCCGCAGCCAGCTAGGCCACCACGAAAGGGAGGACCACGGTCATCACGACCATCACCACCACGGCCGCCGTTATTCGCCATCGAGAGAGGAACGACGGGCGTCTTCCTTCTGCCAGGGTTTGAGTCGAACCCTAGCACACTGCGGCTACGACGTACGTAACCTGCTATAGCGTTTTTTGTCCTCTGGCCCACCTCGCTAGCTTTTTTATTATACATCTAATCAACAATTGGTGGTAGAAGAGATAATATTAAACCATTCACCATGAGACGAAAAATAATAAAAAATTGTAGGTAGATATATTGTTGTAATTCACCTAGCACAAATATCAAATAAATGCAGGAGTCGCAAAACCTGTTAACCAACCTCACCCATGCACATAGACATGCATATATACCATGTTATCCTCCAGTGGTAAGCTCAACGATGTACCACAATAAAATAGGTCGACAAAGATAATTGTTAGTGTACCAGAGAGACGAGGCAGGAAGAGAGGAGCATGTGGAATTAAGACGAATTAGGGAATATGAGATGTCGGAAAAGAGGGCACCAGTGCTCAGTCGAGAGCACATCCATCCAACACAAGTGTGAGTAGCCTGCCGCACAAACATTGCAACGGGTCAAGTTGCTCAAGGAAAGGAGTATATGTGTTAGGGAGTATCGTGGAGCTTAGCATCCTAAACTACACACACGCACCGGAACCATCATTCTCTTACCGGTGCGCCACTATACCATCTTGTACACAGCTTGTCGGTCCATCCGGAAAAAGTTTCACCCGTTTTCCTGCTCCCTCATCTTAAGCTGCCACCTTTCTGGCATTCACGGACGCAAATGTAAGTATATGATTACCATGTTCCTGCTTCCGTGTTAACACATACTGTACATGTCTGTATTTTGTACTTGTACATCTGTAACAATAGATCCTAGATTGTAGGACAGTCGGGTCAAGCACCAGACATGCACCTGCGTGTGCCACTGCATGATGCCACGATCTCTCTCTCTCTCTCTCTCTCTAATATATACTCGACTCACTCGGTAATACAGGCATCCTGAGAGTGCTTTACAATCCAAGTTGGTATCAGAGCACCGGGCTCTCTTGTTCCTCCTCCCTCCCACCCCTTCTTCTTCATGTCCGATCTCACTCTTGCCACGGCTGAGACCTCCATCACCACCGTTGCTCTCCTCCCTCCCGGCATATCCATTCACAATCTCAACATTGACAACTACATCTCCTTTAAACTAGATCTGACCGGCAAGTTCTTTCGTATGTGGCGCAACACAATTCTCATCCTCCTCTCGCGGTACAATGCTCGCCACCATGTCGAGGAAGAGACCGATCCACATCTGGCCGACGACGAGTGGCGCAAGACAGACTTCTCCATCACTCTCTGGTTCATCGCCACCGTTGCCGACGAGCTGCAGGAGATCGTCCTCTCCGCGGACAACACTGCGTACGATACGTGGTGCGCCGTCCTCGCATCTTCACCGCCAATAAAGCTGGCCGGAGCATTCCACGACATGAAACAGGGTGACATGACAATCGGCGTCTACTACAGCTGCCTCAAGGCCATCACCGAAGCCATCGGCGACGTCGACGACCCGATATCCGGTGCGCAACTCACTATGTGCCTCCACGACGGCATTAGCGACGCGTTCGCCCTCCAGGCCGAGCAGCTCCAGACGCCCCTCGCCTCCTTCGCTGATGCGCAGTCCTGCCTCCAACTCGCCGAGATCAAGCAAAAGGTGAAAGCCTCCACCACCGTGGCTGAAGCCCTCCTCGCCAACAACTCCGGGGGCAGCGGATCTGGAAACCGCGGTTATTGCGGCAACAGATCTGGTCACCGCGGTGGCTACGGCGCAGGCAACGGCGGCAACTCTGGTGGCCCCAACGGTGGGCGCGGCGGTCACAGCGGGCACTACGGCAACGGCGGCGGTAACAACTACAACGGCAACCACCACGGCGGCTACGGCAACGGTGGATACGACAACGGAGGCCACAACGGCGGCTGTGGTCACCATGGCAACGACGGTACGTCGGCTCGGCGGCCAATCCAATGACCGCAGACGCGGACGTGGGCACGGGCACGTTCGTGGACGCTGCGACGGTGGACGTGGCCCGCACTACTATTAGCAGCACCACCAGACCTACAGTGCTCCGTACGGAGCCGCGCCGCCCGGCTATCGCTCTCACTACTACCTGAACCTCTCCAGCATCCTCGGCCCCCGCCCCGGTCACCATGCCCAGGCCCACCCCGCTCTGCACTACGGCGCGCCCTCCTACCACGTGCCTTCTCCGCCCTAGTCATGGGATCACCAAGCCATGGTGCATGATGAGCCCAGCTACAACCCGCCGGAGTGGAACATGGACATAAGCGCTTCCTCGCACATCGCAGGACACCCAGTTATACTCACCTCGTCGCATTCTTTGTCATCGCATAATTCTAACTGCATTGTTGTCGGTAACGGATCAAAATTGCCCATTATCGCCTCTGGCCACACAACCATTCCCACCACCTCCCGCCTATTCCATCTCAACAATGTTCTTTTCACTCCTTCCATTATTAAAAACTTCATTTCCATTCGTCACTTCACCCGTGACAATTCTTGCTCAATTGATGTTGATCCATTTGGTTTGTTTGTGAAGGATCTAGCCACCAAGACAATATTTCTGAGATGCAATAGCTCGGGCGAACTCTACCCTCTCCATGGTGCCTCCTCGCCGTCCACTGCGTTCCTTGCCACCTCTCCCGGCAACACAGGCGCCTAGGCCACCCCGGACATCACTCTCTATCTCGTCTAGCGAGTTTTTTACGTTCATGTAATAAAATGCACCTCTCTCGTCGGTTTGCGAGACGTGCGAATTAGGAAAGCACACTAGACTGCCATTTACTTCATCTGATTCATGTACCACAACTCCGTTTCAAATTATCCGTTGCAACTTGTGGACATCGGCCGTACCTAGTTTTTCTGGTTACATGTATTATCTAGCCATTCTTGACAACTACTCTCACTATTCATGGACGTTTCCTCTCAAAAATTAATTGTACACGTCACACACCCTCCATCGTTTTCTTTCTTTCGTCAAAACCCAATTCCACACAACCGTCCAATGCGTCCAATGTGACAACGGTGGCGAGTTCATCAAAACCCATCTTCGCACTCTGTTCTCCTCAAATGGCATGTCCCTTCGAATCTCTTACCCACACACGTCCCCTCAAAACAGCTAGGCCGAACGTCTCATCCTCACGACCAACGACATACTACGCACCCTTCTTATACAAGGCAATCTCCCGGAATCCTTTTGGGTCGAATCACTCAACGCTGCCACCACACTCCTCAACATACGACCCTCCCGTCCCATTCTTTCAACACACCTCACTTCCTCCTTTTCGGGCAACACCCAATATATGATTACCTCCGTTCCTTTGGATGCTTTGCTTTCCTAATGCCCTTGCCACCTCACCACACAAACTTGTGCCCCGTTTCTCATGTTGCGTTTTCATAGGCTATACTCGCGAGCATAAGGGCTACATATGCTTGGATTTATCTACTCGCAAAGTCATTGTCTCCCGACATGTTACCTTTGACGAAAACATTTTTCCGTACTCCACTTCCACACAAGAAACAGCACCCAGTCCTGCCACAAAGGATCCCATGCCACGCCAGGAGATCAGCACGGAATTCTGTGTCATTCAGTTTGTCCCCGGATCCACCTCAGGATCACCGCATGTCCCACCTGCACCCACCTTGACCGGATCCTCCTCGACTGCCGCAACCACCCCGACCACCCACCCATCCAGCCACTCCACACGCACCGCCAGCCCCACTACCGCACCTACCGCTGCGGACCCATCTCCTCCCACCACTCCTCTTGCGCCACGTCAACATCCACTGCCCCCGCGTGCCAAACCAGTAAAGCAAGCCAAAAACCCACAGCAGATGGTCACCCGAGCCAAAAATGGATTCTTGATGCACCTCCGCCTATTCTCGCTAGACGCCAGCACTACCACCATTTCACCTGTTCCATCCAACTACAAAACAGACCTCAAAGATCCCAACTTGCATGACGCAATGCAAGACGAATTTAATGCTTTGATTAAGATTCATACTTGGTGTTTAGTTCTCAAACCTGCATGTGTCAACATTCTGACGGGAAAATGGATATATCGCCACAAGCTCCATCCAGATGGTACATTGGCCCGCTACAAGGCACGATGGGTGGTACGAGGGTTCACACACCAAGCCGAAGTCGATTACTACGAAACTTTCAGTCCCATTGTTAAATCTTCCACCGTCCGTGTTGTCCTTAGTATAGCCACCTCTCACTCATGGCCTTTTGATCAATTGGACGTCATAAATGTGTTCCTCAATGGAAATCTCCAAGAAACTGTCTACGGTGATCAACCCTCCGGTTTCACCAACCCCTCTCTTCCACACCATGTATGCCTCCTCAAGAAATCACTCTACAGGCTCAAACATGCCCCCATTACTTGGTTCCACCACTTCACACAGTTTCTCCACACCATTGGTTTCGTTTCTTCTAAATGTGACTCATCTGCGTTCATTATTCACCATGGATCCTCCATTTCCCACCTACTTCTTTATGTAGACGACATCATACTCACCGCAAGCACCACCTCACTCCTCACTTCTCTCATTTCCTCCCTCAAAACCGAATTCTCAATGAGTGATCTCGGGGCCCTTCACCACTTTCTCGCCATCTCGGTTCACCGCAACTTTAAAGGGTTGTTCCTGTCGCAGCATCAGTATGCCCTTGAGCTACTTGAGCGTGCCCGCATGTCAATTGCAATCCCATTTCCACGAAAATCGACACACGGTCCAAACTCTCTGCCTCGGACGGGAAACCAATATCCGACCCTTCCTTGTACCGTAGTCTGGTCGGCGCCCTGCAATACCTAACTCTCACCCGGCCCAACATATCCTACGCAGTTCAACATGTGTATCTTTTCATGCACGCACCTCGCGGCTGCCATTTCCAGCTGATCAAGAGGATACTTCGCTATCTTCAAGGCACTAGCGCTCACTGCCTTCAGCTCTATCGCGGCTCCTCCACTGATCTACTCGCGTACTCGGACGCCGATTGGGCCGGGTGTCCCGACACGCGCCGCTCCACGCCTGTATTTTGTGTGTTTCTCGGAGACAACCTTGTCTCGTGGTCCTCGATGCGCAAACCATGGTGTCGCGATCCAGCGCGGAGGAAGAGTACCGGGCAGTAGCCAACTGCGTCGCCGAATCTTGCTGGCTTCGACAACTCCTCATCGAGCTACTTCATCATCCCCGTCGAGCCACTGTCATCTTCTGTGACAATGTCAGCGCCGTGTACCTTTCATCCAACCCGGTCCAGCATCAATGAACTAAACATCTTGAGATCGACCTCCACTTTGTTCGTGATCAGGTGTCCCTCGGCGAAGTGAAGGTTCTGCACGTTCCCACATCGTCTCAGCTCGCGGATGTGTTCTCGATGGGATTGCGTAGTCCGTTGTTCACAGAGTTCCGGTCCAGTCTTCACATCCGTCTGACGTTTGGACTGCGGGGGGGGGGGGGGGGGGGGGGGGGTTAACACATATTGTACATGTATGTATTATGTACTTGTACATCTGTAACCATAGATCCTAGATTGTAGGACAGCCGGGTCAAGCACCATGCATGCACTGCATGATGCCACGATCTCTCTCTGTAATATATACTCGACTCACTCAGTAATACAGGCATCGTGAGAGTGCATTACAATCCAAGTTTCCGCCCTTGTATCCAATGCATAGCTCGTCTCGTTTTAGTAGCCAATCATTTGTAGTCGCTGGACTAGTGCTAGTCCAGTAGCAGTTTGTTGTTGTTCATCTCCTAGTGCCCGTCAAGTTTCCATCTCATATCTAGCAATTCTGGAGCATAAAACATGGACTAAAATTGCTCCTGTGATACTAGGACTATCTAATTATTTTCTTTATAATATTGTTTAGTCATCCCTCTCTAAGGTGTGAATATCTAAAAGTGGTCGGGTCTACAACGTTATCTTTACGAATGAACTTGATCGATGTTTTTCGAGAACGCTGGTCATAGATAAATGGCACAACCTCCCAAGTCGAAGGTTTACATGTGGCCATGGGAGAAGATATGGTAGTACTTCATAGTCGATATACACTATTAGTACGTGCGATCGATTGGTAGTACTTAAATAACTGTGTGTTGTTACATTGTTTTGTTGTGTGCTAGATAACGCAAATCTATTTATTGTTGTTGTCGTCAAATTCAATAATGGAGCTTTTTTTTATTCTCTACATATAAGTACTGTCGTGGGGCTGCTGTAGCACACTTGTGAAAAAATATATATACTAGCGGCGTGACACACAATGCCACATGTATTTTTTTTTACTACTGGCGTTGGTAGGTGCATTCCGATGATACCAAATAGCGCTGGCACAAGACAGCTAGCGTGTCACTTTCTTGTCGGTACGGTCAAAACCTCAAGCTGGTACAGAGCCGTTTCCTTGTAGTGTTCTTGGATCATGTGCAAAACCACGATATTGAGTTAAAAATCAACCACTTCTCTTATTATCAAGTTGCTAGTATCAACGGCCTTATATCCAACTTCAAAGATTCTCCACGGCTCAATCCAAGAACTTTTCAAATGAGATTTCATAAAATATTGCCAGTGAGCGTACAAAGATGCATTAACCTTAGTTGGATCACCTCTATTATTTATATGAGGGTGTGAAATAGGAGGGTTTGGTAAGTACCAACCGGGAACCTCATGGTACTCATCCTTCCGATCCTATCATTTAGAAGGAGGAGACGTTTTAGATGGTGGAGATTCATATTTAGTTTCGGCAACCCCAACCATGTCATTTGTGGCGTCCGAGGCGGAATAGGATGAGGCATGGTGTCTTTGGCTTTCAAGAGTTGCTTAATCATTTCACGGAACCCATTCATACCGGATTCCATGGAGGAAGTCAAAGATGTTTCCATCTTCAAGAGGTCATCCAAGGTAGCGGCACTGTCGGGCACACTAGCCTCTCGTTTGGTACCCAAACTCTCTTAGGCTAAGCACGAAATATACAGCCGAGACTATGATACCAATTGAACGAATGGTATGGCAACTAGAGACGGGAGGGGTAAATCGGTGCTACCTCTAAATTTCAATACTTTTTCGATTTAGGCTTTACACAAAGGTAAATTCTCTAAATATGTGACTAAGGTGAATTTAACTATATGACAAGGATTACACTAAGCAAGAAACAAACACAAAATAACACTAAAGAATATAAGGAACCAAAGTGGAAGCCTGTGGAGAAAAGGATGTATTCCCGACTTCTTACTTTCTAGGGGAGTACATTTCGCTGAAGGGGTGTGTGTTTCACCATGTAGGCCTACACAACGCCACTTTCGGGGGGCTACCCCCGAGTAGGTATAAGGCAGGTGATAAAACAGGATCCAGAGTACTGTTCGCCGGGTAGGCGGCTACCCGGACATCTGTATCTGGTATGCGCTACTCGGAGATAAGTATTGAAGGCCAGGAGAAAATACTGAGGAAGATTGAATCCGTCCGAGTAGAGAACATGTGGTCAGAGTAGATGGGCATTAATCTTACTCAGGCCAGAAGTCAAAGGAGCCGTTCTGACGAGATCTCGCGTATCCCGCAGCCGTACAGGCATGCGGTTTAACTTACTAGGTTCGTGATTATCCGCGCTATGGCGTGGGTACAGTGAGGGCAGACGCCTGTCACGCCTTGTCACTGGCAGAGGGGACAGGACGTGTCCGGGGTCCTATTCTATGAGACTGACAGGGTGGACAGGACCTGTCAGCCGGGCGGCGCGGCGACTTCTCGCCATTGCGTCAGCGAGAACCCGGAAGCGTGCTCTGCTGCCACAGTAGGGGTGTCCCATCGTTGTACCTTTTAATCTTTGTTTACTCGGCTGGGCATCAGTATATAAGGTGCCCAGCCCCCTCCTGCACGAAGGAGGTTGACCCTGAGAGCATTTATTGCAAGAGCCAACGCTAGAGATAGAGAGAGAAGGCGAGTGGCTACTCGGCTGAGAGACAACTTTGTACTCTGGCTACTTGGATATTATACATACAGAGAGATAGGCAGGACTAGGGGTGTTACCTCCACACGAGGGCCCCGAACCTGCGTAGATCGAGGCGTTTGCAGTGTTCTTCGTGCGCGTCTTCTAGACGTGTGATCCCTCCCCGGATACCTACAACGTCCATCGGCCCCAACTCATTAGCCATCCCATGGCATCTGTCTTCACCACTCTACGACAGTTGGCGCCCACCGTGGGGCCAGCAGCAGCGCTAGCTGGGGTTCATATTCGTACGGGTCCCGTTTCTGCATCGGGGGAGCGTGTAGTCTGTGGCCTTGTCCACAGATTCGGCTCCTTCGACTTCATCATCGACAACGCCGGCGATTTCGGCGGCAGGCCCGTGCCAGCAGGTGGCTCGGTCGTCTCCTTCGGCGCGCACCTAGTGTACGTCGCCACCACCGTCATCCGCGAGTTCCCGGAGGAGCTGCTCGTTGCGGATGATCCTCCAGCTGTACTCGCTGCCCGCGGGAAGCCAACTGGCTGCTCTGCGGACAGCGTGGAGGTGATGATGACGGGCCCGGCAATCGATGCCGGGAAGGGCGCGGCCTGTGCGGCTGAGGGCATCGAGGATCCGGCTGGTGCAAGGGTCCACAAGCTCTACGGCATGCCCCAGAACATTTCGGGATACGTGGAACCCTCCACGTCAACGGTTATACCGGCTGCTCGCGAAGGCGCCACCGAGCAGCTGGGCATGCTACAACCCACCGACGCGGACCTCATGACGTTGAGGGCGCAACTCGAGCGGCAGCGTCAAGCGCTACTCGCGGAGGCCCAGGAGCTGGAGAAGGTTAGGCTTGAGCTTAACCTAGATCAAAATGAGTACAATAGGGCGCATGGCTTTACTCCTGTTTCTAGGCTGCCTAGCAAGATAGGTCTTATTCGCCGCAATTTGGGCAATGAGTTGGCTAGAGATGGTACGGATGTTAGTCCGTCTGCTAGTTTGAACACTGCTAGTAAACTGAAATACAGTTCCCCTGCCACAACACTTAGGGCTGCTGAGGCAGTCGCTGCTGAATTGCCGCATCTCACTTGCGATGCTCGAGCTAGGCTGCAGGATAGGTTGAACGAGCTAGTGCTAGAAGCTGGCAGGCAGAACGAGGCTTTCCGAAAAGCCAATCCGGGTGCTGGTGCTTCCCATGTTGTTCACTCGCATGGGGGCAAGTCTATGGATCAGTCCTCATCGCCTCATCTCGGCGGTGACAGAGCCTAGAGCGTGACCTCTGGGAGAAACAAACAGATGCAGGTGTACGACCCGACTTTTACCGCAAAACAGCACGATGTAGAGCGGCAACCTAGCCAGAAACACAACTCTGCAGGAGCAGGCTATCAAGCCACTAAAGCTCCCAGCAAGGGGCAAGGAAGTAACCGAGATGGCTCATCTCGGCGTCATGCTTCCAACCCGGTTCAGCAGGGAGTGCGGCCGCAAGCAGCAGTCGCAGGCAGTTGTGCCAGCGGTCAACCTAGCTATGGCTCAACCCGGTTCCGTGCAGCAGGACCGCTACAATGATGGCTACTCGGCAATGGAGAAAGCCGGGTACGCTGATCCAAGAGATGTCACTGACCGCCTGGGTGACCGGATGCTGGAGCCCAGCGATGCAAGGTACAAGTTAGACCGGATTCACCGGTCCGAGCAGATAGAGGAGAAAGGTCCGCCCGAGCCAGGTTGTTTTGGTCCCAGGATCATGAGGGCGCCGCCCGTGCCAAAGTTTTAGCTGGCTAGAGGGACCAAGTCCTATGACGGGAGCACCAAGCCAGATGACTGGCTGAATGACTATGTCACCGTTGTGTATATCGTTGGCGGCAACCGGAGATGGGCTGTTCGGTATGTGCCCCAGATGTTGGAAGGCCCAGCCAGAATATGGCTGAACAATTTGCCAAGGGACAGCATAAACTGCTGGTTGGACTTTTCGGAAGACTTCATCAGCAACTTCACCAACACGTACAAGAGGTCAAATAGGCCGCATCAGCTGTCATCCTGCAAGCAGCGGGAAGAGGAGACTGACCGAGAGTATCTTACTCGGTGGAGCACCCTGAGAAACACATGTGAAGGTGTGAATGATTCGCAGGCGATCTCCTAGTTTGCTCAAGGCTGCAGGCATGGCAGCATGTTATGGCAGAAGCTACAGAGAGAAATGCCGAGTACGCTCGCAGAGACAATCAAGATAGCTGACATGTATGCACTCGGCGACCCTACCCAGCCTCTGCTCGATGCCTTTGAGCAGAGAAGGAGAAACCAAGATGGCAACATGCGCCAAGACCGACAAGACTTCCATAACAAGAGCCGAGATGACCGACCGGATACTCGGTATGGCTCTGAGCAAGTGAATGTTGTGAACCAGGATCATGCCGCTGCTGGGAGTAGCCAAAGGCAAAAACCTGCTGGAGCCCAATACGGACAGAACAAGAATCACGGCCGGGGCTTCAAGAAACAGTACACTGCTCCCCAGCAAGGCAACAGCAACCCGGATGCAGAAGATACTCAAAGATTTATATTTCAGAACATGAAGGACGGGCCGTGTAGCTTCCGCACTGGGCATCCGAGTAGGCCAGCCAACTACACTACCTGGCAGTGCATTTGGTGGGACCGTATCAAAAGTGAAGGCTTTGGTCTGCTGCCTCCTCCTCCTCCTCTTCCGCTCTCGGGAGCCAGTGTGCAGCCTGTTCAAGCAGATACTACCAGACCGGATGAGAATCCGAGAAGGGAAAATGTGAACCAAGTGGTTCAGGGAGCCAACCGCAACTACAACAACCGCAACAACACCCGCAACAACAACAGGAACAACAACAACAACAACAAGAATTGCAACAACAATGACGGCAATGATGGTGGTGGAGACCGCAACCAGTACCAAGACCACCATGAGAGGTATATGGTGTTCACCACCGAGCCAGATGACAAGCAGTCGCAGCGTAGGCGCGCGATGGAGGTGAACGCCGTAATCCCAGTTGTGCCTCACTACTTGCACTGGTGTGAGTAGGAGATTACTTGGTCCAAGGATGATCATCCCAATATAGTGCCCAATCCGGGTACATATGCACTAGTGGTGGATCCCACCTTCCTGGGGACCAAGAAGAATGTCAAGTTCAGCAAGGTACTGATCGACAACGGCAGCAGCATCAACATCATGTACCGCGATACCCTGGAGAAGCTCGGCCTTGCCGAGAACATGCTGCTACCCAGCAGTACTAGCGTACATGGCATTGTGCCGGGAGTATCTTGCGCTCCAATAGGCCGCATCTGGATAGATGTGCTATTCGGCACCGGGGAGAACTGCCGCACCAAGTGCCTGCAGTTCGAGGTGGTTGATTTTCAGAGCCCCTACCATGCTCTACTCGGTAGGCTTGCGCTCACCAAGTTCATGGCCTCAACCCATGCAGCCTACCTGAAGATGAAGCTACCAGGTCCCAATGCTGTCATCACCATCTCCGGTGACTACAAGCGTTCCTTGGATTGTGCGTCTGCCGGATCTCTGTCGGCGGAGTCATTGGTCATTGCCGCTGAGAAGAAGAAGATACACGAGGTGGTGGCTATGGCTCAGGCAGCTCAAGTCGGCATGCCAAGCATGCCAAGTTCACAGTATGGAGCCGCCTTCCAGGCCTCCCAGGAGACCAAGAAAGTCCAGGTTGACCCTGAGTTCCCAGACCGTGTCGGGAGAGAAATAGGAAAGCGAGCTCATCCATTTCCTCCGTGAGACTTGGGATGTCTTTACATGGTCCAATGTGTACTTTCTGGGTGTCCCAGGGAGTTGGTTGAGCACTCACTGCATGTTCGCCCAGACGCCAAGACGATTAAGCAGGCAATGCGCCGCTTTGCAGCAGAGCGAAGAAAAACTATCGGTGATCAGATCACCAAGTTGCTGATAAGCGGATTCATCATGGAGGTGTTTCATCCGGATTGGATGGCCAATCCGGTTATGGTTGAGAAGAAGAAGGAGGACCCCAAGGCCGATATTGCATGGCGAATGTGCGTGGACTACACCGACTTGAACAAGGTCTGCCCCAAGGACCCATTCCCGCTACCCCGCATAGATCAGGTGATCGATTCTACAGCCGGGTGCGAGCTTTTGTCTTTTATTGATGCCTACTCTGGTTGCCATGAGGAATGCTGGGGCCACCTATCATAGATGCATGCATAAATGCTTGCATGATCAAATTGGTAAAAATGTGCAGGTGTACGTAGATGACATTGTCATCAAAACGAATAAAACACATACTCTTCTTAGTGATATTGAGGAAACCTTTGCCAATTTGCGCAAGTACACGATGAAATTGAATCCGACTAAATGCACCTTTGGCGTTCCGGCTGGCAAGTTACTCGGCTTCTTGGTATCTAGCCGGGGCATTGAGGCTAATCCTTCGAAGATAAAAGCTATAGAGAGCATGTCTTTGCAGAGATCACTGAAGGATGTCCAGAAATTCACCGGATACTTGGCTTCCCTTAGCCGCTTCCTGGGGAAAATGGGCGAGAAGGCTTTGCCACTCTACCAACTCATGAAAAAGAGTGACAAGTTTGTCTGGACGCCGCAAGCTGATGTGGCATTCAAGGAACTCAAAACCATGCTGGGTAGCCCTCCCATCCTGGCAAGCCCTCTACCCAAAGAGCCCATGCTGCTATATATTGCAGCTACCAATCGGGTAGTCAGCGTGGTGATAGTCGTGGAGAGAGAAGAGGAACGCAAGACGGTGCAGCGCCCAGTATATTATCTTAGCGAGGTGCTATCCAGCTCCAAGCAAAACTACCCGCATTACCAGAAGATGACATATCGCGTGTACCTGGGTGCCAAGAAGCTCAAGCATTATTTCCAAGAGTATCCCATCACGGTGGTGAGTACTGCTCCCATCTCGGAGATCATGGGTAACAAGGATGCAAGTGGCAGAATGGCCAAGTGGGCAATTGAGCTAGCCGCGTACACTCCCTTGTACGCGAGAAGAGAAGCAATCAAGTCACAAACTCTGGCAGATTTTCTGGTGGATTGGGCCGAGATGCAGTATGAGCCTCCCTTGCCGGAAACCAACTTCTGGAAAATGCATTTTGATGGCTCCAAAGTGAAGGAAGGGCTTGGTGCTGGCGTGGTGCTCATGTCACCCAAGCGTGATCAACTCAAGTATGTGCTGCAGATACAGTTCAAGGCATCAAATAATGTGGCCGAGTATGAAGCACTGGTGCATGGCCTGAGAGTAGCCAAGGAAATTGGGGTGCAGCGTATCTTCTGTTCTGGCGACTCGGACTTGGTGGTGCAACAAGTTTCTGGCAATTGGGATTCCTTGGAGGCCAACATGGCGTCCTACCGGTTTCGGGTGCAAACCATGACGGGGTTCTTTGATGGCTATGAATTTCATCACATACACCGAGCTGAGAATGATGCACCTGATACTCTGTCCAAGTTGGGGTCTTCTCGGCAGTTTATACCGCATGGGATTGCCTTGGAGCATTTGAGAAAGCCATCTATCAAGCCATCTCCCAACTCGGAATCCATCTTCACTCCATCGCTGCCGGACTCAGAGGCTGTTCCTATGTTAATTTATTGGGAGGCTGCAAAAGAGAACCCGGGGAATGCCGTCTCCAACTCGGGGACTGGTACCTGCAACCCAGGGACTGCCCCTCCTAACTCGGGGACTGTCGCATTCATCGAGGGAATCATTTCTGAGTACTCGGGGACTCGGGGAATCGTCCTTAACTCGGAGCAAGTACTGGTGGCAGATCCAATGAAGATTGATGAGCCTGTGTTCCCTGTCAGGCCCACGCCGAGTTGGGCTGTGCCCATCTTATCTTTACCTATGGATGGCACTCTGCCAACTGACGAGGTCACAGCCCGGTAGATACAGAGAAGATCCAAGGGCTACACCATCCTCAACGAGCAGCTACACAGAAGGAGCCCAAGTGGCGTGCTGCAACGCTGCGTCGAACCCGAGAAAGGAGAAGAAATTCTCAGAGAGATACACCAACGAGAATGCGGACATCACGCCTCTTCTCGGGCTCTGGTCAACAAGGCTTTTCGACACGGTTTCTTTTGGCTCACTGCCTTGAGACAAGCTGAAGACATAGTGAGAAAATGCAATGGATGCCAAAGGTTTGCAAGCAAGATTCATATGCCAGCTTCCGAGTTGAAGACCATTCCCATTACCTAGCCATTTGCTGTCTGGTGTTTGGACATGGTGGGTCTTTTCAAACCGGCTAGAGGCAATATGACTCATATCCTGGTCATGGTTGATAAGTTCACCAAGTGTATCGAGGCCAAGCCTATTCGGAAATGTGATGGAGCCACAACTGTTAGTTTCCTGAACGATGTTATTCTGAGATACGGCTACCCACATAGCATCATCTCGAATAACGGCACTAACTTTGGTGAGGGAGCCTTTGCAAGATTCTGCAAGAGAAGCGAATCCGGCTAGTTGTCGCATCAGTTGCGCATCCAGCCTCAAATGGGAAAGTTGAAAGAGGAAATGGCATGGTCTTATCTGGGATAAAGCCAAGGATAATTGAGCCACTACAACGAACCCCTGGTTGTTTGCTGGACGAGTTGCCGGCGGTGTTGTGGAGTCTAAGGACTACCCCTAACCGATCAACCAGATACACACCATTCTTCCTAGTATATGGAGCTGAGGTCGTATTGCCCACTGACCAAGAGCATGACTCACCAAGGGTAACACTCTATACTGAAAAAGAGGCCTGAGATGCTCGAGGAAATGACGTTGACCTGCTAGAAGAAGCAAGAGAGGTAACTATGTCACGTTCAGCCATATATCATCAGAGTCTGAGGCGCTATCATAGCCGGAAAGTAAACCCAAGGGTTTTTCGTTAAGGAGACATGGTTCTTAGGCTCATGCAGCGCACAGCCGGGATGCATAAGTTATCCCCTCTGTGGGAAGGGCCCTTCATTGTGAGCAAGGCTCTGCACAATGATGCCTACTATCTAGTTGATCCACATGCACCCGAGAAGAACAGACCGGATAGAGCAGGAGAGGAATCCAAGCACCCCTGGAATGTAGCTCTACTCCGCCGTTTTCATTCATGAACAAACCTTGTATGTATCTCCTCAACCGAGTTAAAATTCTAGTCGGCACTCCGAATTCAAACTCGGGGACTGCCCTTGTCCAAATTTGCTTTGTGTTATTCTACTTTGTTTTACTTTGTCTACTCGGTTGCTTTACTTAGAGTTTCATGCGCGTATCTAGTAGTGTGTTTAAACCCAAGGGCCAATTCTTCGACTTTGCTACTGTCAGCAAACCGGCTTCATGGCAAGCAAGAGAAAAGCTAAAGGTCAACAAGCACACAAAAATCGCTAAGGAAAAGAGAAGTGTGGCACCCGAGTAGAGCGTTCTTTACTTGCGTGTTTTTTCCCTTTTCGGCTCAGTGGTGGGCAGCGTTACCATGCAAATTTCTAAGTGGCTAAGTATTTGAAACTCAAACTTTGAAATCGTGTGACTCGACTACCAAACAAGCCACAAGTGGCAGGTAAGAGCTAAGACAAAAAGACTGAGTGAATAAAAAATGCAACTCGGGGACTTGCATAATAACGCAATCCGGCATTAAGCCAGAATTGCTAAGTGTTGATCAAATAAAAACTGAGTAACAAGGAACTTAATTGTATCGATTACATTTGAACCCGTCATCCCGGGGATCTGATAAGTGTTTGGAGATAACATGTGCAGGAATTAAACAACAGTTGAGGCAGTGGTATCCGTGTTGGTGTTGGTAGGCTCAGTAGGCTCGAGGACAGTGGTTGTAGAAGTTGGAGTAGTGGAGATTGGCTCCGATGAGGCTTTAGTGGCTTGAGTGCTAGGAAGAGGGTACAGCCCGGATGTCACAGCATCAGTCGCTCCCAACTCGAGGGCTGGGTCGTTAATCACCATCTCAGAGGTAAGGGTCAATCGGCGGGCTACGACTGCTCAGTCTCCGGGTTGGCTCCCAACCCGGAATCCTCTGTGGTGTCGTGTTGCTCAGCCTCCTCCTCTTCGGCCTCTTCGCACTCAGATCCCTCCTGCTCGTCCTCCTCCTCGAACTCGGCCTCGCCCTCATCTTCCTCTTCATCAACATACGTATTCGCCTCGGTGAGGCCGTCGATGTATACGCTGGTCTCAGCATAGGAGGCTATCTCGTAGGCCACCTCTTTTCGGCGGGCGACGCACTCGGCACGTTTAGTCCACTTGGAGTTAATCCTGGGAGTTCCGATCGTGTCAAGATCTAGGTTTTTGTACCAGCACAAGATGAAGTGCAGGAGCTCGTCAGCTCATGCCCGAGCTGCGGAGGCGCGCCATTTCTTTAATTCTTCCTTGACATGGTCCAAGTTGGCGGCTATGTCGTGGAAGTTCTCTGGGACTTCTTGGTCAGGCCAGAACAGCTTATGCAATTTCATTGCAGTGGACACCATGGAGGTGCCCAAGCCTTTGAGGGAGCGCACTTGTGCCTTGAGATTGACGATATGATCATTGATGCTGGAGGTTTCATCAACATTCAAACCTGCTGCTGCCCTGGCCTGTCTTGCATTGTCCACAGCAGTCACACCAGCAATGCGGAGTTCCGGTAAGATATCTGCATCAGGAATGAAGAATTGGATTAGAAGGGGTAACCGAGAAGAAGAGAAACTGAGTAGAAGAAGAGGGTAGCGATAACTCACATTCCATGTCTACCACCAAGGCTCCCAACTTGGTTTTCCAGTCCTCTGCTTCTCGGATATGTTTATCCTGGAGGCGGCACGAGTCGTTGATTTGAACCTCGAGAGCTTGGTTCCTTTCCTTGAGGATGTTGATTTCCAGCTCGAGTGCCCGCTTCTCGGCAATAGCAGTTTTCTCGAAGTCTTGTTTCTCGCAGACAGAGTTGATTGCAGTCTGGAGTGCGTCTGTAGGATCAACCTGGAGTTTCTCGAACTCCGCCGTCTCGGTCGCGCTCTCCTTCTCAATCTGGACATCCCGGGCCTGCACTTGCTGATGTTCTTCAGCGGGTGTGAGGCATTGCAGATGCTGCTCCCCGAAATTCTTATACTCTTCTGCGGGTAGAACAGCACTATCAGCAGAGTAGTCAAGTGAAAGAAAGCAAGTATAGAAAAAAAGTCAAGTTTATTCACCTTCCGGAGAAGTGATTTTACTCTGCGCTGAGGCAGAGAAAACTTCACAATCTTGGCGCCTCTCTACCAGGGCCTTGAGCTCGCCTACAGAGAAGACATCGGCTAAGAAAAAAGCAAGAAACGGGCGTACGCAAAAAACGCACAAACCTAAATGATAAAATCTTACCTTCAATAGCAGAAAGCTTGAGGGTGTCGTCCAGGGCGTTCTGCTCCATAGCATCCATGTCGCTCTTGTCAGCCTCTAGAACTCGGTTCCGGTCTCTGACTTGGCGGTGATTCCAGAGAAGATTGCAGAAAACCTTTGTCCTTTCCTGGACGCTATCCTGTAGAGAAGAACGGAAGAGCATAAGTGCTGGAGGATTTGGCCCGAGTAGATATCAACTCAGTTGAGTGTTCATTTACTCGGCCCGAATCTCGGGGACTGGGGTAGTGTCTAAGAGAAGGAAAGGAGAAAAAAGAAACTGGCAACTCGGAAAACTCGGAAAGAAAAAGGACACTTACCATATAGCTTTGCTCCATATCCTCAATGTTCTTGCACAAGACAAACAACTTGCCGGCTAGAGTGCTGCAATTACTGGCTACAGCCATACCAACAGGACCAATGTCGGCCTTGTTCCAGTCTGTCCGATAGTGGTCAATTTTGCCCAACTCGGCACCATCCTAGGATGCATGGCCATATATCTTGCTATCCCAGGGCTTCTCGACATGGCCTACCCGGTCCAAGATAGCTGCGATGCCGTCTTCGAGAAGCACCTCGTCGTCCTCGCCGCGGGAAGAAATTTCCTTGATACTCAAGGAGTCCTTCTTTCCCTTTAACTTGGAGTGGCTCACGGCCTTGCGCTCTCTGAGAGCGGCTAGCCGCTCATCCTCTTTGAACATTTGGATTTGGTGGCGCTCCTGCAGCTGTTTCTAGTACTCAGGAAACTTGGGCTTATCACTGGCGCCAGTGCCGGAATTCAGCTTCTCGACAGGACCAAAGGTGACTCTGGAGGGGACCAGGCTGACGTTTGGATTAGGCGGTATCTTCTTCTGACCAAGCGTCAGCTGGGTGCTCTGGGCCAACTGCCCGGCCTGTCCGCATTGCGGCTTGGAGGGCAGCAACAGCTTTCCAGCCTGTGCGGCAGCATGCTTTGGCTGCTGCCGGGTTGGCTCCGCAGCTGGCTTGGTGGACTTCTTAGTGTTGGGCGGAGCTACTTGATGAGAAGAAGGAGGTGGTTGGCGGACTGGCGCAGGGGCTTGTTAAGATGGTGGTGGTACTTGTTTGGTTGGTGGAGTTGCCTGCTGATTAGGCGGCACAGTTGGCCGGCTAGTCGGTGTAGCGTCTGGCTGCACTTGGTCTTGGCGGGGTGGCTCCACCACAGGGTTTTCTACCCGCTGCTCGGCAGCGGCGTCGGGCTGCTCTGCAGCATTGTCTACAGGTTGCTGCTCAGCAGCAGGATCTGGATGCTCCAGGGCGGCGTCCTCTTGCTGCTGCTCGGCAGCGCGTTCGGTGTTCTCCTCAGCTGATGCAGCTGGAGGAGTTGGCGGCCTCTCGTCGTTGTCGTTGTCCTGGGCAGCAGGCTGCACATCAGGCTGCGGCTTCTCGGAGCCGAGACCTGTCTCATTCCCAGCGCCAGTGTTCTTGGCGCCAGGGTCTTGTTGTTCTATAACTGGGGAGGACGCACATGCCCTACCCCGCGGTTCCTGGTCCTCATCGTCATCCGATAGGTCCACGAGCTGCTCTCGGGACGGGGCCGTCCTCTTCTTGGGAGGTGGTGCAGTGGTGGCATCGGCGTCAAGGGCCTCACTGAAGAGAAACGCACAAAGGAAGCGCGGAATCAGAAGGAAGGCGGAGAGAAGGAAACCAGAGATGAAAAATAGCACTGAGTCAAGGGACACCCGGAGGAACTTACCCGTCTACGGTGGGGGCGCGTCTCCTGCGGTTGTTGGGCTTGTCGGCCGGCAGCTTGTTTCCCGGCTTCTTCTTGATTCTCTTGGAAGGGGGTGCCTGCGCACCGCTACCAGTCCTCTTATGAGTAGTGGGAGCGGCCACGGATAGCAGATCCACAATCATTGGTTCCTCCCCTTCCTCCTGTTCAGGCTCCTCTATGGATAAAAGAAGGAATGATTCAGAACAAGCAAAGGAAAAGAATCAAAGCATACTGCTCACAAGCAGAGAGTTGAACCCGGTCACCTTCATCATCCTCGGACCAATCCCGAATAGAGGCATCAATGCGGGATTTACCTTCCTAGCCGGCACGAGGGATGCAGAGGGTGTCCTGGATGTCGTACTCCTTGGCGTCATCCTCTGTCCTATTGGGTTCCCAATTGGCCTCGAAGATGTTTCGGTCCTCGGCATTCTGGCGATGGATATGCTGTTGATACAAACATAAGGCGTAGTGAGTTGAGTTTCATCAGAGTAGGCATACTACTCGTTCTAGCGTGCAAACATAAAGCATATCAAGCTAAGTGTTACTACTCGGTCTAGCGTGGAAACATAAAGCATATCAAGCTAAGTGTTACTACTCGGTCTAGCGTGGAAACATAAAGCATATGAAGCTAAGTGGTACTACTCGGTCCAGCATGCAAACATAAAGCATATCAAGCTAAATGGTGCTACTCGGTCCAGCATTCAAACATAAAGCATATCAAGCTGAGTGTTTCTACTCCCAGAAGTGGTTCTATTCGGCACGGCATGCAAACACAAAGAATATGAAACCAAGTGTTAACTATGAAGACCTACTCAGTGCAGCATGCAAGCATAAAGCATATAAAGCTAATAGTCAACCTATTCGGTATCAGATGCAAGTACAAAGCACAAGCAGAAGAAAACTAACATTGGGAATGCACTTGTGTGGCTATACGGCACGAAGCCGTATGCCCAGTTATCGGTCAGCGTGGTCCTCATGATGGACCTAGCCCAGATGACCACTTCTGCCTTGCTGAGCTCAAAAGTGGTAGTCCTGGTGCAATCCCGAGGGCCTCCAATGTAGCACATCTTGTTTGCTCGCTCCTGGAGCGGGAGCACTCGGCGTGATATCCAGCAGGCAATCGGATCATTCTGCATGAGCCCTTCCTTCGCAAGCTGCGCCAGGAGCTTCTCTACCTGGACGACATCAGGCACTGTATTCTTGGGATGATACCCCCAGTTCTGTCCGGTGGGCAGCACGTTCTGGAACTTGGAGAGCCCAGTTCGGTCTTCCACGGGTTTTCCGTCTTCAGAAGGCACATTCTTCACGTAAAGGAAGCCGCTCTGCCACTTGCGCATGGTTTCCAATCCGAGAACCCGCGGGTGGTGCCCGGTATTGCGCTGCAGCACCATCGCGCCACCCGTCTGGGTCATCGCGCGGGGAACGAGAGGGTTGCCAGGGTTTGGAACGCTTTGCTGGCGGAGAAGGAAGTAACGGGCCCAAGTCTGGACTATCGGGTAGACGCACAGGAAGGCTTCACAGATGGTGGCGTGGGTGGATAGCATGACAATGACATTAGGAGGAAGATGGTGTGGTTGGAGGCCAAAGTGGCGGAGGAAATCGGCGAAGAATTTGGAGACCTGAAGGTCACGCTTGAAATGTGATAGGAACACAACATACTCATCAGCTTCTGGTGCGGGGACGAGCTCGTCGCCGGGAGGCCTGCAGATCACGCCTGGAGGGACTCTGCGGTGTTCACCAGCCACTGGCAATCAGCAACGGTGACATCCGAGCCCTCCCAACCAGCTCGGGCAGGCGCCATCTCAATCTCGTGCTCGTCCGCGGCGGCGTTGGCAAGATCCATGACAACGCGATTGCTGGTGGAGTTGCAGACGCTCGCCGAGGTTAAGGCTGACGGAGGAGACATAGGTGCGCAAGGTATGGCTGTCTCTCGGTCTCTCTCTCTGTGTGTGGAGCGGTGGCGCTTTGCGGTTGCGGCGGCGCTGTACTCGACGGCGGAGGCAGACAGGGAGCGGAAATGGGGGAAAGTGAGCAGGAAAGAGAAGATGGAGGCGGAGCGGGGGTATTTATTCCTCCGCGAGCTGCGGTTACTACTGGGATCAATCGTGGCCAGATATTGTGCAGCGTGGGTTAACTGCCCGTTAGAAACGCACATAGCGCAATCTGGGCGCCTAACGGGCGCAGTTAATCGCACAACGTGGGTCGTGGGCTCTCGAGTACCCGCTCGAAATGACCTAACTGGATGTGGGCCCTGGGTGCATTGATAGGCGCGTGGCCTTCTGTAGCACTGGCACCGAGGCGTCGGGGGCGTGGGTATGTGACACATGCCCCACTTGGACACGAGAAGCTGGATTTCATCGGGATCGAGCGGGATCGTGTTGGAAGTTTTGCTAAGTGTAAGTACTCGGCAGCACTATGTAGAGTGCTCTCTACTCGGCTCCAAATAGTTTTCTCCAATAGCCACCGTTGGAGTGGTTCGAGTAGTAGTTATGGGGGTCCGAGTGGAGGAGCAACTCGCCTTTACTCCTGCACAAAACAAAATTGGTTTAAAGCTGGTAGGGCCCTACGAACAAGTTCGCTGGACTCTACCAGCTTCAAAGACTAATGTCGGGGGGCTACCCCCAAGTAGGTATAAGGCAGGTGATAAAACAGGATCCAGAGTACTGTTCGCCGGGTACGCGGATCCCCGGACATCTGTATCTGGTATGCGCTACTCGGAGATAAGTATTGAAGGCCAGGAGAAGATGCTGAGGAAGATTGAATCCGTCCGAGTAGAGAACATGTGGTCAAAGTAGATGGGCAGCAATCCTACTCGGGCCAGAAGTCAATGGAGCCGTTCTGACAGGATCTCGCGTATCCCGCGGCCGTACAGGCGTGCGGTTCAACTTAGTAGGTACGTGATTATCCACGCTACGGCATGGGTACAGTGAGGGTAGGAGCTTGTCACGTCTTGTCACTGGCAGAGGGGACATGACGTGTCAGGGGGCCTACTCTATGATACTGACAGGATGGACAGGACCTGTCAGCCGGGTGGCGCGGCGACTTATCGCCATGGCGTCAGCGAGAACCCGAAAGCGTGCTCTGCTGTCACAGTAGGGGTGTCCCATCGTTGTACCTTTTAATCTTTGTTTACTCGGCTAGGCACCATTATATAAGGTGCCCAGCCCCCTCCTGCGCGAAGGAGGTTGGCCCTGAGAGCATTTATTGCAAGAGCCAACGCTAGAGATAGGGAGAGAAGGCGAGTGGCTACTCTGCTGAGAGAGAACTTTGTATTGTGGCTACTCGGATATCATACACACAGAGAGATATGCAGTAGTAGGGGTGTTATCTCCACATGAGGGCCCCGAACCTGGGAAGATCGAGGTGTTTGCAGTGTTCTTCGTGCACGTCTTCTGGACGTGCGATCCCTCCCCGGATACCTACAGCATCCATCGGCCCAAACTCATTAGCCATCCCATGGCATCTGCCTTCACCACTCTACGACAGCCATGTAGGGGAACGTAGCATGGAAAACAAAAAATTTCCTACGCGCGATAAACCCGAATGGCCAAGATCTAATCTATGAGATGAAAGGCAACGGGGAGAAAGAGAGTTTTGAGATAACATACCCTTGAAGACTCAAAGTGGTACGAGAAAAGATCTCGTTGATGGTGTAGTCGTCCTCATGCCGATTCCGAGCGAGAAGAAGAGCACCGCAATCCGGCGGTGCCTCCGTAATCGGTCACACGTTCAGCTCGATGAGGACTTCCGTTCCCTCGTTCCAGCGGGTTGCGTAAGTAGAGGATCCCTCCGGAATTCCAGCAGCACAACGGCGTGGTGGTGGTGAAGAATCCCACGGCCAGGGCTTCGCCAAGCCGGAGACCATGGAATGGAGCAGTGGGTGGAAGCGAAAAGGAGTGGGCAAGTGTGTGAAGAAGAGAGAGCACTCACCCTCCTTTTATAGGGGAGGGCGAGGCAGCCCAAGGGGGAGGGTGCGGCCAGCCATGGGTGCCCCCACCCCTTCCTCTCTTCATGTGAGTGGAAGCCCCACTCACACCCACTCAAAATTCCATAATTTCCCACTTAGAAAATCCAAAGGTTTTTCTTTAATAAATAAATAAAACATTTTTATTTTTTTATTTATATTTGTTAATTCCATTAACAAACATTTGCATGCAGCACCTCGAACCATTTGGTTAATTCTATTAACAACCGTTCGATGAAAAAACCCCTTGAACTATGTCAATTTTCCCCGAAACAATTCCGGGGCTGCCCAAAATATTCTTCGGTATTCCGTATCCTCTCTATCGCTTCATCGAACCTTAAGTGTGTCTCCCTACGGTTCGCGAATATTATAGCCATGATCGAGACTCCTCTCCGATCAATAATCAATAGCGGGATCTGGAGATCCGTGATGACTCCTATATATTCAACGATGACTCTCGTGATCGTGTGAACCTTTCAACGTCGTAACGATTTCCTTTTGTCTCACGATATATTACTTGTCCGAGATCCGATCATCGGTATCCACTATACCTTGTTCGATCTCGTTATCCGACAAGTACTCTTTTCTCGTTCCCGTGATATAACATCCTTGTGATCATATCACTTGCTTGCAAGCGGTGTCGATGTAATATCACCGAGAGGGCCCTGAGTATATCTATCCGTCATATTAGATGGACAAATCCCATTCTCGATCCATGATCTTCAACTAACACTTTCTGAATATCCAATGCCACCTTTATAGTCACCCTTTTACGGTGTGACGTTTGATGTCATCAAAGTATTCTTTCGTTATTAGTGATTAACATGATCTCATGGTCTAAGGAATAATGTTACTCCGAATGTAAGACATAACAACAAAACTAAATGACTTGATCGTATTGTTATACTTAGTTAGGGTTTAAGTTCATCATGTCATTCTCCTAATGACATGACCTCATTATTAACAACATCCAATGTTCATGATCAGGAAACCTTGATCATCTGTTTAATCACGAGCTAGTTAAAAGAGAGGCTTCGCTAGGAACGTCGGTTTGTTCATTAATCACACATGTATCAACGTTTCCGTTTAATACAATTCTAGCATGAGAAATAAACATCTATCATAAACATGGAATAACATAATAAACACTTTATTATTGCCTCTCGGGCATATTCCCTTCAGTCTCCCACTTGCACTAGGGGCAATAATCTATATTACATAGTGATGAATCTAACACCCATTGAGTTATGGTGTTGATCATGTTTTGCCCTTGAGAGAGTTTTAGTCAACGGATCTGCCACATTCAGATCCGTATGTACTTTGCAAATCTTCACATCCCCATCTGCGACATGCTCACGGATGGAGTGAAAACGGCGCTTGATATGCTTGGAATTCTTGTGAGACCTTGGTTCCTTAGCATTGGCTATGGAACCATTGTTGTCACAATAGATAACCATTGGATCCAACGCATTCGGAACCACGCCTAGTTTGGATATGAACTCCTTCATCCAAACTGCTTCCTGTGTTGCCTCCGAGGCAGCAACATATTCCGCTTCTGTGGATGATCCCGCCACCACGGATTGCTTGGAACTCCTCCAGCTTACAGCTCCTCCATTCATAATAAATACGTACCCGGACTGAGACTTAGAGTCATCCGGATCAGTGTCGAAGCTAGCATCGACGTAACATCTTGCGACGAGCTCTTCTTCACCGCCATATACGAGAAACATATCCTTAGTTCTTCTCAAGTACTTTAGGATATTCTTGACCGCAGTCCAGTGTTCCAAACCTGGATTGGATCGGTACCTACTAGTCAAACTAATAGCATGTTCCACATCCTGTCTTGTACATAGCATAGAATACATGATAGAACCTATGGCTGAAGCATAGGGAGTCGTATTCATCCTTTCTCACTAGTGGAAACAGGGCCATTTGTCCCGGGTCGTAAGGGCCAGTTGTCCCGGTTGTGCAACCGGGATGGGCTAGCCGGGACAAATGGCCCTCCCCCATTGGTCCCGGTTGTGCCAGGACCCGGGATGGTAAGGATGGCCCACGTGGAGAACCTGGGCCAGGGACGGCCAGGGAGTTCGTCCCGGTTCGTTTTAGGAACCGGGATGGATACCTTTTAAAAAAAAAATTTCCGCCAATTTTCCCCTGACGCGGCAGGGTTTTTTTTTTGTTTCTTTTTTTTGACTCATGTCTCGCAATCCCCAACCGGCCTCCCCTTCCCCAACCGCGTTCAGACCCACGTCTTTAATTAAGCCCACTGGCCACATTTTTGGTCAAAAGGGCCCACTGGCCCGCGTCTTTTATTATTTGGGGTCAACGTTTCGCGGGGGTCAAAAGGGGCCACTGGCCAGCGGCATATTGGCTGGCTCCCCCGGTCCCTTAATTTAAGACCACAGGGACGGTCAAAGGCCCACTGCCGCCTCGTCTTCCCGCCCCCCTCCACTTCCCCACGCGCGCGTGGTCAGCTGCAACCTCCGCCACGCCTCGGCTCCCGCCCCGCATTCATGGCCGCCTGCAACCGCCGCCACGTTCCTTTTTAAAGGGCCCCCGCCGCCCGTACAGGCCATCCACCCCGGCCGCGTCCCAGGAATCGCAACCCTAGCCACCATGTCCCGCTAGTTCAAGCGCCCCCGAAACGACCACGAAGCCGGCTCCTCGAGCGGCGCCGGCCAGAGGGGCTCCGGCGTTCCACCGCCGCCGGCGGAGGCCTTCGGCTTCGGCCCGGGAGGCGTCCGCATCGGCGGGCAGCCGCGCGTCCCCGCTCCGCCACCGGCGTCACGCGCGCCGCCCCGCGCCGCGCCCAAGGGCAAGCGCTTCCGCCGGTACGTCCGGAAGGAGGAGGCCGAGTGGCACTGGGAACGCGCCACGCCGGTGTTCTGGCCGGACGTCCACCTTCCGGACGGTTGGCATCTGAACCCGCAGCGCATCCCTGTGCCGCCGGCCCCGTCCAGCAGCGAGGCCTTGCGCGAGGAGATCGACCGCCGGCGCTCGCTCCTGCCGGCCCACCTCCTCAAGGACCGCGCGTACGCGCGCAGCTCCCCGAACTAGGCCGTCTGGCTCCAGCAGGAGCATGACCAGCGCCGTCGCTCCTTCGTCGCCCAGGAGGTAAGCACCGCCGACTACCCCGCGCCACCGCCGGGCAGGGAGCCAGAGCTTTGGTTCCTGGAGGACATCGCCGACAACGTCGTCGAGGAGGACGACCCCGAGCTCCAGGCCGTCCTGGAGGAGGCCTACGAGGCCTCCCGCCGCTCCCTCGTCGAGGACGAGGTCAAGCGGTGGGAGCAGGTCCTGGCCGCCGCCGCCGCCGATGCCAACGCCATGCCGCCCCCGCCGCCCCCGCCGGCGCCTGCCCCTTGGTGGCAAACCATGTACGCCGACATGGAGGCCTCCGAGGACCAGCCACCGCCGCCGCCGCTCCCCCCCCCGCCCTGGAGTACGGCATGTCTTGGGCCTGAACCGGCGGAGTATGGTCGCCGGAGTAGCTGCTGCCCCCGCCGCCGCCACACGTGCCCCCGATGCCGCCGCAGCCGCCGGCGGGCCCACCCCAGCCGCCTGCCCACCTGTGGCAGCCACCCCCTACCACTGCATCTCCTCCGACGAGGAGGAGTAGGCCGCGCCGGTGCGCCCCCCCCCCCCCCCCCCCCCCGCCTAGACGAAGCTACCCACACCCCCAAGAAACGGCCGGCCGCCTGTGGCCGCGCCGCCGCCCCTATATGTAAGCACGGCCGGCCGCCTG
The DNA here is from genome assembly GCA_028641055.1 of Alopecurus myosuroides. Classification (NCBI taxonomy): domain Eukaryota; kingdom Viridiplantae; phylum Streptophyta; class Magnoliopsida; order Poales; family Poaceae; genus Alopecurus; species Alopecurus myosuroides. Next base: position 430,626,603 of record CM054060.1, read on the forward strand.
TGGCCGCGCCGCCCCCCTATGTAAGCAAGGCCCCGGGCCTTTTTTAATATATATTTGTGTCCCTAGTCCAACGTGTCCCTAATCCAACCCCGCCGGCGGAACCAGCGCCGGCGGGATCTTCCTACTCGTTCCCGCCGCCGGCAGGGCTTCGCCAAGCCATGTCCGCTGTCCTGGGTGGTCGCTCGGCCTGGAGAGAGGGCCGAGATATTTATACAAATGTGCCTCTAGTCCCGGCCCGTGCCACCAACCGGGACTAGAGCCCCTTTGGTCCCGGTTGGTACCACGGGCCGGGACCAAAAACTTATTTCGAATTTTGGTGGCATCCTGCGCGCCCAAAAAAATTTAGCGCCAAAATTGTACAATTGTTAAGTTTGCACATTAACAACTTCTATATACTTTCAAATTTGACAAAAATTTCAACATGAAAAATGCTAGAATTTGCATAACTAATTCAAATCCATTTTTCGTTTAACTAAATAATTATTCTAACTATTGAAACTATTAATTATTTTACCATTTGTATATAATATGAATATAAATATCTTACAATTTTTGTTTTCTCTCGTGATCTTTTCAAAACAAAGCGAGTTGTACCTTATTGACACGGTAAATTTGAGATCTTCGTCTACAACAGAAAAACCAAAGTTTTCCTTCGAAGGTTTACTCTGAGCATTCTTTCGCCATCTTTTCAAAACATAGTGTGGTGGAATTTCTTTGATATTTCTGATCTCAAGAACCTTCAGTACCTGGCAACACGGAAGACCTACATTTTCAAACTTCTTGCAGCTACAAATGTATTCTGATGAGTCAAATCTAACAAAATGACCCCGACGCCTGTTTTTGACAGTTATCTCATACTCGGATATGGGTCCAATTTCGCCACAGTTATAGACCACGCAATCCAAGATCAGTTCAAATTCTAATCTGAAAATCTCAAACAGTGCAGGAGTGTATGCATTAGCAGCTTGCCAAAGTAACCGCAGAGGTGCAACCCTTTGCGTCATTTGAACTCCAAGGTAGTACCGAAGATCTATTTCTATTTTAAGGATATCTGTCAGGATGGTATCCGTACTATCACTTCGAAGTGTGCCTGCAATATCTGCCTACAGTTATCTCATACTCGGGTGGATGTGCCGCTGGTTCGAATAATAATGAAGTCAGGCTGGTCATAGTTGTCAGCTTTTTACCGGTCAATACAAAATACTGATCAAACAGAACTATATGATCATGTATTCCACACTTATTAATACACATCACCAACAGACGGAGGAGAGAGAAACAAAAAATTGGGTGGGTGTGCTACTGGTTGGAATAATAATGAAGTCAGGCTGGTCATAGTTGTCAAGAACTCAATGCTTGCCAGCTTTTGACCGATCAATACAAATTATTGGTCAAACTTGCACCTACTCCATTCATAATCACAGAATATGTATAAATATCATTTTGGCTAACAAAATCTCGTTCATACTACGTTATAAGAACTATGATCATGTATTCCACGTTTATTATTACACATCACCAACAACATCCCTATCTAGTCTTCTGAATTTTCTTCGTGTCCCTTGCTTATGATCGCTTCGGCCGTAACCATGGAGCATCTTCATTATTTAACGGGATGGTGGGGTCAGCTTTCACTGTGAAGGGTGGAATTTCAACAAACTTATTATAATCTTCTGACATGTCTGTCGTGTCCTCGATTCCCACGATGTTTCTTTTCCCCGAGAGAACTATGTGACGCTTCGGCTCATCGTATGATGAATTTGTTTCCTTATTTTTTCTTTTCTTCAGTCTGGAAGACATGTCCTTCACATAGAAGACATGAGCCACATCATTGGCTAGGACGAATGGTTCGTCATTGTAACCAACATTGTTGAAATCCACTGTTGTCATTCCATAAAGCGGGTCTACCTTTACCCCTTCTCCATTCAGGTTGATCCATTTGCACTTGAACAAAGGGACCTTAAAAGAAGGTCCATAGTCAAGTTCCCATACCTCCTCTATGTAACCATAGTATGTGTCATTTTTTCCATTCTCGTTTGTTGTATCAAAGCGGACACCACTGTTTTGGTTGGTGCTCTTCTTATCTTGGGAGCTCGTGTAAAATGTATTCCCATTTATCTCGTACCCTTGAAAACTCCCAATAGTCGAAGATGGTGACCCTGCCAACATGTACAGCTGATCTTCAACAGTGGTGTCATTTATAAGATGTGTTTGCAACCAACTTCCGAAAGTCTCCATGTGTTCGCGTTTAATCCATGAGTCATCCTTGCCCGGGTTTGCAGACCGTACAATATTCTTGTGTTCCTCGAGATACGTAGCCATGAACATAGAATTTTGTAGAACTGTGTAGTGTGCTTTGGTCAAAGAATGCCCGTCCCTATGTATCATTGTTTTCTTTCCCAGCGTTCCTTTTCCCCTCAGTCTCCCCTCATGCGGCGATTCAGGAACACCAATTGTCTTAAGATCAGGAATAAAGTCAACACAGAACCCAATGACCTCCTCTGTTCCATAGCCCTTCGAGATGCTTCCTTCTGGCCTAGCACGGTTATGAACATATTTCTTCAAGACTCCCATGAACCTCTCAAAGGGGAACATATTGTGTAGAAATACCGTACCAAGAATATGAATCTCTTCACATAGGTGAACCAGGAGATGAGTCATAATGTTGAAGAAGGATGGTGGGAACACCAACTCAAAACTAACAAGACACTGGACCACATCCCTCTGTAATCTTGTCAGACTTTCCGGATCGATTACCTTCTGAGATATTGCGTTCATGAATGCACATAGCTTCACAATGGGTACTCGAACATTTTCCGGTAGAAGCCCCCTCAATGCAATCGGAAGCAACTGCGTCATAATCACGTGGCAGTCATGATACTTCAGGTTTTGGAATTTTTTCTCTGCCATGTTTATTATCCCCTTTATATTCGACGAGAAGCCAGACGAAACCTTGATACTGTAAAGGACTTCAAAGAATATTTCCTTCTCTGCTTTAGTAAGAACGTAGCTGCTTAAGTAATGGCGCCTATCTGTGTGCTTGTTGCTTGGGTCTTTCATACGTTGCTGGTCCTCCCGTGCTTCTGGCGTATCTTTGGACTTCCCATACACGCCCAGGAAGCATAGCAGATTGACACAAAGATTCTTTGTCACGTGCATCCCGTCGATCGAAGACCGGACCTCTAAAACTTTCGAATAGGGTAGCTCCCAAAATATAGATTTCTTCTTCCACATGGGTGCGCGCTTATCAGGGCCGTACGTTACCGGTTGGCTGCCAGCAGCCTTAGCAAAGATACTTCTAGGTCCTTGACCATATCGAATATATCATTACCACTATGCAGCTCAGGCTTCTTCCGGTTATCTGCCTCACCTCTGAAATGCTTCCCTCCTTTCTTTCTTACGGGATGCTTGATCGGAAGAAATCTACGATGCCCCAGGTATACAACCTTTTTACATTTATCCAGAAAAACACTGTCAATATTATCTAAACAGTGTGTGCATGCATTGTATCCCTTGTTTGTATGTCCGGAAATGTTACTTAGAGCAGGCCAATCATTGATGGTTACGAAAAGCAACGCCCGTATGTCAAATGGCTTTTGTTCGTTCTCATCCCACACACGTAGACCTGGTTTGCCCCACAATTGTAAGAGTTCTTCCACTAATGGCCTTAGATACACATCAATGTCGTTGCCAGGTTGCCTCGGGCCTTGGATGAGAACTGGCATCATAATGAACTTGCGCTTCATGCACAACCAAGGAGGAAGGTTGTACATACATAGAGTTACAGGCCAAGTGCTATGACTAGAGCTCTGCTCCCCAAAAGGATTAAAGCCATATGTACTTAGACCAAACCATAAGTTTCTCGCCTCTCCTGCAAAGTCTGGGAAGTCTCTCTCGATCTTTCTCCACTGCGATCCATCGGCGGGGTGCCTTAACTTTCCGTCTTTCTTACGGTCTTCTTTGTGCCATCGCAACAACCTAGCATGCTCTTTGTTTCTAAACAGAAGTTTCAGCCGTGGTATTATAGGAGCATACCACATCACCTTAGAAGGAACCCTCTTACGCGGGGGCTCGCCGTCAACATCACCAGGGTCATCTGCTCTGATCTTATACCGCAGTGCAGTGCATATCGGACATTCATCCAAATTCTCGTACTTCTCACCGCGGAAGAGGATGCAGTCATTAATGCATGCATGTATCTTCTGCACATCTAATCCTAGAGGACATAGAGCTTTCTTTGCTTCGTACGTACTCTCAGGCAATTCGTTATCCTTTGGAAGTTTTGGCTTCATTAGTTGAAGTAAACTCTCAAATGCCTTGTCAGCCACACCGTTCTGTGCCTTCCATTTCAGCAACTCCAGTGTGGTACCGAGCTTTGTGCTACCATCTTCGCAATTTGGGTACAACAATTTTTTGTGATCCTGTAACATGTTGTCCAGCTTCAACCTCTCCAATTTGTTTTCACAGTCTTCCCTTGCATCAGCAATAACTCGGCCAAGATCATCATCGGGCTCTTCTGATGCTTGTTCTTGATCACCTCCTTCTTCTGTATTCTCTTCCATTGCAGTATCGTCGTATTCAGGGAACAAAGGATCTTCTTCTTCTTCTTCATCGTCTTCCATCACAACCCCTCTTTCTCCATGCTTGGTCCAGCAATTATAGCTGGGCATCAAACCTCTCCGAAGTAGATGGCCGTGAAGGATTCTTTCGGAAGAATGTTCTTTGACGTTCCGACAATCAACACATGGGAAACATATGAAGCCATTATCTTTGTTCGCCTGAGCTACAACAAGAAATGCATTCAGGCCTGCCATATACTCGGAAGTGCGTCGGTCACCGTACATCCATCGCTGTCGTGCATCCATCTGCATCATATAATTAAGTTTATCAAAATACATTACAATAACATATTAATACAGAGATGACCACAGTACATCGACAAATACTACTTTTTTATGTACCAGTTACAGATGAAAAAGATAATTTGTTAACCTCGGTCGAAGATACCATTTTCAGTGACCTTATGTGCGTCTCGAGAATTTCGTCAAACACCTCGTGTGCATAGTAAAATAAAACACACTAACACCACACTCTCTCACACCTCCAAGCAAAAAAAAAATTGGAAGGAGGGGGGGGGCTGGGGTAGTATATATAGGGGAAGGGGGCATTGTTCCCGGTTCGTGGACTGAACCGGGACAATAGTTCATGCGCGTGCCACGTGGCATGTGGCTAGGCATTAGTCCCGGTCCGTGGCAAGAGCCGGGACCGATATGCCCCCCACGAACCGGGACCAATGCCCCCAGGCGATTCCTGTTGGCCCGGGCGCACGAACCGGGACCAATGCATGGCATTTGTCCCGGATTTGGTTGCAACCGGGTCAGCTGCCCCCTGGCCCCCTGGACGAGAGGGGTTGTTTCCACTAGTGTCTCTATCTTCTGCTCTAGCTGGACATTGAGTCTTACTCAACGTTTTGCCTTGCAACATAGGTAGGAACCCCTTCCTACTATCTTCCATTTTGAACTTCTTCAAAATCTTGTCAAGGTATGTACTTTGCGAAAGTCCAATTAAGCGTCTTGATCTATCCCTGTAGATTTTGATGCCTAAGATATAAGCTGCTTCACCGAGGTCTTTCATCGAAAAACTACTGTTCAAATAGCCTTTTACGCTTTTTAAAAGTTCTATATCATTTCCAATCAACAATATGTCATCCACATATAGTACTAGAAATGCTACAGAGCTCCAACTCACTTTCTTGTAAATACAAGCTTCTCCGTATGTTTGGACAAATCCAAAACCTTTGATCACCTTATCAGAATGGAGGTTCCAACTCCTGGATGCTTGCTTCAGTCCATAAATGGAACGTTGAAGCTTACACACGTTGTCAGCATCCTTAGGATCAACAAAACCTTTGGGTTGCATCATATACAACTCTTCCTCAATGTCACCATTAAGGAACGCCGTTTTGACATCCATCTACCATATTTCATAATCGAAAAATGCAGCAACTGCTAACATAATCCTAACTGACTTAAGCATCGCTACTGGTGAGAAAGTCTCATCATAGTCAACTCCTTGATTTTGTCGGAAACCTTTTGCGACAATTCGAGCTTTATAGACGGTCACATTACCATCAGCGTCAGTTTTCTTTTTAAAGATCCATTTGTTCTCAACGGCTTTGCGGTCATTGGGTAAATCCACCAAAGTCCAAACTTGGTTTTCGTACATGGATCCTATTTCGGATTTCATGTCTTCAAGCCATTTGTTGGAATCTAGGCTCATCATCGCTTCCTCATATGTCGCAGGGTCATCACCTCCATCTACCATGAAGTTTAATACGGGATCTCCGTACAGTTCAGGAGTTGTACGCTCCCTAGTTGACCTGCGAGGTGCGGTAGTTTTCTCTACTGGAGTTTCATGATCTTGATCATTATCTCTCTCTTCAACTGAAGGGGTCGGCTCCGGAACAACTTCCGGTGCTGCGCTACTCGCCATTCCAAGAAGAGAAGGTTCAATAACCTCGTCGAGTTCTACCTTCCTACTATTCACACCCTTCGAGAGAAACTCCTTCTCCAAAAAGGATCCATTCTTGGCAACGAAAATCTTGCCTTCGGATCTGTGATAGAAGGTGTACCCTATTGTTTCTTTAGGGTATCCTATGAAGACGCATTTTTCCGCTTTGGGTTCGAGTTTATCAGGTTGAAACTTCTTCACATAAACATCGCATCCCCAAACTTTTAGAAATGACAGCTTAGGTTTGTTTCCAAACCATAATTCATACGGTGTCGTTTCAACGGATTTAGATGGTGCCCTATTTAAAGTGAATCCAGCGGTCTCTAGTGCATAACCCCAAAACGATAGTGGAAAATCTGTAAGAGACATCATAGATCGAACCATATCTAATAAAGTACGATTACGACGTTCGGAAACACCATTACGCTGTGGTGTTCCGGCAGGTGTGAGTTGTGAAACTATTCCACATTGTTTCATATGCATGCCAAACTCGTAACTTAGATATTCACCTCCACGATCAGACCGTAGAAATTTAATCTTTCTGTTACGATGATTTTCAACTTCACACTGAAATTCTTTGAACTTTTCCAACGTTTCAGATTTGTGTTTCATTAAGTAAATATACCCATATCTACTCAAATCATCTCTAAAAGTGACAAAATAACGATATCCACCGCGCGCCGATACACTCATTGGTCCACATACATCAGTATGTATGATTTCCAGTAAGTCTGTCGCCCGTTCCATAGATCCAGAAAACGGGGTTCTAGTCATCTTGCCCATAAGGCATGGTTCACATGTTTCAAATAATTCATAATCAAGTGATTCTAAGAGTCCATCAGAATGGAGATTCTTCATGTGTTTAACACCAATATGACCTAAGCGGCAATGCCACATATAAGTAGCAATATCATCATTTAACTTAATTCTTTTGGCATTCACATTATGAATATGTGTATCAACATTATCAAGATTCAAAAGAAATAAACCATTCTTCTCAGGTGCATGACCGTAAAAGATATTATCCATATAAATTGAACAACCATTGTTCTCAGACTTAAAGGAATAACCATCCCGCATTAAGCAAGATCCAGAAACGATATTCATGCTTAATGCAAGCACCAAATAACAATTATTGAGGTTTATAACTAATCCCGATGGTAGACGTAGAGGCAGCGTCCCGACGGCGATCACATCAACTCTTGATCCATTGCAGACGCGCATCGTCACCTCATCCTTTGCTAGTGGTCGCTTATTCTGCAGCTCCTGTTTCGAGTTACATATGTGAGCAACCGAACCAGTATCAAATACCCAGGTGCTACTGCGAGTACTAATAAGGTACACATCAATAACAAGTATATCAAATAAACCTTTGTTCACTTTGCCGGCCTTCTTATCTGCCAGATACTTGGGTCAATTGCGTTTCTAGTGACCAGTACCCTTGCAATAGAAACACTCAGTCTCAGGCTTAGGGCCATGCCTGGTTTTCTTCTCAGCAGTAGCAACAAATTTGCCACCCTTCTTGAAGTTACCCTTGGCTTGCCTTTCTTGACTTTCATGAAACTAGTGGTCTTATTGATCATCAACACTTGATGTTCTTTCTTGATCTCCACTTCAGCAGTTTTAAGCATCGAGAGAAGCTCAGGAAGAGACTTCTTCATGCTCTGCATATTATAGTTCATCACGAAGTTCTTGTAACTAGGTGGCAGAGATTGGAGAACACGATGTATCCCTAGCTCAATGGGACTCGATATTCCCAAGGCTATGAGCTTATCAGCGTACGCAGACATTTTGAGTACGTGCTCACTAACGGAGCTGTTCTCTTCCATCATGCAGCTAAAGAACTTTTCTGAAGCGTCATAACTCTCAACTGCGGCCCGGGTATCGAAAATCATTTTCAATTCTCCCATGGTGGCATAAGAAGTGCTGTTCTCCAAATGTTTTCGCAGCTCTGGCTCTAATCCATAGAGGATGCCGCAGTGAACTATACTGTGGTCTTCTTATTTAGTCAGATAAACATTTTTATCTTCATCAAAAGCTTCAACAGCGGGCTGGTCACCCAGAGGTGCATCAAGCACATAGAGCTTCTTGCAAGCGGTGAGGAGAATCCTCAGGTTAAGTGCTCAGTTGGTAAAGTTGCTTCCATTGTTCGCTAATTTCTCTTTCTCCATGAACATATTGAAATTGAAGGTAGGTGGTGCCATGATCTACAACATATTTGCAAAGACTATTTAGACTATGTTTATGATAAATTAAGTTCAAGTTAATTCTAAAATTATCCCATGAACTCCCACTCAAAAACAACATCCCTCTTAGTTGTCTTTAGTGATTACATGAACCAAATTCACTACACCGAAACCGATCATCACGTGAGACGGTGCAGTTGCAAAGGCGAACATCAAAATGTTCATCATATCATTCATATGACTCATGCTTTACCTTTCGGTTACGTGTTCCGAGGCCATGTCTGTACATGCTAGGCTCGCCAAGTAGAACCGTTGTATTGCATGTGTTTCAAGGCCATGTCTGTACATGCTAGGTTTGAAAACACCCGTTGTATGCGAACGTTGAGTCTATCACACCCGATCATCACGTGGTGTCTCGAAACGACGAACTTTCTTAACGGTGCATACTTAAGGAAGAACACATTATTATCTTGATATTAAGTGAGAGGGATCATCTTATAATGCTACCGTCGCGATCTAAGCAAAATAGGATGCATAAAAGGATAAACATCACATGCATGGATAATGTGATATGATATGGTTCTTCTTGCACTTGATCTCCATCTTGTGCATCATGGTATGATCTCCATCATTCCACCGGCGTGGCACCAAGGTCCGTGGCACCTCCATCTTGATTGTCCATTACAACATATCACATGGATATGATATACAACACGCATGCCATAGAATAAGACAACCATATGGCTCCAGCCGGTATGTCAATAATTTACAAAAGATATCATCTCACACATAACGTTTGTAACATTGACCATATCACATCACATGCCCTGCAAAAACAAGTTAGACGCCTCTAATTTATTTTTGCATGTTTTACATGGCTTTGGGCTTACGAGGATAGAACCGTTCATACCTACGTACAAGAATCACAACGTTGATAAAACATATTTTAACATCCCTTTGTAGATTAGATCCTAACTATAGTAGGAGAAACGGACACCCCCTCAGTCACATGTGAGACAATTCTTGCCTACATAGTACACGTAAACTTAGTCCGGAGCAGCTTCATCCTACTATGCCACTAAGATCATAAAATACTCAAAGAGGCAAAAACATGATCATCAACGCCCACATACTCCTATGTGTTCTACCCGTACAATTCATCTACGCATAGATCCGGCTCTGATACCACTGTAGGGGAACATAGCATGGAAAACCAAAAAATTTCCTACGCGCGATAAAACCGAATGGCCAAGATCTAATCTATGAGATGAAAGGCAACGGGGAGAAAGAGAGTCTTGAGATAACATACCCTCGAAGACTCAAAGTGGTACGAGAAAAGATCTCGTTGTTGGCGTAGTTGTTCTCACGCCGATCCCGAGCGAGAAGAAGAGCACCGCAATCCGGCGGTGCCTCCGTAATCGGTCACACGTTCAGCTCGATGAAGACTTCCGTTCCCTCGTTCCAACTGGTTGCGGAAGTAGAGGATCCCTCCAGAATTCCAGCAGCACGACGGCGTGGTGGTGGTGAATAATCCCACGGTCAGGGCTTCGCCAAGCCGGAGACCATGGAATGGAGCAGCGGGTGGAAGGGATAAGGAGTGGGCAAGTGTGTGAAGAAGAGAGAGCCCTCACCCTCCTTTTATAGGGGAGGGGGTGGCAGCCCAAGGGGGGGTGGGGTGCGGCCAGCCATGGGTGCCCCCACCCCTTCCTCTCTTCATGTGAGTGGAAGCCCCACTCACACCCACTCAAAATTCCACAATTTCCCACTTAGAAAATCCAAAGGTTTTTCTTTAATAAATAAATAAAAAAAATTATTTCATTATTTATATTTGTTAATTCTATTAACAAACATTTGCATGCAGCACCTCGAACCATTTGTTAATTCTATTAACAACCGTTCGACGAAAAAACCCCTTGAACTATCTCAATTTTCCCCGAAACAATTCCGGAGCTGCCCAAAATATTCTTCAGTATTCGGTATTATAGACATGATCGAGAATCCTCTCCGATCAATAATCAACAGCGGGATCTGGAGATCCGTGATGACTCCTATATACTCAACGATGACTCTCGTGATCGTGTGAACCTTTCAACGTCGTAATGATTTCCTTTTGTCTCACGATATATTACTTGTCCGAGATCCGATCATCGGTATCCACTATACCTTGTTTGATCTCGTTATCCGACAAGTACTCTTTTCTTGTTCCCGTGATATAACATCCTTGTGATCATATCACTTGCTTGCAAGCGGTGTCGATGTAATATCACCGAGAGGGCCCTGAGTATATCTATCTGTCATATTGGATGGACAAATCCCATTCTCGATCCATGATCTTCAACTAACACTTTCCGAATATCCAATGCCACCTTTATAGTCACCCTTTTACGGTGTGACGTTTGATGTCATCAAAGTATTCTTTCGGTATTAGTGATTAACATGATCTCATGGTCTAAGGAATAATGTTACTCTGAATGTAAGACATAACAGCAAAATTAAATGACTTGATCGTATTGTTATACTTAGTTAGGGTTTAAGTTCATCATGACATTCTCCTAATGACATGACACCGTTATTAACAACATCCAATGTTCATGATCAGGAAACCTTAATCATCTGTTTAATCAGCGAGCTAGTTAAAAGAGAGGCTTCACTAGGAACGTCGGTTTGTTCATTAATCACATGTATCAACGTTTCTGGTTAATACAATTCTAGCATGAGAAATAAACATCTATCATAAACAAGGAATAACATAATAAACACTTTATTATTGCCTCTCGGGCATATTTCCTTCAAGCCACATATGCCTCACCCTATTCTCTGATGGATCTCGCCACAATGGCTTGGTTCAACTTCCACTATTGGAATACTTCAAGGAGAAATCCGGTGCATTTACGACGAGCTTGGGACACACACCCACACCTGAATTGGGGCCTCACAAAATCACCAAGAAATTACTACAAGAAACAATTGAATAACATTAGGTCTAAGTTTTCCAAAAGGAAACGCTAGAAATGCTAAAGTGAATGAGGGGGAAATAAAGAATGACTTGGTGAAGATATAGACTGGAGCCTTCTGTTTCAATCTTTTGAAGGTCGAGTTTGGTGTAGGGATCGGGAGATCTTTTCAGTAGGTGAGCTCAATTAATTGTGTACTTCCATGTTGAACTAGCTAACTTGAGCTAGAAGAAGGTGGAGTGTATTTATAGTCCGCTCGAAATGTAGCCGTTGAAAGGACTTTTGGGGACGGAATGTCCGCCCCTATGGATATCTGGCCTAAACTGTCAATATTCCGTCCAAAATTGTTGCGAGCAACCCACAGAGTTCTTAGCCATATTCCATCTTCACCCTGGAATATTCCGCTCTAGGCCCAATATTCTTGCTGGCTTCTGCAAGCGTCACAAAAATTTCTTAGCAGAAATTATGTTTGCATAACGAAATTTCCGTCCTTAGGCCAAATATTCTGGTCCAAAATTCCGGCCCGACTTGGGAGTGGCACAAGTTGGTCCTTAGCCGAAATTCTGCCAGAAAATTTCCCACTGGAATATCCGGCCCTAGGCCAAATATTCCTGCCCAATATTTTGGTCCTTGATAGAGAGCATCACAACACCTTTTCTCTGGCCTTTTGTAGAAAGATGGTTGTAATATTTTCTTTAAAAACATGCATTACTAAACAATTTGTTAAATCATCTCTAGCATTGTTAACTAACACAAAAAACTTTATGAGATTAAGAAATGTTCTTTCACTGGTACGCTAGGTCCGGTTTGGTTTCTCCGGATGTATTTTCGGCCCAAACCAAAGGAAATGGGTTTTGGTCCACTGAAAGGCACTTAGCCGAACTCTCTAAAAAATTAGAGTAGAACAATTTATTCTCCATGCCGTGGTGGTCCCCTAAATATACTCGACCTCGGTTGGCTAAAGCAAAACGATACTCCACAAAGACCCACGGCTGCCCCCTATCATCGTTTTGTACCGCTACCCTTCGGCGTCCCTGTGAGTAACACTATCGACCTCTTCCCATACTTCGGCGTCTTCTTGGTACCGAACCGCGAGCCAACCGCATCCACTCTGCGACACCTCTTGGTTTGTTTTCTTCCTCTAGAAGCTGACGCGCTGGTCATTCAATCAGTGGCATATTCACAACCGCATGCTCATTCAATCGGTGGCCCTCGCCAAGTAGCTCGCTGGACAGTATTTTCCAATCATGAGGTGGGACAATTATGACCTCTTCGTTTAGTGGTGGATTCGAGCACAAATTATAATCCCACATAATTACTTTCTTTTTATGGAGAACGGGTGTGTGTTTTGGTACAACGTTCTATTGCTCCACGGAAAGTATTAGATGTCGACGCACTAGTTGCTTGGGATGAGAATAGAGATGACACAGTATCTAATATTTATGAGGAAGAGAAGGCAATATTCAAGCTAGATAAGTCTGTGGAGACTAGAAACAATTTTTTGGGGTTGCTTCTGCGCTGCAGTTGACAGGTCTGAAGTCAGACGATGTAAGCTTGAGAATCCTTCCGGGTTGGCCTAGACAAGGATTAGAAGCCATCAGTTATCTTTTGAAACCTTAGTCCAAGTTGTATATTGTTTGTAGTTGGATACTATTTTTTTTCTTTGTATTGTATGGGTTATATTGTTGACTCGTTAAAGTCATGTTGTATGCATATATATCTTATTTTTGTTGTTGTGGATCGTTTATTCGTGAATTACTGTATTGGTATCACAAATTGGCAACCAGGATCAGTATTATGTCGATTTGGCGAAATAACTATAATATACAAAGTACCCGATCCCGGGATGTCACATTTGGTACCAAAGCTAGGTTATCCAAAATGGATAAACCATTCCTATTAAAAAATTTCTTCGCATCAATTCTAGTAGCAAAGAATTTGGGAAGCATGTGACAAATATATTGATTCATGCCTTATCGAGTAACTCAATAACCCAAAAATAAATGAATTTATGACTACACAGTTATTTGAGAGTTAAGTTTATGAGTTCGGTTAGAATTAATCGGCCATTTTCTTGTTTCCCTGAAAGCATATTTTTCTAAAAATATTCACCTCTTGACCTACCTAAATCTAATATTCTAAGTAATTTTATTATATTTAGGAGATCGTCATTGTACGGTGTGGTGCTTATAGGCGATCTTTCGCCACACGTGAAAACAGTAAGCTTTCTGGAAGACTCATGAAGACCTCCACCAGCAGCACGGTCATATAATTTTTTTAATGGTATTATATCCTATTAGAAAAAGAAAAAAAAGATAATGTTTTGCTACGATTTGGCTCCTTGACGCAGGCTGGCTATGTATGTTTTATAGACGATGTGCAAATTTTCTGCATCTGCATGAAGACCCGAGCCGCATACACGGTATATATTTTCTTCATTGCATACCAGCAATAGGATGTTGTTGTCTGCGTGATCTCTTCCTCCAAGCGACAGCTGCAGGGTGAGTGTGAATATTTTGCTCATCTAGACACATTATTTTGCATCCACGCAAAGAGAACTCCTTGCATGGAAAGTACTACAAAGTCCGATCAACATCTCCCACAATATAAAAACATTCATGACAAGATCCTTGACAAAAAAATCAAGGAAGAATGGATCCTTGAAAAAACAAAATCCTTGACGATTTAAATCTGAGACAACTACATATCATGAGCTAGAAAAAAATGACGAACATATAAGGGGCAAAATGGATCTTGAGCAAAACGGATCTTGATCAAAAAAGATCTGAGAAAACAAATCCTTGACGCGCCAGCATGGCCGGAGTGATCTTGATGGAGAGCTCGGTCCGCCCACATATGGACGGCGCTGCCATGGCTGGATTCGAAGGCAAGACGCCTCGCGCCGCCGCGGACTCCTCCCCGTGTCACACCGGCGTGGCCTCCCCGGGAGGACAGACCCGTCGACGTCTCCATCTTCTGCCGCCCTTTTCGCCGTTGGCGAGGTCGTCCTTGTCGCCGCCGGCTGCCCTCCTCGCCGTTGTAGCCTGGAATGGAGGTGGGAGAAGAGGAACTAGGTGTGGAGGTGGGAGGATACGGTTTGGACCAGAAAAAAATGCCCAAAGGACCCTTGTGTTCAATTAGGAGGTTAACGAGCAGAGCGGCCTGTTCCGTGCTGACTTGGTGGGCCAGGGAGGCGTGGATCGCTAAGCCATGCTAACCTGGTCAACCCGCTGCATCAATCTCCAACAGAGGTGAACGGACGAGATACATCGGGGACATCCATGTAGGTGTGGCTTTGAATTTTCGGTTGTCTGCGTGATCTCTTCCTCCAAGCGACAGCTGCAGGGTGAGTGCGAATATTTTCCTCATCTAGACACATTATTTTGCACCCACGCAAAGAGAACTCCTTGCATGGAAAGTACTACAAAGTCCGATCAACATCTCCCACAATATAAAACCATTCATGAAGGGGAAAAGCATCCTATCATCTGGAGTATTCCGTTCCACAATATTCCGCACCGTACACTCGATACGTGTACCGACCTAATGAAAGAAAAGGAGTGCACAAGCCCACCACAAACCTATTTACCAGGGGACGCGCACAAGCACTAGGCGTGAACACGGATCGTTTTTTCGTGACCAAGCCGCCAGGAGCGGCGACTAGGGGCACGGCCGCCTACCACCGATCTTCTTTGGCCGGCGCGCTGGTCCCCTCTCCCTCCGACTGCTGCTCCGCCGGCAGGAGGAAGGGGGGACCCCGTTCCTCCGCTCTGTAGTTAGGTTTTGGTTCTGTAGATCGTGGTGCGCCGTTGGGGTGGTGCGAGCGGCGTCGCGACGAATAAATTTGCCCAAACTCTACTCCCACACCGGCGTCGTCCCTCATGACGACGTCTCAGAGTTGATGGCATCATGTGTTTGCCGATCCTTCCGATCGGTGGCTTTAGAGTTCATGCATGGTGTCGACGAGACAGTGGCGGCGATACCATCAGGTGTGTCTCTCCTTCTGCTCTGTCCCCGTTGCTGCGACGTTGTCTCCGACGTCATGGTGGAGCAGGGAGGATTGGTCGTCCGGGAGTACGCGCAGACGGCTGCCTGCGCAGTTGATAGCTGGAAGATGGTGCTTCTTGTGCTGGATTTGTGGTTGGAGGCTGTCAGTTTTGGTATCCTTCTCCGATGTTGTAGTCGTGCGGGGATGCCAGGTCTGGAGTTCGATGGCGTGTCCGGGGACACGTTGCCCCGGTCTGATTCGTTCAACGATAATAGTTTTGCTTTTGGCAAACTACTTTGGAGGTCCGTAAAGCTGCAGATCAGCGATGGAGCCGCGTCGAGCTCAAGTGAAGAGGTGATCTGTCTACTCTCTTTTGGTGGTTGCTTCGGTGGTGCCGAAGGAGAGGGACAGGCGATGGTTGTTTGCAGAAGATTTTTCTATCCTTTCAGTATTGTAATGTCGGTGTTTACCTGTCTTGTAACCGGATTTTTATCTTATGAATGAGATCGTATTACCTTGCAAAAAAAAAAAGCCCACCACAAACCTTATCCCTTCAGTCTTATCAACTCTGCATACGATTTTCACCTTTCCTCCTTCGACTCTCCTGTCGCACCTTGGTGCACCCCACGCCCCCACAACATCATCACGACGCCGCCATGGCCTACCTAAGGAGCGGCCGCCGCCGCTCCAGATCCTCGAGATCGTAGTTGCCTTGTCAAGGATGTAGATGCTAGTCCTCTGCGCCATGGCCGATACCTGAAGGTCCTACCACCATGGCCACGGCCTCCAGCCTTCAAGTCGTCCTTACCATCTGCCTCACCGGGGGATCCTACCATGTACAAGTGCCGCCAACTCCCACGCCATCTAGAAGGGATCGCATCCATCTCCATAAGCTCAATGCAGCCTCCATCTACATCAGCACGCCTGTAGTCGTGGTGCGGGCCTCCACCTCCGCCCAGTCTCAACGATGTTTTTAATTGATTTTTTGCCTCTTTTTCCTTGATGTGGTGCAACTTTTTGGTACCTTTGTAGCATAATTTTCCCCCTTTGTATGCAAATCCACAAAACCGTTGTAGCAGTTTTACATCATGTAGTTTCTTCTTTGATTAGTGCATCTCTTTCGAACCTTTGTAGCAAAAATAATCCCCTTTGAATGCAATACGTAGATCAATTATAGCAATTTTCTTTCTTAACAGCAACTTCTCTTTGATATAGTCAACAATTTTTCTCTTCTACTGCTAAACTATAGACCATCTGTAGCATTTTTTAATATGATGCATTTATTTTTAATATTTGCAAATACTTAGAAATTGTGGGGAAAATTTATTCTCTTTCTAATCCAAATCTACATAAGGTATGTAGCCGTAATTTTTAGGTCTTTCAAGCTCACCATGGCGGCACCGAGTTGTACTGGCAGTGGCCATAGTTGTCCGTCGATACTTGTTGCTCCCTGGAAATAGCAGCATTGCTGCCAGGGTGGAGGCGTGGTGCTTCCGAAGGCACATTGGAGTTGCTCCGATGGTGTGCACGGTGGTCCTACTAGCCGCCTGCGATGGCATGCACAGAAGTGCTACTAGCCGCTAGTGAAGGGGATGAACTGTGCGGCGCGTGTCCCACACGAGGGTTGGGGCGTGGGTTTTTTCTATACAGAAATGGAGGGACACGCTCAGTGTTCGCCTTCATGAAGGGGGGGGGGGAGACACATTCATATAGGTACGTATGCTGGTGTGTGTTACGAAGTATCCTCTCTTCCATATTATAAGCCATTTTGGCAAACTAAATTAGTCAGGCAAAACGGGTTATAATTTGAAATAGAGGGAGTACGTAATACCATAAAATAAATCGAGAATACAGTACAAACCCACCAAACAACCTAACACCGTGCAGAAGGACATCTATATATACCGTGCCATCTTCAATCGAGTTTCGGCAAGCTCAACAATCTACTGGTATGAAATACATCAGAAATGTGAAAGAATAATGAGATATTAGCCTAGAGAAACAAACAAGAATTTGAGACAGATGTCAAAGTAAAAACATTAGGGGATACGAGATGTTGAGAAACGTGAAACCGATGCTCACCGGGGAACACAATTATCGAAAACAATTTTTAGTAGTGTGAGGGCAAAAGTTCGCATGTGCCCTGGCTGATCCTCAGTAGCGGAATTCCAAACTAATGTATGAACGAAATGGATGCAATGGAATTCGGAATTGTCCATTCCACGGTAAAAGTCGTATAAGTATACTATATTTGTCATGCGGACATGCATGATACAGCTAACAATGTTTAAAGTGATAACTCCCACTTGTACTCCCAAAACTAGTTTGTGTTTCAGTAACGAATGATACAATTCTTTATTTTTTTAAGTACATTTTCTTGAACACTTCCCACGCTTCGACCTAGACCTTATCCAGCGGCCTGGGAAGGACAAATGCTGACACAGAACAGCCTGGCCACGAAAAGCCAACACAAGATGATGCAACGCAACCCATTCCACGAAGCCAGACATCGATACTAGACAAGGCGAACTCACCCCTCTCTCTATGTTCCTTCGGTGTCTTGGTGAATGGTACGCTACCTCATGAATTACCCCTGTACGTGCCTAGGTTTAATCCCATCATGGAGCCCAAGACGATGCCCAAGATGCTCAACAACATGCCCAAGACGGTTGTCAACAAGCTAGCAAGGAAGGGGAAGAATACGACATCGAGAAAAAGAAGAGAAGAGGGAGAAAGGGAGGAAACAGGGGACCCGGCCTCAACCCCCAGCCTGACCGCCCCAGGCCGGACCCGTCACAGAAGGAGCCGGCCCCCACCCTGGCCTCAGGACGGACCTCTTGTGCGCCAGGCCGAGAGACCACCCGAAGGTCCCGCCCCCCAACCCGGCCTCGGGCCAGTATTACTACGCCCCCTTAAGTGGAAGGATCGGCAATTCTAATTCTCCACGGGACGCTCAGCATTTGCCTTCATGAAGTGGGGGAAAGACACATTCATATAGGTACGTATACTGGTGTACGTTATGAAGTATCCTCTCTTCCATATTATAAGCCATTGTGGCAAACAAATTTAGTCAGGCAAAACGTGTTATAATTTGAAATAGATGGAGTACGTAATATCATAAAATAAATCGAGAATATAGTACAAACACACCAAACAACCTAACACCGTGCAGAAGGACAACTATATATACCGTGCCATCTTCAATCGAGTTTCGGCAAGCTCAACAATCTACTGGTATGAAATACATCAGAAATGTGAAAGAAAAATGAGATATTAGCCTAGAGAAACAAACAAGAATTTGAGACAGATGTAAAAGTAAAAACATTAGGGGATACGAGATGTTGAGAAACGTGAAACCGATGCTCACCGTGGAACACAATTATCGAAAACAATTTTTAGCGGTGTGAGTGCAAAAGTTCGCACGTGCCCTGGCTGATCCTCAGTAGCGGAATTCCAAACTAATGTATGAACGAAATGGATGCAATGGAATTCGGAATTGTCTATTCCATGGTCAAAGTCGTATAATTGTACTATATTTGTCATGCGGACATGCATGATACAGCTAACAATGTTTAAAGTGATAACTCCCACTTGTATTCCCAAAACTAGTTTGTGTTTCAGTAAGAAATAATATAATTCTTTATTTTTCAAGTACATTTTCTTGAACACTTCCCACGCTTCGACCTAAACTTATCCAGCGGCCTGGGAAGGACAAATGCTGACACGGAATAGCCTGACCACGAAAAGCCAACACAAGATGATGCAACGCAACCCATTCCACGAAGCCCGACATCGATACTAGTCAAGGCGAACTCACCCCTATCTCTATGTTCCTTCGGTGTCTTGGTGAATGGTACGCTACCTCATGGATTACCCCAGTACGTGCCTAGGTTTGATTCCATCATGGAGCCCAAGACGATGCCCAGCTTGCTCAACAACATGCCCAAGACGGTGTCAAGAAGCGAGCAAGGAAGGGGAAGAATACGACATAGAGAAAGAGATGATAAGTGGGAGAAAGGGAGGAAACAGGGGACCCGGCCTCAACCCCCAGCCTGGCCACCCCCAGGCCGGACCCCTCACAGAAGGAGCCGGCCCCCATCCTGGCCTCAGGACGGACCTCTTGTGCGCCAGGCCGAGAGACCACCCGGAGGCCCCGCCCCCAACCCGGCCTCGGGCCAGTTCCACTACGCCCCCTGAAGTGGAAGGATCGGCAATTCTAATTCTCCACGGGACGCTCAGCATTTTCCTTATTGAAGTGGGGCAAAGACACATTCATATAGGTACGTATACTGGTGTACGTTATGAAGTATCCTCTCTTCCATATTATAAGCCATTGTGGCAAATTAATTTAGTCAGGCAAAACGGGTTATAATTTGAAATAGAGGGAGTACGTAATATCATAAAATAAATCGAGAATACAGTACAAACACACCAAACAACCTAACACCATGCAAAAGGACAACTATATATACCGTGCCATCTTCAATCGAGTTTCGGCAAGCTCAACAATCTACTGGTATGAAATACATCAGAAATGTGGAAGAAAAATGAGATATTAGCCTAGAGAAACAAACAAGAATTTGAGACAGATGTCAAAGTAAAAACATTAGGGGATACGAGATGTTGAGAAACGTGAAACCGATACTCACCGGGGAACACAGTTATGGAAAACAATTTTTAGCACTGTGAGGACAAAAGTTCGCACGTGCCCTGGTTGATCCTCAGTAGCGGAATTCCAAACTAATGTATGATCGAAATGGATGCAATAGAATTCGGAATTGTCCATTCCACGGTCAAAGTCGTATAGGTGTACTATATTTGTCATGCGGACATGCATGATACAGCTAACAATGTTTAAAGTGATAACTCCCACTTGTATTCCAAAAACTTGTTTGTGTTTCAGTAAGGAATAATATAATTCTTCATTTTTTCAAGTACATTTTCTTGAACACTTCCCACCCTTCGACCTAGACCTTATCCAGCGGCCTGGGAAGGACAAATGCTGACACAGAACAGTCTGGCCACGAAAACCCAACACAAGATGATGCAACGCAACCCATTCCACGAAGCCCGACATCGATACTAGTCAAGGCGAACTCACCCCTATCTCTATGTTAATTCGGTGTCTTGGTGAATGGTACGCTACCTCATGGATTACCCCTGTACGTGCCTAGGTATGATCCCATCATCGAGCCCAAGACGATGCCCAAGATGCTCAACAACATGCCCAAGACGGTTGTCAAGAAGCTAGCAAGGAAGGGGAAGAATACGACATCGTGAAAGAGAAGAGAAGAGGGAGAAAGGGAGGAAACAGGGGACCCGGCCTCAACCCCCAGCCTGGCCGCCCCAGGCCGGAGCCCTCACGGAAGGAGCCGGCCCCCACCCTGGCCTCAGGACGGACCTCTTGTGCGCCAGGCCGAGAGACCACCCGAAGGCCCCGCCCCCCAACCCGGCCTCGGGCCAGTTCCACTGCGCCCCCTGAAGTGGAAGGATCGGCAATTCTAATTCTCCACGGGACGCTCAACATTTGCCTTAATGAAGTGGGGGAAAGACACATTCATATAGGTACGTATACTGGTTTACGTTATGAAGTATCCTCTCTTCCATATTATAAGCCATTTTGGCAAACTAATTCAGTCAGGCAAAACGGGTTATAATTTGAAATAGAGGGAGTACGTAATATCATAAAATAAATCGAGAATATAGTACAAACACACCAAACAACCTAACACCGTGCAGAAGGACAACTATATATATCGTGCCATCTTCAATCAAGTTTTGGCAAGCTCAACAATCTACTGGTATGAAATACATCAGAAATGTGAAAGAAAATGTGATATTAGCCTAGAGAAACAAACAAGAATTCGAGACAGATGTCAAAGTAAAAACATTAGGGGATACGAGATGTTGAGAAACGTGAAACCGATGCTCACCGGGGAACACAATTATCGAAAACAATTTTTAGTAGTGTGAGGGCAAAAGTTCGCATGTGCCCTGGCTGATCCTCAGTAGCGGAATTCCAAACTAATGTATGAACGAAATGGATGCAATGGAATTCGGAATTGTCCATTCCACGGTAAAAGTCGTATAAGTATACTATATTTGTCATGCGGACATGCATGATACAGCTAACAATGTTTAAAGTGATAACTCCCACTTGTACTCCCAAAACTAGTTTGTGTTTCAGTAACGAATGATATAATTCTTTATTTTTTTAAGTACATTTTCTTGAACACTTCCCACGCTTCGACCTAGACCTTATCCAGCGGCCTGGGAAGGACAAATGCTGACACAGAACAGCCTAGCCACGAAAAGCCAACACAAGATGATGCAACGCAACCCATTCCACGAAGCCAGACATCGATACTAGACAAGGCGAACTCACCCCTGTCTCTATGTTCCTTCGGTGTCTTGGTGAATGGTACGCTACCTCATGAATTACCCCTCTACGTGCCTAGGTTTAATCCCATCATGGAGCCCAAGACGATGCCCAAGATGCTCAACAACATGCCCAAGACGGTTGTCAACAAGCTAGCAAGGAAGGGGAAGAATACGACATCGAGAAAAAGAAGAGAAGAGGGAGAAAGGGAGGAAACAGGGGACCCGGCCTCAACCCCCAGCCTGACCGCCCCAGGCCGGACCCCTCACAGAAGGAGCCGGCCCCCACCCTGGCCTCAGGACGGACCTCTTGTGCGCCAGGCCGAGAGACCACCCGAAGGTCCCGCCCCCCAACCCGGCCTCGGGCCAGTATTACTACGCCCCCTTAAGTGGAAGGATCGGCAATTCTAATTCTCCACGGGACGCTCAGCATTTTCCTTCATGAAGTGGGGGAAAGACACATTCATATAGGTACGTATACTGGTGTACGTTATGAAGTATCCTCTCTTCCATATTATAAGCCATTGTGGCAAACTAATTTAGTCAGGCAAAACGTGTTATAATTTGAAATAGATGGAGTACGTAATATCATAAAATAAATCGAGAATATAGTACAAACACACCAAACAACCTAACACCGTGCAGAAGGACAACTATATATACCGTGCCATCTTCAATCGAGTTTCGGCAAGCTCAACAATCTACTGGTATGAAATACATCAGAAATGTGAAAGAAAAATGAGATATTAGCCTAGAGAAACAAACAAGAATTTGAGACAGATGTAAAAGTAAAAATATTAGGGGATACGAGATGTTGAGAAACGTGAAACCGATGCTCACCGTGGAACACAATTATCGAAAACAATTTTTAGCGGTGTGAGTGCAAAAGTTCGCACGTGCCCTGGCTGATCCTCAGTAGCGGAATTCCAAACTAATGTATGAACGAAATGGATGCAATGGAATTCGGAATTGTCTATTCCATGGTCAAAGTCGTATAATTGTACTATATTTGTCATGCGGACATGCATGATACAGCTAACAATGTTTAAAGTGATAACTCCCACTTGTATTCCCAAAACTAGTTTGTGTTTCAGTAAGAAATAATATAATTCTTTATTTTTCAAGTACATTTTCTTGAACACTTCCCACGCTTCGACCTAGACCTTATCCAGCGGCCTGGGAAGGACGAATGCTGACACGGAACAGCCTGACCACGAAAAGCCAACACAAGATGATGCAACGCAACCCATTCCACGAAGCCCGACATCGATACTAGTCAAGGCGAACTCACCCCTATCTCCATGTTCCTTCGGTGTCTTGGTGAATGGTACGCTACCTCATGGATTACCCCAGTACGTGCCTAGGTTTGATCCCATCATGGAGCCCAAGACGATGCCCAACTTGCTCAACAACATGCCCATGACGGTGTCAAGAAGCGAGCAAGGAAGGGGAAGAATACGACATAGAGAAAAAGATGATAAGTGGGAGAAAGGGAGGAAACAGGGGACCCGGCCTCAACCCCCAGCCTGGCCACCCCCAGGCCGGACCCCTCACAGAAGGAGCCGGCCCCCACCCTGGCCTCAGGACGGACCTCTTGTGCGCCAGGCCGAGAGACCACCCGAAGGCCCCGCCCCCAACCCGGCCTCGGGCCAGTTCCACTATGCCCCCTGAAGTGGAAGGATCGGCAATTCTAATTCTCCACGGGACGCTCAGCATTTGCCTTATTGAAGTGGGGCAAAGACACATTCATATAGGTACGTATACTGGTGTACGTTATGAAGTATCCTCTCTTCCATATTATAAGCCATTGTGGCAAATTAATTTAGTCAGGCAAAACGGGTTATAATTTGAAATAGAGGGAGTACGTAATATCATAAAATAAATCGAGAATACAGTACAGACACACCAAACAACCTAACACCATGCAAAAGGACAACTATATATACCGTGCCATCTTCAATCGAGTTTCGGCAAGCTCAACAATCTACTGGTATGAAATACATCAGAAATGTGGAAGAAAAATGAGATATTAGCCTAGAGAAACAAACAAGAATTTGAGACAGATGTCAAAGTAAAAACATTAGGGGATACGAGATGTTGAGAAACGTGAAACCGATACTCACCGGGGAACACAGTTATGGAAAACAATTTTTAGCAGTGTGAGGGCAAAAGTTCGCACGTGCCCTGGTTGATCCTCAGTAGCGGAATTCCAAACTAATGTATGATCGAAATGGATGCAATAGAATTCGGAATTGTCCATTCCACGGTCAAAGTCGTATAAGTGTACTATATTTGTCATGCGGACATGCATGATACAGCTAACAATGTTTAAAGTGATAACTCCCACTTTTATTCCAAAAACTTGTTTGTGTTTCAGTAAGGAATAATATAATTCTTTATTTTTTCAAGTACATTTTCTTGAACACTTCCCACGCTTCGACCTAGACCTTATCCAGCGGCCTGGGAAGGACAAATGCTGACACGGAACAGCCTGGCCACGAAAAGCCAACACAAGATGATGCAACGCAACCCATTCCACGAAGCCCTACATCGATACTAGACAAGGCGAACTCACCCCTATCTCTATGTTCCTTCGGTATCTTGTTGAATGGTACGCTACCTCATGGATTACCCCTGTACGTGACTAGGTTTGATCCCATCATCGAGCCCAAGAAGATGCCCAAGATGCTCAACAACATGCCCAAGACGATTGTCAAGAAGCTAGCAAGGAAGGGGAAGAATACGACATCGAGAAAGGGAAGAGAAGAGGGAGAAAGGGAGGAAACAGGGGACCCGGCCTCAACCCCCAGGCTGGCCGCCCCCAGGCCGGACCCCTCACAGAAGGAGCCGGCCCCGACCATGGCCTCAGGATGGACCTCTTGTGCGCCAGGCCGGGAGACCACCCGAAGGTCCCGCCCCCCAACCCGGCCTCGGGCCAGTTCCACTGCGCCCCTTGGCCGGCTGGCCGGTTACTGCCCACACCCCGGCCAGGCCGGCCTGCCAGGCCGGCTGCCCTGCTGCTGCACCCAAGAGGGGAAAACCCACCTTTTCCACCTCCACCTACCCCCCCTTGGCTATAAAATGACTTCCTCGTGCTAGATCTAGGATTAGAGATGAATTTAGAACTTTGAGCTTTGATCTCGTATCCCTCTTGCGAGGCTACTCCTATGGTTGTACCTAGGACCGTATCAAGACTACTCCTATGATGAGTATCTAGGATCGTATCAAGGATTATTGGGTTACCTAACCTTTCCCCTTGGGAGCTAGTTAGGTACTTTCCAATCTTCCTCAACTAACCCTTGAGGTTCTATTGGCCACGGGTGTGAAGCGGTTTTCGAAAAGGTGAGTTCGGTTGGATCGATTGTTCGGTAGGCGGCCGTTGCGGCTTAGTTGACGGGAGATTTGGATTCTTCATTTCTTGCTAGTTATCTCCCCTCGATTTCACATGTTTTCCCCTCGATTCCCCTCTCGTTTTTATCGTGATCATCATTCGTTTTTCGTGTTCTTCGATGATTCGTCAAGATCGGGCCACCCTAGAGGTCAAGGCCATATCATCAGGTATCCGAGCTATAGTGACACGAATTTGACCTCCACTATCCCCCTTTCCACCGAAACATTCTTCTTCCACCATAAGTTCGAAAATTTTACCAAAAATAGTCAAAAAGTGATTTTGACCGATATGTGGATTTGTTAAGTTTTTCGTGGATTTGTTCCATGAATTTGTTGCCAAAGACAATTACCTATCTTTCTATTCAGCCACTTTTCTCGAATTTGTCCAAAAAAATTCTAGGTTTTGAAGGAATTTCGAATTTGAGCAGAAATCACAAAAAATCATGCTCTTCCATTCTTGGACAGATTTTCAAACGTGTTTTTCTTTGTCGTTGTTGGTCCGATTTGAGTGATTCAAGTTCCCACGTGAAGCCTACAACATCACCTACGCAAATACAGCAACGGATCGACACCACATCTACAAACCCCGGCCACAAGTCCATAATCATCCAAAAAATAGGTATAACTTGCTTCTTCTTGAACTAACCTATTTGTTTGTGTAGCTTGCCCATTCGGACTAGCTCTTTTACATAGCTCGGTATCGCATTAGTGGCACCAAGAGTGCGTGTCTACACTTGTGAGAGCATAGTTTCGCGTAGGCATTGGCATTTTGGAAAAAAAAACGAAAACATGAGAAAAAGAAGCAAAAGATCGATATCAATTGTTATCACTTGTAGGAACGTGTACCATCGCGTCGCAAAAGTGAAGAGAGTGACCGGTTGCCAGGG
Organism: Alopecurus myosuroides; assembly: GCA_028641055.1. Lineage (NCBI taxonomy): Eukaryota > Viridiplantae > Streptophyta > Magnoliopsida > Poales > Poaceae > Alopecurus > Alopecurus myosuroides. The sequence continues at coordinate 430,652,896 of CM054060.1, forward strand.
TGTGAATCTTCTTCCCTCTGATAGTTTGCGGTTTGAGATAGCGTCCTCCTTGTATTTGTGTGGCATTGATCTTAGTCTTCGATAGGAACATTTCGTCTCTTCTCGTCCATTGGCAGCACTAACCCGATTTATCCCTTGTGTCTGTGTGTTCCATTTTTTTTCCTCCACTAGGTTAGGTTCTTTTGCTAAGATTTCACTGTGGTTCATTTCTATGTTTGACAACCAAACTTTTCTTCTGATTTGTTGTTTTTCATTGCCACTTTCATCGCCCATTTCACTTCCACATAAAGTGTCCGTGTTGTTGTTTGCGGTTTTGTTTTGATATTTTTCGACTCACTTTGGACATACCTCCCTACACCTAGGCTTGTCCACTGCCTCAGTATGACCAAAAAAAGTTAATGTTGGGTAAGTGAGACATCCATTTCTTCATATCACACTTGTGTGTTTTTTAGATGGCTAGGGAAGGAGTGTTCACAAGTCCGAGCTAGGAAGAAGAGGAAAACCACTTCTTCAACGACAACGCCCACAACTTTGTTAACCGCCACGAGCATTTTAATCTTTTCCAACTTGCTCGTGACGGATTGGAGCGCTTGGACCATCAACTACAAGCTCATCACACTCGAATCAATGATGACATGACGCGTATCGAGATCAAATTGGCCAACCTTGCCAACCGGTAGGCATCATCATCGACCTCGAAGTCGCGATGTTCGCGCCACCAACCTCAATCTAATCACCAAGCTTGCCTCCATGATCGTCACCTCCACATGGAAGAGTGTGGTAAACCTGGCTTTGATACCACATCACCACCTCCACATCCACAAACTCCTCGACGACATTGGTTTGAGCATAGCTCTCCATCACCACCTCCTCGACACCGCCACGGTCGTAGTGACCCTATTCAAGATCACCCTCTACGACCGGATCTTCCCCAACATCGTTACCCACCTCCGTCAAGCTCCGCCAATTACTATGGTATACATGACTTCGTGGATGGTGATCCCCACATCCAAGGCTTCCATGGAAAAATGCGCGACACTACCATAATGACCTCTAAGAGCAAGCCCCTCTCCAAGATCACCCTCTCCGACCGGATCTTCACCAACATCATCACCCACCTCCTCCAAGCTCCGCTCATGACTATGGTCTTCGTGGATGGTGCTCTCCCACATCCAAGGCTTCCAAGGAAAAATGAGCATCACCACCACAATGACCTCCAAGGGAAAGACACTTATAAAGAAGGTGACCATGACAATGATGCTAGTGGTTGTCACAAAGCATGCCTCCAACAACTTCACCACAATGACCACCGGCGTCATCCTATCCATCATGACCGCCAACGCCAAGCTAATGAGCATGACCCACATGACCTTCCACCTCCTATCTTTGATGAAGACCCAAATGAGAGACCTCCTCTACAACAAGCAAGTGAGGATGCTCCGCATTGCAATGTAATTCCCTATCTTTGATGAAGCCCCAAATGTGTGGACCTATCGACAACAACCAAGTAGGGATAGTACACATTATATTTCACTTTCTATCTTTGATGAATACCCCAATGAGCGCCCCCATCGATAACAACCAAGTGGGGATGCTCCTCATGATCCCTCACTCCCAATGTTTGATCAGGACCCACATGAGAAACCCCGTTAACAACAATAAAGTGAGGATGCCCCCAATGATCTTTCACTTCTTATTTTGATGAGGACCCACATGAGCAACCAAATCAACACCAAGCAAATGAACATGCTCCCCATAATATTTCACCTCCCATATTGGATGAAAAACCACATGGGCGACCCCATCAAGAACATGAAGACAACAATTTGAGCTCCCTTTGTCTCAATGTTCCATGGTTCAAGGGCCATGAGCGTCATCATCCTCATGAGGAGTGGGAGCCTCCACCGCATCATCATAAAGAATGTACATTATCGTCGCACCCCGCCATCGACAAGGATTAAGCCCAACCTTGGCATGGACATTATGATACTACACCTTCATCAAGGCAAGAGGCGAGAGGCACTTCACCACCAACAACGATTGACAACCTCCCTGTGTGACATACTTTGAGGATGGACTATGGACTTCATTATCAAGGACATGAGCCAGGCCTACCTCGCCATGGATGTCACGACCATACTACTTCACCAAGACACGAGGAAAGTTTCACTTCACTGCCAACACTAATCCACACCCTCCATGTGTGATATCCTTTGAGGAAGGACTATGGACTTCATGATCAAGAGCATGAGAATCCTTCATCACCAGAAGCGCAACAACAACATCAAGGGTGCGAAGTTATTAATCCAATGCCACAAGATCGATTTCACCATGATCATGACGATGCAACACCGCCAATCTATGATGAAGCTCCACCAATCTATGATGAAGACTTTCATGCATGTGATCTTGTGAAAGAGGCTCATCCCTTGCGAACCACTCCAAGGCCATCTTCTTCGTCTCCAGTGACACAAGTAACAACTCCGACCATCAACAAGAGCGCCTCTAGAGCTTCCAATGCTACCAACAACACTCCAGAACCATTCAAGAAACAAGTGTCTCCTACCACCGCCTCTAGTGCTCCGCAAGTCAAATCGAGCACAAGTACTTGCTTCACATGTGGTGGAAGTCGACACAAGTCCTTCGAGTGTTCCAACAAGATGATCATGATTGTCAACCAATATGGTGAACGTGACACCATCAGTGAAGGCGAATACTATGCCTTGCACCAAGTTGCTCTCAATTCATTGGACATACAAAACGATGACGACGAGAGTGCCTCTTGAAATGAGGACAAGAATCCATCGCTAGCGGTGACACGAGTTCTTACCACCTCTCCTCAAGATGAACATGACCAACGATGCAACCTATTTCAAACTAGAGTCGGCGTTAATGGCAAACCAATCAAGGTTATCATCTATGGAGGTAGCGAAGAATTATGTGAAAAACTCCACTTGACTTCCAAGCAACTCGCTCCAACCTTCACAAGGCCACTCCCAAGTCACCATTCTCACTAATAATATCATCTTCATCGTCATCAACTACTTGAGGATGCTACAACACATAGCTTACACCACCTCATCACGGAGATGATCGGGCCTTCTTGGACACAAGCCATGACACTACCGCCTCCTCCAAGCAACCCCAAAATTCCACCATTTGAGGTCAACCCAAGACACGAGATGATCGAACTTTTTTTGCCACATGCCATGACACTACCTACTCCTCCAAGCAATACAACAACTTCGACAAACCCGCACACCTCAAGTGCCAAGAACTTGGAGACTTCTATTGTTTCCTCTCAATTTTCTTGTGAAATGAGTGGCGAGAGAGAGATCCACCATTCCGTGAGTGAGAGCCACAAGAGAACAATGAGTGGAAAAGACATGAGTGTTCCTTGAGGCATATCCTTAATTGCTACCCAATCAAGCACGCTAGCCCTCATGGACTATTCACCATACATGGCTCTCCACACCACATGAACATCAACACTGACTTGAAGATTTGGAAGGAGTACATTCCGCTCGTCATGATCTACATGGAGTCTGATAAGCACATCCACGACAATACATTCTTCGTCCACATCCCACACTACAAGATCTACACGGAGCTTGCCAAGAACATCCTGAACACCATGTTCTCCGTCTACATCCCACATGTCACTATGTACGTGGAGTTTTGCAAGCGCATCCACGACAACGCATCCTCCGTCTACATCTCACACGTCAAGATGTGAATGGAGTTCGACAAGTGCATCAATGACAAGGCATTCTCCGTCTACATCCCACACGTCTAGATGTGCATGGAGTTTGACAAGCGCATCAACGGCACCTCATTCTCCGTCTACATCCCACACGTCAAGATGTACTTGGAGTTCGACAAGCGTATCAACGACAACGCATTCTATGCCTACACCCCACACGTCATGATGTACTTGGAGTTCTACAAGCGCATCAACAACAATGACTCCCACAACTACATACCAACCATCAAGATGTACATGGACTTAGACAAGTGAGTCAACTCCAATGCAAGAAATGGAGTGGCGTGCAACCAACACATCAAGTTCATCTACACTTAACCATTTCCGCAAGCAATGGAGAAACCACCTCTTGAGCTCTTCGACGACTACTCCACCGTAATTTGAGATATTCATGAACCAACCAACAAGGACCATTTGAAGATCATCAACGTCTTTGTACTAACCCCACTACGAGCACACCTTTGCACGACCTTTGATAAGCGGCTCAACTTCAACGACATCCTCGTCGTCAACATTCCCTCTCCCTCGCATGGTTACACACGCGGAAGGGTGGATCAAGAGTCGAGGATGACTCTTTTCCAAGCGGGGGGAGATGATGCAGCGCACCCCATTACACCAAGCCCGACATCGATACTACACAAGGTGAACTCACCCCTATCTCTATGTGCCTTCGGTATCTTGGTGAATGGTACACTGCCTCATGGATTACCCCTATACGTGCCTAGGTTTGATCACACCATGGAGCCCAACACGATGCGCAAGATGCTCAAGAACATGCCCAAGATGGTGGTCAAGAACCTAGAAAGGAAGGGGAAGAAGAGAAGATGAAGAAAGGGAGGAAACAGGGGACCCGACCTCAACCCCCAGCCAGGATGGCCCCACCAGGATGGACCCCTCATAAAAGGAGCAGGCCCCCACCATGGCCTCGGTCCGGCCGTCCTGCGCCAGGCCGGGAGACCACCCAAAGGTCCCAGCCCCTACCCCGACCTCGGGCCGGTTCCCCTGCGCCCCCAGGCTGGTTGTCCTGCTACTACGCCCAAGAGGGGAAAATCCCCCTTTTCCACCTCCACCTTCCCCCTTGGCTATAAAAGGACTTCCTCAAGCTAGATCTAGGTTAGAGATGAATTTAGAACTTTGAGCTTTGATCTTGTATCCCTCTTGTGAGGCTACTCCTATGGTTGTACCTAGGACTGTATCAAGTCTACTCCTATGATGTGTATATAGGATCGTATCAAGGATCATCAGGTTGCCTATCCTTTCCCCTTGGGATTCAGTTAGGGACTTTCCAATCTTCCTCAACTAACCCGTGAGGTTCTATTGGCGTGGTGGAGCGGCCACGGGTGTAAAGAGGTTTCTGAAAAGGTGAGTTCGGTTGGATCGATCGTTCCGTAGGAGGCCGTTGTGGCTTAGTTGACGGGAGATTTGGATTCTTCAGCTCTTGCTAGTTATCTCCCCTCGATCTCTCACGATTCCCCCTCTCGTCTTCACCATGTTCATCGTTCTTTCTTCGTATTCTTCGTCTATTTGTGAAATAGGGTCAACATGCGACACAAGATGTCTCCCCAACGAAATGGGAGCTCGAGGAATGACCAGACAACCCAGGGCAAACAAACCCTTGCTTGACCTAGTGGTCCGTAGGGATGTGCGAGGCCACGCATCACGGTAGGAAAAATCACAAAACTAAGAAAAATCAAAATCTAGAGCTGGCGAACCCAGGCCAACAAAACACTTCCGCGAGGAGCGTGCGACGAGGAAAATTTGGGCTGAGACTAAAAAATCGAACAAAACAATTCTTTTGCCTCAGTCTTACATGTTTCAAGTTTTGATTATGTCCAACCCCCTCTTTTTTCCCTCGGCAATAGATCATGCACAGACCATTATATTCATTACCTACAGTTCACCTCTTTAACTCCCAAAATCGAATGTGACAAGGAATTTCATCAGTAAATGTGTGTCCATGGTCAAATACTAGGCATGTGACACCAGCTTAGTCCATGTTACTTTAAAAACAAACGGTGACAAACCTAAATTAAAGATATGAGAGCAGATTGGATACAATATATGACACATCATCATTATCACGCTCACATGGCTTTGCTAAGGTGACCATGCTGGCCTTATAGGTTGACTTCGTTTTGTATTCTTATCCTCGTATTTGCTTCTTTTCTTAACACGGTAAGGGACCCAAATGTCCCAGAACTGCCGAATGTTGAAGAAGAGGGTATATGTCTTAACACACCAGACATGTTGATGTCGGTGAACCATGCGGACCATCCAAAAGTCGTGTTGGAGGACTTGAACACAGGAAGAGGATAAGAAGAAGGAAAATGCTTATTCTAGGTGGACCTATGGCACGCAGCGCTTGGTTGCCTCCACTTGCTCGCTGCTCCAAGGCGTTCGATTCGACTTTGTGCCAGCCTGTGTGTATCTGCGGGCCCAATTAGCAGAAATTTGGTATTTTGGCCCAGTTTTTGCGTCAGATTTTTTCAGCAGCCCAATAAAATAAGTAGGTGCAACCATATATGTATTAACTGTTTTCACCATTTTTGGCCACCGATGTGTTCATCTTTAATATTTGTAACAAGTTCGCAAGATGTTGAGAATGCACATGCGAGATGTTGCAACGTTTTCTGGATAATTTTTCTAGAAAATGCACGCGTTGCTTTACAATGTGATTTTTTTGTTGCTACAATTTAAATTAATGTTGAAATAATGAATGATTTTTTTGAAACTGAATCTGTTGCAAAACATTTTGTCCCACACCCAATTTGAACAATAAAAATCTACTCATTTGATCAACTAGTATGGATAAATTTGGAGCATCCGATCTGGTCTGCAGACCTGCCCCTATTTTGTTGTCCCTACCATAAAAGTCCTTATAATGAGGCCATTGTGAGGCCGCGACAATCAGGGCGCAGCCAAACAAAAGTATCGGCGGGGGCCATCCAATGACTAGTGCACTTGTAGTACTAGTTAATTTGCACGTGCAATGCATGTCTACATAAATATTAACAATGAAATTTTTAATCATTAGGAACAATAAAAACTTTTAAATCGTTCGCGAGGGTAGAGTTTCATGAAACTATATACAATTTAATAATTACAATAGCAACCAATCATACACCATATTCATACTACCCAATATATACCTCAGAGAAGTTATGAAAAAAATCTTTCCTAGACAATTGTACATACTACGATAGTTGAAGTGTAAATCCACCGAGGATCAAATCATGTAAACAATTGAAAATGGCTTAATATGTCAAGAAAACCGAAAATCAGTTACCTTGTATTTCCTCGTTAGAACATTGATCAATGATCGAAGAGACATTTTGTCAATGTAACACAGAATACTTATATCGGCAGACATAAAGTAAATGGACAGTTGCAGGTGAATAAAGACAATGCACATTATTTTAAATTTAGAGACACCAATTTAGCCTATTTCAGAGGTTAGAATTAAGAAATTTAAACCTCCCAAAACTATGCTGAACCGGCTGTAATAAAATTGTGCATATAAAAAATTTGTGAGACAAGGAATAAATAACTGAATAGCCACCACTCAACTATCCATGAATGAAATAGGACATAATAGTGCAGACACATCTGACTGTAATGATCACAAGATCAAAGACTCATCAGCATATAGGTTACAACAAAGTGGATTACCAATAAGTTAACTCTAGTCGGACTTGATTCATCCAAAATTTCCATCCCCTATTTAAGAATTGTAACATAAATTATTAGTCATTACAAAATGTAACCTAGGTGAACGTATTGGTATTTGGTTGAGGTGCCAATGAAGCAACTATATGTCATGGATTAATGATCAAAAATGGTGCATTGAACAATTGAAGTATGTCTGGAACTAAAAGCCGAATATGGATTTCTCTCCAGGCGCGCAGTGCAGGCCGCGACCATGTATGGCATGGAGGACGTCAGTCATGCACACGTGCGACGGACGAACACGCTGCACGCACATCGTCAATGGCAGAGAAGAGCACGCTGTACAGGGCACCCTCGTGCGCTCTAAGGATGGCCTCACTATGCATGTGTCGAGGCCTCGAGGGCACTGAAGTGCGAAGTGCACGGCGTCCAGCCGTCCATGGTGCTGCCACAAATGTCGTCGGGTCGCCTTTGTGCAAGCCATGAACTGAGTTGTCCTCAAAGCCAGAGGCGTCGCGCACTCCATATCCATGGATGGCTTCTTCTTCGAGGCCGCCGGTGCCGTAGATGGCTTCATCGCTGAAGCTGTCGCTGGCGGCATAGTTGTCGTTGCGCACATCATTTTGAATCTTCGACGACGGACGTCGCTGCTATTGTCCTGCACATGACCCTGTTGTTCACTACATGAAACAAATGAAACGCCGACTGCAATACCTATGCCGACAACAATAAGTCGGGGCCGTTGGCATAGGTGGCTGTGTGCCCACGACGCAGAAAATCCCGTCGGCTTAGCTCTGGCCGTCGACATCTCTGACCTATGCCGACGGCTACATAAAAACACGGTCGGCACGGACATACGCCGACGGCCTTCGACAAATTAGCTTCACCGTCGACATAGGTATAGCCACCATGGCACAGCTGTCATGGCGCGTATACGGCGTCACAGATGCCAACGGCATTGCCACTAGCATAGCTTTTGACCTATGCTGACGGCAATGCCGTCGGCGTATCCCCTACTGCCTTTCACATAAAATCAATAATTCATATAAATCCCTGCTCCCTTTCCCTTTTTATTATAAATTCACTTACTGGAAATATATCGCATTAAATTCAATAGTATGCATGCAGGTTGTAATCACATGAAATTATATATGATTCAACAGAAGAGAATAATTTCAAATTTTGTGTTACCAGTCTTACTTTTCCGTGTAGATGTGGTGTAAACAAATAAATATAAGGATAAAAGTTTATTGGTCAAACCTCGTATAGGGGTAGATCTTTGGGACCCCGGACTAGGGTTTCATTGGAAAAAGACCGTCGGAGCGAAAGTGGGTAAACAATAAGTTCAAACGGGGTAGACGATAAGTTTGGGGAATACCGGAGGGAATCGTTTGAAAAGTTGGGGTAGATCTTTGCTCTGGCATATAACTATGGCCTAACCTAACTAAAAAAACAAAAAATTCCACTAGCCTACCCTCTTCGACGCATGTCTAGGGGGTAGCCGGAAAATCTTGCGTTTTCTCCGGCAGGTTAAGGGTTTCGCCGGAGAGTTCTCAAGAGAGTCTAAATACCAATAAAATATAGGTGGTGCCATAACATACTCGAACACACATGGTATGGATAAACCCTAGGTTTTGTCGGGATTTAGACGCTCTGGTGCCCTTCTCCGGAGAGAAACCCTAGGCCCGCTGGAGAAAAAGCCGAAACTGTCGTTCTGCCCCTCTACGTGAGTTGAAAGGAGGTAGCAAAGTGGACATATTTGCTTGGTTGCATTAGGTTAGGCCCAAGGAACACCCAAGACAATGGTAGGCCCCACCTCTTGGCAATCTTCCCCATTGTTTTGTCAGATCTACGAGTTTCGGGATCTAAGTAGTCCTGAAACCCATTAGTGAGAATCTAACGCCAGTGAAGCCCTAACACGAAGAGTGAGGGAGTCTTGGGCGCACAAGACCAATTCCACACTCTAACACACATGGTATGGCAAACTCTGGGTTTGGGGGGGGGGATTAGACACTCCGGAGCCCCTCTCCGGAGAAACTGAAGGTCCGCTGGAGAAAATAACGAAATTGTCATTCTGACCCTTCTACGTGAGCTGGAAGGGGGTTGCAAAGTGGAACTAATTGCTTTATTGTGTTAGGTTAGGCCCAAGGAACACCCAATACAATGGTAGAGCCCACCTCTTGGCAAGCTTCCCCCTGTTTCGTGACATCCGGGAGTTTTGGGCTCTGAGTAGTCCTCGACAATGCTAGAGAGAATCCGACGCCGGTGAAGCCATAACACAAAGAGTGAGAGAATCATGGGAGTCCAAGACCCATCGCACACTTTAACACACATGGTCTGGCAAACCCTTGGTTTGGGTGGGATTCAGACGGCCCGGAGTCACTCCCCGGAGAAACCCTTGGTTTGGGTGGTGATCAATGTATCGAAATCGACATGCTATGGTGATCTATATATGGAAATTTGGATTTTATATGTATGGTGATCTATGTATGGAAATTTGAATTTGATATGCTATGGTGATCTATTGTATGTAGATTTGAATCTGTATTGAATTTAATGTGCAATGGTGGATGGGGGAATTATAAAACAGCAATGAAACTGGTGATTTGAAAATAGCAACAAAACATCCAAAAAAAGACTGTTCCCAGAAGCCAAGCCGACGGCGTCCATGTGGGGGTCCTAAGCCGACGGTATTACCATCAGCATAGCTGGCATGCTGTTAGACGGTCGTCCCGTCAAAATGGCTACAACGACGGTCACGCTATGCAGACAGACGATGGAACCGTCGGCCCAACGGGGTACACCGACTGTCGGGCTAGGCTAACGGTATTTTTGCTACGCCGACGAGCAGGTAAGCCGACGGGGTTATGCCGACGGTGACCATCGGGGTAGCTATACGCCGACGGTTTTTAGGCCTACGCCGACGGCATAGAACCCCAGTCCTGTAGTGGTTGAAGCCCACGGGGCACGGTATTGCGGACGCAACTACGCCTTGTGAAGTAGTCATGTGAAAGAGCAGCTAAGCAGCACAATATTTGGAGGGAATAGATGCATGCATAGTTGTGTATCCGCTCAAGATTTAATTTATTTCCCTTGCATGCAGCCTGGTTAATGTCCAACACGATTTTGCGCCATTAATTTGGGGATGACGATGGTGATTTGCAGCTATCTCGCAGATCACATGGATTTGGACGGACGAACGCGAGGAGTTTTTTTTGTCTGCCAGGCAGAGTATTGTCCGCTCAACTTAATTGCTTAGCGCACATTTCTAGTGGGATTAGAATTATCTTAGCGGTTGGATTTAATTAGGTGGGGCTAATCCGGTGGTGTCGGTCTTCCACTAGTAGAAAAAGAGGCTTCCATACGCCCCATTAGTCCCCAAAAAAATCAAACCGCGACCAAAGGTGTCTTTAGTCGCGGTTCGGGAGGAGACCCGCGACCAACTATCTGGAACCAGCGCGCTCGGTCGACAGCTGGCGGACGGGAGGGGCTTTAGTCCCGGTTGGCCAGGCAAGGCTAACCGGGACTAGAAGTCCTCAGGCTGGCCCGAAGGCGTTTAGTCGCGGTTGGCCAGGCGAACCGGGACTAAGGGCCCATCCCTATATGGGACTCAGCTCACTTCACTTAGCCACATTTGGTGCCACTTCTATTCACAATATTCACAAGGGGGTGTTGGGTTTGCTTTTGGTTCCTCCTATACACACAAGGTGTTCGATGAAATGCCCGAGAGCATGAAACAAACATGATATGAAGTATCTGAGCCACACTTGAGCTTTCTGATTTATTTTTTCTCCGCGTTCGCGGTTAGCAACTTGAACCTTTCATGTGTCATTGACAAAATATGCATGTGTGTAGTTCATTGTTTAATTTGTATTATTTCTAGCTAGTTAGTTTAACAAATGCATGATGGTTAATTATATACTTTATATAATAATAATGCAGATGAATCGGCAATGGATGTACGGTACCCGACACTCTGGCGAGTTCACTATGGGTTTGAAAAATTTCCTCGTAGTGGCAAATGTGAACAAGCAGCGAGGCTTTATTATCTGTCCATGTGTTGTATGTAAGAATCAGAAGCGTTACTCCTCCTCAAGAGACGATCACATGCACCTGCTTCGGCACGGTTTCATGCCAAGCTATAATTGTTGGACCAAGCATGGAGAAAGAGGGGTTAGAATGGAAGAATATGAAGAAGGGGATGATATCGATGACAACAATCATGATCATTTCGGTGATACTTTCATGGAGGCCGATGCTGAAGGTGGGGAAGGGTTAGGTGAAGGTGAAGAAGAGGCACATGATGAGCCCGCTGATGATCTTGGTCGGACCATTCCTGATGAACGGAGACGCTGCGAAACTGACAAGGAGAGGGAGAATTTGGATCGCATGTTAGAGGATCACAAAAAAGTCGTTGTACCCAGGATGCGATAATAGTCTGAAAAAGTTGGGCTGCACACTGGATTTGCTAAAATGGAAGGCACGGGAAGGTGTAGCTGACTCATCATTTCAAAATTTGCTGAAAATGTTGAAGAATATATTTCCGAAGAGTATGTACGAAGCAAAGAAGGTTGTCTGCCCTCTAGGTTTAGAGGTTCTGAAGATACATGCATGCATTAACGACTGCATCCTCTACCGCTGTGAATACGAGAATTTGAATGAATGCCCTGTATGCACTGCATTGCGTTATAAGATCAGAGGCGATGACCCTGGTGACGGTGTTGAGGGTGAGAAACCCAGGAAGAGGTTTCCCGCCAAGGTGATGTGGTCCAATGTCTTGTCAGTTTTGAGTTGGTGTTCCCACCATGCTTCTTCAATATTATGACGCACCTCCTGCTCCACCTAGTCGAAGAGATTTCCATTCTCGGTCCTGTATTTCTACACAATATGTTCCCCTTTGAGAGGTTCATGGGAGTATTAAACAAATATGTTCGTAACCGTGCTAGGCCAGAAGGAAGCATCGTCAAGGGCTATGGAAATGAGGAGGTAATTGAGTTCTGTATTGACTATGTTCCTGACCTTAAGCCGATTGGTATTCCTCAATCGCGGCACGAGGGGAGACTAAGTGGAAAAGGCACGATCGGAAGGAAATCAACGATATGTATGGACGGTCATTCTATGACTGAAGCACACCACACAGTTCTGCAAGACAAGAATATTTTACGCTCGGACAACCCGGGGAAGCCTGAATCCTGGATTAGAAAGGCCCACATGGAGACTTTTGGTAGTTGGTTGCGAAAACATTTAATGAATGACAATGATGTTGGAGATCAGCTGTACATGTTGGCCAGGACACCATCTTCGACTATAACAACTTTCCAAGGGTACGAGATAAATGGGAATACATTTTACACGATCGCCCAAGATAAAAAGAGTACCAACCAAAACAGTGGTGTCCTCTTTGATGCAGCAACCGAGAATGGGCAAAAGGTCACATATTATGGTTACATAGAGGAGATATGGGAACTTGACTATGGACCCTCCTTTAAGGTCCCTTTGAACCTGTGCAAATGGTTCAAGCTAACATGAGGTGGGGTAAAGGTGGACGAGCAATACGGAATGACAATGGTGGATTTCAACAATCTTGGTTACCTTGACGAACCATTCGTCCTAGCCAAAGATGTCGCTCAGGTTTTCTATTTGAAGGACATGAGTAGCAAACCGAGGAAACGGAAAGATAAGAATACGATCAGTACATCATGCGATGATCCAAAGCGCCACATTGTTCTTACAGGGAAAAGAAACATCGTAGGAGTGGAGGACAAGACAGACATTTCAGAAGATTATAATATGTTTGGTGAAATTCCGCCCTTCAAAGTGAACACTGACCCAAGCATTAAGTTAAATGATGAGGATGCTCCATGGATACAGCACAATCGTAAGCAAGCAGGGACACAAGGGAAGAATTGATGTGTAATAATTTATTGTACCAAACTTTGTTGAATGGATCATGTGAATTAAAACGTACGATGGCGAATTCGGATGATTTGTATTTGGTCGATGAACTGAATGATGTATCAAACCTTTTGTCAAACCTTTAAGGGATCGAGGATGTAGAACAAAACAATCAGTATCGCCATCATACAGCCATGTCGTGGCTACTGAGTGCATATATGCATACCAAATGCACGACATGACGTATGATGGCGAATCCGGATGATTTGTATTTGGTCGATGAACTGAAAGTTGTACCAAACCTTCAAGGGATCGAGGATGTAGAACAAAACAATCGGTATCGCCATCATACAGCCCTACCGTGGCTACTAAGTGCATATATGCATACCAAATGCACGGCAGGACGTATGATGGCGAATCCGGATGATTTGTATTTGGTCGATGAACTGAATGATGTATCAAATCTTAAAGGGGGATGTAGAACAAAACAATCGGTATCGCCAGCATACACCCCTGTTGTGACTACTGAGTGCATATCTACATACCAAATGCACGGCAGGACGTATGCTGGCGAATCCGGATGTTTTGTATTTGGTCGATGAACTCACTGGTGTATGAAGGTGGGCTATATATAGGGTCCCCTGTCTCACAAAGTGTTGTGCTAGGGTTTTGATCCAACGGTTAAGAAACACCCCTGATCAAACGGCTCACAACCGCTCGAAAGAAACACACCGTACCCCTGATCGAATGGCTCACAACAGCTCGAAAGAAACACACCCCTGATCCAACGACTCATAAGCGCTTGAAAAAACACACAATCCGTGTGATTCTTTCTGATTGGTCGGAACAAAACCCTAACCATTTCGTCCCGGTTGGTAAAACAGGCCGGGACTAAAGGGACGATCCGTTTCCCAACGAAACCCGAACCATTTCGTCCCGGTTGGTAAAACAGGCCGGGACTAAAGAAAGAGGCGGGAAGTGGGAGGCGGGAAGACAGGGAAGAAATGGCGGGAAAAATGGGAGCGGGAAGACAGGAGGAGGGAAGAAAGTGGTAGGAAGAATGAGGCGGGAAGAATGGGTTTTTAAAATGTATTAGTTTTATTTTTCTGAATTTTTTGATATATTATTTGTATTTTTTAAGATTTTAAAATGAATTAGTTTTATTTTTCTAATTTTTTTGATATATTATTTGTATTTTTAAGATTTTAAAATGAATTGGTTTATTTTTCTCAATTTTGGATATATTATTTGTATTTTAAAGATTTTAAAATTAATTAGTTTTATTTTTCTGAATCTTTTGATATATTATTTGTATTTTTAAGATTTTAAAATGAATTAGTTTTATTTTTCTGAATCTTTTCATATATTATTTGTATTTTTAAGATTTTAAAATGAATTTGTTTTATTTTTCTGAATTGTCTGATATATTATTTGTATTTTTAAGATTTTAAAACGAAAAGTATTTTAAAAAAGTACCGACACGAACCGCGACTAAAGGCTCTTTCCGCGCGGGAAAGAAAACGCCGCGAAATAACCTTTAGTCGCGGTTCGTGAAACCAACCGCGACTAAAGGTACCCCTTTAGTCCCGGTTGGGAATACCAACCGCGACTAAAGGTACCCTCTGGGTACCATCCGCGGGCCTTTAGTCGCGGTTGGTGTCCCCAACCGGGACTACAGGCTGGCCCTATATATTCGCACTGCCCCAAAATTTTCTAAGAACCAAACGCTCGTCTTCTCCGTGCCTCCGTCGCCTATTCCTCCTGCAGAGACCGTCCTCCCGCCGCTCCTCGTCGGCGCTCCTCGTCCGTGCCTCCTCCCCATCCTCTCTGTTCCCTCCCCCGTGGCCGAATTCGACAAGTTCGCCGGAGACCCGAGAGCCCCGCCGCGTTTACTTCACGGCAGCTCGCCGTCGGCGACCTTCCGAGGGCGGCGCCGCCACGTAGAGGTAGAGTTCATCGAGACGGTTCCAAGGGCACCAACCGCGTGTCCTGGGGTGGCTGGAATCGCCACCGGCGACCGAGTCTGCCACCACCGGCCACCGTGTGACGCCAGGGTGACGTCACCTGTCCACGTGTTGGCCCTAGGTTATTCAGGGTTTCTTTTTAAATGAAATTCGAAATGACACGTGGAGCCCACTGTATATGGAATTACAGAAAATAATTAAATCTTGTAAATTAAATAACATTTAATTTATAATTCCAAAAATTATGGACAAATATGCAAAATATTCACAAAAATGTAAGCTATCTTTTTATATCATTTTCAATCATTTTGACAAAGTTCAAAATGAGACCATATTTGAATTTGAATTAAATTCATTAAAATAATGAATATAAGTTTTAATTCAATAAATTCAGAATATTAAGTGTAATATACCAAAATGACCAGGAAAGCAAATGCAACCTAGCTATGGGGGTCTCCAAGTCATTTGAGCAACTAATCTTGGAAACACCTCTAAAGTATGGTTTTCCCCCTCCGGTGGTTATCGTTCTTCCACCCAAAACCCTAGCAATTTGTTTTCCCTCCTAAGGCTTACATCCTTTGCATTGTTTTATCATGCATACACATTTTGCATTGCACGGTTACCATGTATTGAATGTTTTCCTTCTTTTCGGTGTTGTTCTTTATCGGTAGACCGAGACCCGGAGGGTGATCCAGCCTTCTACGACAATATTTGCTAAGTCTCATTTCTACTAAAAAATCACCGTAAATACTAGTACTATTAAGTAGCAAAATTATTAAGTTCCAATATTTGCCCCTCCTCTATACCGTACCCCCTAAACCTCCTCCGCCCCCGAGCGGCTCCCTAACACCGTACAACCGTCGCTACTCCTCCTCTATGTACCCTTAATCTTATTTTTTAATTCCTTTATACTTAATTAATTTTTAATACATGCAGGAGTGACATATGGCGGACGATAGAGCCGAGCCGCTTAGGGATCCGGAGGCTGAACGTTATTTAATGGGCATCATAAACAACGAGATTCCTTATGTGCCGGGCTCAGAAGATGAGCAAGAAGAGGATGTAGTCTCTTCTTTTCTGAACCTTGACGGTGGAACCGACATTGTCGACGATCAAGAAGGTGAAGAAACGGACATTGTCGACGGAGATCAACCATCGACAAACGACGATCTCGAATTTCAAGTAGCAACCACCTCCGGCGAGGTATATATATACATTGAGCCTCTCGTGATACAAACTTACTGAAATGTGAATACATATGTATTAACGCGCGCGACTCTCTTTCTTTTTTTAGCCCTCGGCCGGATCGAGTACGACAAAGCGTGGCAAATCCAAGGCAATGAAACAAGGAGAAACATATACCATCGAATTAGTCGGTGAAACCGGCAAGCCCCTATAGCACACCACAAAGTTTATCAACCAATGCGGAGTCGTTGTTAGAGACAACGTCCCGATCACCGTCCAGGAATGGAAGGAGCCAAAGAAGGCATGTCTTGGTTTCAGTTTTGTCGATCAGAGAACAAAAAAGGATTGCTGGAGAAAGATTATGAAACATTTCATTCTACCTCCGGAATACAACAAATTCGATGAATTCGGTAACAAGGTTCTGGGTGGACATGAGAGGAGGAGGCTAGTCAAAGAGTTCGCTCTTCAGAAGATGGCCAAAGCATTCCGGAACTTCAAGAAAAATTTAACGCGTGACTATGTTAACAAGGGCAAGACTCCGGATTTCAAAGGACAACATGAGAGACTGAAAGATGATTGGCCAGAATTTGTGAGGCAAAAGAAATCGGAGCATTTCAAGGAAATATCGAAAAAAATAAGGTTAATGCGGCTAAGAAATAGTACCATCATATTATGGGGCCAGGAGGATATCGCCTTTCGGCGCCTAAGTAGGAGAAGATGGAGGAGGGCCTTAGGGTGCGAGGAATCCCTCTAGGTACAGAGGGATGGGACGAAAGGGCCAAAAGCTGGTGGTACGGGTATGGGAGATCGCTACACTAGGAGACAGGGGTGTGTGTTCACCGGCAGAAAAAGTTTGCTCCCACCCAAGCCCTTATTGACGCAATGACCCAAGCTCAAGAGGGCTTGATCAAGTTCAACAGAGAGAAAGACGCACTAGTAAGAGAAAGACGAACAACACCAAAAAGAAGGAAAACATTCAATACATGGTAACCGTGCAATGCGCAATATGTATGCATGATAAAACAATGCAAAGGATGTAAGCCTTAGGAGGGAAAACATATTGCTAGGGTTTTGGTGGAAGAACGAGGACCACCGGAGGGGGAAAACCATACTTTAGAGGTGTGTCCAAGATTAGTTGCTCAAATGACTTGGAGAACCCCATAGCTAGGTTGCATTTGCTTTCCTGGTCATTTTGGTATATTACACTTAATATTCTGAATTTATTGAATTAAAACTTATTTTCATTATTTTAATGAATTTAATTCAAATTCAAATATGGTCTCATTTTGAACTTTGTCAAACATGACTGAAAATGATATAAACAGATAGCTTACATTTTTGTGAACATTTTGCATATTTTTCCATAATTTTTGGAATTATAAATTAAAAGTTATTTAATTTAGAAGATTTAACTATTTTCTGTAATTCCATATACAGTGGGCCCCACGTGTCATGATGACGTCATTTAGAAAAAAACCACGCCAACACGTGGCCACGTGACGTCATGATGTCGTCACCCTGGCGTCACACGGTGGCCAGCGGTGGCAGATTCGGTGGCCGGTGGCGATTCCGGTCACCACAGGACACGTGGTTGGTGTCCTTGGAACCGTCTCGACGAAATCTACTTCTACGTGGCAGCGCGGCCCTCGGAAGGTCGACGACAGCGAGCCGCCATGAAGTAAACGCGGTGGGGATCTCGGGTCTCTGGCGAACTTGTCGATTCCGGCCACGGGGGAGGGAACGGAGACGATGGGGAGGAGGCAGGGACGGCGGGCACCTACGGGAGCTGACGGCGGCGCGTCCTCTGTGTCTCTACGGGCGGAATCGGCGATGGTGGCGCGGAGAAGACGAGCAGTCGGCGCAGAGAAGACGATGCGGTTGGTCCTTAGAAAAATTTCGGGGGAGCGGGAATATATAGGGACAGCCTTTAGTCGCGGTTGGGACACCAACCGTGACTAAAGGGTACCTTTAGTCGCGGTTGGTGTCCCCAACCGGGACTAAAGTGGAACCTTTAGTCGCGGTTGGTGTCACGAACCGCGACTAAAGATTTTTTCGCGGCGTTTTCGTTCCCGCGCGGAAAGAGCCTTTAGTCGCGGGTAGTGTCACGAACCGCGACTAAAGGTTCTTTTTCAAAATACTTTTCGTTTTAAAATCTTAAAAACACAAATAATAAGTCAAAAAATTCAGAAAAATAAAACTAATTCATTTTAAAATCTTAAAAATACAAATCTTAAAAATACAAACAATTGGATAGCTGGTTGGATGGGGTCGATAAGCGTTCCAAAAATCGTATTCGTATTCGTACGTGTGCCTTTATGTGGGAATTGTGGAACTATCGGAATAACGTGGTTTTTAACAAGGTTAGAGGTGCTCATTTTTTGCAGGTTGTTCACCATGCTATGTACTGGATCCATATGTGGTCCTATCTCTTACCACCTGCTCAGCGGGCGCTCATGGATTCTGGGTGCACACGGTTGATGGCGGTCGTACGGGCTATCTTCAACCGGGGTGGATGGCAGCATGCTAGAAGACTCCATTATGTGTAGTCTGCATTCATTCTGTCATTTTTGGTGGCTAGTCTATGTGGCCACGTTGATTGATACTTTTTAAACTTTTGCTTAACAATGCTTCAATAAAATCAGTTGTGTGCATCATCACGATGCAGAGGCTAGGATATTCCCATTTCAAAAAAAAACCCGGAACCGTGCCAGTTTGCACCATGGAGATTGGCAGTGTGCGCCTCCATGTCCATATCGGGCACAATGTGGGTGGGTCTTCTTTAAAGGCATTTGCCAAGTTTTCATGCACAAGTAAGGTCACTATATAGCGAGCCTAAAAATATTGAAGCCGACGGCTTTGCGTAATTGCATGTCATGCATATCTGAATTTTTTTATGTTGTTGCTATTATAATTACAAACAATGTACCACATGAAAATCAACATTAAAAAACGTTTTGGTTTTGATTTGGATGAACATCAAAACGCTGCCAACATGTACCATTGTAAATTGAGGTATTTGGCTACAAGTTTTGTTGGAGTTTCTATTCATGCTCACATATTTTGTAAGGCAATATTCATGCATTTTGTTCTCGAAATGACAAAAAGAATAAAACAATATCAAGGGAGAATTTCTCTTGGAGGAGCGGATGATTATTTTTCTTTTCGGGGCAATGCATTATGAAATCTATATTGTGACGGGAAGGTTCTTTTGGAAGGCCGATCCAATATATTCGAATATTACATATTAAAATGTTCTTAGAATTTGGGAACAAAATTTTCTTGTGTTCTTGGCATTTTTATAATTAGATTCATAAATATTTCCTCACTCGATATATGGGAATTATTTCATGATATAGCCAGTATGTGGGGTAAATCAATTTCAGTTAGGTATGATAAGTTTCATACGTATATCATGTAGACTGATTTCAAAGTTTCAAAGTTAGAAATGGGTTGTGCAAATTTAAATATTAGTTTATGCGGGGTGTGGTGGATGTCTTGGATCGAAGTTTTTTTTTTATAATTTTAGCTTATTAAACATATAAGTTATCATCTCAAGCTAATTCAATAAAAAAGAGTTCACACATGGCCATACATGGGGAAATGGCAAGAGTGTTGTTTTTCGCTACATGGAAAAATGCCTTTAAAAGATCAATGTCAAATAATGAGTTGGAATGGTGAGACAACTTCTTAGAATTAGCAGTGCATAAAATGCTTGGCAGTAATCCTAGCCTAGATTCGTGGGCCTATGAATATTCTAGAAATTCTTAATTTAATCCATGCATTCATGGTTAGGTTTTTAGTGTAGATCTTCTAAATCTAACAAGTTAGTATATCATTCAAACTCATTATCTGGAAACTTACTTGAAGTTTAAGTTTCCTCTAAAAATTCGCATGTTTGCTGGGCAAGTAACTAAGGATCCTTTGATAATAAGGGGGCAAGTAGAAAAAACCCTACTTAATTTGTTTTCGATGCCTCAATTTCGCTCCACGTGGTACTTAGATTATCTGCTAGGAACACATGGAAGGTTTTAAGGAAAAAAATTCACATGCGAGTAACTGACAACTAGTATCTAAGTTTATGGAAGTCATATTTATGTCCTTGTCGAGTTTTCAATGATTGTTTTAGTCTTCTAGACGAAGCTCGACGGAGGTGTTGTGTAACTGCACATGGGAGTGTTTTAGAGCAGATAAGTAAATCAAAATTACCCAAGAGAAAAAATTCTAAAGGAGAGCCCACGATTCTAGAATGGGACATATGACCGAACCCAACTCGGTTGAGGCGACCTCCCGGCTCCGAGGGTGGCGCTTTGCCACCATTGATGTCTTCATGCTGTAGGGTCTTCTTGCCTTCGTCTTGTGGAGCTTCCTTGCGTCTTCGTGTCTTTGTTGAGCGGTGATGACGTTGACTTCCCAAATGTGTCCATTTGCATTCACTCTGGATCATATCCGACAAACGCGAGTTCCACACAAACGTATCGAGAAACCATGAAGAACACTCTTGGAATATCACAAAAGGAAACTACATATCTATTTTCCCGTTGTTATGTTTCCTATCTTTACAATAATGTGTTGTTGTTTTCAACTGTGAATATTACATGTATTTCCTATCCAATTTTTGTGTAACATTTTTCTTAGTTTCATAGAATTCAAAATTCACAAAATTATTATCGTCTTCCGCTACATAAATATCATGTGCGAAGTAATTTCATTATCAGATATTCGAATTATACCGCATGTTTCTTTTGGTGGATCTTTTTCCACTGATTTTCTACCGAAGCATGGAGAAAATACTAAGTTCTATAGAAGAGTCTTGCGACCCTGTAAATCACCCACTCAGTAGCAGCGATGAGTTCCTATTAGAAACACAAGCAAAAATACATATAGAGTCTGCCAGGTTATTTTTGTTGGAACTCGCATGTGAATTATTTGCATTGTCCACACAAAGACTTGCACTTGCACAGTATGTACCATAAAACAAGGTTGTAGTGTGCCATGATCAGTATATAGGCCACCTGTTTTTTTATTTAGCATTCAAAGAGTGTGTGAAGCTTCCATAGTCATTTTCACGGAGGTACATGAATACTACGTACCAAGTTAATGGCATTATGTTGACGATTAAAATATAGTACAAAGCCACCAACCTGAAAACCATCTAGATGACATGCATATATACAGAGCCATATTCATACAAATAGTGGTGTATCTACTGCCATGAAACTAGCTGAAGAAAGATGAAGGAAGAAAAACGAGATGGGAACAGGAGAAAGATCCTCAACATTATGTAATAGGAAACATTGGGAAAGATGATACTAGTGCTAAGTGGAGAAAATTTTCATCCAACACAGATATGAGAAGCACAAGGAAAACATAATGCACAAATCTGTTAATCATCTCTGACCTGCAGATGACGCTAGGGCCACACTTCCACCAAATCTAGAGAGAGAGACGGAGTTATTGTAATTAGGACTAGTAAGTCTGGGGACGATTCCTAGGAGATAGTTATGCTTATATCTTCCTTTGGAAAGAATATAATTATTGTCTAAGGTTGAATCGCAGTCGTTGTTACAAATGTAATAACCATGTGCACCAAAAAATCAACCTTTCTTTGTGTTGTATTATAAAGCGTGTCATGAGGGAAACCATCGGTAAGTACCAATAGTTTGCGTGACTTTCCGAAAATGGAAATTTATGTTGACATTGGGAAAAAACAAACCGGTGCTTCACCAGAGGAGCCCCTACATTCTCGGTTTTATTAGAGGGAAATTTCATATATTATATTCAATCCCAATAGTTTTATATCAACATATTTCAATGAAATACTTGTGTACCCTAATAACAAGAGATAGCTTCAATAGAATTTGTGCTTGATAACGTAGAAACTCAACTCTAGGTTAAATCCAAATAAGAATATGTGGTAAATCTGGTACTGCCATCATGGATGTTACCGGAGGCAATTTAAGAAGAGAAAAAAGTAGAGAAATACTAGAATGGGTCATCCCATAAAAAATATTCCAATATGGTGGAGTTATTTCTCACGTTATGTATGTGCATGTTGGACGGATGGGTCATGGAGAGAAAGCATGAGGTGCATGTTGTCGAGGCTTGTGTTTAACATCAGGTATTAGTGGAGTAAATTTTGCACTTCCTTGTTAAGTTGAGCAAATGAATGAAAAATTAAGTCGAACACTAGGCGTAGGTTGCCCTAGAGCGCCCAGTTCTAGGTCCCCTCGTGGGCCGTTGGATCGCCATCGTACAGCCAGAAAAAGCGTTTCACAATTTTGCATTTTAGCCTCTCTACTTTTCGCATATAGAACCCGCACTCTACAGCATCTCACTTAAACGAAAGGGTATATTGTATTGCCCCCGTCATCTCGATAATTACAGCAAAACTGCCATTACAACAAATTCACTAGTATCGCAACACAAATTATCGCTCCGTGTACAAAAAAAAGTATTGCAACACGAAAATTAAGTAATGTTACAAAGAATAGTTAAACAAATATGTTATTGCATTGAAACAAAAAATTTAAACAATTCAACAAAAATCAAACCCTATTGAAAAAAAATTGCATCAATTAAAAAGTTGGTAAGCAACAAAATAATTTGTCACCGTTTCAGTTAAAACAAAAATCGTCACTTATTTCAACAAAAAAGTAAATCGATAGCAACAATAAAATCACATATTTAGAACATTGGAAGGAGCCCATAAACATGTCATTCCAAATGAATTAAATATATAAGCATTTTCTAGAAAATCATCCAGAAAACATTGCAACGTCTCATTTGTGGTTTCTCAAAAAATACGTGCGAAATTGTTACAAATTTTTAAGACGTACGCAACGTTGATCAGAGGCCGTTATATGTGATGCATGTACTAATTATATTGGGCTGCCAATATATACACTAACGTGAAACCTAGACCAAAAAAACTAAACTGTGCTAATTGGGCTAGTATAGCCTCGGAGGACGGCCCAAGTAAGACAGCGCTCGCTAGGCGACGTACGCTAGCGCGTTGTAGGTCCGCCTAGCTAAAGATTTTCCAAAAATTAAGGCTTCTCCTTGGTGAGGTCACTAGTAGAAACAAAGCCTATAGTCCCGGGTTGTAAGGGCCTCTAGTCCCGGATTGCAATCCGGGACAACGCAATCGGGACTAGAGGGCCCCCCTTAGGCGCGGCAGCTCACGAACCGGGACTAAAGGGCCTCCACGCAATCGTCCCAGTCGCCGCGGGCTGGAGGACCTTTAGTCCCGGGTCGTAACACGAGCCGAGACTAAATATTTCCTGTCGCGGCAGAGTTTTCAGCAGTTTCTCTGCCGCGGCAGGATTTGTGTTGTTTTTTCGTTTTTTTATCCATTTGATTTCCATTTCAAATTGTGTTTAATTTCTAATTTCAAACATGTTTCCATACACGAATTCTATGGTACTACGAAATACACAAAGTATACGTAGATGCATATATATACATAGAATATATAATGTTCGATAGCTTGCGAGCATACGTACATATATATACAAGTTCGAACATATATCTATCACATTGTTTTGAACATGGGAATTCACTGTCGTTAACCACCTAAAACGAGTTCATCGTCCTGCTGATAATGTTCTCCTTTTGGATCAATGACCTCGCTCATCGGAAATCCCACCAGTTCCTTTTGAATTGCTTGTAGGCACTCGTTATGTAGGAGGTTCCACCGTACATAATTTATCTGTAATATAATTACAGAGTTCAATAATATATATAAGTTGACTGAAACACAACGCAATTCATAGAAAATAAAACTTGAATGTTATTTACGTACTTGAATTGTGTTCGTATTAGGTCTCCACTCAGTGGTCAACCACCGAATGTACTCGCTAACGTAGTATCCACATAAATTAGTCCCCGGTGGTTGCTGTAAACCCTTTACCACTTTGAAAGTTAGCTCATCTTTTAATTCATCTCGTGTGACCGACATGAACTGTTTCCAACACCTACTTGGCAAGTAAAATGAATAACGGAGTTAGTAATTACTTTATATCAGAAAATGAACGATAAATATATATATATAATAACGTGATACTGATTGAAATTACTTCTGCAACACCGCTTTCATTCCTTTCCACTGGGTGTCGTCGCTTCAAGATGGGACTTCACAAGGTTAATGTTTAGCAGAATCCAGTGAAATATGTGGGCGTTTACATAATAAGAAGTGAAAAATAACTCATCAATTAATTGCACTTAACATCGAGTAAGCAAAAAAAGTATATATGTACGTACAAAGACAAAAACACTCACTGAAAGTTTAAAGGAAATAGTATTTCGGAAACGAAATTTTGCTTGATTAAAAATATGTAAATGCCATCCTCCACGTCGGTGGGAAAGTGCTTTAACACATGGTTATTGACGATATATGGGTCAATAAACCCAACTTGGCTGACACTCTGTCTTTGGCATTCAAGCTTCTTCATTCTACATAATAGCGTACAAAAGAATATAGTCAGGATAGCAAGACAAAAGACTTAATTACACCCAAATCTTGACATGCATCTACCACTCTGGCATTCATTAATACGAAGTCCTTATCTATTTGGGTTGTATATTTTTTGACATCGGAACTCACTACGAGGGGGGGGGGGTCGATTGTTCCTGTTCTCCGAGCTGGGCAATTTGTTTATTATCATAAACTCTCAGAATTTGACGGTCATAGTCTAATCTCAGATTCATCTTATATTGTGCTGGTTGCTCAAGAAATCTCTTAGCCCATGCTACGTTTTTTTCAGAAAAAACCAGTTTCTCCATGGGTTTCTTCGGTGCAAAATGGGCCTTCACGTCAAGAGCCACATCTGCTGCAGTTTGCAAATAAGTATAATCATAATGTCTTATTTCATGATGCTTTGGCTCTTTCGGTATCCTTTTCTGCGTTCGAGTAGACTTAATCTTCTTAGACGTCTCATGGCTGGCAAATGTTGTTCCGCTTTAGCCCCGGGCATCGAGGGGGAGGCGTCGGCTGACGCGTCAAAGGTGGGCTAGGGGTAGGTGTTGGGGCACGCGACGGAGGTGGACTAGCAGGGGGCGTCGGCAGACGTGCCAGACGTGGACTATCAGGGGGGGCGTCGGCAGATGCGCCGGAGGTGAACTAGCAGGGGGAGGTGTTGCCTGACGCGCTGGAGGTGGACTAGGGGTAGGCGTCGGCTGATTCCTTGGAGTCGGTGGCCTTGGAGCCGAGCCTGGAAACCTGATGAAATTCTTCTGCAATAGAATGATATGGCGCCTGACGTCTCGTATTTTCATATCTCCTCCAGGTGTAGGTATGTCAATTTGTAGGTCCTCATACCCCGACACTAGTTGATCCACCGTGACACGAGCATAGCCAGGTGGAATTGGATTCCCATGGTCGAGTGCTCCAGGTGGACAAGGGAAAGCAGTGCCGGATGCCACCTTGAAGGAAATGTTCTTCAGTGGCTGGTGTAGCTCACACCGTTTCATCTCTTCGACTTCATCCATGGGGTAGCGAGGCGCTGGTGCATCATCCATCATTGTATGATGAGCATCCTGCATGGAAGTCACGCATTTTCTCTGCTGGGTATGATAATCCATTGGAGGGTCATCAAACGGATGAGATGTCCTTTGTTGGCTAAGTGCTTGCATTGCCTACTTGAACTCACTCATTTCCGTTTCTATTTTCCCGATCCGGGCGGCGGCCTGCTCTTCTACCCGATTCTTCTTTCTCTGCCGGATTCTGTAAGTGTCAGCGGAGTGGGAAAATCCGTATTTCCAGTTAACATCGGCCCCTTCGCCTTGTGTTCTTCCTGGATTCTCCTCATTTCCGAGGCCACGTGTTAGCTTGTCGTTCTCTCCGTCGGACTTGAACAATCCCTTTTGACCGTCAGCCATTCCTTACATTAGTGCCTTGGTGGGTACCACAATGTTCTCATAAAAAATTGTCTCCCATGTTTCTTCGTTCAACGTCCCCCCATTCCCGTACCACCACCACTTGGCCCTGTCAGGACATCCATCTGTACCTGGGGTGATCCCTCTAGGCCTGATTCGCGCCTCCATACTTTCCCATTTAGGCATGACAGTCATGTAGCCACCTGTCCCCAATTTATAGTGGTACACCTTTTTGTAAACATTTTTCTTATTTTCTATCGACCTTTCCTTGGCCACAGAAGATTTCTTGTAGTCCTTAAATTCCTCCCACTGTTCTCTCAATGTCTCTAATGCGCGGGAGAAATCTACAGTTTTACCTTTCGCGACATATTTCGCGTACAATTTCTTCTTGTAGTTCCTGAATTGTTCGTCCATCTTACTTAGAACCCAGAACTTCACGTTATGTCTTCTTTCCTTGCCTCCCGAAATTGCAATACCATTTGGTCTATATTCTTCATAATTTCCAGGTAGTCTGAAAAATTCCATCAGCTTGTCCCAAAGATCATTCTTGGTTCTTTCATCGACATAACTAGTTGAATCATCAGCTTTCTTTGACTTAACCCACTCTTGAATGGTGATCGATACATTGTCTGTCGAGACATAGTAGTAGTTTTCATAGACGGGGGTGCCATGAGACTACGGTAGAGACGTGGGGGTAACGGGATCGCGTGGTGGACAGTAAACACAGGATTTACCCAGGTTCGGTACGCCGCGACAGTACGACGTGCCTACTCCTGCACTTCTCACTAATCAGGACTAAAGCCTGGAAACAGGATTACAATGTGAGGTTTAGATCTAGCTACTCGCAGAGGATCAACTTCTCGGCGAGTTGGCCTATTGCTTCCCTGTTATTCGTTGGTTGTTTTGTTTATCTCCCGTCCGGCTTTATATAATAGCCGAATTAGGGCTTACAGAATAGGAAACCTAGAAGGCTACGGTAACTATAACTTGGAAAGTAAGGAATCCGTCTTCTCCTCCAAGCCAGATCACACGGGCCGTGATCCGGGTTCTTCTAGAATCCGGCTTCTGTGCGTCAAGTTACTGGGCCGCCCAATGGACCACAGCCCACTACCACTTGGGCCACCCTGGTAACCAGGCACTTTGACTACCATCTTATATACCACTATACGGTATATATCCGACAGTAGCCCCCAAGAAGGATTAAAACTCTGATTTGCCGCCTTTCGCCAAATGTGCTTTGTCCGAGAAATTTCAATCAGCTGTCTTGATTCTTCTTATTCTTCTTCTTTGAAACAGATGGTAACGTGACACTCGGAATCCTGAAAATCCGGCTTTTCTCTCACGATCCTTCGTGGAGAAGGAACTTCTTACGTCAGCGCACTTAATCATGCTGACGTAAGGGACGTTTGGGTTTCACGCGGAAAACCCAGTAACATATCTCTGACAGATTCTCACGGGAAACGAGGAGATAACCATCATTACCCTGTCGTTTCATTTCCCGGATTTTCCGGCGAGTGACACGCGTTGTTCATCAAACGGTCAAAATAGCCGTTGTCACGTATCTTGACGGATTTCTGGCTATAACTAACCGTCTTCGTCCTCGCCAAAAACCTTCCGCACTCTCACTGTCCACGCCATTGCCGCTCACAAGCTCCCGAGCGAAGAACCGTCCCGAGCGCACGAAACACACCCAGAGCACCAACGCAACGCGCCGCCACCAAATGGCGTCCTCGCCGTCGTCCCCCACTCGCTCCGCCGCGCTCACCGTCGACGACATCATCAACGACCTGGATCCACAGCTTGGATCCCCAAAGCACGCCGGCGACGAGCCGAAAAAGACCGCGGCCTCTGCGGCGGGCGGAGAGGATCTTTCCGCCGCCGCGAACGCTGCGGGCTCGTGCTCCGCACCTTCCCCGCCGTTTGCTCCCGAAACGGCGGAGGAGAAGATCCAGCTCCTCAGCGACGAGCTCGCCGCGGCGGAAGCTGCTGCGTCTGCCGCCGCCGGAGCGGATGAAAAGGTGGAAACTGCAGGCAATTGGATTGCCTGCAGCATTCCGCCAGCCCTCCTTCCAAACCTGGAAAAGGAGGGTCTGATTCTTAATGGGAAATGGCGGCTCCCTAAAGACGAGAACGAGCCGATGCCGAAAGGCGGCGAAAGGGTCCTTCTTTCCTCCCATCTCTTAAGAGGTATGGGACTTCCGCCTTCTGCTTTCTTCCTCCAAATCCTCTCCCACTACAACATCCAACCCCATAACCTGCCACCCAACTCCATTCTCTATATGGCCGGGTTTCAGGCCTTATTCGAAGGTTACTTACGCTTAGAACCCAGGTTAGACTTTTGGATGTATTGTTTCGGGGTTAAGCGGAACCATCTCCTTTACTCTTCGGAGGTTTAGGGAAGATTGGTTCCCCAAGATCAAGACATGAGAATCCCTCAAATTTTGGACGGGTTCTTTCTTCTATCATCCCGATGTGCCTTTCCCAAAAAAGGCCATCGGGGTTCCACCTTTTTCCAACACTGCTGCCATTCCCCAAGACAATTGGGGAACGGACGCCGTCCAGGTTCTGCCGCCTGATCTTCTAAGGATCAAGCAGCGCATCGCCAAGCTCACCTTCTCCGATCCACCTCTAACTGGAATGGACACGGTCCTTTGCTGGTTAAATAGGCGGATCCAGCCGTTGGCCAATCACGGTGGCCGCCTTTTGTGCGAATACACGGGTGCCAACGACCCAATGCGGACATCCATCAAGGATTGGTCTCCAAGGGATCTTCGACGGCGCGCAAACCAGTTGGTCGCATCTCGCGACCAATACGAAGCAAGTCGGCCGATGTATACTGCCGACAATCCGGCTCCCAAGGTAGAGTTTTAACGTTCTTTCTCGGATTTTCCTGCTTCTGACTCTGATTTGTATTTTCGACAGTTCGCTGAACTTCCAGACTCGGAGTTAGCCTCCGAAGCTGAGCTGGATGCCTTGCGTACTGCCACTACAGGTGGGCGCAAGCGCAAGAAGATTTCTTCCTCTGAGGAAGTTATCGACCTTGACGGAATCCCCGTCGCCACTTCTAGGTTCTTTCTTCTGGGTTCTTTTCTTTCATGGAAATTTCTCTTCCATCTTCGGAGTTTTAACTTTTCCGGGTTTTTTGTTTTTAGCCTGCCTCCCTCCAGCCTAAAGCTGAAGAAGCTGAAGAAACACAAAGTTGTTTCCAGCCGAGGCAGTCAACCTTCTCCCGTCATCGCATCGGATACACCGTCCACGATGGCGGAAGAGCATGCTGCAGCCCCCAACACCAAGCCACTAGAGCCCAGCCAGCCCGTTGTGTCGAACACAGACACGAGGGAAAGGGCGGCTCCAGAGGTGGGAAAACCTTCTCGGACATTCGACGAGGAGATTCCCACCTTTGACAAGGAATTCAAGATTATCAATGACGGCCTAACCGCGGCTGGAACCCTTTTTGTGGAATACGCAAAAGGGTTCAATGAAAACTTGGCGGGTTTGCAACAAATGAGCCAGGTATGTAACTCTAGCCCCCAAGCATTAAACAAAATGTATTCTTTTTTGCCTTAATACTTTTAGTAATCATTCTTTTCCTTGCTATGTTCCAGCAAACCGCCGAAGCCATTAACATGGAAGTTTTTAACAAACTCTCCATCAAGAATAAAGAGGTTAGAAATCTTCTTTCTATTCTTGAGGAGAGAGAGGCGGAGCTGGCGTTGTCTCAGCTCGCTTTGTCGGAAACAGCAGGTAAACATTTTTCCTCTGAATTTTTCGATTCAATTTTTTGTCTAAGTACTTATTCCGGAAATTTTCTAAACTCGGAATTTTCCTTGCTTTCCAGCTGCTTTGGCTGAGGCCAAGCAAATAGCTGAAGATGCCGGCAATGCCGAGAATCTCCGAAAGGAGAATTTGGATCTTCACAAGGATCTTGTGAAGACTCGAAAAGATTTCGAGGCCAGCAATCTGGCCCTTGGAGTTGCTAATTCCAAGGCTTCCGAACAGGCGGAGAAGGACAAATCCACCATTCAGGATTTAGAAAACGCCCTAAACCTTCGCCTGGAGGAAATCTCCGAGATTGACAAGCTTATCGGTAAGTTACTGATACTTTTACCATTTTTTCATGTCTTGCTTTCTTTCTCTGTTTTTCACCTAACCCTTTTGGTTGTTTTGTTGGAAAAACAGGAGACACCCCAGATGGCACTCGGATTGAAGGGATCAGAGCCTTTGGGAAGACATGGACTTCGATCAGAGCTGCTGGAATGCAGCTGGTCAATAAGTTCCTTCCCGCCAGGACTGGGGAGTTCTCGGAAGTTGAAAAACTTCCGGGTGCCATCATGGAGGTGGCGGAGTCCAGGGAGTCCACCCTGCGTTCCGCTGCACGGGGTGGTGCGCGCATGGCACTCGGCCTTATGCGTATGCACTACCCTGGTGCTAAATCTTGGCGCGTGGCGTCTGGTGTCCCTCAAGGATACACGGATACTCAGCGAAATATCATCTTTGATGAAATCAAAGGCCACGCCACCCAGATTGCCTCCATGGTAAATATCTCCGTCAATTATCCAGAAGAGGAGATCCCTCCAATCCCCGAGGACGATAGCAGCGAGGAGGAGTCGGATGCTTGAAGGGCTACCTTGAACCTGGATAGTGAAAGTAGACAATAGGAGCATTACTGTTCTTTCAATGTAATCCAAAATGTAATGTTTCTATTTGTATGAATGAAAACTCCGCCTTTTGCAGTCTTAATTATGAAATTCTTTGCAAAGTTTTCGGATTTTATTATTCCTTTATCTTCTAAGTTCTCTGGCATATGTGTTTTAACTGTCCTTAGTGTTTGAAATGGCTCAATAGCATTATGAATCGTCATGTCGAGTAACTGGGTATAACCAATCAGTTGAAACTCGGAAACATGGATCATACTAAAGGCATTTTTACTAACTAGCTCCAGTGACCCAACATATAAGCAATTAGAAAATGCTTAGAGAAGCAAGGAATTTTTTAAATGAAACTTGGGCACGCAGGCAATTCAAGGTTCCTTTAACCGTTAGCAGGCTGAAAAATCATTCAGTTTCTTAACGCCGAGTACGCAGGCACAATTCAGGTTAACATTGAGTATTTTGTAAGATCATTGGGAAATAGATAAGGTGGAATCATGCTTTATACTGAAAAAACATGGATACCAAAATTCCGACAACTTTATTTCATGATCTCAAAAGATGTTTACATAGAAATTGAACTAAGTACGGAAGAGACATAACTGCTAGATATTCCAATGCTTTCGCTATCCACTTGACTTTGTCGGATTTCTTCAGCAACTTGTAGAGTGGTAGGGCTTTATCCCCCAGCCGACTAATAAATCTGCTGACGGCAGCGGCGGAACCCGTCAATCTTTGGACATCTTTTACGCACGTAGGCTTCGAGATGTTCAAGATAGCTTTTATCTTTTCCGGGTTAACTTCTATTCCGCTGTGAGAAACGATGAAACCCAAAAGTTTTCCTGAGGGAACCCCGAATACACACTTAGATAGATTTAACTTCATCTTGTAAGTGCGCAAGTTTTCGAAAGTTTCTCGCAGATCCTGAAGGAGTGTATATTTTTCCTTGGTTACGACAGCAATATCGTCCACGTAAACATGGACGTTTTTGCCAATCTGACTATGCAGACAACGTTGCATGCAACGCTGGTAGGTTGCACCTGCGTTCTTCAGGCCAAATGGCATGGTTACGTAATAGTATGTCCCGTACGGGGTTATGAAAGAAGTCTTAATTTGATCTTCCTTTTTCATGCGTATTTGGTGGTACCCGGAGTATGCATCCAAAAAGCACAAAAGCTCAGAGCCTGCAGTGGCATCTATTATTTGATAGATTCGCGGTAACGCAAACCTATCTTTTGGGCACAATTTGTTCAAGCCTGTGTAATCTATACACATTCTTAGAGCAGTAGTGTCTTTCTTCGGTACTAATACCGGATTTACAGACCATTCAGTGTGGATTAGTTCCTGGATGAAATCTGCTGCTAAAAGCCGGATAATTTCCTTGCCAATAGCCTTCCGTCTTCTTCCGTCAAATCGACGGAGACTTTGTTTGACGGGTTTTGATCCTGAAATTACCTTGAGTTGGTGCTCAGCAAGTTCCCTGGGTACGCCTGGCATGTCAGCTGGACACCAGGCAAAAATATCCCAGTTCTCACGGAGGAACTTGATGAGCTCGCCTTCCTATTTGTCGGTCATCCCAGTCCCTACAACGACGAATTTTGTCGGATCTTTGGGATCTAGGATTACCTGTCTTGTATTCTCGGACGCCTTGAAGCTGTCTGTTGGCTTCCGGGTTTCTTTTCCTGCCGGCATTTCTGTCGGCGATACCTCCTTGGCCAATTCCTTCAGTTCTTCCTTTGCTATGACTCTCTGAGCGCAAAGGGCATTTTCTTTCTCCAACTCATTTGCTAGCTTAAAATCACCAACTATGGTGATTACTCCTCCTTTGGGTCCTGGCATCTTCAGATTGTTATAAATATAACAGGATCTTGCCATGAATTTGGCGAAAGCTGGACGTCCGAGTATTGCGTGATACACGCTTTCGAACGACACTACTTCGAAGGATAATTTTTCCTGCCGGAAGTGATCTTTATCTCCGAAGGTGACATCTAGGAAAATTTCTCCTAGGGATCGTGCTTGTCTGCCAGGAACAATGCCATGGAAGCGTATGTTGCTGTAATTGAGCTGGGACTCGGAAATCTTCAGATGCTTCAGTGTATCCAAGTACATTATGTTAATGCTGGATCCTCCATCCATCAGCACTCTTCTTAGCCTAGTGTTCTGGACAATAGGGCTTACGACAAGAGCTTGTGTGCCGGGTTCAGGGATATTCCCGGGATGATCAGACTGATCCCAGGTTATTGGTGTGTTGGAGTACTTCAAGAATTTCGGGGTTGCCGGAACAACCGCGTTTATTTCTCGAAGTGTTCTTTTGGCCACCTTTGCTGACGGAGTTGCTAGGAATGTTAGCATTGCTTCTCCATCAACTCTCGGAAATTTGGGTTCGCCCTTTCGCTGTTGCTCCTGGACTTTTTCATCAGTGTCCGATTCATTGTCTTCTTTTTCAGCTTCTGGCTTTTGTTTGTGGGTTTCCTTTTGGAACCCTTCCCCTTATTTCCGGATCCTGCACTGCCTTTCATGTGCTTATTCAGCCGGCATTGCGCGTTTGTATGGGTGGGTTTCCCAAATTGTGAATGGTGGACACAAGGTTCCGACTTAATCCTCTCCCACTCCTCTGGAGTGTAGTTGATTGGATCTGGACTGCGTCCTTTCCACTTATTCCCTTTTTCACTTCCAAAGGCTATGTTTACCTCTTTGGGTTTTGTCGTTGTTTCTGGAGTTCCTTTTTTGTCAGAACGAGGAGATTTCTTAGCAAGTATCAGTGATTCGATATTGCCCCCTCTTGCTCTGATGTCGTCTTCGGCTGCAGCATGTTCGTTGGCGGTTGTAAGCATAGATCTGAGATCTTTGTGCTGTTTGGAACCAACCATGAACGGTACAAGTCCGGGTTTTAGGCCATTGACGAAAGCATGCATTGCTTGTACGTCAGTTACTCCAGAACAACTATTCTTCATTGCCGTCCATCTGGAGATGAAATCCATGTATGGTTCATCCTCGAATTGGGTGCAACGGTTCAGCTGGTTGATGCTGTTCGGGCGTTTGTATGTTCCCCGGAAATGCTGAGTAAATACTCTAGCCATATCATCCCAGCTGTCGATAGTTCTTGATGGTAATCCATTGATCCAATATCTGGATCCGTCCAGTAACATTAGGGGAAGAAACTTTACAGCTTCCAGGTCCGTCCCATTGTTGATCTGGACGGCTGTATAGTAGTCTGAGAGCCAGGGGTCCGGGTTTGTGCTGCTGGTATATTTTTGGTAAATTGGACCAACTTTGGCGAAGCCAGAATGAAGGGTTATCCTTCGGATCCTGTCAGTGAAACACTTAGGACCAAAGTATAGGTCATCCTTTTCCGCTCTATCAATGTGTGCGGAATATCTTCCGGCTGAATGGACAGAAGGGGATCTACTCCTTTCTTTTCCATTGTTGCGCGGACGCGCTTTTCCAGGACTGTACCTATCTCTTCCATGATCACGTCCTTTTGGATTAGGCGGAGTCCTGCTCCTGTGCCTTTCTTTATCCTTAGGAGGTGTCCGGGATCTCTCACGTCTGTGAGGTATATCGTATCTTCCGGCTTTCTCAGCTGGGTTTCTCGGAGGTGGCATTGTTTTGCCGTCATTCCGGTATTTTTCTTCCCGATCATGGGGTCATGAGTCCACCTTTCGGGGGATGGGATCCGGTTCGGGACGCTTCATCCCTATTGTCGGGGTTTTTCTTGTCTTTTCTCGGATCCTCTTTTTTATCCTTTGAATTGTCTGAATCTCCAGGTTCCTCTGGTCCAGGTGCTCCAGCGGCGCAAGTAGCTGTTTTGCATAGGGCGGAGTTATCCTGCAGTCTTCCTGATCGCTCTTGGGCCCGCTGTTGTTGTTGCAATGCTTTTCCTAGGAAAGCATACACCCCTTGAAGTTTTTCACCGTTGGAGTACAGATCATTGTTCAGGATGGCGAATGTTGCTTCCATGTTTCCGGCTGCGGTTTTATAAATTGGTTCGCCTCTGGCATCTTTGCCGTTTACCTGCTTTTGCCAAGATGGGTTGTGAAACCTTTCTTTTGGCGGCAGTACTTCCGGTCTTACGATTCCGGGTAACCTTGTAGGTTTAATGCCAGATCTATTCTTTCTCTCGTACTCCTCGATTTCTTCCTTCATGAGCTTAATGTCATCCTGGGTTTTTTGGAGGTGTTGCCGAGATCTGAGTAGATGTTGCTGTTGCCGTTGGAAAGCTTGTCTCCTGGCTTCCAGCATCTCAGGGGGTTCGTTTACTCCCACTGGCGTTTGCAACATCTCTTGCTCTTCCTGTTTCGTCATTGGCGGAGCAAGGATTTCTTTGATTTTCTTCTCCGTAGTCTTTGTTCCGCTAGCATCTCCTACTTCAAGTTTTTCATCAGCTTGATTAGCTGATTTTTTCTTCCGGATTTTGTATTGGAGTTTCTAAGCAGCACGATGCTTTTTCTTGGAAGAGGGAGGCTTTTTGACAGGCTCATCTTCTGTCAATTCCTTGACATTGGGAAATACCAGAGAAGTTTCTCCGTCTTTTCTTTCTTCCTCTGACGGAGGGGTTTTAGGGCTTTCCTGGCTGCCGGCGTCCGTGGTATCAGCCGGTTTTTCCATTAGCACTTCATGGAATCCCTCTTGAAAAGATTTAACTTTCCTTTTCGAAGGCGTCCGCATCTTCATCTTCGGAATCAAAATCCTCTGATCCGGTTTCTGATTATAATCTAGCCTCAATGGCGGCTAGTACAGAGTCAGCTTCCGAGTTCATCGTCATGTGGACAGATGTCAGATCTTCCGCCTGTATGACGGGTGTCGGATCTTCCGTCTCTGTGACGGGTGTGTTTTTGTCTGCTTCTTGCACGGGATTTCCGTCATCCGTGTTTTTAGCGACTTCAGATTGCACCATGCCGATAAAGTGTGTATCACTTTTTTGTCGGCGATCTGAGCAGAATCCGGTATCATAGTCATCTTCGACTGGGTATAGGGCGGGCGGGATAAATTTGCTTCCACCGCAAAACCCCATTGCTTCTGTAGTTAGTCCGATAAAGATGTTAGCAGATCCGATCGGCAACATGCAGGCACTTACCAGGTGGTTTTGCGCCGGTATGTAGGATCCGTTGTCGAGGAAGCGTCCGACATCATCGCTGAATTCCAAGCTTCCGACAGTGATTGATCTTCCGATTCCGCCGAGTATCCCAGATCGGAACTTCACGCCTGACGTCGTTTGCCCCACGGTGGGCGCCAACTGTCGAGACATCGTAGTAGTTTTCATAGACGGGGGTGCCATGAGACTACGGTAGATACGTGGGGTAACGGGATCGCGTGGTGGACAGTAAACACAGGATTTACCCAGGTTCAGTACGCCGCGACAATACGCCGTGCCTACTCCTGCACTTCACACTAATCAGGACTAAAGCCTGGAAACAGGATTAGAATGTGAGGTTTAGATCTAGCTATTCGCAGAGGATCAACTTCTCGGCGAGTTGGTCTATAGCTTCCCTATTATTCGTTGGTTGTTTTGTTTATCTCCCGTCCGGCTTTATATAATAGCCGGATTAGGGCTTACAGAATAGGAAACCTAGAAGGCTATGGTAACTATAACTTGGAAAGTAAGGAATCCGTCTTCTCCTCCAAGCCAGATCACACGGGCCGTGATCCGGGTTCTTCTAGAATCCGGCTTCCGTGCGTCAAGTTACTGGGCCGCCCAATGGACCACAGCCCACTAC
Source organism: Alopecurus myosuroides (assembly GCA_028641055.1). Taxonomy (NCBI): domain Eukaryota; kingdom Viridiplantae; phylum Streptophyta; class Magnoliopsida; order Poales; family Poaceae; genus Alopecurus; species Alopecurus myosuroides. The sequence continues at coordinate 430,689,608 of CM054060.1, forward strand.
CACTTGGGCCACCCTGGTAACCAGGCACTTTGACTACTATCTTATATACCCCTATACGGTATATATCCGACATTGTCACTAACAATCACTCCGCATTGATTTATGAATATCCTCGCGTGATCTGTTGGAGCACTAGGTCTACCATTCTCTTGGACTGCGTCGATGTTGAAACTTTTTTTACCGTCAAATTTTTTGTTTGGCCCTCGTTTTGTAGCTGTCGAGGATTGCATCGATGTGGAAGGGTAAATAAAGAAAGTGAGATTGATTAATATATATATACTCACAAGGCACTTTATATATATATACCTCGCCGGTTGTTCTCGAGGGCTCATCATCGTTGTTTATTGGCGAGGGATCAACCGTGGCCAGCGGTTCTTGTACCACTCACTGGCTCTGCTCACAAGTTTCGAGGTCTAGATATGAGTCAATATCATCCTCATTTTTGACGTGGATGCCTTCTTGATCTTCACATCGAGCGGCGGTACCTTCTCTTATAATTTCCCAGATAGCGTCTTGACCGGCGTTTCCTATGGGGTCGTCCATAACTTAACTATTCCAGAAATAAAAGTAAACAAGTTAGAAAAAAGAGTAACTATATGTTCCAGATCCTCATTTCAATTATAAAAAAACATTGATGAAGTATGCAAAAGTATCAATACACACCAAGAGTGACATATCTCGGGTTCATTTTATTTAAACCTAATACATCACGATCGAATAATATTACTTAATACATATTCGCGAAACATCTCTCAAACTAATTAACTCCGACCGGGTCCTAAGCCGCGGGGTGCTGAGTCGCGGGCGCTACGCATCCATAGGTAAGGAACCCTCACAGGGTCATAGCGCACGCGATCGCCACCAAAGAACATTTGGTTCGACCACGACACCCGGATTTCTCACCAAGCTGGTCTCCCAGTAGTAAGAACCTCCCAGTGCCAGCCAGCCCGGCGGGGGGTCCAGTCCCGGACATCGCCCGTCGGGTCCAAAAAAAGACATCGGCGCCAAGTAAAATAAACTAAAAACACATGCATGCTATATGGAACTAAGTAAATATTCCTAATTCAGTAAAACTTCACTAAGTAAAACTTCACTAAGTAAAATTTCTAAACTAAAATGCCTAGATTATAAAAATTCACTAAGTTTCTAAACTAAAAATTCTACTAATTATAAAATTCACTAAGTAATTAAATTCACTAAGTAACATTTCTAAACTAATATTCTAAACTAAAAATTCTACTAATTATAAAATTCACTAAGTAAATTCACTAAGTAATATTTCTAAACTAAGTTTCTAAACTAAAAAATTTACTAATTATAAAATACACTAAGTAATATTTCTAAACTCATATTCTAAACTAAAAATTCTACTAATTATAAAATTCACTAAGTAAATTTCTAAACTAGCTAAAGTTTTTAAACTAAATATCTCCTATATTATAAAAGTTCCTATATCACTAAGTTTCTAAACTAAATATTCACTAGCACTAGAAGTAGAACTAACACTAATACACTAGCACTAGCACTAGCACTAAGTACAAATTAACTAATGCATGCATCAATTCTCACCGGTGTGAGGAGGATCGTCGATCGGAGTTCACCGGAATGGGCGGCGGCACGGAGGATTTAGCCGGAGCGGGCGCGGCGGCACAAGGCCGGCACGGCACGGCGCGGGTAGACGAACGGGACCGGAGGCTTGGCGCGGGGAGCGGAGGGGACGCGCGTCGCGGCGCGGGGAGGTACCGCGGGGCGTCCCAGCGGCGGACGGCGTCGGGGCAGCGCTTCCGCGTCGCCTGCTTCTCGTCGTTTGCATCTCGTCTGCGTCGCGCGAATGGGAGATTTGAGGAAGAAGATCCGACCGCGACCTTCAAATAGTCCCGGGTCGTGGCACCGCCCGGGAATAGAGGACCGCCACTCTAGTTCTGGGTCGTATTCACGCCCGGGACTAAATCTCCAATTTAAATTCTCTTACGGTTTTGGGTTTAGGGTTTTAGGTTTTGGGTTTAGGGTTTTGGGTGACTTAACAATCTGACAATAGTACGAACATGAAAAATGCCTAAACCCGAATATAAACCTAACATTAGAGAGGGGACATGTACATCTAGATAGATAAACAAGACAGTAAATAATGGCTACAGTGGATGTAAACCAAAACAGAGGGCATAGATCAAGCTAACAGTAGGTAGGGGGCTGATACATCTATATAAACAAGCCAGTACATAATGGCAAGAGTGAATCTGATATGCTAGTAATATTCCTACCTAGGCCTATAGTACTCTGACCCGTAGTCGTCGTAGTCGCCACCGTCGTCGTCGCTATCGTCGGACGGTGCTCTGGACTCCCTCAAAGGATCGGGACGTCTGTACTAGGCGTGAGGGTAGCGTAGGCGGGGGTTATCACCGGCCCTGATTTAGTTCATGATGCTCTGAAGAGTCTGTCGGCCGCCCCACCATAGCTGATGACCGGCCTCGTTGAAGTTCGAAGGAAGCGGGTCGTTCTCCTCGTACCTGGCGAGCGCCCTCTCACGCCGATTAATGAAGAAGGCGACCCAAGTAGGGAAGTAGTCGAGATTCCAACATGGATTCCTAAGTTGATCCGACGTGAGCGCGTCCTAGTAGTGGTTTGTGATGGCCGCCCGACGCCCTACACCTTGAGGAACAGGAGGTACCGGCCCTCCTCCGGCGCTCAGCATCCAACCGGCGGGGACGCTGTAGCCGGGTGGGCAGGGGTAGTTTGAGGCGGAAAGTGCCTCCACCTGCAGGAAGAATAGAGTGGGTACGGTAGAAACCATGGGAGAGTGGTGAGGTTGCAGATGTGAGTTTATATGTGTTTTTTCCAATGGTGAAAATGCAAACATATATATATACTGAGAAGAAAAAGACCCTTTAGTCCCGGCCTGTTTACCAACCGGGCCTAAATGGTTAGGGTTTCGTTGGGACCAATCAGAAAGAATCACATAGATCGTCCCTTTAGTCCCGGCCTGTTTTACCAACCGGGACTAAATGGTTAGGGTTCCGTTGAGACCAATCAGAAAGAATCACAAGGATCGTGTGTTTTTTTCAAGCGATTGTGAGTCATTGGATCAGGGGTGTGTTTCTTTCGAGCTCTTATGAGCCGTTAGATCAGGGGTACGGTGTGTTTCTTTCGAGGGGTGTTTCTTTTGAGACTTCTTAACCGTTGGATCGAAACCCTAGCACAACACTTTGTGAGCTAGAGGACCCTATATATAGCCCACCTCTCGGATTCCCTTCATACATCATTGTTGGAACGCGTAGAGATAAACAAAAACTTTTCTACGCGGTAATTCCAAGATCTAGCCGAGGTAGAAGGCCACAAGGATTACCACTAGACGCGCAGGTGCGGATTATCGATGAAGTACGTCGATGCAGTGTAGTCCCACGATCTGATCCAGCCGATCCAATCCCGCGATCGTCGAAGTGTTGAACGTACATCACCTCTGCCCGTATCCACACATACGAGGAGGAGCTCCGACGGCGGACTTCTAGGTCCGGTGCGGCAGCTGGACTGAGTGGGGCTAGCTTTCCCAATGCATGGGAGTGAAATTCACGTACCCGCTGGGCAACCTGCGCCCCTCTTTCTATAGCGAGTGGTAGTGGGCTTCACAACGTTTGTAGCCCATTCCCTCTGTGAGTCCAACTCACGAATTTAGTCCATTTCCGGTTCGGGTCCAACCCAACCAATATACTTGCTCCCGCTCTTAAGTGTGCGACTCTGCAGTCTCATGGCGACTTGGACACGATTGGAGTCGTGCCGACTCCCAAGTGTCATAGAGTCATGACGACATACCTTTCAGTGTGAGTTTCATCTGAGTGCCTTTTGCCTCACGATATACCTTGTCGAACTATAGGCGAATTATCGTCATCCCTTAAATAGCTCAACTCTCTTCTCGGTCCGTGATATATGATTCATCTGACTAACTCTTAGTCAATAGACTTCGTTAACACTTAACCGAGTCGTTCATGGCCATGCTTCTTGAATCATATCACTCGAGAGGGCCCAGAGAATATCTCTCCAGTCGGAGGGGGAAATATCATCTTGATTATCCACATCACGTAGCTTGCTTCTCATTCGACCCGAACTCTGCCTTTATAACTGCCTTGTCACGGAACAACATTTGACACAATCTAAGTCGGTGATCGACAACTCGGATTGTGCGACAACCTCAGGTCTAAGGATTACATTGATTGAGACATGCAAATGATGACTTGATCGTTGCATCTCAATATGGGTCAGTCCGACTTGCTAAACTCTTTATCCAAGTCTATATGAACGTTGGAATGGCATCGTCATGCCCATGACAAGTGGAACCGTGTCATCAGCGAACACTCACATTAGTCTACGGTGTGTGTCCAGCACAACCTTATTGACCAAGGACAATTTAGCATGAACAACATGAACACATAGTTCCACAATCGAATCACATATTCAATGACATATATCAGATGTTCAAAACAAGGACGAATTTATGAATACATTGGGAATTACATCATACATGATTGCCTCTAGGGCATATTCTCAATAGTCTCCCACTTGGACTAGAGTTAATCATCTCGACATCATATGCCAAGGCATCGAATGCCCATACCTCTCATGTGCGCCTCATGCTTTGGTTGTTGTAGCGCCTTTGTCAACGGATCTGCAATGTTTGCATCCGTGTGTACTTTGCATAACTTGATATCACTTTGTTCGACAAACTAGCGAATGAGGTGGTAACGCATGAGTATATGTTTGTTCTTCTGGTGTTGTTAGGTTCAATAGCTTGCGCGATAGCACCATTGTTGTCACAATATACGTCCAAAGGATTGGACGCGCCCTGAACCAAACCATGATCCATCAGGAGGTTCCTGATCCAAACAGCTTCCTTCGCAGCCTCCGAGACAGCAATATACTCAGCCTCTGTCCTAGATGCAGACACGGTATCTTGCTTGGAACTCTTCTAGCTCACATCCCCTCCGTTCATTACGAACACGTATCCAGATTGCGAACGAGAATCATCTGAGTCGGTGAGATAACTCACATCCGTGTAACCCTTCACACTGAATTCCTCATCACCTCCATAAACTACGAACATTTCCTTAGTCTTTCTCAAGTACTTAAGGATGTTTTTAACCGCTGCCCAGTGGGCTTCGCCAGGGTCAGTCTGGTATCTGCTCGTTACACTTAGAGCATAGGAAACATCTGGCCTAGTAGAAATCATGGCATACATGATGGATCCGATTGCCGAAGCATACGGGATCACACTCATCCGACTTCGCTCATCAGTCGTCGAAGGACACTGAGTCTTGCTAAGTTTTACACCATGGGACATCGGTAAGAACCTCTTCTTAGACTCTTCCATTTTGGATTTCTTCAAAACATTGTCCCGATATGTACTCTGACTCAATCCAATGAGCCGCCTTGATCTATCTCTATAGATCCTGATTCTCAGTATGTAAGTTGCCTCACCCAAATCCTTCATTGAGATACTCCTTTCTAATGATTATTTGGTTTCTTGCAACATCATGACATCATTTCCCATTAGTAATATGTCGTCCACATATAAGATTAGAAAATTTACTTTGCTCCCACTAAACTTCTTGTATAAACAAGAATCATGATCGCTCTTGATAAAGCCAAACGATTTGACTACCTCATCAAAGCGAATGTTCCAACTCCAAGATGCTTGCTTCAAACCACAAATGGATTTCTGAAGTTTTCATACCTTGTCAGCGTTAGCTGGATCGACAAAACCTTCGGGCTGTATAAGATACACGTCCTTAGTTAAATTTCCATTTAAGGAAAGCCGCATTGACATCCATCTGCCATATCTCATAGTCGAAATAGGATGTTATGGCTAACATGATCCGAACGGACTTAAGCATCGCTACGGGCGAGAAGGTCTCGTTGTAGTGAACTTCTTTAACCTGTCGGAACCCCTTCGCGACAAGTCGTGCTTTATAGACGGAAATATTTCCATCCATATCATCTACTTCTTAAAGACCCATTTGCACTCGACGGGCCTTGCACCGTTAGGCAGATCAACCAAATTCCAAAGTTGGTTTTCATCAATGGACTTTAACTCGGATCTCATGGCTCCAAGCCATGACTCGGAATCAGATCCTAGGATCGCTTCCGAATAAGTTGTCGGCTCATTACTGTCTAACAGTAAAACATCACGAGTATTTTGCAATCTGGCAGATCTCCGTAGTTCAGGTGCTGTTAGCGGTGTAGGTATCACGACCGGCTCAACCTCCAAGGCACTTGCCGACTCGCCCCTAGACGGTTCCTCTCGAATTTCTTCAAGTTGCAATGTGCTCCCACTGACTCCCCGGTTGAGAAACTCTTTCTCAAGGAAGACAACATTCCGAGCGACAAACAGTTTGCCCTCTTCCCGGTTGTAGAAGTAGTACCCCAAGGTTTCCCTCGGATACCCCACGAAAATACACTTATCCGACTTGGGAGTGAGCTTGTCCGACTGTAGTCGCTTGACAAATGGTTCACAACCCCAAATCTTAAGAAAAGACAAAGTTGGCCTTTTGCCAGTCCACATCTCATGCGGTGTCTTCTCTACTGACTTTGATGGTACTCTGTTTAGTCTGAACGCTGTAGTGTCTAGACAAGAACCCCAAAATGATAAAGGTAGATCTTTCCGACTCATCATTGATCGTATCGTGTCCAACAAGGTATGATTTCTCCGTTCCGATACACCGTTCCTCTACGGTGTACCCGGCGGAGTGAGTTGAGGAAACTATTCCACAACTCATTAGATGGTCATCAAACTCATGGATCATGTACTCGCCTCCACGATCCGACCGTAGAAACTTTATTTTCTTGCTGAGTGAATTTTTTACCTCACTCTATAATTCCTAGAATTTCTCAAAGGCTTCCGACTTGTGTTTCATTAAATATATATATCCATACCTACTCAAATCATCAGTGAAGGTAATGAAGTACTCATAACCAGTCGTGCTCATTGGACCACATACATCACTATGTATTAGTTCAAACAAGTCTAACGCCCTTTCACAACTCCTTCCAAAAGGTGTCTTGGTTATTTTGCCTAGTAGGCATGATTCGCATGTCTCGAATGACTCTTAAGTCGAATCAAGTTAGAAGTCCATCATCATGGAGCTTCTTCATGCGGTTCTGACTTATATGACAAAGTCGACATTGCCAAAAATAAGTCATATTTAGATCATTTGGTTTCTACCTTTTCACATTTATGTTATAGACCGTTTCACTATCAAGATTCAAAATAAATAACTTGTTCTGAACGGGTGCAAAACCATGAAACATATCTTTCAAATATAAAGAACAACCATTATTCTTAATATTCGACTCATAACCTTGTCTCATCAAACATGAGGCGGAAATAATGTTTCGACTACGCACTGGAATATAATAACAATTATTCAGCTCCATTAAAAATCCTGAAGGTAAATGAAGTTGCATCGTGCCGACTTCCAACGCAGCGACTCTCGCCTTGTTGCCGACCCGAATATCAACCTCTCCTCTTGCCAAGCTCCTAGTTCTTACCAGTCCCTACAACGAGTTGCATATGTGAATGACTGATCCAATATCATATACCCAAGAACTGTTAGGTGCATCAGCAAGATAAATGTCTATAACATTACACACAAGCGTACCTGAGTTGGAAGTCACACCTCCACTCTTGGCTCTGTCAGCCAAATACTTGGTGCAGTTCCTCTTCCAGTGGCCATCCTGCTTACAATAGAAGCAATTGCCTCCGGCTGTAGGAGATGGCTTAGTCTTTGAGGAAGCGCTCTCGACAGGGCCATGGGCGCTGCCTCCTGACTTATCCTTCTTCTTCTTGGTCCAAGAACTCTTCTTGAACTTAGCCTTATTCTACACCATCAACACTTGAATGGCGCCTTTCTTGAGACCAGCCTCTGCCGTTTTGAGCATCCCATGTAATTCAGTGATCTTCTTATCCATACCATGCATGTGGTAGTTCGAAATGAACGGACCATGTGCACTAGGAAAAGAGTTCAGAATTATATCAGTAGCAAACTCTTCGTTAATTGGGAAGCCCAGCCTATCCAGAGACTGCACGTAACCAGTCATCTTCATTACATGCGGACTCAGTGGATCACCGTCTTTGAGCTTACAGCCCAGTAAAGCTTGAGAGACCTAATACCTCTCGGTCTTTGCCTGAGCCTGGAACCTACTTTTGAGGCTTTCGATAAAATCGTAGGCCTCAACATTCTCGAACTGCTGCTGCAAGTCCGGTTCCATGTGTGCAAGCATAACACAGCTAATTTCCGTAGACTCGTCTCTAGTCTTACGGTAGGCATCCATAACAGAGACAGTCGCATCATCATCAGACTCATCTGGAAGTGAATTTTCTAGAACATGTTCTTTCTTGTCATGCTTGAGGACTATCCTCAGATTACGATACCGGCCGGTGAAATTAGTTCCATTAAGGTTATCTTTCTCTAGGATTGACCTCAACGCAAAAGTGGACAACTGAGAAAGGTTGCTAGGTGCCATTGATCTACAACCGAAAATATGCAAAACGCTTAAGACATGTATTCATAAAAAAGTAGGCATATTAACCGGTTTAATACTTATGCTCCCACTAGAACCAACACCCCTCCGATGGTTGCTAAGTGATTCAAGATCCTAAATAAGCAAACCGACTAGTGAGCTTTAGCATCACCGCTAGCCGTCAAGTGATCTAGGTAGGCAACACCTTGCCAATCGTATCCAATACGACTCCTATTAGTCGGGTGGCATCACATGCCCCGGCTCCCAACCAACCGAGCCCTAAGCCGCACAACCGTTGTGATGGACTCGTCTATCTTACCAAGTGCTTCCGTTGTAAGAGTCCGACTCAAACCCACCTAATCGGAAAGAATTGGTAGCACCTCAATTTTATGAGCCCACTACCAAGAATATCCTACTTGTGATGGTGCAGCACTGGCGGGGCGACTGACTAGACCTTCTTTGAGGGATTAAAATCTACCAACTATCTAAATAGAGGTAAAACGAGACATAACAATAACACAAATAAAGCAATTATAATATGAAATGGTATGACTCTCTTCATGCTGATCTCCATCTCCACAAAGTTTGTAAATCGACTTGTGCCAACTCTTGTCACGTGTCATCTTACTCCATGTAGCCGACTTGTACGTCGACTTGCATGTCATCCGGGTTCTCCAACAAGCTACACTAGCTAATATATGAAAAAATACATAGAGAATCCGACACGCATGCCGTTATACAATAAAATGACAGCACCTAGGCTCCAGCCGGCTGACATAAACATGATACACAGATCACGTAAGGATTACACACTGTTATAAATCCTAAGGCGCTTAATCGATCTACCGAGGCCAATCAATCACAACAAACACAACAACTAGATTTGGTAACACAGTTCGGCGCTCGACGCCTACATCTGCGGGGCTCGACTATGGGCGCTCCTCCCCATGTACTAGTAAAAGTACCACCGACGACAAGCCCGTTGAGGCAATACATACACACCAGATCTCAAGGCCACACCGGTCCGGCCACCCCAGCCACGGACGCCGGACCGTCCCCTCGTAATCTTGTGTCTAGACTAGCAGCTTTCGTCTCGTCTATTTGGTCTACTTCTGGTGCCTTTATATATTAGGCCAGGTTACACGTATTCGAATCCAACACCTAACCTTCCGTTTAATTATAAGTCCTAGTGTAGGCCTACTCGTACACATACTCGACACATATTCCAACAAACTCCACCTTGGAGAATATGCCCTTCGCCATCTCGAAGCCGTCATGCCGAACCTCCGTGTACCTGGACTTGAACCATTAATCATGAGCTCCGCTGCTACTCCCTTGACTCCATATGACTCCGCTACAACCGTAGTCCCTTCCTTGTTTCATCATAGTCAATGCTCCCACGAAAATTAAGTTCTTCCGCACTCTTGTCATGTGCTCCCAAATATCCGGAGTATCCGTCCACCGCCATCACAGAACGATCATAAAGTCACCATATGGACAACGCCGTTGCATCGTCACCTTGGTAGCCTCGTCCTTGATCTATGTGAAAGTGAACAACTCACATATTAGGTGTTACCTGACCTCATCATTCTCGCTATTGTCTACTGCATCTGTGAAACCTTGAAGAAATTTCGCCGTTGCCTTATGTCATCTCCAGTCAAATTCACAACTGTCTCATCACCGCTTTCGCAAATCCTCCATGGGAAACACTCATCCATCTCCATAGTCTCGATAGATAGTTACCATCATGAACCCGTTACTCGCCAGCACTACTTCAGCACCCCTTACACTCATGTCTGACCACATGTATTACCGCCAGTGTCCTGGTCTGTCGATATGTCCCGTGCTTACCGCACACCTTGTCGCTATTACCGCGCTGAGCATCCGCAATCTTGGCCAAGATCTACTAGGTAGCTAACCCACACCATCTTTGACCCCAATGCAGATAACCATCGTTCATACCTCACCCATGCCGAGTTCCACGCATCTCTTCGAACCCTGAGCTCCAGTCCGAATCACGTGCTTCTCGCCTTCCCGCTGACTAGGCTTTGACTCTCTGCTAGCTTACGCCGTAACCCCTCCATCAGCCGAGTAAAATCTTCCACAGACTCCAGCTCCACCTTCAACATGACTCCATGATAGATGATCAATCCACCCCGCCCCCTGTCGACCTCAAGATCTCAATTGTGCTCCATCTTGAATCAACCCTGCTCCATCGCATGTCGAAGCACGCATAACCATGTGCCGCGTGTTGCCACGCCACAGAATTCAGACACCATCAGCTGTCACGCTCCTAAGTCGTCGTCGCTGATCTTCACCGTCTTCTGTCCCGTCAGACTGTTCAATCCAACCCAGCCGAACGCATCCGACTACGACCATGCTCCACCTTGCGCCTAGTACACCCGCCAAATTGCCGTGCACCGTTCGGCGCCCGTATATGCATGATCCCCCGCGACGCCTTATGCGCAGGTCGCCAATCTGACAACCAGCTTGTAGAATCTCATATGCAATTAACAACTAATCCAAAAGAAAAATAGTTACCCTGGTAGCTTCCATGGGTGCACCTGGCGTGTGGCCCAAACTCCCAAAACTTATTTTCTTTTCAAATTGCCATTCATGAATCACATTTTACTTTTCTTTAACCAAATCTCGTTGCTTTTCCTTTCCATAGGTTCTGCACAACACCGAAACCTCACAAGCATCTTATCGATTCCACCCTGGACAAACACTCTAGCCTTAACATGCCAAGCACGGGTGCAGTCTTCGAGAGTGAGTGTTCCTGAACCAGCGTACCTGCCGTCTTGGGCATCGCCCTGGCCTGCTCGTCCTTGGGACCATGGGCCGCGTGCAGCTCTATGCACCCACCAAAATCGATCTGCTATGCAGGCACAATCTCGCCAGGGTAGCCTGGGTTGTTTCCATACGTGTGCTTTCCAACTTCTCCTGATGCTGCTTCAATCGACCAGATTCAATCTTGCATCATCCATTATTTTCTGTTGTTTCCAATTGCTCCTGCGAGTCTAGATGTACCCAGATCCCCATCTCGCGAGCACATCGATCTGCAACGATACCGACGACGCCCGATCACAACATCTGTCATCCTTCCTCTATATCAACAACCGCAACCTCTGAACCTTGCTCTGATACCACTTGTTATAAATCTAAAGGCGCTTAATCGATCTACGGAGGCCAAGCAATCACAGCAAACACGACACCGAGATTTGGTAACGCAGTTCGGCGCTCAACGCCTACATCTGCGAGGCTCGACTATGGGTGCTCCTCCCCATGTACTAGTAAAAGTACCACCGACGACAAGCCCTCCGAGGCAATACAGACACACGAGATCTCAATGCCACGCCGGTCCGGCCACCCCTGCCATAGGCGCCGGACCGTCCCCCCGTAATCTTGTCTATTTGGTCTACTTCCGGTGCCTTTATATATTAGGCCAGGTTACACGTATTCGAATCCAACACCTAACCTTCCGTTTAATTACAAGTCCTAGTGTAGGCCTACTTGTACACATATTCGACACATATTCCAACAGACACATCACATGCACATAAGCCATACCATTCACAACATCCTGCAAAAACAAGTTATTCATAGAAACGTTATCTACCGGCGTTGTGAAACTCGTAACGACATCTAAGGCGCTACGATAGGGATAAAACAGTTTTACCCAAATCTGATCTGTATTCCGATTCGACCAAACTCTTTGATCTTCGATCACCGCAACTGGATTTATGTGTCACGGTATACCCCGATGGTGGAAACCGACCGGTAGGGGTAAGTTGTTTCACGACCTTAGCAATATGATCACGGAAACCAGATCATCCATTAACCCCCGAGTACGATTGATCCAATCAACCTTATACGAAACTGATCTATCTCATAGAACGACCACCAAAATAGCAATTAGATCCAATCTAACGCTAACTACATATCACATATGTGCAGATCACTGTCCTAAAACCAGAAGCTCCTGCTCTGATATCACTGTTGGAACGCGTAGAGATAAACAAAAAACTTTTCTACGCGGTACTTCCAATATCTAGCCAAGGTAGAAGGCCACAAGGATTACCACTAGATGCGCAGGTGCGGATTATCGATGAAGCACGTCGATGCAGTGTAGTCCCACGATCTGATCCAGCCGATCCAATCCTGCGATCGTCGAAGTGCTGAACGTACAGCACCTCTGCTGGTATCCACATGTAAGAGGAGGAGCTCCAACGTCTGGTGCGGCGGCTGGACTGAGTCGGGCTAGGTTTCCCAACGCATGGGAGTGGAATTAACGTACCCACTGGGTAACCTGCGTCCCTCTTTATATAGCGAGTGGTAGTGGGCTTCACAATGCTTGTGGCCCATTCCCTAAGTGAGTCGAACTCACGAATTCAGTCCATTTCCCGCGGGTCCAACCCGACCAATATACTTTCTCCCAATCTTAAGTGTGCGACCCTGCAGGCTCATAGCGACTTGGACACGATTCGAGTCCGACTCCGAATTGATCAATCGGTAGTGGCTCCTAGCAGAACGTGCCGACTCCCAAGTGCCATAGAGTCAGGACGACATACCGTTCAATGTGACTTTCATCTGAGTCTCTTTTCCCTCACGATATACCTTGTCAAACTATAGGCGAATTATCATCATCACTTAAATAGCTCAACTCTCTTCTCGGTCCGTGATATATGATTCATCTGACTAACTCTTAGTCAATAGACTCAGTTAACACTAAACCGAGTTGCGCATGGCCATGCTTCTGGAATCATATCACTTGAGAGGGCCCAGAGAATATCTCTTCAGTCGGATGGGTAAAATCCCATCTTGATTATCCACATCACGCAGCTTGCTTCTCATTCGACCCGAACTCTGCCTTTATAACTGCCTTGTCACGGAACAACATTTGAAACAACCTAAGTCGGTGGTCCACAACTCGGATTGTGCGACTACCTCAGGTCTAAGAATTACATTGACTGAGACATGCAAATGACGACTTGCTCGTTGCATCTCAATATGGGTCAGTCCGACTTGCTAAACTCTTTAGCCAAGTCTATGAACGTTGGAATGGCATTGCCATGCCCATGACAAGTGGAACCGTGTCATCATCCAACACTCACATTAGTCTAGGGTGTGTGTCCAACACAACCTTAATGACCAAGGACAATTTAGCATGAACAACATGAACACATAGTTCCACAATCGAATCACATATTAAATGACATATATCAGATGTTCAAAACGAGGATGACTTTATGAATACATTGGGAATTACATCATACATGATTGCCTCTAGGGCATATTACCAAGAATCATTCAGTTCATCGACCGAATACAAATCATCCGGGTTCGCCAGTATACGCCTAGCGTGCATTTGATATGCATATATGCACTCAGGACCCACGGTGGGGCTGTATGCTGGCCATACCGATTGTTTTGTTCTACATCCCCCATTAAAGGTTTGACAAAAGGTTTGATACATCATTCAGTTCATCGACCGAATACAAATCATCCGGATTCGCCATCATACGTCCGACCGTGCATTTGATATGCCTATATGCACTCAGGAGACACGGTCGGGTTGTATGATGGCGATACCGATTGTTTTGTTCTACCTCCGGCATAAAAGGTTTGATATACATCATTCTGTTTTGTTCTGCCTCCGCTTATGATCGCTTTGGCCGTAACCATGGAGCATCTTCATCATTTAATAGGATGCTTGGGCAGTCTTCACGTTGAAGGGGGGAATGTCACCGACCTGATTATAATCTTCTGACATGTCTGTCTTGTCCTCCACCCCCACGATGTTTCTTTTACCTGAAAGAACTATGTGACATTTTGGTTTGTCGCTTGATGTATTTGTATTCTTTTCTTTTTCGCGGTATGGTAGCCATGTCCTTCACATAGAAAAACTGAGCAACGTCTTTGGCTAGGACAAATGGTTCTTCTCTGTACCCAAGATTGTTCAGATCCACTATTGTCATCCCGTACAAATTTTCTACCGTTACCCCGCCTCCTGTCATCTTGGCCCATTGGCACCGAAACAACGGGACTTTAAAAGAAGGTCCATAGTCAAGTTCCCATATTTCGTCTATGTAATCATAATATGTGTCATTTTCCTCATTTTTGTTTGTTGCATCAAAGCGGACAACACTATTTTGGTTGGTGCTCTTTTTATCTTGCACTATCGTGTAAAATGTATTCCCATTTATTCATACCCTTCGAAACTCATTATAGTCGAAGATGGTGACCTGGCCAAAGAGTATAGATCATCTTCAACAGCCTTGTCATTCATTAGATGTGATTGCAACCAATTGCCGAAAGTCGCCATGTGGAGCCGTGAAACAAAGGCGTTAGTCTGGCAGGGGTTTTGGGAGCGTACAATATTCTTGTGTTCCTCAATGTACGGAGCCACCAAGATGGATTTTCGAAGAACCGTGTAGTGTTCTTGAGTGAAATAATGCTCATCCATACGTATTTTTTATTTTTTTTCCAAGCGTGCATTTTCGACTAAGTCTACCCTCGTACCGCGATTGAGGAAGATCAATCGATTTAAGTTCAAGAACAAAGTTAACACAAAACTCAATCACTTCCTTTGTTCCATAGCCCTTGGCGATGCTTCCTTCTAGCCTAGAATGGTTATTAACATATTTCTCTAACACTCTCATGAACCCCTCTAAGGGGAACATATTGTGTGGAAATACAGGACCGAGAACGAAAATCTCTTCTACTAGGTGAACCAGGAGGTGCGTCATAATATTGAAGAATGATGGTGGGAACACCAACTCAAAACTGACAAGACACTGGACCACATCATTCTGTTACCGCGGTAGATCTTCTGGATTGATTACCTTGTGAGAGATTGCATTGAGGAATGAACATAGTTTTACAATTGGTAGTTGAACATTATCCGGTAGAAACCCCCTCAATGCAACCAGAAGCAACTGCGTCATAATCACGTGGCAGTCATGAGACTTTAGGTTTTGGAACTTTTTCTCTGCCATATTTATTATTCCCTTTATATTCGACGAGAAACCAGATGGGAACTTGATACTGCTCAAGCATTCAAAAAAAAATTCCTTGTCTGCTTTGGTAAGAACATAGATGGCAGGACCTCGAAACCATTTTGGATGCAGTCCTTCTGGGTCTTCCATATGTTGTTGGTCCTCCCGTGCTTCCAGTGTATCATTTTTCTTCCCATACACGCCCGAGAATCCTGGCAGGTTCACGCAGAGATTCTTTGTCACATGCATCACGTCGATTGCAGAGCAGACCTCTAGTAATTCTAAATAGGATAGATCTTAAAATATAGATTTCTTCTTACACATGGGTACGTTTCCATCATCGTCATTTGGAACAGATTGTACGCCAACCCCCTTTCCGAAGATTAATTTTAAATCCTTAACCATATCTAATACATCAGCACCAGTATGTTCTGGAGGCTTGGGCCGGTGATCTGCCTGACCGTTGAAATTCTTGCTTTTCTTTCTTACGGGATGTTTTTTTGGAAGAAATCTGCGTTGTCCCATATACACATTATTGTTGGTCAAATATATACTTTCAGTCTCATCTAAATAGTGTGTGCATGCATTGCATCCCTTGTTTGACTATCCTGTAAGGTTACTAAGAGCAGACCAATCGTTGATTGTTACGAACAACAACACTCGTAGGTCAAACTGATCTTGTATGTGCTCATCCCAGACACGTACACCAGGTTCGTCCCACAACCGTAAAATTTCATCAACTAATGCCCTCAGGTACACATCAATGTCGTTGCCGGGTTGCTTCGGCCCAGGGATGAGCACTATCATCATAATAAACTTCCGATTCATGCACAACCAAGTAGGATGGTTATAAATGCTTAGAGTCATGGGCCAGGTGCTATGGCTGGACCTCTGCTCACCAAAAGGATTCATGCCATCTATACTTAGAACAAAACTTAAATTTCTTTTGTCACCAGCAAAATCTTTGTACTCTCTGTTGATAGTTCACCACTACGACCCATCAGCGGGGTGTCTCAACATGCCGTCGGAGTTACGTTCCTCTTTGTGCCATCGCAACAACTTGGCATGATATTTGTTTCTGAATAAACGTTTCAACCGTGGTATTATAGGAGCATACACCATTAACTTGGCAGGAACCCTCTTCCGAGGGGGGTCGCCCTAAACATCACCAGGGTCATCTCGTCTGATCTTATACCGCAATGCATTGCATACCGGGCATGCATTCAAATTCTCGTACTCCGTATCGCGGTAGCGGATGCAGTCATTGATACATGCATGTATCTTCTGCACCTCTAAAGAAGGAGGGCAGACAACCTTTTTTCCTTCGTACGTACTGGAGGGCAATTCATTGTCCTTTGGAAGCATATTCTTCATTATGTTCTGCAACTTTTCAAAACTCTTATGAGATAAACCGGACTCTGGCTTCCATTGCAGCATTTTCAGTGTGCTATCCAACTTTTTCAGACAGTATTCACAAGTTGGGTAAAACAACTTTTTGTGATCCTCTAACATGTGATGCAACATCTCCCTCTCCTTTTCAGTATCACAGTCTTTACGTGCATCATCAATGGTCCGACTAAAATCATCAACGGGCTCATCATGTGCCTGTTCTTCACCTTCCCCTTCAGCTTTCCCCATGAAAGTATCACCGTATTCAGGGGGTAATTGTCAACATCCTCTTCGTATTCCTTCTCTTCCATTATAACCCCTCTCTCACCGTGTTTGGTCCAACAATTATAGCTGGGCATGAAACCGAACTGAAGGATCTTTGAGTCAAAGTAGTCATTCTGATTCTTACAGACACTACATGAAAAAAAATAAAAAACCATTCTGCTGGTTCAAATTAGCCCCACGGAGGAAATCTTTCACGCCATTAATGAACTTGCCAGATCGTCACTCAGAACAGTACATCCATTGTCATGGCATCTGCGTCATTGTATAAGTTTATTAAACGCAATCACGATGCCAAAATTAGTACTTAGGTTTAGGTGCTAACCTCTTGGAACACTCCAATAGAAGTGGCGACACCACAAATCCTGGACAAAATAGGGATAAAATCGAGCTCGGTGGTGAAAAACAGGGGAGATCAAATAAGCTAGCTAGCCCGGGAATTTCATCGAACACCTCTAGTGCGTACAAAATCAGAAGAAAATTAGCACACACCTATCACTTAAAAAATGGAAAAATTTGAGCAGGGAGGGAAGGGGCAGGGCCGGTTATATAGAAACAGAGTACATCTAGTCCCGGGTCGTAAGACGGACCGGGACTAGAAGTCCGGCTGCTGTCAGAACCAGAGCGAAACCCTCTAGTCCCGGTCGTGTTGCGACCTGGGACTATAGGTGCGGGACTACTTTGCCTGTGCATTTTCTCTCGAGCGAGGGCGATGGAACCGGAGCACTAGTCCCGGTTGGTAATGCAACCGAGACTAATGCTCCAAACCAAAGGCCATGTTTATACTAGTGGGTGTGCGTGTGTGTCCTATTTGTCTCTTGGCATGTGTGCTTGTTCGTGAGAGACATGCGAAATTATGATAGTTTAGAGATAGAAGAAGAGGGCTGTGAAATGTAGCCCCAATAGGGATAACATGCAATATATGCGCAAAGTCCGATTATCTTAAAAATCTTGCTCGAAAGATGGTACATATTGGCGCGCTATCCCTAGCGGATTTTGAGAAGAAACACACTTTTTCATGATATTCTATTGAGGCAAAGAAGCGTTTTTGAAGGATATGCCTTGGAAAGGCAAATCAGATTTCATAGAAGAGGGTAGCCAAGCGGCTAAGAGTAACAACGCAGCTTGGCACAGACGCCAAATGCGCACCCAAGCTTTCGGAGCCGCCACCAAAACTAACGGAACTACTCGCGGCACGTCCACCTTTCTACCTGAGTTAGGCTACTTCTAAATAGATGTGCCCAACGGCAACATTCTATTTCTCTAGACACCGTGTCAAGCACCTGCGATGTAGATGTTATTTTGTAGTGATCCAAATTGTTATAAACATAAAGGAAAGTTTAGACGGGGCGAAGTGAGGCTCGTCGCCGGGAGGCTTAGGTTACGAGTAGGATCCGGATTCTACCCTGTTGAGGGTTTGGCCCCTTTATATACCTCATTTCAGGATTCAGTTGGGATAAGTCACAAGTTCTAAATCCCCGATGTTTGTAACACACCCTAAAATAGTGAAGTTCTGCTGGCTGGTGCCCGTGGTGTTTTCTCTTCCTTATTGGAACGGTTTTACACGTTAAAAATCTCGTTTCCCCATGTGTTGTGCTCTCTTATTCAGCGCTTATCTGTGCAATTGTTTATAACATGTGGTACCAGAGCCCTGGTTTGGAGATTAACGTTTTGTGATGGTTGCGTTGAAGTTTGATCTACCGTTGCTGGACTACAAGACGAGATTCTCGTCCTGGAAAGTGAAGATGAGGGCGATTCTATCCAATTCTGGAGATCTTGATGATGCGCTAGATGGATTCAAGGAAGAAGATCCGAAGAAGTATACATACGCTTACAACCATAAACACCATAAGGATTTGTCTATGCTTCAACTCCATCTATCTAACGAATTTTTGCAAGAGGTGTTGAAGAAGGAATCTGCGAAAGGCTTTGGGAGAAGTTGGAACAAATCTGAATGTCTAAGGATCTGACCAGTAAGATGCATGTGAAGAGGAATCTCTTCGCACACAAGCTGCAGGAGGGTGCTTCTGAAATGAACCACATATCAATCTTTAAGGAGATCTTTATGGACCTAGTATCGATGGAGGTAAATTATGATGACGAGGATCTAGCTCCTCTGTTGTTATGCTTGCTGCCAAATTCTTTTACAAATCTGCATGATACTTTGTTATTGGCCGTGATGAACTAACACTTTGGTAAGTATATGAGGCTCTCCAAACGACAGAGAAGATGAAATGTATGGTTCAACCAGATGCATCATCCTCCGGGGCCGAAGCTTTGCAGGTTCCTGGCAGGCCCGAGCAGGAAGCCTACAAAAAGAATCGTGACAAGAGCTGGAATGGTCGAGGTCGTTCGAAGTCTAGGGGCAAGGTTAAATTCTACAGGTATTGTAAGAAAAACAATCATGTCATTGATGATTGTTGGAAGCTGCAGAATAAGGAGAAAAGAGTTGGTACCTATAATCCGAAAAACAACTCCGATGGTGATGGTAAGGCATCTGTTGCATATGGTGCCTCTGTTGTGTTGTTGGACGTGATGAGTGGTTTTTTTTTATCTGCATGCTCGTTTCATATTTTCATTAAATGAGATTGGTTCAGTTCTTATGAGTCTATGCAAAGTGGTGATGTCGTGCGTATGGGAGATGATAACCCACGTGACATTGTGGGCAAAGGTTCCGTTTAGATCAAGATGCACAATGTTATGATCCGTACACTAACGGATGTGAGGCACATACCGACCATGACCATAAATATGATCTCCCGTAGAATTCTTGATGTTGAGGAGTATAAGGACAGCGGTTCGCACCGTGTGCTGAAGGTATCAAAAGGTTCTCTTATTCATATGGTTGGTGACATGAATTCTGCTAACTTATATGTTCTTAGCGGTAGTACTTTACCTAGCTCAGTTGATGATGCTACTATCTCTAATAAGGAACCAAGTAATACTACCCTATGGCATATCTATATTGGACATATGAGTTAACTTGGTATGGAAGAATTGATGAAGATAAACCTGCTGAAGGGATGCACAATGAGTAGGACACTGTTATTTGAGCACTGCGTGTTTGCTAAGAAAAATTTAGTAAAGTTCAATGCTTCCGTCCAAACCACCAAGGTATACTTGATTACCTGCATGCTGATTTATGGGGCCCATCTCCTAAGCCCTCTCATGGTGGTTCTCATTACAGGCTTATCATTATTGATGATTACTCAAGAAAAATGTTCCCTTATTTACTGAATACTAAAGATGAAACATTTGTTGCGTTTAAAGAGTGGAAAATAATGATAGAGAGGCAAACTGAAAGAAAGGTTAAATTACTTTGACTGAAAATGCTGGAGAGTTCTGTTTGGATGCTTTCAATGATTACGGCAGGAAAGAAGGAATCATGAGGCACCACACCATCGCATACACATCTCAGTAGAATGGTGTGTTGAGTGCATGGACAGAATCACCATCTCCAGAGCGTGTTGCATGATATCCAACACTCATGTAAGCAAGCGTTTTGGGGCTGAAGTAGCCTCGACCGCATCCCAGTTTATAAACATGTTGCGTTCTGTCCCGCTCGATAAAAAAACTCCCAATGAGGTATGGTATGGTATGCCCGCTGATTATTCATTGTTGAGAGTTTTCGGTTGCACCGCTTATGATCATGTTGGTAATGGAAAGCTGGAAACTAGAGCTATTAAGTGCATGTTTATTGGATATGGTTCTGGCGTAAAAGGATATAAGCTATGGAATCCTGTGACAAAGATTTTCATGAGCAGGAGCGTTGTTTTAAATGACTTTGTTATGTTCATTAACAATTACCCACATATTTTTCTCCTGTTAGTTCTAATGATGAGCAGGAAGTTAGCGTGCAGATGGAGCACGCAGATGATGTGGAAACTGAAACTAATGTTGATTTTTGTGATAATGTTCAGAAATAACCTCTTGTTCTGCCGCAAGAAACTCAGTCTCCTGCTGTTGGTCATCCAAGTACACCTCCTCTTACATGTTTAATCGAGTAGTGTGATATTGTTTATTATGCTGAACGCATGGGAAACAATCATGGGCCATCCACGTATAGTTAAGTCATTGGTTATGGTGACCGCGACAAGTGGATCTCCGCTATGCAAGAGGAGATGCAATCACCTAAATAGAACTGTATGTTGGATGTTGTTTTCTTGCCTAAATAAAATAAGGCCGTTTGCTGTAAGTGGATCTTCAAGGGAAAGGACGGTTTATCTCCTAGTGTGCCTCCAAGGTTAAAGACAAGGTTAGTTGCAAAAGGTTTCACTCTAATCCTAGGTGTTCATTACAATGATGATTTCTCTCGTGTTGTCAAGCATAGTTCAATTCGTACATTCTTTGGTTTGTTGCTATGCATGATCTTAATCTTGAGCAGTTATATGTGAAGACTGCGTTGTTGCATGGAGTGTTGGAGGAGGAGATATACATGGACCAGCTAGAAGGGTTCATAGTACATGGGAAGGAGGATCATGTGTGTAAGTTGAAAATGTTTTTATATGGTTTGAAACAATCTCCTCTTCAATGGTATAAAAGGTTTGATTCGTTTATGTTGTCACATGGCTTTAAGAGGTTTGAATTTGTGTACATTAAGTTAGTTGATGAATCACCTATATACTTGCTGTTATGTGTTGATAATATCTTCATTGTTGCCAAGAGCAAGAAAGAAATCACTACGTTGAACAAACAGTTTAGTAGTGAGTTTATGATGAAGGATCTTGGTGCTGCTAAGAAAATACTCGGTATGGAAATTACTAGAGACAAAAATCATAGTTTATTATTTCTTAGTAAGCTGACTTACATTAAGAAAGTTCTTGATCGTGTTAATATGCATGATGCAAAGTCTGTTATTACTCCCATTGCTCCTCACTTTAAATTATCAGCATTGGAATTTCCTAGCTATGATGAGGATTATGAGTAGATGTCTAGAGTTCCATATTCTACTTCCGTTGGTTCTTTGATGTATGACACGGTTTGCTCTCGCCCTGATTTATCATATGCTATTAGTTTGGTGAGTAGATACATGTCTAACCCTGGCAAAGAACATTGGAAGGTTGTTTAGTGGATTTTGAGGTACCGTCGTGGTACATCCGACACTTAATTGAAATTTGGCCAGTTTGGTGAGGGTCTCAAAGGCTATATTGATTCAGATTTGCTGCCGATTTTCATATGAGGAGATCTCTGGTTATGTGTTCACGCTAGGTGGTTTTGCCATGAATTGGAGGGCAACATTATAGTCAGTTGTTGCTCAGTCTACCACTAAAGCAGAATACATGGCTGTTGCAGAAGCTTGCAAGTAATAGATTTTGTTGAAATGTTTGTTTGTTGAGCTTTGTAGAGATGATATTGGCATTAACCTGTTTTGTGACAGTCGAAGTGCTATTTACCTTACTAAGAATTGGATGTTCCATGAGAGAATAATGCACATTGACATAAAGTACCATTATGTGCGTAACATTGTTGCACAAGGTAAGTTGAAGGTTTGCAAGATAAGTACTCATGATAATCCTGCTGATATAATGAAAAAGCCAATTCATGTTAACTTAGTTTGTATAACTGTTTAACCCAAGAGGCCATCTGGCTCCAAAAGTGTTTTCTTTGTTGTTTCAGGATAATGGTTTACTTTGTAATACATGAAGGAATTTGTCTCAACTTGGAGTGTTATTTTGTGGTGATCCAACTTCATATAAAGATAAATAAAAGATCAGATGGAGCAAAGTGAGGCCTGTCGCCGCGAGGCTTAGGGATGAACCTTGTAAGGTTTGCCCACTTTATATAACTCATGTAACTCTCCGGTTGGGATAAGTCACAATTTGTAAATCCTCGATGTTTGTAACACACCCAAAAATAGTGAGGTTCCGTTGGCTGACGCCCGTGGTTTTTTCTCTTCCTCATTGGAAGGGTTTTCCACGTTAAAAGTCTTGTGTCCCCGTGGGTCGACCTCTCTTATTTATCACTTACTTATGCTACCGTTTGTAACTTTAGAGAGCGTGTCCCCTTGGAAGCTGATGTCGTTTC
The DNA here is from genome assembly GCA_028641055.1 of Alopecurus myosuroides. Taxonomy (NCBI): domain Eukaryota; kingdom Viridiplantae; phylum Streptophyta; class Magnoliopsida; order Poales; family Poaceae; genus Alopecurus; species Alopecurus myosuroides. The sequence goes on from CM054060.1 coordinate 430,712,809, forward strand.
GGTGGGTCCACAGGGTCCAGGAAATGAGGTGAAGAGGCGTTGCATGAAGTATGTGTTAGGATTGGTGTTGTGCCACAGGTACTTAAAGGAGACCATGTGGGACTAGTTAGATGTTGGGACACTTCTCCGGAAATAAGATATGGGATTCAGTCTATTAAATTCCTGATTCGAAGGACATTGTGTTCAAAAGGGGTGAGGAAATGAATGTTGACCGTGCGAAGGTGGAGCGAGGTTGTGGAGATGCAACACATGTATATTGGAGCATGTGCACGTTATATATGGGGAGTTGATACGTCATAAAGGTATCCTTAATTTATGATGTTCCATTTCATGTTATTTCCCACATGTTTGATATACATTTTATGTCATTTTTATGATTTCCGAGACTAACCTATTGACAAGATGCCACAGAGCCAGTTCCTTGTTTCTGCAATTTTTTGTTTCAGAAAAGTTGTTTTGGAAATATTCTTGGAATTATAAAATTCACAGCCCGGAAGTCTTAGAATTCCCAAAGGTTCCACGGAGTCCCGACGAGACCCGGAGAGGGGCCACAGGGGAGGCATACCATAGGGCGGCGCCCCCTGGCTACGCCTGGGGGTGTTATGCGCCCCCATGTGCCCTCTGCCATCGGTCTTTCGCCTATATAAACCCCCCGGACATATTAACCCTAGAAATATAGCAATTTTTTCCAAGAAACACCCGAGGCTGTCGTCATCGTCATCCCGAGATCGGGAGGGTTCTGGATCTCTCCCTGGCACCCTGCCGGGAGGGGAATTCATCACCGGAGGGGTCTACACCACGATGCCCTCCTCTGAAGTGACGCGTGAGTAGTTCATCCCTGGACTACTGGTCCATAGCGGTAGCTAGATGGTTGTCTCCTCCACTTTATGCCTCATGTTTAGATCTCATGAGATGCCTCATATGATCGAGATTATCTTTATGTAATTCTACATGTTGTGTTTGCTGGGATCCGATGAATGTAGAACACTATGTCTTCTGATTATCAATATATCATGGTATCTTCGTGTATATTTTATTTATGATCTTGCATGCTCTCCACTATTAGTAGATGCTCTGGCCAAGTAGATGCTAGTAACTCCAAGAGGGAGTATTTATGCTCGATAGTGGGTTCATGCCTCCTTTGAATTTGTGCTCGAGTGACAGATGGAGGATGTGTTATTACAATTAAGGAGAAAACAACAATGCTTTGTCTAAGGATGATTCTATTGTTTACATTACACACTTTGCTTACTGCGATTATTGGTTGCTTGCAACTTAATACCCAATGTTTGTTCAGATGATATTAGGAGGGTGGATTATTAGTCATAGATGCAGTTGGATGACGGTCTATGTATCTTTTTGTAATGCCCGCTTGAATAACATAGTAATATTTACGTCTTGCATATGCACTATGGCGCAACCTTCATGTATGTCAATTGCCCAACTGTAATTTGTTCACCACACATGTTAATTATCTTTCACGGAGAGACACCACTAGTGAACTGTGGACCCCGGTCCATTTTGCTCATACTGATAATACAAACACTGCTTCCATTGTTTTCACACTGCTGCTATTGTTTTCATATTATTTTCATATTGTTGTCCACACCATATGTTTAACCTCTTTGTGTTCAGCAAAAACGGTGAGATTCATAACCTTATTGCTTCGTTGGGGCAAAGTGATTTGATTGTGTTGTGTAGGTTCCACGTTGGTGCTCAACCGGTAGTGCGTCCTGCCATCTCAGCTGCATCTACCTTCTGAAGTTACTCCTTCCTCCTACTGGTCGATTCAACCTTGGTTTCTTTCTGAGGGAAACTTGCTACTGTGCTCTTCGTACCTTCCTCTTGGAGCCTCCCAACGAACGTGTGTTACACGCGCATCAAGCTAATTTCTGGTGCCGCTGCCGGGGAGGAAGAGAATTTTTGCAAGGGGAGTCTCTCACTTCCAATCGCTTTACTTTCGTTCATCAGTTTAGACATTCAGATACTCGGTACATTCCAAGATTACGTGTGTTTTTCTTAGGGAAATATTTGATCGCCACACAATTGTCTCCAGTCTTATTCTTCTGAAGGTTCTTGCATCCGGAACTTCACTACATACCCAAAATCCTATACCAATAAAACATGATTGTTTTCCAAGAAAAAAATAATACGATGGCAACTTCGATAAAGTTTCATCTTAAGTGAATACATAAAAACAATTCAAACTTGTCATATCAAAGATACTCGCTTCATTCATGTGTCCTCTAATAAGGTATGTAGTAGTTAAACAATGTTTAGGCTGAAAACTAAAAAGTTGTTCATTAAGGAAAACTAGCATTTAATAAGCAAACCAGATCACGCTATACGGAAAATTACTTTGCATATCGTCCAGAAAAATACTCAGAACAATAACGATTAATTAGTACCAGAAAGCCAACATTAGTAAAGTAGCTTATACAAACTATACGGAAAGGGAAAATAGTGGAGACATTAATGTCATTCGTTAGGAGTTTCCCCGAAATACCTTTTTGCTTTTATTATTTCCATCAATTATATGCTTTTATAACAACTAGTGGAAACTTTACTTCCTAAATATAGGACTATTTTCTATCCAATTCAATGAATTCAACGGTAAAATTTGTAAGACAGAAGAAACTGAGGGTCGTTTAGATAGAAGTATAACATACAGTAGGACCTGCATTTACTTTGCCATTATTTGTAATAGGTTATCTAGGGAAGTATGGTCAATAAAAATGATGCATTGTGATAATGCCAGACTCATCGGCTTTTTATACATAGGCCTACACCCTTTGTCTTTGTGATCTGTCCTTCTCATGAACAATTATATTTCAAGTTTCTTGAATTGCAATGTCTAGCTATCCTAATTGAACTTTACATGTATATTATTCTAGTCGGAAGTAACTTTTCTACATGTTGCAATTTCTACCCTTTTCGGTCACCACTTGATGAAAAATGAGGAGTAGCTATAATCCAAGCGTATGATTTTTACTAAGTATATATTATTTTGTCACCATCAACTCAACATCATGATATGCCAATTCACGAAGATATTTGTGTTTTCCTAACAAAAATATACTCCATGGGCGAGAGGAGCATCTACTTAGAATATATTTGCATGTAAGCCATAATAATAGTGGACGAAGCTGCTTTAACTATGTGGATGTGAATGTTGGTACCCAGACAACTAGCTACATAGAGGTGCTAATACACATAGAAACAAGTGTTAGTGGGTGAGTGGGTTGCTGGTATGTGGTTGTAATTGAAACGAAAACCTCACCTGGAATTTTAAAAGAATGAAAAAGTGGGCTCTCTTCTACTCCTCCCCCCCCCCCCCCCCCTCCTTAAAACAAAAGTATGTATGTCGTGTGCAATTTGTTGGAAATAAAAAATTAACCTTTTTCTCCCTCGATCTTTTTTACCCTTCGGCATTCAAAGTTGTAAAATGATTAGTTGGTGTCAAAAGACATGTGTCCATATAACATTTGTATGTCAAGGTACAACACTCCAATATCGAAGAGACCATCGGAGAATAATAATATAAAGGTATATGTATATATGTTGCGCACAATTTTTTGGATAGGAAAACATAAGCTTTTTGTCCCTTTTACCCTTCATCATCACAGTTGTAGGATAGTTAGTTAATGTTGGAAGACTTGTGTCCATATAACGCTTGTATTTCAAGGTACAATACCACAATATTGAAAACAACACAAGAGAATAATAAAATAACGCAAGCTGTAGTGTGGCGGAATTTTTAAACAAAGATAAAAATACAACCAAGACTATACCTAAAATTCTTGAAGAATCCGCAACAAAAAAAACACATATTGCACCACCATACCTCAGATACGAGGATGCATTTGGGTTTCGGTAACACAACAAAACAAACTACTAAGTGTAAAACTTGTATAATTTATGATGTATGTAATATATATTTATATGAATATAGAAACCGATGAGATCTAATTCTTGCTTGGCCCTAAGTACGCAAGATAGCTTTCGTCAGGATTATGTTTGTGCTCAATCTTCCTTCTCGTGCTTAAATGGAAACAAATATCATCCAAAAATCATGCTTTCATCCAATCTAACTCTTCCGTAGGAAGCGAATGGGAAACGTTGTGAGCATCCACTCCCCTCAATGAAGTAGGTTTTGCATTTATCATTGCCCTAATTAACACCACCATAAGAACTAGTCACTTTCGCGAAGGTACATGTACTACCTTACCAAGCTAATGTCATTATGTCTATGAGAAAATAAAAACAAAATAGAAACCTTAACCTGCACCGTCCCAATGGCACATGAATATATACTGTGACATTCTCATCAAAGTAGAGGCCCGCATATCGCTGTCAAATAGGTTCGAGAAAGACAAAGGAGGTAGTATGCTAGGTAGACGAGATTGGAAGAGGAGAAACCTGGGAAACTAAAAGCACTATGGAATGAGATACATAGGGGAAAAGGGTACTGGACCTTTGCGGAGAACACTATCATTGAACATATTTGTGAGCACCACACAGGGCCGAGGTCGTACACGTCCTGTAAGCTGAACACAACGATTCAACATATTTACAAATGTGATGAGAATTATCCGCATTAACTATATGCATATCAGAACTACCTCTTTCATTCTTGCCAATCGCCTAGGAGAAGCACACAGTATAATATAACTACCGAGAACCTACAGATGAACTATTTTCATATTAAGTGAAAGTCGTGACCAATATATATCTTATTACTTTTCTTAGAAATAAAATAAGCATACTTTTGGTACAAATTTTTATTTTTAGGTCCATTATTAATATTATTTTATAGTCTTGTATGATGAAGTTTATGCAACTACTTGTATGACCCAATAATATTAACCCTTCCATCACAGCGGTACTATACCAAATTCACGTCCTATTATTCCTTTCTAAATTATTTTTTCTCAGGCTAATTAAGTCCATGGACTTAATTAGCCTGACCAAAAATAATATTAAGCCTTGCAAAATTAAGGCTCCATTTTTGCAAATACCTTATAGACATTTTCGAAAAATGTGATACATCAGGTATCCGGGGACACCGGGAGAGACCGACGTCGACTCCCCGATTTGTTCGGCAGATGGGCGCGTAGAGACTCCTTCATCGCTGAATCTAATGATGGCAAAGAGAGAGAGAGAGAGAAGATCACAAGTCACATGAGCACGATTTTTACTCAGGTTCAGGCCATCACGAGATAGATCCCTACATTCTGCATGTTTGATCTGAAATTATTTTGGGTGGACAGATTACAATGGTTGACTCAACTCAACCTCGTGGAGATATAGGTTTTTGAGGGAGGGATCTTCTACTTGCTCTCTTCGTCCCTTCTCCAGTCCTTTATCTTCCTCTTTTTCCCTCTCTCCTTTTCTCCTGGGAAGGGCCTCCTTTTATCTCAAGGGGTCACCACAATTATCCCTTCGCAAGGCTCACACGTGTCTGCCACCATTTTACCAAGGAGGATGTATAATGCGGATGCGGAAACCACCGTCCACGTGACCGCCTCCGTCTACCTAGTGTGGCGTCGATTGCCATGTTTCCACCCTATTAAATATGGTGGGTGAGGAGTCCTTTTGCCCGTCCCGGGTGAAGTCCAAGCGAGCCTTTCCCTGGAAGTAGGGGCAGAGGGACATCCACCTCCTCCCCCCCCCCACTAGAGCTCTTCAACCTGGGGGTTGCCTTCCACCGGTCCCAGCTTCCCCTCTCGGCAGTACTCGTGCTAGCCACCCTCCTCCACTTGGTGCAGTTACTTGTTATAGGAATGGTCCACGCAACAGGCCACCGGGGTACCCCAGTAGGAGGCACGCCGACATTTGTAGCATCCATTACATCCCCAATTACACAAAATATTCATGGAGACATTTTCTCAAACATGTATAGACATTTTCTAAAAATGTGATTCGGCGGGTATCCATATAGCAATACATTCTAACAATTCATCCCAATATAAATCGACAAATTCACCCCAACTTTCATATAGAAATTTGCATAAACACCTCGTGAGGGTAACCAAGGTGGAGCAGAGGGATGGCCGTACCTCATGCTCCCTTTGTGGCGTTTGTGGAGGTGGACTGGTTCAATATGGCGGTGGTTGCAGTGTTGGCGGCGACAACAACCTCTTCATCCGGTCAACATCGCGGCGTAAGTGGGTCCGGCCAAGGTTGAACAAGGAAAGTAGGGATGTGAGCGTGTAGTTTCGGCCGGAGGGGTGTCGGTGGGCTGTTTCCACGGTTTGGGGTGGAGAGAAGCAGTGAGAGACATGTGTTGAAACCATCTGGAATATGGTGGTGGTCGATCATTACTATTAATAACTAGAAGGATACCCCGTGCGTTGCTGCAGAGACTGCTCTACAAACTACATTGTAAACAAAATTTTGTAAGAGATATTGTACATTATGGTTTCTATGTGAAATTTAATTGAGCATAGTATATATTTTTAAAATTATTAATATGCATAATTAGATGGTTCAAAAAAGTTTGATGTGTAGTTTGCATGTAGTGGTTACCAAATATTAGTGGAGATGACATGGACATTTGATTGGTTATGAGAATAGATGATGTGGATAGCTTGCATGTTGAGATAGAAAATAAATTAATGCATGATAGTGGGGTTTTGCTTTATAAGAAGTATAGATAGATTTATATAAACTACAAGCAGATGAGTCATTAACACAACGCCATTATTAAACCTCATCGGGGCACATCGCTGGTCCCACTTACTAGTGGCATGGCCGAGACATGTCCACACAACTAGTATAGCCTTACTAGTAGCCACGTCTTGTTGCCATGCCATGGTAACCAGGACATGGAATGTGAATGGCATGTTTCCATGGTAAAACAATACTGATAGACATTCTTCTATGAGCACTTTCCTTGAAGTGTGTAGGCATCGTGCCATGCCATAAAACTGTTGCATGTGTGAAGGTCATGTCCGCATCGTTCAAGTCATGGATCATTGCAACGTTGTGATCTGAATTTGTTAGGCATGCATGGTTTTTTAGAGAAATACTCATGGATATTTGTTTACGGTGGTATAAATAAAATTATATATGGTTAATATAGTACCCCCTCAGTTCCATTTTACATGACTTTCATATGAATGTATGTAATACTATTTTAGTACTAGATACATCCTTCTGAGAGTCAAGTAATATTGATAGGAAGGAGTACTTTGCAAAATGAAGCGTGAAAAAAATGGGAGAGCTCCTGGAAAGAGCAAAAGGGAGCTGAGTGCAGCGAGATGCATGTGCCGAGAAGAGAAATAGGCCTGAGAGCTTATTAAATCTTATTTCTTTATATTGTCATTCAAATTTATTGGGTACATATGTTTGCTAAAATAGCGACAACACTTGAATGCTTATTTTCTTGAAGTCCTGGTAGTTGATCGTAACATGGATCTAATAAATATGCATCGGGAATATATTTCACACAAGTTAGTAGGATGTAGAGCTTGCTTTACAAATAATTCAATTAAAATAGTTGTCTCATCTTGTTATCACTAAAATTACTAGAGGCTCGGGCGCCCCTGGGGCGCGTCCAAGCCTGTCATTGTTAGTCTAATTGCGGCCCAATTACACTTTTGATCAGTTTTTCCTTTCATGGATAACACGGTGAGACAAATCAGACCTGGGAAATTGTAGTACTGACATATGTCAAAATAAAATTGGTGCGTGTGTGTACTCAAAATCATTATGTAAATTATATTAGAATGATCAACACAAGAATCTTATTTCCCAACCTATCAGGATGCGTTAGCGAAAAATCATCAATGCCCTCAACCACAACAACACAAGAACACCTATTCCATCCATCCAGGATAGAAAACTGCTACAATGATTTTCCTTTTGAAAATACCCAAATTCATCGTCCAGGATAGAATTGTAGCCAACATAAAAGGTACACATTATAGAAACTCTGTTTGTCCTTGAATACACAAATACGTCATGTAGAACTACATGTTATGCAAACTCCATTTTTCCACTGATGATGTGTTAACCTGACACAAATAAATAAGTATTAAGTGCTTCAAACAGAATATATGAGGATCAAAACTTCAAGGCGAATCAATTAGGAAGAGAACTTGGTTAGCCAAAAATATTTAACCTTTCCCCTGATGTATTCAGATAGTGTAATATATATGGAGATGAGAAACTAATCTAACCAGTGGTTGTACTGGACTTAGATCCAAAAGAAGGAGAACATCGATCTATAATGGACATGAAACAATCCTTTGTGCCCTATGAACGCCATCTCGGTGAATTTCATAAATGGCATTGATTCCCTTTAAAGTAACAAAAGTATCAAACTTTGGGGTCCCTATTCTCGTTATGTATGTGTGAAGTATCTCTGAAGTTACTAAGAAAATTAGTAGCATATAGTCATATAGTCATAAGAAATATATGCACAAAGCATCTGATTCAACCACATAAGCCAACAAGCTATAGATATAATAATATACTAGAAGGAACATAATCGATTAAGTATTGATGCATGGTCATCCGTTTAAATGAGTTACTGGATATGCTAGTTATGTCATGAATTGACTTCACTAACAACATGAAAAATCACACAAGTGTTGAAAATCTAGCATAAACATAGAAGGGGGAGAAACAGAGCCCACACTCAAAATCCTGTTGAATATTAAAAGGAGGGAGGAGGGATTTAGGAATATTAAAAAGGTATCTTTGTTTCTAATCGTACAGCCTCGTCAAATATAAGGATAGTTTATTACTTTGTGACTAAAGAGAGAAAGAATAATATGGACAAAGTTCCTAATTCTATTTAGCAATCAAAATCTTCGGACATAAACATAAAACTTGGTCATTATACACTCACTATTGAAAATAAATTGTCTGGGATTTAGTGAAAAGACTTCTTACATATGAATTTTCAACAGAATAAAGCTATCATCAGCCATTACATATGCTACTCTAAACCACTCAAAGAGACAGAAATGCTAACAGATTTTTTTTTGATAAGTAAGAAAACTTTGATCACCCCTCCATTTAAATCGACTTTCATAAGAGCTTATGTATGCCATTAAACAATAGGCCTTTTCATATGAACTTCATGTTACAAACATATAGACATGGTAGCCTCCTTCCAGACAAATTTTGGATGTTTATATGAGTGGGTCTCGACAGGCTAAAATGCTATATATTTTTTTCCATCAAATCTGACACTAGTGGAAATAGGGCCTTTGGTCCAGAACCGAAATTGGTTGTAGTCCCGGATGACTCTCGAACCGGGACTAGAAGGTGGACTAGTCCCTGTTCAAAAGCTACAAAGTCGCAGAGCAATAGTCCCAGGTCAAATTCGACCTCTATTCCCTATTCGTGATACCACCCGGAACTCTATTTCCCGTCCGATTTGATAAAATGCATGTGTAGTTCATAGTTTAGTTATGAGTTGATATAATGCCATCGCCTCAAGTGCCGCAGTATCATTGTGTGCATAGAATTTCATTCCTGGGCTAATTTATATACCTATATAATGCAGATGAGTCATCCATGGATGTACCGTGATCGACTCTCTAAAGAATACACTCAGTGTGGCTAAGGAAAACATGTGTAATGGTTTTATGTTTTGTCCATGTCGTGTCTGTCCGAATTAGAAGAATTACTCTTTCTCAAAATCCTTCACATCAACCTGATTCAGTCTGTATTCATGTACGGCTATAATTTTTTAACCAAGCCCGGAGAAAGAGGGGCTACGATAGAAGACAACGAAGAAGAAGAGAATGACCAGGATCCCACCTCACTTATTTTAGGTATTGTGTATTAGGTATTTAGGTTTTCAGGTATTAGCTTTTTTGGATTAGGTATTTAGGTATTATGTATTAGGTATTAAGGTTTCTTAATATTAGTTGTTTTAGGTGTATTTAGTTGTATTAGTGTTTAGTTATTAGTTTGAATATTAGTTGTATTCAGTTATTTATGTTTTAATATTAATTTTTCACTTTGCAAAATATTCGTGAAAGTGTTAGTGCTAGGTTAGTGCTAGTGTTTTTAGTGTAATTTTACCAATTTAGTTCAAACATGCAAGTTCAACAATTTTAGTAATTTTACCACTTTGGAATAGTTGCGAAGTCCCTAGATCAAACTAATAATGGCATAAGACCAAACTAATAATACCAAATCTCATATATTGTGTTTTTAGTTTATTTTTCTCGGTGATAAAGTCCCTGTTGTACCTGAGGGGCGATGTCCGGGACTGGGCCCCGCCTGGCCAGATCTGGCAGGTGCTACCTTCTGGGACACAGCTTGGTGAGAAATACGGGTGACGTCGTCGACCGGGATCTTCTTTGGTGGTACATCAACTTATAAGGGAGTAGGACGAGCACGTCCGTCGCTACGTGTACTTGCTGGATAGGTAGTATAGCAATAGTTGGTCGATTCTTCAGAGGGATCCTTACCACGTGAGTTGTTACCCTGTGAGGGTTCCGTATCTATGGATGTGCAGCGCCCGTGACTCACCACCCCTTGACATATGACCCGGTCAAAGTTAGTTTCATGTATTAGGGTTAAATAAAAATGGACACGAGCTATGTAACTGAATTATTATTCGTGATGTACTAGTGTTACTTTTTGTCCTTTTTTATCCATGTTGCTTGACGAAGATATGGATCCTGGACCCTGCGGGTAAGGACACCCCCTCTCAGGCCCAGAGCCAAGGCCCAAGAGGAAGCACCCTTGGAATACTCCAGAAGGCCCACGTGAAGCCCACCCGCATCAGCTTGCGGGTTAAGTTAGGAAACTTGTAACCGACCTAGTTAGGGTTTGAGTCCTCTCCGGGTAGAACTCGAGACCTGGCCATCTATATAAGGCCAGGAGAGCCCCCAAGGAGAGGACCAAGCAATTACCGCACGACCCAAAAGCCTTGAACTCGAGATCCCCTCTCGATTCGAGCACACCTTGTAACCGATCTATTCATCAATACAGATCGACAGGAGGCAGGAGTAAGGGTTTTACCTCTACGAGGGCCCCGAACCTGGGTAAATCTCGCCCCCTGTCTAGCCGACGATTCCACCAGCGCTCATGGGTTCTCCTAATCGAAACCCGATAGGTTCACCGAAGGGATTTGTTGAGTCAGGGATTCGACAATTGGCGCCGTCTGTGGGAATCGCGGGCGCTGGATCACCGGCATCTTCGGCTTCATCGACGTCCAACTCCCGTTGGAAACCATCGACTACGGCTCCCAGCAATCCTATACGGATCGGATCTGTCGTGGTCACACCTCACTCGTCGGAATCACGCCCGGCATTCGAGGATCTGGAGAAGAGCGTCACCCTGACGTTCGGGAGCTTCAACTTCATGGCGAACAGAGACGGGATCCTCCACTTTTCGGATGAATCTGAATCCTAATCTGGAGCCGTCAACTCGCGCTTTCCTATGGGGACTAGCGGCGAGTCCATCCGCTACAACGCAGTCGACTATCACGCCCTCTCGACAGAGGAACCCTCCCGGGTACGGGAAGCTTTCCGATCTGCGCCTAGGACGCACGGGCCACGACTGGCCCAAGTCTGCATGGCAGGGTCGGAACCGCCCCCAGAAACCGAATTCAGCGCAACCGAGCGCAATATAATCGGCGTCTCGCGGGAGGCATGGAACAAGGCCAAGGAATCCATGCGAAGAAGTCAGCCACCCGCGGCAGGAGCCACACAGGAGGACCTGACCACCCACCACTATCACCTAGTGAGAGCGGCCTCAAACATCAAAGATGCCCGAGCAGATCTAGCCCGTCGCAGAAGAGCGGCGGACGAATCAAGCCTCCGACGAGCTGAGCTATCCCATGCGCCCTCGGTCGGTACTCGGCCCGCGAGGAAGGGACCCGCAGCATCGTCAAGGGACTACGAATCCATGGCTGGGACCAACAGGTCGACCACGTCTTCCTTCATGAGGGTCGACGACGATGGTAACGTCTACCCCAGCTGCCGCAATCCTAGCCGCAGCAACTTACATGCAGATGAACCAGCCGACGGACAGCGACCCTCGGGTGGAACAGTACAAGTATACTCGTAAAGGACTAGGATTGGCAGCCGCAAAGCTCGCCTCTCACGATGGCAAGAAGGCTAAAGAACAATTGGAGAAGGATAAAGATAAAGAAACGCCCCGCAGGCACAGAAGCTCATCCCCGAGAAAAGACAAATCGCCACGACGTGGTCGAGGAAAAGAAGCCCGTCGCCGCGGCGATAGTCGAAGCAGCAGCGACGACAGCCCGAGAGATAAAAGCTCACGGCACCACAGCAGCCGTTCGTGAAAACGAAGCAAGGAGCCACGGAAGGACGCTGATCGCGATCAGCCCAGACGCGACGCGCGATCGGACATCGCACAAAACAAGGTGGATAGGGCAAGGGCGTCGAGATATCGCGACCGATCGTCACCCGGCTCTTCGGATGACGAAACCTGCGGCGCACTCTGTTTCGCCCGCAGTATCCGCGAAGCCCCCCTACCCAAGCGATTCAAGCTCAGCACGGAAGTGACCAAGTACGATGGTTCACTCGAGCCTTCTCAATGGTTAAGCGACTACCTCACGGCAGTAAAATGCCAACGTGGGAACAAGAACACGGCTATGCAATACCTCAATTTGCATCTGATCGGAGCGGCCCGCAGTTGGCTGGAGAGGAGACCTAGATCTTGCTACGCGTCGTGGGATGACTTGCACCGCGATTTCTGCAAAAACTTCTAGTTGACCTACAAGAGGCCGGCCACAATTGAAGAACTGCGAGCCTGCAAGCAAAAGAGCGGCGAATCCACCCGAGAATACATCCAGCGGTGGACCACACTCAGGAACACCGCAGGAACCATCTCAGAAGAAGTGGTGATTGAAGCTTTCGCTAAAGGTGCCAGAAGAACAGCCTTTCGGGAAGAACTGGGCAGAGCCGCACCCAAAACAATTGGGGAGCTAATGATCATAGCTGAAAAATGGGCCAACGGAGAAGACGCAGTGCGCAACGAAAGAGGATCGTCGCCTGCACACGAAGACGACCGCTAGGGACGAAGAAAGAGAAGGAAATACTACGATCACGAGGATAGGGAGGAATTAGTGGCGGCAGAATTCACGCGAAGTCGCGACCCTGGCCGCCGCGGAAGTCGCGAGTGGAAACCAAAAACAGAAGAAAAATCCCCCGAGGAAGACCTTGATGCATACTGCTCGCTACATCTGTTCACAGATAAGCGTACGGGCAAAACCAAGGCAACACACCTTCTTAAGGATTGCCGAAAGTTTCATGACATCTCGGACGCACTCGCCAGGAAAAGATTTGCATCCACCCAAAACTACCCGCCACTGCCAGGAGGAGGACAACAATTCCAGCCGCCACCACCTCCACCTCCACCAGCAAACCCAAACATGACGCTAGCCGCACTACCTGCGCCAACGCCACAAAACACTGGAGCCAATGCATACCCGACTCCGCACGGGCAACTCCTCGGGATGATACAGAAAGTATGCCCCTCTCGCAGAGCTCAAAAGACTAACACGAGGCAATTGTGCATGGCAGTACAGACACCGTCAACAAAGACAGAGTACCTGAAAATGGCGGATCAGCCGATCACCTTCTCGAAGAACGACCATCCGCCACGAGTCTATCGACCAGGACACGCCGCCCTCGTCATCCAAGCTCAAATTGGAAATTACGACCTGGCCCGCGTGTTCATGGACGGTGGTAGTGGCATCAACATCATCTACGCGGATACACTCCGTCGAATGAACAAGAATCTGGACGGCCTAACGGAATCATAAACATCCTTCCACGGGATAGTTCCGGGTAAGGCAATCCGTCCACTCGGAACAATCAACCTAGAAGTTGTGCTGGGCTCTCCAAGCAATTACAGAAGAGAATTCCTGGACTTCGAAGTCGTCGACTGGCCCTCACAGTACCACGCCATTCTTGGTCGAACAGCGTTCGCCAGATTCATGGCCGTACCACATTACGCATACTTGAAGCTCAAGCTACCCGGCGAATACGGTGTGATCACCATCGACGGAGACTTCCAGAAATCGGACAAATGCGACATAGAATTCAATGAGATCGCGAAATCTTTCGGGATGCAAGAAGAACTTCAAGAGCTGGCAAAAACCACGGATCACTCCGTTATGCCCCTCACGAAGAAAAACGCGCCTGAACTTGAATTCAGCGCCAACAGCGACACCCGCAAGCACCAAGTGCACCCGACGGATTCTGCCAAGACCGCGATGGTTTCCTCAACCCTCTCGCCAGCATAGGAAGGCGCGCTCGTCAAAATCCTCCGTGAGTACTGGGAAATTTTTGCCTGGCAGCCCTCAGATATGCCAGGAACACCCAGGGAGTTTGCCGAGCACTCACTTGAAGTTTTTCCTGACGCCAAACCCATCAAACAGACGACTCGACGATTCTCAGAACCCAAGCAGAAGGCGCTTGGAGAAGAAGTAAACAGACTATTAGCCGCCAACTTTATTAGGGAGATCAAGATATCCACCTGGTTGGCAAACCCGGTGCTGGTCCCCAAGAAGAACATGGATATCCTTCGGGTGTGCATCGACTACACGTCGTTAAATAAGCACTGCCCCAAGGACAATTTCCCTCTACCACGAATCGACCAGATCGTGGACTCTACGGCGGGCTGCCAACGCCTCTCCTTCCTGGACGCCTATTCGGGATACAATCAGGTCCGAATGAAAAGGGAAGACGAAGAAAAAACGGCATTCATAACACCCCACGGTGTTTACTGCTACACGACAATGCCCATCGGGCTGAAGAACGCAGGCGCAACATACCAGCGCTGCATGCAAAGATGCCTCGCCAATCTCATTGGCAAGAACGTACAGGTGTACGTTGACGACATCGTCATCAAGACTCGAGTAGAGGACACACTCCTCGAGGACATTCGAGAGACGTTCGACGCCCTTAATGCATATCGGATCAAGCTGAACCCGACCAAATGCGTTTTCGGCGTCCCTACAGGAAAACTCCTCGGGTACCTGGTATCCGCCAGAGGCATTGAAACCAACCCGGAAAAAATACAAGCTATCCTGACTATGAAGGAGCCTACCAATCTACGCGGAGTCCAGCAGCTCGCAGGGCGACTAGCCGCCCTAAGCAGGTTCATCGCACGATTGGGAGAGCAAGCGTTACCCTTCTACAAATTACTGAAGAAGACGGACAAATTCGAGTGGACACCCGAAGCTAAACAAGCATTCGCAGACTTGAAGCGATCGTTGCAGAGCAGGCGTGTTCTTAAAACACCGCAAGAAAAGGAGCCACTTTTCCTCTACCTAGCCGCTACAAACCAGGTCATCAGCACGGTGATCGTGGTCGAACGACCTGAAGATGGCAAAGCATACGGAGTCCAACGACCAATATATTACATCAGCGAAGTGCTCTCGCCATGCAAGTAACGATACCCTCACTACCAGAAGCTCGCATATGGAGTTGTTCTCACGCTCGAAATCTCAAACATTATTTCCAGGAACACGCCATCACAGTGGTTAATGATGCGTCACTCGGGACAATCATGAACAACCCTATGGCATCCGGAAGAATAGCTAAATGGAGCATCGAGTTGGGCGCCTGGGACATCACCTATGCAGGCCGCAACGCAGTCAAATCTCAAGTACTCGTGGAATTTATCAGTGAATGGACAGAGTTACAAACGCCCGGGCCGCCTGAGTACACGAGTAATTGGATAATGTACTTCGATGGATCCAAAAGAAACGAAGGAGAAGGAGCTGGAATTGTCCTTATTTCACCTCGTGGAGACAAGTTGCAATACGTTTTGCGACTAAACTTTCCACCAGACGATCCAGCATCAAACAACGACGCAGAATATGAAGCCATGTTGCACGGGATGAAAATGGCAATCGCCTGCGGAGCTACCCGATTAATGATCTACGGCGATTCCAACCTCATAGTGCAGCAGACAATGAAAGAGTGTGACGCCATTGCTGAAAACATGATCGCATATCGCGACATGTACAATCTACTCGAAGGAAGTTTTCAAGGTTGCGAGCTGAAGCACATTGCAAGATCCAGCAACGAAGAAGCAGACAGACTGGCAAACATGGGTTCCACGAATACGCCCATACCGCCAGGAATATACTTCGAACGGATAATCAAGCGATCGGTCAAAGTAAAGAAAATCGCAGAAACACCAGCTGCACCACAAACAGAGGTCAGCCCGCAAGTTGCACTTATCGAGTTTACTCACAACATATCGCGACAGGTCTTCCTGGTCGAGCCAGTCTGGACGCAGAAATACCTCGACTACCTGCTCAATAGACAGCTCCCAGCCGATCCACGTGAGGCTCGACAGATAATCAGGCGTAGCAAATCCTTTCGGGTGGTCAATGGCGAATTATACAAGCAAAGCGTCTCGGGGATACTTCAGCGCTGCATCGCACCCGAGGACGGCAAGGAATTACTCCGGGACATACACCAAGGAGATTGCGGACATCATGCTAGTTGGAAAGCAATAGTGGGAAAAGCCTTTCGAGCAGGATTCTACTGGCTAACAGCAGCCACTGATGCAAAAAGCCTAGTCGATCGATGCGACGCCTGCCAGCGATTCGCACCAAAGCCACACGCACCTGCCACAGAATTGCACATGATACCCATCGCCTGGCCTTTCGCACAATGGGGGATAGACATGGTTGGACCATTACGCAAGTCCACGCCCGGTGGATATACACACTTGCTGGTCGCAGTCGACCAATTCACCAAATGGATAGAGGCAAGACCAGTAACTTCGGCTAGCACCCAATGCGCCGTAGAGTTCCTCGATTCCATCATATGCAGATTTGGTGTGCCACACGACATCATTACAGATAATGGTACAAATTTTACAGCAAAGGAAACACAGCAGTTCTGCGAGGAAAAAGGCATCAACTTCAAATTTGCTTCAGTTGCCCACCCGCAAACGAACGGACAAGTCGAAAGATCCAACGGCTTAGTTTCAGCTGGAATCAAGAAACGTCTACTCGATCGTCTACACCCCGCCGCAGGACACTGGGCGAGCTACCCTCCGTGCTCTGGAGCCTCCGCACAACCCCAAATAGGTCTACAAAATACACGCCATTCTTCATGGTATACGGGGCAGAAGCAGTCCTTCCCGAGGAAGTTCGATTCAGCGCCCCACGAGTTGTAGCCTACAGCGAAGAAACTTCCAACAAAGCACTTGCAGAAGATATGGATGCACTCGACGAAATGCGGGACATCGCACTCGCGAGATCCGCAGTGTATCAGCAATCACTGCGCAACTATCATAGTCGCCGCATACGCCACAGATCATTCGTGGTAGGAGACTTAGTGTTGCGGCTCAAGAAAAAGGAAGGACATAAGCTCGAACCACCCTGGGAAGGACCCTTCATCATACACGAAGTTATCCCAGGTGGGGCCTACAGGCTGAAGAATCCAGAGACTGGAGGAATCTATTCCAATCCATGGAATATCGCACAACTCCGCAAATTCTACCCCTAGGTTTACTTGTTTTTTACAACAAAATAAGGCTATACTAGCCAATCCTGTAGCTCGAATACATGACTCATCAGTCATTGCAATAAAAGACATGATTTTCTCATCATATTCACTCGAAGCTTCTAGTTCTTTACATGCTACAAGTTACACGTACATACCCCATAACACACATGGGGGCTAACCTACAACTAAGTATCACAAAGAAACATCATCAAATACAAGGTTACACACCTTACAACAGTTTTTACAAACTATAAACTGATTGCAGGATAATTACATCCGACAATCAGTCAAAACGCTGAGCATTCTCAGTCGCCAAAACTCTATCTACCTCTTCAGAGGTCATTCGGATAATCTTCTCCGCTGCAGGACGTACAGCATCATAGTACGGCGAGATATCTTCGATCGCATAATCTGGGCGCCGAGCTACGGAGTTCAAGTCTATCTCAGTATGCCATATTCGGACAAAAGAGAGGGCCACAACCGCGCCGCATGTCATTTGGTTGCGTACGCACGCGCGAACTTCTCCTTCACGTCCAAACAATCTGAGCAGATGGCTCCAGTCTTCGGGACCCCTTTCGAGTGGATAAAATCAATGTTCAGGATATCGCTTATCGTTAACTTATCGCTCGGCCCATGATAAGCGATATATCGGTTTATCGGCCGATAAATCGATTTATCGGTCGACTATTTATCGGCCATTTTTCTTGTAAATCTGAAATTGTAGCACTGTAACATCTAAAATATTCTATAAAATTATATTATATCGGCACTAAAAACTCTAAATTATGATACATAGATATATTGTATTCAATAATACTGAAAACTCTATGATGGATGTCATTAATCACATGTTTCAGTGCTGGAAAATCGATATATCAGCCGATTTATCGGCATATTGACCGATAAATCGCTTGCAAGACCGATAATATGGTATGAATGATAAACTCCACTGATATTCATTTATCTTATCGGTCACCACCAGATAAGCGATAAATCGGCCGATAAATCGGCATATCGGATGATATTTAGAACAGTGGATAAAATGCAGCATTCATCGCAACCAAGACCTCGTGAAAAGAACTCACGAGAATTCTCGCCTGGAGGACTCGAAATTTCAAGGTGGCCATCACAAACCCTCGACTGCGATCAGACCAGAAGTTGTTCGCATGAGGTTTCGAACTGTTAGCCTCTTGATGAATGTGGTTTTCCACCCACTGCTTTTCTTCCCTGTCATCCGGTTTTACAACTGAAGAGCAGACGTACTTAGTCAGCTAAGGAAAACAAGGAAGAAAAATGCACGGGGGCTGCACTACTTACATAGCAAATCCTTTGCGACTGAAGCCAATTCATCCATCAGAAATTGTTCGCGCTCAGCTGCCAATTTCTGTTTGGATTTCGCCACATAGGCCACCCCGCGCAGAGCTTTCAGCTTGCGCTCACCCTCCTGGACCTTATCACGAAGGCCCGCAAAAGTGCCAACAGCGGCCACAAGTGGATTTACTGGATTACCACGTCCACCCGAAGTTTCCGCGGCAAACACAGTAGCCTGGAAGAATACAAGGAAAGAAGTGAGATGCCCTACTCGAGTTATATCTAGTCGCACATCTGACAAACGCTCGGGGGCTACTCCCATCGGGAGACAAGGCACAAACAAAGGGAATAAATTTCAAAGACAAATACTTCAATCAAGGACAACGAAGGTACGGGAATACATCCCAAGGTTCATTACATTCAAGAAGGAAAAAGAAAAAAATACTATGAGGCTACATTGGTGCTCCCACTAGCGGCAGTCGACCCTCCCTTCTGCCGAGCAAATATCTCAGACAGCTTCCGAGCAAGAATGGCGGCTTGCTCGCCAAAACGAGAGAGCCGTACCTTTTTGCCCGTGGAGGGATCGACTGGAAGGGATGAGTAGGCCTCCTCCAAACCTTCGACTCTGTGCGCCAAAGCAAATTGGATCGCAGTGTTCGCGCCAGCCTCCGATTGAGCGACTGCGAAGGCGTCCATAAGATTGCCTTCTGAGGAGACCTTCAAAAGATCGTCTAGCGCGGGTGCAGGAGTGGCGTTGGCGATGAGGCGACCATGCAGTTCCACCAGCTCTTGAGTAGCATCGCTAATCAAGGAGAAAACTCCATCGGAGTGCCTCTTAAGCTGGGCAAGTGTGTCGGTTAGCACGTCCACCCGCTGGAGCCCAGGGATCTCTAGAGGGACATCCAGAAGACCTACAAAAGAAGAAAATAATACTTAGCAAAATTCAGCAAAATGAAGGATCAAAGTCGCAGAAGTCCAAAACACTTACCCGCGAAGCGCTCAGCGAGGGGACGGAGGAAAGCGACAACATCGTTATCGGCCTTACTGCCAGCTTCCTCCAAATCCTTCAAGGCCTTCCGCGCATCCGCAAGTTGTCGACCAACATCTTCCGATTGCATGCGGAAATTTTCCAGCTCTTGTCGGATGGCCGTCAGGTCAGCCTCACGAGCAGTCACCTGCTCGGAAAGCTTTACCTTCTCGGACTCCGAAAGTTAAAGTCGAGCTGCAAAGAAATGCTTATCAAAAATCAAGAATGGACAAAGTACTGAAGACAAGGAGGTGATAAAACTTACCCTTGAGAAGGTCGTTCTCAGTTTGAAGCCGGCTACGGTCCGATCGAAGGGACTCGCAATCCGACTCGGCGATAACGACGCGGCGACCAACCGGCGCAAGAGAATCAATGAACGACATCAAAAGCACAAAGAAGGAAGAGTTATAAGGATTAAGTTGGAGCCTGTACCCGATTATTCACAATCGACTACAGCCTCGGGGGCTACTCCCATCGGGAGCACTGCCGTGCACCCGATAAACATGAAATCATGAAGAAGAATTAAACCAGACTTTGAGCCTGTAGCCGATCGCATGCGATCGACTACAGCCTCGGGGGCTACTCCCATCGGGAGCACTGTCGTGCACCCGATAAAAAATTGAAGATAGAAGATGAAGTCTACCTGGCCGGTGGCGCTGGAGAGCGGATCCGCGGAGCTGTCCGTCACTTCTTTAGAAGTTGAAGTCCTGGCGACAAAGCTGGGGGCTTCACGTTCCACAGTCGCAGCTTCAGGGGCTGCTCTGGGAGAATTTTGGACGGTGCCCGCGGTGGGAGTTTCACCCGCATCCTTTGTCTTATTCCTCTTTTCGGGAGGAACGGCAGCGGCGTACCTGCTAGGACTGATCGTCTGCAGACTGCAGCGCAAGATAGCAAACATCAATATTGAAGCACGGAAAATGTTCGACCAAGAATAAGGAAGAAGCACTTACTCGTCATCTTCGTCGTCGTCCAGCAAGTCCGCGTTCCAAGCGGTCGTCATCACTGGGAACGAAGGCGAAGGAGCAAGAGAGCAAAGTGGAGTCGCGTGGATGGGGGCTTGACCGGGCGATTTTTCCAAGAATTTATCCTTAGAAGTAGCTTCGTCCTCATCTACCCGACGACGTTTCGGAGGGGCGCCATTCGAGTCTTCAGCGTCACCCGAAGAATCGTGTTCTGAACTCGAAGAGGCGTTGGCGACGCTGGTGTCGGCCGCGCCGTCTTGATGACTCGACACTAGCTCTGAGGCAGCCTCCCCCGCAGCTGGCGTGTAGCAATCCGCCATAGCTAGGTTCTACGAAGACAAGAAGAGGACGAGAAAAAATCTTATCGACTAGGACTCGGAACAAAATGGAAGCAACTCAAAGACAAGAAACTAACCTCAGCTGGAGGAGGATTGGAAGCAGCAAAAGCTTCGACGGGGCAGTCAGGGAATTTCTCCCCCACCTTCAGTCGAGTGATAGCCGCGATCTTCTTCTCGAATTCCACGTTCGAAAGTTCCTCGCGGCTCACTCGGCTAGGGTCTTCTGCGCCTTGATACTCCCACATAGTGGAGGGCCTTTGCTGCAGAGGTTGGATCCTGCGCTTCAAGAAGATACTCGCCAGATGCAGCCCGTTGAGCACGACTCCCGCAGTTTGGTCCCGGAGAGCGGCTACTCTTGCGAGTAAGGGCGCAACGGTCTGAGTCTCCTCGGCTGACATCCTGTGCCCCCAAGACTTTCGCCTCGTCAGAACAGCGGACGGATGGAATTCTACGATCCCACCCGAGCTGTTGTCGACGACGTAAAACCACTTCTTCCGCCAGCCTTGGGCGGAGTCGATGAAGTGCATGTTGAAGTAGTTGTTTTCTTGGCGAGCCTGGATCCCGAAGCCACCCGTGCGAAGCGGTTCGCTGGGCTCAGACTCCACCCGCGATTTCTCGCGGAAGATACGGACTTTGAAGAGCGCCTTCCAGAGCGCCCAGTGCGGGCGAATGCCGAGAAAGAATTCGCACAACACGATGAAGCACGAAATGTGCTGCACCGCGTTCAGGGGAAGATCGTGAAGCTGTATGCCATAAACATGCAGCAACCCGAGGAAGAAGGGATGAAGAGGAAAGGAAAGGCCCCGAGTCACGTGGTCCACGAAGACCACGCGCTCGTTCGATTGAGGATTGGGTACCTCTTCCTTTTTTCCGAGACGGACTCGCTTCTCCGTCTCCGCCGGCAGCAACCCTTCCCGCTGCATCTCCTTGATGCTTTTCGCGGTGGTGTTGGGGGAGCGCCAGTCGCCGGCGCGGGGCGCGGGTTGCGCTGAAGGTTCGCCGGATGCAGAGGTGACAGCACCACGCTTCTTTCCGCCAGCCATTGCTTGCAGCACGAGCTCGAGCGCGAGGAAGAAGAAGATGGGTGCGGGGAAGACGACGAAGGCAAAGAGCTGGGAAAATTTCACCGTAACACCAAGACCCGTACTTATACACTGAGTGAGATGATCTCCGCCATACGATGCGCTACGTGGCGCCCATCGCGATCGCCACGCGTGAAGGTGAAACGAAGAGGCGGCGGACGCTGTTTCGTGCCACGATCTTAACAGAAGATCGTGCGCATTTACTGCGCGGTTCGCGTAAAAACCGGGAACGACGTCTCGTTTCCCGGTAAAAAAGCTGACCTGGTGGGCCACCATCTGCTACCACTCCGTCACGTCCCATCGGGAGAAGAGGAGTGCGCCATGACGTCATGGCACACATCATTCAAAATCAAGATCTTTCGATTGGAAGTTCAAACGCGAAAATATCTTCGTAAACAACAATTCCTTCGGATAAAGGCAACTTTTCTATGTACAATTCATGGATCAAAACCTCTTCGAACAAGAGAAAAATTACCCTATACACGAAAACTCTTTCGTATGGGCACAACATTCCAAACATGAAAACTCTTTCATACGGAATTAAACTTTTCCGGCACGAAACTTCTTTCGTATGGAACTCAGACGAATTAATCGGGTAGAAAGAACCTACCTCTCCTACACATGATAATTTTACATCATAAGAACCTGGATTGTTCAGCCGACTAGGCACATCCGGATGCCATATTCTTCGAATATGAAGGTAAGACCCAAAAAGTTCTCTCTTTTGGGCCTGGAATCGCACTCGAAAGCTGCGTCCTCCGGTATAGTTCCGTGTCAACAACACGAAGAAAAATCCTAGCGGACGCGCCGGGTACCCCCATGGGTTAAAGTTCGATTCGATAAGTCCACAACGGCCCAGTCGCAACAATCACCTCATCGGGTTCGAGTTGGAGGTCTCGAATCTGTGTAGGCCAGAAATGTTTTTGCCCTAGTCGCAATTAATTGGCCCTGATCTCTCAGGAGAGCCAAGCTACTGTGCCACATCCTTCTGCGAAAAAAGCCATAAAAACAGGCACTTGTGTTGCTCGATACTCGAGCGTTATGACTCATGATGCAGGGAACACACCCTTCAAGACAATAACTGTCGAGCTGGTCCTCCAAAAGAAGATCAAGAAAGGTTTGACCGTCTACTCGACTGGAAAAATCCCAATCGAGCAGACGCTCGGGGGCTACTGACGAAGATATGGATCCTGGACCCTGCGGGTAAGGACACCCCCTCTCAGGCCCAGAGCCAAGGCCCAAGAGGAAGCACCCTTGGAATACTCCAGAAGGCCCACGTGAAGCCCACCCGCATCAGCTTGCGGGTTAAGTTAGGAAACTTGTAACCGACCTAGTTAGGGTTTGAGTCCTCTCCGGGTAGAACTCGAGACCTGGCCATCTATATAAGGCCAGGAGAGCCCCCAAGGAGAGGACCAAGCAATTACCGCACGACCCAAAAGCCTTGAACTTGAGATCCCCTCTCGATTCGAGCACACCTTGTAACCGATCTATTCATCAATACAGATCGACAGGAGGCAGGAGTAAGGGTTTTACCTCTACGAGGGCCCCGAACCTGGGTAAATCTCGCCCCCTGTCTAGCCGACGATTCCACCAGCGCTCATGGGTTCTCCTAATCGAAACCCGATAGGTTCACCGAAGGGATTTGTTGAGTCAGGGATTCGACATTGCTTTTGTCTTATCTTTCTTTGAATTATTCCATACTTTCAATTATTCCGCTACTTTGAATTATTTCGCTAATGCTAACATTGTTTTATCTTACTTTTGTATTATAGTTAAGCAATGGATGATTACTTCAACAGCAAAATAGTTCATGGAGAGGAAATGTTCTCCCTTGTACGGACGGCTCACAGTTTTAACGAGTCCGATGCGGGAATGGAGGAAGAACAAAGAGACCAAGCAAAAACTAGCATCGAGTGTGATGAAGACTCGCAATTTGGTGGACATCCGAAGTCTAGCGAGTATATTAAGCCTGTGGTGATCAAATGCAACAACTGATTTGTATATATATGTATTAACGAATGTTTATAATTTTGGACCTCCGAATCGACTCAATCTAGTAAGAGGAAACAATGCCATGCCCAACGGTAGCATAAGATAAGCGTCTCTCAATTGATCTCGTCGATACAGAGAGCAAACCGTTGCTTCCGAAGAAGAACGCAACTAAGTTTTTGCATCAATGTGGAGTTGGTGTTAGAGACAACATCCTGATAAGCACAATCTTATAGTGCAAGGCAACAAACCCGGAGGGAATTACTTATGTCTCGGAGGAAGCGAAAAATGACCTTTGGGCCAAGCTCATTGTACATTTCACCCTACCGGTTTTGGATTTTATCGAAGAGTCAAAAAAGATGATGGAGAAAGTTAAGCATTTCGCTCTTAAGAAGATGGTTGAACAATTGAAGAACTATATGAACAAATTATACCATGACTATGTCAAAGCTAAAAAAGTTCCAGATTTCACTAGCACACTAGAGAGGCAGTGGGCTCACTTGGACGCATTTGTTGAGTACAAGTATTCAGAACTAGCTAAGGAAAGGTTGGCAGAGAATAAGGAAAATGCAGCGAAAAATAAATATTATCATAATATGGAACCAAGTGGATACAGAACTGCCCAGCCTATGTGGGATCAAGCTATGTCCGCCATGTGCAAGAAAGGGGTCACTCTAGCAACTAGGTCCTGACGCCGTAGGGTAAGAAATATGACACTTGGGCATGGGGTGAAGTATGACATGGAAATAGGGGAGATACAAGTTGATGAAAAGAAACTAATTTATGTAGCAATTGTTCAAGCAATCAACGACGTCCAAAAGGGAAAGTTTATTCCAGACAGAGAGAACGACGAGCTGAGAACCCTCGGTAGTCCAGACAGAAAGTTTATTCCCGAGGATGTTGAATCTTATATGCCCATGAAAAATGATTGCTAAGAGCATGCTAATAGGATTTTTTTTTGCTATTTGTGTTAATCTATGCTTCTGTTTCAAATTATTTATCACGAGATGGCATGCCCAGTATAGAAGAATTATTGCAGAACTACGAACTAGGTTCAATCCATTTTTAGTGTTTTTCTACAAGACTGTAACCGCAAGTCAGTGGTAACAAAACAAATCTGCTTCAATTTGTTTAGTGTATTTTATATGAAATAATGTGTTTATAATTCTGTTCTTTTTAATTGTTATTTTCTGTTGCATACACAGTTTGTACCATGTAGCATTCGTCGTTCCTTTAACGAGGCATTCGGTCGGCAACACTCTGTTGTTTCGTGCGCTCAGGAGGACGTACAACATTGCTGTGTCAAAATGTCGGAGAAGAATCTGGTTGCATGGCGAAGGATGGAAATACTTTGTCACGGAGAACAATCTCAACACGAGAGACCTTCTAGTTTTTACTATGTCAGGACCTTATCCTACTATCTCAGTTATTGTTATGAATTATGTCAGTAGTGAAGAGAAGAGTGAGGTCGATTCAGACACCTTTAAGGAGTCATAGAGCTCCGGGTAGTATTGTTTCTATATATGTTGTTTCTCAATAATAGGGAACATTTATGATTGCTGAAAGTTGAATGTTAAAGTTGTGAGAAAGGTGAACAATATTGTATAGGGGTATTACTTAATGACATGGTATGATTTTTATATTATGAATTAGTAGTTCAGATGAATTTTATTTTTGGACCGTCCGGACAATATCATTGACGGTACATTCATTCATGACGGCCGCGTACCGCCAGGAATGCAGGGAAACCCATCGGGAATATGTATCCGTGACGGCGATTGTTAGGAAACAGCCGTCAGGAACAACCTGTCAGGAAAGAGCATGATCGCTGACGGCCGCCCGTGGGGAAAGTCCTTCGTGACGGCCTTTCCAGGCGGGATACTTTTACCAGGAATGCAAACATAGGTGACGCCTCATCCATCAGGAATCGCCGTCAGGATTTCGAGCCTTCGGGAATACAGAACAATCCTGACAGGAGAAGTTAGGCGTCAGGACTGTTACACCGTCAGGAACTTCTTTCCTTACGTGCACTTCCCGTGAGGGAAACAAAACAAGACTGTCAGGGTTGCTTCTCGTTGTTGGTGTTCAGTCCGTCAAGAGCATGGTTTCCGTCAGGAAAGTAACTATGCCAATGTCAGGAGTACATATTTCATAAAAAAAAGACAATAATATTTTTTTTTCTGCATCAATATACAGATTCACACATATTTCCGAAACGCAGATTCCATATAAGTATTTCATTTCAGAAAAAAACACACACTGATCCATATTCGTTTGACACCAAAAGCCTTCATAACACAGCCCCCAGGTCACTACTACTTGAGAACATCAAATAGTTCATTCAATCTGGAAATACTAAAACTACACTAACTGCTAGAGGGAATCAACCTATATAAGAAATATCAATACTTATTGTTCATCAATGATCGGCGAATTCTCCTGTGCTCGACGATCAGCATCATGTTGGCCTGATGGGGTGGTATCTCTTTGGTCTCCTCCATGGGATGATTCTGTCAACGGAGTCCCACCATTTCCAGTAGAAGGGAAAGATACGTTCGCCTGCTATAAAATAGACAGTAGTCTCAAATATTATACATCAAGCTAGGTACAGAATAGTGGTTTCTTGCAATATTCATTCATGTGCAATGTTTTCATACCCAGTTCTCCTAAGCAGTACATCATAGGTTTAAGCTATCATACTGAACTGAAAAGTAGAGCGTAATACAAAACTGTTTGTCAACTAAGGCCAACAGAGAATAAAGAAAGAAGGGTGACCATGCAAATCTTTGTCTACCGGCTGTACATTGAAGTGGAAGGTTGAGCATTACATAAATCTGGTTGTCAACTTTGATAATTGGTAGAAATAAGAATAAGATAATGCCTACCAATTTATTAATCTGTTTGTAAATGTACTATAATATTGAAGTGCAAGTACAACATTACACAAATCTGTTTGTCAACTTTAAGAATTTCCAGAAAATAATAAGATAATGCGTACATGTGGGAATGTGGTACCGCGCTACTTGTCTCCAAGCAACATTAATTCAAGGACTAGGATTTTCTTCCAAGCTTCATGTAGTAAATCAAGACAGCAGGAAGTATTTCAAGGTTTCTTTTTTACCTCCCAAATAGTTGCAGGAAAAAATCCCAGTGTATATGTGCTAAGCATGCAAAGGAGTTCTCCTAATTCTCAAAACAAACAAGTGGTACGTAGAATTTCAACCTTTCCGAACCAGTTGACCAGGTACTACCCAAACTGAAATAAGTTTGTGTTAGGACATGCTTCCCAATAACACCACTAGTACCGGGTTGATAATTAATATGGGCATCAGGTAGGAATTCGTAAGGTACTCACCGGTCACACAAAATTCAGCAATTAAAGAAAATGACAAGTAAACTCATAGGCACAACAATCAGATTATGAGGACAAGTATGCCACTGTTACACTTACATGATTACTATCTTCCATAAATTCATCTTCAAGGTCTTCCGGCTCATAGCAACTGATGTTTAAGTATGAAGATCAGATTTTGTGCATGTATGAAATTCCTAATACATAAAAAATTAAAAAACTTACTTTGCAATAGCCACAATTTTTCTTCTGTCTACTTTCCAAGTATTGGTTCCTTTTCAACGAAGCTTGGTAAGACATGGAGTTTGATGACTTTACATTGCTTCTTTTAGCAGCACCAACACCTTGTGACTTTTTAAAAGCATCATCACCTATAGCAAGCCGTCCATGAGGCAAGCCACCACTCCTGGAGTACAATACAGCGGGATCAAGAGCACGCTCCTCCCAATCTTCTGGATATGCAGCTTGAAGACCCTTCATGTAAGCATCCTTGCAACAAGATAGACAATGTTACATTTCAGACGATATTGATTTCGTTTGGAATATAGTGCGAACTTTTGCAACAACTTACAAGACGGTTTTTAGATTTCAGGTTGTCGATGGCGACGTTGCTTCCAATCTCTCTATATTTCGTATCTCCTACTTTGATGTACTTGTAAGTGTTCATGCTTGTTCCTTGTTCAGGCCCAAATGTCTTCTCCGACATATGGAACCACAATATTTAACATTCTGCTGCAACTAGTAGTATAACAGAAGAAAAGAAAGTAAATGAACCACCATGAAGTTTTTGGTGCGAATGAAATTTCGAGATCCACCCTTGTTTTGTGCAACTTCTTCAGGATCTGCTTTGTTGCGTGAGAGTTTCCCGTTCCCACGTTTATGGAAGAATTCATCAGAGCACCAATACTCACATAGGCTCTCCCACGCTTCAGCCTCTTTGCACCATTCCAGCCTAACTTGTACATATTGAGATTTAGCGAGCAGTCTGTGACATGCTTGAGAATCGGTGACTGGCTTATCCATTGGCTCTTCACTAATTTCATTGTAGTAATTCTTCACAGCATCTTTTCGAGCTTGGTACATCATATTCCTCAATTGTTTCCTTGCTATCTCAAGAACACGGTCATCTTCTACTCTTTGGTCGGGAGTATAATCACCTAGTTTGTATATGCTCTGCAAACAAAATAAGTTAAATACGGCTAGATTCTAGTTCATATGTACTATGGAACAAAGTACATATTTCCCTTACCCAAAACTGCTCCTTGAACTGGTTGCGGCTGATGCACTTTCTTCCCCGGTTTGCACATTTGGCGGGTCAACAATACAATAATCCTCCCATCGAAATGCATGCCGCTTAGTTTCCACACCAACTGCGTTCTTCTCTTTGATTATGGACGGGTATTCATATTTCAAAATTGTTGTAACCTGACCCCCTATCCCATCGTCACCATCAAAGTAACTACATTTCATAAATATGCATCAGTCATATAAAGCTACATGTAGCAAATTTAAGATAACAAAAAAAACTATGCTAAGACATGGGTACATAGAGGTAATGTTATGTTCGATTTATAAAATCACCAATCAGTGATTGGATTAATTGGAATACGCTCACCATTTGGTGGCCTCTTCAGCTTAGTATTGGTCCGCCCCTTCTTTTTCTTAATTGTTGGACCATTCTCGCTGATCTTGGAAGCTTCATCATTGTTGTTCCCTTGTGATTCCTCTGGTGTGAGTTGTCTCCTACGCCGATGATTAATACGCCCGGTTGCCACAACCTACATCAATTATAAATTATAAGATGAAAACAAACAATTAGTGTTTAACAATTGGCGAAGAAAAAATGTATTATAAAAAAATAACTTGTAGTATAGAAAACCAAGTATTAACTAGATATAAAGTCCCATAATCATCATTACACAAATGATATTTTTGGTAAAAAATTGCAAACTAAAAGTAAAAATAATCGGAGTTCTTCTTGAATCTCTTTCTTCTTCCACTTCGTTCTCTTATTTCTTCTTCATGTTGTTATGCTTCTTCCTCTTGTTCTTCTTCGCCCTCTGACTCTGATTCTTCGGATTCTTCAACAACCTCCTCTTCCGCCTCATCCAATTCCTCTGCCAATTCCTCATTTTCATTTAAAGAGGGGAGTTTACGCTTGTTTAAGAACACCTCTATTTCATTCAGGTCGGTCATTTCATCTAAACCAGTAGGGTCTAAATTATCCAACCCATTCTCTATGTCTACCCCAAAGGTCCCTTGTAATGCATCTTCTTGAAATGTTCGCAAATCTTCAGGTAGCACATCGCTGTAGTTGTTAGTACGTGTAACAGCCCAAGTATGAAAACCTACCATTTAGAATGTTTGATTTCCTGTTTGATTAAAGTATTGCATCATGGCATCATTTTACTCCCTTGTTTGCATTTGTTTACTATTTGTTTGCACCTGTTTTTATTTGTTTTCACAATGAAACTCAAACAATTTCAAATGCTTTGTTTTCATACTTGCTCTGTTACAACCTTTTTAAATAAAAAATCTCAAATAAAAACAAACATTTTTGCTTTCATATCATTCCACATTGATCAACTAATAAAATGGTGTTTTTGTTTCCATTAATTAAGTTTCCAACTTGGGTTCAAATTCAAGCAATCATCAACATCACTTAATTTGAAAGTTATAAAAATACCAAACAATTTATAATCACATTTGTTCTATTTAATCTATAGGGGTCACCCTAATAAAACATGGTTTTCATCAATAATCATTTAATTATCAAATTACCCAAATTCAAACCAACTCACTAAACATCACCTCTTTTGAAATTATAAAAATAATCCAAACCTTTTTGTGCTCTTTGTTTCCAATTAAATGCTTTGATCACCCTATTCTTAAAACTATTGTCAATAACCCTTTAATAATAAAATTAAATCACACACCATCCAAATTCAAACAGTACCAAAAAATTCAAATGTTTTGAATTCCAAAAAATGGTTTTGGTTGTATTCAACCTAATGTGCCCACCCTAATTTTTCTATGATTTTTGATAACCTCAAAACCCCTCTTCTCTTCCATTTCTTTTGCTACAAATAAAAACAGAAAAGAAAAAAATAAATAAAAGAAAACAGCGCGCAGCAGCTAAGCCTACCTCTAGCCCAGCCCACTAACTCACCTACGCGCGCGGCCCGTACCGGTTCATCAGACGCCCCCGTCGTCCTCCTTCGTACGGCGCCGCATCGGGACATGCCACGGCGGACGCGGTCACATCCCGACGGCCGTCATCGATCCCTGCACCCTATTTAGACCCCTACGGACCCGCAGAGCCAACCCTAGCTCCTAGCTCCCTCTCTCCCCCCGAGATCCGCCGTCGTTTGCTCTCTGCCATCGCCCTGTCCCCTCTCTGAATCTCTCACCGGAGCGCCGCTCTCTGAAACCACGTCGAGCACCGCCGCCTCGCAACGCCACTCCCCCTCCTAGCCACCAAAACCGCACCACCAACGTCTCCTCTACAGTTTGGACACCCGAACACCTCCGGGGTTCAACCATCCCGTCGCCGCCGTCTTCGAACCACCGTCACCGGAGCGTTCTCCTCTGCACCTTCAACCGCATCCACCCCTCCCGTGCACCTCCGTCATCGTTGATCGCTGGAACCAACCCACCGCACCTCCTACTTCCTCGACAACACCGCCGTTGAGCTCAACACCGACGGGATTGACGCCGCCGTCCTCGCCATCGCCGTCGACCACCTCTGCACCGGCCCTCTGCCTCACCTGCATCGAGGGTGAGCTCACTGCCTCCTTCTCCCTGTCTGCTCCACCTCGTTCGCAAGCACGCGCGCATCACCACCACCCCAACCCACCGCATCGATGCACGTCAACGCGACGGTGATCGCCGCAGCTCGCCGCCGGCGAAGTTCACTGTCAGGTTCAGTTGGTTCGCGCGTCAGTTTCAGTTATAAGCACGAAACTGAACTTACCTTGTCCGCGCGTGGTTAACTGACAACAAACGCGCACAGCCCAGCTGGTTCAGGCACAGCGCACGCGAGCGAGGGGTGCCAGGTTCGATCCCTGGCTCTCCCTGGGAGAAATCCCACCTTTTCTTTTCGCCGCAGCGCTGACAGGGCGGGCCCCCTGTCAGCCACTCACTGTCCACGCAAGCACAGCGAGCCCCTAGGCCCACTGGCAGTGCCTAGGGCTAGCTCTCTGTGCGGTAACAACTGCTTTTCCAATGTTTCTGTAATTAAATCTAAATCCTTCTAATTAACAAATTGGTCCCCTGTTTTAATCTGTTAATAACTGTTAAAATATGACTCCAAATCAAAAATTCTAAATATGTTTATTGTTCCAAATTTAATTGTCTATCCAATTATTCCAATTGTGTACTGTTTTGAAATTCCCAAATGCATTTAAAATTCAAATTTGAATAATTCAAATGCAAATTTCTAAATTCAATAACTAATTCATTTTAAATCCAATAAATGCAAATAAAATATGTTTTCCATACCATTTCACCTCACCTTTGCAAATATAATTTTTGTTTCCTGTTTTGAATAATTAAAATTGCCTAAATAATTTAATCCTTGTTTAATTCAATTAAATTTGATAAAATCATAACTTGCTCAAATTAAATTATTTTTGAACATGCAAAATATGTTTTCAAACCATCAAAGTGTGAACTTTTCAAATGTGAGTTTGAATTTATGTTTTGAACAAATAAAAATTCAATTAAATTCAAACTTTTTTAAAATCATTTAAAACTTGTTTAATATTGTTTAATTCATAATAAATTCATCCTAATTCCAATTTCAATATTTGAAACATGTAATCCAACTAAAATTTGATGTTCCTTTCAAATATAAACTTTGTTATTTGGTTTGAACACTTTAACTTGATGAAAACAACAAATGCTTGTGTGACATCTTTAAGTAACCACATTTTCCAAACTTAATAAATGAATTCCAAACCTTGTTAAATTCCTTTTCCACTTGCATCTTTTGTTGTTATTTTGTTGTTATCATCATGCATGCATCATGCTAACAACTTTCACATAATAATTAATTGCAAATCATTTGCTCCACTTAATTCATGGACCCTTTCCCATATGCAATTCAAAATTGCATAGGGGTCCATCTTAATTGTGTTATCATGTTAGCTAGTTTATTTTGATGCAACCATTAATTTGTCATGCATCATCCTTGAATGTGCACAATGCCATGATAATGATTGTTTATATTTCTGCATTGTCTGTTTGCTTCTTCTCGGATACACGACGACGTTGAGACCGACGATACTTACGACACCCCTTCTAAGGATTTAGCTCAGTACCAGGCTACTGGGTTTTGCAGGCAAGTTATCACTCACATGAACCACTGTGTTCCTTTCAACATTGATTACCGATACTTTCCTTTGTTCTTTCTGCTAGCCTTAGTAGTAGTTGTTTCTGTTACGAACCCATCACATGAATCCCTTAACCTTGATATTGCCTCACCTCCACTCCTATCACCCCTTTGGTTGAGCCAGTGTCTTACTAGCATGCTTAGGTTGTTTTTTCTCGAGTCTGTTACCCGTTTCTTTCAGTTACTATCGTTATTATGTTCTCGGGGCTCGATGTTTAATCAATCAATCATGCTACTGTTACTATTAATAATAAATTTGATGATAAGGCACCGGCAGGAGGCCCTGTGTGGTTTTGAGGCCTGCTAGTGTCGACCCTAATAGGAAAAGGGTCTTGTCTACTGATCCATGATGAGCGCACTAACCGCATGTGGGAAGCGAGTATGGGCGCCCCCCTCAATTTGATTCGATTCGCATCTCGTCCAAATCGCCTCATTTAGTTCGTGTTTTCCATTTGCCGCATGCATGTTTTTGCGAGCCCAGGCCAGGGTGGAACTTTTGTAGTCGACATATAGGGGGACACGTTCTTAGAGTGCTATGAGGGTCCATTTTCTTCTGGGCTCGATTAGCCGTGCGCCCAAGGTTCTTTGGGCTTGATGCGAAGAAGAGTCAAGTTGTGTTGAGTGCCCCGCTTGGTGGAAGGGCCTTTCCATCTGGCGGGTTATTCATGCGTGTACGGCCAAATTGGTGCAACCCTGCAGGGATAATCTTCTCGAGAAGCCGTGTTTTCCGCGGTTATGGATTACTTGGTGAAGGTACTGGCTAACAAGTACTCAGAACAACTTAAACATAATGATCAAACATGTTACACCCAATGGTTAATCACTTGACTAGTAATAGGTTGATGACACAATAACTTGATTCACCTTTAATACAACTGTGTGAGTTATCCTCGGATTGCTTCTTTGGATAAGGGGCGAGATCCAGGATGGGTTTGTTTGAAGTTATCTTTCAGTTGGTTACAATACTCGATCTTACCTCCTTTCTGTTAGCCGGAAGTGGTAGAATCTCTGTAGTTGGTTAGCGCAGCCAGTTGCAGCATCTTTTATATCCCCTCTCTTCCGTTGAACCCAAGGCATCTGTGCTTGGTGTTGACGGGTAACACTTTGGTGAACTGTGAGTCTTGCTTGCCAGTACGTTTATGTACTGACCCCTTTGGGGCTGTGGTTTTCGCAGACCTACGTTTTCGAGGATCTACATGGTGGCTACTACGTGGAGTATGACGAGACTGCTGACGAGTAGATAGCGGACCCGGGCAGGATCCGAGACTTCGTGGATGGGCTCCGTCTGTTCGTTTCCGGCCTCTTAGGCCTATTTGGATCTTGTCTGTACTCAGACATGTTGAATGGTTCCGCTGTGATGTAATGATGTATTGTTGGGACATGTGTCCTCTGGATGATTGTATTGGCTATCTCTGCTCTAATGAGAGCCATTTGCAACTTATTTCAATCTTTTGTGTCG
Organism: Alopecurus myosuroides; assembly: GCA_028641055.1. Lineage (NCBI taxonomy): Eukaryota > Viridiplantae > Streptophyta > Magnoliopsida > Poales > Poaceae > Alopecurus > Alopecurus myosuroides. The sequence continues at coordinate 430,747,198 of CM054060.1, forward strand.
TAGAGATCTGTTGTGATATCAATTGTTAAACGCCGTTGACGTACCATGTGTGTATGGTTTGAAGTACGTCAATGGAAGTATCCTGATTTCTATGGGATAGTTTATGTCGATGCTGAACAGATAGGGGTTGGTTGTCACACATACGTGTGTTGGCCTACTCGTAAGAGGACGCGGGTGCCGGTAAGCCCCGTAATCCAATCTACTACTGTTCAACGGAACGACGAGTATCCTTTAGAAGTCCGGGTGCGACAAATGGTATCAGAGCCTGTCTGCCTGTAGGATCCCTTTTTACTGGTCGCAGTTGAGTCTAGAAACTATTTTGTAGCTATATAGGAAAAATGAAACGTGAGAGTAGGAATTCTGCCATTTTTCTTCTTTCCCCACCCACCCACCCTTTTCTGGTAAGGAAGTGTATCGTTGTTTTCCCTTCTCATCTAAACTTTCAAGTTAGGATTTCACGTATTCTGGTTTCTCTAGGATGGTTATATCTACTAGACCATAGGAATGGAGGTGGTTGTGACATGATTTATCATGTTGCCTACTCATGATTGAGAACGGAGGCGTGTAAGCCCCGGAAGCAGATCCTCTATTCCTTAAGCAGTAGATATTGATCCTTTAGAAGCCCGGATGGGTTTTTCGTAGTAACTCAGGAGTTTTGATCTCGTTTTCCCCGATGTTGATATGCTATTCTTTTCAACATCCTTTTCGTCCGTTGAAATCTTGTTGTTGTTTTCCATTTCAGTTCTTCTACCGGCGTCTAATCAAAACTTCCCAAATATCAATTCTATCTGGCCAGAAAGGTTGTTGTTGTTTCGAAAACTACCAGGCTATGAGAGCTGGCATTCCTATAACCTGGGGTTGTTTCGATGAAGCATTCCTGAATCACCACATTCCAGATAATCTATTCTCCAAATGAATCAAGTTCTATCCAGCTGTACACCCTCGATACAAAACCTCTCCCTTTACTTGAAAATGTTCCGGTGGTTTGATATTTCCCTGACGTCTATCCAATGTGCACGATGTGTTTCACGTGACACAACTCAAGAGGATCTTCCCAAGAGGTTTCCGGACCTTTTCTTCTCTCAGTAGGAATCTCGGGGCGCGATTCCTTCAAGGGGGGGCGTTTTGTAACAGCCCAAGTATGAAAACCTACCATTTAGAATGTTTGATTTCCTGTTTGATTAAAGTATTGCATCATGGCATCATTTTACTCCCTTGTTTGCATTTGTTTACTATTTGTTTGCACCTGTTTTTATTTGTTTTCACAATGAAACTCAAACAATTTCAAATGCTTTGTTTTCATACTTGCTCTGTTACAACCTTTTTAAATAAAAAATCTCAAATAAAAACAACCTTTTTTGCTTTCATATCATTCCACATTGATCAACTAATAAAATGGTGTTTTTGTTTCCATTAATTAAGTTTCCAACTTGGGTTCAAATTCAAGCAATCATAAACAACACTTAATTTGAAAGTTATAAAAATACCAAACAATTTATAATCACATTTGTTCTATTTAATCTATAGGGGTCACCCTAATAAAACATGGTTTTCATCAATAATCATTTAATTATCAAATTACCCAAATTCAAACCAACTCACTAAACATCACCTCTTTTGAAATTATAAAAATAATCCAAACCTTTTTGTGCTCTTTGTTTCCAATTAAATGCTTTGATCACCCTATTCTTAAAACTATTGTCAATAACCCTTTAATAATAAAATTAAATCACACACCATCCAAATTCAAACAGTACCAAAAAATTCAAATGTTTTGAATTCCAAAAATTAGTTTTGGTTGTATTCAACCTAATGTGCCCACCCTAATTTTTCTATGATTTTTGATAACCTCAAAACCCCTCTTCTCTTCCATTTCTTTTGCTACAAAAAAAACAGAAAAGAAAAAAATAATAAAAGAAAACAACGCGCAGCAGCTAAGCCTACCTCTAGCCCAACCCACTAACTCACCTACGCGCGCGGCCCGTACCGGTTCATCAGACGCCCCCGTCGTCCTCCTTCGTACGGCGCCGCATCGGGACATGCCACGGCGGACGCGGTCACATCCCGACGGCCGTCATCGATCCATGCACCCTATTTAGACCCCTACGGACCCGCAGAGCCAACCCTAGCTCCTAGCTCCCTCTCTCCCCCCGAGATCCGCCGTCGTTTGCTCTCTGCCATCGCCCTGTCCCCTCTCTGAATCTCTCACCGGAGCGCCGCTCTCTGAAACCACGTCGAGCACCGCCGCCTCGCAGCGCCACTCCCCCTCCTAGCCACCAAAACCGCACCACCACCGTCTCCTCTACAGTTTGGACACCCGAACACCTCCGGGGTTCAACCATCCCGTCGCCGCCGTCTTCGAACCACCGTCACCGGAGCGTTCTCCTCTACACCTTCAACCGCATCCACCCCTCCCGTGCACCTCCGTCGTCGTTGATCGCTGGAACCAACCCGCCGCACCTCCTCCTTCCTCGACAACACCGCCGTTGAGCTCAACACCGACGGGATTGACGCCGCCGTCCTCGCCATCGCCGTCGACCACCTCTGCACCGGCCCTCTGCCTCACCTGCATCGAGGGTGAGCTCACTGCCTCCTTCTCCCTGTCTGCTCCACCTCGTTCACAAGCACGCACGCATCACCACCACCCCAACCCACCGCATCGATGCACGTCAACGCGACGGTGATCGCCGCAGCTCGCCGCCGGCGCAGTTCACTGTCAGGTTCAGTTGGTTCGCGCGTCAGTTTCAGTTATAAGCACGAAACTAAACTTTCCTTGTCCGCGCGTGGTTAACTGACAACAAACGCGCACAGCCCAGCTGGTTCAGGCACAGCGCACGCGAGCGAGGGGTGCCAGGTTCGATCCCTGGCTCTCCCTGGGAGAAATCCCACCTTTTCTTTTCGCCGCAGCGCTGACAGGGCGGGCCCCCTGTCAGCCACTCACTGTCCACACAAGCACAGCGAGCCCCTAGGCCCACTGGCAGTGCCTAGGGCTAGCTCTCTGTGCGGTAACAACTGTTTTTCCAATGTTTCTGTAATTAAATCTAAATCCTTCTAATTAACAAATTGGTCCCTGTTTTAATCTGTTAATAACTTTTAAAATATGACTCCAAATCAAAAACTCTAAATATGTTTATTGTTCCAAATTTAATTGTCTATCCAATTATTCCAATTGTGTACTGTTTTGAAATTCCCAAATGCATTTAGAATTCAAATTTGAATAATTCAAATGCAAATTTCTAAATTCAATAACTAATTCATTTTAAATCCAATAAATGCAAATAAAATATGTTTTCCATACCATTTCACCTCACCTTTGCAAATATAATTTTTGTTTCCTGTTTTGAATAATTAAAATTGCCTAAATAATTTAATCCTTGTTTAATTCAATTAAATTTGATAAAATCATAACTTGCTCAAATTAAATTATTTTTTATCATGCAAAATATGTTTTCAAACCATCAAAGTGTGAACTTTTCAAATGTGAGTTTGAATTTATGTTTTGAACAAATAAAAATTCAATTAAATTCAAACTTGTTTTAAAATCATTTAAAACTTGTTTAATATTGTTTAATTCATAATAAATTCATCCTAATTCCAATTTCAATATTTGAAACATGTAATCCAACTAAAATTTGATGTTCCTTTCAAATATAAACTTTGTTATTTGTTTTGAACACTTTAACTTGATGAAAACAACAAATGCTTGTGTGACATCTTTAAGTAACCACATTTTCCAAACTTAATAAATGAATTCCAAACCTTGTTAAATTCCTTTTCCACTTGCATCTTTTGTTGTTATTTTGTTGTTATCATCATGCATGCATCATGCTAACAACTTTCACATAATAATTAATTGCAAATCATTTGCTCCACTTAATTCATGGACCCTTTCCCATATGCAACTCAAAATTGCATAGGGGTCCATCTTAATTGTGTTATCATGTTAGCTAGTTTATTTTGATGCAACCATTAATTTTTCATGCATCATCCTTGAATGTGCACAATGCCATGATAATGATTGTTTATATTTCTGCAATGTCTGTTTGCTTCTTCTCGGATACACGACGACGTTGAGACCGACGATACTTACGACACCCCTTCTAAGGATTTAGCTCAGTACTAGGCTACTGGGTTTTGCAGGCAAACTCACATGAACCACTGTGTTCCTTTCAACATTGATTACCGATACTTTCCTTTGTTCTTTCTGCTAGCCTTAGTAGTAGTTGTTTCTGTTACGAACCCATCACATGAATCCCTTAACCTTGATATTGCCTCACCTCCACTCCTATCACCCCTTTGGTTGAGCCAGTGTCTTACTAGCATGCTTAGGTTGTTTTTGCTCGAGTCTGTTACCCGTTACTTTCAGTTACTATCGTTATTATGTTCTCGGGGCTCGATGTTTAATCAATCAATCATGCTACTTTTACTATTAATAATAAATTTGATGATAAGGCACCGGCAGGAGGCCCTGTGTGGTTTTGAGGCCTGCTAGTGTCGACCCTTATAGGAAAATGGTCTTGTCTACTGATACATGATGAGCGCACTAACCGCATGTGGGAAGCGAGTATGGGCGCCCCCCTCAATTTGATTCGATTCGCATCTCTTCCAAATCGCCTCATTTAGTTCGTGTTTTCCATTTGCCGCATGCATGTTTTTGCGAGCCCAGGCCAGGGTGGAACTTTTGTAGTCGGCATATAGGGGGACACGTTCTTAGAGTGCTATGAGGGTCCATTTTCTTCTGGGCTCGATTAGCCGTGCGCCCAAGGTTCTTTGGGCTTGATGCGAAGAAGAGTCGAGTTGTGTTGAGTGCCCCGCTTGGTGGAAGGGCCTTTCCATCTGGCGGGTTATTCATGCGTGTACGGCCAAATTGGTGCAACCCTGCAGGGATAATCTTCTCGAGAAGCCGTGTTTTCCGCGGTTATGGATTACTTGGTGAAGGTACTGGCTAACAAGTACTCAGAACAACTTAAACATAATGATCGAACATGTTACACCCAATGGTTAATCACTTGACTAGTAATAGGTTGATGACACAATAACTTGATTCACCTTTAATACAACTGTGTTTGTTATCCTCGGATTGCTTCTTTGGATAAGGGGCAAGATCCAGGATGGGTTTGTTTGAAGTTATCTTTCAGTTGGTGACAATACTCGATCTTACCTCCTTTCTGTTAGCCGGAAGTGGTAGAATCTCTGTAGTTGGTTAGCGCAGCCAGTTGCAGCATCTTTTATATCCCCTCTCTTCCGTTGAACCCAAGGCATCTGTGCTTGGTGTTGACGGGTTACACTTTGGTGAACTGTGAGTCTTGCTTGCCAGTACGTTTATGTACTGACCACTTTGGGGCTGTGGTTTCCGCAGACCTACGTTTCCGAGGATCTACATGGTGGCTACTACGTGGAGTATGACGAGACTGCTGACGAGTAGATAGCGGACCCGGGCAGAATCCGAGACTTCGTGGATGGGCTCCGGCTGTTCGTTTCCGGCCTCTTAGGCCTATTTGGATCTTGTCTGTACTCAGACATTTTGAATGCTTCCGCTGTGATGTAATGATGTATTGTTGGGACATGTGTCCTCTGGATGATTGTATTGGCTATCTCTGCTCTAATGAGCCATTTGCAACTTATTTCAATCTTTTGTGTCGTAGAGATCTGTTGTGATATCAATTGTTAAACGCCGTTGACGTACCATGTGTGTATGGTTTGAAGTACGTCAATGGAAGTATCCTGATTTCTATGGGATAGTTTACGTCGACGCTGAACAGATAGGGGTTGGTTGTCACACATACGTGTGTTGGCCTACTCGTAAGAGGACGCGGGTGCCGGTAAGCCCCGTAATCCAATATACTACTGTTCAACGGAACGGCGAGTATCCTTTAGAAGTCCGGGTGCGACAGTACGGAGCAATCGGTCTCTAGGTGGCACATGGTAGACAAGCCACCACGGTAATAATGAAGGGCTTTGACATGCATACGATAAATAGTAAACTTGTGTAACTTGACTAGCCAACATAAATGGATCAAAATTGTTAGGTCGTGCGCTATGCTTAACCTCTACCAGACCAAACTTTCGTGTGCGCCTAACACCACTAGAAGTTGGACCGAACCAACGACACTTGAAGAGTACTAGATCTAGTTCCATATTGCCTTCCCATGAGATCTTTAGAATATCCTAAATAATTCTGAAATACTCAACAGGATTATCATCCGCATCGTAACAAGTAACACAAACTCCTAAATTACATGAAGCCAAGTCATTTTTCTTCTCTTCATATTTCTCAGAACAAAACCTATACCCATTAACATCATAAACTCCATATATTTTCACTCTTTTCCTCAATCCATGTGACATTTGACGCAATGCATTGTGAATACTAGGTGATTTTTGACACTGCACCCAAAAATTAGTTGTATTAGTTTTGGGTTATCATTAAGATCACAAATGAACTCTACTAGGGCATACGAGAGGGGACATTACAATGGTCACTCATTGTTGACACCTCTTGAACCAAATAACCGTCGTTCAACAATTTGATTTTCATTTGGTTTGTTTCAACCTGTCCAATGTTCTCTGTCAAATTTTCTACAACGAGGTAAGACAAATAAAATCAGATGTATAAAAAACTTTTAAGTTGTAAAGCTACATTTCAAAAATTATACAAAACGAAAAATACATACTTGAAGAAATAGTCCATCTCCTAGAGGTTTGTCAAGATATACATAAATGCCGCATTGTATTCTGTTGTTGTGAGATCATGAAGAACCATAAAACTAATGCACCTCCCAGTATGTTGAAAAATTTCAAGGTCACAACTGGGATGAAATGTCATTGCCCCAACATCATATCTAGGTGGTCGGTTCCTAACTGAGTGCACATTTGATATAAAATAAAGAGAGAAAAAATTCGTTGCCTCATCAATTAGGTAAGCCTCGGCTATTGATCCCTCAACTCGTGACTTATTATGTACGTTCTTTCTACTCTTTCCAATATTCCTGAAGAAAGAGAAAATCAACAATGAAAAACAATAATAAATAAGGAAAAAGTATGGTATAGTTTCATTAAATGTACCTCTCATATCGATACATCCATGTATTCTTGACAGAACCAGCTAGTTGTGCTTGGCGAGGAAAATGAATCATTAGGTGTTGCATATGATTGAAAACCATAGGGGGGTATCTTCTCTAGTTTGCAAATAAGGACCACAATGTTCTTTTCGAGATTAGCTACTGTGTTTTTGCTGAGTTGTTTACCACATAATTGCCTAAAGAAAAAGCGAAGCTCTGAAAGACTAACCCAAATATCCTCATGAAGAAATCCATTGAGAGCGACAGGAAGAAGACGCTCCATGAAGAAGCTCTGAAGCTTGAAGCATACCCATCAGGAAACCTCAAATTTTTTAACAATGTAAAATTATCACCTTATGCTTCCCCTCAATGCAGAAAGAAGCCCTTGGCTTGTCCCACTTGTTGTTCTTCTTTGGTTGTAGATGCATCTTGGGGCGATTGCAAATAATTTGTAGATCCTACCTTGCTTTCACATTATCTTTTGTCTTATCGGGTATGTCAAAACATGTGTTCCAAATAGATTCAGGAACATTATTTCATTGTGCATTACATCAATGGTGTGGCGAAGATGCAAATTCTTAAAGTAAGGCAAACCCCAAAAAAAAACTAACATGGTTCCAATTGTGCCCTTTACCATAATTACCATCACCTACTCGCATTTGAGCTTGGGCATGCACTTCTCACTACTACGAAAACAGCTATAGGAGAGACGATAGCCGTGGCTCACCAAAACTTTGGTGCGTCACGCCTAAAAGCCGTGGCGCACCGCGCCTCGGTGCGTCACGCCTATCCCATTAGCTGTGACGCACCAAACAGGACGCGCGTCGCGCCTGTGTGTGGGAACGGGGTGGCAAGGCTCCCAGGCATAACCGTGACGCACCATACTGTCAGTGCGTCACGGCTATGTGAAATAGGCGTGGCGCACAAGGGGCTGGTGCGTCACAGCTACGTGTTCCACCTATAATAACCATAGCCGTGGCGCACCAACCCCATGTGCGCCGCGCCTATTTTACATAGCCGTGACGCACCAACAGCATGGTGCGCCACGGGTATGCCTGGGAGCCATTTAAGGGATTTGGACCACCTCTAACCTCCCATCCCCCACCTCTACACCCCATTTTAGATCTGGTCGTCCCCAACCTCCTCACCACCCTATTTCTCCCATTTTCCCACCATTTAAAACTTGTTTAACCTATTTTATTTGATATATATATGAGGGGAATATCTAGTAAACACTACTCTCTCCACCCCCCATCTCATTTTACCACTTTCTCTTCTATCTTTTTCACTCCCTATAGCCACACACACTCTCTCGGTCTCGTGTCGGCAAGATCTATATAGTTGGTGAGTTGTTGGAGGAATTCCAACATCTATATGTTTGGCGAGTCGGCAAGATCTATATAGTTGGTGAGTTGTTGGAGGAATTGCAAGATCTATATGGTTGCATATATACATATGCGGAATTGTGTTGCTTATCTTTGATGAAAGTTTTGGATGTCTTAAAAATGAGTTGCCATGTGTTGCCAAAATATTGATTCATTTCCATTTTGGCGACCATGTATTCCGAGAATGTCCTATTTTTAGCATAGGTCATGCCGATTTTTTTCGTCGACGACCATGCATCATCCATATATTACGTAATTTGATTCTAATTAATTTTTCGTTTGATATTTTTTTACTATGCAGGCAAACATGCATATAAGCATAGGCATCGTGGCTAGATTTATGAAACATGCGACGGCCGAAATCTTTTGAAATAACAAGACGGAGATAAGATGTCCTTGTAAAAGATGCAAACTGCAACGCTTCATCAGATACGATTGCGGTGACTTGGAGTCGCACCTTATCCGTCGTGGTTTCATGGATGGTTACACTCTTTACCCGATAAGTGATGAAGAAGATGAACACGACGCTAATGGGACGGCCAGATATGAGGAAGTACATCATGATCAGGATAATAACGGCGATGGCGGCCGGCGAGAAGATGAAGAGTCTCCCGGACATGATGAAGGACATCATGATCAAGATGAAGGACATGTGTCGTGGGATAATCACGGCAGATGTTACCAGGGGTAACTGATCTTGGGGCAAGTCGACACAGGCGTTTGGGAGAGGGTTTAGCTCAAAGGAAAACATGGTGCAATTCGATCTGGTAGCCGGCAATCAAAGTCGCCGAATCTCTAATCTCGATATAATAACTCGATTCTGGGATTACACTGGATACTTGATACCAAGCGATATTGCTAGGGTTCTAAGATCTCTGTCTAAACTAGATCCGGGGGTCGGTTTATAAAGCACCCGTACCCCCTGGCTTATTCTCCAAGGCGCATCCTGGATCCTACTCGGACACGGCGCACAAATCCTAACTTTCCTTTACAGTAACCCACAATCCGGGTTATTGGGCCTACAAGCTTAGGCCTTCACAAGTTTCCTTATCCTTAGCCGGATCTCGCACACCATCCATTGGGCCGGGTTATTCCTTGGAGTTTGGCCTACCGGGTTATCATCCCCCCGTCAGTAGTCCCCAGAATAGCCTGGGCTTCATGGATCATCCTTGAAGCGCTCGCTATTCCCTGCAAAGATTTCAAACACACACGCACATGGAGGCCGGGTTAAGATGCTTTGATACTCAGCTAGGCCTTACTCCATGGAGGCCATGTAGCAACCCGGGTTTTCCTTCAAACACTTAAATTTCCAGGTCCAAACCCTAATAAGGGTGCCAAGATTCCATGCTCGATAATCGACCCTGATGTCACGGGGTTGATCTCCTTCTTTCTTTTATCCAGATGCCTTGCTCAATATTCGGCGCATATCTCGCAAAATCCACGTGGACAACCGCCACCCCACGATTTCCGGCTTCTGGCCGTCGAGATAAACTCACCCTTACTTTATAAATAGTACTCAGAGGGTAACCCTAAATTCATCACTACGCCTCAGCTTCCCCTTTCTCTCCCTGCTCCTTACTTCCTTGCAATTCCACCGCCCGAAGCTCGTACACACCATCAAAGCGAGATTGCTCCCAGCCGCGCTCGCCCTCGAGCCATCCCGCGCCGCCGCTAAGCGTCGCCATCACTCATTCATTTCCCTCGCCAAGACTCGTGAAGGGGCATTCGAGCCGCGCCGTTTAACATCGTCGTTCCAGGCTTCAATCTCTTCGGTAAGCCTCTTACATCCATCTAATTTAGTCTCGCAATTTTCCAATTCATCCAGGACCAGATCTAGGTCAACCCGCGAACCAATCTTCCGATTGCATCAAATTAGATCGATTCGACATCCACCAGCTCTTGTAATCACCTGCTATATAGTCGCAACTCATCCTCCTACCATTATTAATCAACAAAACTTCTGTAAGATCGCTCGCAAACTTTCCCATCTAGATCCGTTCTTCCTTGATTTTCCGCTCATTACGTTAACCCCCGGAAAATCCTCTTTTTCCAGCTATTTTACTCGCAATAGATACATGGGCAACCACCCATCGACCCCAAATGCCTTTCCACACGTAAGTGACCTATAATCTCCACAGTTGTACTCAACACCCGGATACCTTGTAATTTCCACCTTATAGCGTAATACCCGGATAATTCTTAACTTCATACTTTCTTGATATCTCATACTCGGATAATCCAACACTTCCGGGTCTCATTTCCTGCGCCTCTTTTTCTCGTGTTTTGCAGGTTAATCCCATGGCTCCCAAGCGGCAAGGAAAACAATCGACACAACCAAGGACTTCTCCAACCATATCCGCCAACTGGGGGCGTTCCACAGCCACAAAGGCCAAGCTAGACGAACTAGCCGAATTAGGAATACTCCCTTCTCAAAAGGACATTCATTGGAGAGTGTCGGGTAATGAGACTCGTCCCACTCCCGCAAAAAACGAGGCAATCTGCTTCGTAGAGCATGTGACCCGAGGATTTCGTCCTCCGGGTCACCCTTTCTTTAGGGAGGTCTTAGATCACTATGGACTGCGGGTGTTCGACATAGGGCCTAACTCCATGTTGAACATCACCCACTTCATCGTTCTATCTAAGTCATACCTGTGCATGCCGCCGAGTCTGACTCTTTTCATTGAGTTATTCCAATGCAAGCCGTGCCGCGAAAGCGGCGACGGAGCGCTCCTCACCTGCGGCGGGGTATCCATCCAGCGCCGCAAGAATTCTTCGATGCCAACCCTCAACCTACATTCCCACGTCAAACATTGGCAGCTGTCCTTCTTTTACTGCCGCGATACCTCCCCCGACAGCGAAAAGAAGCTGCCGGGTTACTCAGAGACCCCCCTCAAGCCCTCCGAGTCTTTCAGTGCCTTTGCATCAGACTCGGACAGAGAGGCAATCCTTCCCTTGCTAGCCAAGATAGCCATTCTCTCAGCCCAAGGCCTCCTCGGGCTCAACTTAATAAAAACATGGGTTGATTTCCGGATCCAACCTAACTCCATTCGCACCAACTTGATGTGCGAGTATTCGGGGCATACCACAGATGCACTCCGCTACTCCACCAAGAGCTTTGCGACCGGCGATACTAAGAAGACCGTCAAGGGCTTCTTAACAGAGAAGCTGGAGGTGATAAAGGGCATCACCGGGTTACCCCCGTTTACTCGGGAAAACCCGGCTCCAGCGATAATACCCGGTATTCATAATTTATTTCCATATTTTGACTCGATACGGCTTCTAAGCCTTAGTCTCATCCCTTTGCCTTAGGCTGATGACCCTTTCTGGAGAGTTGAACCCTTCCCCCCTTCCAGAGACCCGGAAGAAGAGGACGAGCCGGCTGATGACAGTGAAGGTATCTGCTCAGAATCTGTATATTTTTACTTGTATTACTTTCCTCACATTTATCTTTTTTCCAATGAACACACACCCGGTTCACAGGGCTGGAGGACGAAGGGGAACTCAACGAGGATGACCCGGAGGCAACCGAGTCTGACCAAGAGGCAACAGTCGGAGCCAAGAGGAAAGCCAGGGGGCAGTGTCCAAGGTTCCTTTTTCCTCATTATCCTCTGAACCTTACTCCTTTGACACCATGCGACGACTTAACCATCAGTTATCAAATTCGTCGTGCTTGAAGGATTCTTTCCCAGCCAAACGCAGAGTAACTCGGAGCTCCCCAGGTGAAGATCCCCTTAACCCGGGCATCTCTACCCCCTCGGTCCCTCGTGACAGTGCTCCTCCGTCTCGTCCTTCCGACTCTCCTCAGCGCCACCCTTCTCCTAACCACCCACATGCCGGGCAATTCCGGGTTCCGTTAGTGGTCCCTGTGAAGACCTCATCTGCTTCCAGCGGCGAGCTTCCGCCGGACTACACCGTAAATGCCGGGTAAGTTTTTGCTACATTATTTCTTTTTACGTCTGACGAATTTCCACTCAAGCCACCGTCTTCATTGATAACTGCCTTTTCTCATCCTTCCTTCAGCGCTCAAGCCACCGTTAGTGACCCGGAAAACATAGAAACGGATAACCATCAGGTGGAGAAGCCGACTGACAGCGCAGACGCCGCAGCTGGTGGTGATACGGCAAATAACCGGGAACAATGCCCTCTGAACAATCCACTTCCCTGAGCCGCCGGATCTCCTTCCTTATCGGAACCAGTAGACGAGGAGATCGAAATTCTAGATACAAGGATGGGTTCTCCCAACCCGGATACTCAGACTGTCCGGGTCTCAACTCCAAGTGCGAGGAGAACCCCTCCACCAGGCGACCAAGCTGCCGGCTCTTCCGGTACTCGATCCGAGGAGCTGACGTTTGCCCAGATGCTGGAAACTTTGCGCACCTTAAGGGCTAACGAAGAAAACATCTTGGGGGCTTTAATAGCCAAACATGAGGTAAATCCGACTAATGTTGCTTGTGCCTTTGTCCAGTCCCCAAGTTCCGAGTGAGTTGATTCATGACTTGCTCGGGACTTTATTATACAAATGAATGATAACTGTGCTCTTCTACCCGGCTAATATTTATTAACATCCATGCAGTCTTTCCTGACTCAATCCGAGGAGAAGCTGGCAGACGCCGCCAAGCTCATTGAGAAGGAGATATCTTTACGTGAAGCAGCCGAGGCTGAAGCCAGGAGGAATAGGCAGATAATGAGAAAGTATCGGAAAAGGGCTCACCAAGCCGAAGATGATCTAACAAGCCTTTCCGTCCAAATATCTGATACATATCGTGCTTTACTTGGTACGCTTTCTTCTCCGGGTTTATCCTTTTGACAAACAGCAGGATTTTTTCCAACTTATATCTTCATTTTTTTCAGGCCCGGACGAAGCCATGCCGGATGAGGATGATATTGCCAAGCTGAAAACCATAAAGAGCGTTATCCGGCAGCTATGTGCCGGAACCAAATGGATCCTGGAAGATTTACGGTGGCCGGGTAGAGGACATGTTGATCTGAAGAGGATGCTGGATGCCTTCTCCACTATTCCTGAGTGGATTTGGCACTGGAAGCGCTCGTCTTGCCGGGTTGGAATGACCCGGGGGCTTGCACTCGCCAAGGCTTACTTCCCCAAGCTCGAACTAGCGAAGCTCATGGGCGGCTTCCCAGAGTTCAAGCTTGATGGGTCAAAATTCTCGGTGAAGGATTTTCAGGCCGTCCAGAAGGAGGTCCGTTTCCCGGCCAGCGTGATCGCTGATGAATTTGACGTTAATATTCTTGTCCCAGCATATGATGCTGCTGGTGTAGCAATTAAGTCGGCTCTTCCCGAGCCGTACGATATGATGGCTCGGTGGAAGGAGGAAGCTGCTGCGTTGAGGGCGGAAGCCGCCAAGAAGCAAGCTGAAGCCGGCTCTGCCCCTGCTACCTCAACACCAGTTGTTCCCCCTCCTGCACGGGCTGGTACCGCTGATCCGGGTGCTGCTGCTACCACCAATGATGACAAGGGCAAGGCCAAGATGAGCGCCGAGTGACATCTGATCTCTAATGCCTCTTCTTATGCACTGGTTGGCCAGTATGCTGCTTAAACAGTTTTATTTTGGGTGGTGCGCCTGTGCACCTTTGATATCTTTTCACCGGGATTTTGTAATGCACACTAGGGTCTTGATATATTTTATGCATCTGCCGGCCTATTTGAATTTGTCCATTATTGAGCTCATATGTTCTCGATATCCGGCTTTCTTTATTGTTCCTTTTGCAAAAATTCGTTGCCTCATCAATTAGGTAAGCCTCGGCTATTGATCCCTCAACTCGTGACTTATTATGTACGTTCTTTCTACTCTTTCCAATATTCCTGAAGAAAGAGAAAATCAACAATGAAAAACAATAATAAATAAGGAAAAAGTATGGTATAGTTTCATTAAATGTACCTCTCATATCGATACATCCATGTATTCTTGACAGAACCAGCTAGTTGTGCTTGGCGAGGAAAATGAATCATTAGGTGTTGCATATGATTGAAAACCATAGGGGGGTATCTTCTCTAGTTTGCAAATAAGGACCACAATGTTCTTTTCGAGATTAGCTACTGTGTTTTTGCTGAGTTGTTTACCACATAATTGCCTAAAGAAAAAGCGAAGCTCTGAAAGACTAACCCAAATATCCTCATGAAGAAATCCATTGAGAGCGACAGGAAGAAGACGCTCCATGAAGAAGCTCTGAAGCTTGAAGCATACCCATCAGGAAACCTCAAATTTTTGAACAATGTAAAATTATCACCTTATGCTTCCCCTCAATGCAGAAAGAAGCCCTTGGCTTGTCCCACTTGTTGTTCTTCTTTGGTTGTAGATGCATCTTGGGGCGATTGCAAATAATTTGTAGATCCTACCTTGCTTTCACATTATCTTTTGTCTTATCGGGTATGTCAAAACATGTGTTCCAAATAGATTCAGGAACATTATTTCATTGTGCATTACATCAATGGTGTGGCGAAGATGCAAATTCTTAAAGTAAGGCAAACCCCAAAAAAAACTAACATGGTTCCAATTGTTCCCTTTACCATAATTACCATCACCTACTCGCATTTGAGCTTGGGCATGCACTTCTCACTACTACGAAAACAGCTATAGGAGAGACGATAGCCGTGGCTCACCAAAACTTTGGTGCGTCACGCCTAAAAGCCGTGGCGCACCGCGCCTCGGTGCGTCACGCCTATCCCATTAGCTGTGACGCACCAAACAGGACGCGCGTCGCGCCTGTGTGTGGGAACGGGGTGGCGAGGCTCCCAGGCATAACCGTGACGCACCATACTGTCAGTGCGTCACGGCTATGTGAAATAGGCGTGGCGCACAAGGGGCTGGTGCGTCACAGCTACGTGTTCCACCTATAATAACCATAGCCGTGGCGCACCAACCCCATGTGCGCCGCGCCTATTTTACATAGCCGTGACGCACCAACAGCATGGTGCGTCACGGGTATGCCTGGGAGCCATTTAAGGGATTTGGACCACCTCTAACCTCCCATCCCCCACCTCTACACCCCATTTTAGATCTGGTCGTCCCCAACCTCCTCACCACCCTATTTCTCCCATTTTCCCACCATTTAAAACTTGTTTAACCTATTTTATTTGATATATATATGAGGGGAATATCTAGTAAACACTACTCTCTCCACCCCCCATCTCATTTTACCACTTTCTCTTCTATCTTTTTCACTCCCTATAGCCACACACACTCTCTCGGTCTCGTGTCGGCAAGATCTATATAGTTGGTGAGTTGTTGGAGGAATTCCAACATCTATATATTTGGCGAGTCGGCAAGATCTATATAGTTGGTGAGTTGTTGGAGGAATTGCAAGATCTATATGGTTGCATATATACATATGCGGAATTGTGTTGCTTATCTTTGATGAAAGTTTTGGATGTCTTAAAAATGAGTTGCCATGTGTTGCCAAAATATTGATTCATTTCCATTTTGGCGACCATGTATTCCGAGAATGTCCTATTTTTAGCATAGGTCATGCCGATTTTTTTCGTCGACGACCATGCATCATCCATATATTACGTAATTTGATTCTAATTAATTTTTCGTTTGATATTTTTTTACTATGCAGGCAAACATGCATATAAGCATAGGCATCGTGGCTAGATTTATGAAACATGCGACGGCCGAAATCTTTTGAAATAACAAGACGGAGATAAGATGTCCTTGTAAAAGATGCAAACTGCAACGCTTCATCAGATACGATTGCGGTGACTTGGAGTCGCACCTTATCCGTCGTGGTTTCATGGATGGTTACACTCTTTACCCGATAAGTGATGAAGAAGATGAACACGACGCTAATGGGACGGCCAGATATGAGGAAGTACATCATGATCAGGATAATAACGGCGATGGCGGCCGGCGAGAAGATGAAGAGTCTCCCGGACATGATGAAGGACATCATGATCAAGATGAAGGACATGTGTCGTGGGATAATCACGACAGATGTTACCAGGGGTAACTGATCTTGGGGCAAGTCGACACAGGCGTTTGGGAGAGGGTTTAGCTCAAAGGAAAACATGGTGCAATTCGATCTGGTAGCCGGCAATCAAAGTCGCCGAATCTCTAATCTCGATATAATAACTCGATTCTGGGATTACACTGGATACTTGATACCAAGCGATATTGCTAGGGTTCTAAGATCTCTGTCTAAACTAGATCCGGGGGTCGGTTTATAA
Organism: Alopecurus myosuroides; assembly: GCA_028641055.1. NCBI lineage: Eukaryota > Viridiplantae > Streptophyta > Magnoliopsida > Poales > Poaceae > Alopecurus > Alopecurus myosuroides. The sequence goes on from CM054060.1 coordinate 430,763,829, forward strand.
AGCACCCGTACCCCCTGGCTTATTCTCCAAGGCGCATCCTGGATCCTACTCGGACACGGCGCACAAATCCTAACTTTCCTTTACAGTAACCCACAATCCGGGTTATTGGGCCTACAAGCTTAGGCCTTCACAAGTTTCCTTATCCTTAGCCGGATCTCGCACACCATCCATTGGGCCGGGTTATTCCTTGGAGTTTGGCCTACCGGGTTATCATCCCCCCGTCAGTAGTCCCCATAATAGCCTGGGCTTCATGGATCATCCTTGAAGCGCTCGCTATTCCCTGCAAAGATTTCAAACACACACGCACATGGAGGCCGGGTTAAGATGCTTTGATACTCAGCTAGGCCTTACTCCATGGAGGCCATGTAGCAACCCGGGTTTTCCTTCAAACACTTAAATTTCCAGGTCCAAACCCTAATAAGGGTGCCAAGATTCCATGCTCGATAATCGACCCTGATGTCACGGGGTTGATCTCCTTCTTTCTTTTATCCAGATGCCTTGCTCAATATTCGGCGCATATCTCGCAAAATCCACGTGGACAACCGCCACCCCACGATTTCCGGCTTCTGGCCGTCGAGATAAACTCACCCTTACTTTATAAATAGTACTCAGAGGGTAACCCTAAATTCATCACTACGCCTCAGCTTCCCCTTTCTCTCCCTGCTCCTTACTTCCTTGCAATTCCACCGCCCGAAGCTCGTACACACCATCAAAGCGAGATTGCTCCCAGCCGCGCTCGCCCTCGAGCCATCCCGCGCCGCCGCTAAGCGTCGCCATCACTCATTCATTTCCCTCGCCAAGACTCGTGAAGGGGCATTCGAGCCGCGCCGTTTAACATCGTCGTTCCAGGCTTCAATCTCTTCGGTAAGCCTCTTACATCCATCTAATTTAGTCTCGCAATTTTCCAATTCATCCAGGACCAGATCTAGGTCAACCCGCGAACCAATCTTCCGATTGCATCAAATTAGATCGATTCGACATCCACCAGCTCTTGTAATCACCTGCTATATAGTCGCAACTCATCCTCCTACCATTATTAATCAACAAAACTTCTGTAAGATCGCTCGCAAACTTTCCCATCTAGATCCGTTCTTCCTTGATTTTCCGCTCATTACGTTAACCCCCGGAAAATCCTCTTTTTCCAGCTATTTTACTCGCAATAGATACATGGGCAACCACCCATCGACCCCAAATGCCTTTCCACACGTAAGTGACCTATAATCTCCACAGTTGTACTCAACACCCGGATACCTTGTAATTTCCACCTTATAGCGTAATACCCGGATAATTCTTAACTTCATACTTTCTTGATATCTCATACTCGGATAATCCAACACTTCCGGGTCTCATTTCCTGCGCCTCTTTTTCTCGTGTTTTGCAGGTTAATCCCATGGCTCCCAAGCGGCAAGGAAAACAATCGACACAACCAAGGACTTCTCCAACCATATCCGCCAACTGGGGGCGTTCCACAGCCACAAAGGCCAAGCTAGACGAACTAGCCGAATTAGGAATACTCCCTTCTCAAAAGGACATTCATTGGAGAGTGTCGGGTAATGAGACTCGTCCCACTCCCGCAAAAAACGAGGCAATCTGCTTCGTAGAGCATGTGACCCGAGGATTTCGTCCTCCGGGTCACCCTTTCTTTAGGGAGGTCTTAGATCACTATGGACTGCGGGTGTTCGACATAGGGCCTAACTCCATGTTGAACATCACCCACTTCATCGTTCTATCTAAGTCATACCTGTGCATGCCGCCGAGTCTGACTCTTTTCATTGAGTTATTCCAATGCAAGCCGTGCCGCGAAAGCGGCGACGGAGCGCTCCTCACCTGCGGCGGGGTATCCATCCAGCGCCGCAAGAATTCTTCGATGCCAACCCTCAACCTACATTCCCACGTCAAACATTGGCAGCTGTCCTTCTTTTACTGCCGCGATACCTCCCCCGACAGCGAAAAGAAGCTGCCGGGTTACTCAGAGACCCCCCTCAAGCCCTCCGAGTCTTTCAGTGCCTTTGCATCAGACTCGGACAGAGAGGCAATCCTTCCCTTGCTAGCCAAGATAGCCATTCTCTCAGCCCAAGGCCTCCTCGGGCTCAACTTAATAAAAACATGGGTTGATTTCCGGATCCAACCTAACTCCATTCGCACCAACTTGATGTGCGAGTATTCGGGGCATACCACAGATGCACTCCGCTACTCCACCAAGAGCTTTGCGACCGGCGATACTAAGAAGACCGTCAAGGGCTTCTTAACAGAGAAGCTGGAGGTGATAAAGGGCATCACCGGGTTACCCCCGTTTACTCGGGAAAACCCGGCTCCAGCGATAATACCCGGTATTCATAATTTATTTCCATATTTTGACTCGATACGGCTTCTAAGCCTTAGTCTCATCCCTTTGCCTTAGGCTGATGACCCTTTCTGGAGAGTTGAACCCTTCCCCCCTTCCAGAGACCCGGAAGAAGAGGACGAGCCGGCTGATGAAAGTGAAGGTATCTGCTCAGAATCTGTATATTTTTACTTGTATTACTTTCCTCACATTTATCTTTTTTCCAATGAACACACACCCGGTTCACAGGGCTGGAGGACGAAGGGGAACTCAACGAGGATGACCCGGAGGCAACCGAGTCTGACCAAGAGGCAACAGTCGGAGCCAAGAGGAAAGCCAGGGGGGCAGTGTCCAAGGTTCCTTTTTCCTCATTATCCTCTGAACCTTACTCCTTTGACACCATGCGACGACTTAACCATCAGTTATCAAATTCGTCGTGCTTGAAGGATTCTTTCCCAGCCAAACGCAGAGTAACTCGGAGCTCCCTAGGTGAAGATCCCCTTAACCCGGGCATCTCTACCCCCTCGGTCCCTCGTGACAGTGCTCCTCCGTCTCGTCCTTCCGACTCTCCTCAGCGCCACCCTTCTCCTAACCACCCACGTGCCGGGCAATTCCGGGTTCCGTTAGTGGTCCCTGTGAAGACCTCATCTGCTTCCAGCGGCGAGCTTCCGCCGGACTACACCGTAAATGCCGGGTAAGTTTTTGCTACATTATTTCTTTTTACGTCTGACGAATTTCCACTCAAGCCACCGTCTTCATTGATAACTGCCTTTTCTCATCCTTCCTTCAGCGCTCAAGCCACCGTTAGTGACCCGGAAAACATAGAAACGGATAACCATCAGGTGGAGAAGCCGACTGACAGCGCAGACGCCGCAGCTGGTGGTGATACGGCAAATAACCGGGAACAATGCCCTCTGAACAATCCACTTCCCCGAGCCGCCGGATCTCCTTCCTTATCGGAACCAGTAGACGAGGAGATCGAAATTCTAGATACAAGGATGGGTTCTCCCAACCCGGATACTCAGACTGTCCGGGTCTCAACTCCAAGTGCGAGGAGAACCCCTCCACCAGGCGACCAAGCTGCCGGCTCTTCCGGTACTCGATCCGAGGAGCTGACGTTTGCCCAGATGCTGGAAACTTTGCGCACCTTAAGGGCTAACGAAGAAAACATCTTGGGGGCTTTAATAGCCAAACATGAGGTAAATCCGACTAATGTTGCTTGTGCCTTTGTCCAGTCCCCAAGTTCCGAGTGAGTTGATTCATGACTTGCTCGGGACTTTATTATACAAATGAATGATAACTGTGCTCTTCTACCCGGCTAATATTTATTAACATCCATGCAGTCTTTCCTGACTCAATCCGAGGAGAAGCTGGCAGACGCCGCCAAGCTCATTGAGAAGGAGATATCTTTACGTGAAGCAGCCGAGGCTGAAGCCAGGAGGAATAGGCAGATAATGAGAAAGTATCGGAAAAGGGCTCACCAAGCCGAAGATGATCTAACAAGCCTTTCCGTCCAAATATCTGATACATATCGTGCTTTACTTGGTACGCTTTCTTCTCCGGGTTTATCCTTTTGACAAACAGCAGGATTTTTTCCAACTTATATCTTCATTTTTTTCAGGCCCGGACGAAGCCATGTCGGATGAGGATGATATTGCCAAGCTGAAAACCATAAAGAGCGTTATCCGGCAGCTATGTGCCGGAACCAAATGGATCCTGGAAGATTTACGGTGGCCGGGTAGAGGACATGTTGATCTGAAGAGGATGCTGGATGCCTTCTCCACTATTCCTGAGTGGATTTGGCACTGGAAGCGCTCGTCTTGCCGGGTTGGAATGACCCGGGGGCTTGCACTCGCCAAGGCTTACTTCCCCAAGCTCGAACTAGCGAAGCTCATGGGCGGCTTCCCAGAGTTCAAGCTTGATGGGTCAAAATTCTCGGTGAAGGATTTTCAGGCCGTCCAGAAGGAGGTCCGTTTCCCGGCCAGCGTGATCGCTGATGAATTTGACGTTAATATTCTTGTCCCAGCATATGATGCTGCTGGTGTAGCAATTAAGTCGGCTCTTCCCGAGCCGTACGATATGATGGCTCGGTGGAAGGAGGAAGCTGCTGCGTTGAGGGCGGAAGCCGCCAAGAAGCAAGCTGAAGCCGGCTCTGCCCCTGCTACCTCAACACCAGTTGTTCCCCCTCCTGCACGGGCTGGTACCGCTGATCCGGGTGCTGCTGCTACCACCAATGATGACAAGGGCAAGGCCAAGATGAGCGCCGAGTGACATCTGATCTCTAATGCCTCTTCTTATGCACTGGTTGGCCAGTATGCTGCTTAAACAGTTTTATTTTGGGTGGTGCGCCTGTGCACCTTTGATATCTTTTCACCGGGATTTTGTAATGCACACTAGGGTCTTGATATATTTTATGCATCTGCCGGCCTATTTGAAATTGTCCATTATTGAGCTCATATGTTCTCGATATCCGGCTTTCTTTATTGTTCCTTTTGCAAAAACTCGATTTCCGGGTCTCATGGGTATTGACAAGCGGATTCGTTTCTAAGTCCCCAAGTCCCCAAGACTCGGATACTTGGGTTTTTGGAATTCTACAAGTAAGCAAATTTCTTCTCTTTTCAGGATTTCAAGTCGCCCGGATCCGGATCTCCAAGTCCAGGACACTTGCTCCTGAAAGGGGAAAGAAGTGCCTACTGCTAAATTCACAAAGGTCCCTGAGTTGTTTCACATAGGATTTGAAGTTATGCTTAATAATCGTTGAGTTTCCAGCTATTTAGCCTTGTACTCTGCATAACTTGTGGTTTGGATGACCCTTTTGACTATCTTGTACTGTAAGCCGGCTTTCGCGTGGATACCATGTTGTTACATCTATACGAAAACGTAGCCACTCAAGACCCGTCGGGTTTCATGACTGACTGTAATCGTAAGCGAACAAATCATGCCACTTTAATGCGAGTCACATCGAGCTTAAGTAAGAATAGCCAAGGAATTTGGACTTCTTTGTCCGGTTATAAGATTGTAGCCGTACTCGTTTGCAAGTAATCGGCCCTTATAACTCATAGGCATCATGGCCGGGTCTTTGAGTTTGTAACTGTGCTTTTCAGGCGACCAGTCCCCAAGACGATATACGCATCGTATTGAGAGTACATAACCTGATAATAACCATCTCTTTTCTTGATAATCACCTCTTTACTTGATATGAAAAATCTAGGTCAGCAGGCCGCCTCATTAAAAACCCGTCCAGTCCCCAAAGGTACCCTGGACAGGAAAAGAGTACGTCTGAAAACCTGCTGCCTATTACATCACTCAATTCCATATGCCAATACAATTTTTGCTAAGTATAATACGGGCGTAGCTGAGCCACGTTCCACGGTCTGTCTCTTTCTTGCATAGACGAAGTAGTGTGAGCAGTGTCATTGACTGTGGTCGACTCTTCCCTTGCATCTACCAAGTAATATGACCCATTATGCAAATTCCGACTTATGATAAACGGTCCTTCCCAGGGTGGTGATAACTTGTGCTTTCCTTCGTTCGACTGTACCAGGCGCAGAACCAAGTCTCCTTCCTGGAAGACCCGGGTTTTCACGTGCCGGCTATGATACCTTCGTAGATCCTGCTGATATATGGCCGATCTTTCCAGGGCTTGTTCCCTTTGCTCTTCTAACATATCCACGGCATCTTGCCGGGTCTTTTCGTTCTCCACTTCAACGTATGCTGATACTCGCGGTGAATCGTGAATAATATCACTCGGTAATACTGCCTCCGCGCCATAGACCATGAAGAAGGGTGTCATTTGTGTAGATCTATTAGGCGTAGTATTGATGCCCCATACCACAGAAGGTAGTTCTTCGACCCATGCGCCCACTGCCCTGATACAGGGGACTCGTAGTCGCGGTTTTAACCCGCGTAGCAATTCTTGATTTGCCCTCTCCACTTGTCCGTTGGCCTGGGGATGAGCCACTGACGCGACGTCAAGCCGGATTCCGCTGTTGCCGCAGAACTTCTCCATCTCGCCAAGGGATACCCGAACCGGTAGATAATCCTTTTCAGGAACTTGACTGTTGTGGCTGATTCGCAATTAGTAATTGGCATAACCTCAACCCACTTGGTAAACTTATCGATAGCCACCAAAAGATGTGTCTTCTTGCATGGTGACATATGGAAGGGGCCAACCATGTCCATACCCCAGACAGCAAACGGCCAAGTTAACGGGATGGTCCGTAACTCCATAGCCGGCACATGGGTTTGGCGAGCGTACCTTTGACATCTGTCGCACCTTGCTACCAATCGCTCCGCATCTGCTAGAGCCGTGAGCCAGAAAAATCCGTGTCGATAAGCTTTAGCCACGAGAGATCTTGTGGATGCGTGATGTCCACAGTCGCCTTCATGTATTTCCTTGAGAATCTGTCGGCCTTCTTCTGGCGCCACGCATCGCAAAAAGACCCCTGCTGCGCTTCTCTTATATAGTTCCCCGTTGATGATAGAATATCCCTTTGCTCGCCTCAAAATTTGCCTTGCTAATACCTCCTGTTGTGATAACTCGCCTCGCGATAGGTAGGCCAAAAACGGTTCTGTCCATTCGGGAACAGTGCGTACAGTAGCCACAAGCCCTGAATCCGGGTCTTGATTTGCCAATTCCTCCTCTGACTCGGTTCTAACTGATGGTCTCCATAATTCGTCCAGGAAAATGTTAGGTGGAACCGGCTCTCTGCGCGAGCCGAGTCTGGCGAGCGCGTCGGCTGCCTCATTCTTTCTTCTGTCTATATGCTCCACTTCATACCCGGAAAAACATCCTGCAACCCTATCAACTTCCCTGCGATACGCTGCCATAGTTGCGTCCTTTCTGTCCCAAGTTCCTGATACCTGCTGTACCACGAGGTCCGAATCTCCGAAACACCGTATCCTTTTGACGTTCATCTCCTTAGCTGCCCTTAGGCCGTGCAATAGGGCTTCATACTCGGCCACGTTGTTGGAACAGTCGAAGTGAATTTGTAGTACGTAACTTAATTTATCTCCTGTGGGTGACGTTAGCACCACCCCGGCTCCTGATCCCTCGTATTGCTTAGATCCATCGAAGTGCATGATCCATGATTCGGAATTTGGAACCGTCGTAGTCATGCCTGTATGTGTCCAGTCGTTAACGAAATCAATTAAAGCTTGGGACTTGATTGCTGACCTGGGTTCGTAGGTTATGTGATAATCCCCCATCTCTATTGCTCACTTGGCTATTCTTCCCGTCGCATCCGAATTTCTGATGATATCCGACATTGGTATTGAACTAACCACTGTTATGGGATGTTCTTGGAAATACGGCTTCAACTTCCGGCTGGCCATAAAGACCCCGAACACCAACTTTTGCCAATGTGGATAGCGCTGCTTTGCTTCTGATAATACCTCGCTGACGTAATAAACCGGCCTCTGAACTGGGTAACCTTTCCTATCCTCTTTGCGCTCCACAACAACTACTGCGCTGACGGCTCGGGGGCCAGCCGCCACGTATAGCAACATAGGCTCTTTAGGACCCGGCGCCGCTAGTACTGGTGCTTCAGATAACTGTTTTTTTAGTGCATCGAACGCCTCATCCGCCTCTTGATCCCACACGAATTTATCTGATTTCCGCAAGAGCCGGTACAAGGGTATTGCCTTTTCTCCGAGTCTGGATATGAATCGGCTCAAGGCTGCTACGCAGCCCGTGAGCTTTTGAACATGTTTCAAATTTTCCGGTTTTTTCAGACTCTGGATGGCCTTGATTTTATCCGGGTTTGCCTCGATTCCTCTCTCGGAAACTATAAAGCCGAGTAATTTCCCAGCTGGAACTCCGAACACGCACTTTGTCGGGTTAAGCTTCATCTGGTACCTTCTCAAGTTTTTGAACGTCTCCTTTAGATCATCGATAAATGTCTCCGCCTTCCTGGTCTTGATGACCACGTCATCCACGTAGGCATGGACGTTGCGTCCGATTTGGTCCTCGAAGCACTTTTGAATACACCGTTGGTAAGTTGCGCCGGCGTTCTTTAATCCAAACGTCATAGTTTTATAACAGAAGGCTCCAAAAGGGGTTATGAACGATGTTTTCTCCCAATCCTCCCTCTTAAGCTTAATCTGATGATACCCGGAATATGCGTCCAGGAAGCATAATAGATCGCTTCCAGCTACCGCATCTATGATCTGATCTATCCTTGGTAGCGCGAACGGATCCTTTGGGCAATGTTTATTGAGACTCGTAAAATCAATGCACATCCTCCACTCATTGGTCTTTTTCATCACTAGAACCGGGTTTGCCAACCAATCCGGGTGGAATACTTCCATGATAAAGCCGGCTGCCAATAGCCGAGCGATCTCTTCGCCTATAGCCTTCCTTCTTTCCTCATTCATTTTCCTCAAACCCTGTTTCACGGGCCTGGACTTGGGATCCACATGCAAACTGTGCTCGGCCAGCTCTGTAGGGATACCCGGCATGTCGCTAGGCGTCCAGGCGAACACATCCGCATTTGAGCGAATAAACTCCACAAGCGCTTCCTCTTGCTCTTTTCCCAAGTTAGACCCTATGGTAAACTGCTTAGTGGAATCACCTCCGACAAAATCTATCTTCTTGGTGTCTTGTGCTGCCTTGAATTTTGCTCTCTCATCCTCGGTATTCGGCTTTTTCAAGGCTGTTCTATCATCCGGATTCACTTGAGACCGGTAATATTCGAGTTCTTCCTTTCTGCATGCTTGCTCAGCCATAACCGAATCTCCTTCGTCACACTCGGCCGCTATATCCCGGTTCCCATGTATGGTGATGGTCCGTTTAGGACCCGGGATCTTCAACTGCAAATACACGTAGCACGGCCTAGCCATGAATTTGGCGTAAGCCGGTCTTCCAAACAGCGCGTGATAAGGACTGCGCAATCTGACCACCTCGAACGTGAGCCACTCAACTCGATAATTATCCGTCGATTCTCCAAAGGCAACCTCCAAAGTGATCTTTCCCTCGGGGCTCGCCGAGTGACCTGGTACGATCCCATGAAAGACTGTCGAACTTTTCTGTAACTGGGACTCTTTGAGACTCATCCGTAAGAAGGTTTCCCAATAAAGGATGTTGATGCTACTTCCACCGTCCATCAGGACCCTGTTCAGTTCGTAGCCATTAACCTGTGGAGCGACCACCAATGCTAAGGCCCCTGGGCGCTCTATTCTTTCCGGATGATCTTTTCTACTCCACGTCACCTCTTGCTCCACCCATCTAAGGTATCCCGGTTTAGCCGAAGAAACCGGGTTTGCCGTCTACCTTGACGTCTCTTTGTTCCTGCTAGAAGTTCCTGCAGTATGCACGTGATACTGTCCCCTTAAATCAGGCATACGTACCATACCGATGAAGATGTTGATCCGGCCGATGGTCACCATGGATCCGGATTCGAGGTGATCCGACTCTAGCCCCCAGCCGGAATCGCTCACCATCTTCTTTCCTTCGTGGTCGTCGTAGATCTCGCCGACGACGAGGTTCTCCATTCTCTTCCGAGCTTCTCCCGTGATGTAAACACCTTTGGACGCAGGCCCCACGGTGGGCGCCAACTGTCGTGGGATAATCACGGCAGATGTTACCACGGGTAACTGATGTTGGGGTAAGTCGACACAGGCGTTTGGGAGAGGGTTTAGCTCAAAGGAAAACATGGTGCAATTCGATCTGGTAGCCGGCAATCAAAGTCGCCGAATCTCTAATCTCGATATAATAACTCGATTCTGGGATTACACTGGATGCTTGATACCAAGCGATATTGCTAGGGTTCTAAGATCTCTGTCTAAACTAGATCCGGGGGTCGGTTTATAAAGCACCCGTACCCCCTGGCTTATTCTCCAAGGCGCATCCTGGATCCTACTCGGACACGGCGCACAAATCCTAACTTTCCTTTACAGTAACCCACAATCCGGGTTATTGGGCCTACAAGCTTAGGCCTTCACAAGTTTCCTTATCCTTAGCCGGATCTCGCACACCATCCTTTGGGCCGGGTTATTCCTTGGAGTTTGGCCTACCGGGTTATCATCCCCCCGTCAACATGATCATAATCAAGACGAAGGACATCATGATGAAGATGTCGGGACATCGTCGTCGGACTGGGTGCGGGATCCTCATGTTCAAGCTCTGCTTCTCAAGGAGACTAGCAACACCAGAGCTGCTGCAAGAGAGAAATCGAGGTTGTCGCAACTATAGACAGTCGCGGTTACTCCATTGTATGAAGGATGCGTGAGCGAGGATACCCATGTGAACGTAACGTTAAGGACCCTCGAGATGAAGACAAAACACAAATGGACTGATGAGAGCTACGATGAGAACATGGCATTCTGGAACGGCCGTCTTCCCACGGGGAAAAAGTGTCCAACGAGCATCGAGGAGGCTAAGAAACTCGTGTGCCCTCTGGATTTACCTCACGTGAAATACCATGCTTGCATTAATGACTGCATCATCTATCGGGGCGCGGACGTGGAGAGAACCATATGCCTGGTGTGCGACGCAACTCGATACAAGCCAGGGAAGAAGGCCTCTCCTAGAAAAGTGGTATAGTACTTTCCGATAACTTCCCGTCTGCAGCGGTATTTCGCAGAACCCACACGGGCGAAGCTCATGCGATGGCACGCGGAAAGGAAGAATCTAGAAGAGGATGATGGAATTGATCCAGAGAAAGATGACACGATGCTGACGCACCCCTCAGATGCTAGCCAGTGCAAGGCGCTAGACATCGAATACCCCGAGTTCGGGGACGATCCAAGGACCATCAGGTTTTGCATGAGTACGGATGGACTAAATCCTTTTGGCAACCAAAGCAGCACCTATAGCATCTGACCCGGGTTTGTATGTATATACAACCTACCCCCCTGGTTGTGCTTGAAGAGGAAGTACATACAGATGAGTATGCTTATTCAAGGACCGAAACAACCAGGTTACCACATCAATATGTATGTCTAGTTGTTGGAAGAGGAGCTAGCCACGTTATGGGACGAGCAGACAATACGTGGGACGTCTATGGAGAAACTTTTTTCCCAATGAGATCCGCGCTCATCACGATGGTGCATGACTAACTCGGTTACGGATATGTCGCGGGGAAGGTGACACACGGATTCTGTGCATGCGTTAGGTGCATGGATGACGCTACGTATCTCCAGCTAGAGAGAAACCCCGGGTCTTCGAAAACCGTGTTCTTGGGGCATCGAAGGTGGCTTCCCAAGGATGACCCGTGGAAAAAACGCAAAGATCTGTTCAACAATGATGTTGAGATGAAAAGAGCGCCATGTCAAAGGAGTGGCGAGGAAATCGACGAGCTGTTGAAGAACTGGAAAGAGTGCCATGCCCCGGGAAAGAAGCGAAAGGCGCCGGCACCGTTAGAGGGTGCAGTGCGTGGACGTGGTGGTGGCGTAGCCATCAACAAGAAGGAAGCATCACCTCCAGCTTGTGAACGTGGACGCGGAGCACGAGGGGTAGCACACTCTGCACGGGGGGCAACGCGGTGCACGGTGCGTCGCTATTGCTGCGGCAACGGAGGAGGAGGAGGAGGATGACGGTCTCTGGCTACCGGAGTTCTACGTCCACCTGTTCCATCCACTGCAGAACAGGCTTCGTCTGCCCCAGAAGATATCGGAGATCCTCCTCGAGCGCGACGGGCCCTTTAGTTTCAGCCCCCAGTTGGAGGGCTGCCACAACGGGCCCATGCACGTTTTCCTGCAGCGACGTGATGATGACTTCTACCTGCGCCATGGGTGGGGGCAGTTCGCACAACATGCTCACATTCAGCTACATCAACGACGGCACGGAGGACAACGTGCTGGAGGTGAAGATCTTTGAGGATACCTTAGTCCGCCCCAGTTGCTGCCAGGATAGCTCGTCTGACAGCAGATCCGCTTCCAAGGCTGACGAGTCTAACTCCGGCGAGTCTAGCTCGGGCAAGGCTGCCTCCGACACAGAGGTGTAGTATGTTTGTGTCGCTCTATGCTTATGTAGCTCTATGCTTATGTCGCTCTATGTATATGTCGTTCTATGTATGTGTCGTACTATGTTTAATTATGTCATCGTGTCGAACAATATTTGTATTCGTGGTAGACTATATGTTTATGTTATTTCGTTTTAATTTGTGTTTTTGTTCGACAATTTTTCATCTTTCTTACTATAAATATTTAGTGCAGAGAACAGGAAAAAAGAAAGAAAATAGAATTTATAATCTACTAGAGAACATGATAACAAAAACAAAAAAAAACTTTTACCCCGGTTGGTGTTACCAACCGGGTTAAAAGGGCTCCGGCCTGCTTGCTAAACAGAGCCCACGTGTGCACCCCTTTTACCCCGGTTGGTAAGCTCACCGGGGCATAAGGGGGTCCTTTAGCCCGGGTTTGGCAAACCCGGTTGGGAAGCCGAGGCATAAGGCCATTCCCAATCGGGGCTAATGCCCTGTTCTCCTCTAGTGACCCTAAACATATGGATGCCCATATATATGATTTTCACAACAGTTTTGTACATTTGCTGAAAGTTGATTTTGAGAAGAAAAAATTATACATATGTTTTTATTTTTTAGCCCTACTCAATATTTTGAAATCCATATATGGATAGGCACATGTGAATTTTTGTAAAGGTGGATTGTAAATTTAGAGAAGATTATTATCGGTTTATTGAAGCCTTTCTTAACAATTTGGAGGCCTGACCTATTCTCGGACTTCCAGGAATCCATGTGAGAGGCTTTTGTTTTGCTGGTGACCTCAGGATACCATAGCCGATCCCAGAACCATCAATTTAACTGAACATACTAACACTAAGTACATGCCACGTACTAAATCCGCAAATCTAGAGAAAATATTTAAGTGTTATTGAGGGATGGAAATTGTACAATACCCTTCATACATGTGTTGTTATTATGAACATGATGAATTCTAGCTGGAAAAATATATTTCATGTACTCGTACATTTTTTTTTCATATCGAATTCAAATGGTTGCTGTCCTATCCAATTCAAATGGTTGATATCCTGTGAAATTTAAATGGTTGCTATCATATGAAATTCAAATGGTTGCTATCCTATGCAATTCAAATGGTTCATATAGATCAAGAGCCCCAATTAAAACATACCTTGCGCACTGGAAGACCAAAACATTTGTTTTGAAGTATAGTTGGATGACGGCAACTTCCTTAGTATCGCGCGTGAACTCAAGATCAAGCCATATCAACTTCTCTTGTTCCTCCGCGCTTTGAACCAATCCTTTGAACATGGCAATATAATCCAGCATTTTAGTACTCTCGTTGGGGTAGTAGACAGTAAGCACGTTCGTGCCATGTGCGCGAACTTCCTCAATGCGATTGATTGGTTCCATATGGTGGATTAGAGGAAGAAGACAAGAGAGAGAGAGAGAAGAGAGGAGGAGAGGCTACCGTACAGAGAAACAGAGATAAAATAGAGAGAAACAGAGGTAGTTCGCGACTCCACGCGCACGGGAGGCAAACCGTTCGACCTTTGGTACTGGTTTTTGCCACCAACCAGTACCAAAGGTGCCCAGCACCAGGCGAAACGTCGCCATGTGACCCTACCACCCACATTTGGTACCGGTTATTTCCACCAACCGGTACCAAATATGCCTGTACCAGGCGAACGGTTTTCACACACCTGTGGTACCGGTTCTAGCCACCAACCGGTACCAAAGGTGAGATTCAAACCGGTATTAGCTGTGCCCAGCGCCCTCCCTGTTCGAACCGGTACTAGACCCCCATTAGTACCGGTTTTTAACGGAGCAGGTACTAAAGGTCAAATCCTATGGCCCTGTTTGTACTAGTGGTACTAGAGATAAACCAAATCAAATGTATTTTGATATGTTCATCTAATATGGCAAAAAACTAAATCAAATGTCTTTTGCTATTATGTGTAAGTATTCAGCCATTCTTATGAATGTAAGGGAGGTTTTTTACTTTTCCTTCTATTTCGAACTATTTTCAATCAACATAATTTTCATGTATGGAGGGTTTATTGTAGATATATTAATATGACCGTAGAGTGGTTGGCTATCGGTCAATTTACGACCTAACCTTCCCCACCCCCACGACCTATCCTCCCCGTGGGTCGGCGCCGCGCCGCACCGGGGGCTCCCTCCGTGCGCACGTCCAACCTCCCCGGGCGTATGCTCTCCTCACACCGCCGTCGCCATAACCGTCACATGGCAAAGCACCCGTGGCATGGCGGAAGTCTTCCCTCGGCCACAGATTCGCGGTGGTGGTGGCGCTCTTCTCCGGAAAATTGGTGGCGGTGTTTTAGGACAGCAACGACCATGCGCCTCGGGCTCGCGACGGAGGTCGACTAGCAATCGCGGCTGGAGGCAATCCGGGCTCAGATGGGCTCGGCCGTCCGCCGATGTGCTGTCCTTCCTCCGGCCGTTGATGCTCCGGCCCTGGTCTGGTCCTTCAGCAGGAGGACATGGCACTTTGGTCCTGAGCGAGGTGGTGGCGCCTCCCTCCTTCGTCGGTGGTGGTCGGCTGTCCTAGCGGAAAGGAGAGATATGCCGTTGCGTGTGAAAACCGTGCTAGAACTCCGGTCGTGGACGGAGATGAAGGTGTCTACGTGTCGTCACCTTCTTAGAGGCATCGCCTTTGCAGATAGCGTATAACTTCTAGCCCTGCTACAGAGGAAACCCAGATCCAATGATTCCGGATTGGACAATGGCGGCACTCTATGTCGCTCTCCCTCTTGGGGGCATTGCTTTGGTGCAGTGGTCGGATGGATGTGATAGGAAGTGGAGCGGTGTACTTCTACAACCTGGACAACATCGTTTCTTGGCGGCATGGTGCACCGGGGCCCATGTGTCGGAGGCTTGTTGTTGGACTCGCGTAGGGAGGAAGTGTTGTCTGGCATCGTGGTGACGTCGATAGAAGGTCTTGCAAAGTCAATGCATTGATTTCTAATGAAGATTACACGGTGGAAGATGGCGGCAGCGGTGTATCGGCGTGCGTGTTGGCGTGCGTCTAGGGTCTTCTAGACTGGTTTGTGCTCCCGGCTCGCGATCAGGCGGCTTGGATGAGTCCTCAGGCTAGAAGACAAATTTGTGTGTTAAGTCAGAGTATTGGCTTCGATTTTGTCCATCCCCATCATGAAGTCGGTTTGTAGGAATGACAAATTTGTCGTCACGCAGTTGGCTTCCGGCTGATGAAAATAACTTTTGTAAGACTATGTTAGTTTCGTTTAACTTTTAATAAAAAACAATTGTGTGTAGCATTTTCATGCAAAGGCTGAGGGTAGAACCTCCGTTTCAAAAAAAAACTTTTATTATAATTGAATATTTGAAAACTTACATAGGGAGAGATGTTAAATATATTCCATACTGTCAGTCACATGATGATGATATTTTATTATTTGCTAATGAGCTATTTATATTGTTGATAAACCTGAACATGGCTGTGTATGAACAATTGCATGCCATGTTTGTGAGACTATCGATTATGGTTGTTATAATGGTCTCTAGTCTATACGTTCATGATCAACATGAAATTAGTTCCGCCAGTCATTCGATGGCCTTGTCAGGGATCTTATGATTCACATTCAAGTAGTGTGTGAAGCTTCCCAACTCACTTTTCATGCAGGTACATGTAGTACTTCAACAATTTAATTGCATCAGGTCAATGCAAAATTATTAGCACAGGCCAACCAACCAACCTGACACCATCCAGATGGCATGCATATATACAATTCCATTTTCATCCAAGTAGCATAAAATCTATCAAATAGGCTTCAGAAAGATAAGGGAGGGAGTAGCCTATAGATACGGGGCGAGAAGAGAAGACGGATGTGAAACTAAAAACATAAGAGAATAGGAGACGTCGGGAAAAAGGTACCGGTATGTTGGATTGCAGTCTATTTGGACGTTCTATATGATATCCACTATATATTTTAACTAGTAGGGTGGCCCTCGCAAATGCGAGGGAATCATCTTTAGTCTATCGAAATGGACTAATTAAAATTGATTCGTAGTTTCATATATATTGACATCATGTGATAGGAAAAGAAATAAGTTCTATAGCCCATAAAAATAACTTCTTGACACTGGCTGTTTGTGTCATATAAATTCATATAAATAACTAAATCCTATCCTTGAATAACTATTGATGTTTTATATAACAATAACCAATTTGTCCCAAACTTGTCAATTTTCATGTTTATCTTAATAATAAACGTAAATAGACAATACTGTGTTCAAGTTAATAAGATGACATTGTAAAGATCTTAGCTTGGTTACCTTGGGCCAATAGTCCTCTATTTCAATCTCGCTAAACTCATTTTAAAGGTATGTTTGGATCCTAGGCTATTGTCCAGATAGCATCGCTGGGCAAAACCTAGCGTTTGGTAAGGTAGAAAAAAGCTAGCTTTTGAGGGCAAGGTAGCCTCGCTGGGCAAGAAAAATGTGCGCGAGGTGGGCGAGCCAAATTAGCTCGCTCTTGACTGCAAGGTTTTTGCGTTAGCTACAGCCATGCTAGGCTAGCTGAGCAAGGACACCAAACGTTCCCTAATTGTTGGGAGGTAAGGTGACGATGGATCAACCTCCCACATGTACTGTAGGTATTCCAATTATTTGTACATGCATGATAAGTTAAAAAGCCGTGACGTGTTGTAACATAAGGTTGGCTTTGTCACTATCCATGGTGGTTTACTCCGGGGTTTCCAATGTGTCTTGTGCATTTGTTGTGACACAAAACACACACACTCTCTCTCACACAAGAACTAATCTCGTCCATTTCTCTATATACTTCATTCCTACCCTGCTACTTGCGTGTTTGAGACTACCATATACGTTTGGTATGTGCACCTCGTGATCGTTTGTGTCTCCACCCCAATTTGATATGTACGTCTAGGAGTAACGCCTCCAAGGTGAACTTTTGTCTCAATGCCTCCCTCGAACATAACAATGGTGCAACAGAGGGAGAACTTAACATTTTTTGTGGGCAAATGAATTATTCTTATTAATTCTTGAGTTTTTTTTATAGTTGGTTTATATGTTTTGAAGATCACAAAAATTGTTTGATGTTTAGCAGATCATTGAGTTCTCTAAAGTGTTTATAAGATAATAAAAATTGTTTGATTTTTCTTAACTTGTGGAAGCCCTTATATCTACCCAAATATATTCTAACGTGAATTACCAAATTCTAGAAGCCATATTTTCATTTTAAAATTTCTACATTAATTTAAGAATCTTTTGTTGAAATTAGCCGACCTCAAAGTTTCTATAAACTCATCCTTGTATCGTTTGAATATTAGCCTAAACATATGGATGCCCATCTATATGACTTTCACAGAAGTTTTGTACATTTGTTAAAAGTTGATTTTGAGATTTTTTTTGTATACATATGCTGTTATGTTTTTAGCCCTTCTCAATAATTTGAAACCCATATATGGGTGGGCACATGTGAATTTTTGTAAAGGTGGATTGTAAATTTAGAGAATATTATTCTCGGTTTATTGAAGCCTTTCGTAACAATTTGGAGGCCTGACCTATTCTCCGACCTCCAGGAATCCATGTGACAGGATTTGATTTTGCTGGTGATCTCAGGATACCATAGCCGATACTAGAACCATCAATTTAATTGAACAGACTAACACTAAGTACATGCCACATATTAATCCGGAAATCCAGAGAAAATATTTAAGTGTTATTTAGGGATGGAAATTGTACAATACCCTTCATACATGTGGTGTGATTATGAACGTCATGAATTCTAGATGGAAAAATATATTTCATGTACTCGTACATTTTTTTTAAAAATCACGGCACTTTAATTTCCACTGCCAAGCAAAGAATTTGTGGAACGTTGTGCTAGAAAATATTGATAGCTGCTCCTCGTTAATGGATTGATATGTGTCTAGAAAAAAGAATGGCTCTAAGAAAAAATGTAACAGAAAATCCTTATATCTACTTATAGGTGATTTTGGTTTGCTCTTTGCCTATTGTAACACAAATGGATTCTCTAGACACACATCACTTTTACGCATATGGAGACCGTCCTCAGCATTGTAGTTTTTTTTCCAGAAAATCTCACATCCATATATTCGTCGCGCACAAACGGTGCAAGTTAACTCATACTCCCTCCGTTCTATATTAGATGACTTTGAATTGGATGTCTCCAGTCATATTTTAGTACTAGATACATCTATTCTAAAGTCATCTAATATGGAACGGAGAGAGTATAAAATTAGGTTACGTGACTGCACAGAAATGATCCTGCGACTACTGGGTTACATATAATGTATCAATCAATTTTTTTGTGTAGTCATGGCTGCACCATCAGATGGGCTAGGCAGTTTTTGGGTCCGACTGCACCATCACGTATATACCATGCTGAGCAGCGTGTAGTACGTGACGTGTTGTTGCATAAGTAAGGAAACCAAAAACTGCATAGCGATCCAATGTAGGAAAACGTTCCGCAGACGACGGAAACGAACGTGACTGTACGTACACATACATCCTATTAAACTTGGATTCTGTTTTTAAATCTCAGCCGTGAAATACAGATCCAACTTCCTATATAATTCAGGTGATGTGGCGCAACGTGATGGCTCTATTAGAGACCCTTTTAGTATATAATAGAATCCAAAAAAATATTAACATACCGAAATTAGGAATATTAATATTGGATTTTTTACTAGCTTATCTTTATTAGTATTAGACGCTATTTTCATTGACCATAGATCTAGGAAACACATAATTATTGTTACCCGGTTGTGTTTTCCCTATAAAACTTTTCACAAGGTGAAATGATGTCAATCCTTATATTTTTTTTTTCCATAGTGCTGCCTATAAATTTATTTTACATTCTTAGAAACATTATGCGACAACAATTGGATTTTTTTTAATGAGATTCTCACTAGATTAAACATCAATACCAATATGTTGGATTATCGTGATAGGAATTCAATATTGAGGTTACATTTTCATCATCAACTAGATGATGCCCCGCGCGTTGCTGCGGAAACATGTTGATTACCCTTGGAGAATTGGGAAGTAAAAGATGTGGGAACATGTTAATACCCCTCAGTTCATATTGTGTAATGGAGAATATACATCAAGTAAGCTTATAGTATGCTGCTAAGTGCCTTGTAGAATATTTTAGTGAATCCATAAAAGTATTTATGAACTTGTTACATTGAAACAGCACTACAAAACTAAATATAACTACCATCCGTTGAATCTGGCTCACTGTCATAAATAGAGCTTGTTTACTCGATTCTATACATTAATTTTTCTATCTATTAAGAAAAAATAAACATACAGTCATTTTGCTAGCTGACATTTTGAGAAACATACTATAAGGAAGAAAGTAAAGTTGGTCATGTTGTAACTTTAGTCAGCACACTATAATGTCCAGGATATGCTAAATCTCCATATTGGCGCATCACGAGGCAGTGAAACTACACGTAGGGGATACTTAAATCGAAGAAAAGATGTCAGATAAATAACATGAATAAGTCAAACCACTTAACTCAGGAAGGAGGACAATTTTCTACGTTGCGCAAGATACGTTTTCCTTTATAACTACCAAGTCATTGTGTACCTCTGAATCTACCACAGCCTGTGCGCCTTTAAATAGCATACCTATTGTCTTGTACTTTGACAGACATATAGCTTGCACAGATCACCTGAAAATAATGGAGCAGCATACCGAAGAACAATGAAAAGCAATATGCCATAGTGCAGAAACCTACTTTGGTATGGTTCATCATTTTGTCCAACTTGCAACACTACAGATAATCCCAGGATTTCTGTTCTCAAATCACAATGAGCAGTTCGAAGTTTGAACATTCCATGTCATTCTCACACTTAATGAATCCAATTCTTTGTGAACAAGTAAGATAACAATGCAATTGGATATATTGATCAATGTTGCCAGTCTGCACGCATGGAAGCAATGAGGAAATAATCAGGTAGACAAAATATCAAAAACACATGTGCATAATATTAATTTAATTTAGTATGTGCAGATATAATGTAAAGAAACGCATATGACCATAGAATATCCAGGATAGGAGAAATGTGAAAGAATTTGATCAGAATTTCCGGGGCCTCTCTTTTTTTCTCTACACACGATGCGATATAGCAAAAGAGCAGGGAAATCGACATGTAGAATCCTTGTCGCCACCGTGTCCACAATCATAGGCTTCCTTACCCTAAAGAACCATGTCTAGCATAAAATTAACCACAATAGTTTATCGAAACATTGGGACTCCTGTTAGTACTACAGGTTGAAGACATATGTAGGCGATCTTACAGGGTCACCAGATGGTAGGAGAGCTCGGGTACCAATATAAGCAGGCATTGTTATCCAGCGTGTACGTACACTTGGATAGCCTCTTCCTCCATGCTTGAGCCACGATCAAAATCCAACGAAAATCCAATCAAATCTGAGCGAGCCAAATCGCGGAGCCATAGTCCAACCTTATAAATTGACAACCATGGGTGAGACTTGAGAGGATAAAAAAAGAAAGGAAGACCTAAAATTTCGACAGTGGAGAGACCCGTGCAAGAGATGGTGACGCGCGCAGGCGGGGGCCCTGGATGTTCATGGCAACAGAGGGAGCTTTTGAAACAGGGAGACGGCAATGAGTAGTTCAACCGAGCAGATCAGTTTCCAGATTATTTTCGACGCAATGATGGTTGATGAATGATGGGCAACATTGGGCACTTTGAGAAGCATTTGTGGCAAGGAGTGTTGAATATATTAGCAATTTAGCACATGAGTTAATTCGAAATAGCAGTAGATGAATTGCGACAGTAGCAAATACAATAATCATGCAAACGTCTAGATCTAGTACAGTAGACAGATTGATACAATCTATTGCAAGAACTAGACATATGAATTCCAGTAACATCTCATACAGATGAAAGAGAGATACGTACGATGGAGCGGTAGCGGAACCGCCGTTGACGAAGTGTATGCGGGCTGGGAGAGACGTGGGCGTACCCACGTCTGAGTCGGTTCGGCTCCACGACGGACGCGTTAATTACCAAATTAATGAATCATTAAGTTTTCCCAATCGACAAAATAAACGCTCTCGGCTCGGCTCATTCCCGCAACCCGCAACCCGCGGCGCGTCGCGTCGTGACGTGACGTGACGTGACGTGACGTGTCGTGTCGTGACGAGGCGGGCGGAGGAGGAGGAGCGCGCGTGTGGCACACCTCTCCTCTTGCCTTGCCTACTCATACATGAGCTAGAATGGCTCACCTTATAAGGTGCTTCCACTCTCTTCAAACTAGCAATGTGGGACTAAACTTTAGTCCCACTCACTCCACTTATTATTCATGAATGGGCCATGACAATTTCAGGATTTTAGTGGGCTAGCCATGTGAGCCCATATATGTAGCCCATAAAATTCCAACAAGGAGGACATAGGTTGAGGGATGGTTTGTGGCCATACATGAAGCTGGAGATCGCCACGGCGGAGGTAGCAAAACGCGTTTGTTTTTTACACGATGAATGGTGAGCAAAGCGGCAGGCAGGTCGACCGATTTTACAGGAGAAGGGCAACCGTCCACCGGCCCAGCCCATAGAGGGGCATCACGTTCAGCCGAATCAGGGATGGACGCATTAAGAGCGTCTCGTGTGGATCAAAACTTCATATGTATGAAGGATCGCTCGGAAAATATGTAGCGATCAAGAATAATGCACAACTTCATCGTACGAATTGCTGATTGGCTGGGCAAATAAAGGGTGACATGGAGGCACGGGAAGGTTGGAAAATCAGATAGTGGGGGTTTACTATTTATATATAGAAGATAAGATAGATCGTAATATTGGTAATAAACTGTTTTAAATATATTATGTAGAATATTTGTCCGGAGGAAAACATTCTACATAGATACTTTTATGTATGGTGGTGGCAAAATAACATTCTTAAGACGACGCCCTCGCATTTGCGAGGGCCACCTGGCTAGTTGATATGAATGTAAGTGAGGGCTTTTACTTTTCATGCAACTTTGAGCTATTTTTACTTAACAGAATTTTCATGTATGGAAATTTTATTATAGATATCTTGTTATCGCTCTGATTATAATTGTATATTTGAGAACTTACATAGGGAGAGATGTTAAATATATTCCCTTGAGTCAATCACATGATGATGATATTTTATTATTTGCTAATCAGCCATTTATATTAGTTCCTCCGATAGCATATGTTTGCATGTCGCGTGTTTTCCTGTAACCATAGCGTATAAATTACTTGCAATCACATGACAACTAATCATTCCATGGTCTTGTCAGGTGTCTTGTTATTCACATCGAATAGTTTGTGAAGCTTTCCAAGTCACTTTTCGTGCAGGTACATGTATTACTTTACAAGATAATTCCATCAGGTGGATGGAAAATAATTAGCACATGCCAACCAACGAACCTGACATCTTCCAGATGGCATGCATATATACAATGCTATTTTCGTCCAAGTAGACTAGACTCTATCGAATTGGCTTGAGAAAGATAAAGAAGTTCTAGCATATAGATACGAAATGAGAAGAGGAGACGGGCGTGAAACTAAAAACATAAGGGAATAGGAGACGTCGGGAAAAAAGGTACCGGTGGTCAGTGGACAATACTCACATTTAGCACGGCTGTG
Source organism: Alopecurus myosuroides (assembly GCA_028641055.1). Classification (NCBI taxonomy): domain Eukaryota; kingdom Viridiplantae; phylum Streptophyta; class Magnoliopsida; order Poales; family Poaceae; genus Alopecurus; species Alopecurus myosuroides. The sequence continues at coordinate 430,786,748 of CM054060.1, forward strand.
AGAGGAAGCGGCCAGAGGCCTCGTACTTGTCCACTGTGGCGGGCACAACGATTCAACATATATACTAGTATATTTAGAGGTCCATGCGTGAACTACATGTATGCATCAGAACTGTCTGCTTCTAATCCAAAGTAGCATATGTATTATTTTCGTGGATGAGGAATTTGTAGAGTACTGCCAACATGATCGAAGAGCCAGCCAGAACCTCCAAGTGAATTATTTGCATGTAAAGAATTAGTCGTTAGCAATATGGCTCGATCATCCTCCCATGAAAATAAAATAAGAAAACCATCAGTATAATATGTTATTTTATTACTGATACCAATATTACATGTTTATAGCTTCGATTATCTGCAGCCTTAGATGAGAGGCTACCAAGTGGTTTAGGGGTACCTCCTCTTTTTTTTCCTCGTGGAACATATCAGGCCGGCACCATATTCATTGCTCTATTATCTAAGTCTGGTATGCTAGGTAGTTTCGTGATAGATGTCCTTAGTGGTACGAAAACATGATATGCAAGAGCTGTTTCTGTCAACTATTCAAACGTACGGTCAACACCTTAAACTTGGCGGACAAGCGAATCCAAACTATGCCGCAACTCTCCTATAAACATCAAGAGCGTTTTTGGTTACCCGCACTCACTTTTTCCATTTTGCACAAGATGGCATCAAGAGTGTTTTTGCTTACAAATGCATTGTATAAGATGTATGCGTCTGTATACGCCAGAACAAACATGTTAGAAAACGATATATCTGAGACACGCCGAGTTCGCTCTACTCTACTCGTCAATGGTAATTTCAAACGCCCGACTGAGTGCGATGAATTACAGAAAAAAAGGCGACGAAACTCGAAACCGAGCAGGGAAATGAAACCTCCTCGTAGATCAACACGTGTTTCATGTATAAAATATTTTAAACCGAATTAAAATTATGTATATTAGAGAGGATTAAATTGAACATGTTAGGTGAGGTGAGAGGAAGCAGCTCAAAGCTTCTTAGCTTGGCCTGGGTCAGCGTTCTCAACGAGTATAGGGCATAGTGCTTTAAGTTCCAGTACAGGCAACCAAACGCCCCTTTCGACATCCATAGGGCTTGGTTGGGATCTCTGTGGGTGACCAAACACGGCCCAATGGATGGATAGGGCCCTTTGGCTATGCCTTGTGATTTTCAAAGAGTGAAAATACAATGGTGCGATTAGGGAAACAGAACCCTTCTGTAACCTTGCGAGAGGAAAAGGAGAGTCCTTGCATGCGTGCCAAGTGTCACCACGAGATAATTTTGGTGGGTTTTCTCTTTCCGACACACCATCGGGTAGACGGGTGGACGTTCATTTATTTTAGATTCGTTTTTAAAAAACGAAATATCTCCAGAACCGTATTTCAGAATTATGAATTGTTTTTATATTTGAGATCCTCGCGTCGAGATCTTCAAAACTAGATCCATGTTGATAGGTTTCGAGAAACTTTTTTCGTACTTTGTACTATCTGTTCTATATACTTTATACTTTCAGTAGCAGGCGCATGATATACAGCATGTACAACATGTACATCCAGTAGCAGCAATGCTCGGTTTTGCCTCGATATTTTTTTACGGCTCAGCTTTAACTCAATAACCATTTATAAAGATTTTAAATGGGGTACATAAAGAAAAAGAAGTTAACACTTGTCGAAGGGGAGCGCACGCTTGCTGACCTCTCGAAAATACGATGGAAAGAAACAAAGCTGTGGAGGTGCATTACTCTGGTTCAACGTGCTTCCGTTGTTGCCGAATATAGGTCATGGAAGAAAACTTTCAGCAAGTTGTGCCTAAATACTCGATAGTTGGGCCTGTGATTGGGAGAGTGGACGATCTGCCCTAGGCGACATGTGCCACTTTTCTTAATTGTTTTTATCGATTTAAAAGTTGAAAAAGAAACTGGTCAAATTTTATGTGCACATTTCCTCAAAATATACAAACGACACAAAGCTCCGTGAAGAAATAACCTTTTTTACTTTGCCTCCACAAAAAAGAAAATTTATCGTAAAAAAGTACTTTTTACTACACATAATTTTGTCTCTTTTGTACCAACAAAAACAACTTTCTTTTAACAAAAATTTCTGCGACTGCTTACAACATGCATATGTATACTCGTGTTTTTTCGGAAATTTTTTATAGTAGAAAAAATTGTTTTACAAACGTGACGGAAGACCCCCCTCCCAAGCCCCTATGCGTCCTAGGGCGAACTCACCCATGCGCAGGTCGTTCCCTCCCTTTGCTCCCACAACCTAGGTCGGCTCATTATGTTTTTTCAATTTCTTTTGTTATTTATTATACAATCAAAAAAAAGAACAATTTAGAAAATGGTAAATTGTTTCACAATAAAACAATTTTTAAGAAAACAAAATAAAACAAAAATAAAGTGTTCATTTCAAAATTTGTTCATTTTCAAAAATGTGTTTGTATTAGAAAAGTGTTCATTTTAAAAAATTGTCCATTAAAAAATCATTTAAAAAATGTGTTCATTTTAGAAAATTTGTTCATTTCTAAAATTTATTCATTTAGGAAAATGTTTAAAAATTGTTTACTTTTAAAATCTGTTCATATTCAAATTTTCATTATATTAATTTATTATTGTTGAGATTTTAAATTTTCTTTTTGTAAAATGTTCTGATTTTTAAAATGGTGCAGAAAACAAAAAAACGAATGAAAAAATAAACATATTTTTTTTTTGGAAAAATGAAATAGAAGGAAAAAACCGAAAGAAAACGCAAACCTCCAGTTCGGCCAGCCCACATGGCCGATCACTGCGAGCGGGTCGGAGCGAGCAATACATAGTGCTCGCAGAAAACCCTCCCCATCGCCCGAGCGATTGATGCTCCTCGTTTCGCGCAAGGATTTGTGTTTGTGGGTTGGCCCGTTTCGCATGCTTGTGTCGCTATTGGCGCTTCAGTTTTTTGGCTCGCCTTCCTCCGTCGGATTGCTTTTCCTTCCTTCGTGTACGAACCACGCTTTTCTTCTTGTAAGCACACACATGTATATCGTGTATGCATTCTCTTTGGCTCCTTTCGTTCATTTTTTTCTTTTCTTTATTTTTTCACGGATATATATTACTTTTTCTATTTATTTTTTCTTTATTTCTTTTTTACTTTTTCATTCTTTTTCTTTTACCTTATTTTCTTCTACCTTTTTGTTCCTTTTCTTTTTCGTGATGTATTCTTTGTTTTCCTCGATGTATAGCTATTTTATTTGTTTTAATTATAAAATATGTGTTCCTCTTATTCTAGAAAATTAGTTATATTTTTTTCCTTGTGTATAATCATCCTACTCTTTTTTGTGGATGAAACTTTGTTCCTATCATTATGGAACTTTTTTTTGTTCCTATCTCTCTTAGTCTTTGTTCAGATATTTGTTCCTAAATTTTTGTTTCTATCTCTATGAAGTTTTATTTCTCTGTAGAATTTTTGGTTCCAATTTTCATGGAGCTTTTTTTCCTATGTCCATGGAGTTTTTGTTCCTCTCTCTCGAGAGGGATTTAGATGGTAACTGTGTTCCTAACTTTTTGTTCCTATATTCATAAAACTTTGTTGCTATATAGTGATTTTTTTTTTAATCTATGTGGAGCTTTTGTTCCTAGAATTTTTGCTCCAAACATTTGTTCCCATTTTCTCTGGAAGCTTTGTGTTTCTAGTTTTTTTCCGAGATTTTGTTCAGATGTCCATAGAACTTTTTCCTCTCTTTTATAAATTTTTTTTGGTCCTATCTCTATATAGCTTTTTTTTGTTCTTAACGTTGTCCTGAGATTTGTTCCTACGCCCATAGAACTTTTGTTCCTACTCTTTGTTCTAAGATGTTGTTCCCATGGCTATGGAACTTTGCTCCTACCTTTTGTTCTGAGATTTTGTTCCTATTTCCATGGAAATTTGATCCTATCCTTGTTCTGAGATTTTGTTCCTATGTCCATAAAACTTTTTCGTACCAATTGTTCTGAAATTTTGTTCCTATGTACATGGAACTTTGTTTCTACCATTGTTCTGAGAATTTTGTTCCTATGTACATGGAACTTTGTTCCTCCCATTGTTCTAAGATTTTGTTCCTATGTCCATGGAATTTTGTTTCTACCCTTGTTCTGAGATTTTGTTTCTATGTCCATGTAACCTTTTCATACCCTTGTTCTGAGATTTTGTTCATATGTACATGGAACTTTGTTCCTACCATTGTTCTGAGATTTTTTTCCTATGTCTATGGAATTTTTTCATACCATTGTTTTGAGATTTTGTTAGTATTTCCATGGAACTTTGTTCCCACCATAGTTCGGAGATTTTGTTCCTATGTCCATGGAACTTTGTTCCTACCGTTGTTCCGAGATTTTGTTCCTATGTCTATGGAACTTTTTCATACCATTGTTCTGAGATTTTGTTCGTATGTCCATGGAACTTTGTTCCTACCATTATTTTGAGATTTTTGTTCCTATATCCATGGAACTTTGTTCCTACCATTGTTTTGAGATTTTGTTCCTATGCCTATGGAACTTTGTTCCTACCCTTGTTCTGATATATTGTTCCTATATCCATGGAACTTTGTTCTAACCTTATTTTGAGATTTTGTTTCTATGTCCATGGTATTGTTCCTACCTATGTTCTGAGATTTTGTTCCTATGTATATGGAACTTTGTTCCTACCATTGTTCTGATGTTTCTTTGTGTTCCTACCATTTTAAAAATGCCCATGTAGATTTGGTTGCTTTCTTTGCGATTTTTTTGTCCTAGTTGTAGTTTAATTTTTTTTTCATGTAGTCTAATTTTATATTTTGAGTTAAGTCGGTTTTTTAATCTTTGGGATATACATTTTTGCAACATACATTTGTTGCGAAATAGCTCAGATATACCATTGATTTTTTAGGTCCCATACTGCTTGTCCAATCTAATATATTCCATGACTACAAATTTTTTTTGCTAGATTTTTGCTTAGTATAATCATGATTGTGTTAGCCGCTCGCGATTTTTCCTCGCCGTGTGTTAATAAAAATTACACATGGTCCAAATTTTATTAACTTTTTTTACAAAGTATACAATTGTGTTTTTATTTGTTATTTTTGCTATTGTTAGGTGCCCAGTCAAAAAGCGATGGATTTTAGGGAATAATACTAAGTATATGTGTACATACATGTACATATTCCCTTTGTTCCGGTGAGTGCAAAGTGCAAGTACAGCACCTGATGCATGCGATTTCCCTAGGTGCACGGATCGAGCTTAGGCTAGTCCCGGTGGGAGTAACTTCACTAGTAACATAGATGGCACGTAGGACAAAAAGCTGACGTGGCAAGTATTTAATAAGGGGAGAGAGGTTTGTGGTAACTTAGGCTGGTCACAATGGGGAGTAACATAAGGTAGGAACCTACACACTTTTCTAGACTATGTTCCTACCTCCACAATGGGGAGTAACATGTATGTAATGTCATGCAACAATGCATTTATTAGGCTATAGACTCATTGTTTCTTGGAGTGTGTGATGTTCCGGTAACTTAGCTAGTTACCACAAGCACCTCTCTCTTCATTAAATACGTGCCACATAAGCAAAGTTCTATTGGAGTGTGTGATGTTACTCCTAAGTTCCTCCCCATTGTGACCAGCCTTAGCTAGTTACCGTAACATCACATATCCCAAGATACTATGAGTCTATAAGCTAATTAATAGAGCTTTGCATGAGACTAGTCACAATGGGGAATATCATAGAGTAGTATCATGCATATGATACTAGTATATGTTACTACTTCCACAATGGGTAGTAACATATTTGTAGTATCATATACTAGTATATTTATTAGGCTATAGACACATCTTGTCTTGGAATGCGTTATGTTACGGTATCTACCTATGATACCACTAGCACTTCTCTCCTCATTAAATGAGTGTCACATCATTTTTTTTGCCTACATGGAACTTATGTTACCATCTATGTTACTCCCATTGTGAGAAGTCTGACACCACATGTTGGTTACTACCCATTATGGAGGTAGTAACATAGCCTAGGATAACGTTAAAAATACGTAAAAAAATACGGTCTAAGTCGGTGCGCGGATCGAGCTAAGAGTAAAAAAGAAGACATGCAGAGATTTCAGGTAGACCCCACGTCTTAGTTAATTTGTTAACATAAGTACGTAAGCATCCACGAAAGTCCACTCTTCGGGTGCAGACACGGCACGTTTGGTCAGCTTTTTTAGTCCCATATCGGAACTTGACAAACATATACACCTGTTTATATAGCTGCCTCTACAGGCCCAACAAAGAATCCTTTGAGGGGGAGGAGGGTCCGTGCTCGCTCAATACTGCATCTCTTTTTTTATGTGCAAAACGTGGACTTATGTTCTATTGGGTTCGGCCCGGACCCAAAAGCAAGAGACGATCGTGGGTTGTACAATAGACTATATCAAACCATTTATGAACCAACCTGAAAGCGATTGGACATATATACATACGAACAAAATCCATATATACTGCATACGCTTCATCCAAGTAGTGGCAAACTTGGTGATCCTTAAATAGGTTGTGAATGAGAAAGATCGAGAGAAACAACACGAGAAGAAGGGTTGTTGCTGAATTACTATATTATACTAGGGAATATGAGACATTGGGAAAGACGGGGCATGTGCACAGGGAAGAACACGATACCCCAACAGAGATGCATAGTATGTTACCACAAGAAGGCACTCTTAGTTAAGGTGACACGTTGTCATTGGAAACTAGTTTGATCGTGAACAATGTTAAGTAAAGCACTTTGTATGTGCGTGCACGCAAGATACACCAGTTAATATAGATTGCACACAAAATAAAACCAGGATTTGCCACATACATATATACTAGAAAATTTACGTCGCTGAATAGTGAATACCTTAGCGAAAAGAACATTTTTAAACTTCCATTTAGTTTGTTCATTTGCAAAACTCATGAGCCATGAAACTAAATGGTCCAATTGGTAACATATATAATAAATAATGTGCACTTAACTAATAGGGATAGATGATATCCCAACCATGAATAAGGAAATAACTTATCTAAGACACTCATTTTTTTTAGAGAATGGGGATGTACCCTGCCCGTGAACCAATTGATACACTCAAGCAAAGAGCGCATGTAAGACACTCGTGAATATTGACGGAAGAGGTGCATTCTGAAACATTCCAAACAACAGATGAATACAAAATTTATTATATACTAAAAGCAATATACGGGTGTAAAATAGGAGCACCACGTTGATCCATATTATCTAAATTATCGTGATAGTTAGATCTAAAATAAACGGCTTAGATTTTAATAGAATTATTAGTTACGTAAGAGGTTTGAAACGAAACATTGTTGCAGTTTTCTGTTTAATATGGGGGAGTAGCTAGTTCTCAGTCGATTGAGATCAAACTATATCTCACTCGATTGTGGTGTGCTAAGCTAGATTAGGTGTTACTCTATAGGACTCCGTACGACCATGGCATGCATTGTGCAGGACGTAGGATGGAGCTTATTTACCGGCCCATACAAGGCCGACAAACGATTCAATCAACCTAGCTAGCTAAATCGATACAGTATATTTGTATGTATTTCATAGAAAAAAACTGTACACGTCTTTATGTTAGTCTGTCTCTCCATTTTGGATTTCATCTCAAAAATAATTAAATCAATTTTTAATGTTTGACACACACATGATTATTTTTGCATGATTGTTAGTACTCGGTCCATCGTTCTCAGCGGTTGGATTGTCCTGTTATTTGTGTTACTCTAAGAGTTGCACGTAGACTGTAACTAAGATATTTTTAGCTGTAAAGGTTGTTAGTGTAATTTTAAAGATTGTACCATGACATTAAAAAAGATCTTACCACACAGTTGCGCATGGGTTCTAACTGGCCAACAGTTGCACCTAGTTGCGCTTGGGGTGCAACTAGACCTAAAATTATACACAGGTGCGCATCGGGTGCAACTGACCCGCGGTTGCGCCTAGTTTTGCACGGGTGCAATTGGTCCTAAAATTGTGTGCAACTGACCTTAAAATTTGCACAGAGTTGCGCATCAGGTGCAACTGGCCTTTAGTTACACCTAGTTGCACCTAGGCAATTGTAAGGCATTTACCAATAAATTGTCCAAATCTCGACACAACTAATTTATTGGACTCAAACATTACTTTAAACTCATTTCTTCAAAGAAGGGAGCCGCTAACTATATTCTTTTTCATAGTAGGGACATGTTGCATGTTCCTCAACTGCATGATTTTCACCGGAGTAAACTTCAGATCTACCGTGCCATAAACGCGAACAAAATCATGTGAACCATTCCCCATTAGGACGGAACATACACGAGCGACTTGATAAGAACTGAACATAGAGATGTCAGCACACACAAAAACATTAGTACCCATATTAATCGTCTAACCTGGCGATTGAAAAACAGAAAGTACCATTGGTATATTACTGTACCCACCAGTCTTGCTAGCGGTCATCACGTTAACATTCTTGGAGCTTTTCATTCCCTTTCTTATCTGCACGGTCTAGGCAGTCAACATAAAAGTGACTGACTGCTCCACATGTATAGCACTCAAGCCCAGCTTGGTTCAGCACCTTCTTCTTCTTTTTATTCTTAAATAAAGGTAGTAGTATTCACAGGATCATTGAACTGAGGCTTATAATTCCCTTTTTTCTTGTTGTTGTTCTTGACGCGATGATTTTTCTACACCATATTGACGCTAGACTAAAAATCACCACCTCTATGTCCTTTGCCCGAGTTTTCTCCTCAACATCAAGAGACGCTATCAATTTTTCAATCGATATCTCATGTCTCTTATGTTTGACAGATGTGGCGAAACTCCTCCATAAAAAAGGTAGTTTTCTAATAATGTATCCAGCCACAAGTTCATCAGGAATCACACACTTGAGCAGATCAAACACCTTCGGAATGCACTGTATCTCATGTGTCGCACCCGGACTTCTAGAGGATACTCACAGTCCGCTAAATAGTAGAACAAATGGCTTACGGGGCATACCGGCACCCGCATCTCAATATGAGCAGGCCAACACGTAAACGTGTGACAACCATTCTCTACTACCCATTGTCTGCGCAAACCATCTCATAAAAATCAGGACACTTCCGTTGACGTACTTCATAACATACACAATGGTACGTCAACGGCATTAGAACAACTGATATCACAACATATCTCTAAGACACAAAAGATTGAAATAAGTTGCAAATGGCTCTCGCTAGAGCAGAGATAGCAAATACAATCATCCAGAGGACACATGTCCCAACAATTCATCATTACAACACAGCGGAAGCATCCAAAGTGTCTGAGTACAGACAAGATCCAAATAGGCCTAAGAGGCCGGAAACGAAAAGACGGAGCCCATCCACGATGTCTCGGATCCTGCCCGGGTCCGCTATCTACTCGTCAGCAGCCTCGTCGTACTCCATGTAGTAACCTCCATGGGGATCCTCGGAAACGTAGTCTGCGGAAACCACAGCCCCAAAGGGGTCAGTACATAAACGTACTGGCAAGCAAGACTCACAATTCACCAGAAAGTACCCCACAACATCAAGCACAGATGCTTTGGGTTCAACGGAAGAAAAGGTGGTACAAAAGATGCGGCAGCGGGCTGCACTAACCAACTACAGATACAAATTACAACTTCCGGCTAACAGAAAGGAGATAAGATAGCGTATCGTAACCAACTATTACTAACTCCAAACAAACCCATCCTGGATCTCGCCCCTTATCCAAAGAAGCAATCCGAGGATAACTCACACATTTGGATTAATGATGGTTCAAGTTATTGTGTCAATAAGACTATTACTAGTCAAGTTATCATTAGTTAGGTGTAAGTTGTTCTGAGTACTTGTTAGCCAGTACTTTCACCAAGTCATCCATAACCGCGGAAAACACGGCTTCTCGAGAAGATTTATCCCTGCAGGGGTGCACCAATTTGGCCATACACGTAAGAATAACCCGCCAGATGGAATGCCTCCCACCAAGCGGGGCACTCAACACAACTCAACTCTTCTTCGCATCAAGCCCAAAGAACCCCGTGCAATTGATCGCACGGATAATCAAGCCCCACGAAGAAAAGGGGACCCTCATAGCACTCTAAGAACGTGTCTCCCTAAATGCCGACTACAAAAGTTCCACCCTGGCGTGGGTTCGCAAATATATATGCATGCGGCAAATGGAAAACCCGAACTAAATGAGGCGATTTGAACGAGATGCGAATCGAATCAAATTGAGGGGGGCGCCCATACACGCTTCCCACATGCGAATAGTGCGCTCATCATGGATCAGTAGACAAGACCCTTTTCCTAATTAGGGTCGACACTAGCAGGCCTCAAAACCACGCCGGGCCTCCTGCCGGTGCCTTATCAGCAAATTTATTATTAACCATAACATTAACAAGATTGTTGTTTAAACATCGAGCCCAGAACATAATAGAAAAAAATGGTAACAGAAAGTAACGGGTAACAGACTCGAGCAAAAACAACCCTAAGCATGCTAGTAAGACACAGGCAACAAGCAATGGGGTTTTAGGTGTGGAGGGGAGGCTATATCAGGGTTAAAGAATAACATGTGATAGGTTCGTAACAGGAGCAACGATTCATAAGGCTAGCAGAATAGACAACGGAAAGTATCGGTATCCAATGTTGATAGGAACACAACGGTTCATGTGAGTGAATACTTGCCTGCAAACTCAACAGCCTGGTACTGAGCTAGATCCTCAGAAGGGGTGTTGTAAAGCTCGTCTGTCTCAACGTCGTCGTCTATTCGAGAAGAAGCAAACAAACAACGCAGAGAGACAAACAATCAATAACATGGCATAATGCACAATCATGGGATGATGCGTGTCAATTTAATTGATGCATCAAAGATAAGATAGTTGACATGGTAACATAACATAATTAAATGGACCCACATGCAATTTGGGATTGCATATGGAAAGCCCATGAATTAAGGTTGGAATAATTGTTTTACAACTAATCAACAGGTGAAAGTGGATTAGTATGATGCATGGATGAGGAAAACAGAAAAATAACAACAATAGAAACAATTTTGAAATAAGGTTTACCAAGTTTGGAATTTTATTTATTAAGTTATGAAATTTTGGTTCCTTGAAGGTGTTACACAACCATTTGTTGTTTTCACCAATTTTAATTGTTCAAAATAAATAACAAATTTCATATTTGGAAAGTACACAAAATTTTAGGTGGATTACATGTTTCAATTATTGAAAAAGGAATTAATATGAATTACTTGGGAATTAAACAAGTTTAAACAAGATTTAAATGAATTTAATTCAAGTATGAATTTATTTGAATTTTTATTTGTCCAAAACATTAAGCCAAATTCATATTTGAAAAGTTTATGATTTTCTGGTTTGAAAACATATTTTATATGTTCAACAATAATTTAATTTGAGCAAGTATGAATTTAGCAAATTTAAAATGATTTAAACAAGGTTTAAATTATTTAACCAATTTTAATAATTCAAAACATGAAACAAATTTATATTTGAAAAGGTGGTTCAAAATGGCATGGAAAACATATTTTATATGTGACATTTGAAATAAGTTTGAATTAGTTATGAAATTAACCAAATTTAAAATGATTTGTTTGAATTTGGAATTTGAATACATTTGAAATATTCAAAATAGAAAACAAATGCTTTAATCATGTAGAAAATTTAATTTGGTGCAGAATACATATTTTATTTGTATTATTTGGATTTGGAAATTAAAAGTTATTTGTATTTTAAAGTTAGGGACCAATCTGTAAAAGAAAAGGACTTAAACATAAAAAGAAAAAGCAGAAAACAAACTACACCTCGCAGTGGCTAGCCCAAGCCACTGACAGAGGGGCCCCTGGGCCACGGTGGCCCGCGTGTGTGCACAGCAGCTGACAGGGGGGCCCTCCTGTCAGTGCTCCTCGCGAAAAAAGGTGGGGTTTTATTCCGCAAAGGGCAGGGCTCGAACCCGCGAGCGATCGCTTGCGTGCGCGGTGCGTTGCCACTGCGGTGGCTGCGTGTGCTTGTCAGTATAGGGGGTGCAGTGAGGTTAAGGTTCAGTTAGCGCTGCTAACTGAAACTGAACGAGTTTCAGTTTCTGAAACTGACAGAGAGAGCACGGCCGCCGGCGGCGAGCTGCTGCTGCTGCTCGTGCCTTGGACGAGTGCGTGCTAGGGTGTGTGCTCGTGCTCGCAGCAAGGAGGGAGAGGGGAGGAAACGGTGGACAGAGGGAAAGCTCACCGGCGATGTCGCCGTGGCAGAGGCTCGGGGTAGAGGTGGACGTCGACGGCGGCGACAGCGACGAGGATGGCGGCGGCGCTGCAGAACCCCTCCGTTCTCACTGCGGTGTCGAAGAGGTGGGGGTGCGACGGGGAACCTATTCCCGTGGCTAGCTTTGAAGGTGGGGCAGCATATTGAGGGCGATCGCCGGTGTTCAGAGATGGTGGGGCTCGGGTTCGGTGGTGAGGTTCAGAGAGAAAGAGGTGGCGCAGAGGGATAGAAACAGAGGGGAAAACGGCGGCGATGAGGGAGATAGGTGGAGGTCTAGGCTAGGGCAGCTCGAGGGAGCTAGGGTTAGCTATATAGAGGAGGAGGCGTGAGCTCGGCCGTCCGCTTCTCCTCTGATGCGACGTGGACATGGCGGATGGGGCGCCGTACAGGAGGAAGAAGGAGCGAAGGGGTACCAGGCCGGCTGGTGGGCTGGGCCTGGCTGGCCTGCCCCTCTCTCTGCGCTTTTTTTTGTTTTTAATTTTTCTTGTTCTGTTTTTTTTTGCTGAAAGGAAAAAGGAAAAAAAAGAAAGGGTTTTTGAGTTAGAAAAATTTTAGGAAAAAAATTGTATTGATTATTTATTGTAACAGCACCATTGTGCAAGCTTTGGTTTTCAAAATATTTCAAATATGTTGCTGTTTGAAATTTGTTTGAAATTTGATGGAAATTGAGATTAAGTGAATTATTTAAAAGAACCATTTAAATAGTTTGAACCCTCAAGTTTATTTGAAACAAATTGATTGGAATTGTTTTGTAATTTTCATAAGTTTCAACATGGTTGCTGTTTGGAAAATGTAATTGAATTTTGAATGAAATTTGAGTTAAGTGAGTTATTAAAATAACAAGTTAATAGTTGAGCTTTCCATTTTAATGGAAACAAATAGCTGTTTTTAATTGAATAATTTTATTTGAAAATTGTAACATAACAAGTATGAACAATTTGATTTGGAAATTGGTTTGAATTTGAAATAGAAAACAATGGAAAACAGATGCAAAACAAATGCAAACAAAAGTAGTGGTTATGATGTCATGATGCAAAACATTAATAAAAGAAGAACAAACATTCTAAATTGGAGTTTTTCATACTTGGGATGTTACAAAACGCCCCCCTTGAAGGAATCGCGCTCCGAGATTCCTACTGAGAAGAGAAAAAGTCCGAATACTTCTTGCGAGGATCCTCTTCGGCTCCCACGTTGCCTCTTTATCGGAATGATGAGACCACTGCACTTTCAAGAACTTGGTGCTCTTGTTGCGAGTCTTACGCTCGGTCTCATCGAGAATTCGAACAGGGTGCTCCTCATAAGAGAGATCTTCTTGCAGTTCAATGGAATCATGATCAACTGCACGATCTGGATCTTTGAAACACCTCTTGAGCTGTGACACGTGAAACACATCGTGCACCTTGGATAGTTTTTCTGGAAGTTCAAGACGATAGGAATTTTCCGCACGCCTTGAGAGAATGTTGAAAGGACCAATGTATCTTGGTGCAAGTTTTCCTTTTACACCAAAACGATGAGTGTCTCTGAGGGGAGTTACACGGAGATATGCTTTGTCACCAGGTGCATAGATCATATCCCTGTGCTTGCTGTCATAGTAGCTTTTCTGACGAGACTGAGCAATCTTGAGATTGTCACGAATGATGCGAACTTTCTCTTCGGCTTCCTTAACAATGTCAGGGCCTAAGAGTGAACGTTCACCAGCTCCAAACCAATTTATTGGACTCCTGCATCTGCGGCCATAGAGCGCTTCAAATGGTGCCATGCCTAGGCTTGCCAGGAAGCTGTTGTAGTAGGAGAATTCAGCATATGGGAGACATTCCTCCCATTTCATGCCAAAGGAGAGACCACATGCTCTGAGCATATCCTCGAGAATCTAATTGACTCTTTCGACTTGCCCTTGAGACTGAGGGTGATAAGCTATGCTGAACATAAGTTTGGTGCCCAATGATTCTTGAAAGCTTTTCCAGAAATGAGAAGTCAATATGCTTCCACGGTCTGAGCTTATTCCCAATGGAACACCATGAAGAGGAACAATCTTTGCGGTGTAGAGCTCTGCTAACTGGCTAGCTGAGATTGTTTCTTTGACAGCAAAGAAGTGAGCCACTTTAGTGAGACGATCAATAACAACGAAGATTGCATCATTGCCCTTCTTGGACTTTGGAAAACCAGTGACGAAGTCTATTTCAATCATGTCCCACTTCCACTCAGGGATTTTCAGAGGTTGGAGAAGACCGGCTGTTTTCTGATGAACTGCCTTAACACGTTGACAAACGTCGCATTCAGAAACGTATTGAGAAATTTCACGTTTCATGCCAGGCCACCAATACAGTGTCTTAAGATCCTGGTACATCTTTGTACTTCCAGGGTGTATGGAGAGAGGAGTGTCATGAGCCTCCTTGAGAATGACATCTTTGAGACTTTGAACTTGAGGAACTGCAATGCGTCCTTCGAAGAACACAGTTCCCTTGTCATCAATTGAGAAGGACTTAAATTTCTCCTTGCCTTCTTTTATGTGTTCTACCATCTTCTTGATTTCAGCATCACGAAGTTGTTCAGAACGAATCTTGTCCTCGAGAGTTGGAGTGGCTGTCAAGTTCGCAAGATAGCCTTGAGGAACAAGACCAAGGTTCAACTTCTGGAATTCTTCATGAAGAGGAGGTTGGCTTTCCATGATCATGAGATTATTGCAATACGACTTGCGACTGAGAGCATCGGCCATAACATTAGCCTTGCCTGGAGTGTAAGAAATGGTGAGATCAAAGTATTTAATCTTTTCAATCCATCTCCTTTGCCTGAGGTTTAGATCTGGTTGAGTGAAGATATATTTCAGACTCTTATGATCGGAAAAAATTTCAGTGCGGTTACCCAACAAGTATTGTCTCCATTTCTTGAGGGAAAACACAACTGCTGCAAGTTCAAGGTCATGTGTGGGATAATTGAGCTCATGTGCGTTCAACTGACGTGAAGCATAAGCCACAACTTGACGTTCTTGCATAAGAACTGCACCTAGACCTTGGAGAGATGCATCACAGAATATCTGGAAAGGTTTGGTAGTATGTGGGCCAACCAGAACTGGGGTAGAAGTGAGTTTAGTCTTCAGGGGATTGAAACTTTCATCACATTGTGGAGACCAAACGAACTTCTTGTCCTTCTTTGTGAGATCCGTGAGAGGTTTGGCAATCTTGGAGAAGTTTTGGACGAAACGACGGCAATAGCTAGCCAAGCCTAGAAAGCTTCTTACTTGCTTCACCGTCTTAGGAGGTTTCCAATCAACAATTGCTTTAACCTTTTCTAGATCAATGGCTATGCCCCTTGCAGAGATGATATGACCAAGGGAAGCAACTTCTGGAATCCAGAACTCACATTTGGAGAACTTGGCATATAGACGATGCTCGCGAAGTTTCATGAGAGTGAGACGAAGATGTTCTTCATGCTCTTCCTCGGATTTTGAGTAGACAAGAATGTCATCGAGATAGACCACAACGAACTTGTCGAGGTATTCATGGAAGACAGAATTCATGAGTCGAGAGAATGTCGCCGGTGCATTGGTGAGACCAAAGGACATGACGGTGAATTCAAATAGACCGTAGCGAGTGGTGAAGGCTGTTTTTGGAATATCCTCTTTTCTGATATTTATTTGATGGTAACCCATTCTCAAGGCCATCTTTGAGAATTTTGAGGCTCGAGCAAGTTGATCAAAAAGATCATCGATACGAGGAATTGGATACTTGTTTTTTATGGTTTTCTCGTTAAGAGGACGATAGTCAACAACGAGTCTCTTTGTGTGATGCTTCTTCGCAACGAACAGAGTTGGGCAACCCCAAAGCCGAGGAACTAGGTTGAATGTAACCTTTTTCCATGTACATATCGATTTGCTCCTTTAACAGTTTCAGTTCAGGAGGAGCTATCTTGTATGGATGCTTAGAGATTGGAGTAGTACCTGGTTCAAGCTCGATCACGAACTCAACTGCTCTGTCCGGAGGCATCCCTGGCAACTCTTCTGGAAAGACGTCAGGGAATTCACAAACCACCGGAACTTTTTCAATTGAAGGAAGAGGTTTTGCATCGAGGTTGCATCGCTGAATGGAACTTGATTCATTTGGAGAATAGACTATCTGGCCAGAAGGGTGGAACAGAGTTATTGACTTTTGAGCACAGTCAATCCTTGCTTTATTAGCTTTCAGCCAATCCATACCAAGAATGACATCAATGTCAGAACTTCCCAGCAACATGAGAGAGGCAAAGAAAATGTGGCCTCCAATTAGGATTTGATTATCCTTACTTATCTTGGAAGTCAACATTTGAGATCCCGGTGAGTGAACAGTGATTTGATTGCTTAGTGGAACCACCATTAGGTTGTTTGTTGTGGCGAAAATCTTTGACACAAAAGAATGCGATGCTCCGGTATCAAACAACACTTTAGCTGGAAAAGAGTTTACGGGTAATATACCAAGAACGACGTCAGGAGCTTCCTCAGCTTTGTCGATCTTGACATGATTCACCCTTGCGGTCCTTCCGACAGGCCTGTTGTTGGAGTTGAAGGCCTTAGGCGGGGGAGCACACACCATTGCCTGGTTTGTGTTGGGACGAGGTGGTGGTGGAGGTAGCTGCCTCTGCGTGCACTTGTCAGCGTAGTGCCCCGTCTGCTTGCACTTGTAGCAAGTGACGACACGAGGAGGCCATGGCCTTGGCTGCCCCATCGAAGCCCTCTGATCATGCATCTGAACAGGGTTGGGTGGGCGGGGAGCGAAGCCTGAAGAAGCTTGGGCATATGGAGCCCGAGTGACAGCACCATTTGGCACCCAGATGCGGCGCTTCTGCGGAGGGGTGGTCATGTTGGAGGAGGAACCACCCTCACGCGAGTGCTTGCGAGACTCCTCGAACGCCTTGCGCCCATTTTCTTCATTGAGCGCGGTGTTAACGAGCTCCCCGAAGTTGTTGGCCTTGATATTGGTGAGGGCGTACTTGAGTTCCGGGTTAAAACCTCTGCGAAACGTTGCCATCTTCTTAGCTTCAGTGGACACCTCGTCTCTAGCGTATCGAGCGAGGCGATTGAACTCACTCTGATAGCCGATGACGTCCAGCTTGCCTTGCTTGAGAGAGCAAAACTCTTCACGCATCCTTTGCATGAGACCATCTGGAATGTGGTGCTTCAGGAAGGCTTCCTTGAAACAACCCCAGGTGATTGGATAGCCAGCTCTCATGGTCTGGTAGTTTTCCCACCAAGTAGTTGCCTGACCCTTCAGCAGATAGGAGGCATACTTGACCTTGTCTTCCTCAGCAACGTGAGCAATGTCCAGAGCCTTGGCTATCTCACGGATCCAGTCATCACCATCCAGAGGCTCGCGTGTTGCCACGAAAGCTCTCGGGCCCAGACTGAGAAACTCCTTGATGCTGACTCTTGGAGCAGTCTGGTTGATGTGCTGATTAGCCTGGAACTGGGCCATCTGCATCACGACTTGGGTCATCTGAGTCAACAACTCCGTGACTGGGGGTGGCTCAGGCGGGGTGTTCCTTGTTGGCGGCATCCTGAATAGACATGCATTTTAGCACAACAACAGAAAAGGATAGACTTGGCAACCGAAAGAGAGATTATTCCGACGCGTGAATAGATAACCAACAGGTACATCATCACATGTTCAAATACATCAGAATATCCAACACACCACAAATGGTTCGAATTCCAAAGGATAACTAAACATAGCTAAGAATGGATACATCGGTGCTCCATGCTCATCACGCAGGACGACGGCTAGGAGTAAGGCGAGTGGTACGGTGAGGAGCACGCCCACGAAAGTAGGTAGAACAACGATCCACGTAGAACTGACGTGGTCTGAGAGCGACTCTAGGTGTGGTGAAGTACATAGCGTCGACTCCCTGTGCTCCAAAGCGAGGAATCCCAATGTAACCAGCACCGAGGTTGAGGAGTGGACCTCTGATCGGCTCGTAACCTCCAGCATCTGGCAGACGACGACCAACTGGCTGATCGAAATGTGCAAAGCGCTCATCTCCAACAAAGTCTGTGGTGTACGTCGCCAGACGAGTCAAAGCAAGGTAGAGCTGCTCCCTGACTGAAGCCAACTCCTGAGATAGTGTGCTGGCAACTGCGTCACTGTGCCTCACAAACTGAGCGGTGGTGTGCAGCCTGGAGTAATCATGCTCGTAGACATCCAAGTTGTCGTAGAGAGTGAAGTGATCTCCCTCCGAAGTGATGTAACCACGGGGGATGTGGCGATAGATAGAATCGTCAAATCCCCAGTAGTCAGCACGAAGGACGGTGAGACTCACATAAGCTGCCTGCTGCACAGCCATATCCACTGTGGAACCTACTGCCTCGTAGCGGTGGACAACGCTCATGCCATCATCTGACAAAATGTAGACGATAGCCTGGTAGTAGGTCTGGTCAAACTCTCGCTAACCACGGGGGATGTGGCGATAGATAGAATCGTCAAATCCCCAGTAGTCAGCACGAAGGACGGTGAGACTCACATAAGCTGCCTGCTGCACAGCCATATCCACTGTGGAACCTACTGCCTCGTAGCGGTGGACAACGCTCATGCCAGCATCTGACAAAATGTAGACGATAGCCTGGTAGTAGGTCTGGTCAAACTCTCGCTGCTGCTCGTAGACCTGGTACTCTGGTGCCCAACGGAAACCCAGAAAAGTGACCATGTCTCTCAGCATCTCCGGATAACCGGTAGTGCTCTCGCAACGAGTCATACGAACCACCTGCGGGAAGAACCTGAGATCCATCTGCAGGTGATTGGGGAAGTTTTGATTAGACGCCGGTAGAAGAACTGAAGTGGAAAGCAACAACAAGGTTTCAACGGACAAAAAGGATGTTGAGAAGAACAGGATATCGAAGCAACATCGGGAAACACGAGACCAAAAACTCCTGAGGTACTATGGAAAACCCATCCGGGCTTCTAAAGGATCAATATCTACTACTTAAGGAATAGAGGATCTGCTTCCGGGACTTACACGCCTCCGTTCTCAATCGTGAGTAGGCAACATGATAAATCATGTCACAACCACCTCCATTCCTATGGTCTAGTAGATATAACTATCCCAGAGAAACCAGGATACGTGAAACCCTAACTTGAAAGTTTAGATGAGAAGAGAAAACAACGTTGCACTTCCTTACCAGAAAAGGGAGGGTGGGTGGGGAAAGAAGAAAAAGAACATAATTCCTACTCTCACGTTTCATTTTTCCTATATAGCTAAAAAATAGTTTCTAGACTCAACTGCGACCAGTAAAAGGGATCCTACAGGCAGACAGGCTCTGATACCATTTGTCGCACCCGGACTTCTAGAGGATACTCACAGTCCGCTAAATAGTAGAACAAATGGCTTACGGGGCATACCGGCACCCGCATCTCAATATGAGCAGGCCAACACGTAAACGTGTGACAACCATTCTCTACTACCCATCGTCTGCGCAAACCATCCCATAGAAATCAGGACACTTCCGTTGACGTACTTCATAACATACACACATGGTACGTCAATGGCATTAGAACAACTGATATCACAACATATCTCTAAGACACAAAAGATTGAAATAAGTTGCAAATGGCTCTCACTAGAGCAGAGATAGCAAATACAATCATCCAGAGGACACATGTCCCAACAATTCATCATTACAACACAGCGGAAGCATCCAAAGTGTCTGAGTACAGACAAGATCCAAATAGGCCTAAGAGACCGGAAACGAAAAGACGGAGCCCATCGACGATGTCTCGGATCCTGCCCGGGTCCGCTATCTACTCATCAGCAGCCTCGTCGTACTCCACGTAGTAACCTCCATGGGGATCCTCGGAAATGTAGTCTGCAGAAACCACAGCCCCAAAGGGGTCAGTACATAAACGTACTGGCAACCAAGACTCACAATTCACCAGAAAGTACCCCACAACATCAAGCACAGATGCTTTGGGTTCAACGGAAGAAAAGGTGGTACAAAAGATGCGGCAGCGGGCTGCACTAACCAACTACAGATACAAACTACAACTTCCGGCTAACAGAAAGGAGAAAAGATAGCGTATCGTAACCAACTATTACTAACTCCAAACAAACCCATCCTGGATCTCGCCCCTTATCCAAAGAAGCAATCCGAGGATAACTCACAATTTTGGATTAATGATGGTTCAAGTTATTGTGTCAATAAGACTATTACTAGTCAAGTTATCATTAGTTAGGTGTAAGTTGTTCTGAGTACTTGTTAGCCAGTACTTTCACCAAGTCATCCATAACCGCGGAAAACACGGCTTCTCGAGAAGATTTATCCCTGCAGGGGTGCACCAATTTGGCCGTACACGTAAGAATAACCCGCCAGATGGAATGCCTCCCACCAAGCGGGGCACTCAACACAACTCAACTCTTCTTCGCATCAAGCCCAAAGAACCCCGTGCAATTGAGCGCACGGCTAATCAAGCCCCACGAAGAAAAGGGGACCCTCATAGCACTCTAAGAACGTGTCTACCTAAATGCCGACTACAAAAGTTCCACCCTGGCCTGGGTTCGCAAATACATATGCATTCGGCAAATGGAAAACCCGAACTAAATGAGGCGATTTGAACGAGATGCGAATCGAATCAAATTGTGGGGGGCGCCCATACACGCTTCCCACATGCGGATAGTGCGCACATCATGGATCAGTAGACAAGACCCTTTTCCTAATTAGGGTCGACACTAGCAGGCCTCAAAACCACGCCGGGCCTCCTGCCGGTGCCTTATCAGCTAATTTATTATTAACCATAACATTAACAAGATTGTTGTTTAAACATCGAGCCCCATAACATAATAGAAAAAATGGTAACAGAAAGTAACGGGTAACAGACTCGAGCAAAAACAACCCTAAGCATGCTAGTAAGAGACAGGCAACAAGCAATGGGGTTTTAGGTGTGGAGGGGAGGCTATATCAGGGTTAAAGGATAACATGTGATAGGTTCGTAACAGGAGCAACGATTCATAAGGCTAGCAGAATAGACAACGGAAAGTATCGGTATCCAATGTTGAAAGGAACACAACGGTTCATGTGAGTGAATACTTGCCTGCAAACGCAGCAGCCTGGTACTGAGCTAGATCCTCAGAAGGGGTGTCGTAAAGCTCGTCTGTCTCAACGTCGTCGTCTATTCGAGAAGAAGCAAACAAACAACGCAGAGAGACAGACAATCAATAACATGGCATAATGCACAATCATGGGATGATGCATGTCAATTTAATTGATGCATCAAAGATAAGATAGTTGACATGGTAACATAACATAATTAAATGGACCCACATGCAATTTGGGATTGCATATGGAAAGCCCATGAATTAAGGTTGGAATAATTGTTTTACAACTAATCAACAGGTGAAACTGGATTAGTATGATGCATGGATGAGGAAAACAAAAAAATAAAAACAATAGAAACAATTTTGAAATAAGGTTTACCAAGTTTGGAATTTTATTTATTAAGTTATGAAATTTTGGTTCCTTGAATGTGTTACACAACCATTTGTTGTTTTCACCAATTTTAATTGTTCAAAATAAATAACAAAATTCATATTTGGAAAGTACACAAAATTTTAGGTGGATTACATGTTTCAATTATTGAAAAAGGAATTAATATGAATTACTTGGGAATTAAACAAGTTTAAACAAGATTTAAATGAATTTAATTCAAGTATGAATTTATTTGAATTTTTATTTGTTCAAAACATTAAGCCAAATTCATATTTGAAAAGTTTATGATTTTCTGGTTTGAAAACATATTTTATATGTTCAACAATAATTTAATTTGAGCAAGTATGAATTTAGCAAATTTAAAATGATTTAAACAAGGTTTAAATTATTTAACCAATTTTAATAATTCAAAACATGAAACAAATTTTATATTTGAAAAGGTGGTTCAAAATGGCATGGAAAACATATTTTATATGTGACATTTGAAATAAGTTCGAATTAGTTATGAAATTAACCAAATTTAAAATGATTTGTTTGAATTTGGAATTTGAATACATTTGAAATATTCAAAATAGAAAACAAATGCTTTAATCATGTAGAGAATTTAATTTGGTGCAGAATACATATTTTATTTGTATTATTTGGATTTGGAAATTAAAAGTTATTTGTATTTTAAAGTTAGGGACCAATCTGCAAAAGAAAAGGACTTAAACTTAACAAGAAAAAGCAGAAAACAAACTATACCTCGCAGTGGCTAGCCCAAGCCACTGACAGAGGGGCCCCCGGGCAACGGTGGCCCGCGTGTGTGCACAGCAGCTGACAGGGGGGCCCTCCTGTCAGTGCTCCTCGCGAAAAAAGGTGGGGTTTTATTCCGCAAAGGGCAGGACTCGAACCCGCGAGCGATCGCTTGCGTGCGCGGTGCGTTGCCACTGCGGTGGCTGCGTGTGCTTGTCAGTATAGGGGGTGCAGTGAGGTTAAGGTTCAGTTAGCGCTGCTAACTGAAACTGAACGAGTTTCAGTTTCTGAAACTGACAGAGAGAGCACGGCCGCCAGCGGCGAGCTGCTGCTGCTGCTCGTGCCGTGGACGAGTGCGTGCTAGGGTGTGTGCTCGTGCTCGCAGCAAGGAGGGATAGGGGAGGAAACGGTGGACAGAGGGAAAGCTCACCGGCGATGTCGCCGTGGCAGAGGCTCGGGGTAGAGGTGGACGTCGACGGCGGCGACAGCGACGAGGATGGCGGTGGCGCTTCAGAACCCCTCCGTGCTCACTGCGGTGTCGAAGAGGTGGAGGGTGCGACGGGGAACTCGTTCCCGTGGCTAGCTTAGAAGGTGGGGCAGCATATCGACGGCGATCGCCGGTGTTCAGAGATGGTGGGGCTCGGGTTCGGTGGTGAGGTTCGGAGAGAAAGAGGTGGCCCAGAGGGAGAGAAACAGAGGGGAAAACGGCGGCGATGAGGGAGATAGGTGGAGGTCTAGGCTAGGGCAGCTCGAGGGAGCTAGGGTTAGCTATATAGAGGAGGAGGCGCGAGCTCGGCCGTCTGCTTCTCCTCTGATGCGACGTGGACATGGCGGATGGGGCGCCGTACAGGAGGAAGAAGGAGCGAAGGGGTACCAGGCCGGCTGGTGGGCTGGGCCTGGCTGGGCTGCCCCTCTCTCTACGCTTTTTTTTTTGTTTTTAATTTTTCTTGTTCTGTTTTTTTTTGCTGAAAGGAAAAAGGAAGAAAAAGAAAGGGCTTTTGAGTTAGAAAAATTTTAGGAAAAAAATTGTATCGATTATTTATTGTAACAGCACCATTGTGCAAGCTTTGGTTTTCAAAATATTTCAAATATGTTGCTGTTTGAAATTTGTTTGAAATTTGATGGAAATTGAGATTAAGTGAATTATTTCAAAGAACCATTTAAATAGTTAGAACCCTCAAGTTTATTTGAAACAAATTGATTGGAATTGTTTTGTAATTTTCATAAGTTTCAACATGGTTGCTGTTTGGAAAATGTAATTGAATTTTGAATGAAATTTGAGTTAAGTGAGTTATTAAAATAACAAGTTAATAGTTGAGCTTTCCATTTTAATGGAAACAAATAGCTGTTTTTAATTGAATAATTTTATTTGAAAATTGTAACATAACAAGTATGAACAATTTGATTTGGAAATTGGTTTGAATTTGAAATAGAAAACAATGGAAAACAGATGCAAAACAAATGCAAACAAAAGTAATGGTTATGATGTCATGATGCAAAACATTAATAAAACAAGAACAAACATTCTAAATGGGAGTTTTTTATACTTGGGATGTTACATCATGAGCCTGTTGGACTATAGAACGGTTATTCACCATCTTGTAATCGTTAAAATTCTCGAGAATATACAGTTCACTTCCTAAATCCGACGCACAAAATTTAGCATTGAGTGTATCCCAGAGCTCCTTAGCTTCTTCGATATGCATATACACATCTCACATACGTCCATCCAGGACACTTAGAATACAATCTCTGAAATTAGTATTGGCTTTCT
This sequence comes from Alopecurus myosuroides, assembly GCA_028641055.1. NCBI lineage: Eukaryota > Viridiplantae > Streptophyta > Magnoliopsida > Poales > Poaceae > Alopecurus > Alopecurus myosuroides. The sequence goes on from CM054060.1 coordinate 430,810,971, forward strand.
TGAACTTATTCTGAAATTCGTTAGTACCTCATTCCGAACGATCATTACTAATTATGTCCCACACTTTCATGGACTGGAGCCACAGTTGGCATCGCAGTTTCCATCTCTTAAAGATAGTACCACTGAACCTTTCTGATTTCATTGCATCACTTAGATTAGCCATACTCAGTTTAGGAAATTGCCTAGAATTAGGTATTTGGATTGTTAAATAATTAGGCATAATTTCCATAATTAATTTCAGAATATAGATCATGACAAAACCATCTATTAACATGTTAAACCCAAACATAATAGATTCAATAGACAACATGAATAGTCGTAACACAATCTCCCTAAACATGTAAACAGTAAACATGTTAAACAGATAAATCAGGATACAGATTCCGCACGATTGTTTCTATAGGAAGAAGGAGTAATGTTGTTGATGACAATGTTGACGACGATGGGGCGAAGAAGGCGGCGTTTGAGGCGGCGGTGGTACACACCCCCGCCTACCTTGGTAGGTAGACGAGTCGTTGTGGAAGTAACAAGCAGTCGCGCGAAGCACTTCCCAAAAATCGAATCGCCCTCTAGGATCACAAAGGCGGTTGGTGACATGTCACACTTTTCCAAAACAGAAAAATAAAGAAAATATTGTCTCGGCTTGAGACTCGATTCACGAAACGCGATCGCGTCGTGTCGAGTAGAGTCGAGACGAGCGAGTGGCGAAGGATGAGGAGGATTGTGCGAGAGGTTCCCCCCTTCTCACTCACATACAAGTCCTACAACACTCCACCTTATAAGTTGATGTGCAACTCCTCCAAATACCAATCTGGGACCAAACGTACCACTCCCACCATTTGATTGTACACATGGGTCATTTTGACATTCTCAGCATTTGTTATTGGGCTTATCCATTATGGGCCCAATATTTTCGGCAACCATGTCCTGTGGCGACATTTCTTCTAAAGCAGATGCAGGGACTTGTCCAATCAAGTTTCTTCATTTTTATTCTTCATGTCTCTGTCACGTTATTATCATGATCCCGTGATGTTATCTCAAGATATCTCTACTATCTAAAAGACACAATTGGTTCCGTAGTCTGCCATCCCGTCCCTCGCTTCGTCCAACTCTCTGACATCCCGCACCCTCACTCGATTAATTACACAATCAATCAGAAATAAGTACACGGCTATTCAACGCCGTGAAATCAATCAGCAATAATTACTCTCCATCGTCCCCTTCCCTGCAGACCAAGTAGATCAATCAGCAATAATGATCAATCGACGACAATTACACTCGGGCCAAAACCGCATCCCGGCTCACCTGCCCTTCCACGTCCGCCGCCGCCAAGGACGCAGCCGCCACGCTGTTCAGCATATCCAACTCGGCGTGGGAGCAGCTCATGTCATCCCCTGCGCTAGCCGTTGCCATACCAGCCGAGGAGTACACGCAGCCGCGCACCAAGCTGTGGCGATCATCGCCGGGCTCCTCTCCTTCGACACCTACCGCACCATTATCGACACCAAGTGGTACCTCTTCCCCTCTCTTGTCACCCTCTGTGGCGCCTCGATGGGAACGGCTCCACGAAGGACGCACTCAAAGTGCTCTTTGGTGCTGCGTTGTACCTGCTCAACCGGGGAGCCTCAAGCTCGGCGCCAAGCGGGTGCTCTTGGCGCTCATGATGACGGAAGGGCGGACCACGATCATGGATGATGCCACCGCTGTTGTCGCACAGGTGGCCACGTGCGCCCAGAAGCATGATATTGGAGTTTACTCACACAAGACTGTGTTTACAATGGCCGTGGAGGATTACAGGAAGTTGGTCGTCAAGCTCGTGTCTTTGCCGTTGCCATCGCCATCGCCTGAGCAGCACAAACCGCCACTTCCCCCGTACACTACCCCTTTCACCAGGAGAGCGCACCTCCGTCTACTCTGCAGGTGCCTACGCCAGGTGATGAGAGCTTCTCGGTCATGCAGTCGAATTTCAAGATGCAATTTCTCATATTTATAGGTCTTTATTCATTTGAGAAACTTCAGTAGACTGCAGACTGCACACGTTCATGAAGTTCGAGGTGTGCACATATCACTGATGTGTCTTAATTACTTTATTAGTGTTTGGAGATGTTCCCGCATGATTATGGTATGCTTAACTTATTTTTCCTCAATTTTTTTCCTCTCCTATTTTTCTAATTGCAAAAGAGCTGTTTTAGAGTAGCTATTGTTTGCATCATACTTCAAGTTTGAAGTTTGTATTTTTTGTATTAAACCTTCATGGTTGCTTAAAAACTTTTCAGTATAGTGGTAAAAAAACATATAAGTTTGAATTTTTTTAAGTAGTCTGTAACATTTAGGATTTATTAGACAATGCTCTGTTCATAATTGATACCATGATGTAGTATGTACTCCTCTATCTGACGTTTTTCATTTTCCCATTCATATGATGGGAAAAAGAGGCTACCTATATTGGTAGAATAATTGAGTTCTCCGAGGGTACTGTTGAGTAATAACACCTTCTTCCTGATTTCCAGGTTCTTACTGATGCAGTTATGGCAAATGACTTGGTGGCTCGGCCTGGCAATTGGTCAATCAGACCGTGCCAAGCGGAAATCTACACGCCGACTGTACAAGGAACCGAGCTGGTTCTCAAGCTTGCCGGATCTGGTAATGCCCCAGCTCACACCTTTTGCCCAGTGCACCTCTCAGGATCGATTTGATTCTTGTTCTTCTACACAATTTAAATCAAACTTATCTTTTCTTTCACTGTTTCGCTTGCTGAATAATATCTCACCTTGTCATAAAATAAGAAGTATGTCCGTCTCGACCTTGCTGTTGCTTGCCCGGGTTGTGGTAGAATGTTTTTTTGCATGACCATGACCAAAACCAGATTCTCATGAAGTCTGTCCGTCTCGACCTTGTTGTTGCTTGCCCGGGTTGTGGTAGAATGTTTTTTTGCTTTGATTTAGAACATTTTTCAAGGTTACAGTGAGATTATTTTCCTATCTTGCTTCTTTTGTCTGATATATAGTAAAATCTCTAGAAGATTAAAATATGAGGTATGAAGGTATCTTTGATGATACTAAATATCTACGAGGGTAAAATCCAAGGTAGGGAGGTTTTTGGGAGGAGATTGATCTGGATGGACATGTAAGGTGTAAATGATCTCGATCCACGATGTTCTCTCTCCAAGGAAATTTCGGTCGTCTTCATCAAAAGTTTTAACAAGCGAGACACATATGATTGAATTTCTTAGCAGGAGTGATATGGCTGCTACAGCGGAATGGAAAAGATTATTAGTACACATAAATGAACTTCTTCAGTATGAAATATTTCATAGCAAAAACTTCTGAAATGGAGTGGTTAAAAGCGTGTGACTGAGGCCCTAATTATTTTACTCGCCTTTGTAGAGGGCGAAGAAAGATGGCAACATGACTGATCATGTGTGGATGAGTTTGATGAGATGCCTTCGAATTTCGTGTATCTATTTCTTAGATGGATATGTTGAAAACCAGTGACTATGTGGGTTTGATGTGTTCCTTTTGCAATGCACGGGCATTTTGCTAGTTATTTTGTAAAGGCCGGTCTATTACTCAATAGTTGTAGGTATTAGACATGGTCTAAAGTATTTAGGATGGATCCGGAGGGGCCAATTCAAAGATCACACGGTCATTCATGTCGGATAAAATTATTGCTCTTCATGGCTTCAAGTCGTGTAGAGAACTCGATAAAAAATTCTCAATTTTCCACATGTTATAAATGTAGAGCACAAGTTAATGGAGAAAAATTATTGTGAAAACCTTGTAAATTCTCTAAATTCAAAGCTACCATATTACGTCTAGCACTCCCACTGTAGTATGAGTTATAAACTACTATCTGAATTTAATTATTCAAGGTTCACACATGCATACGATTGATCTAGCCACTTTTTATTGCCTATGACCACATGGAAAGCTTGTCTATTAGTAAAGAATTTTTTTCTTTTAGAAATGAAGGATAAATCCGTGTCCGCATCAAAATGATGCACACATCTTTTTTTCCGAAAAACAAGAAACCAAAAGGCCTTACAAGAAAATATATCAATCAATCGGTAGAGATCCTCATCTTTCCAACAACAAAAGTCGCTACACCTACGCACATCATCAGAAACCGGTGGCCACACCAAGCCGGCAGATGGCAATCCGGGAGCACAAACCAGTTCGGGAGATTCTAAACGCGCACCACATAACGCACACTGAGAATTCGCACCCACCGTCTTCGGCTAGACTATCTTCAGGATTAATCAACGCCAAAGATATTATAAAGGATGCCTTCGACGCTGCCACAATGTCAAACAACACAACCGTCCTGCGTGCGCCCATCAACACACGTCCGCCGGCGAGGCCCTGCTGCACCACGCCACTAAGACTCGTCGTCTTCGACACGGAATGAAACACGTCTCACCACCTCCGATCCCTTCCAGCCAACCGTTGCTCCAAAAACGATGTCCCCATGGGGAGAAACGACGCTGCACACCGCAATCGTCCGATCCGGGAGAGCCAAATCTATGGTTTCCCACGGAGCAGCCTGAGTGAGTTGCTGCAACGATACCTTCAACAAGGTAACGACATAAATATGCCTCCATCGTCATTGGTTGTCGCTACCCTTAAAGTGACCTAAATTGTTTTTGATCTATATACTCTAGAACATGTGGAAGTAGTTATGTGCTTGATCGAGTGTACAAAACATGCTTGTAGGCTAATGTTTTGTTCAACGTGATGTCGGTTTATATATGATAGAGACACATAATTCTCACAGATTTATACTCCACCAAATATTTCTATCCAAGCATTGAAGCTACCAAAATCCAATAACTTGCCTTCTCTAAGCCTGGCTATTCCGCTGTTGTCGGACTACTCGCTGTTCACAGAACCTTGTTGCCACCAACATCACTCCAGTTCTTCTCAACCAGATAAAAAATGTTATTTGTTTGTGTGTGGCGAGCCTTTTCCCTGATACCATGTGAATCGTATTGGTTTGGCTGGGATCGATTTCAACATCGAGGCCCTCTGTATCGAGTTATATTGACTGGAAAAAGCCCGCAGTTGCTGCATACGCGGAGTTGTATACCGGTTGGTGTATAACACAGACCCGGATACGTATATTACATGTAACATTTGTGATTGTTTTGCATTGTTTTGGGTTAAAGAGATGCAAGATATGTCAATGGATGACCCATGAATTCCTAAGACTGATCATAATGGGGAGTAACGTAGGGTCTCTCACCTAGGTGCGCAACCCTGCCGGGACGCGGAGACACAAGAGGAGTGCATGGTTTTGTTCCTTGAGGTATCGATCCTCTGTTTTTCCATTCCTGCATCCTTGTGTAAAACCTGAGTTTGTTTTTCACGGTACTGAGTCATCATGAACCCGGACATCTCGATCGCAATCTAGAATGGGCGTGGACTTAATTCCGGAGTTCGTAGAGCAGCAATTTTCCAGGTGTTGGCCCCGGTTGAGCCCGCAGTTGTTTGCATCCAGGAGACCAAGATGGCGGTCATATGTGACCGCGTGGTTCGGTAATGCCTCGCTCGGCTTATGATGGATATTTTTCCCTTCCGGCCATTGGCACCCATGGTGGAATTCTTTTCGCTTGGAAGTCCGTGTTGGTTACAGTCTCCAATCCTCACATTTCTGCCATGCCATTACGGCACATGTCCCAGTGTGTGGAGATGAGGGCTGGTGGTTCACGGGTGTCTATGGTGTCTCTCAGGGTATGGACGCAAAGAAGGCCTTCCTGGATGAGCTACAGGACATTAGGGATCTTAACGCGAGTCCTTGGATGTCCCCATGGGGAGAAACGACGCTGCACACCGCAATCGTCCGATCCGGGAGAGCCAAATCTATGGTTTCCCACGGAGCAGCCTGAGTGAGTTGCTGCAACGATACCTTCAACAAGGTAACGACATAAATATGCCTCCATCGTCATTGGTTGTCGCTACCCTTAAAGTGACCTAAATTGTTTTTGATCTATATACTCTAGAACATGTGGAAGTAGTTATGTGCTTGATCGAGTGTACAAAACATGCTTGTAGGATAATGTTTTGTTCAACGTGATGTCGGTTTATATCTGATAGAGACACATAATTCTCACAGATTTATACTCCACCAAATATTTCTATCCAAGCATTGAAGCTACCAAAATCCAATAACTTGCCTTCTCTAAGCCTGGCTATTCCGCTGTTGTCGGACTACTCGCTGTTCACAGAACCTTGTTGCCACCAACATCACTCCAGTTCTTCTCAACCAGATAAAAAATGTTATTTGTTTGTGTGTGGCGAGCCTTTGCCCTGATACCATTTGAATCGTATTGGTTTGGCTGGGATCGATTTCAACATCGAGGCCCTCTGTATCGAGTTATATTGACTGGAAAAAGCCCGCAGTTGCTGCATACGCGGAGTTGTATACCGGTTGGTGTATAACACAGACCCGGATACGTATATTACATGTAACATTTGTGATTGTTTTGCATTGTTTTGGGTTAAAGAGATGCAAGATATGTCAATGGATGACCCATGAATTCCTAAGACTGATCATAATGGGGAGTAACATAGGGTCTCTCACCTAGGTGCGCAACCCTGCCGGGACGCGGAGACACAGGAGGAGTGCATGGTTTAGTTCCTTGAGGTATCGATCCTCTGTTTTTCCATTCCTGCATCCTTGTGTAAAACCTGAGTTTGTTTTTCACGGTACTGAGTCATCATGAACCCGGACATCTCGATCGCAATCTAGAATGGGCGTGGACTTAATTCCGGAGTTCGTAGAGCAGCAATTTTCCAGGTGTTGGCCCCGGTTGAGCCCGCAGTTGTTTGCATCCAGGAGACCAAGATGGCGGTCATATGTGACCGCGTGGTTCGGTAATGCCTCGCTCGGCTTATGATGGATATTTTTCCCTTCCGGCCATTGGCACCCATGGTGGAATTCTTTTCGCTTGGAAGTCCGTGTTGGTTACAGTCTCCAATCCTCACATTTCTGCCATGCCATTACGGCACATGTCCCAGTGTGTGGACATGAGGGCTGGTGGTTCACGGGTGTCTATGGTGTCTCTCAGGGTATGGACGCAAAGAAGGCCTTCCTGGATGAGCTACAGGACATTAGGGATCTTAACACGAGTCCTTGGATGGTCGTTGGTAACTTTAACCTAATAACAGATGAGGTGGACAAAAATCAGGGACCACTGCACCGGGGGATGATGGGTGGATTCAAGAGGGCGCTGAACCGCGTAGAACTCAAGGACCTATATCTCAATGGACGTCGTTTTACTTGGTCGAACGAGATGCCAAACCCCACTTTGGAGCATCTAGATAGGGTGGTCACCACGATCGATTGGGAAGCACTCTTCCCGGACGCCTTCCTCTCAGCCATCTCCTCAGGGCCTTTGGATCACTGCCCGCTAGATTTACGGCTTGGCCCCAACTTTCATTGGGGTAGTAGACTCCACTTCCAGTCCTTTAGGACGAGAGCTAAGGGATTTCAGCAGGTGGTTCGTGATGCGTGGAACGCGGTGGGGCATGAGCCTAACCCCTTCAAGCTCTTGGATCTAAAGCTCCGATCCACGGCCAAGCAGCTATCTATATGGAGCTCGAAGTTCATTGGTAGCGTGAAGTTCCAGATCCTTCTGGCCAACGAAATTAACCTCCGGTTGGATACATCGATGGACTCCCGACAGCTCTCCCCTGGAGAGCGTGGACTTAGGATGCTTATGAAGAAGAAGCTCTTGGGACTGGCTTCTCTCTAGAAAACGATCGCCCGTCAAAGGCCGCGGCAGCTGTGGCTACAAGAGGGGGATGCATGCACCCTCTTCTTTCACGCACATACAAGATATCGCTGCCGAAAGAATTTTGTGGATCACATGTTGGTGGATGGTTTGAGAGTGACTGACCACGCGGGCAAAGGTGAGGCTATGAACGATTTCTTCGTGGACTTACTTGGGAGGGACATGGATCGTCCTTTCTCCCTAAATCTTGATGTCCTCGGCCTTCCTTCCGCGGACTTGCGTCACCTGGAGATCAATTTCTTGGTGGAGGAGGTATTGGCGGCAATCAATGATATTCCTAAAGACAAGTGTCCGGGGCCATATGGTTTCACCAACATGTTCTTTATCTCTTGTTGGGCGGTGGTTAAGAACGACGTCATGGCTGCTTTCGACTCGTTGGCACGGCTAGACGTGCGTGGATTTAGCTCGGTCAACCAAGCTCTCGTCTCTCTGCTGCCGATGAAACTCGGTGCGGAATAAATCAAAGACTTTCGCCCCATTAGTTTCATTCACAACTTTGCCAAAATTGTCGCAACGGTCCTGGCGAGGAGGTTGGCTCCATCCCTCCTGGAGTTAGTGGGTGGTCACAAAGCGCTTTCATGTGCAGGAGGTGTATCCACGATAACTTCATGGTGGTTTATGGCACGGCCCGAAAGCTTCACAGCTCCCTGACGCTGGCCATCCCTCTTAATCTCGACATCACCAAGGCATTCGACACGGTGGATTGGGCGTTCCTCGTCGAGGTTTTAAAAAAGTTCGGGTTTGGCGATCATATGATCGCGTGGTTTTGTGCTTTGTTGTCCACTGCTTCGACATGCATCCTTGTGAATGGCTCGCCGAGTTGTCGCATCTGTAACGGGCCTTGGCTACGGCAAGGAGGTCCGCTCTCGCCACATCTCTTTATTATCGTCATGGAGATTTACCATCACCTGGTGGAATTGGCTGGCAGACTCGGGTACCTAACCCCCCTAGCACGCAATGGGTTGCGGAGTAGGACCTCGATCAACGACGATGATGTGGTCACGTTTGTGAGGCCCACGGCGCGAGACCTGCAAACTTTTGCCTCGTTGATGGTGGATTTTGGGGAGACCTCGGGCCTCCGCACAAGCTTTCAGAAATGCTCGGCGCACTTGATCAGATGCGATGACGCGGTCGAGGAGTTGGTGGCACGGGAGTTGGGGTGCCCGGTGAACCCATTTCCCTTACGTTACTTAGGGCTACTCATGTCCCTTTGGAGGCCACAGCGGCACAACTCCAATTTTTGGTGGATACTGTGGCAGGGCGTCTGCCGGGATGGAGTGCAAGTTTGATGAACATAGGCGATTGACTAGATCTAGTCAAACCACACTCGCTTGGATACCGATCTTTGCCATGATGTCATTGGACGTTCCCGCAAAGACTATCAAAGCATTGGAGAAGATCCTAAGAGGGTTCCTGCGGAAAGGTAGAAAGGAGGCGCATGGGGGACACTGCCTCGTTGCTTGGGATCGGGTCTGCATGCCCAAAACTCTAGGAGGTCTCGGCATTCCGAACCGTAGTAAGATGAACATGGCCTTGAGAGCCCGATGGTTGTGGCTGGAGCGTGTGGATCTGTCCAAGCCCTGGAGGGAGTTTAACATACAGCTTCCCCTCGAGGTGAGACAACTTTTTGAAGCGGCCACCATGTTTACGGTGGGGAACGGACAGGACACTTTCTTTTGGATGGACAGGTGGCTGGCTGACGGAAGAATCAAGGACCTAGCCCCCAACCTGTTTGCGAGAGTGTCGAAGCAGGAGAAAAAGACCCTCAGTGTCAGAGACGGTATCATGGGTGGATGGTTTGGGATTTTTTTCCCGGACCTAGGAGCGGTAGCAATTGGAGAAACTCTGGGGCTTGCTGAGCGCGTCACCGCTCACCACCTCGTGGAAGGGAGGGACGACTCCCTGAGTTGGAATTGGGAAACAAAGCACACCTACACCGCGCTCTCCGCGTACCTGGCGTTGTTTGTAGGGGCTACCTCCATTGCTGGCACTGACCAGATTTGGAGGTCTCGGACGCCCGCCAACTGCAATTTCTTCTTTTGGTTGGCGCTGCGGAACCGTTGTTGGATGGCAGACCGCCTCGGAAGGCATGGTCCACCAGGGCCTTCGTCGTGCCCATTATGTGACCAGCATGACGAGGGCATCGACCATCTCCTATTAGGATGTGTGCTCACGAGAGAAGTGTGGGCCACCTTTTTGGGGCATTGGGGTCGAGAGGACTGGATCCCCACTCCTAATGACACTCTGGTGGATTGGCTCCACGACAAGTCGTTCGGGGTGGCGCTTCCCGTGAGCTATGGACGGCTCTGGCACTCATCAAGTGGTGCAGCTGGAGGCACCACAACGACATCGTGTTTGAGGGTAGACAACCTGACATGGACACCGTGTGTCGCACCATTACGGCGGAGGCCGAACGGTGGCGGGCAGCGAAGCTATTTATGAGAGAGTTAGCGCAAGTAGATCGGTGGAGGTGGGGCGAGTAGTCAGCAATGTAATTTTCGGCGGGTGGAGTGCGTCCTCGGCGTCTTTGTCGACCGCGTTGTAATCTTGGCCTCTTGGCTTTTTCTTCTATCAAAACGATACGTCTATCCATGACGTATCCTTATAACATAAGGCAGTAACAAACATATTTTTCTAGACTATGTTACAGTCTCCAGATTGGGCAGTAAAATACATGTGTTTTCAAGCAAATGTGCATGTGTTAGCTTGTAGACTCATATTGCATTGGAAGATGAGATGTTATGGTAACTATCTATATTACCACTACCCTCTGTCATAAATATTTCTGATGTCATCTTTTTTGCATATGTTGGATCTATGTTACTACTCAAATTACACCCGCTGTGACCAGTCTAAACCAACTAATTGTCTAGAAGATAATATCAAATCATTCAAGAACTGGGGAATGTCACTTTCATATACGTGCATGTAGTAGAGTACCTTACGAAGTAATGGCATCTCATCAATCCAAAAGAAAGAGTACAAACCCATCAAACAACCTAACACCGTGCAGATGTGCATCTATATATACCGTGCCATCTTGAATCGAATGTTGGAAAGCTCAACAATCGACTAGTATCAAATAGATCATGAATCCGAAATACAAGTGAGGCAGTAGCCTAGAGAAACAAGAAATAATAAGAGACATATGGCAAAATACAAACATTAGGGAATAGGACATGTCGAGAAACATAAAACCGATGCTCACAGGAGAACACAATAATCGAAAAACAATTTTTAGCATCACGCGGTTAACTGGCCGCACGTGCTCAGGCTGATCCTTCGTGAAGAAAATTGCAGTCCAACACAATAGTTAGCATAAGGGAGAAGGGGTCGCACCACAAGTCAGTAGCAGGCATAAGGATGCACCGGAATTCGCAGCTGTCCAGTCCAAGGTCAAAGTCGCATAAGTGTATTATCTTTGTCATGCAGACACACATGATCTTTCTAGTAACAATGATTCAAGAGATAACTCCCACTTGTATCCCAAAACAAAAGTTGGTGTTTCAATATGGACTCTTTTTTTAAGTACATTTGATCTAACACTTCTCACGCTTCAACCTAGACCTTACCCGGTGGCCGGCGAAGGGCATTCACTGACATATGACAGCCTGGCCGGGAAAGACCGACCCGACATCTAGAGATAGCGTCAACATGCAACACAAGACGACTCCCCAAGAAAATGGGAGCTCGCGAATCGACCATCCAACCAAGGGCCAAGGGACCCTGGCCCTACCGAACGGTCACTAGTAGAAAACGAGCCTTTAGACCAGACCCCAAATAACCTCTAGAGCCGGATTGCTCTCAAACCACGCCAAATGGGGTGCACTGGACCTGGTTCATTGGCTTCGAGGGCGCAGGAGACTAGACCCGGGTCGTAATGGCTCTCTAGTCCCGGCTCGGGAAACAAACCGGGACTAGAAGGGTGGGCCAGGCTTCATTCTTGCGTGGCCCCTTTAGTCCCGGCTGGTGTCACGAGTAATGAATCCGCGACGTCAAGAAGCACTACCTCGAGGACGCACCGTTGAATATCGTGGGCTTGGATTACGAGTTCACCGACCACAAGAAGAAGGACAAGCATAAGCCACATGCCGGTGTCCTGGAACTCTCAGTGGCGACCGACACGTTGGTATTCCATATCTTACACACTGATCTGGTGCTGGAGGCCCTAAAGGGCTTCTTAAAAGACGAAACCATCAAGTTGTACGACATGGCTATCAACAGCGATCAATGTATGATCAGGCCTTACAGAAATGATATTCCATTCGCCGTCAACCTCTACAAGGAAGTTTGCCCTAAGCAAACACAACCTAATCTTGCGAGTCTCTATCCTCTAGCCAATTATACTATTGGTACAAATCTTGAGAAGAAGGAGAAGATCAAGAAGCCAAAGTTGGACAAGAGAAAGAAGGAAAAAAAGAATAAGAAGGAAGATGAGGATGAGGAGAAGAAGGCCGAGGAAGATGATAACAACCTCACTAAAGGTTGGGGCAACTTTCCATTGAACTTTCATCGCATCAAGTATGCCGGTCCGGATGGTTGCCTAGGCTACGAGATTGCTCGCAAGTGTCTCGGTGCAATGTGATCGTAGCCGATTTAGATCGTCTCAACAACAATTTTCATATGTGAGACCTTTGATTTCAAAAAAAAGTTATGCGATCTTTCGATTTATTTATCCCTTCTTTTCCTTTTATATTAAATGCCCACTAATTTTAAATTGGGCTGGGTTTCTCAAAAATATAGAAACATAATAGAAAATGTCCACTAATTTGTAATCGGACATTGCTATCTCGGGTTTGAACGAATATAGAAACATTATACAATAAAATTCGGCAAGGTTTCTAAAAATTATCAAATTTGCACAAACATGGTTTATGAATAAAAAAACCTATTCAAATTTCATATAAACATTGAGAAAACAGTGTGCGCAGACAATTTGCGGCAAAAACACCCCTTTAGTCCCGGCCCATAGCTACAGACGGGACTAATTGGGTGTTCACGCGGCAAATAAAAAAGGACCTCTAGTCTTGGCCCGTAGCTCGAGCCACTACCCGGGACAGAGCATAAGAGGCCTCTGCAGAGAATCACTGACGCCGACAGGCTACCCCGCTCCGCTTCGGCGGCAGCTCACCTTGACACCGCCGCGAGGCTGCCCCGCACCGCGCCGTGACGCCTTTGTCGTCACCGCCAAGTCCTCCTCGCACCCGTGCCTACGTCACCTCCACGAGAAGAAACCGCGGGCAACGTCGACTTGGGCGGCTTTGAGCGCCCTCGACCACCTCCAGGTGCGCCTAGTGGTGCGCTGAGATCCGGATGACCTCCTCGGCTCTCTAGCTAGCTACCCCGCGCACACCATTTTTCACGGGTGACATCACGTGATTACATCATCCGTCACCACTCATCGGTCTGTTAGTAGAAAATAATAATGAAAAAAGAATTGACATGCCCGGCCCACTTGTTAATTTAATTTCAGAAAGTGATCTAAATTTATATTTATCTTCTATTTTGTATATCAGGAAAATATAATTGGAATATAGCAATATTTGGAAAATTATAATCTAAATGTTTATAGCATTTTCAATCATGTTTGACAAACTTCAAAATTTGTAATTATTTGAATTTGAAATAATTCAATCTAAATGTTTATAGTGCTCTAGGTAACTATTTACTTCTGGTCAATGTCTCGGTGTAAACTTCAATTGTTTTTTGTCTTTAGATAATTTTCAATTTCTGAAATTGGGGATTTATCCATTTATTCTAGTAGGTTGCAAAGATATATAGAACATGTAATGGACACCTGCGCAAACATTTTTTATTCCGAGTGATCTTCTTTATGTAGGTACTCATTAAAAATGTTGGTTGAGCCATATTTAAAAACATATCCTCCTTTTTCTTATTGTGTGGTGCGTTAAAGCATTGTGAGTTTAGTTTCATTTCACAATGCCAATGATGCATTTGTGGTCTCATTTATCTATAGTGTTGTGTTATATACCATGATGAACCCTGGCAACTTATTAACATGTATAGAGCCTTATTTTATTAAAATTATAAATCTCTTGGATAGATATTGTGATATATACTACAAAATAGAAATTTTGCTATGTCCCTGTTGGAAATGATCGTTTTATCTTTCTTTTGTATTAGGTGAGCAATGGATCACTTCAATAGAAGAGACAATGAAGATGACATTTTCGCCCTTATACGGCAATCCGAAGGTGGAGCAGAAGATAGTCGGAATGAAGACGGCTCACAATTTTTTTAACGAGTCCGGTATAGAGTTGGGACGAAGAGAAGAAGTGCAAACAAGCACCAAGTTGGATGAAGACTCTCTAGTTGGTGGACAAACTCAGTCAGGCGAGGTATATTAACCCAATGATGATCAGATGCAATAATTGATTTGTACATATATATGTATTGACGAATGTTTCTTATTTTTGACCTCCACATCGACCAAATCTGTTAGAAGTAAACAAGGCCATGCCAAATGGTTGCCCGACGATACGCATCTCCAAATTGAGACCGTTGGTCCAGAGGGTAGACCGTTGCTTCCTAAGGCAAACACAAATAAGTTGGTGCGTCAATGTGGAGTTACTTTTAGGCACAACGTCTCGATCAACATTCGGGGATGGAATAATCCTAAAAAGGAAGAGGGACTTAGTTATATGGAAAGCAGAGCAAAAGATTTTGCTTTGCGAAAAACTCATTGCACATTTCACATTACCAGTCTTCGATGATGTCGCAAAGACAGATGCCCTGAGGGACTTAGTCAAGCATTTCGCGCTTAAGAAAATGACAGAACAATTCAATAAGAAAACTCCAGCTCCGGATTTCACTAGCACATTAGACAGGCAGCTAGATCACTGGAAATCATTTCTAAAGTACAAGGATTTAGAATTACCGAAGATAAGGTCAGCAAAGAAAAAGTAAAATTCAAAGAAAAAGAAATATCACCATAATATGGGGGCAGGGGCTACAGAAGTGTCGAGCCTAAGTGGTATAAATTGAGGCCACCCTGCACGAAAAAGGGATCACACCAGCTACAGAGGACTGGCCCCTCTGGCATAATGGACTTGACAAGGAATTCCAGGAATTGTTGATCGCGTGCGAGCCTGGAAGAATAGACAGGGCTGGCAACGGTTTTGGTTTTCTTTTTGCCATCTTCAACCTCCATAGTTTTTAGGGGAACGTTGGATCCATCCAGCATCCCCATGAGTTTAGCGCCTTGCAATGGAGGCACAATCGTAGCCTTCCAGAATAGGTAGTTCTTGCGGGTCAGTTTATCTGTTGGCGGCGAACCGAGGGCAGCCGCCATAGAAGCTGCCAAGGAGGAGAATGCCATTAGGAGGGTTACTTTGGTGGTACGATCAAATAAGATCAGCGGGTTTTCGGGTTGTTATATCAAGGTAACAACAGGTTTTCCATGGTGCTTTGATCTAAAAGGGTCTGCTTGTGTTGGAGAGGTTTTCTCACTAGACAGCGGCAGAAGAGTCTTTGCTCTGATACCATGTGAATCGTATTGGTTTTGCTGGGATCGATTTCCTCATCGAGGCCCTCTGTCTAATGTTATATTGACTGGAAAAAGCCCGCAGTTGTTGCATACACGGAGTTGCATACCGGTTAGTGTACAACGCAGAACCGGATACGTATATTACATGTAACATTTTTTTATTGTTTTGCATGGTTTTGGGTTAAAGAGATGCAAGATATGTCAATGCATGACCCATGAATTCCTAAGACTGATCATAATGGGAAGGTACATAGGGTAGTAACAAACATATTTTTCTAGACTATGTTACTATCTCCAGAGTGGGCAGTAAAATACATGTGTTGTTAGGCAAATGTGCATTTATTAGCTTGTAGAGTCCTATTGCATTGGAAGATGAGATGTTATGGTAACTATCTATGTTACCTCTACCCTCTCTCATAAATATATGTGATGTCATCTTTTTTGCATACGTGGGATCTATGTTACTACTCAAATTGCACCCACTATGACCAGTCTAAACAAACTAGTTGTACATAAGATAATATAAAATCATCCAAGAAGTGGGGAATGTCACTTTCATATAGGTGCATGTAGTAGAGTACCTTACGAAGTAAGGGCATCTCATCAATCCAAAAGAAAGAGTACAAACCCATCAAACAACCTAACACCATGCAGATGTGCATCTATAAATACCGTACCATCTTGAATCGAGTGTTGGAAAGCTCAACAATCGCATGGTATCAAATAGATCACGAATCCGCAAGACAAGTGAGGTAGTAGCCTAGAGAAACAAAAAATAATATGAGACAAATTGCAAAATAAACAAATTAGGGAATAGGAGATGTCGAGAAACATGAAACCGATGCTCACAGGAGAACTCAATTATCGAAAACAATTTTTAGCAGCACGCGGTTAACTGGCCGCACGTGCTCAGGCTGATCCTTAGTAAAGAAAATTGCAGTCCAACACAATAGTTAGCATAAGGGAGCTGGGGGTCGCACCACAACTAAGTAGCAGGCATAAGTATGCACATGAATTCACAGTTGTCCAGTCCACGGTCAAAGTAGCATAAGTGCATTATCTTTGTCATGCGGAGACACGTGATCACTTACATAAGGAATCACTTACATATATATATATATATATATATATATATATATATATATATATATATATATATATATATATATATATATATATATATATATATATATATAGTGCAGGCAATGAAGAACGCGATGAGGTAGAAAGAAATCACTTACGTACCGTAGCAACTCAGTATAGATTTGGCGAGCTCGCGCAGATTGAACAGCTGGAACAATTCACTCATATGAACTTCTACGAAGTACCGTTTGGTGTGATGCTCCTCTGTAACATCCGCATAAACGTATTCTTTGTCGGCCCATTTTATGTAATTCTTGTACCAACGTAGCCGATTTCGCATTTGTGGTGCTAGACTCTTTTCCTGCGCAGGCTCGACGAGAGGCCCATTCCGCACATATTGTAATGCTATCTCACCTACTGGCACATCCTCAAGGCCTAACGAGGCACGAAGAGTCAAATCCATCTCGGACGCTTGTTTCATGGCACTCGCTATAGTCAATCCATTTGCTGCCGCAGCTGCTATGATCTCGGGGTCCTCTTCCGGACCGGCTTTCACTATGAGCGGGGGGATCGATTGTTTATTCTGCATCCCGAGCCGGTCAAGTTGTTTCCCGCTTATTTTACTTCCTTCTTTCTCCTCCTTCAATGTTTCTGCTTGCCTACGAAGTTCACGTCCATAGTCGTCAGGCATATTCAGCTCGGCATGGGACGGTGTCGTCAAAAAATCCTTAGCCCACTTCTTTTGCTTCTCAGTGAATACTTGCTTGGGCTCAGGCTCTTTTATCGCTTTCTTATCCGCCTTCCATTTCTCATAATGAGCATCCGCGACCAATTTGGTTTCAGCTTCACTAAGTTCCCAAGGCCTTGGGAGGAGAGGCTTCAGTGATGGCTCCGGTACCGTTGTGGTCTTAGGTACATAAGGGTCCGGGTTAATAGTCCAGGAGCGGGTTTCCTTGATGTCTGCCTGCTTCAGCTTCTTCGCCGGAGCAGGATTGGGAGGCGTCTGCTTACCCGCCAGTGGAGGATTGGGGGGCGGCAGCTGCTTACCAGCCGTAGATTGTGGATCGGGGGAGAGCGTCGAATGGCGTGAAGGAGGTGTAGGTGAACCACCACCACCACCACCACCACCACCACCATCGGAGGGGGTGGACTTGTTAGCCTTGGCGCCTCGCCTGGAAACACTATGTACTTCCTTTTCCACAGAATGATCTGGCGCTTGACATCTCCAAGTCTTCTCTCCCCTTCGGGTGTAGCTATGTTAATCTCCAGGTCCTCAAACACTTGGACTATGTCTTCCACCGTGACACGAGCATATCCATATGCAATGGGGTTGTTGTGGTGGAGTGCTCCAGGTGTACAGGGTAAAGCACCGCCGGTAGCTACCTTCGTGGAAACATTCCCCACAAGATAATGCAGATCACATTCTTTCATCTCCTTTACATGACCAATGGGGTAGTGAGGCTCCGGTGCACGAATCTCGATCGTCGGTGCATTAGCACCTGCAGGCGGGGCCTCCGTGGAAGCTACGTTGCTTCTCCGCTGCTGGCTTCGGGGATCCGCTTCATGATCTTCATGCGGTCCTGCAGCCGATATTTCTTTTACTAGTCCATGCACGGTCTGCTTCAACTCACGGAGTTCCAATGCAAAATTCGCCAAAAGATCTGCATCTCGGTCCGTCTTTCTCTTACGGCTTCTGTAACAGTATGGGTCATTGTCCTAGGAAAACCATACTTTCCACGGAATTCTGCCTTTGCCTTTTACATGTCCTCCGTGTTCATCATTCCCGAGGGAGCCGCTCGGGGGCGGAGGGGGTTTAGGGGCTACGGTATAGAGGAGGAGCAAATATTGGTACTTAATAATTTTGCTACTAAGTAGTACTAGTTTTGACGGTGATTTTTTAGTAGAAATGAGACTTAGGAAATATTGTCGTAGAAGGCTGGATCACCCTCCGGGTCTCGGTCTACCGATAACGAACAACACCGAAAAGAAGGAAAACATTCAATACATGGTAACCATGCAATGCGCAATATGTATGCATGATAAAACAATGCAAAGGATGTAAGACCTAGGTGGGAAAACATATTGCTAGGGTTTTGCGTGGAAGAACGATGACCACCGGAGGGGGAAAACCATACTTTAGAGGTGTGTCCAAGATTAGTTGCTCAAATGACTTGGACAACCCCATAGCTAGGTTGCATTTTCTTTCCTGGTCATTTTGGTATATTACACTTAATATTTTGAATTTATTGACTTAAAACTTATTTTCATTATTTTAATGAATTTAATTCAAATTCAAATATGGTCTCATTTTGAACTTTGTCAAAAATGATTGAAAATGATATAAACAGATAGCTTACATTTTTGTGAACATTTTGCATATTTTTCCATAATTTTTGGAATTATAAATTAAAAGTTTTTTTATTTACACGATTAATTATTTTCTCTAATTCCATATACAGTGGGCCCCACGTGTCATTTAAAAAGAATGATTAAGTACCAACACGTGGCAAGGTGACTTCATGATGACGTCACCCTGGTATCACACGGTGGCCGGCGGTGGCAGGCTCGGTCGCTGGTGGCGATTCCGGCCACCCAGGACACGCGGTTGGTGTCCTTGGAACCGTCTCGATGCACTCTACCTCTATGTGGCGGCGCCGCCCTCGGAAGGTCAACAACGGCGAGCCGCCGTGAAGTAAACGCGGCGGGGCTCTCGGGTCTCCGGCGAACTTGTCGAATTCGGCCACGGGGGAGGGAACGGATAGGATGGGGAGCAGGCACGGACGAGGAGCGCCGACGAGGAGCGGCAGGAGGATGGTCTCTCCGGGCGGAATCGGCGACGGCGGCGTGAAGAAGATGAGCAGGGCGGCGCGGAGAAGAAGAGCGTTTGGTCCTTTTAAAAATTTGCTAAGTCCCCAATATATCGGGCCAGCCTTTAGTCCCGGTTGGGGACACCAACCGCGACTAAAGGTTTTTTCGCGACGTTTTCGTTCCCGCGCGGAAAGAGCCTTTAGTCGCGGTTCGTGTCACGAACCGCGACTAAAGGTGCTTTTTTAAAATACTTTTCGTTTTAAAATCTTAAAAATACAAATAATATATTAAACAATTCAGAAAAATAAAACTAATTCATTTGAAAATCTTAAAAATACAAATAATATATCAAAAAATTCAGAAAAATAAAACTAATTCATTTTAAAATCTAAAAAATACAAATAATATATATCAAAAAATTCAGAAAAATAAAACTAATTCATTTTAAAATCTTAAAAATACAAATAATAAATAAAAATATTCAGAAAAATAAAACTAATTCATTTTAAAATCTTAAAATTACAAATAATATATCAAAAACTACAGAAAAATAAAACTCATTCAAATTAAAAACCCATTTTTCCTGCCATTTCTTCCCTGTCTTCCCGTCTCTTTCTTCCTACCACTTTCTTCCCTCCTCTTGTCTTCCCGCTCCCATTTTTCCCGCCATTTCTTCCATGTCTTCCCGCCTCCCGCTTCCCGCATCTTTCTTCCCGCCTCCTGTCTTCCTGCTCCCATTTATCCCGTCATTTCCCACTATATATGTAGCCCGGCTTGGTCAGCATTATCACATCTCTACAATCTCTCATCACTCTCTCATGGCTTCCACCGTACCCACTCTAACCTACCAGCAGGTGGAGGAGCTTTGCGCCTCAAATTACCCTTGCCCACCGGGCTACCGCGTCCCCGCCGGCTGGAGCCTAAGCGTCGGAGGCGTGCCAGTCCCTCCCGTCCCTCAGGGTACTACGCGCCGGGCGGCCATCACGAACCACTATTACCATGACCTCACGCCGGAGCAGCGGATGAATCCCCGCTATCATCCCGATAACCAGCATACTTGGGAAACCTTCTTCATCAATCGGCGTGAGAGGGCGCTCGGCAGGTATGAGGAGGACGATCTGCCTCCTGGGAACTTTCACGAGGCCGGCCGTCGGCTATGGTGGTACGGCCGGACTCTACAGAGCGTCATGTACTACATCAGGGCCGGCGATATCCCCCGCCTACGCTACCCTCAGTTCGAGCCACAAGCGCCACCCGACGACAGCAGCGACGACGACGACGGCAACTTAGAAGGCGACGACTACGAGTACAACAGCGGCGACTATGAAGACTAGGAGTATGCATATTATACGCCTAGGCAGGAGTATGACTAAATCACTCCAACATTCCAAAATGTGCTCCTAGGCCTATAGGCATGCCCTTCACATCAGTGGTTGTAGTTCCCGCCTCCTGTCTTCCCGCTCCCATTTTTTCCGCCCTTTCTTCCTTGTGTTCCCGCCTCCCGCTTCCCGCCTCTTTCTTCCCGCCTCTTTGTTTAGTCCCGGCCTGTTTTACCAACCGGGACGAAATGGTTAGGGTTTTGTTCCGACCAATCATAAAGAATCACACGGATCATGTGTTTCTTTCAAGCGCTTGTGAGTCGTTGGATCAGGGGTGTATTTCTTTCGAGCTGTTGTGAGCCATTCGATCAGGGGTACGGTGTGTTTCTTTCGAGCGGTTGTGAGCTGTTGGATCAGGGGGTTTCTTAACCGTTGGATCAAAACCGTAGCACAACACTTTGTGAGCCAGAGGACCCTATATATAGCCCACCTTCATACACCAGTGAGTTCATCGACCAAATAGAAAACATCCGGATTCGCCAGCATACGTCCTGCCGTGCATTTGGTATGCATATATACACTCAGTAGCCATGGCAGGGGTGTATGCTGGTGATACCGATTGTGTTGTTCTACATCCCCCTTTCATATTTGATACATCATTCAGTTCATCGACCAAATACAAATCATCCGGATTCGCCATCATACATCATACCGTGCATTTGTTATGCATATATGCACTCAGTAGCCACGGTAGGGCTGTATGATGGCGATACTGATTGTTTTGTTCTACATCCTTGATCCCTTGAAGGTTTGATACATCTTTCAGTTCATCGACCAAATACAAATCATCCGGATTCGCCATCATACGTCCTGCCGTGCATTTTGTATGCATATATGCACTCAGTAGCTACGGCAGGGCTGTATGATGGTGATACCGATTGTTTTGTTCTACATCCTCGATCCCTTGAAGGTTTGACAAAAGATTTGATACATCATTCAGTTCATCGACCAAATACAAATCATCTGGATTCGTCATCGTACGTTTTAATTCACATGATCCATTCAACAAAGTTTGGTACAATAAATTATAACACATCAATTCTTCCCTTGTGTCCCTGCTTGTTTACGATTGTGCCGTATCCATGGAGCATCCTCATCATTTAACTTAATGCTTGGGTCAGTGTTCACTTTGAAGGGCGGAATTTCACCAAACATATTATAATCTTCTGACATGTCTATCTTGCCCTCCACTCCCACGATGTTTGTTTTCCCTGAAAAACAATGTGGCGCTTTGGATCATCGCATGATGTACTGATCGTTTTCTTATCTTTCTGTTTCCTCGGTTTGCTACTCCTGTCCTTCAAATAGAAAACCTGAGAGACATCTTTGGCTCGGACGAATGGTTCGTCAAGGTAACCAAGATTGTTGAAATACACCATTGTCATTCCGTATTGCTCGTCCACCTTTAACCCACCTCCTGTTAGCTTGAACCATTTGCACCGGAACAATGGGACCTTAAAGGAGGGACCATAGTCAAGTTCCCATATCTCCTCTATGTAACCATAATATGTGACCTTTTGCCCATTCTCGGTTGCTGCATCAAAGCGGACACCACTGTTTTGGTTGGTGCTCTTTTTATCTTGGGCGATCGTGAAAAATGTATTCCCATTTATCTCGTACCCTTGGAAAGTCGTTATAGTCCAAGATGGTGTCTTGGCCAACATGTACAGCTGATCTCAAACATCATTGTCATTCATTAAATGTTTTCGCAACCAACTGCCGAAACTCTCCATGTGGGCCTTTCTAACCCTGGATTCAGGCTTCCCCGGGTTGTCCGAGCGTAAAATATTCTTGTGTTGCTCGAAGTACGGAGCCACCAAGCTGGAATTTTGCAGAACTGTGTGGTGTGCTTCCGTCATAGAATGACCGTCCATACATATCGTTGATTTCCTTCCGATCGTGCCTTTTCCACTTAGTCTCCCCTCGTGCCGCGATTGAGGAATACCAATCGGGTTAAGGTCAGGAACATAGTCAATACAGAACTCAATTACCTCCTCATTTCCGTAGCCCTTGACGATGCTTCCTTCTGGCCTAGCACGGTTACGAACATATTTCTTTAATACTCCCATGAACCTCTCAAAGCAGAACATATTGTGTAGAAATACAGGACCGAGAATGGAAATCTCTTCGACTAGGTGGAGCAGGAAGTGCGTCATAATATTGAAGAAAGATGGTGGGAACACCAACTCGAAACTGACAAGACATTGGACCACATCGTTCTATAACCGTGGTAGATCTTCTGGACTGATTACCTTCTGAGAGATTGCATTGAGGAATGCACATACCTTCACAATGGCTACTTGAACATTTTCCGGTAGGAGCCCCCTCAAAGCAATCGGAAGCAATTGCGTCATAATCACGTGGTAGTCGTGAGACTTCAGGTTTTGGAACTTTTTGTCCGCCATGTTTATTATTCCCTTTATATTCGACGAGAAGCCAGACGGGACCTTCATACTGCTCAGGCATTCAAAAAAAATGACCTTCTCTTCTTTGGTAAGAGCGTAGCTGGCACGACCCTGAAACCATTCCGGATGCCGGTCATCTGGGTCTTTCAAAAGTTGTTGGTCGTGTCGTGCTTCCTTTGTATCATTTGTCTTCCCATACACGCCCAAGAAGCTTACCAGTTTCACGCAAATATTCTTCGTAACATGCATCACGTCGATTGCAGAGCGGACATCTAGGACTTTCCAATATTGTAGCTCCCAAAATATAGATTTCTTCTTCCACATGGGTGCGTGCCCATCAACTCCCAGCGGAACTGATTGTCCGCCAGAACCCTTTCCAAAGATGACTTTCAAATCCTTGACCATATCAAATATCTCAGCACTAGTACGTTCCGCAGGCTTCGGCCGGTGATCTGCCTTGCCGTTGAAATGCTTGCCTTTCATTCTTACGTTATGATTTCGGGGAAGAAATCGACGATGACCCAGGAACACGTTCTTCTTACAATTATCCAAATATACACTTTCAGTCTCATGTACGCAGTGCGTGCATGATTTGTATCCCTTATTTGTCTGTCCCTAAAGGTTACTGAGAGCAGGCCAATCGTTGATGGTTACAAAAAGCAACGCTCGTAGGTCAAATTCCTCTTCTTTGTGCTCATCCCACACACGTACACCAGGTCTGCCCCACAACTGTAAAAGTTCATGAACTAATGGCCTTAGGTACACATCGATGTCATTGCCCGGTTGCTTCGGACCTTGGATGAGCACTGGCATCATCATGAACTTCCGCTTCATGCACAACCAAGGAGGAAGGTTGTAGATGCATAGAGTCACGGGCGAGGTGCTATGGATGGAGCTCTGCTCGCCAAAAGGATTCATGCCATCAGTACTTAGACCAAATCTTATGTTACTTGCGTCAGCTCTAAAATCTTTGAACTCTCTGTCGATCTTTCTCCATTGCGTTCCATCAGCAGGGTGTCTCAACTCCCCGTCGGACTTACGGTCCTCTTTGTGCCATCGCAACAACTTGGCATGCTCTTTGTTCCTGAACAGGCATTTCAACCGTGGTATTATAGGAGCATACCACATCACCTTGGCGGGAACCCTCTTCCTGGGTTTCTCGCCCTCAACATCGTCACCAGGGTCATCGCCTCTGATCTTATAACGCAATGCAGTGCATACAGGGCATTCATTCAAATTCTCGTATTCACCGCGGTAGAGGATGCAGTCGTTAATGCATGCATGTATCTTAAGAACCTCTAAACCTAGAGGGCAGACAACCTTCTTTGTTTCGTACGTACTGGCGGGCAACTCGTTATTCTTCGGAAACATATTCTTCAACATTTTCAGCAAATTTTCAAATGATGAGTCAACTACACCTTCCCGTGCCTTCCATTTCAGCAAATCCAGTATGCAGCCCAGCTTTTTCAGACTATTATCGCATTCTGGGTACGACGACTTTTTGTGATCCTCTAACATGCGATCCAAATTCTCCCTCTCCTTATCAGTTTCGCAGCGTCTCCGTGCATCAGCAATGGTCCGACCAAGATCATCAGCGGGCTCATCATGTGCCTCTTCTTCACCTTCACCTAACCCTTCCCCACCTTCAGCATCATCCTCCATGAAAGTATCGCCGAAAGCCTCATGATAGTTGTCATCGATATCACCACCTTCTTCATCTTCTTCCATTCTAACCCCTCTTTCTCCATGCTTGGGCCAACAATTATAGCTTGGCATGAAACCGTGCCGAAGCAGGTGCATGTGAACGTCTCTTGAGGAGGAGTAACCCTTCTGATTCTTATAGAAAGCACATGGACAGATAATAAAACCCCGCTGCTTGTTCGCATTAGCCACTAAGAGGAAATCTTTCAAACCCGTAGTGAACTCGCCGGAGAGTCAGTTACCGTACATCCATTGCCGATTCATCTGCATTATTATTGTATAAAGTATATAATTAACCATCATGCATTTGTTAAACTAACTAGCTAGAAATAATACAAATTAAACAATGAACTACACACATGCATATTTTATCAATGACACATGAAAGGTTCAAGTTGCTAACCGCGATCGCGGAGGAAAAATAAATGAGAAAGCTCAAGTGTGGCTCGGACATTTCATATCATGGTTGTTTCATGCTCTCGGGCATTTCATCAAACACCTTGTGTGCATAGGAGCAACCAAAAGCAAACCCACCACCCCCCTTCTGAATATTGTGAGTAGAAGTGGCACCAATTGTGCCTAAGTGAAGTGAGCTGAGTCCTATATAGGGTAGGCCTTTAGTCCCGGTTGGCCTGGCCAACCGCCACTAAAGGCCTTCGGGCCAGCCTGAGGACCTTTAATCCCGCTTGGCCTGGCAACAGGGACTAAAGCCCCTCCCGTCCGCTAGCTGTCGAACGAGCGCGCTGGGCCCAGATAGTTGGTCGCGGGTCTCCTCCCGAACCGCGACTAAAGACCCCTTTGGTCGCGGTTCGTTTATTTTGGGGACTAATGGGGGCGTATGGAAGCCTCTTTTTCTACTAGTGGCTGGGATCGATTTCCTCATCGAGGCCCTTTGTATCATGTTATATTGACTGGAAAAAGACAGCAAATGTTGCATACACGGAGTTGCATACGGGTTGGTGTACAACGCAGACCCGGATACATATATTACATGTAACATTTGTTATTGTTTTGGATGGTTTTGGGTTAAAGAGATGCAAGATATGTCAATGCATGACCCATGAATTCCTAAGACTGATCATAATGGGGAGGAACATAGGGTAGTAACAAACATATTTTTTTAGACTATGTTACTATCTCCAGAGTGGGCAGTAAAATACATGTGTTGTCAGGGAAATGTGCATTTATTAGCTTGTAGAGTCATATTGCATTGGAAGATGAGATGTTATGGTAACTATCTATGTTACCACTACCCCCTCTCATAAATATTTGTGATGTCATCTTTTTTGCATACGTGGGATCTATGTTACTACTCAAATTACACCCACTGTGACCAGTCTAAACAAACTAGTTGTACATAAGATAATATCAAATCATTCAAGAAGTGGGGAATGTCACATTCATATAGGTGCATGTAGTAGAGTACCGTACGAAGTAAGGGCATCTCATCAATCCAAAAGAAAGAGTACAAACCCGTCAAACAACCTAACACCGTGTAGATGTGCATCTATATATACCGTGCCATTTTGAATTGAGTGTTGGAAAACTCAACAATCGACTGGTATCAAATAGATCACGAATCCGAAAGACAAGTGAGGTAGTAGCCTAGAGAAACAAAAAATAATATGAGACAGATTGCAAAATAAAAAAATTAGGGTAAAGGAGATGTCGAGAAACATGAAACCGATGCTCACAGGAGAACTCAATTATCGAAAACAATTTTTAGCAGCACGCGGTTAACTGGCCACACGTTCTTAGGCTGATCCTTAGTGAAGAAAATTGCAGTTCAACACAATAGTTAGCATAAGGGAGCTGGGGGTCGCACCACAACTCAGTAGCAGGCATAAGGATGCACAGGAATTCGCAGCTGTCCATTCCACGGTCAAAGTCGCATAAGTGCATTATCTTTGTCATGCGGACACACATGATCTCACAAGTAACAATGATTCAAGAGATAACTCCAACTTGTATCCCCAAAGAAAAGTTGGTGTTTCAATAAGGACTCTTTTTTCAAGTATATTTGATCTAACACTTCTCACGCTTCAACCTAGACCTTACCCGGTGGCCCGCGAAAGGCATGCGCTGACACAGGAAAGCCTGGCCGCAAAAGACCGACACAACACCTAGAGATAGCGCCAACAGGCAACACAAGATGACTCCCCAACGAAACGGGAGCTCGCGAATCGACCAGCCAACCAAGGGCCAATGGACCCTGGCCCTGCCGAACAGTCACTAGTAGAAAACGAGCCTTTAGACCAGACCCCAAATAGCCTCTAAAACCGGATTGCTCTCAAACCACGCCAAATGGGGTGCGATGGACTTGGTTCATTGGCTTCGATGGCGCAGGAGACTAGTCCCGGGTCGTAATGGCTCTCTAGTCCCGGCTCGAGAAACAAACCGGGACTAGAGGGGGTGGGCCAGGCTGTATCCTAGCGTGGCCCCTTTAGTCCTGGTTGGCGCCACGAGCAATGGATCCACGATGTCAAGAAGCGCTACCTCGAGGATGCACCGTTGAAGATCGTGGGCTTGGATTACGAGTTCACCGACCACAAGAAGAAGGACAAGCATAAGCAACATGCCGATCTCCTGGAAATCTTGGTGGCAACCGACACGTTGTTATTCCATATCGTACACACTGATCGGGTGCTGGAGGCCCTCAAGGGCTTCTTAAAAGACGAAACCATCAAATTCTGCGGCATGGCGATTAACAACGATCAACGTATGCTCAGGCCTTCCAGAATTTATATTCCATTCGCCGTCAACCTCTAGAAGGAAGTTCGCCCTAACCCAACGCACCCTAATCTTCCGAGTCTCTATGCTCTAGCCAATTTTACTGTTTGCACAAATCTTGAGAAGAAGGAGAAGATCAAGACGCCGAAGGTGGACAATAGAAAGAAGGAAAAGAAGAATAAGAAGGATGATGAGGATGAGGAGAAGAAGGCCGAGGAAGATTTTAACAACCTCACTAAAGGTTGGGGCATTTTCCATTGAACTTTCATCGCATCTAGTAGGCCGCACTGAACGGTCGCCTAGGCTACGAAATTGCTCGCAAGGGTCTCAGTGCGATGTGATCGTAGCCGATTTAGATCGTCTCAACAACAATTTTCATATGTGAGACCTTTGATTCAAAAAAAAAGTTATGCGTTTTTTGGATTTATTTATCCCTTCTTTTCCCTTTATATTAAATGCCCACTAATTTTAAATTGGGCTGGGTTTCTAAAAAATATAGAAACATAATAGAAAATGTCCACTAATTTGTAATTGGACATTGCTATCTCGGGTTTGAACGAATGTAGAAACATAATACAATAAAATTGGGCAAGGCTTCTAAAAGTTATCAAATTTGCACAACCATGGTTTATGAATCAAAAAACCTATTCAAATTTCAAATAAACATTGAGAAAATAGTGTGGGCTGACAGTTTGTGCCAAAAACACCCCCTTTTGTCCCGGCCCGTGGCTACAGCCGGGACTAATTGGGTGTTCGCGCGGCAAATAAGAAAAATCCCTCTAGTCCTGGCCCGCGGCTCGAGAAGGGGCTAAATGATCCGAGGTATATATAGCAGCGCTTCGTCTCCGGCTCGAGCCACTGCCCGGGACAGAGCATAGTAGGCCTCTGCAGAGAATCATTGACGCCGACTAGCTAACCCCACTAGTAGGGAATGGCTTATAGCCACCAGCATACTGCTGGCCAACAGCATTTACCGTTGCCCAGCGCTAACAGCACTGGCGAACAGCATTTCCTGTTCGCTAGCGCTATTCCTCCTACCGCTGGCGAACATCCCCGTTTGTTCGCCAGCGCTACGGGTGGGACCCACCTGCGCGCACTACAGCCGCTGCCTGATACTACCGCTGGCGAACTGGGCTCAATGTTCGCCAGCGCTACGCTCACTACCGCTGGTGAACAGGTGTGGTAGTTCGCCAGCGCTAACTTGTGGGCCCAGGACGCATGTTAGAGCTGGCGAACAACCACACCTCTTCGCCAGCGGTAGTATGGCAGATCTGCCATAAGTGGTACCCCCAACCACCCACTTTCCCCTCCACTCTCCCTTCTCCATACCTTGTCCCCTCTTCTCTCTCTAGCTCAAAATTATGCCAATTTCTCCCCCCTCCTACTCTATTTTGAACCAACTAAATTTATTTTAGTTGGTATATATATATATGTTTATCTCCCTCCTAACACCATTTCTACCCAAAATTATCCCTCCCTAGCCATCTAGATCTAGAATTACCCCCTCTCTCTCCAAAGCTCCAAAATTCTCCGGATATCATCGTGTAGCCATCTATTCATTTGAGGTGGGATGAATGATAATATGTAATTAAATGAGTTTGTATATAAATTTTGTCCGGATACACGCGATATGCAATATGTGTGAAATTTCACCGGATT
Source organism: Alopecurus myosuroides (assembly GCA_028641055.1). Lineage (NCBI taxonomy): Eukaryota > Viridiplantae > Streptophyta > Magnoliopsida > Poales > Poaceae > Alopecurus > Alopecurus myosuroides. Next base: position 430,840,035 of record CM054060.1, read on the forward strand.
CAACAATGGTCGTGTGATGGAGACGATAAATGCATGTGTGCGCAATTTGTTGTGGAATGAAATTGAGTAGCCAACTATCGCCGGAATGATGATTCATTTCCGTCTCGGCATAGTTTGGCACTCCCTAATAACCTCCTATTTGTAGGAAGGTCATGCCGAATTTTTTCGTGGATACGACATGAGAAGTGAAATTTTTGATATGAAAATGAGTTGCCACTTTGCCGGAATATTGATTCATTTCCGTCTCGGCAAAGTTTGGCACTCCTCTAACCTCCAATTTGTAGGAAGGTCATGCCGATTTTTTTCGTGAATATCGAAATATATATATATATATTATGTTTGGTTCTAATATTAATTATATCGGCGCGCTCTCGTGCAGGCGACATATAATGGTGGTGGTTAAGAGTGAACGTGTCGTGAATAGTTACTTGAGACACGCGACAGAAGACATGTTACAAAATGGCCGCAAGGAGATACGATGTCCATGTCGAAAGTGCAAACTAGGGGGCTTGCTCAATCTCTTTACCGGAGACTTGCTCAGTCACCTCATAAGGTATGGTTTCATGGATGGGTATAACAGTCAGTGGGTAAGTGATGATGAAGATGATGAATTCCAAGGGGCGGCGGCGGTAGGAAATGATGTGCAACAGGACAATAGCAACGATCGACTAGAACTACAGCAGGACCAACTACAGCAGGACCAAGATCAGCCTCATGACCCCGCACATGATCATGGAGAAGATGTTGAACAAGACGTGGATGAAGATCACGAGGACACAGGGACACCCCTAACGGAAGTTGTGCGTGACCCTCATCTGAAAGAACTGCTTTTGAGAAAGACGACTAACTCGATATCTGCTGCTAGAGAGCAATCAAAGCTGGCGCAACTAGAGATAGACTCGAAGACACCGTTGTATGCAGGCTGCGGTCCGGGAGAGTCCCGCCTGAGAGTGGCCCTCGATGTTCTGCAGATGAAGGCGAGATACAAATGGAGCGACATAAGCGTCGATGCAAGCCTGCAATACTGGCACGATGTCCTTCCAGAGGGCAACACCTGTCCTAAAAGTTGCGACGAGGCCAAGAAAGTCGTGTGCCCCTTTGATTTACCTCACGAAAAATACCATGTGTGCATAAACGATTGCTACATTTATCGGAAAGAGGACGCGAACAAAACCATTTGTCCAGTTTGCAACGCCGCTCGATACAAGAAAGGGAAGAAGAAAGCTCCTCGGAAAGTTGTGTGGTACTTTCCGCTCATTCCCCGTCTGCAACGGTATTTCGCGGACCGCAAGGAAGCAGAGCTCATGCGCTGGCACGCAAAAAGGAGGAATAAAGTTTTGAAAGATCCAAATCGGAGTGAAAAAGTAATTCTTACACATCCTTCAGATGCAAGTCAATGGAAAGCAATTGACTATGAATATCCAACGTTCGGGGCGGAGGCAAGGAACATCAGGTTGGGTGTGAGCACCGACGGACTCAATCCGTTTGGCAACCAGAGCAGCACCCATAGCACCTGGCCTGTGTTTGTATGGATGTACAACATCCCTCCCTGGTTGTGCATGAAGAGGAAGTATATTCACATGAGTATGCTAATTCAAGGGCCGAAACAACCAGGCAACGACATCAATCTATACCTGAAGCTGCTTAAAGATGAGCTGGACACGCTATGGACCGAGGAAGGGGTGAACACATGGGACGCCTTCGGTGAACAATATTTCCCAATGAGAGCTGTCTTACTCTCTACGGTTCATGACCTACTCGGCTACGGATATGTGGCGGGCCAGGTGTGCCACGGACATAACGGTTGCGTGAAGTGCATGGATGACCCCACGTTTATGCAACTTCCGAAAGATCATGGGTCTTCGAAAACAGTTTTCGTTGGCCATCGAAGGTGTCTACCCAACAAAGACCCGTGGAGAAGGCGAGGAGACCTTTTTAACGGTGAGGATGAGCTCCGTGGACCTCCACGTAAGAGGTGCGGCGAAGAAATCTACAGTTTGCTGAATGATTGGAAGGAATACCCAGAGCCGGGAAAGAAGCAAAAGGCGCCAAAACCGCTTCTAGATGTATGGAAGACGAGGTCGGTGTTTTGGGACTTGCCATACTGGCCCATTCTCGATACGCCTCACTGCCTTGATCTGATGCATATCACGAAGAATGTGTTTGAAAGTTTGTTTGGCACGCTGCTCAACATGCCGGAGAGGACCAAAGACGGGGTGAAAGCAAGAAACGACCTGAAATATTTTGGTATTAGGGTAGATCTTCAGGGGGGACGCCCGGATGATGACGACGGCGATCAATCGTGTGATGAGGAGACGGAGGGTCGCAAGGCCAAAAGGGTTAAGAGGAATGACTATTACTGCCCCCCCTCCTGCTTCACTCTTAGTCCGGACGAGATCACAAAATTGATGATGTGCCTTCTCGGAGTCAAAGTCCCTACCGGTTACTCAGGGCTAATAAGCAGATTCCTCGACGCGCAGAAACAAAAGTTTAGCGGGATGAAGTCTCATGACTGTTACGTGATGATGACGCAGATACTTCCTGTTGCGATCCGCGGAATAATGGACAAACACGTCCGGGAAACCCTGTTTGGCCTCTGTAACTTCTTCGACGTTATATCTCGAAAGTCGATCACGGGGAAGCAGATCTCAAGGCTGCAGGAAGAGATTGTCGTGATACTATGCGAGCTTGAGATGTACTTTCCACCATCATTCTTTGACATATGTGTTCATCTATTGGTCCATATCGTGGACGATATCATCCATCTCGGGCCGTTGTTCCTGCACAACATGATGCCGTTTGAAAGGATGAGTGGGGTCATCAAAGGATATGTTCACAACAGAGCTCGTCCGGACGGAAGCATCATTCAGGGCTTTCTCACCGAAGAGTGCATCTCTTTCTGCACGAATCATATGGACGTGGAGGACCCAGTTGGTCTGCCCAGAAACAAGCACATTGGCAAGCTCGATGGATTAGGTCACAAAAATGGACGTAGAGAAGTGCATGTGGATCGGGCTTGTCGACGCACCGACTTTAACAGGGCAAACTTAGTAGCTCTCCAAAACATTGACATGGTCGATACTTGGGTGAAAAAACACAAGAGCTCGATTATGAAAAAGTACAGTGAACAAGGCAAGCGGAGGACCGAAGGAGAAATAATCAGAGAGCATAACTCCACTTTCTTGCGTTGGTTTAAAGATGTGATCGTCGCTAATCCACCGCCAAGGGATTGTGCGAAAAATAAACTATTGTACGCCTTGGCACATGGCCCAGCTCCCAACCTAGCGACGTTTCAAGCATATGATATCAACGGGTTCACTTTCTACACAGAGGAGAAAGACAAAACTTCCGATTATGAAAACTCAGGGGTAACGATGGAATCCTACACCGGTGACAAAAAGTTAAGATACTACGGAAGGATCGAGGAGATATGGGAGCTTAACTACTCTGGAGAGGAGATATGTTCCGCGTCATATGGGCTAGGATGTCAACCGTCAGAAAAGAAGACCAATACTTTACAACCATGGTTATTCCCGAAGCCGGAACCTCATCAAGCGCGAATGTCACAGCGCGAAATGAGCCATGGGTATTGGCTAAGCATGTGTCCCAATGCTTCTTCATAACAGACCCCGCAAGGCCTAGCCGTGTTGTCGTGAGGAGAGGGAAAAGAAATATCATCGGAATGGATGGAGTCGTTGACGAGGACGAGTTCGACACGTTCGGCGACCCAAATATTGACGATGATCAAGAAGATGACGATGATAGTCATGCAACATACACAACAAGAAGAAGCAGAACAACGCTACTTAGGCATGGTCTTGCATTCATAAGAAGAAGTCATAATGTGGGGTTAAATTATGCAACTGCGTCCAAAAAAGGCAAAAAGATCAAACACTGAGAAACTATGTATATATCTGTCTTCTAATTGTATGCGACGAAACTATGTATATGCATTGATCAACTGGTCTGATATCGATGTGCACTTATTATAAATTTAATGTACGTACCCTTGTTCTGTATTTCAAATGTGTGGACTTATATTAATTGAAAACATAAAGGGAATAATGGAAAACAAAATAAAAAATTATTATTTGTAATGTGTGTTGAAATTAATTTGTAATGTATTTGAATTATTATAAATGAAATGTCTTTGAATAATTTAAACAAATAAAGAAAACAAAATAAAACATTATTATTTGTAATGCGTTTGAAATTAATTTGTAATGTGTTTGAATTATTATAAATGAAATGTATTTGAATAATTTAAACAAATAAAGAAAACAAAATAAAACATTATTATTTGTAATGTGTTTGAAATTAATTTGTAACGTGTTTGAATTATTATAAATGAAATATATTTGAATAATTTAAACAAATAAAGAAAACAAAATAAAACATTATTATTTGTAATTTGTTTGAAATTAATTTGTAATGTGTTTGAATTATTATAAATGAAATGTATTTGAATAATTTAAACAAATAAAGAAAACAAAATAAAACATTATTATTTGTAATTTGTTTGAAATTAATTTGTAATGTGTTTGAATTATTATAAATGAAATGTATTTGAATAATTTAAACAAATAAAGAAAACAAAATAAAACATTATTATTTGTAATGTGTTTGAAATAAAATAGTAATGTTTTTCAAGAAAAATTAAGAAAAAATAATAAAGTAAATCATTTCAAAGAAAAATAAAAAAAAGGTAGCGCTGGCGAACATGGATGCTGGTTCGACAGCGCTATGCTACCGCTGGCGAACCAACCTTTGTTCGCTAGCGGTAGCATAGCGCTGGCGAACCAGCAGCCATGTTCGCCAGCGGTAAGCCCCCACAGAGAGGTACACAGGGGCCCGCGGGACTTAGCCGTTTTTCAATCGATCGTTTCCAAATTCCAACCGCACGCGCACGTCTGAGATCTCCGGCGAGTCTCTGTAGCTCCGGCGAGTCCCTGTCTCCGGCGACCACCGCGCGTTCCGGCCCTCTCCTACCTCCCTCCACTCCCTCCACCACCACTGCGCCCTCCCCTCCACTCCCTCCCTCCACCACTGCGTCCTCCCCTCCCTCCATCGGCCCTCCCCCTCTCTCTGCACGTCGCGCCGCCCCTCCACGGCCATCGACGCCACGCCGTCCGGCCTCCACCTCCCCTACGTCTCCCTCCTCTTCCACTCCGCCGCCCGTACTGCCTCCTAGCGCGGCGGCGCCGGCCTACTGCCTCTGCTGCCCTCTCTTCAACCGTGCACAGAAGGTGTTCGACACCTGTTCTGCAAGAAACAGGTACTGTTTTTCTTTTATTTTTTTGTCTATGATGATCCAATAACTTGTAGTAGTTGAGCAGTAGTGTTTTAGTGTATTTTGTTTCTCCTTTTTGGTTTGAGCAGAAGTATGGAGCTAGCAAATTTACTTTGAACTAGTAGTTTAAATGTGGAGTTGACAATGTATTTGCATTTGAACTCATATGTTTGAAATGTGGAGTTTCCATGAACCATTATACAAGTTAAGATGGTTGATAGTATGCAATGTAGCATTGAATTTGAGTCTTTAAGTTGTAGATGAAAATTGAGCATTTATGTATTTTAGTTGTACCTAAAAAAATGAATTTGAGTAGATGAAAAAAGAATCAACTGAAATATGTAACTCTTTTTGATCAAGTACTGAAACTGCAACCTGAAAGTGTATTTTGTTTTTCTGTTTTTGTTTTTTTTTCTGTTTTTCTACTTTTCTAGTTACTGTTAGTTTGCAGAATTTAATTGGGACCCTTAAACAATTAAAAACTTTATGAAAATTTGCAGTAAATTCTTATTTAACATAAAGAGAGCGTGGTAAAATTTTGAGATCATTTGGATGAGTTTGGTAGAACAAACTTATTCTAATTTCAATTCTGCCAAATTTTAAATTTAATTACTTTGGGCAGTTAACAAACTTCACTTGTTATAAAATTTTGTGTGTCTCTCTTATTTGGCAATAAAAGGCCATGGTACAAATTTCAAGTCATTTTGATGATATTTTTAAAACACACTTGTTTTCATTTTAATTCTGCAATTAACTTCCAATAATTAATTGAGGCACTTAACTAGTTCAAAACCACATGATATTTGATGGAAAGTTATTATTTACCATAAGGAGGCACTGGTAGAAATTGGAGATCATTTTGATAAAGTTTGTAGAACAAACTTGTTAAATTTCTGATTTGTTGCTGTGGAGAAAACCCGGATTTTTGGGGCCTTAAACAACTTAATTTTTGGTGCCACTTCTTGTGCTACTCTCATTTGATATAAAGACCATGTGATTAATTTTACAAATTATTTCGGCAAAGTTTGTAGAAGTAACTTGTTTGCGTTTTCACCTTCTGGCAATTCTGCCATTTTTCAAACAGAAAAACATTCATTCTGTTTTGTGCCCATGTGCTTATATATCTTAACAGAAATCATAGTTTTGTGCGCATGTTATGTCACAATTGTTTTTGGTGGTTGGTGATGGTTGGTGGTGATGGATGGTGTGTATGGATGGTGTGTATGGATGGTGGTGATGGATGGTTGTGATGGATGGCGTGGTGATATGGGTGGTGGTGATGGATGGTGGTGATGGATGGTTGTGATGGATGGCGTGGTGTATGGATGGTGGTGATGGTGTGGTTGTATTGATATGTGCCCACCTTCGTGTGGATGACGATGATAATATGAGGGGTGGGATTATATGAGGGGTGGGTTTTTATGTGCAGGTACCCCACGTGAGTCCCTATTTGCCGGAATGTTGATTAATTTCCGTTCCGGCAAATTTGGGTACTCCATTTGTGATATTTTTAGCAAAGGTCATGCCGAAATTTTCCTTGAATTTTGGCATGATCTTTGCTAAAAATATCACAACTTAGAGTGTCCGAGAAATTTGGACTCATATGGGGTATACATCGTCTAAATTGTAGGATTTGTTGAACTTATTTCGGGTTTTCTCTCCTTCATTAGATATGGCTCACAACGACAAGGCGGGTGGTTCTGGTCTCGGACACGGGGACGACGATGCGTGGCTTTCTATGCTAAGCGCCGGAGGAGGACCCGTAGATCCGCACCCGGATCTAGAGATGCAGGGCGACGATGCAGACGACGAGATGGACAAAACCGTACGCCAGGAGCTAGAGCCGCGCAACGATACATCGGGCGCAGAAGGTGATCAAACCGGTAGTGGCACCGGGGATACCGCCTCCGGTAGCGAGGCGTCGGCTAAGCGCAAAGATAGGCGGCACAACATGCTCGCCACCATCCGGGAAGAGTTCACGGAAGTGGACCCCAAGAGCGATGCTCCCCTCGAGCCGGAGAGTTACGCCAAGGGCTATGGAAACCAGATAGGCTGCATAGCTCGAGACTTCGGCAACGTTAATATGGAGCACATCAGAAATAAAGAAAACAAGGCTATGGCCGCCCTGCTGATTGAGAAGCTGCACACGAGGTACAAATTCCTGGATCCTTACGACAACTAGGACCTGAAGAAGAATCTGGTCAACTCGTTAGCACTGGGAAAGTTCGCCAAGGCGTTTACGACTTGGAGATCCAGTTTGCGGGAGATGATTGCGAAGGGTAAGGATTTCGATAAGATCCATAAGATGTGGCCCTCCATTTCCGAGGAAGACTTGGCCCAATTCAAGATCGACGAACTCAAATCGGAAAGGGTGGCGCTGAGTAAATGGGGGAAAGAACAGCGAAAAAAGAACATTGGCCCTCACAATCTCGGAAGCCGGGGTTTTCTTGGGAAGAAGAAAGTCTGGGCCAAGGAGGATGCGAAGAGAGAAGGGCCGAACCCGTTTGACAAGATCACCGACCCGCAGGTGAGAAATTTTGTCACGGCCCATTATAGGGAAGATCCTAAAAAGCCCGGCGATCTTGTGTTGAACGAGAAGGTCAAGCTGCTCGAGAATAAATATCTCGAGGAAGAAGAAAAAGAACGCCTATCTCAATCTGACGGGGGGTCCTCGGCGACGACGAACAAGGACCCGTATGACACCCCTTTCATTAGGGCGCTGAACGCGATGAAGGGAGTGCCCCTTGACAAGAAGCCGCATCGTGGCCATGTGCATGGCCTCGGAAAGGGTCATCGGCATGCGCACTTCTACCCGGACACCAAGGAGAAGCGTAAGGAGCAGAACAAGGGCCCGGAGAAGACGGTCGACGAGCTTGTGAACGAGAGGCTCAATGAGCTCCTCCCTACCATCTTTGCGTCCGTCGCTCAGTCCTTAGCGCCGTGGATGCTAGGTGGAGGACAAGGGCCGCTCCCGGAGATAAACATAGCCCAAATGGTGCAGCCAGTGCCGCAGAACGTGGCCCCCGTCGTGGCGCCGCAGAACGTGGCCCCCGTCGTGGCGCTGCAGAATGTGGCCCCCGTCCGAGCTCAATGCCCTCACGGTAATTCAACATCCACTGCTTAATTATATATTATGACTTGATTCGTGATGGCATCAGTCTCTAACAATGATCGCGCGACGTTTCGCAGGCCGACGAGACGGGATGCACATTGCTCCTTCGTGTGAACGGCGAGTTAAAGGACGTCGCGAAAGGAAAAATCAAAACACCTCTCAACCGCGTATCCCACGGCGTTCGTATGCCCGAGGACGTGTTCAGAGTGACCTTAAGTCGGGTGCTCCCTGGTTGCGGTGCTCTCGATCCTCCGAACCAACCACCCGCAGCCGACAGCGAGTTGAACCTGGAGCAATGCTTGGTTTGGCCATTGACCTGGCCGAAATCACTCATTCGTTTGGAAAGTACTCCTGTCAACACTCCAACACCGGTCCAGGGGTCGGGGCACCCGAGCCAACAAAAGGATTTCTCACCTGCAAAGTCCGTGCAACACGACGACGACGATGCTGAAGATGAGAACCCCAATGACTACCTCGTCGACGATCCTTACGAGGGGGCACCCGGCCTGGATGAACTTGATCAACTTCTCTTGCCAGCGGAGAAAGCGGATAAATATCGATGCACAAAGCGTCTTTTCTCTTCTCAAGAACCGGCAGTCCCCGAGCAAGAAGTCATCAGCCAGGATGCCCTCAAAGAGGCGGTCGCGGATGTATTTCATCAGACTCAGCCTAAGAAGACGGTACAGAAAAGAACAAAGAAGAATTCTGCCGTTGCATCGATGAGCCAACCGGTGGAGGGGACCAAGTCCAAGCCGCAGACAGGACGTGTATTGGACAGGATACCCATAACCGACTGGCATCAGATCCATGAGTTGGGCAAACCGATGCTTCCGCCGAGGTTGGTCTCCTTGCTGTCAGGTGATATGCGTAGCGTCCATGACGGTGTTCTATATATGGAGGAGATGCTTCTGAAAGAGAAAAATCCAACGCTGCCGGTTTTGGTCGCAAAGGTGCCATCTACGGCGGGATTTGTCACTGAAGGCAACGCAAACAAGATCATCATTAGATTTGACGACATTTTCCGGATGTTCCACATGAAATCCCTCCACTCGTCAATCGTGCGTCTGTTTACCCTCAGTTTGGCGCATCAGCTATCCATAGAGGATGTCAAAAACATCGCGCTAGCAGACCCCTACTACATGCACGACATGTACTTGAGCAACCCCAAGGGTAGGGCAAAAGCGACAAAGTACCTCCAACAAGTGTTGCTTAATAACCATATGAACAAGAGGATCACCCTCGTGCCTTACTTTCCCGAGTAAGTTATATTTCCCATTTTTACATAAGTTTGCGTATATACAATTTTTGAGGATTATAAATATGGACTCTCCTGTTTTGCGCAGAAACAAATACGGCACCCTCATCATGCTCTACCCGAGAGACGCGCACGCAGTATATCTCGACTCCGGGAGTACGATGAAGGAGAAGAACTACTCCCTCATCAAGTCTGTTCTGAATGATGCTTTGGACGGCTACATCAGGGGGGAAGGATTCTGCGACAGGAAGAAACAAATTCAAGGCAAATATGTGTTCAGACACAGAACAGAGTTTCCCCGCCCCAAGCAGGCGCCAGGCGGCCATATGGAGGCATGGTACCTCATCCAACACATGACGGAGATCGTGAAGGACCAACATAGTCTACAATACATGTCTGCTGTGGACAAATGGTCTCGCAGCATCGTCGAATGGTCTAATGCTGAATTCAGAAAAAACATTGGTCGCATCCAGCGCAAGCTCTGCACAATCATCTATAAGGATGTAGTAACTAATGGATCCGTCTTCCACTGGAACTCCCCACCATCTAACAATGAGTTGCGACAATGTGTGCTAGAGCAGACTGACGAGAGACCATTCAACTCGTTAGAAGGTGTTCTTCCGTTCCCGCCGGAGAAGAAACAGAAGATCACAACATCGAGGAAGAAATGATCGACGGTATGTATTCGATTCGTTACGAATTTCTCCTAATAAGAACTTGTGATTTCCTTTGCCGGTCTAATGCTTTTATCTTGGTCTACAGAGAGATGAAGAAGTGGACGGCGCGCTGGCCCTAGCGAAAGATCGCAAGCGGAGGCGGAAGCTAAAGCGGAGGCGGACCGTATATCTAGCTAGTCTTCTTTGCGATTGATCTCTATATCGATCGTGTGTACGTTGTATAGATGTCGTCATACCTTTTTAATCGTTGAACTAATTAGATGGCTATATTTTGGGTTCGAAATCTTCCGACATAAACGTGTTATTGAGATCAATGTGTTGTATTCGTACTTATGAGAATTGGATATGGATGCATATGTATCGATGTGTTAATTTCGTTATCGATGTGTTAAATTCGTTATGGATGGATGCATATGTATCTAACAGTGATTTATATGTGTGAAGTTTATAAATTACAGAATTTGAATGTATTTGGACCTGTATAGTATAATATTTGAATATACAAACTGTTATACAAAAAAAAAAAAAAAAACCTGGGAAACTTACCACTGGCGAACAAATATCCTACCGCTGGCCAACACGACCACTGGCGAACTAGGGGCCTAGCGCTGGCGAACCAGTACCGCTGGCGAACTGGCGCAGCTACCGCTGGCGAACATAGCGCTGGCGCACAAGGCTTTGTTCGCCAGCGGTAATATGCCCTACCGCTGGCGAAGTGGTGTTCGCCAGCGGTACCCTCCTACCACTGACGATGTACTGCTGGCGAACACATGTTCGCCAGCGGTAGCTGGATCCTGTTCGTCACTGGTAGCATATTTCCTACTAGTGCCCGCTCCAGGCAGCCGTTGTCGCTGCGTCTTAGCTCACACGGACACCGCCGCGAGGCTGCCTCGCACCGCGCCGGACGCCTCGTTGTCACCGCCAAGTCCTCCTCGACCCATGCATACATCACCGCCACGAGAATGAACCGTCGGCAGCGTCGACTTGAACGTCTTTGAGCACCCTCGACCACCTCTAGGTGAGCCTACCGGTGCGGTGAGCTCCGGATGACCTCCTCGGCGCTCTAGCTGGCTACCCCGTGCGCACCATTTTCACGGGAGACATCACGTGCTTACGCCATCCGTCCCCACTCATCGGTCTGATAGTAGAAAATACTAATGAAAAAACATTGACATGTCTGGCCCACTTGTGAATTTAATTTTAGAAAATATTCTAAATTTATATATCAATATCTTCTATTTTGTATATCAGAAAAATATAATTGGAATATAGAAATATTTGGAAAATTATAATCTAAATGGTTATAACATTTTCAATCATGTTTGAAAAACTTCAAAATTTGGAATTATTTGAATTTTAATTAATTCAATCTAAATGTTTATAGTGTCTCTAGGCAAATGTTTACTTGTTTTCAATGTCTCGGTTTAAACTTCAATTGTTTATTGATAATTTACAATTTCTGAAATTTGGGACTTATCAATTTATTCTAGTTGGTTGCAAAGATATATAGAACATGTAGTGGACACCAGGGCACACATTTGTTTATTCCGAGTGATCTTCTTTATGTAGATACTTATTAAAAATGTTGGTTGAGCCATATTTTAAAAAATCCTCCTTTTCCTTATTGTGTGGAGAGTTAAAGCATTGTGACTCTAATTTCATTTCACAATGCCAATGATGCGTTTGTGCTCTGCTTTGTTTATAGTGTTGTGTTATATACCATGATGAACCCTGGCAACTTATTAACCTGTATAGAGCCTTTTTTATTACAATTATAAATCTCTTGGATAGTATACTGCAAAATAGAAATTTTGCGATGTCCCTGTTGGAAATTATCGTTTTATCTTTCTTTTGTATTAGGTAAGCAATGGATCGCTTCAGCAGCAGAGACAATGAATATGACATTTTCGCCCTTATACGGCAATCTGAAGGTGGAGCAGAAGACAGTTGGAATGAAGATGACTCACAATTTTTTAACGAGTCCAGTCCAGGAATATAGTTGGGACGAAGAGAAGAAGTGCAAAAGGGCACCAAGTGGGATGACGACTCTCTAGTTGGTGGACATACTCTGTCAGGCGAGGTATATTAATGCAATGGTGATCAGATGCAATAATTGATTTGTACATATATATGTATTAACGAATGTTTCTTATTTTAGGCCTCCACATTGACCAAATCTGATAGAAGTAAACGAGGCCATGCCAAATGGTTGGCGGACGATGCGCATCTTCGAATTGAGACCGTTGGGCAAGAGGGTAGACCGTTGCTTCCTAAGGCAAAGGCAAAATAAGTTTGTGCGTCAATATGGAGTTATTGTTAGGGACAACGCCCCGATCAGCATTCGAGGATGGAATAATCCTAAAAAGGAAGAGGGAGTTAGTTATATGGACAGAAGAGCGAAAGATATGCTTTGGGAAAAACTCATTGCACTTTTCACCTTACAGGTCTTCGACGATCTCGCAAAGACAGATGCTCTGAGGGACTTAGTCAAGCATTTCACGCTTATGAAAATGACTGAACAATTCAATAAGAAAGCTTAGCTCCAGATATCACTAGCACATTAGAGAGGCAGCTAGATCACTGGAAATCATTTTTGAAGTACAAGGATTCAGAATTACGTAAGATAAGGTCGGCAAAGAATAAGTAAAATTCAAAGAAAAAGAAATATCACCATAATATGGGGGCAGGTGGCTACATAAGTGTTGAGCCTAAGTGGTATAAAACTGAGGCTGCCCTGCACGAAAAAGGGTTCACTCCGGCTACAAAGGACTAGCCCCTTAGGGCAAGAAGTTGGATTCTTGGACATGAGGCGGAGTATGAAATTGAAACAGGGGAGTTAAAAAATGATGGAAATAAAATAAATTCATACACCCCAGAAAGCACTTGTTGAAGCAATCGTCGAGGTTCGAGAAGGAAAGCTTATTCGCGACAGAGAGAACGACAAGCTGACAATGGCCCTCAGGAATGTTGAAAAACCAAGATGAACATGAGGCTTTGGACCTGATGTGTCGTGGAATGTTGGGTCTCACGAGGCCCGTGAATCTTATAGAAGCCAAGCGAGAGAAAACAAGAGGAAGGAGCAGGAGGGGGAAGACCGGTTGAAGAAGCTAGAAAGAAGGCACGGCGAAATAATTGCTGTCATAAGGCACCAACAGACGCAAATAGAGGAATTGAACAAGCAAGGGGCACCTCATCAGCTACAACAAGATAGTCCAGACGGCCCATCTCATCGGAGAAGCAGCATGGCTTCCACACAGGGCGGGGCTGAAGAGGCATCGATGGATAGCTACCCCATGGATGATATCAGGGAGAAGACAAGTGGTCAGCTACATGTGGCAGTGAGAAACCTATCCATGAAGGCGGAGCACGGCAATGCTTTAACAAGTGAATCTACAACATGGTGGCATTGCAATGAGATTCTAGATGGCTTTGGTCGTGTCGGCGAAGATCAACTTATACATAGGTATGAATCACTAGAGCTTGACTTTTATATTGAAGAACTCCATATGTTATACAAGATTGACGCCCTTGACTTGAGTCCCGTCAGTACCTATTGTATGTAAGTGATTCAGTTCATTTATTTCTATAATATAGTATCTATGTCAGCTCGTTCAATGCGTGTAAATTATGCTCACTACGCTATTATGCAGAATGAACAGTCATGAACGTGACCAGAAGGGAATCTATGACCTTTGGTTCGCTGACCCAATGTGAATTAATGAAAAATTTGTCCTGGACTTCGCCAAGAAAACGAAGGATAACTTGCTAAGGTTCATACATAAAAAACATTACAAAAAGAAGATATTGTTTCCTTAGAACTTCGAGTAAGAGTGTTAATTTATTTTACACACATCAATTTTTCCTTACTCGATGTTAAGTGCAACTGATGAGTTACAAACGCATATAGACATGCACAGGTTCCATTACATTATGCTAATCATTCAAGTTGACGACGCAAGAGTTGAAATCGACGACTCATTGGCAAAACCCGAGGAGAGGTACAAAAACCTTTTAGATGCGCTTCAAAGGTATTTTCAATCATTATTGCACGATATCGGTCTCTGTTATACATTTCCTGAGATATGTAACTATTAACTCATTTATTAATTTTTTTTGCCGTGCAGGGATTGAAATTTTTTCAAACAGACCACACCTGGTAAATTAAAAGAGAAACTTAGTTTTCGTCGTATGAAGGTATGTAGTACGAGCTACCTCCACACATCTCAGTTCTAATTTCAATATCATTATATCATGCATGATTATATTTTATTGAATTGCATTCTCGAAAAATGCCAGAGGCAACTAATGGGGAGCAATTTGTGTGGATACTTCGTTTGCGGCTGGATTCGCAAGAAGGTCAGTGAGCGGAACCGGGTGACATTTTTAGAAGTACGTTATCAAATATATTCACAATTTTTTTCATTAACATAATTTTTGTTGAATGTCATTCATAATTTTCGTTATGATCATTTGATATTCATTTTGATCTCCGTCTTTTCTAGTTGAATACAGTACGGAAGAAGCTGCAACCAAAGGAGCTCTTTCTAAGAATTCAAGAGGAAACTACGGGATTTCCGATGGACCATGTCATAAGCAGCCCAGACAAATACAATGACCCCTAAACAGGCTCTAGTCCTGGTTATCATTTATTAGACGGGCTCTATTCCTTGTTAGATATCCATGCAAACAGACGGGCTCTATTCCCGGTTAGTTAGATCGATCGATATCCATGTAAATGATTAGACGGGCTCTTGTCCCTGTTGAATTATCATAAAGTATAAAGTATATTTTTTATCATATATATATTTCTTTTATGAACATTTTGATATGCTATTTGTATTTTTCTGATTTTCTTAATAAACCATATATTTTTTCATTAGTGATCATAATTTAAACAATAAAATAAGCTTGAGCCAGGAGGCTGCCACGTGGGGACAATTTTTTTCCGGGTCCTAGTACAAACCCGGACTAGACCTCTTCGACAAGGAGCTCAGCCAAATGCACACGTGGCCTCCGTCTTGTCCTGGGTCATAAGCCACCCGCGACTGGAGGGGGGCCCTCTAGTCCCAATTTAGTAGTCCCGGGTGCGCGTCCGGGACTAGAGGCCCTCACGACCTGGGGCTAATGCCCTTGTTTCTACTAGTCGGTCTGTGAGAATGCACGTGGCCATATGTCGTGGTAGGAAATATCATAAATCTAATATAAATCAAAACCCAGACCTCTGCCCGACAAAACACTTCCACAAGAAACGCGCGAGGAGGAAAATTTTCGTGGATGCTTAAAATTCGGAGAAAAATCGAAACCTACCGCTCTTAGAATATACGGTTATTTCTACCATGCTGCTAAAACAAGTGAACTATTTACGTGTAAAATGACATTTGTGACAAATAATTCCCATAATTTTATTGCCGAAAGAAAATAAAAATGCACTTACATCATTATATTATATAATCAATACCTACATGGACAAAACAATTATTTCCCCTCTTTTTTTACATGTTTCAAGCTTTGATTATGTCGAACTCTCTCTTTTTCACCTCAGCAGAACAGAACATGCAGCGATCATTATATTCATTACCTACAGTTCACCTCTTCAACTACCAAAATCAAATTTCCATGTTACTTTTAAAACAAACGGTAACCACCCTAAAGTCTACATACGAGAGGATACGATCCAAGATGGACAGCGCTGGGTGTCCCCCGGGGATCAAACTTTCCCATCCCCCGGGTCCCAAGGCCGGCACGTGTCCATTTTTTGTCTAAATCCCACTTTTGCTCCCGTAGCAAAAAAAAGCCCCGCTTTTGCTCACATGTAGCAAAAAACGTTTCACCCCAAAAAGAACAGGAAAAGTCAGACCTCGCCGGAGTCCTCGCCGGAGTTACAGTAGCAAAAAGTCGATTTCGTCGGAGCCGTCACCGGCGACTTTTGCTCGCCGGAGAGCAAAAAATTTATTCTAAAAAAGCAAAAAAAAACCTTATTGTGGCAAAAAAAAATTATGCTATTAGAGCAAAAAATTAGACCTCCCCGGAGTTATGGTACAAAAAAATTGTACAAAAAAAGCAAAAGAAAAAACCTATTGTAGCAAAAATTTGTTAAAAAAAATAGCGGCGGCGCGGCCTCCTAATCCACGGGAGCAGAGCGTTGGCGTCCCCCCGGAGCAGCGGCGGTCCCGCTGCGCGGCGGCGGTGGCGCCCGGGGCGGAGGAGGGGGAGGTGAAGTCCTCTGTAGCAGCTCGTTCTCGAGCGTGAGCGGCGAGTTGCGGTCGAGCTGCACGACGCGGTCTTTCCCGCCCGTTGCCGTGGGGGCACTTGCCGGCGCGGAGGGCCCTGTCGAGCGTGGGGTTCAGCGACGGGTACGCCCTCGTCGCCTGCGTCAGGCCACCAGCAGGCCAACAGCTGGTCTTCCATCTCCCTCCGCCTGCGTCCTTCTCGGGGGCGGCGGCGCCGCGTCCTCCTTGGGGACGGGAGAAGCAGCGGCAGTGAGGAGAGAGCAGGCCATTAGCTGCAGTGAGGAGAGAGCAGGCCAGTAGCAGCGGCTCTGCATCGGGGAGGTCGACGCAGCGGTCGAGCTCCGCAGAGCGGTGGGTCAAGGTGGAATGACCTTGCCACTGGGGCGGAGAGGGCGTTGCGGCGCTGGGCATGTGGGGTGGGGGGCAGGAGAGGTGCGGCAGTGTGAGGTCAACGGCGGCGACCAAACAATTCCAGTGGCCATGGCGTCTCCAGCTCGTGCCGGATGCGGTTGAAGAGAAAGAGATAAAGGCTGAAGAGATAAGGTAGGTGGTAGGTCCCGTGGGCCCCGCCGGTAATTTGGATTGCCCTCTGGACACGCGGCGCGTGAGAGGATCCGGGGGACGCGACGCGCGCGATACCCCGGGTGATTTACAGTGTTTCCGATCCAAGATACCTCAGATTATCCTTATCCCGCTCACATGGCTTGACTGACGTGACCATAGTAGGCTTATGGGTCCTCGGGTTTGTTTCTTTTTTTTTTAAACACGGCAAAGGACCCAAAGGTCCCAGAACTGTCATTAATATGTCAAAAGTCATACAATACTGCAGACAGAGCCTAAAATTAGAAGAAAATTACAACATTGTATTTTTAGTTCGCAAAAAGGACCGCGAGCTGAACATAGACGAAAACGCAATCCGGTTCATGAGCAATTCTTTGCCTCGCCGGCGATACTATTGCCACCATCTGCGGCTCTGTTATTGCCAACATTAGACAAGATGGAGAGGGCCTCCCCCTGGAGGTTGAAGAAGAGGTGTTCGGTCTTAACGCACGAAGCCTGTTGAACGCAGCCGCCCAAGCAAGTCCACGAACTTACCTTCCGAGTTGAGCAGCCCAACGCCATCCGAAATCGGTCGTCACCATGGCAGCCAGCAGAGGAGATAGCAGAACTAGTAGCCTAGAGCCAAAACACACACTTATTTCTAGAGGATGCGGTGGAGACAACCTCTTGTTCCAGCTCCAACCATAGGATCATCCCCGAGAGGAAGCACTACCATGGACCTCTGCCTCGGGCAAGCGAGGTCACCACCTTAGCGGTATATCGTGAGCCCTAACAACTAGATAAACTTGAAAAATTAGACCTAATATAAACATAGCTCCACACAACTCTCCCTCCACTGCTCCGACCGGCAACTTCGTCGGAAGAGAGAGAGGGTTGTGGATCTGAGTACTTGACGGAACGTCCTTTCGAGCCGCTCCTCTCCCGGACGGCTCTCGAGGACCCCAACCCCCCAAAACCTAGCCCCCCCTCCCCGATCCGAGGCCTCCGGCCGCCGCTGCTGCTGTCCATGGCGGTGGTGGTGGTGCCCATCCTGTCCATGACGGTGGGCAAGTGAGGTGTCCGCGGCGGCGCGTCATGGAAGGAGGTGGTGCGCCGGCTAGGGACATGGGGCGGCGAGGCTTCTTACCGGCGCCTGAGGAACTCCGGCAGGGGCGAAGAGGAGGTTGCGATGCGCCGACGGCTTGGCCGTCTCGGCCTGCTGCAGGGCGCCACCGGATCTCTGGGCCACGATCCGGGCTGCGGTCTCCGATCTGGGCCAGTTTGGATATCTTCTGCGTGGGATCCGGTCACGCATTGAATCTCGCAGATGTGTGCTAGGCTGCCCATCTTCGGCCAATGCATGGAGTCGACTGGCGGTGTGGGGGCTGCGAGTCTTACGAATAAAGGCGGTGGTCCTAGGTTTCTTCTCGCTTGGCAACGATCTGCATGTTGTGTTTTCCTTGATGTAGCCACGGTGTCTAGTTCCGGAAGGCTCCGCTGGTGAACTCACATAGGTGCATTATGCCTAGAGATTGCTGGATCGGTTGGGATTCGGTCGTGCGCACCCGTTTTTGACCGCTTGGTTTCAGAGGGAGCGGTTCGAAGCTCTGCTGGCTCCATGATGCTGGCGGAGAATGACATAGAAGCGAGATCGGAGGACTGACAATGGGGGTTCGAATCGGGCAAGGAGGAATTGGATTGGTGTTTCATGATTTGTACCAGCCCCATGTATGATGGGGCGACAACATACGTGAAGGCCAAAGTCCTACCTTTCGGGGTGAAAACCCAAGGTATGGCCTTAATTGGTTGTGCCGGACAGTGGTCTTGTTGGAATCATTGTTTTGAGATCGGGGATTATCTCCAGGGTGAAAACCCAAGGTCTGTCCTTAATTGATTGTGCCTGACACTGTTCTTCTTGAAGACGTTGCTTTCGAAAAATTGGACATTAGGTGCTGTTTTGGTGGTGGTTGTGCGGCTGCTGCAAGGAATGCAACTATGTAGCGGGACCTTTCTTTTTATTTCTTCTTCTTATTGTCTTTCGGTTGTGTGCATCCGTAATTACTATGGTTATTGCGTTGTTGCAGACCCTGGGTGTAATTTTTATCTCCACGATATTAATATACATTCTTTATCTAAAAAAACTTCATCGAAGAAGATAGGGGATTTGGCGGGATATGTGGAAGATTGGCGACGGACTCTCAGCAAGCTTTCGGGAAAGGGCGAGAGAAGGAAGCCCCTCTAATTCGTTTCTAATATTCCTTTTTCCTCTATAGACATATGTCTCCTATAATTCTTAATAACCTTATAAAGAGGCCAAGGTGAGATGGTAAGATGAGAATCACCGGGGCACCACACAAAAGTTCCAGCAGGGGCCATTGCAATGGCTGGGGCACTTCTAGCATAAATTAAAGTGCTTTGAAAACAAAATATTGAAGTATGAACTGGTTCTACTGAAATTTAAGTATTTGAGTGGGAGAGACTACCCCCACTAACCTGCACTTAGGTCTGTCCCGTGGGACAAGACGCTTGCTAACTAACACCGACAACACAATATCTTGTTCGTTTTCATCTTTATTAGCTCTCTCACCATTTTACTGTTGGAAATCGACAACCGTGTCCACCTTCATGCATGTTTGTTGTCCTCTCGGGCATTTATGCATCACTTCTTATCCCTATACACAGCTTCTCCCCTACTGTAGGCATCACCTTACTATCAACATCGATCATTGGTCGATGCGGGGATGATTTTTTCTACCCGCTCATTTCCTACAACCCTATGTTAATTTCTTCATCCTTGAGGCCGCTTTAGTGAAATTATTTATGTTCTGGGCTTCTAGATCTCTCTTCTTCTACTTCTTCACCTACCTGAATATTGTATCGGTCCGTCCTTCATGTTTGCAAGGCTCACTCACACATCCACTAACATAGGTTTAGTAGTTCTATATTGTACATGATCAATTGGGACATTTCAATCTATGTTTTATCTGCAAGTTCCTCTGCATGAGCACAATGTTTTTCATGGTTTTCGCTTGAGCGTGACGCTGAACATAAAAAGCATGGTTGCCACGGATGGTACATAATGTCCAGACACAGTTCATGATTTGCTTCTAGACTCCTGCCGTGTGTAAAGACTGGAAATTGTGGCAGTTTGCACCATGGAGATTGATGGTGTGCGCCTCCATGTCCACATCAGGCTCAATCTGGGTGGGTCTCCTTTACCGGCAGTAGCCTAAGGTTTCATGCACAAGTAACATCACTATGTTGCCAGCTTAAAAATGATGTAGCCAACGGCTTTGTAATTGCGTGTCATGCATGGCTGCAATTTTTCCTGTTGTTGCTACGTATTGCTTTGAAAGATATTCTACATGAAAATCAACAATAAAAAAGGCAAGTGGTATTTTGGGTTATGCTTTGGATGAACATCAGAGGACTGCCAACATGCACCTTTGTAAATTAAGGAATTTAACTACAAGTTTTGTGGGAGTAGCAAGTGATGCTCACATATTCTGTAAGGAAAAATTTATGCGTTTGGTTTGTATAAAATTACAAAAAAAAAACTAAACAATTGCATTGGAGAATTTATCTTGGAGGAGTGGATGATTGTTTCAAATGCATGCCTTGCTAACTTAAGTATGCATCCTATACTGTTTTTGTTTTCGGAGAGCTGCATGATTAAATCGATAGGGTGACAGGAAGGTTCTTTTGGAAGATAGATCCAATAGATCGTAATATTACTTATTTGAATGGTCTTGGAATTTGTGGACCAAAATTTTCTTTTCTTCTTGTTATTTTTAACAATAGATTCATAAACATTTCTTCGCTCGATATATATATATATATATGAAATTTATTTCATGATATAGCCAGTACTTGGGCTAAATCTATTTCAGTTGAGTATGTTAAGTTTGGGATGTCTATCGTGTAGACTAATTGCCAATCTTCCTGGATAGGAATGGGTTGTGAAAATTTAAATATTTATTTATGAGGGTTGTGGTCTATGTCTTGGGGGAGAAGATTTTTATAATTGACGATCTTCTAAACCTACTAGCAGAAATGACCGCACCGGGGAGATGAAAAATTATCTTAGAGCATGCCTGGTTTGTCACACAAACCGGCCGATTAGGCGGATGCATAAAATGTTTTGGTCAGAAGTGAAAAACTTGCTTGGTTCTCTGTTTTATTATTTCTGTCGTTCTGGTTTTCCATGAAACCTTTTGAAAAAAATCATGGGCCATAGGATGCACCGAATGAAATCGTCAATAATACACACATACACTACCACAACGACGTCGACATGCTCTCGGAGGAATCTCATGGCCACTATGTGCTCCCGCTTTTTTCTACAGTTCCCGCCACAATTTTCCATTGTCGTTGTCTACCAATCATCAGAAAGTATGCTCCCCAAAAGGAAATTGCAATCCAAAATCGCTATATACGATAGATTCCGGGCACCTTGCTACATGACACTTGTCTCGCATTGCATTACTGACTTCTTCTTCCTAATGGCATTGTTGTCGCTCTCTTCTGGCTTTTATATTTTTTATTTAATGTACGATTTAGAGTGTATATAGTTTTAATATACTATTATATAATAAGAATTATAATGATGTACCTATTTTTATCTCCATGTGTGGATGATGCACCATGCAAATTTGTAGCCGTCTACGTTTTTTCTAGCAAATGTGCCTGTTTGCATGTGACCACATAATCTGTGAATGGTGCTCTTTTTAGTCATTAGGGTATCTCTCAGTATTTGGAATATTTGGAGCGTTACAACTCCTCTAAAATAAATTAATATGTTCTCACAAACATGGGAATAAATGTGATGTAATTTATACAACTGATCTCGAGTTTCACTTTTCACATTAGATCTTGTTCCCATGTTCCACTTTAGATCTTGTTCCTTGTTCCACTTTGCAGCCCAAAACTCCATCCAAGTGACAAAATCCAAATGTATCAGTATAGATACATTGATACGTGATGCTGCATCGGAAATTATGAATCTCTAGAATAACGAGCTTCCTTTGCATTTAAATTACCATGGTCCAACACCCTTACCTTGCAGTTTTCACTTTTCAGAGCAGAACACCTACGCAGAAACTTAACAATAATAGTAAACATTTGTGCAAAATCTTGGGAACAAATCCCCAACTGCTTCCCAGGAAATGTGCGTCAACAACTCCAATTTGTCGCATCTCCTCGTTTCCAAAATCTTCAGAACAAATCCCTGGACCAATTGCTTCCCGGAAAATCTGCAACACCATCTCCAAGTTGTCGCATCTCCTCTTTGTACGTGCCCAACAGCGCAGCCGCTCGCATCTCTTCCGGCAAAGGATGAGGTCTGCCGCTCGCACCATTTCTTACGTCACGTATTTCCCTGGATTAATGACGAGTGCTAGTATGTGTGAAAATAAGGATGCAGGGATATTTTTCTCCATGCTGATTGCTAAGTTTGGCCACACTTGTCGTTGCTCCAGCTTGGAAGTTATTGAGGGGCTCCTCCCACTGCGACCCTGACAACCACACCAACCCCACCACCTCCTCCTCCCTATCGCCACTTTGGGTGCTCTCTTCAGAGGATGAGCTCGCATCCGGCCCTGAGGGGGGGGGGGGCAGGGTGTGCTGCCGCCCTGGGACCCCGAATCCAAGGGGCCCCTAAATTTTTGGTTCTAAGGCATACCCATCAGGGCAGAACTTATTTGGTCGTGGCGCCATGGTTGCTGTAATGTTGTTGGAGTTCTATACTGGTCGCATCAAGCGGACGAGGAGCTGAGCTGCTGCTACTCTAGGCAATGCGACATCACTGATGTTGCGCCATCCCCAGGTCTTCTCCGGGGTGGGCAAATGCAGTGGATCCTACCCGCTCCTCTCTTAAAAACTGAGGAGGGGATGGAGGCGCAGAAGGTGCTTGCGTATCCAGGCATGGTCCGGCGGCGACGACGTGGTTGGATAAAGCCGAATCAAGCGCTGGCGGTGCGGAAGGGTCAAGGTAGGAGTAGATGATAGAGAAAAATCAGGCGGCACATATGAAGGCCCGGTCTCATGTTGCCCCCTCGATGTGCAAGACAGCCGTCGCAGCCGTTTTGCCGTCCTCGATCTCCTGTCAGCCACAGCCACAGCCAGAAATTCAGGGGCTATTTTGGTGGTGGTTGTGCGGCTGCTGCAAGGAATGCAACTCTGTAGCGGGACCTTTCTTTTTATTTCTTCTTCTTATTGTCTTTCGGCTGTGTGCATCCGTAATTACTATGGTTATTGCGTTGTTGCAGACGCTGGGTGTAATTTGTATCTCCGCGATATTAATATACATTCTTTATCTAAAAAAACTTCGTCGAAGAAGATAGGGGATTTGGCGGGATATGTGGAAGATTGGCGACGGACTATCAACGAGCTTTCGGGAAAGGACGAGAGAAGGAAGCCCCTCTGATTCGTTTCTAACATTCCTTCTTCCTATTCGTTTTTCATGTATAGACATATGTCTCCTATAATTCTTAATAAGCTTATAATGAGGCCAAGGTGAGATGGTAAGATGAGAATCACGGGGGCACCAAACAAAAGTTCCAGCAGGGGCCATTGCAATGGCTGGGGCACTTCTAGCATAAATTAAAGTGCTTTGAAAACAAAAAAATTAAGTATGAACTAGTTCTACTAAAATTTAAGTATTTGAGTGGGAGAGACTACCCCCACTAACCTTTACTTGGGTCTGTCCCCTGGGACAATACGCTTGCTAACTAACACCGACAACACAATATCTTGTTCATTTTCATCTTTATTAGTTCTCTCACCATTTTACCGTTGGAAATCGACAACCGTGTCCACCTGCTTGCATGTTTGTTGTCCTCTAGGGCATTTATGCATCACTTCTTATCCCTATACACAGCTTCTCCCCTATTGTAGGCATCACCTTACTGTCAACATCGATCATTGGTCGATGCGGGGATGATTTTTTCTACCCGATCATTTCCTAGAACTCTAGGTTAATTTCTTCATCCTTGAGGCCGCTTTAGTGAAATTATCTATTTTCTGGGCTTCTAGATCTCTCTTCTTCTACTTCTTCACCTACGTCAATATTGTATCGGTCCGTCCTTCATGTTTGCAAGGCTCACTCACACATGCACTAACATAGGTTTAGTAGTTCTATATTGTACATGATCAATTGGGACATTTCAATCTATGTTTTATCTGCAAGTTCCTGTGCATGAGCACGATGTTTTTCATGGTTTTCGCTTGAGCGTGACGCTGAACATAAAAGGCATGGTTGCCACGGATGGTACCTAATGTCCAGACACAGTTCACGATTTGCTTCTAGACTCCTACAGCGTGTAAAGACTGGAAATTGTGGCAGTTTGCACCATGGAGATTGACGGTGTGCGCCTCCATGTCCACACCAGGCTCAATGTGGGTGGGTCTCCTTTACCGGCAGTAGCCTAAGGTTTCATGCACAAGTAAGATCACTATATTGCCAGCTTAAAAATGATGTAGCCAACAGCTTTGTGTAATTGCGTGTCATGCATGGCTGCAATTTTTCCTGTTGTTGCTACGTATAGCTTTGAACGATATTCTACATGAAAATCAACAATAAAAAAGGCAAGTGGTATTTTGGGATATGATTTGGATGAACATCAGAGGACTGCCAACATGCACCTTTATAAATTAAGGAATTTAACTACTCCCTCCGATCCTAAAAAAGTGTCGCTACAAATGAACTAATCCTATACAACCTATAGGCATAGCTTCCGACACTTTTTTTAAGATCGGAGGGAGTACAAGTTTTGTGGGAGTAGCAAGTGATGCTCACATATTGTGTAAGGAAAAATTTATGCGCTTGGTTTGTATAAAATTAGAAAAAAAAAACTAAACAATTGCACAGGAGAATTTATCTTGGAGGAGTGGATGATTGTTTCAAATGCATGCCTTGCTAACTTAAGTATGCATCTTATAGTGTTTTTGTTTTCGGAGAGCTGCATGATTAAATCGATAGGGTGACAGAAAGGTTCTCTTGGAAGATAAATCCAATAGATCCTAATTTTACTTATTTGAATGGTCTTGGAATTTGTGGACCAAATTTTTCTTTTCTTCTTTGTATTTTTAACAATAGATTCATAAACATTTCTTCGCTCGATATAGATATATATATGAAATTTATTTCATGATATAGCCAGTACGTGGGCTAAATCTATTTCAGTTGAGTATGTTAAGTTTGGGATGTCTATCGTGTAGACTAATTTCCAATCATCCTGGATAGGAATGGGTTTTGAAAATTTTAATGTTTATTTACGAGGGTTGTGGTCTATGTCTTGGGGGAGAAGATTTTTATAATTGACGATCTTCTAAACCTACTAGCAAAAATGACCGCACCGGGAGATGAAAAATTATCTTAGAGCATGTCTGGTTTGTCACACAAACCGGCCGATTAGGCGGATGCATAAAATGTTTTGGTCAGGAGTGAAAAACTTGCTTGGTTCTCTCTTTTATTATTTCTGTCGTTCTTGTTTTCCATGAAACCTTTTGAAACAAATTCATGGGCCATAGGATGCACCGAATGAAATCGTCAAGAATAGACACATACACTACCGCAACGACGTCGACATGCTCTCGGAGGAATCTCATGGTCACTATGTGCGCCCGCTTTTTTCTACAGTTCCCGCCCCAATTTTCCGTTGTCGTTGTCTACCAATCATCTGAAAGTATGCTCCCCGAAAGGAAATCGCAATCCAAAATCCCTATATACGATAGATCCCGGGCACCTTGCTACATCACACTTGTCTCGCATTGCATTATTGGCTGCTTCTTCCTGATGGCATTGTTGTCGCTCTCTTCTGGCTTTTATATTTTTTATTTAATGTACGATTTAGAGTGTATATAGTTTTAATATACTATTATATAATAAGAATTATAATGATCTACCTATTTTTATCTCCATGTGTGGATGATGCACCATGCAAATTTGTAGCCGTCTACGTTTTTTTCTAGCAAATGTGCATGTGTTGCATGCAACCATATAATCTGTGAATGGTGCTCTTTTTAGTCATTAGGGTATCTCTCAGTATTTGGAATATTTGGAGCGTTACAACTCCTCTAAAATAAATTAATATGTTCTCACAAACATGGCAATAAATGTGATGTAATTTATACAACTGATCTCGAGTTTCACTTTTCACATTAGATCTTGTTCCCCTGTTCCACTTTAGATCTTGTTCCTTGTTCCACTTTGCAGCCCAAAACTCCATCCAAGTGACAAAATCCAAATGTATCAGTATAGATACATTGATACGTGATGCTGCATCGGAAATTATGAATCTCTAGAATAACGATGTTAGAGTACGTGATGGGCCTGGCCCGTTAGTCTTAGGGTTTGCTTAGGGGTCAAGTAAGTCTTCCTTAGGAGTCAACTAAACCTCTCTATATATGGAGAGGAGATGTATCAATCTAATCAAGCAAGAATTCAGAAGGAAAACCCCTTCCCTCTTGCCTGGCCGTGGGAAAGGATCCCCACGGCCGGCTCTCCCGCGTCCTCGCAGCGCTCTCTCTCTCGCACAACCCCTAGCAGCCATAACATTTGGTATTAGATTACTCGGTTGCGATGCCTTCGGGACTGTCCACCACCTCCGCAGCGATCGCCTCGTCGGGCGCACCCACCACCATGGCGCCGCCACCGGCGTCTGCGGCCTCGGCCGCGCCTGCTCGGGAGCCCGCCCCCATCCTCTCGATCCAGGAGCTCTCCACGCGCCTCCGCGACCTGACCGAGTCGGTCTCCGACATCAAGCACACCATCGCCCTGCTCCTCCAGCGGACGGAGCCACTCGACGCCAGGCTGTTGTCGTTGCCGTCACTCGACGCCAAGCTGCTGCAGCCCCCGCTGCCGTTGTCCGTCTCCGGACCGATCTATACGGCAGCTTGGGCGCGGCCGCACATCCAGTCACCACCGGCGCCACCCCAACAGTACGGCGGGCCCTCCCGCTTCGTCGGTACTTACGCCGCTCCCGACGGTGCGCCATTCCACGGGGGGTCCTCCATGGTCACAACACCGGCGCCGACCCCCGCAGGGCTGCCGCCGCCGCCCTCGGCCGCGACCACGGCGCCGGTCATCACGTTCCAGCATGGGATGCCCTACGACGGGACTGCGACGACCTCGTTCCCAGCAGCGCCACCGCCGTCCCATGACAATCACATCCAACCGATAAAGTTCCAGCCGTCGCAGTCACCGCATCCGGCTTGGATCGCTACAGACCACGTGTCAGCGGCGGTGAGGCTGCAGGCTGCTGCGCGCGGCCTCCTAGCGCGTCGGCATGTGCGGGATATGCGTGATTTGCAGCTGCAGCTCCTCCAAGTTGCGCTTCGTGGTGCAACGGACCTCGATCTTGTCCGCTGCGTGGCGGAGCTTGGGCATGTGGTTTCCCCCACGGGCGGCGACCTCCAAGTCTACGACATCGATAGTCAGCCGGCGGGGAGAAGTCATGGTGTCACCGACAAGAGCGCACCGCATAGCACCACTGCATTCCACCGTCGGCCGCCGCGAGGGCTCCCTTGGTCCCGATGGTTTCCTTGGGATCCAGGGGGCTGCAAACGCACACGTTCGGCGCGCGGAGGATTCTCGCCTTATCATTCGGAGTCAAAAAAATAAAGAGTCGGAGTCTCATTCGGGTTAGCTTATTTCAGGTAAATACAATAGGCCGAGATGTAAAAGGCTTGTTTTTTAGGCGTTCGGTTTATGTGGGGTCGAATCATCGTTAGGTTGCAGCTTGAGGACGAGCTGCATGTCCAGGTGGGGTGTAGTGTTAGAGTACGTGATGGGCCTGGCCCGTTAGTCTTAGGGTTTGCTTAGGGGACAAGTAAGTCTTCCTTAGGAGAGGAGATGTATCAATCTAATCAAGCAAGAATTAAGAAGGAAAACCCTTCCCTCTTGCCCGGCCGTGAGAAAGGATCCCCACGGCCGGCTCTCCCGCGCCCTCGCAGCTCTCTCTCCCCCGCTCAAACCCTAGCAGCCATAACAAACGAGCTTCCTTTGCATTTAAATTACCATGGTCCAGCACCCTTGCCTTGCAGTTTTCAATTTTCAGAGCAGAACACCTACGCAGAAACTTAACAATAAGAGTAAACATTTGTGCAAAATCTTGGGAACAAATCCCCAACTGCTTCCCAGGAAATGTGCGTCAGCAACTCCAATTTGTCGCATCTCCTCGTTTCCAAAATCTTTAGAACAAATCCCTGGACCAATTGCTTCCCGGAAAATCTGCAACACCATCTCCAAGTTGTCGCATCTCCTCTTTGTACGTGCCCAACAGCGCAGCCGCTCGCATCTCTTCCGGCAAAGGATGAGGTCTGCCGCTCGCACCATTTCTTACGTCACGTATTTCCCTGGATTAATGACGAGTGCTAGTATGTGTGAAAATAAGGATGCATGGATATTTTTCTCCATGCTGATTGCTAAATTTGGCTACACTTGTCGTTGCTCCAGCATGGAAGTTATTGAGGGGCTCCTCCCACTGCGACACTGACAACCACACCAACCCCACCACCTCCTCCTCCCTATCGCCACTTTGGGTGCTCTCTTCAGCGGATGAGCTCGCATCCGGCCCTGAGGGGGGGCAGGGTGTGCTGCCGCCCTGGGACCCCGAATCCAAGGGGCCCCTAAATTTTTGGTTCTAAGGCATACCCATCAGGGCAGAACTTATTTGGCGGTGGCGCCATGCATGGTTGCTGTAATGTTGTCGGAGTTCTATTCTAGTCGCATCAAGCGGACGAGGAGCTGAGCTGCTGCTACTCTAGGCGATGCGACATCACTGATGTTGCGCCATCCCCAGGTCTTCTCCGGGGTGGGCAAATGCAGTGGATACTACCCGCTCCTCTCTTAAAAACTGAGGAGGGGATGGAGGCGCAGAAGGTGCTTGCGTATCCCGGCATGGTCCGGCGGCGACGACGTGGTTGGATAAAGCCGAATCAAGCGCTGGCGGTGCGGAAGGGTCAAGGTAGGAGTAGATGATAGAGAAAAATCAGGCGGCACATATGAAGGCCCGGTCTCATGTTGCCCCCTCGATGTGCAAGACAGCCGTCGCAGCCGTTTTGCCGTCCTCGATCTCCTGTCAGCCACAGCCACGGCCAGAAGCTTCCCTATCCTAGGCTGATCTCGAACCATCTGACCCCAACTTGAGATCTGGCATGGCCGCGACAGCGGCGAAAGTAGGGTTCGGCGGCTCGCGCAACGGTGGCACGGGCGTCATTTTTGTAAGATGGAGGAGAAAGAAGAGGTATACGGCCAAACAATGGTCAAGTCAGTTTGTTTAGCCCAACCTTTTTTCAGTACAGCGGTGGATTCAGCCTTTCTTTAATTTTGATTTCACGACCATGACGAATCTCACGACGGCCTGAAACGAGTTTCTTGTCGACTTCGCCAAGACCAAGGGAGGAGATTGGGAGATTGGATCGATGGTAGTAAAACACCCCTCATACCCACGAAAATATGTTGTTGTGCCACGCTGTTTTGATACTCCTATTCTTTTTCTGTTTCAAAAATTCTTAAGCGGATACAAGTCAGTGACTTGATGCTGTTACGTGCTTTATTTTAAATGAATAATATACATGACTCGTGAGGTTGCCGGCCGGGGGACGGACGAAACATAAGATGTTGGCGCCAGGTTTTTTTCACGTAGGAAAGGATCTCATCTGGTTTTTTTTTTACTTATGAAACCAAGTAGGAAACAAAAGTACGAAATTTGGAACGCACTAGAGGAAGTGGTACATGACTTACCGGTGGTAAAGGTGGGTAATTGTTTTCAACTTCAGGAATGATTGCAATGACGTACCGACCAACCGACCAACAACCAGGAAAGGCTTAACGCCTTTATTGTTATTATTATTATTATTATTATTATTATATATTATATATATAGGTAAAGATTAGTTATCATCAGGCTAACAGAATCCAAAAGAGTGCACACGTGGCCATACCTTGGGAGATGGCAAAAGGGGTTGATTTTTGGCCATAGTTTTGTTTTAGGGTTGTGTGGGGCAAAGCCTCCACATATCTCTTACATATATAGTGACCAACTGTTACAATAATTGCATGTATACATAAAAATACTAGAGTATCCAACAAACCCCATCAATCTGAACTATTACTACATACAAGATTCAGATTGGACTCAAATCGGTCTAGCATCTGTGTAGCGGCCAGTTTAGTGAACATATCAGCCACTTGGTCATTAGTAGAGATAAACCTGACATCAAGGCATCCAGAAGCAACAAGCTCTCGCACAATGTCAAAATAAATCTCAATATGCTTTGTCCGTGCATCAAAAACTGGGTTAGCCGTAAGGTATGTAGCCTCGAGATTATCACACCACAAAATGGGGGTTCGCTGCTGAGAAACTCCTAGCTCCTGGAGTAAAGACTCCACCCACATAGCTTCGACATTTTCGTTTGCCAGCGCCTTATACTCTGTGTCGGTGCTAGATCTTGAGATGGTAGGTTGTTTCTTCGAACTCCAGGAAATGAGGTTCGGTCCAACAAACACAGCGAATCCACCGATGGAACGACGATCATCAAGACATCCTGCCCAATCTGCATCGGTAAAAATACTAATACCGGTGAGAGATGACTTACGAAACCATAGGCCTATATCGAGTGTCCCTTTGACATATCGTAAAATCCTCTTAACAGCTTCCCATGAACATCACTAGGCTGCAAGAGAAACTGACAAACTTTGTTCACAGCAAATGACAAGTCAGGGTCAGTAAGCATCAGATAATGCAAGTTGTTGTCACTCCCCAGTTTTTGGATCCATGTAATGTAGTTAAACGAGACAAAAATGTGGGTCAACAATTTTTTTTCTAACAACATGTTTGTTTGAACCAACATTGTGTATGTGACAATAGTCATATGTGCAATGCAAGATTTGTTTCATTTTAAAACCAATACAATTGTTTCCTGAAAATACTTTTATATTTTTCTCTAATGTTTTTCCCTGATGTGACTTGAGTGATTTTTATTCCAAGACTTGGATCATGCTTGTTTGCATCTTGATTTAAACTTTTCACTTTGTGGGATCCAAGAAAACAAAAATACAAAATGATTTGTGGAAGTTTCTTTTAAGTTTTCTATTAAAACTTTTCCCTGAAAATATAGCCAAGTACATGTTTTCCACATTTGTTTTCATTGGGATATAATATTCCATTTTTTGTTTTCTTGACTTGTATTTGGTCTCTGATATATCGACTACAAATCCATAAGCTTGGTTTGGATTTTGGAATAAGAAAAACAATCTTTTGCATGTTGTTTTTCTAGAAGAAAAATAAGACAAAAAATGCATTTTTAGAAAACAGAGCAAAACAGAAAGTACCCCTTTTTCCAATTTGTTTTCATAGACTTACAATTTTCCAAATTTGTTTTCAAATAATGTTTCTGAAATTTTAAAACATGTTTAACAATTTCCAACTTTGAAACCAAAATTTGGTTTCCATTTGACCCTTGAAAACAAGTTGGCCTTATGATGTTTTTAACAGTTTCCAACACTTAAAAATTTCTCTAAGTCTGTGTAACTTAATTTTCTGAACTTTTTCTGAAACATTGTTTTACAAAAGTTTGACTGTTATTTTCAATTGGTTTTTGAGAAACTTTGGAAATGGTACATTGCCGAATTGATTCTCTTATGTGTGTACTCTACTTTGGATGCTTTGGCTTGCTTCTAGAAGTACTAGAGAGAGGAAACAAGTGAGAAAAGAGAGGGGTAGAGAGGTGAGGGACTTGGCATGCCGCACTATGCATGGCCACTGTGGCCATGCCATGCCGTGGCCACACTCTCCCTCGACGTCATGAACATGCCTAGGTCACCCACAACCTCCCTGGCACGGTGCCTCACTGCTGCATGTCGCGAGCAAACATTAGAGCGTGCCCCCTTGCCAAACTTTACACCACCGAGAGCTCCCTCGTGCCACTGGCCTGGACGCCGCGAGATATGTGCACCACCCACCCCCACCCGCTCGCCACTGCCCCTCACTCACTCCCCACACCCACCTCGAGCATCTAGATCGCCCCCGTGAGCCTTCTACGAGCGCCACGGTGCGTTTGTTGACGCCAGCCACCGCAGCCCTCCCAACAAGGTGCCGCTTGACCCCGCGGTTCCCACCCCTTCTTTTTGCTCCCTACGAGCTCTCTGTAGCCGTACCAACCGCCCTGACAATCCCGCTTGCTCTCTCGAGTGCAGGTTCGCCGCCGTCTGGAGACGCCACCGTCGCTGAAACCCACAGCCCTCAGTTGCCTCGAGCCCTTGCGTCACCCCTCCACGCCATCAACCCTCGAGCCATCAACCGTCGAACCCCCACGGTGAGCCCCCGAGCATCGGCATTTTCCCATCGCCTCGGATGAGAGAGGAGAGAGCGCGAGGATGGAGATTAGCACCGGGGCATTGATCAGCAGATCAACGGTACCCGTTGAATTCCGCTCTTTCCCACGCCCATGCGCGCATGCTCGCCTGCGCTGGGCCACGTTGGCACTAGTTGGCCTGTGAAGTGAGGAAGCCAGCCCGAGCCTATGTTTTGATTTTCCTTTTAATTTAACAGGAGGTTTGATGTTTACTTTTGCTCTATGAAAAATATATTAATTGTGAATTAAATCCAACCAAAATGTGTGCCAGTAGATAAACTTTTTCTTGAACACCTCCAAGTGGTAGATCTAGGTTTGCTACTTTATTTTGGCTATAGTATTAAAAATACCAGAGAGTGTTTGTGAGACTATTTGGTGCATAATTTTTGTGTGTGTATCCAAATTGGTCAAATAAAACTGTTTTGAGTATCCCTTGAGTATATATATATAAGTGAGACTTGACCTTGGATCAAGGAGGGTTACCATTTGGAAATTCCATCCATTATGGTAATTGACTAGTAGGATTTTCCAAGGTTTTTAGAGATAGTTTAAAAACGATTTTTGATGTGGATCCAATTGGACGAGCTTGTGTATGATTATATCTATATAATCCTAACTTGGAATTATTTTTAGAGCCATAGATTATTTTTGGCATGCAGAACTAGATTTTGCAGTTTTTTGTTATTAATAGATTTTGTGCAAATAGATTTGCCTAAATGTTTACTTGTTAGAAACTTGTCTTCTAGCATTTATAGATATGTTGCTCTATGTTATTAGGTTGTTTTCTTGCAGTACTAGTATGATAGGAAGTGTGTGCATGATTGGAAATCAAATAGAAATAGAAATAGCCCTTTATTGTTTTCTAGTATTTTGATTGAATAGAATTTGTGAGCTAGTCTTGTCATGTGTAGTGCCTAAGTTTTTCATGTGGTTATGTTGAGTCCAGTACCATTTTGGTAATCATTATAGAATGGTATCACCTATGTTAGATTGCACATTAATTTATAGGAAAGCATGCGTACCATTGTTTGTTTGTTTGTTTCACCTTTGTTGTTTTCACTAGTGTGAGTAGCTTAGTAATAAATTTTTTGTAGATTATTATTTTTCTCAAGTGATACCAGAGGCATTGTGACCTCTTAATGCTTTGGTATATTAGTGGAACACTCACTGGTCCTAGTGCATTTTGGTTAGGGATACAAATTCCCTACCATACACTTGTTTGTCATAGATACATGATTACTTGTGTGTTTAGTATTTTCCACCAAGGAAAATAGATGATGGCTCTACTTGTTTGGTTGAAGCGTTAGTAATGTTTTGTGACTCCTAGTATTTCTAGATGAGGTACATTTGTTGATATGGTGTTCCCTTAGGAATATCATGTTAAGAAGCGTTTGACTATTGTTTTGATTATTTTTGAGTGGTGGTACTAATAGAAGTATCTTCCTAGTGTTATGTAAATTGTGTGTGGGTAAAAATTCCTTGAATGTTTTAATTTCTGAAAGTGTTTGTTTGAGCTGTATTGAGTGCATAGCTACTGGTTGTATAGCATGTCACCTTGATGCTTGTTATTTGGTTGTTAGAAAAGCATGTTTTGTGTGACTTGGTTGATTCTTGCTAAGTAGTTGTTTTCATAGAATTATTTTAGTAGAATTGTTTACTAACATGCGTAAGGTGGTTGTGTTGTTAGTAGGTATTTATACTCATGTGTTTGTTGTTTAGGAGAATGCATTCTTGTAGTGTGGTTTTCTTCTCTAGTATTTAATTAGTGGTACCCCCAGATTTATGAGTTGCTAGATTATTATTTCCTTTTTATTTTATGGTTGTATGTTTATCCTACCATGTTTAGAATGTTTCACTTCTGTTATTATGACTTGACTATTGGAGTTACTAGATGTTATTGAGTGTGGAATACTTTATTCCTCATAGCATGCTTGTGTAGCAATCTTTCATACTAGAATGTTATTAGTGAACTCATGTTTTTATGTTATTATAGCTTTATTATCTCTCATGATAATTGTGTTTTATTGTGTGTCTTATGAATTGTTACAATTTATTGAGCCACTGATTTGTTTGGTTATATTTAAGATTAAGTGATTTCTTAGTCTTTATATAGATATGAGCATAGAAAGTAATTACTTGTTCATCTATGGTTTGCTTTGATGTTTGGAATTGTATGATTGATTATTTTTAGCATGGGTATTATACTAGTGCTATGGTTTTGTTTAGTCTTAATAGTTATCTATTCTTTGAGTTAGTGGTAAACTTGTTTGGTGATGCTTGCTTGTCTTGTTGTTAACACCCACTGCCATGGGTATTGCTTTGAATGATTGTTATTACCTTAGTATAATCTCACCCTTGTGACCACAAGCTACTTTTAGCTTCTTAAATGTCTTGGTACGAGAGTGGTACACCCACTCAACCTATGATATATAGGATGTCGAATATGGTTTCCCAACCATATGTTTTTCTACTGATAGTTTGGTACCATGAGAGTTTGTGAGAAAGTTTTCTCGATCACTTTTGAGTGATTGCGCTAGTATAAGCTTGCTTGCTGTATGTATGCTTTGTGCTATTGATTGCCTTCTTTGGTACTGAGTGTGTGTATTTTATTATTTTACGACGTTAGAAAACGAAAAAGAAGAAGGAGTTGTAGAGTTTTGTGTCAAGTTCAAGCTACTTCAAGGCCAGGGACACAAAGAGTTTTAAGGCAAGCCATCTTGATGCTTGCTACTACACTTATCATTATCTATCATGCATGTTTTACTTCTTAAAGTTTTACAAAACTTCGTTTATCAAAAACTATTTTTGAGTGACTACTACTACTATTAATATTATATAACTTATTATTATGCCAATAGTTGAAACTTGGTTTTACCAAGCCTATTGCCACCATATAGTATTTATTACTACCAAAAGTATAAGTCCCTAAGTGGACACCCTTGAAATATGGTTCTGAATGTAGCTGGGGACACATGTAATATAATTTTAAACTAATACCTAATAATGTAGCAGCTGATGTTCTGAATGTGAGGTTCAAATATTAATCCCGCATCACATGATAACTATGGGATGATGCCCAATTGCAACGTTAGTTACATGCATTGGCTTTATATATTGTACAGAAGCTGCGGGTGTTCAATAATATTGTATGTTCGATATGAGAACTATTCACTCATAAGTTTGAACAATATTAAATATGTACCTCATATTTAATATTTTATTATGTCATGGAGAATTATATTTTTTCATAATATAATATTGAAATATTTGATTTATTTCTCTCCACATGTAGCGTACTAAAGATGACGTCCTCGAGTTTGTGAGGGCCACCTTGCTAGTTTGTATAATAATACTACTTAACAAGGCCAATGCGAGATGACATAGTAGGCTTGCTAACATACATCGATGCATAGACACACTATCCTCTTCATTGCCCCTAACAACATCCCGCGCCAACTGTCGCCAGCGGCCGCTTCCGGCTACCTCCTTGCTTTCCTCTTTTACATTTCTGCATTGTCTCTAGGTCCCACGCGGAGCCTCTTGGTCCTATTCAAGGCATCACCGCCGCGGCAATATTCATCATAGCGGTCGTTTCTGCCGACGCCTTCGTGTCCCTACATCAGTCAAGAACATCTCCGCTACCACCTTCGTCCTGGTGCCACACCAGCCAAGTTTTGCAATATCTAGGCACATAAATCCCTTCTCGCGTGTTCGAGGTTCTCCCTCAATACTTGTTCAGGCATGGCATTCATGTCTGGATGGAACTTCAACCATGAGCATACATATATTGAAATGAATTCGACATGGATCTCGATGTTGAGATGAAGTCGAACCACGGCTGAATGTGGAGAAGAAACTAAAACATGTACCCATGGATATGCGTATTCTAGCTAACCCACCTGGGACACACATGCACGCATGAATCATATATGCGTGTGGTGAACCTAGCCGCCACCAGGAGCTTGGCGACTAGGGAAAGGACCTTCTACCCCCGATCTCCACCGGCCACGGCGTTGGTCCCCTCTCCCTTCGATTGCCGCTCCTGCGGCAGGAGGGAGGGGGGACCTTGTTCTGTAGTTAGGGTTTGGTTTTGTAGGTTGTGGTGCGTCGTCGTTAGGGTGGTGGAAGCGGCGCTTCGACGAATAAATCTGTCTCAACTCCACTCCCACACTGGCGGCGTCCTTCAAGGTGGTATCTCGGAGTTGACGGCATTGTGTGTTCGCCGATCTTTCAGATCGGTGGCGTTAGCTAGGGTTCATGGATGGTATCGGCGAGGCGGAGGCGCCGATCCCATCGGGTGTGTCTCTCCTTCTGTTCTGTCCCCGTTGTTGTGGAGTTGACTCCGACGTCAGAGTGGAGCAGGGAGGGTCTGTCATTCGGGAGTACGGGCAGACGGCTGCCTGCACAGTTAACAGCTGGAAGATGGTGTATCGTGTGCTGGGTTTGTGGATGGAGGTTGGCATTTCTGATTTCTTCCTTCGACGTTGTAGTCGTGCGGTGATGTCAGTTCTTGAGTTCGATGGTGTGTCCGGGGACACGTTGCCCCGGTCTGATTCGTTCAACGACAATGGTTTTGCGTCTGGCAAACTATTTTGGAGGTCCGTAAATCTGCAGATCAGCGATGGAGCCGCGTCGAACTCGGATGAAGAGGTGATTTATCTTCTCTCTCTTGGTGGTCACTTCGGTGGTGCCAAAGGAGATGGACAGACGCTAGTCTTTTGCATAGGATTATACTATCCTTTCAGTATTGTAATGTCGGTGTTTACGTGTCTTGTAACCAGATATTTATCTTATGAATGAGAATGTACTACCTTGCCAAAAAAATATATATATGCGCGTGGCACCACGGGGATGCTCCTCTGCTGACATGTACGTGGCCGACTCCGCGCATGAGCTGATTAGCCGGATGGTTCATTCGGCCAACTATGCGATCCTCGTCTGAGCGCGCTCCATCTAGTATGCCAGGCACTACAGAAAAACGACGATACGCCGACACCCACTGCCTACGCCGGCGGCTTTTTGTCCGGGCTGTCGGCATAGGGACCGAGCTAGGGTTCGCAGCAAACTGCCATCAGTGAGATTAACCGTCAGCATATATAGTATTTCCCATCGTGATAGGTCGCCGGTGTAGTTATTTTCTTTCTGATTTTCCGTTTGATATGCAATAATTCATATATTTAAATCTGTAAATCGAATTTAAACAAATAAAATGTCTAAATCGATTTTAAAAAAGAGAGGAATCGAAATATTAAAACTATATAATCTGTTGTACAATATGTTGTGTACTTGGTTCACATAAAAGTCATTTTTTCCACTTAGCAAAAGGAAAAATTATATTTTAAAAAATAATTGAAAAAATCACTACAGAACCATTGTTTCCGACGCTAAGATACACATACTTTTCGAATATGTGAAATTTATCACAAACTATGCCATGGGAATTGTCTTAACTTGGTTATTTGGCTTGTAACCTACAGATGTTTATACATGATAGAACTTTTTCTTAATTTTTTTTGCACAATTTGTAAAAAATCAAGTGTATCGTTTTTCATAGAAACTATTACGTACAAAAGGGCTCCATGCAGGCGAAAACATTTTTTTGAGGGTTTTTTCACTCGACTTGATTTTTTTCAAAAAAGGGTCAAAATGGCCACTGAGACTATTCATCGAAAGAGGTCAAATGTTTTATAACTATCAACATTTCTTTGATATAACCATTAGTTGTTTATAAAATGCTTTAAAAAACTCAGACCAAACTATCAAAAAATTCTAGTTCAAATTTGGATTACTTCCAGAAAATCAGCCTAAAGTCATTTATCTAGGAGAAATTAGATACAAAACAAGCAAATTACTAATACTTGGGGATTTTCCATAAAATGTGTTGTACTCTTTAAGAGAATTAGATGGGTATCATTTTGCACAATATTTTTTGTTCTTGTTTCACAAAAGAAAGTCATTTTTTCACGTAGAAAAAGAAAATGATATTTATAAAAATAATTTGAAAAATCCCTTGACAATTATTTATTTCTATACCAAGATACACCTATTTGTCGAATCTGAGAACTTTATCAAAAACTATGTTATCTGAATTGTCATAACTTTGTCATTTGGGTTGAAAACCGATAGATGTTTATACATGATAAACCTATTTGAGGTTTTTTTTAACTTATTTGTTTTTTTGAAATGTCAAAATGGAAACCATGACTATTCATCGAAAGATGTCAAATTTTCTAATACTATCGATGTTTCTATGATATGGATATCATTTTTAAATCCCCTTCATTTTTCTAATCGACTTATGTATTTAATTTCTTAAATTTCTAGTTTCACTACAACAGGACGTGTTACCTTAGATCCAAAAGTGTGTTACAACGGCAATCGGTAACACACTTTGAAATGTGTTCCGTTAGGCCGTGTTACTAAGAGGTGTCCAATGTCACACATAATATTTGTTACCATATGTAAAATATTGTTATACGATTATACTATAGTAACACGGATATTATGTGTTATGGAACACTCTAGTAACAAGGTTTTTTAACAATAGTAACATAACTAGTAACATATTATCATAGTCACCGAACATTAGTTGTAACATTTTTTTAGTCATGGTATCACAATTGGTAACACCATTTTTGGCTTTAGAGTACAACTAGTAACATCATATCGTGACCTTGTAAAACAATCTTTCTATTTTGTCGCTACCAGTAACACTTTTGTGTACCTATAGTAACACCGAGAGTAACACTATTTATCACAACATATTCATGTGTTTTTTAATTATTAAACTAAAAAATAGGTACTAATTTGTGGAATATATCCTCATTTAATAAAAATGTATGCGTCCCACGAATTAATTTATTATGATTCTTAGCACCATGAAAATGATTAATAAAATGAAGCACAACGCATTCAAAATATAAAAATATCAAGTTATCACGAAGATACAATATTGAAAGATACACATGGTTTGCAATAAACAAATACCATTTGTTGTGCAACACCATTACATTGATATCAGTTTAACTATAGAAAAACTTCTTTATGAGCACAATAGAATGGGGATATGTTTGACTAGAAAAGATCTGTCGAATAATATTACATTCCGTTCAATCTTATGAATTTAAAACTAATTATTGAAATATATGGAATTTATTAGCTTCTTCACCCGGTCGTTGAGTTCAACAGTAACTCAACAATCCTTCTTCTGAATCTGCAAAACAAATTTGTACATATAGTTACGATTGAATATACATAATATGATTATAGGAATTGAAAGAGAAAACTTTTAGCTTATAAAAGTTGAAGGCCAAGATATCAAGATTCCTGAAGCAAAAGCATCACCAACAATTTTGCAATCGCTTACTTCCCTTACTAACTCCTCATTATCCAGAATAGTTTCATCTATGCGCACAAGTGTAAATCAGCGACTAACAAACCCACAAGGCTTGGTTGTAAGATCAGTACTCTTGATAGTAGCACATGCAACATTCTGCTTGTTTGGATATGTTCAGGTTCTTAGAACTACTTTCAGAGCCAACTTGTATTGGGATAAATATTAGTATTCAACATCAATGATGATATAATCGATGTACATAGTCGTGTTGGTAACATGCTGGGTCTGTGTCCCATGATGTTGTACATATGGACGTACACAGGGGCACAAGGCCATTGGTGGTGGTGCAAGGGGCAGAAGCAGGGCAGGTTATTGATGGCGTTGGTGAGCTACAAGGAGTGGAAGCAGGGTAGGAGGATGACGACAATGTGAAGTCAGGAAAAAAATTCTAGAACGTTTGGACACAGAAAATTCTGGATAATAATTCTGCAGTAGTTTAATAACTGTTCATTTTTCTTGTTTGCATGCACATAACTGTTGTTTGTCAGTGTTTTGTGTGGTTGTTTTCCTGTATCAGTGCCGGCGGAAAGACATGCGTTGGCAACATGTCGTAGAGCTTGCCTTCCTTTCCTTTTGCTATGTTGCTTGCGGACGTAATCCCGTAGTCAAAGCCCAGCTCAGTGTACCGATGTTCCTCCATGCGTCCACGAGAAAAACTTTCGAGGCAGCGAAACTAACCAGCCCAGCATAGTCTTGTGGCCGAGCCTTCGGTCTGTTCGGCCCAATCGGTAGAACGAACCGATTTCTCGGGTGACTGATCCCTCTGTTAGCTGATACTAAAGTGGCCGAATCACCGATTGGTGCTACGTTTCGTGAAACGA
Organism: Alopecurus myosuroides; assembly: GCA_028641055.1. Classification (NCBI taxonomy): domain Eukaryota; kingdom Viridiplantae; phylum Streptophyta; class Magnoliopsida; order Poales; family Poaceae; genus Alopecurus; species Alopecurus myosuroides. Next base: position 430,880,713 of record CM054060.1, read on the forward strand.
ATGCCCAGCCCTACATGTAATTGCAACTAGCCTACAACCAGATTGGTTGCTCACGCTTATTGTAGTCCGGCCAGTGAACCAACCCTTTCTAATTCGAAACAAAAAATTCCAACACGATATTTTAAGGATTGCATATAAATTATTATAAAAATCTTTTTGGATATGATAGTTAGGAAAAGGGAAGAAAGATAGGGTCGTGCAACAAAATACTATTGGTATGAAATGCTAGTTGGACAGTATTTTTGGTACAGCTTATATGGATTGATGTTGTTTATTGGTCAAACACATGTACGACATAGTATGCATATTTAATAGAAATTGGTGGTCAAATAAACGGGTTGTGCGTACAGTCATCCTGCTTGGTTGATTTTTACCTTGAGTGAAGAAATACGCCTCCTTTTTGAGGAAACTTATTTTGGGAATTTATTTCTAGTCCTTGTTGCTCTAGTCTTGAAGAAATATTACCCATCCGATCTCTTTTTTTCCTCACCTACAAAGAGAAAAGAATAGTACATATAATAATATTCATAACCAGGAGCTACAAAACCTGCATCTTAAATACTCAAAAGCACACAAATACTTTCTTCATAGGCTGGCTTTCTTCGTTGCATTTTACAACAATTATTTGCCCCATTGCCATGTTCCAAACAATTGGTAAACTTGTTCTCTTGCGCATGGATACTTCCATGTGTCCTATGAGATTCATTTAGAAATATAGTAATTTAAATCAAACCCATAGTTAGCACAGACTAAGTTAATTTCGATAAATGAGCTTTTACTAGATCCTTACCTTGATTATGAAATCAATCCTCTTGATCTTCCAATGGTTGTGATTCATCACCTACTGCGATATATTGCTCACCATTGTTGTGGTCTCCATCTTCATGATCACGCTGATAAGCAATCTGAATCACCTCTAACCTTTTTTATCTACGCAGTTGTCTTGCAAAACACCAACAAATATTTTATTCCAACAAGAAGAACAACATTTCTTATTCTCAAGTTCGGACAACATTTTTATCACATGACTTTCACCATCGATGTGAACTAAGTATCCGTTTCCTTGTGGGTCTTTTCTCTCATAGTATTGGTATTCATTTTCTTTGAAGTCAACTTCCTCGATCATGAAAATTATATCATAATATGAGACATAACGCCTCATCATGGATCTTTGTAGAATTTCGATCTTTTTATTTCCATCTTCATAGTGCAGGTATATGGTGAACATGTTCATCGCCATCCTACATATGAATAAAAATATCGATCGAACCATTACAAGTGTAGGGTTAGCTAGTAGTTTGTTGCTCCAATTTTTCTGAACATATAGCATAAAGAACACGTCCAACCATGAAAGTGAAAATAAAGTTGTTTGACTAATCAATTTGCATGCATGGTTCATGGATCTATATTAGCTTTGGGGGTTGGTAATTGACACATTTCGGTACAAATAAACTAGGGCCAAATAGTACACCGAATTAGTGGAGGGATGATTGAGGCACAACTATGCAATGATAGAAAAACCATGCCTTTTGTGTTTTTGGGAGTGTCAAACTCTGAATTTCGGTGCACGCTTGCTGACTGAATCTTAATGTACTTTACATGTTCTGTTAACTGAAATTCAGTGTCATGTACATGCCTGATGACTGAATATCAGTGCAATGTTTCAAGTAAACTGAATTTTGAGTGCCATATTTCATCATACAGTAATATACATATGCCCAATTACTCACAAGATCTTACAAGTGCAAGGCATCAAGGGTAACAAAAAAGAACAGAGGCATCAAATAGGTAAGAAGCAACAGTACTGAACTTGCTATTTGTTTTTTCAGAAATATTCAAGTGGGTTAATTCCAAAATTCACACATAAAACTCGTCGGAGTGATTGATTTTTTGCTAGGAAGTAGTTATCAATCGCACATATAGGGTCTTCATTTTTTTCCTAATACGACAAACCAAGCATTCATCTCGTCAGATTGACAGTCATCAGTGGAAAAACTCGTGAGGTATTGATGTAGCATAACGAGAAACCGGACATTAAAAGTCTTACCTTCATGGTGAAGAACAATAGGATCGAGAGAAGATGGCGGGGTGGCCGGAACGACGGGCGGGAGGGAGCGGTCGGGCGCGATGTTGGTACCAGGTCGATCTAGGGTGAGGGAACGGTCAGGTTCGATGGGGACAAGCGCGCGATGGTGATGGCGGCGCGGTGATGGTGGTGGCGGCTCGGTGGTGGTGGACCAGGCGCTGGTGGGCGATTAGGTGATGGGCGGAAGCGTGGTGGTGGCGGCTCCGTGATGGCGGGCCAGCCACAGGTCGGTGATGGGCGGCGCGGTGATGGTGGTGGCGGCAAGGTGGTGGCGGGCCGGGCGCTGGTGGATGAGTCGGTGATGGGAGGCATCGTGGTGGTGGGCGGATCGGTAGTGGGGCCCGGCGCTATGGTTGTTTAGGGGCGGCGCAGTGGTGGGCGTCTCTATGGCGCGGGAAGGCGCGGTGGTCGGAGCCGGTGATTGGCGGCGCCGCGCGGGTGGGTTGGTGGCGCGTCGGTGGGAGGATGGCTCGATGGTGGACGACGCGGTGGCCAGCCGTGGAAAGCTGCGATGTGAGATTCGTTGTGCTGAGATGGGGATTTTCAAGAGAAGATTGACTTAGACGAATTTGCAAGGCTAAATATATAGGAGCTGTAAATTGAGGGGGGAATGTACATTAGCGGGAATGATTAAAAGTTTCCCTCCACGGTTTTTTCATCTCGGTGAAAATAACCGGATTAACAAAGGGAACTAATGCATTTATTTTACAATAAAACAATATATTTATTGGTTAAACTAGCATAGAGCCACCCCTAAAAATTAAAGAAAATAAATCAATATCTCTGAGATGATCACTCATTTCGTCTCGAACGGATGGATGATTAAGTGGAATTCATCAAGGCTGTAATGTTGCGTGACAATGCCCTCTTGAGAAGAAATTGTCCAAGTTGTCTCCGCCATATCCTATTGAAGCCGAGATCATATCGGAGTGGGGACGCATTGGATCCAAAACTGACATCGCTTTTATTCGTCTAAGTTGGAGAACTTGGACCTCTATGCGAGGACCTTCCCCGATTTCACTACAAGTGTTTCTTGGATGTGCTGCCAGCGATTGTGCCTCGAGGTAGTCATTGATTGCGGGTTTGAAGGCAAAGGACGGGATCGGCGATTAAGGTAACTTGTAGTCATCGCAATTTTTCATATGATCAGCAAAGGACGACCGGCGGCTTTGTGTTTTGGGAGCGCTCGACCGGGCTAACATGTCCACGATGGGCTTAAGTTCTCAGGATGTACACTGAATCTCTACATGCTTTCATGCACATATTTATGGACCGGTGGCCCAGCTCCGTCCATGTTTATTTATCGGACCATATTGTTTCCTGCACCATATTGGCATAAATCCGTAAACTTTGTAACACATTGCAATAACACATATTTATATGTTACCGCATAAACATCGTTGTAACACGTTACCTCAACACATATTTATATGTTACCTGGTCCAAGCTTTTGTAACACCATTTCGGGACTAATAAAGTTTGTGTTACCGGCGGTCGTTGGCAGACAAATGATGTGTTACCAGAATTGTACTGGTAACACAAACATGTGTTACCTCATTGTGTTAACAAAGCTCCGTCTTGTTGTAGTGTTTAATATTTAAATATATGAATTATTCTATATTAAATAAAACAAGGAAAAATAAAGTAAAATTTATTTTATTGTTATTTATTCAAAAATATTATACATAATCATGGTTATTTATCCAAATAAAATTTTAAAATTTAAACAATATAAAAGTGTAATATCATGACCCAGAGGTAAATATGATAGATATGATTCCAATATCAATAAGTTCTAGTTTCTCATTTGGAAACTAATTTGGAAGTAACTGAAAATTTAAGCGTGCTTGGGCTACAGAAATTTAAGGATGGGTGACCAAATAAGAAGTTTGAACAGGGTAAGTACTTTGAACATATTAACTGTGTAATCGGAGATTAAATGTGTGGCTAGGTGGAAAATTTCAAAATATAATAAAAAATAAAAAAAAAGACCAATTTTTTTAAGAAAAATATTTTTTCGGAAAAACTAGGCGACGACTTTGACTTCTGTGTAACCCTACGCCAACGGCTTTTAAGACGCCGATGACAAAACGGCCTATGATGACACCATGTTACGGTGACGACTGTCTGCCGAAGGCAGGGCTTTTGGCCATCGGTGTATCTACGCATTCCTGTAACGGGGATGCACCACCACGATGACCGATTTGCACCAGAATTTTACCGGCGGGAGGATCTATATGGTTTAGATATTTTGTTTTGTGGCTAATTGGATCGAAAGAAAATTAGGAATTTAAATTGATCTAAGATCTAATCTAAAGGACCAATCCGATATGTGATGCCACAAGAGGTCGTGCCCCAAGACGAGGAAGCTGATCTCCCGCGGGTGGCGTGCGATGCAGAATTGGTGGGAATCCTTGGATCTACGTCGTGAAACTAACCGATCTGATACCATGTGAAAAGTTGTGAACCCTAAAATTTGTTGTATTGATTTGACCTGCCACGTGGTGTATATAGATGAACCCTAAAATGGAACCATGTCAATTGGCAAGGGAAGTACTTATCTAAGAGACGGACTATGATTGTGTAAAATGCCTCATTACTAACTTACCCATTTACTATATGGGATTTTATTTTCCGGAGAGGGATTATATCATGAAATGAAAGGTGGTAGGGGGGAGAGTGGCATCAAACCCTTATTATACGTCTAATGAACAATTGGTGGTAGAAGAGATATTATTAAACCATTCACCATGAGACGAAAAATAGAAAAATTTGTAGGTAGATGTATTGTAGTAATTCACCTAGCAGTAACATCAAATAAATGCAGGAGTAGTAAAACCCGTTAACCAACATCACACCATGCACATGGGCATGCATATATACTGTGCCATCTTCCAGCGGTAAGCTCAACGATGTATCACAATAAAATAGGCCGAGAAAGATAATGGTTAGTGTACCAGAGAGACGAGACAGGAAGAGAGGAGCATGTGGAATTAAGAAGAATTATGGACTATGAGACATCGGAAAAGAAGGCACCAGTTCTCTGTTGATATATAGCACAACCATCTAACACGAGGGTGAGTAGCCTGCCACAAAGACAATGCACTAGATGTTGTAGGGAGTATCGTGGAGCTTAGCATCATAAACTACATACACATACCATACCCGTCATTCTCTTACCGGTACGCCAATATACGAACTTGTACACAACTTTTTAGTCCATCCAGAAAAAGATTCGCCCGTTTTCCTGCGGCCTCATCTTCTGCTGCCACCTGCCAGGCATTCACCAACGCAAAGATCAGTATGTGGCGTTGTTGTCGAAGGCGTAGCAAGGGGCGCAGTCCCTATTTATCGCCTATAGCGAGTCCTAACTTTCAAAATTGTTCAAACGAAAAAAAGTTCAAATAAAAAATTGTTCAAATTTGAGAATTGTTCATATATAAATTTGGTTCATGTTTGAAATCATTTATATTTGAATCTTTAGCCTAATATTTGAGGTTGAGCAGTGAATTCAACGCAGTGGACTAGAGCATAATGTAGACGTACATGGACTTTTTAAACTGGTCAGTGCGTACATGGAGTCTGAACATTTTTTAAAGTCTTGAACCATTTTTAAAAACTATTTATTTTAAAAACATATTTTATTTTAAAAAAATGTTCACCGGTTTAAAAAATCTTTCCTTTTTAAAAATTGTTCTCATTAAAAAAAATTCACCAGTTTTCATAACTTGTTTATTTTTTCTAAATGGTTTATTTAAAAACTGTTCATTTTAAAATTTTGTTCACTATTTTTCAAAATCTGTTCATTTTCAAAATCTGTTCACATTTTTAAAATCTAAATCGATTTTAAAATCATGAACAATTTTCAAAAGTGAACATTTTTTGATCGAATGTTTTTAGCTGGTCATTTTATATTCGAACATTTAGAAACTATTTTTGTAAAAATAAAGAATAAAGGAGAAGCAAAAACGTTAAAAAAAGTGGAAGAAAAATAACACTTCCTACATGAGCTGAAGTCTGAAGGTACGTGAGAAAACTCGTACGTCGGCGTTGCAGCTTCCTGGCTCGCTGAGGCACAATGGGCTAGGCCCATGTAACGGGCGTGGACGAGGCGTGCTTCCCGCTGGCTCGCAACAAGCGATATGTAGGAGGTCCCGCAAGGGGGACTAGTAGGGGCCTTGCCCCCCTATGCATGCTATAGAAAGGAAAAAAACATATGCCTAAATGATGTTTAGAATTAGCATATTTGCCCCCCCCCCCAATATATGATTAGCATGTTCCTGGGTTTGCCCCTATGTCCAATGCATAGCTCGTCTCTTATTTATTTATTTACTAGTCATCAACCCGTGCATCCGCACGGGCTAGTTTCAATATAATTTCACTATTGCCCATGTGATCAAGTTGGTAGTTTGTTCGTGGAGATATTGGTTATGTTTGTTGCGAAATGGGTATATAGGAACTTATAATGGCCCCTCTCTAGATTAAGTTTCTAATTAAGAATTTTGATTACTATATATTTTATTGTTCATATGACAACTGTACGGTTGTGCATGTCAGGTAAAAAAGTTTCACAATATATTTTATAATGTTCTAGAATATACGCATGTAAATAAGACAATATAATATTGTGGTTATCGATTGTGCCGATATCTAAAAGGTCATCTAATGTGGGACGTGAGAGAATGTCATTAATCTATCATGTCTTATTCTGCATTATTGAATTCCCGTATCAGTTGTGTGTGAAATAATTTACATGTAAATACGTAATATAACAATAATGAAGTATCAGTTAGCACCCTTCTATATTAGAATGTCGTTTGAGTTACATATATTATTCCTATAAAATATATTCTATAAGCCATACATTTTTACGTGTACATAAGTATTTTTTATAATCTGTCGAGAAATGAAGTGAGCAAGAAAGTTAGTATAGTCGATGTCCTATCCTTCATGGACATCAAAATCGATGTAATATCCCGACAGACCTATAGAGTCCATACATTGCACACATACTATTAGAACCCGCGTAATTCAAAAACAAAATGGAGAAATTATATGATAACGATAAAGAACCTAATAGAAAAATCTTCACCTCATCACTCCTATAACATAAAAATATTAAGTCCTACTTTCATGCACATATATATATATATATTAATAAGAATTAAGAACAATAATTATATTGGCTAATTAGGTATCATTAAACTTAGCAATTTCGTTGTAAAACCACATCAGATAGCCACAACAATACATTTGGAATATCAGATGATATTGTTTCCCTTCTACTATTTCATGAGAATATAAATTCATTAAAGGTAGAGGAGGAGATCCAAACAAATCAAGGCCACCACTTGCTTCTATACCATACACTGCAAGATCAACCAATCATGTTAATAAATGGCAGAAAAACAATGTAAATTCTTGCACAATCAGATTCTATGCACCTAAAATATAATGTCTGAAAAATTGGCGAGAAGCTAATCAAAAGAATAGCATGGGAAATTTGATTTTGCTCCAAAGTAAAATCAGTGCACCCAAAGCAGTAAACTCAATGCTCCGAGTTATGCACCAAGCAAAGCACGTGTAGTTTATTGGAACAAAAGAGTGTATCGTACCTGAAGCAGTACCTATACATATGTACTACTTTGTTGCATTGACTTACATCGTTTTCTATTCCCGCGATGCATGGTTCAAAGAATTCTGCATAATAGTTATGCAAGATGTTTCTCCCGCGTCACCCCATGTTGTCGATCTTTTCAATGTTGTTATGGTTAGCTCTGCCAAAGCCACGTGGCAGCCAACCTTGCGGCAGTTTTGGCTGCGCTTGTTGGCCTCGGTAATTGTGGACCTTCTTCCATGACAGAGCACGGCATATCGCCATCAGCTGTCGGCACCCTGTTCATTGTATTTTTATACCTCCCCTCGCAGGTTTTTCTACCAAGTTTATATCGTGAGGTCTTAAACATTGTGCTTCCATGATAAGCATTCACAGTACGAACAAATATAAATGTTCCCATCTAATTTTCGGTGTGTATTGTTTAGATAAAATGCCTTTCCTCTAAAAGAAGAAACCTGATCTGACAGGAGACTATTGCTTAAGTGCGACCAGCTAGCATCACCGGGGCCAAGTATAGGATGTCTGATGGAAAACAATGGAGCGCGCCTTCGGCCTGCACAATCTTAGTGTCTAGCTAGGATTCCGCGACACTACTATGTACATGCATGATCAGTATGATACAGGGATGCCAACCAATGCAGTGATCCACTTTCCATCAGTGCTAGCGGCTTCAGTCGGAGCCAAGTCAAAGCTGCTTGATCTTTAGATTGAGTTGCTCGGGACTGTGAGGATTATTTTCATCCAAAATTACATAGATACAATACATCTATGGAGGAGCGACCTGAAGAGACTTTATTGTCAACCACGACGATTGAGGATGATAATATAGAACACAATTCCCTTGAGAAGAAATGCTGTTGAGCAGTGGTGCAACTTCTGCTACTACTTATCTGGCAAGAGTGAAACAAATCTATCAATGCTCAAAGAACGTATGACTTTTTCTTATCTTTGGAGCCAGATGGGCTCGGCCTTGTCTTCTTGGTATCAACAAATTCAAACCACCCTGAAGCAGATGTAAAAGGAGGGTGAGAGGGCACCCGTGGAGCAGGCTGTACTGCGTTCTGCGCCAGCGACTCGACTGATCGGAGAGCCACCTAGAGCGAAAATTGTTGGAGTTAGAGAGGACGACCGCACATGGAAACTAATACGTATTGAAAATAATGCGTTAGCTACGGACATTGCAGTGAAAGCATCATATTTATCCATGTTATTCACCTTTGATCAATGGAGAGTACTAAGAATAACCATATCTACGCTGGAAAATTTCTGAGGTTTATTCTGTCAAAACAACCTGCCATGATAAACTTCTGCCGCAATATTGGTCGGCCGGCCAGCCGGGACTTCTAATGGTATTTCAGATAAATACAGTAAATGAAACCATTGAACCGAGTCAGCTGAAATACGTACGCTGCTGCATTATTTTGGTTGAGGCAGACGCTGTGATGGACAACGGAATAATCGATGTAACGGTTGCCAAGAATAAAATAGGACATCGTCCTTGATGGTTGTGCGCTTGATCTTTGTGTTGATGCGGAGAAAGATTGGGCTTCAGCTCCCACTGTCACCATGCCAAACAACTCGCCGAATCGCTCGAGCTCGCTGACAGCGTGCGGACTCGCCGTATCACTTGACCTCACCGTCGCATCTGCCTCTCACCGCCGTGCCGTGGTAGAATGTTGTGCTGCTTCCGCCGGATCCGCGCTTCCCTGCTCGGAGGAAGCTACTATAGAAGAATAAATACCAGCACTATGCCGTAGCTGATACCCTCAGTTCATCACACTTCTTTAGCTTACCTGGACGACATCGCAGATGGATGGAAAGGTTTTCTACCTTTGGACGAATAACAGGATGGATATCCAGCTTCGGATTGAAGCACGACGGCATATAACTCCTGGAGCCGGAGATGAATGTTTATTTTTCTTGTTTAGATTTGGTCGTTTGTGTCCAAGATACGTGAGAATATGAGGGAGAAGAGGCGTGCGCATGTGGAAACCTACGCTGCTAAAACTGCTCCATCTAATGTTAGGTCATGAGGTTAATTAAGTCGCAGGGATTATCTCCAAAAAAAAAATTAAGTCACAGGAATTAGGGATATTAAAACTGAGACAAAAGTGAGCGCTCTCACGCCATCACAATTTTGGACCCTCCGATCGGTATCTCTTAGCGTCAGATCCGTTGATTTGCTGTCAAATCCAAACTGGGCTCAATATCCTAGGGGAAGCTACACTTGATATCAAATTGGCCCACTCTGCTCACATTGGGAAATGAGTGCCTTGAACCATGCCATCCAAGCCGACGAGCACCTCTTCTTCCCTTTCACGTCTCCTCCCCTTCCCGGTCGATCCCTTGCCTCCTTCATCCTACCTCTGCCGCCCCTTCTAACCATGATCTCGAATGCGGCTCCCTCTCTCCTGCCAAGAAAATTGCAAGATGGAAGCAGTCCCCACGATCCTTCGCTGATGGCGGTGCCATGAAAACCGTCTCCCATAGATGCGCTGCCGTCCATGGGCAGAGGGGATGCTCGCTTGCCTCGCGGTCCATATGGAGAACCCTAGGAAGAGCCATGAAGGGGGCGGACAACCTGGGAGCGGATCGCGTAGCCCATCACGGTAGCACAGTACCACGTGCCGCTCGAGGAGTAGCAGGGAACCTCCATATGATCTGCAACTCCTGTAAGGTCCATGCCTCCTATAATTCAGATTCACTTCTCTTCTTTCCATGCAAAGGGTATATGGATGGGAGGTTGCTTACAGATTGTACAATACTTTTATAAGTTTGGGAATAGATAGGATGAGAGGTCCCATTGGATGTGTATTTTTCATGGTTGATTTAGTGTATCGTTTGGGTAACTGCTAATAATTGAAAGCCTGCAGGATTTATGATGCAATGAACAATAGGACATGATCAGCCTATTGAATTGGGGACAAGGATTTTGGGGTACTCCAGACTGAAAGTTTGACTTCAGTTCTACTAATGCACTTTCTCTGTTCTTGCAGCGGTTAACTTTCTGTTGGGCTATATGGTGGTATCTACAACATGAGTTGAGCAGATGCTTCTTTGACGAAGCACAACATTATGGTCTGCATAAATATGCACCTACGAAAAAATCTTCTTAAAGAATCCATGGAGATTACAACCAGAGATTTGGGATTGGGTTTTTGAAAGCCATGGAGATGCAGTTCTGATTCTCAGAGGCCTTACTACTTGTGCTAAGCAGATGTTGGGCAGGTCAAAATTATAGGTAGAAAGTTCACATCTAGCTTTCTTGTTGCTCAAATTTTATTGATTTATGTAGCATGTACTTAAAGTGGCGCAGCTTAATTATACTACTCCCTCCGATCTGCTAAAAGTGTTGCTGGTATAACTATAGGGTTGTACATCGTATTTTGATTTTGCACCACACTTTCGATGGACAGACGGAATAGATGATATGGTCATGAATTTGTATTCTTTAGAATCTTTATTGCATTCAGTATCTCTAGGGCCTCACCTGAATTTTGTCATGAGCACACATCGGACACACAACTAAATACACACATATTTTCCTTTTTCACAGCTTAGCTTTTGTAATATTTATTACTGAACTAGACTTCGACACTTTCATGTACTTCTCATATTTCTATTAATCTTCATCATTCCTTGTTCATCTCAGCCTTTATCTTTTGACACGGTGTACCATTGACATAAATGCTTTTCTAAACCAGTTATGGCCAACATATTTGTGAAACTTCACTTTCATTGTTTGTGTAAAGAATGTTTCCCAGTACGCCACCATATAACTGAAAGTAAGCTAATCATTTTGATTTCCCTTAAGCTATTATTTATAGGAAATACTAAATATTGTTTCTTCCAATACTCGTTTCAGGGACAAACCAAACAAACGTAGACTTCCATAGAATATTTAACCTGCCCTGTTCTAAATAATGGCAAAATATTCTTTAGCATTATACTCAATTCTCCTGCATGGCAATTCATTCATGAACTTTGTAAGAAGTTGCTTTCAATGTAGTACTACTCCTCCAACACTAGGCCTCGCTAGCTGATGTGTCTGCGAGATACCCAAGGATCGCTTGTCATTGAAGTTGTTGCGCCAGTGTTCAATCAACCAGCAAATCATCCAGCGGAAGATGGTATGTTACTGTTCCAATGCCTCAACTCCTTAAACTTGATGCACCTATATACCTCGACTGAAGCTCTACAACAGAACCCTTGTTCTTTTCTTTACTGACTTGTAATCAAAATACACTATATTCATGTACTCTCCCTTCCATCTATTAAAACATTACATTCTTTTTATCAATTACTGCAGATGAAGGTGGACTAGGCTTTATGTGTGCAGAAGTCGACTTAGGCATAGCCCATCGAAATTAGTATAACAAGTTTGACAGAACACTAATCCAATCTACTTATACTAATAAAATACACTAGAAAATATTAACTAACCTTGCATATATCAAACGTCCCACTCCATTGCAAAATATATTTTCATCAACTCCTACCATTCTACAATCCTAAAGGATGGGCGCGGCAACGCGCGCCTACATGATCTAGTAACTTTTCAAAATAGCCACGATTATGTCAAGCCTCGTACCAGCTACGTGGTTTCCCACATCTGAACGTGTCAACGTGACTTCTTATGTAAACATTATAATTATAACTCGTCATACTAATACTATCCTTTAATTTTAGATCTAACTGTCTTAATTATTCTGATGATGTGGATTAATATGGTGGCTTATAGGAAGTCTCCAATTAGTAAATACTAGTCATCAACCCGTGCATCCGCACGGGCTAGTTTCAATATAATTTCACTATTGCCCATGTGATCAAGTTGGTAGTTTGTTCGTGGAGATATTGGTTATGTTTGTTGTGAAATGGGTATATAGGAACTTATAATGGCCCCTCTCTAGATTAAGTTTCTAATTAAGAATTTTGATTACTATATATTTTATTGTTCATATGACAACTGTACGGTTGTGCATGTCAGGTAAAAAAGTTTCACAATATATTTTAATAATATTCTAGAATATACGCATGTAAATAAGACAATATAATATTGTGGTTATCGGTTGTGCCGATATCTAAAAGGTCATCTAATGTGGGACGTGAGAGAATGTCATTAATCTATCATGTCTTATTCTGCACTATTGAATTCCCCAATCAGTTGTGTGTGAAATAATTTACATGTAAATACGTAATATAACAATAATGAAGTATCAGTTAGCACCCTTCTATATTAGAATGTCGTTTGAGTTACATATATTATTCCTCTAAAATATATTCTATAAGCCATACATTTTTACGTGTACATAAGTATTTTTTTTAATCTGTCGAGAAATGAAGTGAGCAAGAAAGTTAGTATAGTCGATGTCCTATCCTTCATGGACATCAAAATCGATGTAATATCCCGGCAGACCTATACAGTCCATACATTGCATACATACTATTAGAACCCGCGTAATTCAAAAACAAAATGGAGAAATTATATGATAACGATAAAGAACCTAATAGAAAAATCTTCACCTCATCACTCCTATAACATAAAAATATTAAGTCCTACTTTCATGCACATATATATATTAATAAGAATTAAGAACAATAATTATATTGGCTAATTAGGTATCATTAAACTTAGCAATTTCGTAGTAAAACCACACATCAGATAGCCACAACAATACATTTGGAATATCAGATGATATTGTTTCCCTTCTACTATTTCATGAGAATATAAATTCATTAAAGTAGAGGAGGAGATCCAAACAAATCAAGGCCACCACTTGTTCTATACCATACACTGCAAGATCAACCAATCATGTTAATAAATGGCAGAAAAACAATGTAAATTCTTGCACAATCAGATTCTATGCACCTAAAATATAATGTCTGAAAAATTGGCGAGAAGCTAATCAAAAGAATAGCATGGGAAATTTGATTTTGCTCCAAAGTAAAATCAGTGCACCCAAAGCAGTAAACTCAATGCTCCGAGTTATGCACCAAGCAAAGCACGCGTAGTTTATTGGAACAAAAGAGTGTATCGTACCTGAAGCAGTACCTATACATATGTACTACTTTGTTGCATTGACTTACATCGTTTTCTATTCCCGCGATGCATGGTTCAAAGAATTCTGCATAATAGTTATGCAAGATGCTTCTCCCGCGTCACCCCATGTTGTCGATCTTTTCAATGTTGTTATGGTTAGCTCTGCCAAAGCCACGTGGCAGCCAACCTTGCGGCAGTTTTGGCTGCGCTTGTTGGCCTCGGTAATTGTGGACCTTCTTCCATGACAGAGCACGGCATATCGCCGTCAGCTGTCGGCACCCTGTTCGTTGTATTTTTATTCCTCCCCTCACAGGTTTTTCTACCAAGTTTATATCGTGAGGTCTTTAAAATTGTGCTTCCATGATAAGCATTCACAGTACGAACAAATATAAATGTTTCCATCTAATTTTCGGTGTGTATTGTTTAGATAAAATGCCTTTCCTCTAAAAGAAGAAACCTGATCTGACAGGAGACTGTTGCTTAAGTGCGACCAGCTAGCATCACCGGGGCCAAGTATAGGACGTCTGATGGAAAACAATGGAGCGCGCCTTCGGCCTGCACAATCTTAGTGTCTAGCTAGGATTCCGCGACACTACTATGTACATGCATGATCAGTATGATACAGGGATGCCAACCAATGCAGTGAACCACTTTCCATCAGTGCTAGCGGCTTCAGTCGGAGCCAAGTCAAAGCTGCTTGATCTTTAGATTGAGTTGCTCGGGACTGTGAGGATTATTTTCATCCAAAATTACATAGATACAATACATCTATGGAGGAGCGACCTGAAGAGACTTTATTGTCAACCACGACGATTGAGGATGATAATATAGAACACAATTCCCTTGAGAAGAAATGCTGTTGAGCAGTGGTGCAACTTCTGCTACTACTTATCTGGCAAGAGTGAAACAAATCTATCAATGCTCAAAGAACGTATGACTTTTTCTTCTCTTTGGAGCCAGATGGGCTCGGCCTTGTCTTCTTGGTATCAACAAATTCAAACCACCCTGAAGCAGATGTAAAAGGAGGGCGAGAGGGCACCTGTGGAGCAGGCTGTACTGCGTTCTGCGGCAGCGACTCGACTGATCGGAGAGCCACCTAGAGCGAAAATTGTTGGAGTTAGAGAGGACGACCGCACATGGAAACTAATACGTATTGAAAATAATGCGTTAGCTACGGACATTGTGAAAGCATCATATTTGTCCATGTTATTCACCTATGATCAATGGAGAGTACTAAGAATAACCATATCTACGCTGGAAAATTTCTGAGGTTTATTCTGTCAAAACAACCTGCCATGATAAACTTCTGCCGCAATATTGGTCGGCCGGCCAGCCGGGACTTCTAATGGTATTTCAGATAAATACAGTAAATGAAACCATTGAACCGAGTCAGCTGAAATACGTACGCTGCTGCATTATTTTGGTTGAGGCAGACGCTGTGATGGACAACGGAATAATCGATGTAACGGTTGCCAAGAATAAAATAGGACATCGTCCTTGATGGTTGTGCGCTTGATCTTTGTGTTGATGCGGAGAAAGATTGGGCTTCTGCTCCCACTGTCACCATGCCAAACAACTCGCCGAATCGCTCGAGCTCGCTGACAGCGTGCGGACTCGCCGTATCACTTGACCTCACCGTCGCATCTGCCTCTCACCGCCGTGCCGTGGTAGAATGTTGTGCTGCTTCCGCCGGATCCGCGCTTCCCTGCTCGGAGGAAGCTACTATAGAAGAATAAATACCAGCACTATGCCGTAGCTGATACCCTCAGTTCATCACACTTCTTTAGCTTACCTGGACGACATCGCAGATGGATGGAAAGGTTTTCTACCTTTGGACGAATAACAGGATGGATATCCAGCTTCGGATTGAAGCACGACGGCATATAACTCCTGGAGCCGGAGATGAATGTTTATTTTTCTTGTTTAGATTTGGTCGTTTGTGTCCAAGATACGTGAGAATATGAGGGAGAAGAGGGGTGCGCATGTGGAAACCTACGCTGCTAAAACTGCTCCATCTAATGTTAGGTCATGAGGTTAATTAAGTCGCAGGGATTATCTCCAAACAAAAATTAAGTCACAGGGATAACTTTTCAAAATAGCCACGATTATGTCAAGCCTCGTACCAGCTACGTGGTTTCCCACATCTGAACGTGTCAACGTGACTTCTTATGTAAACATTATAATTATAAGTCGTCGTACTAATCCTATCCTTTAATTTTAGATCTAACTGTCTTAATTATTCTGATGATGTAGATTAATATGGTGGCTTATAGGAAGTCTCCAATTAGTAAATACTAGTCATCAACCCGTGCATCCGCACGGGCTAGTTTCAATATAATTTCACTATTGCCCATGTGATCAAGTTGGTAGTTTGTTCGTGGAGATATTGGTTATGTTTGTTGCGAAATGGGTATATAGGAACTTATAATGGCCCCTCTCTAGATTAAGTTTCTAATTAAGAATTTTGATTACTATATATTTTATTGTTCATATGACAACTGTACGGTTGTGCATGTCAGGTAAAAAAGTTTCACGATATATTTTATAATGTTCTAGAATATACGCATGTAAATAAGACAATATAATATTGTGGTTATCGGTTGTGCCGATATCTAAAAGGTCATCTAATGTGGGACGTGAGAGAATGTCATTAATCTATCATGTCTTATTCTGCATTATTGAATTCCCGTATCAGTTGTGTGTGAAATACTTGTAAATACGTAATATAACAATAATGAAGTATCAGTTAGCACCCTTCTATATTAGAATGTCGTTTGAGTTACATATATTATTCCTCTAAAATATATTCTATAAGCCATACATTTTTACGTGTACATAAGTATTTTTTTTAATCTGTCGAGAAATGAAGTGAGCAAGAAAGTTAGTATAGTCGATGTCCTATCCTTCATGGACATCAAAATCGATGTAATATCCCGGCAGACCTATACAGTCCATACATTGCATACATACTATTAGAACCCGCGTAATTCAAAAACAAAATGGAGAAACTATATGATAACGATAAAGAACCTAATAGAAAAATCTTCACCTCATCACTCCTATAACATAAAAATATTAAGTCCTACTTTCATGCACATATATATATTAATAAGAATTAAGAACAATAATTATATTGGCTAATTAGGTATCATTAAACTTAGCAATTTCGTAGTAAAACCACATCAGATAGCCACAACAATACATTTGGAATATCAGATGATATTGTTTCCCTTCTACTATTTCATGAGAATATAAATTCATTAAAGTAGAGGAGGAGATCCAAACAAATCAATGCCACCACTTGCTTCTTTACCATACACTGCAAGATCAACCAATCATGTTAATAAATGGCAGAAAAACAATGTAAATTCTTGCACAATCAGATTCTATGCACCAAAAATATAATGTCTGAAAAATTGGCGAGAAGCTAATCAAAAGAATAGCATGGGAAATTTGATTTTGCTCCAAAGTAAAATCAGTGCACCCAAAGCAGTAAACTCAATGCTCCGAGTTATGCACCAAGCAAAGCACGCGTAGTTTATTGGAACAAAAGAGTGTATCGTACCTGAAGCAGTACCTATACATATGTACTACTTTGTTGCATTGACTTACATCGTTTTCTATTCCCGCGATGCATGGTTCAATGAATTCTGCATAATAGTTATGCAAGATGCTTCTCCCGCGTCACCCCATGTTGTCGATCTTTTCAATGTTGTTATGGTTAACTCTGCCAAAGCCACATGGCAGCCAACCTTGCGGCAGTTTTGGCTGCGCTTGTTGGCCTCGGTAATTGTGGACCTTCTTCCATGACAGAGCACGGCATATCGCCGTCAGCTGTCGGCACCCTGTTCGTTGTATTTTCATTCCTCCCCTCACAGGTTTTTCTACCAAGTTTATATCGTGAGGTCTTAAACATTGTGCTTCCATGATAAGCATTCACAGGACGAACAAATATAAATGTTTCCATCTAATTTTCGGTGTGTATTGTTTAGATAAAATGTCTTTCCACTAAAAGAAGAAACCTGATCTGACAGGAGACTGTTGCTTAAGTGCGACCAGCTAGCATCACCGGGGCCAAGTATAGGACGTCTGATGGAAAACAATGGAGCGCGCCTTCGGCCTGCACAATCTTAGTGTCTAGCTAGGATTCCGCGACACTACTATGTACATGCATGATCAGTATGATACAGGGATGCCAACCAATGCAGTGATCCACTTTCCATCAGTGCTAGCGGCTTCAGTCGGAGCCAAGTCAAAGCTGCTTGATCTTCAGATTGAGTTGCTCGGGACTGTGAGGATTATTTTCATCCAAAATTACATAGATACAATACATCTATGGAGGAGCGACCTGAAGAGACTTTATTGTCAGCCACGACGATTGAGGATGATAATATAGAACACAATTCCCTTGAGAAGAAATGCTGTTGAGCAGTGGTGCAACTTCTGCTACTACTTATCTGGCAAGAGTGAAACAAATCTATCAATGCTCAAAGAACGTATGACTTTTTCTTATCTTTGGAGCCAGATGTGCTCGGCCTTGTCTTCTTGGTATCAACAAATTCAAACCACCCTGAAGCAGATGTAAAAGGAGGGCGAGAGGGCACCCGTGGAGCAGGCTGTACTGCGTTCTGCGGCGGCGACTCGACTGATCGGAGAGCCACCTAGAGCGAAAATTGTTGGAGTTAGAGAGGACGACCGCACATGGAAACTAATACGTATTGAAAATAATGCGTTAGCTACGGACATTGCAGTGAAAGCATCATATTTATCCATGTTATTCACCTTTGATTAATGGAGAGTACTAAGAATAACCATATCTACGCTGGAAAATTTCTGAGGTTTATTCTGTCAAAACAACCTGCCATGATAAACTTCTGCCGCAATATTGGTCGGCCGGCCAGCCGGGACTTCTAATGGTATTTCAGATAAATACAGTAAATGAAACCATTGAACCGAGTCAGCTGAAATACGTTCTTCGGGACGCTCAGGAGGTATTCTGTTGGGTCTTCGCGATAGCGCGTTCGACGTCGAAAGCATTGACAGGGGTCAATCTTTCATTAGCGTCAATTGCCTCATCCGAAAGGAGAATAAGTTCATGACTTTCGTCGGGGTTTACGGGCCTGCCAGACACGCTGACTCTCCTGCCTTCTTGGCCGAGCTCTCAGCCAAGGTGGAGGCGGCCCGGTTTCCGGTCTTCATGGGTGGAGATTTTAACTTACTCAGAGGGGCGGAGGACAAGAACAATAGCAACCTTAACTGGCAGCGCATCGAGTTATTTAACAACCATATCGCTCAGTGGGCGCTCTCCGATGTTCCGCGTTCCGGGGCCAGATATACCTGGACGAATCGCCAACGCGATCCGGTGCGGTGCGTTCTGGACAGAGTGTTCATCGACCCGACCCTAGACGCCCACTTCCCTCTATCTACACTTTCCGCGGATCCAATTCTGGGGTCGGACCACTCCCCCCTGTTCTGGGACTCGGGCGAGGGCCCACCCCTCCGATCCAATCGCTTCTTCTTCGAACTAGGGTGGTTCGAGATTCCGGAGTTCAAGGACCTCTTGTACAATCAGTGGACCATTTTAATGTCGCGGGCAGGGGGCCGCGACATTATAGATTGGTGGAAACACATGGCTGGCGGGCTGCGCCGTTACTTAAGGGGGTGGAGCCGCAACCAAGGCAGAGAGACGCGCTCGCGCAAACTTCATCTCCTCGACCAAATTAAAGCCTTGGATGAGCAAGCGGACTCGGTGGGCATAGATGAGGAGGAATGGGCTCTCCGCTACCATCTTGAGGACCAGCTCCTCGTGATTTACCAACAGGAGGAAGATTACTGGCGCCAGCGGGGTCGCGTTAAGTGGGCCCTGCTGGGGGACGCCAACACGGCCTATTTCCACGCCGTGGCCAATGGGAGACGCAGAAAGTGTGTCATCACCTCCCTCCACTCGGCTGAGGGCATCATTAGCAACCCACTCCAAATCCAGGAACACATCTACAACTACTACCGCGAGCTGCTGGGAACGGACGCCCCTCGTCGCCTTGGCCTTGCTCATAACATCTGGAGTCTGGAGGGACGCGTCTCGAGGGACGAGAACGCCGGTCTTCTCCTCACTTTCTCAGAGGCCGAACTGGAAGCGATAGTCTGGGACATGAAGGAGAACACGGCGCCTGGACCTGATGGGTTTCCAGTGGGTTTTTTCAAGCGCTGCTGGCCGCTGTGTAAGTTAGGGGTACTTCACACACTCAACGACTTCATGCTTGGTCGGGTCGACGTCTCCCGCCTGAACTTTGGGGTCATTTCGCTGATCCCGAAAATTCAAGGCGCCGACCAGATTTCACAGTTCCGTCCCATCGCCCTAATCAACGTCATTTTCAAAATTATTGCGAAAGCTATCGCTTCACGACTCGATCCAATCGCCAACCGAGTGATCAGCCCTAACCAAACCGCGTTCATCAAGGGGCGGTTCATCCTTGATGGCGCGCTAGTCTTACACGAGGTGGTCCACGAACTCAGGGTTAAAAAGTTGGGAGGTATACTACTCAAGCTTGACTTCGAAAAGGCTTATGACCGCGCCAACTGGTCCTTCCTTCTGGAGGTCCTGCGTCGGAAAGGGTTCGACCAGGGATTCATCCATAGAATCGAGCAATTAATCGCCGGGGGGCAAACGGCGATCTCTATCAATGGGCAAGTTGGCCCTTACTTTAGAAACAAGAGAGGGGTGCGGCAGGGGGACCCCCTCTCTCCTCTTCTCTTTAACTTTGTAGCCGAAGCCCTCTCGGCTATCTTGTCCGCGGCAGGGGCTGCGGGACACATCAGTGGGTTGGTTCCCCACTTGTTACCTGGGGGCCTCACCCATCTCCAATACGCCGACGACACCATTATCTTGATCCAAAATAAAGATCTCGACATCGCAAACCTGAAATTTCTGCTCCTCTGTTTTGAGGAAATGTCGGGCTTACGGATCAACTTCCATAAATCCGAAGTCTTTGTTCTGGGAGAGAACCAGGAGAACCAGACCCGCATCGCCAACATGCTCAACTGTAAACTCGGTTCCTTCCCTTTCCTCTACCTCGGCCTCCCTATCTCTGATAGAAAGATTACTATTGAACAATGGAGCTACCTGGTTAATAAGCTAAACGCTAGGATCGACGGGTGGATGGGCAGACTACTTTCCTCGGGAGGAAGGTGGATCCTGTCCAACGCGTGTCTTGAGGCGCTGCCAACCTACGTCATGGGTCTCTTCTTGCTGCAAGACGGGGTGCACGAGAAGTTCGACTCACTCCGGGCTAGATTCTTCTGGGAGGGCGCGGGCCCTAAGAGAAAATGCCACATGCTTAACTGGCCTGCGGTCTGTCGGCCCAAAAACTGCGGGAGTCTAGGGCTTACCAACACCAAATTGATGAACAAGGCCCTGCTTCTAAAGTGGGTTTGGAAGCTTTTTCAGGAGGACGCTTCTCTTTGGAAGGGTATTGTGCGAGCAAAATACCCGGAAGCGTCCAACATATTCGCTGCGGAACCCAGGGGGGGTTCCCAGTTCTGGTCCAGCTTACACAAGATTAAACATCTCTTTAAGCTCGGGGCCAAGTTCGGGGTCCGGGACGGAAGGAGGACACAATTCTGGACGGATTGGTGGACGGGGGTGGGCCCTCTTCGAGATAGGTTTCCGTTACTCTTCGAGATCTGCGACTCCCCTGCCATTTCGGTTGCGGCGGCGTTCGAACCCGAGGGCCTGCGGTTCCGCCGTAACCTCTCTCCGCTCTGCTCCGTTCAATGGAGGGAGTTAAACGACGAGCTGGCCGAGGTTGGCTTGTCTTCCGGAGCGGACTCAGTATCTTGGGCCCTTGAGCCCTCGGGCCTTTTCTCGGTGGCTTCGATGTACCAAAAACTGGCGCAAGGGGCCTCCATCGTCTTGTGGCAGGAGTTGTGGTCGGCTCACCTTCCCCTCAAAGTGAAAATCTTCTCCTGGCAGCTCGCCCTAGATAGACTGCCGACTCGGCGTAGATTATTTGGTCACTCCGACCCGGCGCGTCAGGTTTGCGCCCTTTGTGGCGAAACTGAGGACTCGGCCCACATCTTTTTTCAGTGCCCTCTAGCCAAGCTGGGATGGAGTGTGATCCGGCAGCTACTAGGGTGTAGTTGGAGCCCGGCCACTTTTCCCCAGTTCTTCGCCATTCAACAATCGCTACTTGGTTCTCAACGTCGCACCAGCTGGGTGCTGTTTGCGGCGCTTAGTTGGGCCCTCTGGCTCACTCGAAATAAACTTGCAATCGAAGCCATCGCCCCGAAACGCCCGGCTGACGTCATTTTCAAAATGTCACTGTTTCTGCAGGTTTGGGCAAATCTCGCAAAGGAGCCTGACAAGACGACGCTACTGCAGTTTGCCACTTCGCTACAGGCCATCTTCCGCGCTATGCTTCCGCCTTCGCCTACTTTACCGCTTCCTTAGCTGTTCTTTCCGGTCTGTCCTGGGGAGGCCGGCCCCCCCCCTCTTTCGCTGCATTTCGTTTGGGCTAAGCTGTACGCCCTCAGCATGTATGGTGACCGTCGTTGTATGACCAAAACTCTTTGCTTTATTAATTTAAAGTAGGGCAATATATGCCTTTTATCTAAAAAAGCTGAAATACGTACGCTGCTGCATTATTTTGGTTGAGGCAGACGCTGTGATGGACAACGGAATAATCGATGTAACGGTTGCCAAGAATAAAATAGGACATCGTCCTTGATGGTTGTGCGCTTGATCTTTGTGTTGATGCGGAGAAAGATTGGGCTTCTGCTCCCACTGTCACCATGCCAAACAACTCGCCGAATCGCTCGAGCTCGCTGACAGCGTGCGGACTCGCCGTATCACTTGACCTCACCGTCGCATCTGCCTCTCACCGCCGTGCCGTGGTAGAATGTTGTGCTGCTTCCGCCGGATCCGCGCTTCCCTGCTCGGAGGAAGCTACTATAGAAAAATAAATACCAGCACTATGCCGTAGCTGATACCCTCAGTTCATCACACTTCTTTAGCTTACCTGGACGACATCGCAGATGGATGGAAAGGTTTTCTACCTTTGGACGAATAACAGGATGGATATCCAGCTTCGGATTGAAGCACGACGGCATATAACTCCTGGAGCCGGAGATGAATGTTTATTTTTCTTGTTTAGATTTGGTCGTTTGTGTCCAAGATACGTGAGAATATGAGGGAGAACAGGCGTGCGCATGTGGAAACCTACGCTGCTAAAACTGCTCCATCTAATGTTAGGTCATGAGGTTAATTAAGTCGCAGGGATTATCTCCAAAAAAAAAATTAAGTCACAGGGATAACTTTTCAAAATAGCCACGATTATGTCAAGCCTCGTACCAGCTACGTGGTTTCCCACATCTGAACGTGTCAACGTGACTTCTTATGTAAACATTATAATTATAACTCGTCGTACTAATCCTAGCCTTTAATTTTAGATCTAACTGTCTTAATTATTCTGATGATGTGGATTAATATGGTGGCTTATAGGAAGTCTCCAATTAGTAAATATAAGATAAGATTTTAACATGGAATGGCCCCGAAGAGCCTATATGCTGCATTCATTAATCAGCGGCGGTGTAGCTCGTCTCGTTTTATTAGCCCCTGTGATAGTCTTGTAGCAGTTTGTTGTTGTTCATCTCCTAGTGCACGCCAAGTTTCCATCTGATATCTAGCAATACTTGAATTTTAATTGCTCAAAACATTAATTAAAATTCATCTTTGAAAAGATTATGTTTTTCTCGTTTGAAAACATATTTTACATGTTCAAGAATAAATTAAACTAAGCAAGTTATGATTTTAACAAATTTAAATGATTTAAACAAGGTTTAAATTATTTAGGCAATTTAAATTATTCAAGACATGAAACAAAATTTATATTTGAAAAGGTTATTTCAAAAAGCATGGAAAACATATTTTATTTGCATTAATTGGATTAAGTATGAATTAGTTATGGATTTTAGCAATTTACAAATGAATTATTTGAATTCAAATTTGGAATGTATTTAAATTAGTCAAAACAGGAAACAAATGGTATAATTAGATAGAGAATTAAATTTGGGTCAGTGCACATATTTTATTTTTGTTATTTGGAATTATAAAATAAAAGTTATTAGCTTTTTAGTTTCAGGGGCCATTCTGCAATTAAAAGGACTTATTTGTGAAACAGGAAAGGTTGAAAAATCATTTTGTACAGCGCAGAGACCTACCCTAGGCACTGCCAGTGGGCCTAGGGCCAACGTGTGCGTGCGTGGCAAATAGAGTGGCTGACAGGAGGGACCACCCTGTCAGCACTGCGCGGAAAAAAGATGGGGTTTTTCCCCGTGAGCGAGCCAGGACTCGAACCCGCGAGCGAGCGCGCGAGGGATGCAGTGCGCAGCCACTGCGGTGGTGATTCGTTGCTTGTCAGTAAACAGCGCGCACACAAGGTAAGGTTTCGTTAGCGCTATCTGAACTTAACTGACGAAAACATTGTCTGAAACTTGACAGCTGCCCGTGGTGGCGCAACTGCGGCGATCACCGTGGCGTCGTGCTCGTGCTGCTGCTGGGGTGCAGACCGTGTGCGTGATGCATGCGTGCTCGTGTTGCGCAAGCAGAGAGGGAGGAGGTGGAGGCCAACGACTGCTCACCGCGGATGAAGGGGAAGCAGAGGTGCGGTGCAGACGGTGGCCGGAGAGGTTCACGACGGCGGCGGCGATCCAGACGGCGTCGAGCTCAACGGAGGTGTCCACCAGCTCGAGGAGGAAGCGTCGATCCCGTTCCCGTAGCTAGCTAGGGTGGAGGAGGACGGCGGCGACGGTGGGCTTCATGGGTTCAGGCACGGCGGCGTTCGGTTGCAGAACGTTGACGGAGACGTGGAAGATGGCGTCGACGGTGTGGACTCCCTGGTGCTCAACGGAGATGTCAACGATGACGAGGAAGGTGAGGTGGACTGATTCCAGTAGCTAGGAGGTGTGGTGGCGCAGCGAGGTGGAGGTGATCATGGCGGATTCAGGCGGTGCTCTCCGGTGAGGTGCATAGGTGGGAGATCGGCCGCGAGAGAGAGAAAACGGCGGCGGCCTCGAGGGGATAGGGGGTAGGCTAGGGCTAGGGCTGCGGCGCGGGGTCCTAGGGTGCTTATATAGGGGGTACGGGCGAGGATCGGCCGTCTGCTCGCGACGGCGGCGACGTGGCACCGGCCAGATGCCTGCCGTACCGAAAGAAGAAAGGAGGTGGGAGGAGCGAATCGGTATCGGGCCGGCGCGGAAGGAAAGGGAGTGGGCTGGGCTGCCCACTGCCCCTGGCGCCCGTTTTTCTTTTCCTTTTTAATTTTTCTTCTTCTTTTTTTTTGCAGAAAATGGAAAGGAAGAAAAAGAGAGTTTTGGGGTTAGTAAAAATCTTAGAAAAATTTGGGTAAACTCCTTTATGTAATATTAACCAAATGCAAGTTTTGGAATTTCAAATTAATTGAATTATGGTGCTGTTTTGACTTGGAATGAATTTGATTGAAATTTGTGGTTAATTGGTTATTGAAAACAATATTTTAATTAGGGTGATCAAATGATTTTAATTGGAAACAAATGAGCACAATTGTGTTGGTTATTTCATAATTTCCAAAGTGGGTACTGTTTACAAATGAATGATTTGAATTTGAAATAACATTGGAAGTAATTGAGTGAATAAAAACCACCATTTTATTAGTTGATCATTACGGAATAATTGGAAACAATTAAGGTTTTGATTTTGAACTTCTTATGTTAAAAAGGTTGTAACAGAGCATGTATGAAATAACTGTTTGAATAAAGTTTGAATTTCAATTGTGAAAACAGAGTAAAACAGAAGCAAACAAGTGGAAAACAAAGTAAAACAAATGCAAACAAAGAATAAATATGATGACATGATGCAATACTTTAATTAAACAAGAAATCAAACATGCTAGGGTGGTTTTCATACTTGGGATGTTACAAAACGCCCCCCCTTGAAGGAATCGCGCCCCGAGATCCTCTTCGGTCTCCCATGTTGCCTCTTTATCGGAATGATGAGACCACTGAACTTTCAAGAACTTGGCGCTCTTGTTGCGAGTCCTACGCTCGATCTCATCGAGAATACGAACAGGGTGCTCCTCATAAGAGAGATCATCTTGCAGTTCAATGGAATCATGATCAACTGCACGATCTGGATCTTTGAAACACTTCTTGAGCTGTGACACGTGAAACACATCGTGCACCTTGGATAGTTTTTCTAGAAGTTCAAGACGATAGGCATTTTCCGCACGTCTTGAGAGAATGTTGAAAGGACCAATGTATCTTGGTGCCAGCTTTCCTTTCACACCAAAACGATGAGTGCCTCTGAGGGGAGTTACATGGAGATATGCTTTGTCACCAGGAGCATAGACCATGTCCCTGTGCTTGCTGTCATAGTAGCTCTTCTGACGAGACTGAGCGATTTTGAGATTGTCACGAATGATGCGAACTTTCTCCTCGGCTTCCTTAACAATGTCAGGGCCTAAGAGTGAACGTTCACCAGCTCCAGACCAATTGATTGGACTCCTGCATCTGCGGCCATACAGTGCTTCAAATGGTGCCATGCCTAGGCTTGCCTGGAAACTGTTGTTGTAGGAGAATTCAGCATATGGAAGGCAATCCTCCCATTTCATGCCAAAGGAGAGACCACATGCTCTGAGCATATCCTCGAGAATCTGATTGACTCTTTCGAGTTGCCCCTGAGACTGAGGGTGATAAGTTGTGCTGAACAGAAGTTTGGTGCCCAATGCATCTTGGAAACTCTTCCAGAAATGAGAAGTGAATATGCTTCCACGGTCTGAGCTTATTTCCAATGGAACACCATGAAGGGGAACAATCTTTGTTGTGTTGAGTTCTGCTAACTGGCTAGCTGAGATTGTCTCTTTGACAGGAAAGAAATGAGCTACTTTAGTGAGACGATCAATGACAACGAAGATTGCATCGTTGCCCTTCTTGGACTTTGGAAACCCAGTAACGAAGTCCATTTCAATCATGTCCCACTTCCACTCGGGGATTTTCAGAGGTTGGAGAAGACCGGCTGTTTTCTGATGAACTGCCTTAACACGTTGACAAACGTCACATTCAGAAACGTATTGAGCAATTTCACGTTTCATGCCAGGCCACCAATACAGAGTTTTAAGATCCTGGTACATCTTTGTACTTCCAGGGTGGATGGAGAGAGGAGTTTCATGAGCCTCCTTGAGAATGATATCTTTGAGACTTTGAATCTTAGGAACTGCAATGCGTCCTTCGAAGAACACAACTCCTTTGTCATCAATTGAGAAGGACTTGAATTTATCGTTGCCTTCTTTGATGTGCTCTACCATTTTCTTGATTTCAGCATCACGAAATTGTTCAGAACGAATTTTGTCCTCGAGAGTTGGACTGGCTGTCAAGCTTGCAAGATAACCTTGAGGAACAAGACCAAGGTTCAGCTTCTCGAATTCTTCATGAAGTGGAGGTTGGCTTTCCATGATCATGAGATTATTGCAATAGGACTTGCGACTGAGAGCATCGGCCATAACATTAGCCTTGTCTGGAGTGTAAGAAATGGTAAGATCGAAGTCTTTGATCTTTTCAATCCATCTCCTTTGCCTGAGGTTTAGATCTGGTTGAGTGAAGATGTATTTCAGACTCTTATGATTGGAAAAGATTTCAGTGCGGTTACCCAACAAGTATTGTCTCCATTTCTTGAGGGCAAACACAACTGCTGCAAGTTCAAGATCATGAGTGGGATAGTTTTGCTCATGTGGGTTCAACTGTCGTGAAGCATAAGCCACAACTTGACGTTCTTGCATAAGAACTGCACCTAGGCCTTGGAGAGATGCATCACAGAAAATCTGGAAAGGTTTGGTAGTATCTGGGCCAACCAGAACTGGTGTAGAAGTGAGTTTAGTCTTGAGGAGATTGAAACTTTCATCACATTGTTGAGACCAAACAAACTTCTTGTCCTTCTTTGTGAGATCAGTGAGGGGTTTGGCAATCTTGGAGAAGTTTTGGACGAAACGACGGCAATAGCTAGCCAAGCCATGAAAACTTCTGACTTGCTTCACCGTCTTGGGAGGTTTCCAATCAACAATTGCCTTAACCTTTTTTGGGTCAATGGCTATGCCCTTAGGAGAGATGATATGACCAAGGTAGGCAACTTCTAGAATCCAGAACTCACATTTGGAGAACTTGGCATAAAGACGATGCTCGCGAAGTTTCATGAGAGTGAGACGAAGATGTTCTCCATGCTCTTCCTCGGATTTTGAGTAGACAAGGATATCATCAAGATATAGCACAACGAACTTGTCGAGGTATTCATGG
Organism: Alopecurus myosuroides; assembly: GCA_028641055.1. Taxonomy (NCBI): domain Eukaryota; kingdom Viridiplantae; phylum Streptophyta; class Magnoliopsida; order Poales; family Poaceae; genus Alopecurus; species Alopecurus myosuroides. The sequence continues at coordinate 430,908,772 of CM054060.1, forward strand.
AAGATAGAATTCATGAGTCGAGAGAAAGTCGCCCGTGCATTGGTGAGACCAAAGGACATGACGGTGTATTCATATAGACCGTAACGAGTGGTGAAGGCTGTCTTAGGAATATCTTCCTTTCTGATCTTTATTTGATGGTAACCCATCCTCAAGTCCAACTTTGAGACTATTGAGGCTCCAGCAAGTTGATCAAAAAGATCATCGATACGAGGAATTGGATACTTGTTTTTGATGGTTTTCTCGTTAAGAGGACGATAGTCAACCACGAGTCTCTTTGTTTGGTCCTTCTTGGCAACGAACAGAGTTGGGCAACCCCAAGCCAAAGAACTAGGCTGAATGTAACCTTTCTCCATGTACATATCGATTTGCTCCTTTAACAATTTCAGTTCAGGAGGAGCTATCTTGTATGGATGCTTAGAGATTGGAGCAGTTTCTGGCTCAAGCTCGATCACGAACTCAACTGCTCTGTCCGGAGGCATTCCTGGCAATTCTTCTGGAAAGACGTCAGGGAATTCACAAACCACCGGAACATTTTCGAGTAGAGGTAGACGTTTTGCATCCAGTGTGCATAGCTGAACAGAACTTGATTCATATGGAGAATAGACTATCTGGCCAGAAGGGTGGGAGAGAGTTATTGACTTTTGAGCACAGTCAATTTTAGCTTTGTGGTTTTTCAACCAATCCATACCAAGAATGACATCAATGTCAGAATTTCCCAGCAACATGAGTGAAGCAAGGAATATGCGACCTCCAATTAGGATTTGATTGTCCATACTTATCTTGGAAGTCAACATTTGAGGTCCCGGGGAGTGAACGGTGATTTGATTGCTTAGTGGAACCAGAATTAGGTTGTATGTTGTTGCAAAGATCTTTGACACAAAAGAATGCGATGCACCGGTATCAAACAATACTTTAGCTGGAAAGGAGTTTACGGGTAGTATACCGAGAACAACGTCGGCAGATTCCTCAGCTTTGTCAACCTTGACGTGGTTCACCCTTGCGGTCCTCCCGACAGGCCCGTTGTTGGAGTTGAAGGCCTTGTGCGGAGGAGCGCGCACCATTGCCTGGTTGGTGTTGGGGCGAGGTGGTGGTGGAGGTAGCTGCCTCTGAGTGCACTTGTCGGCGTAGTGCCCTGTCTCCTTGCACTTGTAGCAAGTGACGACACGAGGAGGACCTGGCCTTGGCTGCCCCATTGGAACCCTCTGACTCTGCATCTGAGCTGGGTTGGGTGGGCGGGGAGCGAAGCCTTGAGAAGCTTGGGCGTATGGAGCCCGAGTGACAGCGCCATTTGGCACCCAGATGCGGCGCTTCTGCGGAGGGGTGGTCATGTTGGAGGAGGAACCACCCTCACGCGAGTGCTTGCGAGAATCCTCCAGCGCTTTGCGCCCATTTTCCTCATTGAGCGCGGTGTTCACGAGCTCCTCTAAATCTTTGCACTTGACAGTTGTGAGAGCGTACTTCAGTTCCGGGTTAAAACCTCCGCGGAACCTTGCCATCTTCTTGGCCTCAGTGGACACCTCGTCTCCAGCATATCGAGCGAGGCGATTGAACTCATTCTGATAGCCGATGACGTCCAGCTTGCCTTGCTTTAGAGAGCAAAACTCTTCACGCATCCTTTCCATGAGACCATCTGGGATGTGGTGCTTCAGGAAGGCATCCTTGAAACAACCCCAGGTGATAGGATAGCCAGCTCTCATAGCCTGGTAGTTTTCCCACCACGAAGCTGCCTGACCCTTCAGCAGATAGGAGGCATAGTTGACTTTGTCTTCCTCAGCAACATGAGCAATCTCCAGAGCCCTGGCTACGTCACGGATCCAGTCATCAGCATCCAGAGGCTCACATGTTGCCACGAAAGCTTTCGGGCCCAGACTGAGGAAGTCCTTGATGTTGACCCGTGGAGCAGTCTGGTTGTTGTGTTGATTGTTCTGAAACTGGGCCATCTGTGCCATGACTTGGGTCATCTGAGTCAACAGCTCCACGATTGGCGGCGGCTCAGGCGGGCTGTTCCTTGTTGGCGGCATCCTGAATGGAAATGCATTTTAGCATAACAACAGAAAAAGGATAGACTTGGTAACCGAAAGAGAGATTATTCCGACGTATGAATAGATAACCAACAGGTACATCATGAGTTCAAATACATCAGAATATCCAACAGTCCATAAAAGGTTCGGATACGAAAGGATAACTAAACATAGCTAGGAATGGATGCATTGGTACTCCCATGCTCATCACGTAGGACGGCGTCTAGGAGTACGGCGAGAGATACGGTGAGGAGCACGCTCACGAAAGTAAGTAGAACGACGATCCACGTAGATCGGGACTGCTCTGAGAGCGACTCTCGGTGTGGTGAAGTAGAAAGCGTCGTCTCCCTGTGCTCCAAAGCGGGGAATCCCAGTGTAACCAGGACCAAGATCGAGGAGTGGACCTCTGATCGGCTCGTAACCTCCAGCATCTGGCCTACTACGCCCAACTGGCTGCTCGAAGCGTGCAAAGCGCTCATCTCCAACAAAGTCTGTGGTGTAAGTCGCCAGACGAGTCAGAGCAAGGTAGAGCTGCTCCCTGACTGAAGCCAACTCCTGAGATAGTGTGGTGGCAACTGCGTCATTGTGCCTCACAAACTGAGCGGTGGTGTGCAGCCTGGAGCTATCATGCTCATAAGTATCCAAGTTGTCGTAGAGAGTGAAGTGAGCTCCCGCTGAGGTGATGTAACCACGGGGGATGTGGCGATAGATAGAATCATCAAATCCCCAGTAGTCAGCACGAAGGGCGGTGAGACTCACATAAGCTGCCTGCTGCACGGCCATATCCACTGTGGAACCTACTGCCTCGTAGCGGTGGACTACGCTCCTGCCATCATCTGACAGAATGTAGACGATAGCCTGGTAGTAGGTCTGCTCAAACTCTCGCTGCTGCTCGTAGACCTGGTACTCTGGTGCCCAATGGAACCCCAGATAAGTGACCATGTCTCTCAGCATCTCCGGATAACCGGCGGTGCTCTCACAACGAGTCATCCGAACCACCTGCGGGTAGAACCTGAGATCCATCTGCAGATGATTGGGGAAGGTTTTGGTTAGACGCCGGTAGAAGAAACTGAAGTGGAAAGCAACAACGAAGGTTTCAACGGACGATAAGGATGTTGAAGAGAACAGGATATCGAAGCAACATTCGGGAAACACGAGACCAACAATCCTGAGGTACTACGGAGAACCCAAAACACGTGAAATCCTAACTTGAAAGTTTAGATGAGAAGAGAAAAACAACGTTGCACTTCCTTACCAGAAAAAGGGAGGGTGGGTGGGGAAAGAAGAAAAAGAACAGAATTCCTACTCTCACGTTTCATTTTTCCTATATAGCTACAAAATAGTTTCTAGACTCAAACTGCGACCAGTAAAAGGGATCCTACAGACAGACAGGCTCTGATACCATTTGTCGCACCCTGACCTCTAAAGGATACTCACCGTTCCTAACTAGATAGTAGTAGTTTGGATTACGGGGCCTAACTGCTCCCGCATCCTCTTACGAGTAGGCCAGCACTTATGTGCGACAACCAAACTCTACTATTCCATCGTCGATGTAAACTATCCACTAGAGATCAAAGGTACTACCGTCGACGTACTTCATACCAATCACACATGGTACGTCAACAGCGTTAAACGGAATGATACCACAACATATCTCTAAGACACAAAAGATTGAAATAAGTTGCAAATGGCCCTCACTAGGGCAGAGAATAGCAAATACAATCATCCAGAGGACACATGTCCCAACATAGCATCATTACATAGCAGCGGAAACACTCAATGGGTCTGAGTACAGACAAAATCCAAATAAGCTTAAGAAGCCGGGAATGAAAAGAAAACGGAGCCCATCCACGATGTCTCGGATCCTGCCCGGGTCCGCTATCTACTCGTCAACAACGTCGTCGTACTCCACGTAGTAGCCTCCATGGGGATCATCGTAGCCGTAGTCTGCAGAACACGCAGCCCCATAGGGGTCAGTACAGACAAGTACTGGCAAGCAAGACTCACACTTCACCAAGGTGTACCCGGCAACACCGGGCACAAATGCTTTAGGTTCAACGGAAGAATAGGTGATGTAAAAGATGCTGCAGCGGGCTGCTCTAACCAACTACAGAAACAACTACAACTTCCGGCTAACAGGGAGAAGATAAGATAGCGTATGGTAACCAACTGAAAGATAACTTCAAACAAACCCATCCTGGATCTCGCCCCTTATCCAAAGAAGCAATCCGAGGATAACTCACACAGTTGGATTAAAGATGAATCAAGTTGTTGTGTCAATAAGCCTATTACTAGTCAGGTTGTTAATCTTTGGGTGTAAGGTTGTTAATCATTAGGTTCAAGTTGTCCTGAGTACTTGTTAGCCAGTACTTTCACCAAGTTAACCATAACCGCGGAAAACACGGCTTCTCGAGAAGATTTATCCCTGCAGGGTTGCACCAATTTGGCCGTACGCGTAAGAATAACCCGCCAGATGGGATGCCTCCCACCAAGCGGGGCACTCAACACAACTCAACTCTTGTTCGCATCAAGCCCAAAGCACCTTGGGCGCACGGCTAATCGAGCCCCGAAGAAAAGGGACCCTCATAGCACTCTACGAACGTGTCCCCCTATATGCCGACTACAAAAGTTCCACCCTGCGCTGGGCTCGCAAAAACATGCATGCGGCAAATGGAAAACACGAACTAAATGAGGCGATTTGGACGAGATGCGAATCGAATCAAATTGAGGGGGGGCGCCCATACTCGCTTCCCACATGCGGGTAGTGCGCTCATCATGGATCAGTAGACAAGACCCTTTTCCTATTAGGGTCGACACTAGCAGGCCTCAAAACCACACAGGGCCTCCTGCCGGTGCCTTATCATCGGATTATTATTACCATTAGCATTAACAGGATTGATTGATTAACATCGAGCCCCCAGAACAAAATAATAAGATAGTAAAAGAAGTAACCGACAACAGACTCGAGCAAAAGCAACCCTAAGCATGCTAGGTAAGACTAAGGCAACAAGCAAGGGGTTTTAGGTATGGAGGTGAGGCAATATCAGGGTTCAGGGTATCATGTGATAGGTTCGGAGAACAAGCAACGATACATATTGCTAGCAGAATAGACAACGGAAAGTATCGGTAACCAGGGTTGAAAGGACACAGTGGTTGATGTGAGTGATAACTTGCCTGCAAACTCAGTAGCCTGGTACTGAGCTAACTGCTCGGTAGTGGTGTCGTAAACCTCGTCAGACTCAACGTCGTCGTCTATTCGAGAAGAAGCAAACAAACAATCGGAAGAGACGAACAATCAATACATGATATAGTGCACAATCATGGGATGATGCATGGCATATTAATTGATGCATCAAATGTCAATTACTTGACAAGGTAACAAGTTTAAATGGACCCATATGCAATTTGGATTGCATATGGCAAGCCCATGAATTAAGGTTGAAACAAATGGCCTACAATTAATTACCATGTGTAAGTTTGCTTAGCATGATGCATGCATGATGAAAACAAAAAGTTAAGAACAATAAATGCAAAAGAAATGGAATTTAACAAGTGTGGAATTTTATTTAACAAATTAAGAATTTTTTGTTCCTTAATGAGGTTACACAAGCATGTGTTGCTTTCAACAAGTTAAATTGCTGAAAACAGAATACAAAGTTTATATTTGAGAGGAGCACAAAATTTTAGGTGGATTACATGTTTTAATTATTAGAAAAGGAATTACAAAGAATTAATTATGAATTAAACAATTTAAACAAGATTTAAATTGGAATTAATTGAAATAGGAATATTACTTGAATTTTAATTGCTCAAAACATTAATTAAAATTCATATTTGAAAAGATTATGTTTTTCTGGTTTGAAAACATATTTTACATGTTCAAGAATAAATTAAATTGAGCAAGTTATGATTTTAACAAATTTAAATGATTTAAACAAGGTTTAAATTATTTAGGCAGTTTAAATTATTCAAAACATGAAACAAAATTTATATTTGAAAAGGTTATTTGAAATAGCATGGAAAACATATTTTATTTGCATTAATTGGATTAAGTATGAATTAGTTATGGATTTTAGCAATTTAGAAATGAATTATTTGAATTCAAATTTGGAATGTATTTAAATTAGTCAAAACAGGAAACAAATGGTATAATTAGATAGAGAATTACATTTGGGGCAGTGCACATATTTTATTTTTATTATTTGGAATTATAAAATAAAAGTTATTAGCTTTTTAGTTTCAGGGGCCATTCTGCAATTAAAAGGACTTATTTGTGAAACAGGAAAGGTTGAAAAATCATTTTGTACAGCGCAGAGACCTACCCTAGGCACTGCCAGTGGGCCTAGGGCCAACGTGTGCGTGCGTGGCAAATAGAGTGGCTGACAGGGGGGCCACCCTGTCAGCACTGCGCGGAAAAAAGATGGGGTTTTTTCCCGTGAGCGAGCCAGGACTCGAACCCGTGAGCGAGCGCGCGAGGGATGCAGTGCGCCGCCACTGCGGTGGTGATTCGTTGCTTGTCAGTATACAGCGCGCACACAAGGTAAGGTTTCGTTAGCGCTAACTGAACTTAACTGACGAAAACATTGTCTGAAACTTGACAACTGCCCGTGGTGGCGCAACTGCGGCGATCACCGTGGCGTCGTGCTCGTGCTGCTGCTGGGGTGCAGACCGTGTGCGTGATGCGTGCGTGCTCGTGTTGCGCAAGCAGAGAGGGAGGAGGTGGAGGCCAATGAATGCTCACCGCAGATGAAGGGGAAGCAGAGGTGCGGTGCAGACGGTGGCCGGAGAGGTTCACGACGGCGGCGGCGATCCAGACGGCGTCGAGCTCAACGGAGGTGTCCACCAGCTCGAGGCGGAAGCGTCGATCCCGTTCCCGTAGCTAGCTAGGGTGGAGGAGGACGGTGGCGACGGTGGGCTTCATGGGTTCAGGCACGGCGGCGTTCGGTTGCAGAACGTTGACGGAGACGTGGAAGATGGCGTCGACGGTGTGGACTCCCTGGTGCTCAACGGAGATGTCGACGATGACGAGGAAGGTGAGGTGGACTGATTCCAGTAGCTAGGAGGTGTGGTGGCGCAGCGAGGTGGAGGTGATCATGGCGGATTCAGGCGGTGCTCTCCGGTGAGGTGCAGAGGTGGGAGATCGGCCGCGAGAGAGAGAAAACGGCGGCGGCCTCGAGGGGATAGGGGGTAGGCTAGGGCTAGGGCTGCGGCGCGGGGTCCTAGGGTGCTTATATAGGGGGTACGGGCGAGGATCGGCCGTCCGCTCGCGACGGCGGCGACGTGGCACCGGCCAGATGCCTGCCTTACCGAAAGAAGAAAGGAGGGGGAGGAGCGAATCGGTATCGGGCCGGCGCGGAAGGAAAGGGAGTGGGCTGGGCTGCCCACTGCCCCTGGCGCCCGTTTTTCTTTTCCTTTTTAATTTTTCTTCTTCTTTTTTTTTGCAGAAAATGGAAAGGAAGAAAAGGAGAGTTTTGGGGTTAGTAAAAATCTTAGAAAAAATGGGTTAACTCCTTTATGTAATATTAACCAAATGCAAGTTTTGGAATTTCAAATTAATTGAATTATGGTGCTGTTTTGACTTGGAATGAATTTGATTGAAATTTGTGGTTAATTGGTTATTGAAAACAATATTTTAATTAGGGTGATCAAATTATTTTAATTGGAAACAAATGAGCACAATTGTGTTGGTTATTTCATAATTTCCAAAGTGGGTACTGTTTGCAAATGAATGATTTGAATTTGAAATAACATTGGAAGTAATTGAGTGAATAAAAACCACCATTTTATTAGTTGATCATTATGGAATAATTGGAAACAATTAAGGTTTTGATTTTGAACTTCTTATGTTAAAAAGGTTGTAACAGAGCATGTATGAAATAACTGTTTGAATAAAGTTTGAATTTCAATTGTGAAAACAAAGTAAAACAGAAGCAAACAAGTGGAAAACAAAGTAAAACAAATGCAAACAAAGAATAAATATGATGACATGATGCAATACTTTAATTAAACAAGAAATCAAACATGCTAGGGTGGTTTTCATACTTGGGATGTTACATGCCTGGCACCGTTCTTCTTGGGGACGTTGTTTTCGAAGAGATGGACATCAGCTGTTGTTTAGGTGGTGGTTGTGCGGATGCCGCGAGGACTGTAACTCTGTGTGCATCCATTGCGTTGTTGCAGAGGCCGGGTGTAATTTGTATCTCCGCGATATTAATATACTTCCCTTTATCTAAAAAAAACATCAACCATGCAATTGGCATCATCTAGAAACTCTAACAACTAAAATACTCCATGCAAGCAGTTCGTACAATACTCCCAATATTTTTCATGTGTGTCAATATTTCCATGACCTATGATCAAGTAACACAAAGCAAATGCACAAAGCATATGACTTAATTGAAGTGCATATGCACTGGAATATTTTTAATGGAGTAAGGGGATGTCAAGAAGAGTTGAAGCTATAATAACAACAAGTTTAGCACAAAATTACAACAACCTGAAGCTATTTAGAGCAGAACTAGAATACATCCCAAGCTACTCCACTATATTACTTTGAAAATGTTTTCAAACTGATAATATTTCTGCAACATTTACAAGCAAGCAGCAATATACAATCAAGCACTTATTTTCATGTACTCTAGTGTTCCCAACAAATTTTGGCTATACACTTGCATTGCACTGAAAAACAAATATTTCTTTAAGATTTCATAATATTAGACAACATGGAATTTTATGGTACCAGCATCATCGAATTTATAGCACCAGGAAAAACTCCTTTACATACTCCTTGATGAGTAATTAATAGTAGACGAAGAAACTAGATACTCCTCGATGCATAAGTATCCACACCATATGTTCTTTACATAGATGAGTACCTTTTGTGGAGCACCATGATGGTGATCATGTCGTGAAGGGGTATCCACTCACATTACTAGATGTAAAAGCATACAATGTCGATCGCATGCTTGGCATCGAGGAACTTCCCATTCTCGATGGGATCCCTCAGCTAGTGGTCGTCTGCATGTAATACGGCCTCCCAGTGGCTGTCCTTGAGGTAGTCAGCTATGGAGTCCTTGTTGACGATGACCTCTGCCCCTCCTCCCTCGCCCTCTTATGCCACGGAAGCAGCCACCTCCCCGGGTTGCATCGTGAACCTCACTGGCCTCCTTGCATTCGGTCTCGCAGAAGCCGCCACGGGGTCCGGCGCGTCCTGCGTCGCCGAAGCAAGAACCAGAGACTATTCCATGGATTAGAAAAATAGGTACAATCTTTGGTGGAGGGAACGCGGCGAGACGAGGTACCAGGAGTGCGGAGGGAAGGTGCAGGGGAGAAACAGAGGAGAGGAGTACTGAGCGTAGGGGCGCATGACGGTAATAGGAGAGCTTGGCGACGACAAGAGAGGAGTGGAGATAGGGAGCGCGAAGATATCATAGCAGATAAACTTGGGAGAGAGGAGTGCGAAGAGTCATTTGAGTTCAGGTTGATGGGAATATAACTTGTTGGGCATTTTTAAAAATGGCCTTTCACGAAAAAAAAAATCATATCAGAGGAAGTAGTAGAATCTTCATAAAGTATATTTTAAAGTATATGCCTTTGCACTTATGTATGTTGCTATATTTTTACATTCTTGGTCAAACTTTACGAAAATTTACTTTAACTAAACCAGATGAAGAGGTCAAACTTTACCAAATTCATTGGAAATCTACTACTTCATAATAGCAATAATGCAAGTAGTATTTTCATTAACTAGTGGCATGCAGAGAAGTTTAACCGCATGTTTTCAGGACACCATGTCACAAAATGGATTAAGTACATGGCAATTTTGAAGATTTTAGATTAGTTTATCTATTGGTTTCACCTGACCTAACATACTTACATTGTAAGTGTTAGTTCACATTTCGGGCCGAATCATGCATATCTACATCAGGTTGAGAATTTGTTTAGCACAATATATTGGCACTTGACCCAAGTAGCAAAAAAAAATGTCAACAGACAGACGTGCTCCCTCTTACCAGAAAATACAAGTCTATTTTGTCAAATTAATATATTTGTACTAAAAAAATCATATTTTAATGGGATCGTTGTTTCTTGGAGAAGTTTTTTAACTGCGGCATGTATTAATGTGGTAATAAATATGCACTTACTAACCCTTGCTATATACACTTTACTACCACATGCACGGTCTTATGATCACACTTGCAGTATAGAAAAACTATAGCTCAATAGACATGGAATCATGCATGATTGTTGATCTAGCAATTGGCTCGTTCTAAAAAAATTCCACTTGGATCTTTATTTTCATTAATGTTTTCTTCAAGCACCTCATTTCTGATTCATAATGCTAGATTATCTTTCCCTACCTTCCTTTAGCTTGGCATGATTACATGCAATCTATTAATTATTTCAGAATTGATATAGGTACCTCATAGTTATTGATGATATATGGGATGAAAAATTGTGGAGAGTTATAAACTGGGCATTTTCTAGTAGCAACAATTCTGGAAGTCGGCTAATAACGACTACTCGTATAGTCAGTGTTTCGACATTATGTTGCTCGTCTCCTAATGACTCAATTTATCAAATGGAATCTCTTAGTTATGATGATTCCCAAAGACTCTTTTATAAGAGGATATTTTCTGTCGAGAGTATATGTCCTAGTGAATTTAAGGAAGTTTCGACAAATATATTGAAGAAATGTGGTGGGGTGCCGTTAGCCATCATTACTATAGCTAGTATTTTGGCAAGTGGTCAGCAAGTAAAACCCGTGGATGAATGGATTGTTTTGCTCGAGAGTATTGGTCGTGGACTTACAGAAGACCCCAGTGTAGACGAGATGATGAGGATATTATCGTTTAGCTATTATGATCTTCCTTCCCATCTGAAGACATGCTTACTATATCTAGGCATGTTTCCAGAGGATTATAAGATTAGAAAAGATCGGCTGATATGGATGTGGATTGCCGAAAGTTTTGTCCAATGTGAAAATGTAGATACTAGTCTCTTTCATATCGGAGAAACTTACTTCAATGAGCTTTTGTGAATAGAAACATGATCCTGCCAATATATGATGATGAAGGTATAGTATTAGCTTGCAACATACATGATATGGTTCTAGATCTGATTTGTTCCTTGTCAAGTGAAGACAACTTTCTTACCATACTGAACCGTATTGGTGATGGCATGTCTTCTCAGAGCAACGTCCGTAGGCTGTCCGTACAGAATGCTAGAAAAGATAAACTTCGAAATACGTGTCTCGCATCAATGAGTTTGTTAAAAGTGAGGACCGTTGCTATAATTCGATTTGCTAGTGATCTAATGCCGTCTTTCTCGAGCTTTCCTGTTTTACGTGTATTGGAACTGAAAGGATGTTATATTATAGAATATAATCATCAAAACCTAGGGGATTTGGGGAGTTTATTGCACCTGAGGTACCTAGGTCTGGCCAGAACAGAAATTTCTGAGCTCCCAGAAGAAGTTGGAAAGTTGCGGTTCTTACAAGTGCTGGATTTGAGTGAAAATTTTCATATGAAACTTCCATGGACTGTTATTAAGATGAGGAGATTGATGTGCCTACTCATTGACCATGACCATAAGAGTCTTCCAGGTGGAATGGGAAAGATGACATCAATGGAAGTGTTGAGTGAGATATGTGGTGACTCACTAAGCATCATAAAAGAGCTGGGTAGCATGGAAAGGTTGAGGGAGCTTAAAATTTGCTTTGATAATCAGATCAGCTTGGAATTGGAAGAAACTCTTGTGGTCACTAGGTAAAATGTCCAATATCCAAATTTTAAGGATTAATTACACTGGTCGTGATGCTAAACTGATAGATGTTATGGGGGAACGTTGGAAGCCTCCTCGCAATCTCCGAGAAGTTGTCTTTACCGGAGGCATCCAGTTCTCTATACTGCCAGCATGGATAAGGCGGAATCCCTCGCATCTGTCGCAGCTCTCCAGGTTACAAATCATTATCGAGGATGTGGGACAGGATGATCTGGATTTACTTGGAAGGTTACCGTCTCTTTGTATTCTTATCTTGTGGAGTGAGTGCCAAAACGAGCTGCTACACGTTGCGACCGACAGTTTCCGTTGTCTCACAACTTTCCAGTTTGTTTGCTTGTCGCCGGGACAAGTCTTGTTCCAACCGAGAGCTATGCCCAAGGTTGAACGAGTTGAGCTCCGTATAAGCTTGCAGGTCGAAGATGTTCAAGCATCCTTCCCTTCGTATGGCATATGTCACATTCTTCCGTTCGGGGGTGACGGTTGGGGAGGCCAAAAAAGCAAAGGCTGCGTTGGAAAACGCCCTACGGGCCCATCATAGCAGACCAACCTTTGTTATCTCCTTCCTTCCCGGCATACCACGAGGTACAGTACGTATGATAATTTCTTTTTCGAGACACTTTTGTGCACGCATCTGCTTTACCGATTGACCTACATTTTTTTCCTCTTCCCAAAGACGCTTGTGATGACGACGTCTACGAGACGGACGACGACCAAGACAGTTGGGATGACGGGCAAACTATCTCTGTGGCGCAAGACAGTTGGTATGACTGATTGTTACTAGTCCATGTTACTTGCGGGTTACAATTACAACCCACCTATCGCATCGACTTGTATCCTTCCATACCTCAACGTAGTAGTACGTATTTAAAGCCCAGTGATACTAATTTTCATTTTCACATCGCTTCTATGCACGCATGTCTAATATGACGTTTCCTATTTCCTTGTTTGAATGTCTTGTAATTGTATTCTCTTGATAAAAATCACCATTAAGTGTTGGATCTGATTTACATTTCATGGGATGGAAGTTATCCTTTTACTTGTTGATACCCCGCGCGTTGCTACGGCATTAGATCTTATTTTCTTGTGCGTAAAAAATAGCATGAAGAGTTTCTGAAAATAGTCACTACTAGAATTCGATATTTCGCCGAGTATCATAAATACACGGCGAAGGAGCGAAAATACTCGGCAGTATCTTTGCCGAGTACTACACTCGGCGTACAAGACTCGGCGTCTATTAGCTCGGCAAAAGAACGTACGCCGAGTGCCAAAGCACGGGCTGCTCGGTGACATCTTCGCCGAGTCTTTTACAACCACACTCGGCGAAAAAAAGTTCTGACAGCTCCACGTCTAAGTCCACAACGGAACGGACCACGCACCTTTGCCGAGTGTTCGTAGCCAAGACACTCGGCGAAATAATTTCACCGTGGGAACCAGCAAGCCGCCACGTGTGCCGTTTTGCCGAGTGTCCCACTCGGCGTAGTGATGACCAGAGGAGCTACCACGAAGCGCCACGTATGCCGCTTTGCCGAGTGTCCCACTCGGCGTAGTGATGACCAGAGGAGCTACCACGAAGCGCCACGTGTGCCGCTTTGCCGAGTGTCCCACTCGGCGTAGTGATGACCAGAGGAGCTACCACGAAGCGCCACGTGTTCCTCTAGTTGCCGAGTGCCTTCTTGGCACCTCTCGGCAAACAAGTGTGATGAGTGCCAAATCGTGACTCGGCGGCTCCTTTCTTTGCCGAGTGCCGATACTCGGCGTACATGAATCCAGAGGAGCTGCCCTGGCCAGCCACGTGTCCCATCTTCGCCGAGTGTTACACTCGGCAATGATCCTCTCCAGGCGCCCAGGTTGGCCCCTGGCAACTGTGTTTGCCGAGTGTTTCTGGGTCCACTCGGCAAACACCGTTGCCAGGGGCCAACCTGGGCGCCTGGAGGGTACCATTGCCGAGTGTAACACTCGGCGTATCTGCCATTTGGTCCTATGCCGAGTGTAACACTCGGCATACTTACCATATGGTCCTGTTTTGCTGCTGCATTTTGCTCAAATCCCTGCAATTAAAAGCAAATTTCATATATAGTTCATTTTGGCTCACTGGGGTTCACAACAGACAGTATTTCACATACATAGCACTCAATCTATATACAAACTCACTTTCAATACATAGCATCTCAAATATTCATACATATATTCCATCACACATAACATAAAAGTCCAAAATGGTTCACCACACATAGTATTCAAGTTCAGAAGACATTGTCATCACAACACATAGTATTCTCAATACAAAGCTTCATTTTTTTCCTTAATGCAAACCTACAAGTGAACAAGCAAAATGATTAGTTTTGAACCGTGTAAGTGAGCATGAGAAGCAAAACAAATGAAGAAGCATGAGAAGCAAAACAAATAAGAAAAATGGTATACTAACCTAGCATCACTGCGGCGTCTTGGAGGTCGACGTCTCTCCATCTCCGGTGCCCCCTCCATGCTCCATGTGGGATCCCTCCGATGCATTCCCCCCCTATGAACAACCGCATTAGTCGAGGAAGCTAAATAGTGTTTCATTGAGCAAGTTCAGGCCAACTTACAATGTTGAAGTTGAGTGGAGGGAGATCAGGTAGAGGAGGAGCCGACGAATCCACTGGGATAGCTCGCATCCTCTGCAATGACCAAGTGATCGATCCGTTAGTTAACATGCGTAAATCGATGAATAGAATGGAATGGAAATCTGTCTTATGTGTGAAAACCGGTACCTCGAGCATCGCCGCCATGAATGCCTGCTGGGAAGACAACTGGTTTTCCATCATCTGCATCTTCTGTTTTGACTCCGCTGCCTCTCTTTTGCTTTCTTCAACTTCAGCCTACGGTATGTGAAAATGTCATTAAATGTGCAATGCAAGCATGTATAGAAAGCGAAGATAAGACTGACCAAGGAAATTGTTTGTGTTCATACCTGAAGTGTGGCGACGGCAGTCACTCCTGGTCGTGGGCGGCGCTCAATAGACGGCGATGAGCTCGTCTGGCCGGCATGGATCTGCGAGAGCGATGTACCTGATGTGTCGAAGGCGCCATCGACAAAGGTAAACCGGCCGTTCTTCCGATCCTCTCCCGCCAACAGAGCGACCCTAGGGTCATAGGGGGTCGTCAGTGGGTCGGCATCGGGGCCGTGCACCAGCTTCAACTTCTCGGTGTACTTGTCCCACTTCTCGCCGGTTTGGGTGTTGATCCATTGCTTCTCAACCGGTACATCCGGCTTCAGGACCTTGGGCCTCCGGGTCTCACAGAATGCCACCATGCGAGTGATGACCCTGCCCTTCTTTGCTTTCTACAATTCAAAGAAAAATGATCAGCACAAACTCTCATCTTAAGAATGAAGCGGCGTATGGAATTATTAGCAAAGCAATTCCTTACCTCTCTCTGGACGCGGCCGGTGAGGGTGAGGCCGCCTTGACGGTGTCCATCACCAAGCATAAGGCGCCGCTCCCGGCACTCGGCGTGCTGGTTCTTGTACGCGTCGCTCGTCCACTTCTTCACGATCTTCTTGAAGCAAGGGATCTTGTTGGCCAGCCACTGAGGAACCACCTGTTAACAAAAACAATCCATATGAGTAGTTCTTTGCCGCAGCAATGTATGGTTTAAAATGAAAATGATGCCATTACTGCTAAGTATTGCACCGCTGACAGGTGTATCTGTCGTGCATCCGTCTTCGTCAGCTTGGTGTTCTTGTGCTTCGCGTAGAACTTCACCACGCAGAGCACACGTGCCTCGTATAGCATGTCGCGGATGAGCTTCTTGGCCATTCTAATGAGCACCACCCTGGCCTTGTCCTCCATATCCGGGGCGCAGGTGAAGTAGTCCTACAACCATTGAGCATACGATAAAGACATTAGAAGGATATTTAAAGAGAAATACACATGTCAGCGGTGAAGACAAATACATACCCAGAAATCGGCGACCACTCGGAGTTCCAAGTGGCCATACACCCGTCCATGCTTGTCCTCCACGTCCGGGACCCTCTCATAGTCCTTCCAGGACCAAGCTGGCTCCAGATTGTCGTTCTCCAACGTGACCAAGCCAGGGTAATACTTCTTGCAAAGAAGCCCCAAGATGCCGCTCATGGTCCGTGGTGGTGGAACGTGCCCAAGCCACTCCAACGACCTGCACAAACAAGTAGAAGAGTCGGTGAGATTTCGATGACATAAATGAGGCATAAACAAAGTAAATTGTAATTACAACAATGTCCACTTACTTATCTCCGTCGACGGTGACAACTATGTCCTTGAAGGGGTATGGAGGCTTAGGGAGCCTAGATGTCCCTTGGAGCCAAACTTTTTGGCCGGGGGGTGCCACTTTCCCTAAGTCAGGGAGAGGGTGGGCAAACAAGTCCTCGGGCTCGTCCTCCGGATCCGACACCTCGACATCCTCCTCACCACCATCCTCTGACTCCGATGGTGAAGAGTATCTGTAGTCGTCCTCGGAGTCCTGCTGCTGCTGCTGCTCCACGTCCTCCTCCTCCTGCTGCTGCTGCTGCTCCTCCTCCTCCTCCTGCTGCTGCTCCTCCTCCTGAGAAGAAGAAGAAACGTGGGGCAAGGGACTACGTGAGCGAGTCACGAACCGCGTAGCACCTCCCCGGCCTCTGGAACGTGCTCTGGAAGACGAGGGCGCGTCCACATGCTGCTTGCGCCGGATTCTCCCTATCTTCACTCGGCTGCCATCCTCTCTTCTAGCGTACAGAGCTTCCACCTGTGCAACTTTGCTCGTGGTCCACTTCACCCCTTTTGGCTTGGCTTTTGGGGCCATGCTGCACTAACCTGTTATGAAAATGAGGGGTCCCGATTAGTACAAAGTGATAAAAAATGTCAAGTAATAGTCGAAATGCAATTAATGTTGTAAATAAAAATACTAATGATACCAAGCATAAGAAAAATAGAATAAAAAAATGCTAATGATAGTTGAAAGGCAATTAATAGTTGAGAGGCAACTAATATTTACAAGGCAATTAATAGTTGAAAGACAAGTAATAGTTGTAAATAAAATACTAATGATATATACCAAGCATAAGAAGACTGGAATAAAAAAATGGTAATGATAGTTGAAAGGCAATTAATAGTTGAAATCAAACTAATACATAACAAGAGCGAAATTAAAAAAAATATTACAACCTTGTGATTAGTCTAGAAGTGCCACACAAAATAGTTGAGACATAATGCTAATTATACATTCACGGTTACATAATTGGAACACAAATGGTTCATAACCCATTAATGCTTAAAATCCTGCTTAAAATCCTGACATTTGTCATGTGCACGATTTTCTGCTGAAAATCTCCTCCCATGAGCTTGAAGAACCTGATCTTGTTCACGGCCATGTGCTCCCAGAAGTAGTGCTCTTGCCACTCCCTGCACCGATATTTTGGTGACCAAAATAACAGCGCAGGGAGTGGCAAGAGCACTACTACTGGGAGCACATGGATGTGAACAAGATCAGGTTCTTCAAGCTCATATGGGAGGAGATTTTGAGCATAAAATCGTAAGTGCTTGGAGACTCTAAGCACCATGACAAATGTCAGGATTTTAAGCGCAAGTAATGTAATAGCAATAAGAAGTTCGGAATAGAAAAATATTACAAGCTATAAGTTTCGAAGTGACACACAAATAGTGAAAACTAAATGCTAATTATACATTCACGATTACATAATTGGAACACAAATGGTTCAGAACCCATTGTCTAAATCCTTGGAATCATAGCTTGGACCGGGATCATCGTCATCATCGCTATCACGAGTATACCACCACTCTTCCATGTAGTTCGGTGGTGGACCTCTCGGCTCCTCGACATCAGGCAAGTGGAGACGCTCAAGTAGTTCCACGTCCTTAGAGTTAAGAACGGATGGATCGTCGCCTTGACCATTATCGACTCGCATGCCGACATCATCATCGTCGTCTTCTTCCATTTCATCAATTGTGGACAAGTCGATGATGAACCCGCCGGTGAGCCCATCGTCTTGATAGAACTCTCCCTCATATGTGTTGGGGTTTATGGGCTGGTGGTAATTGTCATCGTTTGGAGGAGGTGGTCTATTACGCGGTGGAACTGTGATCACGACATCCCACCCTTGGAGGCGTTTCATAGTTTTGCATGGGTAGGGGAGATAGAAGACTTGGGTGGCATGTTGTGCAATGATGTAGACATCATCTGACCCATAGACAGATGCCCGATCAATTTCGACCAAACCAATGGCAGGATTCCGTCTCACTCGGCTCGGATCAAACCAATGGCATTTGAATACAACCGGATTCTTCGTGCCAAAATGGAAGTCCAGCTCATACATTCCCTCGACCATACCGAAGTAATCACCACCGGCGTGGGTAAATACCCTGAAATTGTTTGTCTTCCGGTTGGGCCGTTTCTCATCGTAAGAACGGGTATGGAAGTGATACCCATTCACATCGTAAGACTTAAATGACTTCACGGAGTAGGTGAAGCCCCGGGCAAGTTGCCTCAACTCATGACTCATTTCCTTGTCGGTTAAAGCCTACATGTTCAATACGAGAAGTTCGGTCAATAAGTTCAAGCTAAGATCGCCGTAATATGTGGCTTGCGCTAGAAACCATGTAAGAAAGGAGATTACTTTTGCGGCGAACCAACTAATAAAACCACCGCCTCCTTTGCCACCCTTCTTAAAAAGGTCCGACTTCTCGGCGTAGGTAGGTTCTCGCGGATGATGTTTCCAGGTTTCTTGCTCAAATAACCTAAGTGTGGGACCAACAAGAAGGGGAGTTAGACACCATTTGAGGGAGTGAAAGATTGTGAAAATTAGGTGTTGAGCACTTACTCAATGTAGGGTTTTACTTCCACCGTGTTCTTCAAGACACACGAGAGAATAGCCGTCCATTGTTCATGTGAGTCTATTTGCTCTTGCTTCGCGCCACTTGATCTGCCGCCGAGCCCTGCGAGTATGCTAAGCTCTGGTGCATCTGCGGGGTCGGAGTCATTATTGTACCGAGAAACCGGATTATGACGAGTGGGAAGACTGTCATGATAGTACTTTGTCGTGAAGTTTGCCACCTCCTGGTTGAGGGTTGCCTCACATATGGATGCTTCTATGCGACATTTGTTGGTGCTTTTCTCTCAAAGTTCCTTTTGCTCTCTCTCAGTTGAAAACATCTAGCGGTACTGCACAGGGCCCCCCAATCGTGCCTCTTCCGCGAGATGCAAGAGCAAGTGTTGCATCGGATTAAAGAAACCGGGAGGAAAGGTCGCCTCTAGTTCCACGATTAGCTCGGCGGCCTGCTCCTCCAACTTTGCAACCACATCTCTATCTAATTCCTTGGCACAAAGCTGACGAAAGAAAAAGCTCAACTTGGCTAGCACTAGCCAGATTTCCTCGTCAACATAGCCTCGAATCATGACGGGCAAAATCCGCTCAATCCATACGTGGTAGTCATGACTCTTGAGCCCCGTTATCCGCAGCCCAGCGAGATTCACTCCCCTCATTATATTAGCTGCGTACCCATCAGGGAAGAAGAGGCAGTCCAAGATCCACTGGAGAATTTCTTTCCTTTTGGCCCTAGTCAGGCAGAAAGGGGCCGGCGGCTTCGTCCAGGTCTTTTTGATTTTTGTGGGTTCCTTCAAGTTTAGATGTTCCCTGTCACAAAGCTCGGCTTGATCGACTCTTGCCTTAACGTTATCTTTCGTCTTCTCAAGATCAAAAAGTGTTGACCAAAGGGCCTCAGCGATATTGTTTTTCCAGTGTGCATGACATCAATGTTATGTGGAAGAAGAAGATCCTGCATGTAAGGGAGCTTCCACAGGCATGAGATGTGAGTCCACTGGTGCCACTCTCCATACCCCAGAAAGCCGGTCCCCTCGGCATTGAGCTGTAGACTATCTAGCTGAGCCTTGACGTCTACACCGGTCATCAAAGTTGGTCGTGGCGCATCGACAGCTACATCTTTCATCCACTTCTTTGTGTTTCTCCCGTATTTGTGACCAGGACGAAGGAACTGTCGATGTTGGTCAAAGCATGAGTATTTGCCACCCTTTTTCAGCCAAGGAAAAGTCACAGCTTGGTAGCACACCGGACAAGGCCATTTCCCATGAGTACACCAGCCGCAGAATATCGCGCGAGCCGGAAGGTCATGCAGTGAAGTGAAGTACCAAACATACATATCGAAGTGCTTCTTTTCTATGGCATCGTATGTCCGTACCCTGGTGTTCCAGGCAATGAGCAGATCATCTACCAGCGGCTCCATGAACACCGACATGTTCTTCCCCGGATACTCAGGCCCTGGAATTATAAGCGACAGGAACATGTTCTGCCGTTGCATGCACACGCCGGGGGGGGGGGAGATTCATCGGGATAACAAACATCGGCCAGCAGCTGTATGAGGCGGATGTCATACCATATGGGTTGAAACCATCGGTTGATAACGCAACTGCTACACTCCTTGGGTCACCCGCTTTCTTCTTATGTTTGCCAACAAAGTCCTTCCATGCTTCACCATCAGACGGATGTATCATCTTCTCAGGACGGTACCTCCTCCCATCTGACGGCCATCTCATCTGTTTTGCAGATTCCTCGGTCATAAAAAGCCCTTGGATCCGTGGTATGAATGGAAGATACCAAAGGATCTTTTTGGCGACTGTGAGCCGCGTCTTCTGACCATTACCATCGTCCACCTCCAGATACCTAGAGGCCCCGCATTTGACACAGTACTTTATATGCTCGTGCTCTTTCCTGAACAACATGCAGCTCTTTGGACAACAATCTATCTTCGTATACGGCATCTTTAGGGAACCGAGGATTTTTTTCGACTCGTACATGTTTTTAGGAAGAAGGTGTACCGGCGACAGGAGGGTGGCAATAACAGTCAGAAATGCATCAAAGGCGGCTATGCTTACATTGTGCTGGCTTTTTACCGCCATTAGCCGGACGATGGAATCAAGTTGAGAAACTTGTGTATGCTCGTGCAGGGGTTTCTGTGTCTCAAACAACGTGTCATAGAACTCTTTAGTGCTATCATCGGCATCGTCAGGGGCATCTCCCTCGCCGGTTTGATTTTCAGGTGCTTGTGCATTAGTGAAATCCTCTAACATCCTATCAAAACCGGTATCAAAATCGGTCGCCGCATGCTGAGTGAGTGGTGCCACCTTCTTTGTCTTCTTCTTCCGGCGTACACGCTCAGCAGACTCGCCATGGTACACCCAATGGTAATAGTTTGGCATAAAACCATACTTCCCAAGGTGATCAGAAATGATTGTCCTCGGTTTCTCTGTCATGTTACGGCAACGACTACACGGGCACCAAACATCAGACGAATCATCAACTCTAGCAAATGCAAATTCCAAGAACTCGTCGGTCTTTGTAACCCATTCCGTTGTCATCTCGGCAGCACTCGGTCAGCCACTGTACATCCACTCCCGTTCCTCCATATCCACACTGATGAATGCTCAGCCAGATCAACATATGTTTCAAATTTTAACAAGTTGTTTCAATTATTTAGAACATTACAAGTTTTACTCGTTGAATGCAGTCCTACATGTCTACTAGGTAAAGATAGGTCCTAATCCCACCCGAGGATGTGTAGCTTGTGTTTGTTTTCCATGTCTACTCCTATCCAAGACAGATTTCGGCAGCACCTCCCCACTGTTCTCCTAATACACGTCTCGACCACGGGGGTCGAGAGAATGTGTACTCGGAGAACAACAGAGAGGCGCCACCGAAATCTGTCTCGGATAGGAGTAGAACATGGAAAACAAACACAGCTACACATCCACGAGCTGTCCAAAAACGTGGACAATTCGAAACAGTCGCGGTTATAAAAATATAGATCTTTGTATATAAATATATACAAAGAGTTCTATTTTTATAACTACAACTCTTCCGAACGGGAGACGCCTAGGGTAACGCAACTTGTTTGGTGATCTATAAAATCGTGGCCGAGGGGGAGGTTTTTACCCTCAAAGCATGGCCGGCTGTCGATGAAGATGCTCGCAGACGCTCCTGGCCTCAACCTCAGCAAACCCCCGCCTCAGCAAACCCCCGCCTGCGATGACGCTCCTGGCCACAATCTCGATCCATGTCCTGCAAAAGGTAAATATGTAGTGTTAGTGTCATCTTATTTTAGTACATATTTTAGTCTGAAGCAGTACACAAAATCGATGTGAGGAGTACACAACAGAAATAGAAAGAAAATATACATATTTGAACTTTTAAGTTTTAGAACCACAGGAAAAATGATGAACCAAATATTTTAGCAGCTCGGAAGCATTTGGTGTCATACTAAAAACTGAAACTGTTAAAATAACACACGAAGTTTTGCTGCTGCTGTATGTACAAAAAATTGTTGCTGCCACTCCTTCGAGCAAACAAGAATGAGTCCATGGCCCTCTATGTGCACAACTACAGCTCAACTCTATAGGCTCCACCATGAGCAAACCAAGTTGTGGCATCCTTATCTGGGTTTTTTACACAACCAATCTGAAATCTGAATGAAGAAAATTCAGTATTTTCTCATGAACCTATTAACAAACACTCGATCATGGCACCAACTCTATGCATGTCACCAGCACCATATATAAGCATCCCCTATTTTAGTGTACTTCACAATAGAAAGCTTTGTACTTCCTTGTTTTAGCACAGTGCACCGGCGATAATCATTTTTGCCCAGCGAAAACTATCAGGAACATGATAATAATAATCACTTTTGTACTTCCCAAATTAAAAAGCAAAAGTATATAAGAACTTAGCAGCAACTTTTCGTAGGACTCGTGGATGAATTTTTAGTAGCTTAACTGCATGATTTCCTAGTGAATCAATGTACCACCACCTACAGGTTCCAACATTATAATGGATAAATCAACAACCACATATGAAACTTTTGTTGTCATCTCATAAGCCGATAAACAGCATAACTATTGAGTTGTGGAACACATTCATGCATAAATGAAAACAGTCACCTCAGGGGGGCAGGGTGTGCTGCCGCCCTGGGACCCCGAATCCAAGGGGCCCCTAAATTTTTGGTTCTAAGGCATACCCATCAGGGCAGAACTTATTTGGTCGTGGCGCCACGGTTGCTGTAATGTTGTTGGAGTTCCATTCTGGTCGCATCAAGCGGACGAGGAGCTGAGCTGCTGCTACTCTAGGCGATGTGACATCACTGATGTTGCGCCATCCCCAGGTCTTCTCCGGGGTGGGCAAATGCAGTGGATCCTACCCGCTCCTCTCTTAAAAACTGAGGAGGGGATGGAGGCGCAGAAGGTTCTTGCGTATCCTGGCATGGTCCGGCGGCAACGACGTGGTTGGATAAAGCCGAATCAAGCGCTGGCGGTGCGGAAGGGTCAAGGTAGGAGTAGATGATAGAGAAAAATCAGGCGGCACATATGAAGCCCCGGTCTCATGTTGCCCCCTCGATGTGCAAGACAGCCGTAGCAGCCGTTTTGCCGTCCTCGATCTCCTGTCAGCCACAGCCACGGCCAGATATTCAGGTGCTATTTTGGTGGTGGTTGTACGGCTGCTGCAAGGAATGCAACTCTGTAGCGGGACCTTTCTTTTTATTTCTTCTTCTTATTGTCTTTCGGTTGTGTGCATCTGTAATTACTATGGTTATTGCGTTGTTGCAGACGCTGGGTGTAATTTGTATCTCCGCGATATTAATATACATTCTTTATCTAAAAAAACTTCGTCGAAGAAGATAGGGGATTTGGCGGTATATGTGGAAGATTGGCGACGGACTATCAAAGAGCTTTTGGGAAAGGACGAGAGAAAGAAGCCCCTCTGATTCGTTTCTAACATTCCTTCTTCCTAGTCCTTTTTCATGTATAGACATATGTCTCCTATAATTCTTAATAAGCTTATAATGAGGCCAAGGTGAGATGGTAAGATGAGAATCACGGGGGCACCAAACAAAAGTTCCAGCAGGGGCCATTGCAATGGCTGTGGCACTTCTAGCATAAATTAAAGTGCTTTGAAAACAAAAAAATTAAGTATGAACTAGTTCTACTAAAATTTAAGTATTTTAGTGGGAGAGACTACCCCCACTAACCTTTACTTGGGTCTGTCCCCTGGGACAAGACGCTTGCTAACTAACACCGACAACACAATATCTTGTTCGTTTTCATCTTTATTAGTTCTCTCACCATTTTACCGTTGGAAATCGACAACCGTGTCCACCTGCTTGCATGTTTGTTGTCCTCTAGGGCATTTATGCATCACTTCTTATCCCTATACACAGCTTCTCCCCTATTGTAGGCATCACCTTACAGTCAACATCGATCATTGGTCGATGTGGGGATGATTTTTTCTACCCGATCATTTCCTAGAACCCTAGGTTAATTTCTTCATCCTTGAGGCCGCTTTAGTGAAATTATCTATTTTCTGGGCTTCTAGATCTCTCTTCTTCTACTTCTTCACCTACCTCAATATTGTATCGGTCCGTCCTTCATGTTTTCAAGGCTCACTCACACATGCACTAACATAGGTTTAGTAGTTCTATATTGTACATGATCAATTGGGACATTTCAATCTATGTTTTATCTGCAAGTTCCTGTGCATGAGCACGATGTTTTTCATGGTTTTCGCTTGAGCGTGACGCTGAACATAAAAGGCATGGTTGCCACGGATGGTACCTAATGTCCAGACACAGTTCATGATTTGCTTCTAGACTCCTACCGCGTGGAAAGACTGGAAATTGTGGCAGTTTGCACCATGGAGATTGACGGTGTGCGCCTCCATGTCCACACCAGGCTCAATGTGGGTGGGTCTCCTTTACCGGCAGTAGCCTAAGGTTTCATGCACAAGTAAGATCACTATATTGCCAGCTTAAAAATGATGTAGCCAACAGCTTTGTGTAATTGCGTGTCATGCATGGCTGCAATTTTTCCTGTTGTTGCTACGTATAGCTTTGAACGATATTCTACATGAAAATCAACAATAAAAAAGGCAAGTGGTATTTTGGGATATGATTTGGATGAACATCAGAGGACTGCCAACATGCACCTTTATAAATTAAGGAATTTAACTACTCCCTCCGATCCTAAAAAAGTGTCGCTACAAAAGAACTAATCCTATACAACCTATAGGCATAGCTTCCGACACTTTTTTTAGGATCGGAGGGAGTACAAGTTTTGTGGGAGTAGCAAGTGATGCTCACATATTGTGTAAGGAAAAATTTATGCGTTTGGTTTGTATAAAATTACAAAAAAAAACTAAACAATTGCACGGGAGAATTTATCTTGGAGGAGTGGATGATTGTTTCAAATGCATGCCTTTCTAACTTAAGTATGCATCCTATAGTGTTTTTGTTTTCGGAGAGCTGCATGATTAAATCGATAGGGTGACAGGAAGGTTCTCTTGGAAGATAGATCCAATAGATCCTAATTTTACTTATTTGAATGGTCTTGGAATTTGTGGACCAAAATTTTCTTTTCTTCTAGGTATTTTTAACAATAGATTCATAAACATTTCTTCGCTCGATATAGATATATATGAAATTTATTTCATGATATAGCCAGTACGTGGGCTAAATCTATTTCAGTTGAGTATGTTAAGTTTGGGATGTCTATCGTGTAGACTAATTGCCAATCATCCTGGATAGGAATGGGTTGTGAAAATTTTAATATTTATTTACGAGGGTTGTGGTCTATGTCTTGGGGGAGAAGATTTTTATAATTGACGATCTTCTAAACCTACTAGCAAAAATGACCGCACCGGGAGATGAAAAATTATCTTAGAGCATGCCTGGTTTGTCACACAAACCGGCCGATTAGGCGGATGCATAAAATGTTTTGGTCAGGAGTGAAAAACTTGCTTGGTTCTCTGTTTTATTATTTCTGTCGTTCTTGTTTTCCATGAAACCTTTTGAAAAAAAATCATGGGCCATAGGATGCACCGAATGAAATCGTCAAGAATAGACACATACACTACCACAACGACGTCGACATGCTCTCGGAGGAATCTCATGGTCACTATGTGCGCCCGCTTTTTTCTACAGTTCCCGCCCCAATTTTCCGTTGTCGTTGTCTACCAATCATCTGAAAGTATGCTCCCCAAAAGGAAATCGCAATCCAAAATCCCTATATACGATAGATCCCGGGCACCTTGCTACATGACACTTGTCTCGCATTGCATTACTGACTGCTTCTTCCTGATGGCATTGTTGTCGCTCTCTTCTGGCTTTTATATTTTTTATTTAATGTACGATTTAGAGTGTATATAGTTTTAATATACTATTATATAATAAGAATTATAATGATCTACCTATTTTTATCTGCATGTGTGGATGATGCACCATGCAAATTTGTAGCCGTCTACGTTTTTTTCTAGCAAATGTGCCTGTGTTGCATGCAACCATATAATCTGTGAATGGTGCTCTTTTTAGTCATTAGGGTATCTCTCAGTATTTGGAATATTTGGAGCGTTACAAATCCTCTAAAATAAATTAATATGTTCTCACAAACATGGGAATAAATGTGATGTAATTTATACAACTGATCTCGAGTTTCACTTTTCACATTAGATCTTGTTCCCCTGTTCCACTTTAGATCTTGTTCCTTGTTCCACTTTGGAGCCCAAAACTCCATCCAAGTGACAAAATCCAAATGTATCAGTATAGATACATTGATACGTGATGCTGCATCAGAAATTATGAATCTCTCGAATAACGAGCTTCCTTTGCATTTAAATTACCATGGTCCAGCACCCTTGCCTTGCAGTTTTCACTTTTCAGAGCAGAACACCTACGCAGAAACTTAACAATAAGAGTAAACATTTGTGCAAAATCTTGGGAACAAATCCCCAACTGCTTCCCAGGAAATGTGTGTCAACAACTCCAATTTGTCGCATCTCCTCGTTTCCAAAATCTTCAGAACAAATCCCTAGACCAATTGCTTCCCAGAAAATCTGCAACACCATCTCCAAGTTGTCGCATCTCCTCTTTGTACGTGCCCAACAGCGCAGCCGCTCGCATCTCTTCCGGCAAAGGATGAGGTCTGCCGCTCGCACCATTTCTTACGTCACGTATTTCCTTGGATTAATGACGAGTGCTAGTATGTGTGAAAATAAGGATGCAGGGATATTTTTCTCCATGCTGATTGCTAAATTTGGCAACACTTGTCGTTGCTCCAGCATGGAAGTTATTGAGGGGCTCCTCCCACTGCGACCCTGACAACCACACCAACCCCACCACCTCCTCCTCCCTATCGCCACTTTGGGTGCTCTCTTCAGCGGATGAGCTCGCATCCGGCCCTGAGGGGGGGGGGGGGGGGCAGGGTGTGCTGCCGCCCTGGGACCCCGAATCCAATGGGCCCCTAAATTTTTGGTTCTAAGGCATACCCATCAGGGCAGAACTTATTTCGCGGTGGCGCCATGCATGGTTGCTGTAATGTTGTCGGAGTTCTATTCTGGTCGCATCAAGCGGACGAGGAGCTGAGCTGCTGCTACTCTAGGCGATGCGACATCACTGATGTTGCGCCATCCCCAGGTCTTCTCCGGGGTGGGCAAATGCAGTGGATCCTACCCGCTCCTCTCTTAAAAACTGAGGAGGGGATGGAGGCGCAGAAGGTGCTTGCATATCCCGGCATGGTCCGGCGGCGACGACGTGGTTGGATAAAGCCGAATCAAGCGCTGGCGGTGCGGAAGGGTCAAGGTAGGAGTAGATGATAGAGAAAAATCAGGCGGCACATATGAAGCCCCGGTCTCATGTTGCCCCCTCGATGTGCAAGACAGCCGTCGCAGCCGTTTTGCCGTCCTCGATCTCCTGTCAGCCACAGCCAGGCTGATCTCGAACCATCTGACCCCAACTTGAGATCTGGCATGGATGCGACAGCGGCGAAAGTAGGGTTCGGCGGCTCACACAACGGTGGCACGGGCGTCATTTTTGTAAGATGGAGGAGAAAGAAGAGGTATACGGCCAAACAATGGTCAAGTCAGTTTGTTTAGCCCAACCTTTTTTCAGTACAGCGGTGGATTCAGCCTTTCTTTAATTTTGATTTCACGACCATGACGAATCTCACGACGGCCTGAAACGAGTTTCTTGTCGACTTCGCCAAGACCAAGGGAGGAGATTGGGAGATTGGATCGATAGTAGTAAAACACCCCTCATACCCACGAAAATATGTTGTTGTGCCACGCTTTTTTGATACTCCTATTATAAACGGGACTGCCCTCACGAGTAGGTTTTTTTTTCTAGCTGGAGTCATATTCTTCTTCTGTTTCAAAAATTCTTAAGCGGATACAAGTCAGTGACTTGATGCTGTTACGTGCTTTTTTTTTACTGGATTATATACATGACTCGTGAGGTTGCCGGGCGGGGGACGGACGAAACATAAGATGTCGGCGCCATGTTTTTTTCACGTAGGAAAGGATCTCATCTGGTTATTTTTTACTTATGAAACCAAGTAGGAAACAAAAGTACGAAATTTGGAACGCACTAGAGGAAGTGGTACATGACTTACCGGTGGTAAAGGTGGGTAATTGTTTTCAACTTCAGGAATGATTGCAATGACGTACCGACCAACCGACCAACAACCAGGAAAGGCTTAACGCTTTTATTATTATTATTATTATTATTATATATTATATATATAGGTAAAGAGTAGTTATCATCAGGCTAACAGAATCCAAAAGAGTGCACACGTGGCCATACCTTGGGAGATGGCAAAAGGGGTTGATTTTTGGCCATAGTTTTGTTTTAGGGTTGTGTGGGGCAAAGCCTCCACATATCTCTTACATATATAGTGACCAACAGTTACAATACGTGCACGTATACATAAAAATACTAGACTAGCCAACAAACCCCATCAATCTGAACTATTACTACATACAAGATTCAGATTGGACTCAAATCGGTCTAGCATCTGTGTAGTGGCCAGTTTAGTGAACATATCAGCCACTTGGTCATTAGTAGAGATAAACCTGACATCAAGGCATCCAGAAGCAACAAGCTCTCGCACAATGTCAAAATAAATCTCAATATGCTTTGTCCGTGCATCAAAAACTGGGTTAGCCGTAAGGTATGTAGCCCCGAGATTATCACACCACAAAATGGGGGTTCGCTGCTGAGAAACTCCTAGCTCCTGGAGTAAAGACTCCACCCACATAGCTTTGACAGTTCCGTTTGCCAGCGCCTTATACTCTGTGTTGGTGCTAGATCTTGAGATGGTAGGTTGTTTCTTCGAACTCCAGGAAATGAGGTTCGGTCCACCAAACACAGCGAAACCACCGATGGAACGACGATCATCAACACATCCTGCCCAATCTGCATCGGTAAAAATACTGATACCGGTGAGAGATGACTTACGAAACCATAGTCCTATATCGAGTGTCCCTTTGACATATCGTAAAATCCTCTTAACAGCTTCCCATGAACATCACTAGGCTGCAAGAGAAACTGACAAACTTTGTTCACAGCAAATGACAAGACAGGGTGAGTAAGCATCAGATAATGCAAGTTGTTGACACTCCCCAGTTTTTGGATCCATGTAATGTAGTTAAACGAGACAAAAATGTGGGTCAACAATTTTTTTTCTAACAACATGTTGAACCAACATTGTGTATGTGACAATAGTCATATGTGCAATGCAAGATTTGTTTCATTTTAAAACCAATACAATTGTTTCCTGAAAATACTTTTATATTTTTCTCTAATGTTTTTCCCTGATGTGACTTGAGTGATTTTTTTCCAAGACTTGGATCATGCTTGTTTGCATCTTGATTTAAACTTTTCACTTTGTGGGATCCAAGAAAACAAAAATACAAAATGATTTGTGGAAGTTTCTTTTAAGTTTTCTATTAAAACTTTTCCCTGAAAATATAGCCAAGTACATGTTTTCCACATTTGTTTTCATTGGGATATAATATTCCATTTTGTGTTTTCTTGACTTGTAATTGGTCTCTGATATATGGACTACAAATCCATAAGCTTGGTTTGGATTTTGGAATAAGAAAAACAATCTTTTGCATGTTGTTTTTCTAGAAGAAAAATAAGACAAAAAAATGCATTTTTAGAAAACAGAGCAAAACAGAAAGTACCCCTTTTTCCAATTTGTTTTCATAGACTTACAATTTTCCAAATTTGTTTTCAAATAATGTTTCTGAAATTTTAAAACATGTTTAACAATTTCCAACTTTGAAAACAAAATTTGGTTTCCATTTGACCCTTGAAAACAAGTTGGCCTTATGATGTTTTTAACAGTTTCCAACACTTACAAATTTCTCTAAGTCTGTGTAACTTAATTTTCTGAACTTTTTCTGAAACATGGTTTTACAAAAGTTTGACAGTTATTTTCAATTGGTTTTTGAGAAATTTTGGAAATGGTACATTGCCAAATTGATTCTCTTATGTGTGTACTCTACTTTGGATGCTTTGGCTTGCTTCTAGAAGTACTAGAGAGAGGAAACAAGTGAGAAAAGAGAGGGGTAGAGAGGTGAGGGACTTGGCATGCCGCACTGTGCATGGCCACTGTGGCCATGCCATGCCGTGGCCACACTCTCCCTCGACGTCATGAACATGCCTAGGTCACCCACAACCTCCCTGGCACGGTGCCTCACTTCTGCACGTTGCGAGCAAACATTAGAGCGTGCCCCCTTGCCAAACTTTACACCACCGAGAGGTCCCCCGTGCCACTGGCCTGGACGCCGCGAGATATGTGCACCACCCACCCCCACCCGCTCGCCACTGCCCCTCACTCACTCCCCACACCCACCTCGAGCATCTAGATCGCCCCCGTGAGCCTTCTACGAGCGCCACGGTGCCTTTGTTGATGCTAGCCACCGCAGCCGTCCCAACAAGGTGCCGCTTGACCCCGCGGTTCCCACCCCTTCTTTTTGCTCCCTACGAGCTCTCCGTAGCCGTACCAACCGCCCTGACAATCCCGCTTGCTCTCTCGAGTGCAGGTTCGCCGCCGTCTGGAGACGCCACCGTCGCTGAAACCCAGGGCCCTCAGTTGCCTCGAGCGCTTGCGTCACCCCTCCACGCCATCAACCCTCGAGCCATCAACCCTCGAGCCCCCACGGTGAGCCCCCGAGCATCGGCATTTTCCCATCGCCTCGGATGAGAGAGGAGAGAGCGCGAGGATGGAGATTAGCACCGGGGCATTGATCAGCAGATCAGCGGTACCCGTTGAATTCCGCTCTTTCCCACGCCCGTGCGCGCATGCTCGCCTGCGCTGGGCCACGTTGGCGCTAGTTGGCCTGTGAAGTGAGGAAGCCAGCCCGAGCCTATGTTTTGATTTTCCTTTTAATTTAACAGGAGGTTTGATGTTTACTTTTGCTCTATGAAAAATATATTAATTGTGAATTAAATCCAACCAAAATGTGTGCCAGTAGATAAACTTTTTCTTGAACACCTCCAAGTGGTAGATCTAGGTTTGCTACTTTATTTTGGCCATAGTATTAAAAATACCAGGGAGTGTTTGTGAGACTATTTGGTGCATAATTTTTGTGTGTGTATCCAAATTGGTCAAATAAAACTGTTTTGAGTAGCCCTTGAGTATATATATAAGTGAGACTTGACCTTGGATCAAGGAGGGTTACCATTTGGAAATTCCATCCATTATGGTAAATGACTAGTAGGATTTTCTAGGGTTTTTAGAGATAGTTTAAAAACGATTTTTGATGTGGATCCAATTGGACAAGCTTGTGTATGATTATATCTATATAATCCTAACTTGTAATTATGTTTAGAGCCATAGATTATTTTTGGCATGCATAACTAGATTTTGCACTTTTCTGTTATTAGTAGATTTTGTGCAAATAGATTTGCTTAAATGTTTACTTGTTAGAAACTTGTCTTCTAGCATTTATAGATATGTTGCTCTATGTTATTAGGTTGTTTTCTTGCAGTACTAGTATGATAGGAAGTGTGTGCATGATTGGAAATCAAATAGAAATAGAAATAGCCCTTTATTGTTTTCTAGTATTTTGATTGAATAGAATTTGTGAGCTAGTCTTGTTATGGGTAGTGCCTAAGTTTTTCATGTGGTTATGTTGAGTCCAGTACCATTTTGGTAATCATTATAGAATGTTATCACCTATGTTAGATTGCACATTAATTTATAGGAAAGCATGCATACCATTGTTTGTTTGTTTGTTTGTTTCACCTTTGTTGTTTTCACTAGTGTGAGTAGCTTAGTAATAATTTTTTGGTAGATTATTATTTTTCTCAAGTGATACCAGAGGCATTGTGACCTCTTAATGCTTTGGTATATTAGTGGAACACCCACTGGTCCTAGTGCATTTTGGTTAGGGATACAAATTCCCTACCATACACTTGTTTGTCATAGATACATGATTACTTGTGTGTTTAGTATTTTCCACCAAGGAAAATAGATGATGGCTCTACTTGTTTGGTTGAAGCGTTAGTAATGTTTTGTGACTCCTAGTATTTCTAGATGAGGTACATTTGTTGATATGGTGTTCCCTTAGGAATATCATGTTAAGAAGCGTTTGACTATTGTTTTGATTATTTTTGAGTGGTGGTACTAATAGAAGTATCTTCCTAGTGTTATGTAAATTGTGTGTGGGTAAAAATTCCTTGAATGTTTTAATTTCTGAAAGTGTTTGTTTGAGCTGTATTGAGTGCATAGCTACTGGTTGTATAGCATGTCACCTTGATGCTTGTTATTTGGTTGTTAGAAAAGCATGTTTTGTGTGACTTGGTTGATTCTTGCTAAGTAGTTGTTTTCATAGACTTATTTTAGTAGAATTGTTTACTAACATGCGTAAGGTGGTTGTGTTGTTAGTAGGTATTTATACTCATGTGTTTGTTGTTTAGGAGAATGCATTCTTGTAGTGTGGTTTTCTTCTCTAGTATTTAATTAGTGGTACCCCTAGATTTATGAGTTGCTAGATTATTATTTCCTTTTTATTTTATGGTTGTATGTTTATCCTAGCATGTTTAGAATGTTTCACTTCTGTTATTATGACTTGACTATTGGAGTTACTAGATGTTATTGAGTGTGGAATACTTTATTCCTCATAGCATGCTTGTGTAGCAATCTTTCATACTAGAATGTTATTAGTGAACTCATGTTTTTATGTTATTTTCTAGCTTTATTATCTCTCATGATAATTGTGTTTCATTGTGTGCCTTATGAATTGTTACAATTGATTGAGCCACTGATTTGTTTGGTTATATTTAAGATTATGTGATTTCTTAGTCTTTATATAGATATGAGCATAGCAAGTAATTACTTGTTCATCTATGGTTTGCTTTGATGTTTGGAATTATATGATTGATTATTTTTAGCATGGGTATTGTACTAGTGCTATGGTTTTGTTTAGTCTTAATAGTTATCTATTCTTTGAGTTAGTGGTAAACTTGTTTGGTGATGCTTGCTTGTCTTGTTGTTAACACCCACTGCCATGGGTATTGCTTTGAATGATTGTTATTACCTTAGTATAATCTCACCCTTGTGACCACAAGCTACTTTTAGCTTCTTAAATGTCTTGGTACGAGAGTGGTACACCCACTCAACCTATGATATTTAGGATGTCGAATATGGTTTCCCAACCATATGTTTTTCTACTGATAGTTTGGTACCATGAGAGTTTGTGAGAAAGTTTTCTCGATCACTTTTGAGTGATTGCGCTAGTATAAGCTTGCTTGCTGTATGTATGCTTTGTGCTATTGATTGCCTTCTTTGGTACTGAGTGTGTGTATTTTTTCTTTTACGACGTTAGAAAACGAAAAAGAAGAAGGAGTTGTAGAGTTTTGTGTCAAGTTCAAGCTACTTCAAGGCCATGGACACAAAGAGTTTTAAGGCAAGCCATCCTGATGCTTGCTACTACACTTATCATTATCTATCATGCATGTTTTACTTCTTAAAGTTTTACAAAACTTCGTTTATCAAAAACTATTTTTGAGTGACTACTACTACTATTAATATTATATAACTTATTATTATGCCAGTAGTTGAAACTTGGTTTTACCAAGCCTATTGCCACCATATAGTATTTATTACTACCAAAAGTATAAGTCCCTAAGTGGACACCCTTGAAATATGGTTCTGAATGTAGCTGGGGACACATGTAATATAATTTTAAACTAATACCTAATAATGTAGCAGCTGATGTTCTGAATGTGAGGTTCAAATATTAATCCCGCATCACATGATAACTATGGGATGATGCCCAATTGCAACGTTAGTTACATGCATTGGCTACATGCATTGGCTTTATATATTGTACAGAAGCTGCGGGTGTTCAATAATATTGTATGTTCGATATGAGAACTATTCACTCATAAGTTTGAACAATATTAAATATGTACCTCATATTTAATATTTTATTATGTCATGGAGAATTATATTTTTTTCATAATATAATATTGAAATATTTGATTTATTTCTCTCCACATGTAGCGTACTAAAGATGACGTCCTCGAGTTTGTGAGGGCCACCTTGCTAGTTTGTATAATAATACTACTTAACAAGGCCAATGCGAGATGACACAGTAGGCTTGCTAACATACATCGATGCACAGACACACTTTCCAAGACTTGGATCATGCTTGTTTGCATGTTGATTTAAACTTTTCCACCTACAGGTTCCAACATTATAATGGATAAATCAACAACCACATATGAAACTTTTGTTGTCATCTCATGTCGAGACATCGTAGTAGTTTTCATAGACTGGGGTGCCATGAGACTACGGTAGAGACGTGGGTTAACGGGATAGCGTAGTAATACAGTACACGGGATTTTACCCAGGTTCAGTACGTCGCGACAGTACGGCGTACCTACTCCTGCACTTCTCACTATGTGGGACTAAAGCCCGTATAATAAGGTTACAATGTAAGAGAATAGATCTAGCTACTCGTCGAGGATGAACTTCCCGGCGAGTTGCGTAAAGCTTGAGCTTGAACCTAGAACCTTGGAACTAAAGGAACTTATGTAATTTATCTCCCGTCCGGCTTTATATAATAGCCGGATTAGGGCTTACAGAACCAGAAACCTAGAAGACTACGTTTAACTTGTAACTTGGAAAGTAAGGAATCCGTTTTCTCCTCCAAGCCAGATCACGCGGGCCGTGATCCGGGTTCTTCTAGAATCCGGCTTCTACGCGTCGGACTACTGGGCCGCCCAATGGACCTAAGCCCATTACCATGTAGGCCACCCTGGTAGTCCGGCTCTTTTGTCTACCATCTTCTATACCCCTATTCAGTATATATCCGACAGTAGCCCCCAGGAAGGATCAAAACTCTGAAACTCCACCTTTCGTCAAATACATTTTGTCCGGGAAAACTTGATTCAGCAGTATTGATTCTTTCTTCTTTCCTTTTGAAGGAGATGGTAACATAAAACTCGGAACTATGAAAATCCGGCTTTTCTTCTCGCGATCCTTCGCGGAAAAGGAACTCGTGACATCAGCGCTTTAATCATGCTGACGCAAGCGCCGCTTGGTTTCACGCGGGAAACCCTGCAACGTATCTCTGACAGATTCTCACGAGAAACGAGGAGATAGCCATCATTCCTCTGTCGTTCCGTTTCCCGGATTTTCCGGCGAGCGACACGCGTCGAACATCCAACGGTCAAAAGAGCCGTTGGCGCGTATCTAGAGGTTTTTAGGCTATAAATAGCCGTCCTCGTCGTCACCGGAAATCTTTCCTCACTCCACACTGCCCACGCCATTGACGCAAACGCGAGCACGAGAGCAAGAACTTGCCCAGACGCACCGTTTGCACGCCGGAGCGCTCACTCGCCACCTGAAAAAGATGGCCTCTCCGTCGTCCTCACCGGCTCGCGCCTCCATCGACGAGCTTTTGGGCGACCTAGATCCACAGCTGGGGTCGCCCAAGCATGCCGGCGGCGTGATGC
This sequence comes from Alopecurus myosuroides, assembly GCA_028641055.1. Taxonomy (NCBI): domain Eukaryota; kingdom Viridiplantae; phylum Streptophyta; class Magnoliopsida; order Poales; family Poaceae; genus Alopecurus; species Alopecurus myosuroides. Next base: position 430,944,392 of record CM054060.1, read on the forward strand.
GGAGTGTTACTCCTAGATTGGCCCGATCTTCACGAATCGACGGAGAACACGAAGAACACGAAGAACTCGATGAACACACGAGGGGGAAACGAGGGGGAAATCGAGGGCAACGCAAACAAACACAAGGATAACTAGTAAGAACCGAAGAACCCCAAATCTTCCGTCAACTAACCCCGAGGGCCGCCTACGGAACGATCGATTCAACTGAGCTCACCTTGATTGAAACCGCTTTACACCCGTAGCCGGTCCACTACGCCAATAGAACCTCAAGATAATCGAGAGGAAGATTGGTCAAGTACTTGATAGAAACCCAAAGGGAGAGATCAAGTATTTGGATGTGCCTTGATACAATCCTCGACGATGTCGGAGGGATGGTTCCTCAAAGAGGGATACAAGAGAGCTGAGCTCCAAATGTTCTAAATTCAACTCTAACCCTAGATCTGAGAATGGGGGTGACTATATATAGTCTAGTGCCAAAGGGGGTAGGTGGGAGGATAAGAAACAAGGCCAAAGGCCCGCAAGTGGCACGCAGTCCGCACAGCAGCGGAGGCTCCGGTGGTTTCCACCGGAGGTTCCGGTGGATGCAGCGGAGGCTCCGGTGGGGTCCGGTGGTGGCTCCGTGGTCACACACCCGACGGGGTTCCGCGCGCAGGAAGCGCCGGAGGCTCCGGTGGCGAGTCGTGGAGCGGAGGCTCCGGTGGGGTTACCGGAGGTTCCGCCCGGGTTCCGGTGGCGGCTCCGGTGGTGGCTCCGGTGGTAGCTCCGCCACTTTCCACCCGAAGGGCTTTTGGGCGGAGGCCACACCGGAGGCTCCGGTGGTGAGCGGGGAGCGGAGGCTCCGGTGGGAACACCGGAGGTTCCGCTGCCTGGAGCTTTCCGGCTTCGTCTCCTTGTGCTGGTCTTGCTCGTTCGCCTTCCGCGTCTTCTTGGGCACCCTTGGTGGACTTGAACCTGAGCACACACAGTGTTGCGCCATGAGGTAGCGCACCATTCTCCACATGACCGAAAGCATAGGATGAGAGGAGCGAGTTCACCTTATCTTTGATGGCCTTTGCGCGTGATCTTGTCATCGGTGCACTCGGTGGAGTTGGGTGGGCTACATCATCTCCCCCCCCTTGAAAAAGAGTCGACCTCGACTCGGCGTCGTCTTCATCACTTGGGTATCCATGGAAGGGAGAGAGGTCCTTGACATTGAAGGAGTTGTGGACGAGGTACTTGGATTGCGGTAAGTCGAGCTTGTAGGCGTTGTTGTTGATGCGCTTGATGACCTTGAAGGGACCGTCACCTCTTGGCTTTAGCTTGGAGTTGCGCTCTTCGGGGAACCGGTCCTTGCGCAAGTGTAGCCACACGAGGTCACCTTCTTGGAACACCATGGGTTTCTTGTTCTTGTTCATGATAGAGGCTCGGTGCTCGGAATGTTTCTCAAGTGTAGCCCTTGTGGAGTCGTGGAGCTTCTTGATGTAGTCGGTGCGCTTGTCGATGTCCATGTTTGCTCGCTCGCGTAGAGGCAAAGGGAGTATGTCGAGGGCGGTGTTGGGGTTGAAGCCGTAGACGATCTCGAAGGGACTCTTCTTGGTAGCTTGATGGAGAGCACGGTTGTAGGCGAACTCGGCGTGTGGGATGCATTCCTCCCAATTCTTCAAGTTGGGCTTGATCAATGCTCGAAGTAGTGAAGAGAGTGTGCGGTTGACGACCTCGGTTTGTCCATCCGTTTGTGGGTGATAGGCGGTGGAGAATAGTAGCTTGACGCCGAGCTTGGCCATCAATGTCTTCCAAAAGTAGGAGGTGAACTTGACGTCGCGGTCCGAGACAATTGAAGTAGGTACACCATGTAGACGCACAATTTCCCTGAAAAACAAAGTAGCAACATGTGAAGCATCGTCGGTTCGGTTACAAGGAATGAAATGTGCCATCTTAGAGAAACGATCCACAACTACAAAGATTGAATCCATGTTGGTTTTAGTTCGTGGAAGGCCTAGCACAAAGTCCATGCTAATATCACTCCAAGGTGCATGTGGGATAGGTAATGGCATGTAAAGACCATGAGGGTTGGAAGTGGACTTAGCTCGGAGGCATGTGGAACATCTCTTGACGTGTCTCTCAACGTGGTGCTTCATCTTGGGCCAATAGTAGTTGGTGGAGAGCATGGCATAGGTCTTGTCGCGTCCAAAGTGTCCCATGAGGCCTCCTTCATGTGATTCCTTCAATAACAACAAGCGAAGAGAAGACTCGGGGATACACAATTTGTTAGCCTTAAACAAGAAACCTTTGTGAAGATAGAAATCATCGAAACCTCGGTTAGGCAAGCACTTCTCAAATATAGGACCAAAGAAAGCATCGGAAGCATATAAGTCTTTGATTTCATCCAAACCAATCACATTGATGTCAAGACGTGTAAGAAGGCATTCTTTCCTAGACAAGGCATCGGCTACCACATTCTCTTTACCTTTCTTGTACTTAATGACATAAGGAAAAGATTCAATGAATTCAACCCACTTAGCATGCCTTTTGTTCAAATTGGTTTGGCTTTTTAAGTATTTCAATGATTCGTGATCGGAATGAATGACAAATTCTTTTGGCCAAAGGTAGTGTTGCCAAACTTCTAGCACTCTAACCAAAGCAAAGAGTTCCTTATCATAGATGGGGTAATTGAGTTTAGCACCATCAAGTTTTTCACTATGGTAAGCAACGGGGCGTCCGTTTTGCATGAGAACGCCACCAATTCCTATACCACTAGCATCACATTCAATCTCAAAAGTTTTCTCGAAATCCGGTAAGACAAGCAAAGGAGCTTCGGTTAGGCATTTCTTAAGTGTATCGAAAGCTTTTTGTTGCGCATTGCCCCAAACAAAAGGTACATTCTTTTTGGTAAGTTCATTCAAAGGGCAAGCAATAGTTGAAAAATCTTTGACAAAGCGGCGATAGAAACCGGCAAGGCCATGAAAGCGCCTTATCTCACCCACGGAAGTAGGGTTGGGCCAATTCCTAATTGCCTCAATCTTCTTGTTATCTACTTCAATACCATTGGACGAGATCACAAAACCCAAGAAAACAAGCTTGTTGGTGCAAAAATTGCATTTGGAAAGATTGGCGAAAAGTTTTGCATTGCGAAGAGCCAACAATACTTGTGAAACATGATCAAGGTGATCTTCCAAAGATTTGCTATAAATGAGAATATCGTCGAAGTAAACCACAACAAATTTGCCAATGAAAGGACGTAGAACTTCATTCATGAGACGCATGAAGGTAGATGGGGCATTCGAAAGACCAAAGGGCATAACAAGCCATTCATACAAACCAAGTTTTGTTTTGAAAGCCGTTTTCCATTCATCACCTATACTCATACGAATTTGATGGTAACCACTTTTAAGATCAATTTTTGAAAAGATAGTAGCACCACTCAATTCATCAAGCATGTCATCGAGCCTAGGAATAGGATGTCGATATCTAACGGTGATAGCATTGATAGGGCGACAATCCATACACATGCGGGAAGTAGAATCTTGCTTTGGAACAAGGATAACCGGCACGGCACAAGGACTAAGGGATTCGCGAATAAAACCTTTTTCGAGTAGCTCTTGGATTTGGCGCTCAATCTCCTTAGTCTCCTCAGGATTGGTGCGGTAAGGAGCGCGGTTTGGAAGGGGCGCGCCCGGAATGAGGTCAATACGGTGCTCGATTCCTCGAAGGGGAGGAAGGCCCGGAGGGAGCTCATCGGGAAAGACGTCTTCAAATTCCTGCAACAAAGGCAACAAAGAGGGAGGTAGATTTGTCATGTCGTTAGTTTCAAGTGCTTCCCCTTTGCACAATAGGACAAAGTGAAGTATGGTTGGGTCCTCTCTTAGCGCTCGCATCTCTCTTTTGGTGGCAAGTAAGGCAAAGCCTTTGGCATCACTCGTAATTTTTCCACTCATATTTGGCTTGTGGCTCTCACTCACTTTTTGGTGGATCACTCTCTCACCACTCATCTCACGAGATTTGAGCTCTTCTTGTCGACGTGCAAGAGTCTTGGCGTTGTCGGCGATCACTTGGCTAGGAGACATGGGACGAAGAACAAATGTCTTGTTGTTCCACTTGAAGCTATAGTGATTGGTACGCCCATCATGGATAGCACTCTTGTCGTATTGCCACGGTCGGCCAAGAAGAAGATGACACACGGTCATAGGAACAACGTCACACTCTACCGTGTCTTCATAAGGACCAATCTTGAAAGTCACGGAGACCATGTGTTGAATCTTGAAGGTGCCGGAGTCACTAAGCCATTGGACATGGTATGGGTGAGGGTGTTGCTTGTAAGGCAATTTGAGCTTGTCGCAAAGTTCTTTGCTAGCTAAGTTGTGACAACTTCCACCGTCGATGATGACCTTGATTGACTTGCCATCAATACCGGCTCTTGTTTGAAAGAGATTGCACCGTTGATCTTGCTCATCTTGAGGAGAAGAAGTGAGGACTCTTGTGACCACTAGGGATGGGTTCTTGTCCTCATCGCAATACACACTTTCTTCATCATCGTTGGAGACGTCCAAAGGGTTGAGAGCAACTTGATGCAAGGCATAGTATTCGCCTTCGCTCATAGAATCACGTTCACCATCTTGGTTGACAATCATGATCATCTTGTTGGAACATTCAAAGGACTTGTGTCCACTACCACCACACTTGAAGCAAGTAATAGTGCTTGACTTGACTTGAGGAGCACTTGAGGATGAGGTTGGAGTAGCTTGCTTCTTGAATGGTTGGGAAGACTTGTTGGGAGCACTAGAGGCTCGCGGGTTGCTCTTGGTGGTAGTTGGAGGAGGAGCTTGTGTCATTGGAGTAGAGGATGATGGTCTTGAGTTGAAGAAAGCCTTTTGCTTGCTATATTTGAGATCTTCCGCAATTTGACGTTCCGCCTTAAGAGCTTGGTGGACAAGGGCCACAATGTTGTCATACGGTTGATACTCGACGATCTTCCTTATAGGATAGTTGAGGCCATTGAGGAAGCGGCCCATTGTTTGCTCTTGAGATTCTATCACATGAGCGCGGATCAAAGATGTCTCCATTTCCTTGTAGTACTCATCAACGGACTTCACACCTTGACGAAGTTCTTGAAGCTTCTTGAAGAGGTCACGCTTGTAGTGAGGAGGAACGAATCGAGCATGCATGAATTGCTTCATCTCATTCCAAGTGGCAATAGGAGCAACGCGATTGCGGACTCGTTCGGCTTGTAGACGATCCCACCATAAGAGTGCATAGCCTTCGAATTCCAAAGATGCTAGAGCAACCATTTTCTTGTCGGTGAAGTTGTGAATGCCGAAGATCTTGTCAACCTTGAGAGCCCAAGCAAGATAGTCTTCGGGATCATTCTCACCATTGAACTTGGGGACATTGAAACGAAGAGCACTCATGTTGTTGTCCTCTTGCGGACGATGGAGGCGCGCATGTTGCTCATGGGGGTCTTCATCATACATGGGAGGTGAATCATCATAGGGGTCATCCTCATTGTCTTGGCGGTGGCGATCATGATGGGGAGGATGACGCCGGTGGTCATTAGGTGGTGGTGGTTGGTGGTGACGGAGCCTAGCTTCACGGCGTTCACTATCATCATGGCCATTGTGATGTTGTTGAGGACGTTCTTGTTCTTGGAGAGGTTGTTGAGGATGATCATGTTCTTGGCGGTCATTGTTGTTGGGACGCGCATGGCGCCTTGGTGGCCTTCGATGTTGACGAGCATCTTCCACGAAATCGTTGTGGCCAAAGTCTTGAGCGTGGCCTTGTGGAGGTGGAGGATGATGGTGTTGTCGAAGGTCCGGGCGTTGCGGTTGTTGAAGAGGGTCACCACGGCCTTGGCGATGTCGAGGTGGTGGTGATGGCGAGCTATCCTCATACCGATTGCGTCGCGGAGGTTGTTGATGTTGTGGAGGAGGTGGTGGTGCTTGTTGAGGTTGTCCACCCTCCTCCACGTTGTGGCGATCATGGCGATCATGGCGACGAGGTTGGTGAGGATCTTGATTGCGGTGGCTTGAGCGGCGAGACCTTGAGGACGATGATGAATGACGGCGATTGGCAAGATTAGCCAAGTTGATGTTGATGCGCGTCATTTGATCATTCATTCGAGCCTCTTGCTCTTGGAGTCGACGCTCATAGCGTTGCAACCCGTCCTTGACGAGTTCGCGGAGTTGAAAGTGGTCATTGTGGGTGACGAAGTTGGCGTAATCATTGTCGTTGTAGAATGGGTTGCCTTCGTCTTCCGAGCTCGGACTTGTGAATGCTCCTTCCCTAGCCATCTCAAAAACACACACAAGGGTGATATTGAAGAAATGGACGCCTCACTTACCCAACGTTACCTTTCTTGGTCGTATTGAGGCTAGTGGACGAGCCTAGGTGTAGGGCGGTATGTCAAGAGCGAATCCAAAAGATCGAAAGAAACCGCAAATGGCAACACACACACTTTATATGGAAGGCAAATAGGTTAGGAAAGTGGCGAGGAAAAATCGACCAAAACCGAAGAAAAGTTTGTTGTCAATCGTGGAGAAAATTCAAAGGAAAAGTTAGCACAAAAACCAAACCTATAGGATGGAAATATGGTGGAACACACACACGCAAGGGAAAAATGGGGTTAGTGCGACCAATGGACGAGCGAAGAACGAAATGGCCCTAACGTAGACTAATGCTCAAAGCCACACTAACACAAGGAGGACGCTAGCTCAAACCGCAAAGTTGAAAAGGCAACAAGATTCGCACCGTGGCAATCGGTCACTCTTTCTCTTTTGCGACGCAATGCTACACGTTCCTACAATGGAAAGCAATTGGCACCGATCCTTTTGCTTCTTTTTCTATTTTCTCTTTTTCTCTTTTTTTTTTTTTTTTTTTTTTTTTGATGGATTCCAAAGTGCCAATGCCTACTCGGTAGCTAATCTCTCACAAGCGCTAACTTCGCACTCTCGATGCCACAAATGCGATGCCAAGCGGTGTAAAAAGAACTAGTCCGATAGGTAAGTAACACAATGGGATGGGGTGGTGCAAGCGGAAGCAAGTTATACCTCTCTTATTTTGATGATCACGGACTTGCGGCCGTGGGGGAGTCGATGTCGTGGCGATCCGATGATGTGGAAGCGTAGGTGATGTCGTGGGCGTCGCGTAGCAACTCGTTGCACTCAATTTGGATCACAAACGACAAAGAAAAACAAGTTCCAAAATCTGCCGGAGAATCGAAGAGCTGAAATTTTCTGAGTTTTTGGCTCAAATTCGAAATTCCCACAAAATCAAGAAAAATTTTGGGCGAAATTGGAAAAATTGGCTGAATGGAAAGATGTGGCAAGGTGTTTGGCAACTAATCTCTGAAGAAAAACCACGAAAAACGCAACGAGTCAACAGATCGGTCAAATTCCCTTTTGGCTATTTTTTGAGGATTTTCGAAATTCTTGGTGGAAAAAGAAAAATTGGTTGATGGGGAGGGGTATGGGTGTCGGATTCGTGTCAATCTAGCTCTGGATACCAGATGATGCGGAGGGTTACTCCTAGATTGGCCCGATCTTCACGAATCGACGGAGAACACGAAGAACACGAAGAACTCGATGAACGCACGAGGGGGAAACGAGGGGGAAATCGAGGGCAACGCAAACAAACACAAGGATAACTAGTAAGAACCGAAGAACCCCAAATCTTCCGTCAACTAACCCCGAGGGCCGCCTACGGAACGATCGATTCAACTGAGCTCACCTTGATTGAAACCGCTTTACACCCGTAGCCGGTCCACTACGCCAATAGAACCTCAAGATAATCGAGAGGAAGATTGGTCAAGTACTTGATAGAAACCCAAAGGGAGAGATCAAGTAGTTGGATGTGCCTTGATACAATCCTCGACGATGTCGGAGGGATGGTTCCTCAAAGAGGGATACAAGAGAGCTGAGCTCCAAATGTTCTAAATTCAACTCTAACCCTAGATCTGAGAATGGGGGTGACTATATATAGTCTAGTGCCAAAGGGGGTAGGTGGGAGGATAAGAAACAAGGCCAAAGGCCCGCAAGTGGCACGCAGTCCGCACAGCAGCGGAGGCTCCGGTGGTTTCCACCGGAGGTTCCGGTGGATGCAGCGGAGGCTCCGGTGGGGTCCGGTGGTGGCTCCGTGGTCACACACCCGACGGGGTTCCGCGCGCAGGAAGCGCCGGAGGCTCCGGTGGCGAGTCGTGGAGCGGAGGCTCCGGTGGGGTTACCGGAGGTTCCGCCCGGGTTCCGGTGGCGGCTCCGGTGGTGGCTCCGGTGGTAGCTCCGCCACTTTCCACCCGAAGGGCTTTTGGGCGGAGGCCACACCGGAGGCTCCGGTGGTGAGCGGGGAGCGGAGGCTCCGGTGGGAACACCGGAGGTTCCGCTGCCTGGAGCTTTCCGGCTTCGTCTCCTTGTGCTGGTCTTGCTCGTTCGCCTTCCGCGTCTTCTTGGGCACCCTTGGTGGACTTGAACCTGAGCACACACAGTGTTGCGCCATGAGGTAGCGCACCATTCTCCACATGACCGAAAGCATAGGATGAGAGGAGCGAGTTCACCTTATCTTTGATGGCCTTTGCGCGTGATCTTGTCATCGGTGCACTCGGTGGAGTTGGGTGGGCTACATCACGGCGGGCCGGAAAAAGCCACGGCATCTGCGGCGGGCGGAGGAAATGCTTCCGCCGCCGCGGACATAGCGGGCTCAAGCACCACGACATCCCCGCCGTTCGCACCGGAGACGGCGGAGGAGAAAATCGAGCTCCTTGGCGAAAAACTTGCCGCCGCGAAGGCCGCCGCCGCCGCCGCCGGAGCAGAAGAGGAAGAGGAAACTGCAGGCAACTGGAGTGCCTGCAGTATTCCCCCGGCTCTCCTTCCCAACCTGGAGAAGGAGGGTTTGGTGCTGAAAAAGAAATGGCGGCTCCCGGAAGAGGAGACTGAACCCATGCCACAAGAGGGCGAAAGGGTGCTCCTTGCCTCCCACCTTCTACGAGGTATGGGACTGCCACCTTCCTCTTTCTTCCTCCAGGTCCTGTCACACTACAGCATCCAACCACATAACCTTCCTCCCAACTCTATTCTGTACATGGCCGGCTTCCAGGCCTTGTTCGAAGGTTACCTAGGAATAGAGCCTAGGTTAGATTTTTGGCTGTATTGCTTTGGGGTGAAGCGTAACTCTTCGGAGGGCGCGCTCCCAAATTGCGGGACCATTTCCTTTACTCTTCGGAGATTCCGAGAGGATTGGTTCCCCAAAATCAAAACCTCAGAATCCGTCAAATTTTGGACGGGTTCTTTTTTCTATCACCCCGACGTGCCTTTTCCTAAAAAGGCCGTCGGGGTTCCACCTTTTGTGAACCCCGCCGCTGTTCCCCAGGATAACTGGGTGACAGAGGCCGTCCAGGTTCTGCCTCCAGATCTACTAAGGATCAAGAGGCGCATCGCCAAGCTCACTTCCTCCAAACCTCCTTTGACCGGTATGGACACGGTCTTTTGCTGGCTGGATAGGCGGATTCAGCCGTTAGCAAACCACGGAGGCCGTCTCCTGTGTGAATACACAGGAGCCAAGGATCCAATGCGGACAACCGACAAAGATTGGCCCGCAAAGGAGCTTAGGCGGCGCATCAATCAGTTGGTCGCTTCGCGCGACCAATACACGGAGAGTCGGCCAATGTACACGGCCGACAACCCAGCTCCTAAGGTAATTTTTCCGTTATTTGGGTATAATCTCACATCCTGGATAATCTACCTTTTGAATCTGATTGGTTTTTCCGACAGCTTGTGGATCTTCCAGACTCGGAGTTAGCCTCCGAGGCCGAGCTGGATGCGCTGCGCACCGCCGCTGCGGGTGGGCGCAAACGCAAGAAGATAATTTCTTCGGATGAAATTATCGACCTTGACGGAATCCCCGTCGCCACTTCCAGGTTATTTACTTCTGGGTTTTTTCTTTTATGGGATCCTTTTCGTCCATCTTCGGTGTTTTAACCTTTTCCGGGTTTTTGGTTTTTAGCTTACCCCCCTCCAACCTGAAGCCGAGAAAGTTGAAGAAACTCAGAGCTTCTTCCAACCGAGGCAGCCAACCATCTCCCGCCGTCGCCCCGGACATGCCGCAGACAATGGCGGAAGAGCCTACTGCGGCCACTACCACCAAGCCCCCAGAGCCCAGCCAGCCCGTTGTGTCCGAGTCGGACACGAGGGAAAGGGCGGCTCCAGAGGTGGGGAAATCTTCTCGGACTTTCGACGAGGAAATCCCCACCTTTGACAAGGATTTTAAGGCTATAAATGACGGCTTGAACGCGGCCGAAAATCACTTCGCGGAATACGCGAAAGAATTCCGAGAAAACTTAGCAGGTTTGCAGCGCATGAGCCAGGTATGTAACTCTAGCCCCCAAGCATCAAACAAAATGCATGCTTTTTTGCTTTGATGTTTTTTATTAACCATACTTTTCCTTGCTGTGTTTCAGCAAACCTCCGAGGCCATAAACCTGGAAGTTTTCAGGAAGCTCACTATCAAGAATAAAGAAGTTCGAAGTCTTCTTTCTATTCTTGAGGAGAGAGAGGCGGAGCTGGAATCATCTCAGCTCGCTTTGACGGAAACGAAAGGTAAGGTTTTTCGTTTTGAAATTTCCGATTTAAGACTTTGTCTAAGTTTTTTCCCGAGGATATGATCAACTCGGATTTTCCCTTGCTTTTCAGCTGCCTTAGCTGAGGCTAAACAAGCAGCGGAAGATTCTGGCAACGCCGAAATTCTCCGCAATGAGAACATTGAGCTTCACAAGAATCTTGTGAAGGCTCAGCAAGACCTGGAAGCCAGCAACCTGGCCCTTGGAGTGGCTAATTCCAAGGCTTCCGAACAGGCGGAGAAAGACAAATCCACCATTCAGGATTTGACTGAAGCTCTGAACCTTCGCCTGGAGGAAGTTTCCGAGATCGATAAGCTCATCGGTAAATTTCTTACCCTTTTCCTCATCTTTCCATGTTTTGCTTTCTCTGTTTGTCTCCTTAACCCTTTTGTATGTTTTATTGGATCCACCAGGAGACACCCCAGATGGCGCTCGGGTTGCAGGCATCCGAGCTTTCGGGGAGACATGGAATTTGATGAAGGATGCTGCAACGCAGCTAGTAGGCAAGTTTCTTCCCGAAAAATCTGGGGAATGCTCGGAGGTTGAAAAACTTCCGGGTATCATCATGGAGGTGGCGGAGTCCAAGGAGTCTATTCTCCGCTCCGCTGCACGGGGTGGTGCGCGCATGGCCTTAGGCCTTATGCGCATGCACTACCCTAGTGCCAAATCCTGGCGTGTGGCCACCGGTGTCCCTCAAGGATACACGGATGCGCAACGATCCACCATTTTCGGTGAAGTTAAGGGCCACGCCACCCAGATTGCCGCCATGGTAAATGTCGCTGTCAACTATCCAGAAGAAGAAGCTCCTCCAATCCCCGATGAAGAAAGCAGCGAGGAGGAGTCGGATTCTTGAAGGGTTACCTGGAACCTGGATAGAAAAATTAGACAATAGGAGCATTACTGTTCTTTCATTTGTAATCCGAAATGTAATGCTTCATATGTATTAATGAAAATTCCGCCTTTTGCAGTTTAAACTATGAAATTACTTTGCAAGTTGTTTGTATTTTACCATTCCTTTATCTTCTAAGTTCTCTGGTGTATATGCTTTAACTGTCCTTAGTGTTTGAAATGGCTCAAATAGCATTACGAATCGTTATGCCGAGTAACTGGGGACGAACCAAGCAGTTTTGAAAATCGAAAACATGAATCATGCTAAAGGCATTTTTACTAACTAGTTCCAGTAACCCAGCATACGCACGATCAGATAAGACTTAGAGAAACAAGGAAAGTTTTAAGTGAAACTTGGGAAAGCAGGCAATTCAAGTTTCCTTTAGCCGTTAAAAGGCTGAAAAATCATTCAGTTATGTAACGCCGAGTACGCAAGCACAATTCGGGTTAACATTGAGAAATTTGTAAGATCATTGGGAAATAGAGGGGACGGAAACACTTTGCACTTATAAGAAATATGGATGACAGCATTCCGACAACTTTATTTCGTGATCTCAAAAGATGTTTACATAGATTTGAACTAAGTACAGAAGGGGACATAACTTGCTAGGTGTTCCCAGGCTTCCGCAATCCACTTGACCTTGTCAAACTTCTCCAGCATTTTGCTAAATGGTAAGGTTTTAGCCCCCAGCCAACTAAGAAATCTTTTTATGGCTGTGGCGGGACCCGGCAATTCTGGGACATCTTTTTCACGCGTAAGTTCTGAGATGTTCGAGACTGCCTTAATCTTTTCCGGGTTAACTTCTATTCCTCTGTGAGAAACGATGAAACCCAGAAGTTTTCCTGAGGGAACCCCGAATACGCACTTAGATGGATTCAACTTCATCTTGTAAGTGCGCAAGTTCTCGAAGGTTTCTCGCAAATCCTCAAGGAGTGTATCTTTTTCCTTGGTTACGACATCAATATCGTCCACGTAAACATGAACATTTTTTCCAATCTGACTATGCAAACAACGTTGCATGCAACGCTGGTAGGTTGCACCTGCGTTCTTCAGGCCAAAAGGCATGGTTACGTAGTAATACGTCCCGTACGGGGTTATAAAAGAAGTCTTGATTTGATCTTCCTTTTTCATGCGTATTTGGTGGTACCCGGAGTATGCATCCAAAAAGCATAAAAGCTCAGAGCCTGCAGTGGCGTCTATTATTTGATCGATTCGCGGCAGTGCAAACCTATCTTTCGGACATAACTTGTTCAATCCTGTGTAATCTATACACATTCTGAGGGCAGTTGTGTCTTTCTTCGGTACTAATACCGGATTTGCGGACCAGTCAGTATGGATTACTTCCTTGATAAAATCCGCTGCTAAAAGCCGGATAATTTCCTTGCCAATAGCCTTCCGTCTTCTTCCGTCAAATCGACGGAGACCTTGTTTGACGGGTTTTGTTCCGGGAATAACCTTGAGTTGGTGCTCAGCAAGTTCCCTGGGTACGCCTGGCATGTCAGCTGGACACCAGGCAAAAATATCCCAGTTCTCACGGAGGAACTTGATGAGCTCGCCTTCCTATTTGTCGGTCATCCTAGTCCCTACAACGACGAATTTTGTCGGATCTTTGGGATCTAGGATTACCTGTCTTGTATTCTCGGATGCCTTGAAGCTATATGTTGGCTTCCGAGTTTCTTTTCCTGCCGGCATTTCTTTCGGCGATACCTCCTTGGCTAACTCCTTCAGTTCTTCCTGAGCTATAACTCTTTGAGCGCAAAGGGCGTTTTGCTTTTCCAACTCGTTTGCCAGCTTGAAATCACCGGCAATGGTGATTACACCTCCTTTGGGTCCTGGCATCTTCAGCTTGTTGTAGATATAGCAAGATCTTGCCATAAATTTGGCGAAAGCCGGACGTCCGAGTATTGCGTGATACACGCTTTCGAACGGCACTACTTCGAAGGATACTTTTTCCTGCCGGAAGTGGTCTTTATCTCCGAAGGTGACATCTAGGGAAATTTCTCCTAGGGATCGTGCTTGCCTGCCAGGAACAATGCCATGGAAGCGTATATTGCTGTAGTTGAGCTGGGACTCGGAGATCTTCAAGTGCTTCAGTGTATCCAGGTACATTATATTGATGCTGGATCCTCCGTCCATCAGCACTCTTCTTAGCCTGGTGTTTTGAACAATAGGGCTTACAACAAGAGCTTGTGTGCCGGGTTCAGGGATATTTCCGGGATGATCTGACTGATCCCAGATTATCGGTGCGCTAGAGTACTTCAAGAATTTTGGGGTTGCAGGAACAACCGCATTTATATCTCGAAGTGTTCTTTTGGCCACCTTTGCTGATGGGGTTGCTAGGAAAGTTAACATTGCTTCTCCGTCAACTCTCGGAAATTTAGGTTCGCCTTTTCGCTGTTGTTCCTGGATTTTGTCATCAGTGTCCGATTCACTGTCTTCTTTTTCAGCTTCTGGCTTTTGTTTGGCAGGTTTCCTCTTGGAACCCTTCCCTTTATTTCCGGATCCTGCATTGCCTTTCATATGCTTGTTTAGCCGGCATTGCGCGTTTGTGTGGGTTGGTTTCCCAAACTGAGAGTGGTGGACGCAGGGTTCCGACTTAATTCTCTCCCATTCCTCAGGAGTGTAATTGATGGGATCCGGACTGCGGCCTTTCCACTTGTTCCCTTTTTCTCCTCCAAAGGCTAAGTTAACCTCCTTGGGCTTTGTTGTTGACTCCGGAGTTCCTTTTTTATCAGAACGAGGTGTTTTCTTGGCCAGTATCAGTGACTCAATATTTCCTCCTCTTGCTCTGATATCGTCTTCGGCTGCAGCATGCTCATTAGCGGTTGTAAGCATAGATCCGAGATCTTTGTGCTTTTTAGATCCAACCATGAACGGTACAAGTCCGGGTTTTAGGCCATTGACGAAAGCATGCATTGCTTGTACGTCAGTTACTCCAGAGCAACTATTCTTCATCGCAGTCCATCTGGAGATGAAATCCACGTATGGTTCGTCTTCAAATTGGGTGCAACGGTTCAGCTGGTTGATGCTATTTGGGCGTTTGTATGTTCCCCTAAAATGCTGGGTAAATACTCTCGCCATATCATCCCAACTGTCGACAGTTCTTGATGGTAAACCATTAATCCAATCTCTGGCTCCGTCTAGCAACATTAGGGGAAGAAACTTGACAGCTTCCAGGTCTGTCCCGTTGTTGATTTGGACGGCTGTGTAATAATCTGAAAGCCAGGTATCCGGGTTTGTACTGCCGGTATATTTTTGGTAGGTTGGACCAACTTTGGCAAAGCCAGAATGCAGGGTTATCCTTCGGATCCTGTCAGTAAAACACTTAGGACCAAAGTATAGATCATCCTTTTCTGCTCTATCAATATGTGCAGAATATCTCCCGGCTGAATGGACAGAAGGGGATCTGCTCCTTTCTTTTCCATTGTTGCGCGGACGCGTTTTTCCGAGGTTATCTCTATCTCTTCCATTGTCACGCCCTCTGGGATTAGGTGGAGTCCTGCTCCTGTACCTTTCCTTATCTTTAGGCCGTGTCCGAGATCTTTCACGTCTGTGAGGTGTATCGTATCTTCCAGCTTTTTCAGCTGGGTTTCTCGGAGGTGGCATTATTTTGCCGTCATTCCGGTGTTTGTCTTCCCGATCGTGTGGTTTATATCCATCTTTCGGGAGATGAGGTCCGGTTCTAGACGCTGCGTCCCGGTTGTCGGGGTTTTTCTTGTCTTTTCTCGGATCCTCTTTTTTATCCGAATCTCCGGGTTCTTCCGGTCCAGGTGCTCCAGCAGCGCAAGTAACAGTTTTGCAGAGGGCGGAATTATCATGCAGCCTCCCTGATCGCTCTTGTCCTCGCTGTTGCTGTTGTAATGCTTTTCCTAGGAAAGCATACACCCCTTGGAGTTTTTCCCCGTTGGAGTATAGATCATTGTTCAGGATGGCGAACGCTGCTTCCGCGTTTTCAGCTGCGGTTTTGTATATTGGTTCGCCCTTGGCATCTTTGCCGTTTAACTGCTTTTGCCAAGATGGGTTATAGAACCTTTCTTTCGGCGGCAGTTCTTCCGTTTTTGCAATTCCGGGTAACCTAGTAGGTTTTAAGGCAGATCTATGCTTTCTCTCGTACTCCTCTATTTCTTCCTTCATGATTTTGATGTCATTATGGGTTTGTTGGAGATGTTGCCGAGATCTAAGCAAATGTTGCTGTTGCCGTTGGAAAGCTTGTCTCCTGGCTTCCAGCATCTCAGGGGGTTCATTGGGTCCCACTGGAGTTTGTAATTGTTCTTGCTCTTCCAGTTCTGTCATTGGCGGAGCAGTGATTTCCTTAGATTTCTTTTCCGTAGGCTTTGTGCCACTAATATCTCCAACTTCCAGGTTTTCATCAGCGAGATCAGCTGACTTTTTCTTCCGGAGTTTGTACTGGAGTTTTTTAGAAGCACGGTGCTTTTTCTTGGAAGACGGAGGTTTTTTGACAGGTTCAACCTCTGTCATCTCCTTGACGTTAGGAAATATCGGAGAAGTTTCTCCGTCTTCCCTCTCTTCTGCTGGCGGAGGGGTTTTAGGGCTTTCCTGGCTATCGGCACCCGTTGTATCAGCTGGTTTTGCCATTAGCACTTCATGGAATCCCTCTTGAAAGGACTTAACTTTTCTTACGAAGGCATCATCATCTTCGTCTTCAGATTCGAAGTTATCCGATCCGGTTTCCGACTCCAATCTCGCCTCAATGGCGGCAAGCACGGACTCTGTTTCCGAGTTCATCGTCTGGTTGACGGATGTCGGATCTTCCGTCTCTGTGACGGGTATTGGTTCTTCCGTCTCTGTGACGGGTGTATTGTTGTCTGCCTCTTGCACGGGATTTCCGTCCTCCGTGTTTTCGGCGATCTCGGATTGCACCATGCCGATAAAGTGCGTATCACTGTTTTGTCGGCGATCTGAGCAAAATCCGGCATCATAGTCGTCTTCGACTGGGTATAGGGCGGGTGGGAGATAATTGCTTTCACCGCAAAACCCCATTGCTTCCGCGGTTAATCCGATAAAGATGTTAGCAGATCCAATCGGTAAAACGCAGGCACTTACCAGGTGGTTTTGCGCCGGTATGTAGGATCCGTTGTCGAGGAAGCGCCCGACGTCGTCGTCGAATTCCAAGCTTCCGACAGTGATCGTTCTTCCGATTCCGCCTAGTATCCCAGATCGGAACTTCACGCCTGACGTCGTTTGCCCCACGGTGGGCTCCAACTGTCGAGACATCGTAGTAGTTTTCATAGACTGGGGTGCCATGAGACTACGGTAGAGACGTGGGTTAACGGGATAGCGTAGTAATACAGTACACGGGATTTTACCCAGGTTCAGTACGTCACGACAGTACGGCGTACCTACTCCTGCACTTCTCACTATGTGGGACTAAAGCCCGTATAATAAAGTTACAATGTAAGAGAATAGATCTAGCTACTCGTCGAGGATGAACTTCCCGGCGAGTTGCGTAAAGCTTGAGCTTGAACCTAGAACCTTGGAACTAAAGGAACTTATGTAATTTATCTCCCGTCCGGCTTTACATAATAGCCGGATTAGGGCTTACAGAACCAGAAACCTAGAAGACTACGTTTAACTTGTAAATTGGAAAGTAAGGAATCCGTTTTCTCCTCCAAGCCAGATCACGCGGGCCGTGATCCGGGTTCTTCTAGAATCCGGCTTCTACGCGTCGGACTACTGGGCCGCCCAATGGACCTAAGCCCATTACCATGTAGGCCACCCTGGTAGTCCGGCTCTTTTGTCTACCATCTTCTATACCCCTATTCAGTATATATCCGACATCTCATAAGCCGATAAACAGCATAACTATTGAGTTGTGGAACACATTCATGCATAAATGAAAACAGTCACCTCAGGGGGGCAGGGTGTGCTGCCGCCCTGGGACCCCGAATCCAAGGGGCCCCTAAATTTTAGGTTCTAAGGCTTACCCATCAGGGCAGAACTTATTTGGTCGTGGCGCCACGGTTGCTGTAATGTTGTTGGAGTTCTATTCTGGTCGCATCAAGCGGACGAGGAGCTGAGCTGCTGCTACTCTAGGCGATGTGACATCACTGATGTTGCGCCATCCCCAGGTCTTCTCCGGGGTGGGCAAATGCAGTGGATCCTACCCGCTCCTCTCTTAAAAACTGAGGAGGGGATGGAGGCGCAGAAGGTTCTTGCGTATCCTGGCATGGTCCGGCGGCGACGACGTGGTTGGATAAAGCCGAATCAAGCGCTGGCGGTGCGGAAGGGTCAAGGTAGGAGTAGATGATAGAGAAAAATCAGGCGGCACATATGAAGCCCCGGTCTCATGTTGCCCCCTCGATGTGCAAGACAGCCGTAGCAGCCGTTTTGCCGTCCTCGATCTCCTGTCAGCCACAGCCACGGCCAGAAATTCAGGTGCTATTTTGGTGGTGGTTGTTCGGCTGCTGCAAGGAATGCAACTCTGTAGCGGGACCTTTCTTTTTATTTCTTCTTCTTATTGTCTTTCGGCTGTGTGCATCTGTAATTACTATGGTTATTGCGTTGTTGCAGACGCTGGGTGTAATTTGTATCTCCACGATATTAATATACATTCTTTATCTAAAAAAACTTCGTCGAAGAAGATAGGGGATTTGGCGGGATATGTGGAAGATTGGCGACGGACTATCAAAGAGCTTTCGGGAAAGGACGAGAGAAGGAAGCCCCTCTGATTCGTTCCTAACATTCCTTCTTCATATTCCTTTTTCATGTATAGACATATGTCTCCTATAATTCTTAATAAGCTTATAATGAGGCCAAGGTGAGATGGTAAGATGAGAATCACGGGGGCACCAAACAAAAGTTCCAGCAGGGGCCATTGCAATGGCTGGGGCACTTCTAGCATAAATTAAAGTGCTTTGAAAACAAAAAAATTAAGTATGAACTAGTTCTACTAAAATTTAAGTATTTTAGTGGGAGAGACTACCCCCACTAACCTTTACTTGGGTCTGTCCCCTGGGACAAGACGCTTGCTAACTAACACCGACAACACAATATCTTGTTCGTTTTCATCTTTATTAGTTCTCTCACCATTTTACCGTTGGAAATCGACAACCGTGTCCACCTGCTTGCATGTTTGTTGTCCTCTAGGGCATTTATGCATCACTTCTTATCCCTATACACAGCTTCTCCCCTATTGTAGGCATCACCTTACAGTCAACATCGATCATTGGTCGATGCGGGGATGATTTTTTCTACCCGATCATTTCCTAGAACCCTAGGTTAATTTCTTCATCCTTGAGGCCGCTTTAGTGAAATTATCTATTTTCTGGGCTTCTAGATCTCTCTTCTTCTACTTCTTCACCTACCTCAATATTGTATCGGTCCGTCCTTCATGTTTTCAAGGCTCACTCACACATGCACTAACATAGGTTTAGTAGTTCTATATTGTACATGATCAATTGGGACATTTCAATCTATGTTTTATCTGCAAGTTCCTAAGCATGAGCACGATGTTTTTCATGGTTTTCGCTTGAGCGTGACGCTGAACATAAAAGGCATGGTTGCCACGGATGGTACCTAATGTCCAGACACAGTTCATGATTTGCTTCTAGACTCCTACCGCGTGTAAAGACTGGAAATTGTGGCAGTTTGCACCATGGAGATTGACGGTGTGCGCCTCCATGTCCACACCAGGCTCAATGTGGGTGGGTCTCCTTTACCGGCAGTAGCCTAAGGTTTCATGCACAAGTAAGATCACTATATTGCCAGCTTAAAAATGATGTAGCCAACAGCTTTGTGTAATTGCGTGTCATGCATGGCTGCAATTTTTCCTGTTGTTGCTACGTATAGCTTTGAACGATATTCTACATGAAAATCAACAATAAAAAAGGCAAGTGGTATTTTGGGATATGATTTGGATGAACATCAGAGGACTGCCAACATGCACCTTTATAAATTAAGGAATTTAACTACTCCCTCCGATCCTAAAAAAGTGTCGCTACAAAAGAACTAATCCTATACAACCTATAGGCATAGCTTCCGACACTTTTTTTAGGATCGGAGGGAGTACAAGTTTTGTGGGAGTAGCAAGTGATGCTCACATATTGTGTAAGGAAAAATTTATGCGTTTGGTTTGTATAAAATTACAAAAAAAAACTAAACAATTGCACGGGAGAATTTATCTTGGAGGAGTGGATGATTGTTTCAAATGCATGCCTTTCTAACTTAAGTATGCATCCTATAGTGTTTTTGTTTTCGGAGAGCTGCATGATTAAATCGATAGGGTGACAGGAAGGTTCTCTTGGAAGATAGATCCAATAGATCCTAATTTTACTTATTTGAATGGTCTTGGAATTTGTGGACCAAAATTTTCTTTTCTTCTAGGTATTTTTAACAATAGATTCATAAACATTTCTTCGCTCGATATAGATATATATGAAATTTATTTCATGATATAGCCAGTACGTGGGCTAAATCTATTTCAGTTGAGTATGTTAAGTTTGGGATGTCTATCGTGTAGACTAATTGCCAATCATCCTGGATAGGAATGGGTTGTGAAAATTTTAATATTTATTTACGAGGGTTGTGGTCTATGTCTTGGGGGAGAAGATTTTTATAATTGACGATCTTCTAAACCTACTAGCAAAAATGACCGCACCGGGAGATGAAAAATTATCTTAGAGCATGCCTGGTTTGTCACACAAACCGGCCGATTAGGCGGATGCATAAAATGTTTTGGTCAGGAGTGAAAAACTTGCTTGGTTCTCTGTTTTATTATTTCTGTCGTTCTTGTTTTCCATGAAACCTTTTGAAAAAAAATCATGGTCCATAGGATGCACCGAATGAAATCGTCAAGAATAGACACATACACTACCACAACGACGTCGACATGCTCTCGGAGGAATCTCATGGTCACTCTGTGCGCCCGCTTTTTTCTACAGTTCCCGCCCCAATTTTCCGTTGTCGTTGTCTACCAATCATCTGAAAGTATGCTCCCCAAAAGGAAATCGCAATCCAAAATCCCTATATACGATAGATCCCGGGCACCTTGCTACATGACACTTGTCTCGCATTGCATTACTGACTGCTTCTTCCTGATGGCATTGTTGTCGCTCTCTTCTGGCTTTTATATTTTTTATTTAATGTACGATTTAGAGTGTATATAGTTTTAATATACTATTATATAATAAGAATTATAATGATCTACCTATTTTTATCTGCATGTGTGGATGATGCACCATGCAAATTTGTAGCCGTCTACGTTTTTTTCTAGCAAATGTGCCTGTGTTGCATGCAACCATATAATCTGTGAATGGTGCTCTTTTTAGTCATTAGGGTATCTCTCAGTATTTGGAATATTTGGAGCGTTACAAATCCTCTAAAATAAATTAATATGTTCTCACAAACATGGGAATAAATGTGATGTAATTTATACAACTGATCTCGAGTTTCACTTTTCACATTAGATCTTGTTCCCCTGTTCCACTTTAGATCTTGTTCCTTGTTCCACTTTGCAGCCCAAAACTCCATCCAAGTGACAAAATCCAAATGTATCAGTATAGATACATTGATACGTGATGCTGCATCAGAAATTATGAATCTCTCGAATAACGAGCTTCCTTTGCATTTAAATTACCATGGTCCAGCACCCTTGCCTTGCAGTTTTCAGTTTTTCGAGCAGAACACCTACGCAGAAACTTAACAATAAGAGTAAACATTTGTGCAAAATCTTGGGAACAAATCCCCAACTGCTTCCCAGGAAATGTGTGTCAACAACTCCAATTTGTCGCATCTCCTCGTTTCCAAAATCTTCAGAACAAATCCCTAGACCAATTGCTTCCCGGAAAATCTGCAATACCATCTCCAAGTTGTCGCATCTCCTCTTTGTACGTGCCCAACAGCGCAGCCGCTCGCATCTCTTCCGGCAAAGGATGAGGTCTGCCGCTCGCACCATTTCTTACGTCACGTATTTCCTTGGATTAATGACGAGTGCTAGTATGTGTGAAAATAAGGATGCAGGGATATTTTTCTCCATGCTGATTGCTAAATTTGGCAACACTTGTCGTTGCTCCAGCATGGAAGTTATTGAGGGGCTCCTCCCACTGCGACCCTGACAACCACACCAACCCCACCACCTCCTCCTCCCTATCGCCACTTTGGGTGCTCTCTTCAGCGGATGAGCTCGCATCCGGCCCTGAGGGGGGGGCAGGGTGTGCTGCCGCCCTGGGACCCCGAATCCAAGGGGCCCCTAAATTTTTGGTTCTAAGGCATACCCATCAGGGCAGAACTTATTTGGCGGTGGCGCCATGCATGGTTGCTGTAATGTTGTCGGAGTTCTATTCTGGTCGCATCAAGCGGACGAGGAGCTGAGCTGCTGCTACTCTAGGCGATGCGACATCACTGATGTTGCGCCATCCCCAGGTCTTCTCCGGGGTGGGAAAATGCAGTGGATCCTACCCGCTCCTCTCTTAAAAACTGAGGAGGGGATGGAGGCGCAGAAGGTGCTTGCATATCCCGGCATGGTCCGGCGGCGACGACGTGGTTGGATAAAGCCGAATCAAGCGATGGCGGTGCGGAAGGGTCAAGGTAGGAGTAGATGATAGAGAAAAATCAGGTGGCACATATGAAGCCCCGGTCTCATGTTGCCCCCTCGATGTGCAAGACAGCCGTCGCAGCCGTTTTGCCGTCCTCGATCTCCTGTCAGCCACAGCCAGGCTGATCTCGAACCATCTGACCCCAACTTGAGATCTGGCATGGACGCGACATCGGCGAAAGTAGGGTTCGGCGGCTCACACAACGGTGGCACGGGCGTCATTTTTGTAAGATGGAGGAGAAAGAAGAGGTATACGGCCAAACAATGGTCAAGTCAGTTTGTTTAGCCCAACCTTTTTTCAGTACAGCGGTGGATTCAGCCTTTCTTTAATTTTGATTTCACGACCATGACGAATCTCACGACGGCCTGAAACGAGTTTCTTGTCGACTTCGCCAAGACCAAGGGAGGAGATTGGGAGATTGGATCGATAGTAGTAAAACACCCCTCATACCCACGAAAATATGTTGTTGTGCCACGCTTTTTTGATACTCCTATTATAAACGGGACTGCCCTCACGAGTAGGGTTTTTTTTCTAGCTGGAGTCATATTCTTTTTCTGTTTCAAAAATTCTTAAGCGGATACAAGTCAGTGACTTGATGCTGTTACGTGCTTTTTTTTTACTGGATTATATACATGACTCGTGAGGTTGCCGGCCGGGGGACGGACGAAACATAAGATGTCGGCGCCAGGTTTTTTTCACGTAGGAAAGGATCTCATCTGGTTTTTTTTTACTTATGAAACCAAGTAGGAAACAAAAGTCCGAAATTTGGAACGCACTAGAGGAAGTGGTACATGACTTACCGGTGGTAAAGGTGGGTAATTGTTTTCAACTTCAGGAATGATTGCAATGACGTACCGACCAACCGACCAACAACCAGGAAAGGCTTAACGCTTTTATTATTATTATTATTATTATTATTATATATTATATATATAGGTAAAGATTAGTTATCATCAGGCTAACAGAATCCAAAAGAGTGCACACGTGGCCATACCTTGGGAGATGGCAAAAGGGGTTGATTTTTGGCCATAGTTTTGTTTTAGGGTTGTGTGGGGGAAAGCCTCCACATATCTCTTACATATATAGTGACCAACAGTTACAATACGTGCACGTATACATAAAAATACTAGACTATCCAACAAACCCCATCAATCTGAACTATTACTACATACAAGATTCAGATTGGACTCAAATCGGTCTAGCATCTGTGTAGTGGCCAGTTTAGTGAACATATCAGCCACTTGGTCATTAGTAGAGATAAACCTGACATCAAGGCATCCAGAAGCAACAAGCTCTCGCACAATGTCAAAATAAATCTCAATATGCTTTGTCCGTGCATCAAAAACTGGGTTAGCCGTAAGGTATGTAGCCCCGAGATTATCACACCACAAAATGGGGGTTCGCTGCTGAGAAACTCCTAGCTCCTGGAGTAAAGACTCCACCCACATAGCTTTGATAGTTCCGTTTGCCAGCGCCTTATACTCTGTGTTGGTGCTAGATCTTGAGATGGTAGGTTGTTTCTTCGAACTCCAGGAAATGAGGTTCGGTCCACCAAACACAGCGAAACCACCGATGGAACGACGATCATCAACACATCCTGCCCAATCTGCATCGGTAAATACTGATACCGGTGAGAGATGACTTACGAAACCATAGTCCTATATCGAGTGTCCCTTTGACATATCGTAAAATCCTCTTAACAGCTTCCCATGAACATCACTAGGCTGCAAGAGAAACTGACAAACTTTGTTCACAGCAAATGACAAGTCAGGGTGAGTAAGCATCAGATAATGCAAGTTGTTGACACTCCCCAGTTTTTGGATCCATGTAATGTAGTTAAACGAGACAAAAATGTGGGTCAACAATTTTTTTTCTAACAACATGTTGAACCAACATTGTGTATGTGACAATAGTCATATGTGCAATGCAAGATTTGTTTCATTTTAAAACCAATACAATTGTTTCCTGAAAATACTTTTATATTTTTCTCTAATGTTTTTCCCTGATGTGACTTGAGTGATTTTTTTCCAAGACTTGGATCATGCTTGTTTGCATCTTGATTTAAACTTTTCACTTTGTGGGATCCAAGAAAACAAAAATACAAAATGATTTGTGGAAGTTTCTTTTAAGTTTTCTATTAAAACTTTTCCCTGAAAATATAGCCAAGTACATGTTTTCCACATTTGTTTTCATTGGGATATAATATTCCATTTTGTCTTTTCTTGACTTGTAATTGGTCTCTGATATATGGACTACAAATCCATAAGCTTGGTTTGGATTTTGGAATAAGAAAAACAATCTTTTGCATGTTGTTTTTCTAGAAGAAAAATAAGACAAAAAAAATGCATTTTTAGAAAACAGAGCAAAACAAAAAGTACCCCTTTTTCCAATTTGTTTTCATAGACTTACAATTTTCCAAATTTGTTTTCAAATAATGTTTCTGAAATTTTAAAACATGTTTAACAATTTCCAACTTTGAAAACAAAATTTGGTTTCCATTTGACCCTTGAAAACCAGTTGGCCTTATGATGTTTTTAACAATTTCCAACACTTACAAATTTCTCTAAGTCTGTGTAA
This sequence comes from Alopecurus myosuroides, assembly GCA_028641055.1. Classification (NCBI taxonomy): domain Eukaryota; kingdom Viridiplantae; phylum Streptophyta; class Magnoliopsida; order Poales; family Poaceae; genus Alopecurus; species Alopecurus myosuroides. The sequence continues at coordinate 430,968,987 of CM054060.1, forward strand.
CTTAATTTTCTGAACTTTTTCTGAAACATGGTTTTACAAAAGTTTGACAGTTATTTTCAATTGGTTTTTGAGAAATTTTGGAAATGGTACATTGCCAAATTGATTCTCTTATGTGTGTACTCTACTTTGGATGCTTTGGCTTGCTTCTAGAAGTACTAGAGAGAGGAAACAAGTGAGAAAAGAGAGGGGTAGAGAGGTGAGGGACTTGGCATGCCGCACTTTGCATGGCCACTGTGGCCATGCCATGCCGTGGCCACACTCTCCCTCGACGTCATGAACATGCCTAGGTCACCCACAACCTCCCTGGCACGGTGCCTCACTGCTGCACGTCGCGAGCAAACATTAGAGCGTGCCCCTGGCCTGGAGCTCCCCCGAGAGCTCCCCCGTGCCACTGGCCTGGACGCCGCGAGATATGTGCACCACCCACCCCCACCCGCTCGCCACTGCCCCTCACTCACTCCCCACACCCACCTCGAGCATCTAGATCGCCCCCGTGAGCCTTCTACGAGCGCCACGGTGCGTTTGTTGACGCTAGCCACCGCAGCCCTCCCAACAAGGTGCCGCTTGACCCCGCGGTTCCCACCCCTTCTTTTTGCTCCCTACGAGCTCTCCGTAGCCGTACCAACCGCCCTGACAATCCCGCCTGCTCTCTCGAGTGCAGGTTCGCCGCCGTCTGGAGACGCCACCGTCGCTGAAACCCAGGGCCCTCAGTTGCCTCGAGCGCTTGCATCACCCCTCCACGCCATCAACCCTCGAGCCATCAACCCTCGAGCCCCCACGGTGAGCCCCCGAGCATCGGCATTTTCCCATCGCCTCTGATGAGAGAGGAGAGAGCGCGAGGATGGAGATTAGCACCGGGGCATTGATCAGCAGATCAACGGTACCCGTTGAATTCCGCTCTTTCCCACGCCCGTGCGCGCATGCTCGCCTGCGCTGGGCCACGTTGGCGCTAGTTGGCCTGTGAAGTGAGGAAGCCAGCCCGAGCCTATGTTTTGATTTTCCTTTTAATTTAACAGGAGGTTTGATGTTTACTTTTGCTCTATGAAAAATATATTAATTGTGAATTAAATCCAACCAAAATGAGTGCCAGTAGATAAACTTTTTCTTGAACACCTCCAAGTGGTAGATCTAGGTTTGCTACTTTATTTTGGCCATAGTATTAAAAATACCAGGGAGTGTTTGTGAGACTATTTGGTGCATAATTTTTGTGTGTGTATCCAAATTGGTCAAATAAAACTGTTTTGAGTATCCCTTGAGTATATATATAAGTGAGACTTGACCTTGGATCAAGGAGGGTTACCATTTGGAAATTCCATCCATTATGGTAAATGACTAGTAGGATTTTCTAGGGTTTTTAGAGATAGTTTAAAAACGATTTTTGATGTGGATCCAATTGGACGAGCTTGTGTATGATTATATCTATATAATCCTAACTTGGAATTATGTTTAGAGCCATAGATTATTTTTGGCATGCATAACTAGATTTTGCACTTTTCTGTTATTAGTAGATTTTGTGCAAATAGATTTGCTTAAATGTTTACTTGTTAGAAACTTGTCTTCTAGCATTTATAGATATGTTGCTCTATGTTATTACGTTGTTTTCTTGCAGTACTAGTATGATAGGAAGTGTGTGCATGATTGGAAATCAAATAGAAATAGAAATAGCCCTTTATTGTTTTCTAGTATTTTGATTGAATAGAATTTGTGAGCTAGTCTTGTTATGGGTAGTGCCTAAGTTTTTCATGTGGTTATGTTGAGTCCAGTACCATTTTGGTAATCATTATAGAATGTTATCACCTATGTTAGATTGCACATTAATTTATAGGAAAGCATGCATACCATTGTTTGTTTGTTTGTTTCACCTTTGTTGTTTTCACTAGTGTGAGTAGCTTAGTAATAATTTTTTGGTAGATTATTATTTTTCTCAAGTGATACCAGAGGCATTGTGACCTCTTAATGCTTTGGTATATTAGTGGAACACCCACTGGTCCTAGTGCATTTTGGTTAGGGATACAAATTCCCTACCATACACTTGTTTGTCATAGATACATGATTACTTGTGTGTTTAGTATTTTCCACCAAGGAAAATAGATGATGGCTCTACTTGTTTGGTTGAAGCGTTAGTAATGTTTTGTGACTCCTAGTATTTCTAGATGAGGTACATTTGTTGATATGGTGTTCCCTTAGGAATATCATGTTAAGAAGCGTTTGACTATTGTTTTGATTATTTTTGAGTGGTGGTACTAATAGAAGTATCTTCCTAGTGTTATGTAAATTGTGTGTGGGTAAAAATTCCTTGAATGTTTTAATTTCTGAAAGTGTTTGTTTGAGCTGTATTGAGTGCATAGCTACTGGTTGTATAGCATGTCACCTTGATGCTTGTTATTTGGTTGTTAGAAAAGCATGTTTTGTGTGAATTGGTTGATTCTTTCTAAGTAGTTGTTTTCATAGACTTATTTTAGTAGAATTGTTTACTAACATGCGTAAGGTGGTTGTGTTGTTAGTAGGTATTTATACTCATGTGTTTGTTGTTTAGGAGAATGCATTCTTGTAGTGTGGTTTTCTTCTCTAGTATTTAATTAGTGGTACCCCCAGATTTATGAGTTGCTAGATTATTATTTCCTTTTTATTTTATGGTTGTATGTTTATCCTAGCATGTTTAGAATGTTTCACTTCTGTTATTATGACTTGACTATTGGAGTTACTAGATGTTATTGAGTGTGGAATACTTTATTCCTCATAGCATGCTTGTGTAGCAATCTTTCATACTAGAATGTTATTAGTGAACTCATGTTTTTATGTTATTTTCTAGCTTTATTATCTCTCATGATAATTGTGTTTTATTGTGTGCCTTATGAATTGTTACAATTGATTGAGCCACTGATTTGTTTGGTTATATTTAAGATTATGTGATTTCTTAGTCTTTATATAGATATGAGCATAGCAAGTAATTACTTGTTCATCTATGGTTTGCTTTGATGTTTGGAATTATATGATTGATTATTTTTAGCATGGGTATTGTACTAGTGCTATGGTTTTGTTTAGTCTTAATAGTTATCTATTCTTTGAGTTAGTGGTAAACTTGTTTGGTGATGCTTGCTTGTCTTGTTGTTAACACCCACTGCCATGGGTATTGCTTTGAATGATTGTTATTACCTTAGTATAATCTCACCCTTGTGACCACAAGCTACTTTTAGCTTCTTAAATGTCTTGGTACGAGAGTGGTACACCCACTCAACCTATGATATTTAGGATGTCGAATATGGTTTCCCAACCATATGTTTTTCTACTGATAGTTTGGTACCATGAGAGTTTGTGAGAAAGTTTTCTCGATCACTTTTGAGTGATTGCGCCAGTATAAGCTTGCTTGCTGTATGTATGCTTTGTGCTATTGATTGCCTTCTTTGGTACTGAGTGTGTGTATTTTTTCTTTTACGACGTTAGAAAACGAAAAAGAAGAAGGAGTTGTAGAGTTTTGTGTCAAGTTCAAGCTACTTCAAGGCCATGGACACAAAGAGTTTTAAGGCAAGCCATCCTGATGCTTGCTACTACACTTATCATTATCTATCATGCATGTTTTACTTCTTAAAGTTTTACAAAACTTCGTTTATCAAAAACTATTTTTGAGTGACTACTACTACTATTAATATTATATAACTTATTATTATGCCAGTAGTTGAAACTTGGTTTTACCAAGCCTATTGCCACCATATAGTATTTATTACTACCAAAAGTATAAGTCCCTAAGTGGACACCCTCGAAATATGGTTTTGAATGTAGCTGGGGACACATTTAATATAATTTTAAACTAATACCTAATAATGTAGCAGCTGATGTTCTGAATGTGAGGTTCAAATATTAATCCCGCATCACATGATAACTATGGGATGATGCCCAATTGCAACGTTAGTTACATGCATTGGCTACATGCATTGGCTTTATATATTGTACAGAAGCTGCGGGTGTTCAATAATATTGTATGTTCGATATGATAACTATTCACTCATAAGTTTGAACAATATTAAATATGTACCTCATATTTAATATTTTATTATGTCATGGAGAATTATATTTTTTCATAATATAATATTGAAATATTTGATTTATTTCTCTCCACATGTAGCGTACTAAAGATGACGTCCTCGAGTTTGTGAGGGCCACCTTGCTAGTTTGTATAATAATACTACTTAACAAGGCCAATGCGAGATGACACAGTAGGCTTGCTAACATACATCGATGCACAGACACACTATCCTCTTCATTGCCCCTCACAACATCCCGCGCCAACTGTCGCCAGCGGCCGCTTCCGGCTACCTCCTTGCTTTCCTCTTTGACATTTCTGCATTGTCTCTAGGTCCCACGCGGAGCCTCTTGGTCCTATTCAAGGCATCACCGCCGCCGCAATATTCATCATAGCGGTCGTTTCTGCCGACGCCTTCGTGTCCCTACATCAGTCAAGAACATCTCCGCTAACCCCTTCGTCCTGGTGCCACACCAGCCAAGTTTTGCAATATCTAGGCACATAAATCCCTTCTCGCGTGTTCGAGGTTCTCCCTCAATACTTGTTCAGGCATGGCATTCATGTCTGGATGGAACTTCAACCATGAGCATACATATATTGAAATGAATTCGACATGGATCTCGATGTTGAGATGAAGTCGAACCACGGCTGAATGTGGAGAAGAAACTAAAACATGTACCCATGGATATGCGTATTCTAGCTAACCCACCTGGGACACACATGCACGCATGAATCATATATGCGCGTGGTGAACCTAGCCGCCACCAGTAGCTTGGCGACTAGGGAAAGGACCTTCTACCCTCGATCTCCACCGGCCACGGCGTTGGTCCCCTCTCCCTTCGATTGCCGCTCCGGCGGCAGGCGGGAGGGGGGACCTCTTTCCTCCGTTCTGTAGTTAGGGTTTGGTTTTGTAGGTTGTGGTGCGTCGTCGTTAGGGTGGTGGGAGCGGCGCTTCGACGAATAAATCTGTCTCAACTCCACTCCCACACTGGCGGCGTCCTTCAAGGTGGTATCTCGGAGTTGACGGCATTGTGTGTTCGCCGATCTTTCAGATCGGTGGCGTTAGGGTTCATGGATGGTATCGGCAAGGCGGCGGCGCCGATCCCATCGGGTGTGTCTCTCCTTCTGTTATGTCCCCGTTGTTGTGGAGTTGACTCCGACGTCATAGTGGAGCAGGGAGGGTCTGTCATTCGGGAGTACGCGCAGACGGCTGCCTGCACAGTTAACAGCTGGAAGATGGTGTATCTTGTGCTGGGTTTGTGGATGGAGGTTGGCAGTTCTGACTTCTTCCTTCGACGTTGTAGTCGTGCGGTGATGTCAATTCTGGAGTTCGATGGTGTGTCCGGGGACACGTTGCCCCGGTCTGATTCGTTCAACGACAATGGTTTTACGTCTCGCAAACTATTTTGGAGGTCCGTAAAGCTGCTGATCAGCGATGGAGCCGCGTCGAACTCGGATGAAGAGGTGATTTATCTTCTCTCCCTTGGTGGTCACTTTGGTGGTGCCAAAGGAGATGGACAGACGCTAGTCTTTCGCATAGGATTATACTATCCTTTCAGTATTGTAATGTCGGTGTTTACGTGTCTTGTAACCGGATATTTATCTTATGAATGAGAACGTACTACCTTGCCAAAAAAAAAATATATGCGCGTGGCACCACGGGGATGCTCCTCTGCTGACATGTACGTGGCCGACTCCGCGCATGAGCTGATTAGCCGGATGGTTCATTCGGCCAACTATGCGATCCTCGTCTGAGCGCGCTCCATCTAGTATGCCAGGCACTACAGAAAAAAGACGATACGCCGACACCCACTGCCTACGCCGGCGGCTTTTTGTCCGGGCTGTCGGCATAGGGACCGAGCTAGGGTTCGCAGCAAACTGCCATCAGTCAGATTAACCGTCGGCATATATAGTATTTCCCATCGTGATAGGTCGCCGGTGTAGTTATTTTCTTTCTGATTTTCCGTTTGATATGCAATAATTCATATATTTAAATCTGTAAATCAAATTTAAACAAATAAAATGTCTAAATCGATTTTAAAAAAATAGAGGAATCGAAATATTAAAACTATATAATCTGTTGTACAATATGTTGTGTACTTGGTTCACATAAGAGTCATTTTTTCCACTTAGCAAAAGGAAAAATTATATTTGAAAAAATAATTGAAAAAATCACTACAGAACCATTGTTTCCGACGCTAAGATACACATACTTTTCGAATATGTGAAATTTATCACAAACTATGCCATGGGAATTGTCATAACTTGGTTATTTGGCTTGTAACCTACAGATGTTTATACATGATAGAACTTTTTCTTAATTTTTTTTGCACAATTTGTAAAAAAATCAAGTTTATCGTTTTTGACAGAAACTAATACGTACAAAAGGGCTCCATGCAGGCGAAAACATTTTTTTGAGGGTTTTTTCACTCGACTTGATTTTTTTCAAAAAAGGGTCAAAATGCCCACTGAGACTATTCATCGAAACAGGTCAAATGTTTTATAACTATCAACATTTCTTTGATATAACCATTAGTTGTTTATAAAATGCTTTAAAAAACTCAGACCAAACTATCAAATACTTCTAGTTCAAATTTGGATTACTTCCGGAAAATCAGCCTAAAGTCATTTATCTAGGAGAAATTAGATACAAAACAAGAAAATTACTAATACCTGGGGATTTTCCATAAAATGTGTTGTACTCTTTAAGAGAATTAGATGGGTGCCATTTTGCACAATATTTTTTGTTCTTGTTTCACGAAAGAAAGTCATTTTTTCACGTAGAAAAAGAAAATGATATTTATAAAAATAATTTGAAAAATCCCTTCAAAATTATTTATTTCTATACCAAGATACACCTATTTGTCGAATCTGAGAACTTTATCAAAAACTATGTTATCTGAATTGTCATAACTTTGTCATTTGGGTTGAAAACCTATAGATGTTTATACATGATAAACCTAAAGAATTATTTGAACATTTTGTCGAAAATCAAGTTTATCATTTTCACAGAAACTAGTAGACACAGAAAGACTCCATCGGAGAGGAAATACTTTTTTGAGGGTTTTTTTAACTTATTTGTTTTTTTGAAATGTCAAAATGGAAACCATGACTATTCATCGAAAGATGTCAAATTTTCTAATACTATCGATGTTTCTATGATATGGATATCATTTTTAAATCCCCTTCATTTTTCTAATCGACTTATGTATTTAATTTCTTAAATTTCTATTTTCACCACAACAGGACGTGTTACCTTAGATCCAAAAGTGTGTTACAACGGCAATCGGTAACACACTTTGAAATGTGTTCCGTTAGGCCGTGTTACTAAGAGGTGTCCAATGTCACACATAATATTTGTTACCATATGTAAAATATTGTTATACGATTATACTATAGTAACACGGATATTATGTGTTACGGAACACTCTAGTAACAAGGTTTTTTAACAATAGTAACATAACTAGTGACATATTATCATAGTCACCGAACATTAGTTGTAACATTTTTTTAGTCATGGTATCACAATTGGTAACACCATTTTTGGCTTTAGAGTACAACTAGTAACATCATATCCTGACCTTGTAACACAATCTTTCTTTTTTGTCGCTACCAGTAACACTTTTGTGTACCTATAGTAACACCGAGAGTAACACTATTTATCACAACATATTCATGTGTTTTTTAATTATTAAACTAAAAAATAGGTACCAATTTGTGGAATATATCCTCATTTAATAAAAATGTATGCGTCCCACGAATTAATTTATTATGATTCTTAGCACCATGAAAATGATTAATAAAATGAAGCACAACGCATTCAAAATATAAAAATATCAAGTTATCACGAAGATACAATATTGAAAGATACACATGGTTTGCAATAAACAAATACCATTTGTTGTGCAACACCATTACATTGATATCAGTTTAACTATAGAAAAACTTCTTTATGAGCACAATAGAATGGGGATATGTTTGACTAGAAAAGATCTGTCGAATAATATTACATTCCGTTCAATCTTATGAATTTAAAACTAATTATTGAAATATATGGAATTTATTAGCTTCTTCACCTGGTCGTTGAGTTCAACAGTAACTCAACAATCCTTCTTCTGAATCTGCAAAACAAATTTGTACATATAGTTACGATTGAATATACATAATATGATTATAGGAATTGAAAGAGAAAACTTTTAGCTTATAAAAGTTGAAGGCGAAGATATCAAGATTCCTGAATTAAAAGCATCACCAACAATTTTGCAATCGCTTACTTCCCTTACTAACTCCTCATTATCCAGAATAGTTTCATCTATGCGCACAAGTGTAAATCAGCGACTAACTCAAACCCACAAGGCTTGGTTGTAAGATCAGTACTCTTGATAGTAGCACATGCAACATTCTGCTTGGTTGGATATGTTCAGGTTCTTAGAACTACTTTCAGAGCCAACTTGTATTGGGATAAATATTAGTATTCAACATCAATGATGATATAATCGATGTACATAGTCGTGCTGGTAACATGCTGGGTCTGTGTCCCATGATGTTGTACATATGGACGTACACAGGGGCACAAGGCCATTGGTGGTGGTGCAAGGGGCAGAAGCAGGGCAGGTTATTGATGGCGTTGGTGAGCTACAAGGAGTGGAAGCAGGGTAGGAGGATGACGACAATGTGAAGTCAGGAAAAAAATTCTACAACGTTTGGACACGGAAAATTCTGGATAATAATTCTGCAGTAGTTTAATAACTGTTCATTTTTCTTGTTTGCATGCACATAACTGTTGTTTGTCAGTGTTTTGTGTGGTTGTTTTCCTGTATCAGTGCTGGCGGAAAGACATGCGTTGGCAACATGTCGTAGAGCTTTCCTTCCTTTCCTTTTGCTATGTTGCTTGCGGACGTAATCCCGTAGTCAAAGCCCAGCTCAGTGTACCGATGTTCCTCCATGCGTCCACGAGAAAAACTTTCGAGGCAGCGAAACTAACCAGCCCAGCATAGTCTTGTGGCCGAGCCTTCGGTCTGTTCGGCCCAATCGGTAGAACGAACCGATTTCTCGGGTGACTGATCCCTCTGTTAGCTGATACTAAAGTGGCCGAATCACCGATTGGTGCTACTTTTCGTGGAACGAATGCCCAGCCCTACATGTAATTGCAACTAGCCTACAACCAGATTGGTTGCTCACGCTTATTGTAGTCCGGCCAGTGAACCAACCCTTTCTAATTCGAAACAAAAAATTCCAACACGATATTTTAAGGATTGCATATAAATTATTATAAAAATCTTTTTGGATATGATAGTTAGGAAAAGGGAAGCAAGATAGGGCCGTGCAACAAAATACTATTGGAATGAAATGCTAGTTGGACAGTAGTTTTGGTACAGCTTATATGGATTGATGTTCTTTATTGGTCAAACTACAGCACTGTTAACACATGTACGACATAGTATGAATATTTAATAGAAATTGGTGGTCAAATAAACGGGTTGTGCGTACAGTCATCCTGCTTGGTTGATTTTTACCTTGAGTGAAGAAGTACGCCTCCTTTTTGAGGAAACTTATTTTGGGAATTTATTTCTAGTCCTTGTTGCTCTAGTCTTGAAGAAATATTACCCATCCGATCTCTTTTTTTCCTCACCTACAAAGAGAAAAGAATAGTACAAATAATAATATTCATAACCAGGAGCTACAAAATCTGCATCTTAAATACTCAAAAGCACACAAATACTTTCTTCATAGGCTGGCTTTCTTCATTGCATTTTACAACAATTCTTTGCCCCATTGCCATGTTCCAAACAATTGGTAAACTTGTTCTCTTGCGCTTGGATACTTCCATGTGTCCTATGAGATTCATTTAGAAATACAGTAATTTAAATCAAACCCATAGTTAGCATAGACTAAGTTAATTTCGATAAATGAGCTTTTACTAGATCCTTACCTTGATTATGAAATCAATCCTCTTGATCTTCCAATGGTTGTGATTCATCACCTACTGCGATATATTGCTCACCATTGTTGTGGTCTCCATCTTCATCATCACGCTGATAAGCAATCTGAATCACCTCTAACCTTTTTTATCTACGCAGTTGTCCTGCAAAACACCAACAAATATTTTATTCCAACAAGAAGAACAACATTTCTTATTCTCAAGTTCGGACAATATTTTTATCACATGACTTTCACCATCGATGTGAACTAAGTATCTGTTTACTTGTGGGTCTTTTCTCTCATAGTATTGGTATTCATTTTATTTGAAGTCAACTTCCTCGATCATGAAAATTATATCATAATATGAGACATAACGCCTCATCATGGATCTTTGTAGAATTTCGATCTTTTTATTTCCATCTTCATAGTGCAGGTATATGGTGAACATGTTCATTGCCATCCTACATATGAATAAAAATATCGATCGAACCATTACAAGTGTAGGGTTAGCTAGTAGTTTGTTGCTCCAATTTTTCTGAACATATAGCATAAAGAACACGTCCAACCATGAAAGTGAAAATAAAGTTGTTTGACTAATCAATTTGCATGCATGGTTCATGGATCTATATTAGCTTTGGGGGTTGGTAATTGACACATTTCGGTACAAATAAACTAGGGCCAAATAGTACACCAAATTTGTGGAGGGATGATTGAGGCACAACTATGCAATGATAGAAAAACCATGCCTTTTGTGTTTTTGGGAGTGTCAAACTCTGAATTTCGGTGCACGCTTGCTGACTGAATTTTAATCTACTTTACATGTTCTGTTTACTGAAATTCAGTGTCATGTACATGCCTGATGACTGAATATCAGTGCAATGTTTCAAGTAAACTGAATTTTTGAGTGCCATATTTCATCATACAGTAATATCCATATGCCCAATTACTCACAAGATCTTACAAGTGCAAGGCATCAAGGGTAACAAAAAAGAACAGAGGCATCAAATAGGTAAGAAGTAACAGTACTGAACTTGCTATTTGTTTTGTCAGAAATATTCAAGTGGGTTAATTAAAAATATCACACATAAAACTCGTCGGAGTGATTGATTTTTTGCTAGGAAGTAGTTATCAGTCGCACATATAGGGTCTTCATTTTTTTCCTAATACGACAAACCGAGCATTCATCTCGTCAGATTGACAGTCATCAGTGGAAAAACTTGTGAGGTCTTGATGTAGCATAACGAGAAACCGGACATTAAAAGTCTTACCTTCATGGTGAAGAACAATAGGATCGAGAGAAGATGGCAGGGTGGCCGGAACGACGGGCAGGAGGGAGCGGTCGGGCGCGATGTTGGTACCAGGTCGATCTAGGGTGAGGGAACCGTCAGGTTCGATGGGGACAAGCGCGCGATGGTGATGGCGGCGCGGTGATGGTGGTGGCGGCTCGGTGGTGGTGGACCAGGCGCTGGTGGGCGATTCGGTGATGGGCGGAAGCGTGGTGGTGGCGGCTCCGTGATGGCGGGCCGGCCGCTGGTCGGTGATGGGCGGCGCGGTGATGGTGGTGGCGGCAAGGTGGTGGCGGGCCGGGCGCTGGTGGATGAGTCGGTGATGGGAGGCATCGTGGTGGTGGGCGGATCGGTAGTGGGGCCCGGCGCTGTGGTTGTTTAGGGGCGGCGCTGTGGTGGGCGTCTCTATGGCGCGGGAAGACGCGGTGGTCGGAGCCGGTGGTTGGCGGCGCCGCGCGGGTGGGTTGGTGGCGCGTCGGTGGGAGGATGGCCCGATGGTGGACGACGCGGTGGCCAGCCGTGGAAAGCTGCGATGTGAGATTCGTTTTGCTGAGATGAGGATTTTCAAGAGAAGATTGACTTAGATGAATTTTGCAAGGCTAAATATATAGGAGATGTAAATTGAGGGGGGAATGCACATTAGCGGGAATGATTAAAAGTTTCCCTCCACGGTTTTTTCATCTCGGTGAAAATAACCGGATTAACAAAGGGAACTAATGCATTTATTTTACAATAAAACCATATATTTATTGGTTAAACAACTCCCTCCGTCCGGGATTACTGGGCTTATACTATCTTGCATCGCGACCAAGGCATAAGGGTATTGGTTCAATCCATGAGCCAATCGAAGTTACAGTTTTCAGATTTTTCAATTAAAGCCTAATTAAAACTGTGTGGGATAGTGGCATGCATTGGGCAGTTAAAAAGAAAGAGAGAGGAAAGTGGGGCTACGGGTGGGAATAAGCAATAATTAGGCCACGGATTTTTAGGAGAATTAATTCTTAGGGGCCTTGTGGGGGCTAATTGCTGGACAAATATTTTTCCACTAGGAGCCCAGTAATCCCGGACGGAGGGAGTAGCATAGAGCCACCCCTAAAAATTAAAGAAAATAAATCAATATCCCTGAGATGATCACTCATTTCGTCTCGAACGGATGGATGATTAAGTGGAATTCATCAAGGCTGTAATGTTGCGTGACAATGCCCTCTTGAGAAGAAATTGTCCAAGTTGTCTCCGCCATATCCTATTGAAGCCGAGATCATATCAAAGTGGGGACGCATTGGAGCCAAAACTGACATCGCTTTTATTCGTCTAAGTTGGAGAACTTGGACCTCTATGCGAGGACCTTCCCCGATTTCACTACAAGTGTTTCTTGGATGTGCTGCCAGCGATTGTGCCTCGAGGTAGTCATTGATTGCGGGTTTGAAGGCAAAGGACGGGATCGGCGATTAAGGTAACTTGTAGTCATCGCAATTTTTCATATGATCAGCAAAGGACGACCGGCGGCTTTGTGTTTTGGGAGCGCTCGAACGGGCTAACATGTCCACGATGGGCTTAAGTTCTCAGGATGTACACTGAATCTCTACATGCTTTCATGCACATATTTATGGACCGGTGGCCCAGCTCCGTCCTTGTTTATTTATCGGACCATATTGTTTCCTGCACCATATTGGCATAAATCCGTAAACTTTGTAACACATTGCAATAACACATATTTATATGTTACCGCATAAACAGCGTTGTAACACGTTACCTCAACACATATTTATATGTTACCTGGTCCAAGCTTATGTAACACAATTTCGGGACTAATAAAGTTTGTGTTACCGGCGGTCGTTAGCAGACAAATGATGTGTTACCAGAATTGTACTGGTAACACAAACATGTGTTACCTCATCGTGTTAACAAAGCTCTGTCTTGTTGTAGTGTTTAATATTTAAATATATGAATTATTCTATATTAAATAAAACAAGGAAAAATAAAGTAAAATTTATTTTATTGTTATTTATTCAAAAATATTATACATAATCATTGTTATTTATACAAATAAAATTTTAAAATTTAAACAATATAAAAGTGTAATATCATGACCCAGAGGTAAATATGATAGATATGATTCCAATATCAATAAGTTCTAGTTTCTCATTTGGAAACTAATTTGGAAGTAACTGAAAATTTAAGCGTGCTTGGGCTACAGAAATTTAAGGATGGGTGACCAAATAAGAAGTTTGAACAGGGTAAGTACTTTGAATATATTAACTGTGTAATCGGAGATTAAGTGTGTGGCTAGGTGGAAAATTTTGAAATATAATAAAAAATAAAAAAAGAACAATTTTTTTAAGAAAAATATTTTTTTGGAAAAACTAGGCGACGACTTTGACTTCTGTGTAACCCTACGCCAACGGCTTTTAAGAGGCCGATGACAAAATGGCCTATGATGACACCATGTTACGGTGACGACCGTCTGCCGAAGGCAGGGCTTTTGGCCATCGGTGTATCTACGCATTCCTGTAACGGGGATGCACCACCACGATGACCGATTTGCACCAGAATTTTACCGGCGGGAGGATCTATATGGTTTAGATATTTTGTTTTGTGGCTAATTGGATCGAAAGAAAATTAGGAATTTAAATTGATCTAAGATCTAATCTAAAGGACCAATCCGATATGTGATGCCACAAGAGGTCGTGCCCCAAGACGAGGAAGCTGATCTCCCCCGGGTGGCGTGCGATGCAGAATTGGTGGGAATCCTAGGATCTACGTCGTGAAACTAACCGATCTGATACCATGTGAAAAGTTGTGAACCCTAAAATTTGTTGTATTGATTTGACCTGCCACGTGGTGTATATAGATGAACCCTAAAATGGAACCATGTCAATTGGCAAGGGAAGTACTTATCTAAGAGAGGGACTATGATTGTGTAAAATGCCTCATTACTAACTTACCCATTTACTATATGGGATTTTATTTTCCGGAGAGGGATTATATCATGAAATGAAAGGTGGTAGGGGGGAGAGTGGCATCAAACCCTTATTATACGTCTAATGAACAATTGGTGGTAGAAGAGATATTATTAAACCATTCACCATGAGACGAAAAATAGAAAAATTTGTAGGTAGATGTATTGTAGTAATTCACCTAGCATTAACATCAAATAAATGCAGGAGTAGTAAAACCCGTTAACCAACATCACACCATGCACATGGGCATGCATATATACTGTGCCATCTTCCAGCGGTAAGCTCAACGATGTATCACAATAAAATAGGCCGAGAAAGATAATGGTTAGTGTACCAGAGAGACGAGACAGGAAGATAGGAGCATGTGGAATTAAGAAGAATTATGGACTATGAGACATCGGAAAAGAAGGCACCAGTTCTCTGTTGATATATAGCACAACCATCTAACACGAGGGTGAGTAGCCTGCCACAAAGACAATGCACTGGATCAAGTTGCTGAAGGAAAGGAGTAGATGTTGTAGGGAGTATCGTGGAGCTTAGCATCATAAACTACATACACATACCAGAGCCGTCATTCTCTTACCGGTACGCCAATATACGAACTTGTACACAACTTTTTAGTCCATCCAGAAAAAGATTCGCCCGTTTTCCTGCGGCCTCATCTTCTGCTGCCACCTGCCAGGCATTCACCAATGCAAAGATCAGTATGTGGCGTTGTTGTCCAATCAAAGGCGTACCAGGGGCGCAGTCCCTATTTATCGCCTATAGCGAGTCCTAACTTTCAAAATTGTTCAAACGAAAAAAACGTTCAAATTAAAAATTGTTCAAATTTGAGAATTGTTCATATATAAATTTTGTTCATGTTTGAAATCATTTATATTTGAATCTTTAGCCTAATGTTTGAGGTTGAGCAGTGGATTCAACGCAGTGGACTAGAGCATAATGTAGACGTACATGGACTTTTTAAACTGGTCAGTGCGTACATGGAGTCTGAACATTTTTTAAAGTCTTGAACCATTTTTAAAAACTATTTATTTTAAAAACATATTTTATTTTAAAAAAATGTTCACCAGTTTAAAAAATCGTTCCTTTTTAAAAATTGTTCTCACTAAAAAAAAAATTCACCAGTTTTCATAACTTGTTTATTTTCCCTACATGGTTTATTTAAAAACTGTTCATTTTAAAATTTTGTTCACTATTTTTCAAAATCTGTTCATTTTCAAAATCTGTTCACATTTTTAAAATCTAAATCGATCTTAAAATCATGAACAATTTTCAAAAGTGAACATTTTTTAATCGAATGTTTTTAGCTGGTCATTTTATATTCGAACATTTAGAAACTATTTTTGTAAAAATAAAGAATAAAGGAGAAGCAAAAACGTAAAAAAAAGTGGAAGAAATTTTTTTTTTGAAACGTGGCAAAAGCTTTGCCTTTTCTATTGATATAGGAGAAGCAAATACATAGGACAAGGCCTAAAATAAGAAAAATACAACTCGATCCACACCGGCCCCGAGGCCGCGCCCCACACGGGTCGACGACCAAGTTGCCCGAACAACCAAGGTCGACACCAAGACTCCACAACGCAACACGGCAGAGTAGAGAGACCGGAGCCGCCGCTCCGACATCCACGCCGGCTCCGAAGCCACGCACCACACGGGTCGACGACCATGACGCCCAAACGACCAAAGCCGACACCAGAAGACTCGATGCCCCACAGCGGAGACGTAGCATCCGGAGCCGCCGCTCCGACATCCCCGCCAGCCCCAAGGCTGCGCCCCAAACGTGCCGACGACCACGACGCCCAAAACGCCCGAAGTCGACGCACCACTACCTCAACGCCGCGCGACGGAGGTGAGAACCCGGAGCCGCCGCTCCGGCATCCACGCAGTGGAAGAAAAATAACACTTCCTACATGAGCTGAAGTCTGAAGTTACGTGAGAAAACTCGTACGTCAGCGTTGCAGCTTCCTGGCTCGCTGAGGCACAATGGGCCAGGCCCATGTAACGGGCGTGGACGAGGCGCGCTTCCCGCTGGCTCGCAACAAGCGATAGGTAGGAGGTCCCGCAAGGGGGACTAGTAGGGGCCTTGCCCCCCTATGCATGCTATAGAAAGGAAAAAAACATATGCCTAAATGATGTTTAGAATCGATTTGGTAAAGAAATTAGGGTTCTCCCCTATGTCCAATGCATAGCTCGTCTCCTATTTATTTATTTACTAGTCATCAACCCGTGCATCCGCACGTGCTAGTTTCAATGTAATTTCACTATTGCCCATGTGATCAAGTTGGTAGTTTGTTCGTGGAGATATTGGTTATGTTTGTTGCGAAATGGGTATATAGGAACTTATAATGGCCCCTCTCTAGATTAAGTTTCTAATTAAGAATTTTGATTACTATATATTTTATTGTTCATATGACAACTGTACGGTTGTGCATGTCAGGTAAAAAAGTTCCACAATATATTTTATAATGTTCTAGAATATACGCATGTAAATAAGACAATATAATATTGTGGTTATCGATTGTGTCGATATCTAAAAGGTCATCTAATGTGGGACGTGAGAGAATGTCATTAATCTATCATGTCTTATTCTGCATTATTGAATTCCCGTATCAGTTGTGTGTGAAATAATTTACATGTAAATACGTAATATAACAATAATGAAGTATCAGTTAGCACCCTTCTATATTAGAATGTCGTTTGAGTTACATATATTATTCCTCTAAAATATATTCTATAAGCCATACATTTTTACGTGTACATAAGTATTTTTTTTTAAACTGTCGAGAAATGAAGTGAGCAAGAAAGTTAGTATAGTCGATGTCCTATCCTTCATGGACATCAAAATCGATGTAATATCCCGGCAGACCTATAGAGTCCATACATTGCATACATACTATTAGAACCCGCGTAATTCAAAAACAAAATGGAGAAATTATATGATAACGATAAAGAACCTAATAGAAAAATCTTCACCTCATCACTCCTATAACATAACAATATTAAGTCCTACTTTCATGCACATATATATATTAATAAGAATTAAGAACAATAATTATATTCGCTCATTAGGTATCATTAAACTTAGCAATTTCATAGTAAAACCACATCAGATAGCCACAACAATACATTTGGAATATCAGATGATATTGTTTCCCTTCTACTATTTCATGAGAATATAAATTCATTAAAGTAGAGGAGGAGATCAAAACAAATCAAGGCCACCACTTGCTTCTATACCATACACTGCAAGATCAACCAATCATGTTAATAAATGGCAGAAAAACAATGTAAATTCTTGCACAATCAGATTCTATGCACCTAAAATATAATGTCTGAAAAATTGGCGAGAAGCTAATAAAAAGAATAGCATGGGAAATTTGATTTTGCTCCAAAGTAAAATCAGTGCACCCAAAGCAGTAAACTCAATGCTCCGAGTTATGCACCAAGCAAAGCACGCGTAGTTTATTGGGACAAAAGAGTGTATCGTACCTGAAGCAGTACCTATACATATGCACTACTTTGTTGCATTGACTTACATCGTTTTCTATTCCCGCGATGCATGGTTCAAAGAATTCTGCATAATAGTTATGCAAGATGCTTCTCCCGCGTCAACCCATGTTGTCGATCTTTTCAATGTTGTTATGGTTAGCTCTGCCAAAGCCACGTGGCAGCCAACCTTGCGGCAGTTTTGGCTGCGCTTGTTGGCCTCGGTAATTGTGGACCTTCTTCCATGACAGAGCACGGCATATCGCCGTCAGCTGTCGGCACCCTGTTCGTTGTATTTTTATTCCTCCCCTCACAGGTTTTTCTACCAAGTTTATATCGTGAGGTCTTAAACATTGTGCTTCCATGATAAGCATTCACAGTACGAACAAATATAAATGTTTCCATCTAATTTTCGGTGTGTATTGTTTAGATAAAATGCCTTTCGTCTAAAAGAAGAAACCTGATCTGACAGGAGACTGTTGCTTAAGTGCGACCAGCTAGCATCACCGGGGCCAAGTATAGGACGTCTGATGGAAAACAATGGAGCGCGCCTTCGGCCTGCACAATCTTAGTGTCTAGCTAGGATTCCGCGACACTACTATGTACATGCATGATCAGTATGATACAGGGATGCCAACCAATGCAGTGATCCACTTTCCATCAGTGCTAGCGGCTTCAGTCGGAGCCAAGTCAAAGCTGCTTGATCTTTAGATTGAGTTGCTCGGGACTGTGAGGATTATTTTCATCCAAAATTACATAGATACAATACATCTATGGAGGAGCGACCTGAAGAGACTTTATTGTAACAGCTGACGCTACACACATTACTGGAATAGATGTAAGGGCATAAGTTGGAAATAGGCTTGCTGCTGCTGCTTCGGAAAGTGGGTCCACTTGTAAGAGGTCGGGTTGTATAAGGCAACAGAATACTGATGGGAAGGGGAGAAAGGAAATAGACTGAATCACGTCTTCTTGTTTCTCTCTCTCGTTGCTCATCTCTGTTTCTCTCTCTCTGCCTGCGATTACTCTGTATCTGATTTGTATCTCACGCCCTGAGAGATCAGCGGCCAAGGGATCGTTACATTTATTGTCAACCACGACGATTGAGGATGATAATATAGAACACAATTCCCTTGAGAAGAAATGCTGTTGAGCAGTGGTGCAACTTCTGCTACTACTTATCTGGCAAGAGTGAAACAAATCTATCAATGCTCAAAGAACGTATGACTTTTTCTTATCTTTGGAGCCAGATGGGCTCGACCTTGTCTTCTTGGTATCAACAAATTCAAACTACCCTGAAGCAGATGTAAAAGGAGGGCGAGAGGGCACCCGTGGAGCAGGCTGTACTGCGTTCTGTCGCGGCGACTCGACTGATCGGAGAGCCACCTAGAGCGAAAATTGTTGGAGTTAGAGAGGACGACCGCACATGGAAACTAATACGTATTGAAAATAATGCGTTAGCTACGGACATTGCAGTGAAAGCATCATATTTATCCATGTTATTCACCTTTGATCAATGGAGAGTACTAAGAATAACCATATCTACGCTGGAAAATTTCTGAGGTTTATTCTGTCAAAACAACCTGCCATGATAAACTTCTGCCGCAATATTGGTCGGCCGGCCAGCCGGGACTTCTAATGGTATTTCAGATAAATACAGTAAATGAAACCATTGAACCGAGTCAGCTGAAATACGTACGCTGCTGCATTATTTTGGTTGAGGCAGACGCTGTGATGGACAACGGAATAATCGATGTAACGGTTGCCAAGAATAAAATAGGACATCGTCCTTGATGGTTGTGCGCTTGATCTTTGTGTTGATGCGGAGAAAGATTGGGCTTCAGCTCCCACTGTCACCATGCCAAACAACTCGCCGAATCGCTCGAGCTCGCTGACAGCGTGCGGACTCGCCGTATCACTTGACCTCACCGTCGCATCTGCCTCTCACCGCCGTGCCGTGGTAGAATGTTGTGCTGCTTCCGCCGGATCCGCGCTTCCCTGCTCGGAGGAAGCTACTATAGAAGAATAAATACCAGCACTATGCCGTAGCTGATACCCTCAGTTCATCACACTTCTTTAGCTTACCTGGACGACATCGCAGATGGATGGAAAGGTTTTCTACCTTTGGACGAATAACAGGATGGATATCCAGCTTCGGATTGAAGCACGACGGCATATAACTCCTGGAGCCGGAGATGAATGTTTATTTTTCTTGTTTAGATTTGGTCGTTTGTGTCCAAGATACGTGAGAATATGAGGGAGAAGAGGCGTGCGCATGTGGAAACCTACGCTGCTAAAACTGCTCCATCTAATGTTAGGTCATGAGGTTAATTAAGTCGCAGGGATTATCTCCAGAAAAAAAATTAATTCACAGGGATAACTTTTCAAAATAGCCACGATTATGTCAAGCCTCGTACCAGCTACGTGGTTTCCCACATCTGAACGTGTCAACGTGACTTCTTATGTAAACATTATAATTATATAACTCGTCGTACTAATCCTAGCCTTTAAATTTAGATCTAACTGTCTTAATTATTCTGATGATGTGGATTAATATGGTGGCTTATAGGAAGTCTCCAATTAGTAAATATATAAAATATAAGATTTTAACATGGAATGGCCCCGAAGGGCCTAGATGCTGCATTCATTAATCAGTGGCGGTGTAGCTCGTCTCGTTTTATTAGCCCCTGTGATAGTCTTGTAGCAGTTTGTTGTTGTTCATCTCCTAGTGCACGCCAAGTTTCCATCTGTTATCTAGCAATACTGGAGCATAAAACATGGAGGCATGCACATGGAAATGAAACATGGTGGCAAGGGAACGAGCTAGAGACAACCTGGCAGTGGGGCAGGTGCAAACTCAAGCGGGCAGGTGGACCTTGCGTGGTGGTTCGTCGTGGAATGAGTAGACGGCTTCCGGCACGACGGTGACGGCGGAGAATGGACGACAATTGATTTTGTTCTAAAAATGCTCCTCTGATGCTAGGACTATATACATATTTTCTCTATAATAATGCTTAGTTCATCCCTCTCTAAGGTGTGAATATCGAAAAGTGGTCGGGTCTATAACGTTTTCGTTACAAATGAAGTTGATCGGAGTTTTTCGAGAACGCTTGTCATAGATAAATGGCACGAGTCGAAGGGTTCACGGGTAGCCATGGGAGAAGATATGGTAGTACTTCATAGTCGATGTACACTATTAGTACGTGTGATCGATTTGGTAGTACTTAAATAACTGTCGTGTTGTTACAATGTTTTGTTGTGTGCTGGATAATATAAATATTTTTATTGTTGTTGTCGCTAAATTCAATAATGGAGCTCTTTTTTTTATTCTCGAGAAATAAGTACTTGTCACCGTACATCCATCGCTGTCGTGCATCCATCTGCATCATATAATTAAGTTTTTCAAAAATCATTGCAAGAACATATTCAATAGAGAAATGACCAGAGTACATCGACAAATATAACTTTTTTATGTATCAATTACAGATGAAAAAGATAAGTTTGCTAACCTCGGTCGAAGATACCATTTTCTGTGAGCTTATGTGTGGCTCGGGTATTTCGTCGAACACCTCGTGCGCATAGTAAAAGAACACACACTAGCACCCACCTCTCTCACTCCTCCAAGCAAAAAAAAACAGAGGAAATGGGGGATGGGAGGCAGTATATGTAGAGGAAGGGGCCATTTGTCCCGGTTTGTGGCGTGAACCGGGACCAATGCCCTTGCGCGTGCCACGTGGCCTGTGGCGAGGCATTGGTCCGTTTCATGCCACAAACCGGGACAAATGCCGACTAACGAACCAGGACCAATGCCCTCAGGCGAATTCTGCTGCCCTGGGCGCACAAACCGGAATCAATGCATAGCATTTGTCCCGGATTTTAATGCAACCGAGACTAATGCCTTTTTCTAGCTCAGAACGAAAGGTGTTGTTTCCACTAGTGATGGAGGAAGTCAAGGATGTTTCCATCTTCATGAGGTCATCCATGGTAGCGGCACTGCCGAGCACACTAGCATGTCATTCGGTACCCAAACTCTCTTAGGCTAAGCGGGAAATAAAGAGCCGAGACTATGATACCAATTGAACGAATGGTATGGGCAACTAGAGGGGGTAGGGGTAAATCGGTGCTACCTCCAATTTCAATACTTTTTCGATTTAGGCTTTACACAAAGGTAAATTCTCTAAATATGCGACTAAGGTGAATTTACCTATATGACAAGGATTACAGTAAGGAAGAAACAAGAACAAATTAAAACTAAAGATTATTAGGAACCAAAGTTGAAGCACGTGGAGACAAGGATGTATTCCCGACTTCTTACTTTCTAGGGGAGTACATTTCGCTGAAGGGGTGTGTGTTTCACCATGTAGGCCTACACAACGCCACACATGCCTCGCCCTATTCTCCGATGAATCTCGCCACAATGGCCTAGTTCAACTTCCACTATTGGAATCCTTCAAGGAGAAATCCGGTGCATTTAAAACGATATTGGGACACACACCCACACCTGAATTAGGGCCGCACAAAATCACCAAGAAATTATTACAAGAAACAATTGAGTAACGTTAGGTCTAGGTTTTCCAAAAGGAAACGCTAGAAATGCTAAAGTGAATGAGTGGGAAATGAAGAATGACTAAGTGAAGATATAGATTGGGGCCTTCTCTTTCAATCTTCTGAAGATCAACGAGTTTGGGTGTAGGGATCGAGAGATCTTTTCAGTAGGTGAGCTCAATTAATTGTGGACTTCCATGTTGAACTAGCTAACTTGAGCTACAAGAAGGTGGAGGATATTTATAGCCCGCTCGAAATGTAGCCGTTGAAAGGACATTTGTGGACAGAATATCCGCCCCTATGGATATCTAGCCTAAACTGTCAATATTCCGTCCAAAATTGTTGCGAGCAACCCACAAAGTTCTTAGCCATATTCCATCTTCACCCTGGAATATTCTGCTGTAGGCCCAATATTCTTGCTGGTTCTGCAAGCGTCACAAATATCCCTTAGCAGAAATTATGTTTGCATAACGAAATTTCCTGCCTTAGGCCAAATATTCTGGCCCAAAATTCCGGCCCGACTTGGGAGTGGCACAAGTTGGTCCTTAGCCGGAATTCTGCCAGAAAATTTCCCACTGGAATATCCGGCCCTAGCCAAATATTCCTGCGCAATATTTTGGTCCTTGATAGAGAGCATCACAACACCTTTTCTCTGGCCTTTTGTAGAAAGATGGTTGTAAGATTTTCTTTAAACACATGCATTAATAAACAATTTGTTAAGTCGTCGCTAGCGTTGTTAACTAACACACAAAACTTTATGGGATTAAGAAATGTTCTTTCACTGGTACGCTAGGTCCAGTTTGTTTTCTCCGGATGTATTTTCGTCCCAAACCAAAGGAAATTTAGCTCATGGGACATGACTACGCGAATAACGCCGCGCCGACAAAAAAAAATATATGCCCTAGGGGACTCTTTGGTGTGTGTGTGGGGGGGGGGGGCTATACTCATGTGGCCGGCTGCCGAGCCGCATACACGGTATATATTTTCTTCATTGCATACCAGAAACATGATGTTGTTGTCTGCGTGATCTCTTCCTCCAAGCGACAGTTGCTGGGTGAGTGTGAATATTTTGCTCGTCCAGACACATTATTTTGCATCCACGCAAAGAGAACTCCTTGGATGGAAAGTACTACAAAGTCCGATCATCATCTCCCACAATATAAAACCATTCATGCGGGGGAAAAGCGTCCTATCATCCGGAGTATTCCGTTCCACAATATTCCGCACGGTACACTCGATATGTGTACCGACCTAATGAAAGAAAACGAGTGCACAAGCCCACCACAAACCTTATCCCTCCGGTCTTCTCTCCTCTCCATCCGATTTTCACCTTTCCTCCTTCGACTATCCTCTCGCAGCTTGGTGCACCCCACGCCCCCACGACAACATCACGACGCCGCCATGGCCTACCTAAGAAGCGGCCTCCGCCGCTCCAGATCCTCGAGATTGTAGTTGCCTGGTCAAGGATGTAGATGCTAGTCCTCTGCGCCATGGCCGATACCAGAAGGTCCTACCACCATGGCCCCGGCCTCCAGCCTTCAAGTCGTCCTTGCCATCTGCCTCACCGGGGGATCCTACCATGTACAAGTTCAGCCAACTCCCACGCCATCTCGAAGAGATCGCATCCATCTCCATAAGATCAACACAGCCTCCATTTACATCAGCACGCCCGTAGTCGTGGTGCCGGCCTCCACCTCCGCCGTCAGTCTCAACGATGTTTTTAATTGATTTGTTGCCTCTTTTTCCTTGATGTGGTGCAACTTTTTGGAACCTTTGTAGCATAATTTTCCCCCTTTGTATGCAAATCCACAAAACCGTTGTAGCATTTTTACATAATGTAGTTTCTTCTTTGATTAGTGCATCTCTTTCGTATTTCTCATGCTAGAATTGTATTAACCGAAAACGTTGATACATGTGTGTTTAATAAACAGACAATAGTTCGTAGTAAAGCCTCTATTTTAACTAGCTTGTTGATTAATAGATGATCAAGGTTTCCTAATCATGAACATTGGATGTTGTTAATAACGGGGTCATGTCATTAGAAGAATGATGTGATGAACATAGACCCAAAGTGAATATAGCAATGCGATTGTGTCATTAAGTTACATTGTTATATCACACATGCGAAGTAACTCCAATCCTTAGACCATCAGATCATGTCAATCACTAACACCGAAAGAGCGATTTGATGTCATCAAACGTCACATCGTAACAGGGTGACTATAAAAGTGTCGTTGGTTATTCGTGAAGTATTAGATGAGGCTCATGGATCAACAGTGGGATTTGTCCATCCAAATGATGGAGAGATATACTCTGGGCCCTCTCGGTGATATCACATCGACACCGATTGCAAGCACGTGACTTTGTCACAAGGATGTCATATCACGGAACGAGTTAAAGAGTACTTGTCAGTGATGAGATTTAACTAGGTATGTTTGATACCAATGATCGGATCTCGGACAAGTAAAATATCGCTAGTCAAAGGGAATTGGTTACGACGTTTATGGTTCACACGATCACTAGATTCATCGGAGAGGTGTCTCGATCATGTCTAAATTATTCACGAACCGTAGGGTGACGCAATTGAGTGGATACGGAATATCGGAGAAAAGTTGTGACAACACCAAAATTGTTTCGGGGAATATTGAAATAGTCACCAGAATAGTTTCGGGGAATATTAAAATAGTTCAAGGTGGTATATGTGAATGTTTGATTAACAAATAGTTAAAGGCGGTAATTGTTAATGTTTGTTAATAGGATTAACAAATATTAAAACAAAGATATATTTTTATTTTTTTATTAAAGAAAACCCTTAGAATTTTGAGTGGGAATTGATGAGAGAATGAGTGGGTTGAGTGGAGACTCCACCCACATGATGAGGGGAGAGGTGGAGGCACCAAATTTTCGTGGCTGCCTCCCCCTCCTATATAAAGAGGGGTTGGACCTCACTCTCCACACACAACTTGGTGTCGTTTCCATCTCCATCCTCCCGCTAATCCACCGCATGTTCATGAGATTGGCGAAGTGCTGAACGAAGTTTTCTCCACCACACCACGCCGTTGTGCTGCTGGTTTCTTAGGGATCCTCTACTTCCGCTGCCCCGCTGGATCGAGGGACCGCAGGTCGTCATCGAGTTGTACGTGTGACCGAGTGCAGACGCGCTGCCAGATTGCAGCGCTCACCTTCGCTATCTTGAGATCGATGTGAGTACGACTACGTCACCAACGAGATTTGATCGCGTAACACTTTGTTTCTTCGAGGGTATGTTCTCCTTAAGACTCTTTCTCCCTGTTGCTTTCATCTCCAAGATTAGATTTGGCCTTTAGGGTGTCTCTCGCGTAGGAAATTTTTTGTTTTCTCTAACATTTTAGAGTTTTGGTTGAAATGACGGGTGTTATGGCCAAATACATGGCATAGTTTGTTATAATGATCCCATATTGCACAAAAACATGCATCTTGGAAGCCCGGACAATGTTGACGAAGGATGTTTTTTTTTACTGAATAAAAAAACATTTTTCATTTTTTGTGAAAGACCTACCACAGACATGTTGCAAAACTTGGGGGGCTTAATTTTTTGAACATGCTAGGACATGTGATATGCACAAATAAACAATTTTTTTGCTAAGAAAAGATTTCCATGCACCTCTTTTGAACATCACAAGTTTATGCCGATTCAGTTGGAAACGGGACAAATTTGAACTACAGGTGCATTGTAATTTGCTCATGAATTTTGGAAAAAAACATTTTTAGGTACTCAACTACCTATTTCAATAGAGATTCAAAGTGAGTTGCTGAATATACAACCCCTAGGTACGAACGGTCATGCCCTCCGTCTTGACTTTCTCGTAAAACGGGCTAAGAAAATTCTAGAAAATTCAGAAAACCCTAAATAACGTGAGACCTTCACGTGGTGTCATTAATTATGTCCTAGTATCCAACAAAAATAATAAACTTGGAATACAACATCTTTGTTGAAAAAGTGTTCACAAAAACTTGCTATCTCCTCCTAACATTCCAGGGTTTCCCTTGAAATGACGGGTGTTATGTCCAAATACATGGAATAGTTTGTTATAATGAGTCCATATTGAACACAAACATGCATCTTGGAAGCACGAACAATGTTGACGAAGCAAGTTTTTTTAACTGAATAAAAAATCATTTTCCATTTTCGGAGTGTCAGAAATGGGTTTTTTTTTGTGAAGGACCTACCACAGACTTGTTGCAAAACTTGGGGGCTTAATTTTTGAACATGCTAGGACATCTGATATTCACAAATAAAAAAAAAATTAAAAGAGAAGATTTCCATGCACCTCTTTTGAAAACCACAAGTTTCTGCCGATGTAGCCGGAAACGGGACAAATTTGAACTACATGTGCCCTGTAATTTGCTCATGATTTTGGAAAAAATCATTTTTAGGTACGCAACTACCTATTTGAATAGAGATCCATAGTGAGTTTCTGAATATACAACCCCTAGGTACGAACGGTCATGCCCTCCGTCTTGACTTTCTCGTAAAACGGACTGAGAAAATTCCAGAAAATTCAAAAACACCCTAAATAACGCAAGACCTTCGCGTCGTGTCATTACATATGTCCTAATATCCACCAAAAATAATAAACTTGGAATACGACAGCTATGTTGAAAAGGTGTTCACAAAAACTTGCTATCTCCTCCTAACATTCTAGGGCGCCGACGCCGCAGATCGTCACTTCCGCCGACCACCGCCACCTCGTGTTTCAGAGCCTAGTCGACGCCAGGGACGACCGCGTCATCCGCGAGTATTACCGGAACAATCCAGGGGAGGAGAGCGCCGACGAGGAGCTCTAGCAGACCTGCGCAGCTGAGCGGGCGGAGCTCCGTCTCGTACGCCACCTCGCATTAGATGCTGCTCGGGAGGCGAGGACGAAGGCGCTGCAAGAGCTCCGCCGGGCCGACCATGCCGGTGAAGTCTGGGCCTCCGACGACGACGACAAGGAGTAGTGTTCGTCTGTTTTCTGTTTTTAATAAAAAAAATTGTATTCCGACGAACTTCGGCGCACTATCTCGTCTGTTTTCTATTTTTAATAAAAGAATTTGTAGCACTCTATTTTGTTTTTATAGAGCTTCTATATTTTCTGTCGCACCGCGCTCGCGCCCATATTGCAGACAAACATGCATCTTGGATAGATAAACAAGGCAGTACATAATGGCAAGAGTGGATCTAAAACTGAACATAGAGAATATATCAAGATAAGCAAGGCAGTACATAATGGCAAGACTGAATCTGATCTGCTAGTCATACTCCTGCCTAGGCCTATAGTACTCTGACTCGTAGTCGTCTTAGTCGCCGCCGTCATCGTCACTATCGTGGGACGGTGCTCTGGACTCCCTCGGAGGATCACGACGCCAGGACTGGGCGTGAGGGTAGCGCAGGCGGGGGTTATCGCCGGCCCTGATTTAGTTCATGACGCTCTTAAGAGTCCGTCCGTGGCCCCACCACAACCGACGACCGGCCTCGTTGAAGTTCGAATGAGGCGGGCTGTTCTCCTCGTACCTGGCGAGCGCACTCTCACGCCGATTAATGAAGAAGGCGTCCCAAGTAAGACGGTAGTCAGGATTCCAACTGGGATTCCTCCGCTGCTCCGACGTGAGCTCGTGGTAGTAGTGGTTCGTGATGGCCGCCCGACGAGCCACACCCTGCGGAAGAGGAGGGATCGACATTCCTCCGGCACTCAGCTTCCAACCAGCAGGGACGCTGTAGCCGGGCGGGCAGGGTTAGTTCGAGGCGGAAAGTGCCTCCGCCAGGAGGAAGGTTAGAGTAGGTATGGTAGAAGCCATGGGAGAGTGGTGAGTTTATATGTGTTTATGCCAATGGTGGGAATGCATACATATATATAGTGAGAAGAAACAGACTGTTTAGTCCCGGCTTGTTTTACCAACCACTGGTAGAAAATAGGCCTTCCATACGCCCCCATTAGTCCCCAAAATTATCGACCCGCGACCATAGGGGTCTTTAGTCGCGGTTCGGGACGAGACCCGCGACCAATAGTATGGGCCCAGCGCGCTCGGTCCACAGCTGGCGGACTGGAGGGGCTTTAGTCCCGGTTGGCCAGACCAACCGGGACTAATAGGTCCTCAGGCTGGCCCCAAGGCCTTTAGTCGCGGTTGTCCAGGTGAACCGGGACTAAAGGCCCATCCCTATATATAGGGCTCAGCTGGCTACACTTAGCCACATTTGGTGTCACTTCTACTCACAATATTCACAAGGGGTGGTGGGTTTGCTTTTTGTTCCTCCTATGCACACAAGGTGTTTGATGAAATGCCCGAGAGCATGAAACACACATGATATGAAGTGTTCGAGCCGCACTTGAGCGTTTTCATTTATTTTACCTCCGCGATCGCGGTTAGCAACTTGAACCTTTTATGATTTGTATTATTTCCAGCTAGTTAATTTAACAAATGCATGATGGTTAATTATATACTTTATATAATAGTAATGCAGATGAATCGGCAATGGATGTACGGTAACCGACTCTCCGGCGAGTTCACTACGGGTTTGAAAGATTTCCTCGTAGTGGCAAATGCGAACAAGCAGCGAGGTTTTATTATCTGTCCATGTGCTGAATGTAAGAATGAGAAGGGTCACTCCTCCTCAAAAGTCGTTCACATGCACCTGCTTCGGCACGGTTTCATGCCAAGCTATAATTGTTAGACCAAGCATGGAGAAAAAGGGGTTAGAATGGAAGAAGACGAAGAAGAGGATGATATCGATTTCAACTATCATGATGCTTTCGGTGATACTTTCATGGAGGATGATGCTGAAGATGGGGAAGGTTTTGGTGAAGGTGAAGAAGAGGCACATAATGAGCCCGCTGATGATCTTGGTCGGACCATTGCTGATGCACGGAGACGCTGCGAAACTGACAAGGAGAGGGAGAATTTGGATCGCATGTTAGAGGATCACACGAAGTCGCTGTACCCAGGATGCGACAATAGTCTAAAAACGCGGGGCTGCACACTGGATTTGCTGAAATGGAAGGCACAGGAAGGTGTAGCTGACTCATCATTTGAAAATTTGGTCAAAATGTTGAAGAATATGTTTCTGAAGAATAACGAGTTGCCCGCCAGTACGTACGAAGCAAAGAAGGTTGTCTACCCTCTAGGTTTAGAGGTTCTGAAGATACATGCATGCATTAACGACTGCATCCTCTACCGCGGTGCATACGAGAATTTGAATGAATGCCCTGTATGCACTGCATTGCGTTATAAGATCAGAGGCGATGACCCTGGTGAAGATGTTGAGGGCGAGAAACCCAGGAAGAGGGTTCCCGCCAAGGTGATGTGGTATGCTCCTATAATACCTCGATAGAAACGTCTGTTCAGGAACAAAGAGCATGCCAAGTTGTTGCGATGGCACAAAGAGGACCGTAAGTCCGACGGGGAGTTGAGACACCCCGCTGTTGGAACGCAATGGAGAAAGATCGACAGAGAGTTCAAAGATTTTGCAGCTGACGCAAGGAACATAAGATTTTGTCTAAGTACTGATGGCATGAATCCTTTTGGCGAGCAGAGCTCCAGCCATAGCACCTGGCTCGTGACTCTATGCATCTACAACCTTCCTCCTTGGTTGTGCATGAAGCGGAAGTTCATTATGATGCCAGTGCTCATCCAAGGTCCGAAGCAACCCGGCAACGACATCGATGTGTACCTAAGGCCATTAGTTGATGAACTTTTACAGTTGTGGGGCAGACCTGGTGTACCTGTGTGCGATGAGCACAAAGAAGAGGAATTTGACCTACGAGCGTTGCTTTTTGTAACCATCAACGATTGGCCTGCTCTCAGTAACCTTTCGGGACAGTCAAATAAGGGATACAAAGCATGCACGCACTGCTTACATGAGACTGAAAGTGTATTTTTGGATAATTGTAGGAAGAACGTGTACCTGGGTCATCGTCGATTTCTTCCCCGAAATCATAACGTAAGAAAGAAAGGAAAGCTTTTCAATCGACGTGATGCATGTATTGGAAAGGGCACGTACCCATGTGGAAAAATAAATCGATATTTTGGGAGCTACAGTATTGGAAAGTCCTAGATGTCCGCTCTGCAATCGACGTGATGCATGTTACGAAGAATATTTGCGTGAACCTGCTAAGCTTCTTGGGCGTGTATGGGAAGACAAATGATACAAAGGAAGCACGGCAGGACCAGCA
The DNA here is from genome assembly GCA_028641055.1 of Alopecurus myosuroides. Classification (NCBI taxonomy): domain Eukaryota; kingdom Viridiplantae; phylum Streptophyta; class Magnoliopsida; order Poales; family Poaceae; genus Alopecurus; species Alopecurus myosuroides. Next base: position 430,999,399 of record CM054060.1, read on the forward strand.
ACTTTTGAAAGACCCAGATGACCGACATCTGGAATGGTTTCAAGGTTGTGCCAGCTACGCTCTTACGAAAGAAGAGAAAGTCATTATTTTTGAATGCCTGAAAATTATGAAGGTCCCGTCTGGCTTCTCGTCGAAGATAAAGGGAATAATAAACATGGCGGACAAAAAGTTCCAAAACCTGAAGTCTCACGACTGCCACGTGATTATGACGCAATTGCTTCCGATTGCTTTGAGGGGGCTCGTACCGGAAAATGTTCGAGTAGCGATTGTGAAGCTATGTGCATTCCTCAATGCAATCTCTCAGAAGGTAATCAGTCCAGAATATCTACCACGGTTACAGAACGATATGGTCCAATGTCTTGTCAGTTTCGAGTTGGTGTTTCCACCATCCTTTTTCAATATCATGACGCACCTCCTGGCCCACCTAGTCGAAGAGATTTCCATTCTCGGTCCTGTATTTCTACACAATATGTTCCCCTTCGAGAGGTTTATGGGAGTATTAAAGAAATATGTTCATAACCGTGCTAGGCCAGAAGGAAGCATCGTAAAGGGCTATGGAAATGAGGAGGTAATTGAGTTCTGCATTGACTATGTTCCTGACCTTAAGCCGATTGGTATTCCTCAATCGCGGCACGAGGGGAGACTAAGTGGAAAAGGCACGATCGGAAGGAAATCAACGATATGTATGGATGGTCATTCTATGACTGAAGCACACCACACAGTTCTGGAAAATTCGAGCTTGGTGGCTCCGTACTTCGAGCAACACAAGAATATTTTACGCTCGGACAACCAGGGGAAGCCTGAATCATGGATTAGAAAGGCCCACATGGAGACTTTCGGCAGTTGGTTGCGAAAACATTTAATGAATGACAATGATGTTGGAGATCAGTTGTACATGTTGGCCAAGACACCATCTTCGACTATAACGACTTTCCAAGGGTACGAGATTAATGGGAATACATTTTACACGATCTCCCAAGATAAAAAGAGCACCAACCAAAACAGTGGTGTCCGCTTTGATGCAGCAACCGAGATTGGGCAAAAGGTCACATATTATGGTTACATGGGGGAGATATGGGAACTTGACTATGGACCCTCCTTTAAGGTCCCTTTGTTCCGGTGCAAATGGTTCAAGCTAACAGGAGGTGGGGTAAAGGTGGATGAGCAATACGGAATGACAATGGTGGATTTCGACAATCTTGGTTACCTTGACGAACCATTCGTCCTAGCCAAAGATGTCGCTCAGGTTTTCTATTTGAAGGACATGAGTAGCAAACCGAGGAAACGGAAAGATAAGAAAACGATCAGTACATCATGCGATGATCCAAAGCGCCACATTGTCCTTTCAGGGAAAAGAAACATCGTGGGAGTGGAGGACAAGACAGACATGTCAGAAGATTATAATATGTTTGGTGAAATTCCGCCCTTCAAAGTAAACACTGACCGAAGCATTAAGTTAAATGATGAGGATACTCCATGGATACGGCCAAATCGTAAGAAAGCAGGGACACAAGGGAAGAATTGATGTGTAATAATTTATTGTACCAAACTATTTTGAATGGATCATGTTTAAGACTAACTCCTTTGCAAAATATTTGAGAAAACGAGTGGAAAACATGGAAAACAGAAGGTTACTTAAATGTCTCAAAACCTTGTGAGATAAAATATCTGATTTCATAACTTTCATTAAAAACAGAAAACAGACGCGCTAGCGCGCCGCACTGTCGCCGGAATACAAATTCTTTTATTAAAAGGAGAGAACACACGAACACTACTCCTCGTCGTCGTCGTCGGGGAACTCGTCGGTGACCTCCTCCGGGTCATCGTCGTCGGCGAACTCGTTGGTGACCTCCTCGTCGTCGTCGGAGGTGCATGATGGTATGTCCGAGAAAGGCCCCAACCTCGGATCGTCGGAGGCCCAGACTTCGCCGGTGCGGTCGGCCCGACGAAGCTCTTGCAGCGCCTTCGTCCTCGCCTCCCGAGCGGCATCTAACGCGAGGTGGCGTTCGAGGCGACAGGCCGCCGCGTCCCAGGCTCGGGCGGCCTCCGCCGCCGTCGCAAAGGAGCCGAGGGGGATGCGGTCGTCCCCCCAGCGGATATCTGCGCTAAACATTCCGTTCTGCCGTGCTCGGACGCCACGGAAGCCGGTGGTGCTGTTCCTCCTCGGAGGCATGGTGGAAGCCCGACGGTGAAGAGGGATGGAGAAGACGCGCTCGAGGCGCGACAGTTTATACCGCGCCCTCCAGGCCACGCGTCACAACTCCCGCGCCATGCGTCACAACTCCCGTGCCACGCGCCACCATAACACAACTCCCGTGTAGAACAAAACAATCGGTATCGCCATCATACAGCCCCAGCGTGGCTACTGGGTGCAATATGCATACCAAATGCACGACATGACGTATGATGGCGAATCCGGATGTTTTGTATTTGCTCGATGAACTGACCGGTGTATGAAGGTGGGCTATATATAGGGTCCTCTGGCTCACAAAGTGTTGTGCTAGGGTTTTGATCCAATGGTTAAGAAACCACCTCATCCAACGGCTCACAACAGCTCGAAAGAAACACACCATAGCCCTGATCGAACGGCTCACAACAGCTCGAAAGAAACACACCCCGGATCCAACGACTCACAAGCACTTTAAAGAAACACACGATCTGTGTGATTCTATCTGATTGGTCCAAACGAAACCCTAACCCATTTAGTCCCGGTTGGTGTCCCCAACCGAGACTAAAGGGATGATCCGTTTCCCAATGAAACCCTAACCCATTTAGTCCCGGTTGGTGTCCCCAACCGGGACTAAAGGGATGTTTTCTTCTCGCTATATATATGTATGAATTGCCACACCATTGGCATAAACACATACAAACTCACCACTCTCTCATGGCTTGTACTGTACCCGCTCTAACATTCATCCAGGCGGAGGCACTTTCCGCCTCGAACTACCCCTGCCCGTGCGGCTACAACGTTCCCGCCGGTTGGATGCTGAGCGCCGGAGGAGTGCCGGTCCCTCCTTGATGGAGGGATAATAACCCGGTAGGCCAACTCCAAGGTGTAACCCGGCCCAAAGGACGCTGTGCAGGATCCAGCTAAGGATAAAGAAACTTCCGGAAGGCCCAAGTTTGTAGGCCTAGTAACCCGGATTGTGGGTTACGGAAAAGGAAGGTTAGGGTTTGTATGCCGTGTCCGGGTAGGATCCAGGGTGCGTCTTGGAGGACAAGCCGGGGGGTACGGGTGCTTTATAAACCGACCCCTAGGTTTAGTTGAGAGAGATCTAAGAATCCTAGTAGTACCGTTTGATATCGAGCATCCATTGTATACGAGAGATCGAGTTAATATATTGAGATCGGAGACTCGGCGACTTCATTTCCGGCTACCAGATCGAGTTCCATCATGTTTTCCTCCAAGCTAAACCCTCTCCCAAACGCCTGTGTCGTCTTGCCCCAAGATCAGTTACCCCCGGTAACGTCTGCCGTGATAATCCCACGACAGTTGGCGCCCACCGTGGGGCCTGCGTCCAAAGGTGTTTACATCACGGGAGAAGCTCGGAAGAACATGGAGAATCTCGTCGTCGGTGAAATCTACATCGACCACAAAGGAGAGAAGATGGTGGACGATTCCGGCTGGGGGCCAGAGTCGGATCACCTCGAATCCGGATCCGTCGTGACAATCGGCCGGATCAGCGTCTTCGTCGGTATGGTATGTACTTCTGGTTCGATCTCTGACAATTTTGGATCTGATTCTGTGTCAGGGAAGGCCGCTTATATTCAATCAAACGGAGAAGAATCTGTTGGAACGGCAGAGCCGGCAGAAGAACCCGTCACGAAGTGGGAACAGCCGGAGGAGCCGGCATGGACCCCGCGTGACCGGGTTGAGAGAGAAGATGATGCTGAGTCCATCCTGGATCTGTTGGAGAACCGGTATGAGGAGAATAATAGCGAAGAGGAACAGCATGAATTCGCGCCAAGCATCATACGCCGAGTCACGGTTTACACGGCTCCCGCGACCAATCTCAATCAAGAGGCCGTAACCGCGGCCGCGGCCGGGTCAGCACAAGCATTAACCCGGCAGCAAGGGCTGGCTAACGGAAACACGGTTTTGGCCCAGGTTGATGGAAAGTCGGCATCGGTTACCAGCCAAGCGCCGGAAAACGAGCTACACGCGAACACGTTCGGATTCCTAGCAAACCGAACACCAGGAGCGGGTCCTTCTAATCCACAACACCGGGCTTTGTTCGATAACAATCTGATCCTAGATCCGACGGTTCTTGCCATAGTTATCACCCCAGAGAACGCGACGAAACGTGTTAGGGATTTTGACGTGGCCCGTCGTGCATTGGAGCAGCAGAGAAGGCAAGTAGAAGCAGAAAGGCAAGGGATGGCCACACGGCAACGCGAGCTTGATGCACAGGAAACTCGGCTCCGAGAGGAAACGACTAGAATACATCAAAGGCATCAAACTAGATTACCAGCATTGGGAGGAGTCATAAACCCGGCCGCACTATTTATCACACCTCAGGATCAGCCGATTCCAGCGGCAAATCAAGGAACCGCCCCTCAACCGGCAACCGGAGGAGCACAACCGGTAGATACGCGGGCCGGATTACCTGCACCACATACTGGAGTTACTGCCGGCAATACTGTACCACCACCACCATCGCGTTTTCGCACACCAGCGGGTCATTACAACAATCCCATGGACAACGTGTACGCGGCAACGCTTGCACTAAATCAAATCCCCGTGAGAGAGTCACCCCACGCAGAGGAGACCCGGCGGGCAATAGATATGCTGCGCACCGCGGTGGCGCAACAGGTTAATTACCCGGATCACATAAGTGGAATGCATGGGACGCCATATGTCATCCAACAACAAGGTAACGCTGGGAACATCCAAACAAGTTCGGCACGGCGGAGGGAAGAGCAGCAGCAAATGCCGCCTCCTCCACACATTCAGGCAGTACCAGCAGCATCAGCAGCACAGGCCGTCGTGGATAGTTCCAGAGCCAGGAGGGCCGGGGCCGGGTCTTTAGTACAGGGATTACCAGCAGCACCACGTCCGGCTGTGCCCCCCGCAGGATCACATGTTTCCCGAGTAAGGCCAGCTTCTACCATTCTTGCAGGACCTAAGTGTCTCTCGGACAACATCAGGGCTGAACCTTACCCGGAAAAGTTCAAAGAACCAGGAAAGGTAGTGAATTACGAGCCAACTATGGATCCAGAAACATGGTTGAGCAGTTATGAAATGGCAATGTCGATCCGTAACGCATCCGAGAATCTCCAAGCCAAGTTCATGTACCTGATGATGTCAGAAGGAGCAGCGAAGTTATGGTTCACCAACTTGCCGGAAGGGTCGATCAAGTCCTGGGAGGAGTTGAAAACCGCGTTTATCAAGCACTTTCATGGGACATGCAGAAAGCTGTTCACTATTGATGACCTAGAACGATGCGTCCAGAAGAAGGGAGAGTCGGCGCGCAGTTGGGTGCGCCAGGTTATGGAGATACTTCATTCATCCACAGATATTCAACCCAAAGACGCATTACAAGCTATGGCGAAAACATGTAAGTATACGCCTCTAGTGCAGAAGTTAACTCGCATGAAGTCCAGTCGGAACGCTTCGGAGGTCACGATGGGAGAATTGATGAACGCGTGCAACAAACACGCTGCAACGGACACCACAGAAGAGGAAGTTGACGACAAAAAAGCAAAAGTGAACACAAGTAATAGTGGAAGAACCGGTAATGGATCAGCACCGGGTAACAACGGAAACAGCCAGAACAAGCGCCCATTTGAAGGAGGCTCCGAGTTTGTCGCCAACACAGAAGGCGGGTCCTCGAGACCTAGGGCAGAAGGAAATTTTAACACTGGAAACCACAATGGAGGGAATTATCAAGGGCCGCCAAGGCCAAGCAACAATTGGGACATCTTTAGAATGGCGTGCCCAAAGCACAGCAGGAATGGTAGGCCGGCTAATCACTCCCTGGAGCAATGCGCCGATCTACAGAGATGGAAGAACGAGGAAGTAAATAGAGCCATGCGAGGTGCAGGACGGGGAGGAGGACCGGGTCCAGGAGGAAACCCGGGCAACGGCCCACCCCCAGCCGGTAAGCCGGCAACTGGAAATCAAGGTAATAACCAAGGGGGAGCAGGAGGTTTTCAGGCTAACCCCAAACAGTTAGGTCAATATCATGTGCATACCACAGGAGGTTCTAAGAAGGACAAAAAGATACTGAAGCAAGCGGTCAATTCAGTATCTTCGGCTGTCCCGAGATACCTGAGATGGTCAGAACAAGATGTAACATGGAGCAGAAGGGACCACCCGAAAAGAGTAGAGCACCCGGGAGTCTTGGCATTAGTGGTCGCACCGCAGGTCAATGGGTATGAGCTGAAAAAGGTTTTGATGGATGGTGGAAGTAGCATCAATATACTGTATTGGGAAACCTTCCTACGCATGGGCCTCAAGGAGTCTCAGCTACAAAAAAGCTCAACAATTTTTCATGGGATAGTGCCGGGTCATTCAGCGTGCCCCGAGGGAAAAATCGCATTGGAGGTAGCTTTTGGGGAATCAAAGGATAACTACCGAGTTGAGTGGCTCACTTTTGAGGTGTTCAAATTGCGCAGTCCTTATCACGCGTTATTCGCTAGGCCCTGTTACGTATATCTACAGCTAAAAATCCCGGGTCCTAAGAAAACCATTACCATACATGGAAATCGAGACATAGCAGCTGAATGCGACGAAGGAGACGCAGCAATGGCCGAGCAAGCCTGTAGAAAAGAGGAACTCAAGCATTACCGGTCTCAAGCAGACCCGGAGGACAGAACCACATCAAAAAGACCGAGTACTGAAGGCGAAAGAGCAAAGCCCAAGGCAGCACAAGATGCCAAGATGGTGGCTTTTATCAAGGATGACTTCCCCAAACAATCTGCCATAGGAGAAGAAATTACACGGCCGCTTACAACCAGCCGCGTTATGGAAACACCTCACCCGGGTTGGCTAGTAAACCCGGTACTCATCATGAAAAAGTCCAACAAATGGAGAATGTGTATCGGTCACGTCAACACGGGACCGGTTCCCAAGAAGAACTAAACAATGTAACGGGCAGCAGGTTTCAGACGCGCTCTTTTCCTACCCAGGGCACCTAAGGGGACTGGAAGGTTTTTAATGAGGCGGCCTGCTGATCCAAACTTTCTCGTATCAATAAAGAGATGGTTATCAAGTCCTATTTTGTTATGGCCTTTACTCCGATTACATGTAAGTAGTATCCATTGCCATCAGTACATCAGTATCATTAAGTATGTTGAAAATATATAGGTCTCGGGGGCTGGTTGCTCAAGTAGCGCAGCCACAAACCCAAAGACCCGATCTTGATGCCTATGAGTTATAAGGGCCGGTTATTCGCAAACGAGTACGGCTGTAATCTTATAACCGGACAAAGGAGCCAAATTTTCTTGACTTTTCTTACTTAAGCTCGATGTGACTCGCACTAAAGTGGCATGATTTGCTCGCTTACGATTACAATCAGCCGTGAAGCCCAATGGGACTTGTCTGACCCTGTTTTCGTATAGATGTAACAACATGGTATCCACGCGAAAGCCGGCTTACAGTACAAGATAGTCAAAAGGGTCATCTAAACCACAAGTTATGCAGAGTACAAGGCTAATAGCTGGAAACTCAACGTTTATCAAGCATAACTTCATTATCCATATGAAACAATTCCGGGTTTCGGCTTAGCAACAACAAGTTTGTTCTCTTCGAAACAACCACACACCACAGACTCGGAAATTCGGGCCTTGGGGACTGTGGGTTTCGAAACAGAATCAAGTTGTTTCGTCGATAAGCTCGAAAGACCCCAATGTCCGAGTCATGGGGACTTGGGGACTTAAAGAAAGGTTCACCTGTCAAAACTCACGATACTCGGAAATAAAGAGGGAAATGAAAAGAAAGTCGGATATCAGGAATAAGTTCAAAAATAGACAAGTATCAAGTTCATCAAAAGGCCCAGAAAGGCACGAAGTGTATCACAGAATTAATGTGCGGTACTAGTATCAAGGGTGCACAGGCGCACCGTCAAAAGAATACTTGTTTTGAATAGAAACATCAGATGATCGAAGTATTTTTATGGCGTTCGCCTATTCGTCTTCCTGAGTAGGGTCCAAATCTCTGCCCTTGCCCTCCGGGTCCTGCTCCTGGACTTGCTCTTTAGCTCTTCCGGCATCATCACCCGGATTCCTTGCGGCAGGGCGGACAGGCGGAGGAACAGCTGGTGTAGAGGTGGTTGGCCCTGATCCTAACTCGGCCTCTCTCTTCGCAGTTGCTTCCCTCTTCCTGGCCGAATCAGCAGCCCATTTATCCAAAATATCAAATGGCGGGGGTGCTTCCTCCGTAACAATTTTTCCTTCAGCATCGTATGCACTCATAATCGTGTTTAGATCCATACTATCGGCCAAAGTGGTAGCCGAATGACGCACTGCGGATTGTATGGCCTTGAAGTCCTTGGGTGTAAACTTGGAACCATCTGCCTTGAATTCTGGAAACCCGGATATTACCTTTGCCGGGTCAAGCTTCGGAAAGTAAGCCTTGGCCAGGGTAAAGGCCCGGGTCATACCAATCCGGCATGCCGAGCGTTTCCAGATTTCAATCCAGGCAGGCACAGTGGAGCAGGCTTTGATGAGATTTTCTTCACCCGGATATACCTCCGTAGGCCACTTCACGGCATCCAGTATAAACTTTGTGCCGGCAAAGAAAGTCCGGAGCACAGTCTTTAAAGTTTTAGCCTTTGTAATGGCATCCTCTTCTGGGGCCGCAAGGTTGGCACCTGCAGTTGAAGCAAAGGAAGAACGTATCAGTAATCCCGAGTATCATATAATAAAGGCATGAAGACAGTCGGCAGCAAAAACTTACTAAGCAAGATCTGGTAGGTATCGGTGACCTGGTCCGATAGTTTCTTCAGTGCGGTTTGAGCAGTATTGCACTTCTTCTTGTATTTAGAAACGTCCTTTTTCAAGGTTTCCATGTCATCCTCGAGGGTTTCTCTCCACTTTACCTCGGCAAGAAGAAGTTGTTCGGTCTTGAGCAAAATTTCATCGGACCGGGTTATTTGCGCCTGTAAGTAGCAAGGAACGCAAGCATCAGTCGGATATTATGGCAAGCTGGGTATTGCGTAAAGTACCAAGCACAACTTCAGCAAGTCATGCTCGGAACTTGGGGACTAGGCATACACTACGAGATATCAAGTATTATTACCTGGTGCTCTACGGCCATGCGCTCCAGAATATTGCTCTCTGAAGTCTTCATAGTGAGGAGAGTGTTCATCAGTTGATCAAAAGTGACATTACCCGTATCGGAGGACTCGGGGCCTTGGAAATTCCGAGAAGGAATTTTCTTCTTAGTGGGAGGCGGCACCCGGGTCATTCGTATGGCGGAATCCGATGCTCCCTCTCCTGCACCCAAAGTTGCGGCTCTCTTCCTCTTGCTTGCGTGGGAGGCAATCGGATACTCGGCTTCTTGTATGTCCGGGTTTATTGGTGACGCTTGTCCTTCGCCGCTAGACGCGACTGTTGTCTTATCAGCCGGGTTCCCCTTACCCGGGTCATCGGTTGCCATATCCTCTTGGTCACTAATAACGACAGTGGCCCTAGGGATAGTATGAGTGAGCAGTTAGGGTGCAATCAGGAAAGGGTGATGAAAGTGTGGTAGAACGTCAGAAAAGGAACTTTACCCGAGATTCACCGCGAAGTCCGAAGGGAATTCGCTGCTGGACACGGGCGAAACTGAAAAATATCAAGCGAGATTTCGTAAGGGAATGGTTCAGGAAGATTGTTTCCTCCGAGAAAGGATAAGGTAAATACCAGTGCGCCGAACCGGAGACAAGGGAATACCCGGGTTAAGAGTGTCATCACCCGGGCAACTCTGAGTCGCTCTGCGCTTGGTCACGGGCGACTCCTTCAAATATGGCCAGTGGAATAATGTCCAGTTAGCTCATGTATGTTACCAAAGGAGTACGAATTGAGTACAAGGAGGCGATATGAAACCTTGAAGACGACCCCTCGGGGTTTTCTCTTAGACCCGACTTTAATTGTCGGCTCCACTTCATCTTCATCACTGGCGGATTCCACGTTGCCGTCAGTTTCTTCTTCTTTGTCATTCTCCTCTTGTTCTAGAAATCAACAAGGTTATAGTTGGAAAATGAAGGAGTTACGACGAACCTAAAGGAACCAAGTAAAACCCGGAGAGCACCTTCGTCCGAGTTAACGGCTTCTTCTTGTTCCTCTGTACTCTCGGAGCTAGGAGAAGTGTTGATCTTCCAAAAATCATCATCAGCCTGAGATAAAAGTATCAGTACAAGGATTATCAACTGTATCAAGTAGAAAGAGCAAAGGTAAAGACGTCAAAATCGGATCTTCACCTTGGGGGCTGGGTTCTCGAGGGTGAAGGGCTCTAATCCGGCTATGTTCCGGATTACCTCGAGTTTTTCTGTCAGAAAACCCTTGATAGTTTTATGGGTGTCACCAGCCGCAAAGCTGTTGTCAGAGTACCGGAGCGGGTCCGTGGCTTGCCCCGAATACTCGCACATTAACTTTGTGCGGATGGAATTGGGCTGAATACGGAAATCGACCCAAGTTTTCACCAGGTTGAGCCCGATGAGACCTTCGGCCGCGAGAGTAGTGATTTTGGCTAGCAAAGGTTGAATTGCCTCCCTGTCCGAGTCAGGGGCAAAGGCATTGAAATTCTCAGAGATGTCAAGAAGGCCCTCTGAGTAACCAGGCAATTTCTTTTGGCCGGGTGGGGAAGTGTCTCGGCAGTAAAAATATAAGAGCTGCCAGTGCTTGACGTGGGAGTTAAGGGTAAGAGGTGGCATGAGAGAATTCTTGCGGCGCTGGATAGAAACCCCGCCGCAAGCGAGAAGTGCCGCGTCACCGCTTTCGCGGCACGGTTTGCACTGGAAAAGTTCGACGAAGAGAGCCAAACTTGGCGGGGTGCACAAGTATGACTCGGAAAGAACGATAAAGTGGGAGATATTTAACACAGAATTAGGACCTATGTCAAATATACGAAGGCCATAATGGCTCAGAATGTCGCGGAAGAAGGGGTGACCCGGAGGACGAAAGCCCCGAGTCACGTGCTCTACAAAACATATTACCTCATCCTTTGCTGGTGTAGGCCGGGTCTCTTTACCCGGCACCCTCCACTTGATATCCTCTTGAGGAGGAAGAACTCCTAGCTCGACTAGTTCTTCCAACTTGGCTTTGGTGACCGTAGATCGCGCCCAGTTGGCGGATATGGAGTTGGTGGTCTTGGCCTTGGTTGGTGTTTTTCCCTGCTTCTTGGGAGCCATGTGGTTGACCTGCAAAGCACGAGGTATAAGGATACAAGGAATAAGACTCGGAAACCGTGAGCTGGCCGAGTATCGGCGAGTGATGTCGAGACAGCATGGAAATTGTATACTATCCGGGTATCAATCTGCAGAGTAAGGTTCGAACTATCCGGGTATCGAGAATCATAATAGAAGTTATGGAGGTCTATGCATTGAGAGAGCCTTTGAGGGCGATGGGTGGTTGCACCGGCACCTATTGCGAATAAAGAGAACCGGAAAGGGAAGGATTTTCCGGGTGACAGAGATATGGGCGGAAAATCTGAGCGGCCCAAGCCCAGGTTGGAGACTTCGTTTCTAGATTTGTGGTGAAATTAACGAATATGGGCGGTAGGAAAACACAATAAAGTCTATATCCCACGCATTGGATGAGCTAGAGTGAACATAAGCAATCTAATTCGGTGTGACCAGGACAACGACCGGCGGGTTGACCTAAATCTAATCTGAAGAAAGTCAAGAAATTACGGAGGCCAGTTAAGGGATATGAGAGGCTTACTGGAGGGGATCGAAGTGAAGCTCGACGGAGGCAGATGGCACAAGATTGGTGCCCCTTTGCGATTCCCGGCGGGCAGGTCGGGGGTCTGGCGGCGGATCTGGGCGGCGGTGCAGAGCGCACCGTGGCGGAGCGTAGCCGGCGGCGGATAGGCTCCGGAGATGCGCGTGAGGCTTCCGTAGTGGTGCCCTAGGAGCTATAGCACTGAGGAAGAAAGGAAGAGGAATGGGGGAAATGAACTGTTGGGGTTAGGGTTACCCCTAAGAGCCAATTTATAAGAGTGTGAGTGGATAAGCCCAGTTCAACGGGTGGGAGCCGGAAGTTACGGAGCAGCAGTTATTTGTTTAAACTTTGCGAGATACGCTCTGAATATTGGGCAGGGTGTTCGGACAGGAACAGGAAGGAGATATTCTTCATAATATCAAGATCAGTTATCGAGTGAAGTACGGGATCTTGGCATTTTTATCAGGGTCTAGACCTGGAAGGTTAGGCCAAGTACTTGGAGAGAGGCTGGGTTACTATATGGCCACCATGGAGTTGGGCCTAGCTATCTATCAAAGCACCTTAACCCGGCCTCCATACACTTGTGTGTTTGATATTCTTGCAGGGAATAGCGAGCGCTTCAAGGAAGGATCCGTGAAGCCCAAGCTATTCTGGGGACTACTGATGGAGGGATAATAACCCGGTAGGCCAACTCCAAGGTGTAACCCGGCCCAAAGGACGATGCGCAGGATCCGGCTAAGGATAAAGAAACTTCCGGAAGGCCCAAGTTTGTAGGCCTAGTAACCCGGATTGTTGGTTACGGAAAAGGAAGGTTAGGGTTTGTATGCCGTGTCCGGGTAGGATCCAGGGTGCGTCTTGGAGGACAGGCCGGGGGGTACGGGTGCTTTATAAACCGACCCCTAGGTTTAGTTGAGAGAGATCTAAGAATCCTAGTAGTACCGTTTGATATCGAGCATCCATTGTATACGAGAGATCGAGTTAATATATTGAGATCGGAGACTCGGCGACTTGATTGCCGGCTACCAGATCAAGTTCCATCATGTTTTCCTCCAAGCTAAACCCTCTCCCAAACGCCTGTGTTGTCTTGCCCCAAGATCAGTTACCCCCGGTAACGTCTGCCGTGATAATCCCACGACACTCCTCTTCCTCAAGGTGTGGCGCGTCGGGCGGCCATCACGAACCACTACTATCACGAGCTCATGCCGGAGCAGCGGTGGAATCCCAGTTGGCATCCCGATAACCAGCATACTTGGGATGCCTTCTTCATCAATCGGCGTGAGAGGGCGCTTGCCAGGTATGAGGAGGACGGCCTGCCTCCTGGGAACTTTCACGAGGCCGCTCGTCGGCTATGGTGGTCCGGCCGGACTCTACAGAGCGTCATGGACTACATCAGGGCCAGCGATATCCCCCGCCTGCGCTACCCTCAGGCCCAGTCCTGGAGTCGTGATCCTCCGAGGGAGTGCAGAGCACCGTCAGACGATAGTGACGAAGACGCCGGCGACTACGACGACTACGAGTACATGTACTATAGGCCTAGGCAGGAGTATGACTAGCAGATTATGTACTGCCTTTTTTATCTAGCCATTATGTTTTATTTTTATGAATTTTCTGATATATTATTTGTATTTTTAAGACTGGAAAAAGAATTAGTTTTATTTTTCTGAATTTTCAGATATATTATTTGTACTTTTAAGTTTGGGAAAAGGAAAAGTATTTGAGTAACCACCTTTAGTCGCGGTTCGTGTCACGAACCGGGACTAAATGCTCGTTCTGCGCGGGAAAGAAAACGCCGCGAAAATTTGCACCTTTAGTCCCGGTTCGTGACACCAACCGGGACTAAAGGCCCGCGGAGGGTACCCCGGGGGACCTTTAGTCCCGGTTGGTGTCACGAACCGGGACTAAAGGCCGGAACTATATATGGGCGATGTCTTCCTGCCCCAAACCCTCGTCTTCCTCGCGCCGGAACCGTCGTCGTCGCCCCGATTCCGTCGCCGTCGTCCGCGCTCCCGAGGACCGCGCCCGTCTCCCCCGAGGACCGCACCGTCGCTGTCGCCGTCGCCGCGCCCTTCTCTCCACCGCCTCCACCCTGCTCCGCCCCCGTCCCGTCGCCGTCTCGGTAGGTTCCTCGCGGGCGTCGCGCCGCCGTCGCCAGCGCCGTCCCCATCTCCGTCCCCTCCCCCGTGGCGAGCACCATCTCCGTCCCTTCCCCCGTGGCGAGCGTTGTCCCCATCGCCGGAGACCCGAGAGCCAACCGAAAACCCGCCGGCCACCGTGTGACCCATGGGTGACGTCATGATGACGTCACCTGGCCACCGTTGGCGAGAATTTGTTTTTTGATGACGTCATCGTGACACGTGGGGCCCACTTTTTATGGAATTATAGAACTTAATTAATCTTCTAAATTAAATAACTTTTAATTTATAATTCCAAAAATTATGGAAAAATTTGCAAAATGTTCACAAAATTGTAAGCTATCTGTTTATATAATTTTCAATCATGGTTGACAAAGTTCTAAATGAGACCATATTTGAATTTTTATTAAATTCATTAAAATAATGAAAAATAAGTTTTAATTCAATAAATTCAGAATATTAAGTGTAATATACCAAAATGACCAGGAAAGCAAATGAAACCTAGCTATGGGGTTCTCCAAGTCATTTGAGAAACTAATCTTGGACACACCTCTAAAGTATGGTTTTCCCCCTCCGGTGGTCATCGTTCTTCCACCCAAAACCCTAGCAATCTGTTTTCCCTCCTTCTACTACAATATTGGCTAAGTCTCCTATATACTTAATTAATTTTTACTATATGCATGTCTGCAGGAGTGACATATGGCGGACAATAGAGACTTGCCGCTTACGGCACAGGAGGCTGAAGATGCTATATACGGCATGATAGCCGAAGAACATGATATAGTCTCTTCTTATCTGAACCTTGATGATCAAGAACATGAAGGAACGGACATTGTCAATGATCAAGGACGTGAAGGAATGGACATTGTCGATGATCAAGGAGGTGAAGGAACGGACATTGTGGATGATCAAGGAATGGACATTGATGACGGAGGTCAACCGTCGACAAACGACGATCTCCAATTGCAAAGAACAACCACCTCCGGCGAGGTATATATATATATATATATATACATTGAGCCTCTCGTGATACAAACTTACTGAAATGTGAATACATATGCACTAACGCGCGCGACTCTCTTTCTTATTTTAGCCCTCGGCCGGATCGAGTACGACAACGCGTGGCAAATCAAAGGCGATGAAAGAAGGAGAAACATATACCATCGAATCAGTCGGTGAAACCGGCAAGCCCCTACAGCACACCACAAAGTTTATCAACCAGTGCGGAGTCATTGTTAGAGACACCGTCCCGATCACCATCCAGGAATGGAAGGAGCCAAAGAAAGCACGTCTTGGTTTCAGTTATGTCCAGAAGAGAACGAAAAAGGAGATGTTCAGAAAGCTTATGGTACATTTCATTCTACCTCCGGAATACAACAAAAAAGATGAATTCGGTGACGAGGTTCCGGGTGGACGTCAGAGGAGGAGGCTAGTCAAAGAGTACGCTCTTCAGAAGATGGCCGAAGCGTTCCGGAACTTCAAGAAAAAATTGTTCCGTGAATTTTTCAACAAGGGCAAGACTCCGATTTTCACTGGACATTATGAGAAACTGAGAGCTGATTGGCCAGAATTTGTGACGCAGAAGAAATCGGAGCATTTCAAGGAAATATCGTTAAAAAATAAGGGTAATGCGGATAAGAAACAGTACCATCATATTATGGGGCCAGGAGGATACCGCGTTTCGGCGCCTAAGTGGCAGGCGATGGAGGACGGCCTGAGAGCAAGAGGAATCCCTCTAGGTACAGAGGGATGGGACGAAAGAGCCAAAATATGGTGGTACGGGCATGGGGGATCGCTAGACCCGAAGACAGGGGCGTGTGTTCATCGGCATAAAACGTTTGCTCCCACACAAAACCTTGTTGACGCAATGACCAAAGCTCAACAGGGTTGTATTACGTTCAACAGAGAGAAAGACCAACTGACCCATGCCCTAAGGAATCCTGAACACGGAGGACATATACGAGGCAAAGGCAGATTGCCGTGGAAAGTAGGGTTTTCCCAGGAGGGTGACCCGTACTGTTACAGAAGCCGTAAGAGAAATACGGACCGGGCTGCAGATCTTCTGTCGAAGTTTGCAACGGAAGTTAGTGAGTTGAAGCAGACCGTGGCGGGAATAATTGAGAAAGAAACAGCGGCGGCTGCAGGGCCGCATGAAGAACATGCAGCGGATCTCGGAAGCCAGCATCAGCGGAGAAGCAGCGTGGCTTCCACGGAGGCCCCGCCTGCAGGTGCTAATGCACCAATGATCGAGAGTCGTGCACCGGAGCCTCACTACCCCGTGGATGACGTAAAGGAGATGAAAGAATGTGATCTGCATTATCCCGTGGGGAACATTTCCATGAAGGTAGCTACCGGCAGTGCTTTAACCTGTACGCCTGGAGCACTCCATCACAACAACCCCATTCCATATGGCTATGCTCGTGTCATGGTGGAAGACATAGTCCAAGTGTTTGAGGATCTGGAGATTTACATAGCTACAACCGAAGGGGAGGGAAGACTTGGAGATGTCAAGCGCCAGATCATTCTATGGAAAAAGAAGTATATAGTGTTTCCAGGCGAGACGCCAAGGCTAACAAGTCCACCCCCCTCCGATGGTGCAGGTGGTGGTGGTGGTGGTGCTGGTGCTAGTTCACCTACGCCTCCTTCACGCCATTCGACGCCGTCCCCCGATCCACAATCTCCGGCGGATAAGCTGCCGTCGCCCCCCATTCCTCCTCCGGCGGATAAGCTGCCGTCGCCCCCCATTGCTCCTCCGGCGGATAAGCTGCCGTCGCCCCCCATTGCTCCTCCGGCGAAGAAACAGAAGCAGGCGGACATCAAGGAAACCAGCTCTTGGACTGTTAACCCGGAGCCTTATGTACCTAAGACCACACGGGTACCGGAGCCATCACGGAAGCCTATCCCCCCAAGGCCTTGGGAACTTAATGATGCTGAAACCAAATTGGCCGCGAAGGCTGACTATGAGAAATGGAAGGCCGATAATAAGGCGCTAAAGGAGCCTAAGCCCAAGGAAGTATACCCTCCGGAAGTAGACAAGTGGGCTACGGGTTTTTTGTCGACACTGTCCCAAGCCGAGAAGAATTTTCCTAAAGACTATGATAATGAACTTCGTACGCAAGCAAAAGCATTGGCGGAGGAGAAAGAAAAAATAAAAAAAAGCGGGAAACAAGTTGACCAGCTCGGGATGCAGAGTAAACAATCGATCCCCCCGCTCATAGTGAAAGTCGGTCCTGAACAGGACCCCGAGGTCAGAGCAGCTGTGGCAGCAATGGGATTGACTGTAGCTACTGCCATGAAAAATGCGTCCGAGGCCTGGATGATGCGCCAATGGCTGAGGTAGCATTCAAATATGTGAACAAAGGGCCTCTCGTCGAGCCTACGCAGGAAAAGGATCTACCACCACTAATGCAAAGTCTGCTACGTTGGTACAAACAATTCATATCATGGTCCGACAGAGACATTGTGTATGTGGATGTTACAGAGCAGCATCACACCAAAAAAGTACATTGTACCAGCTGTTCAATCTGCGCGAGCTCGACAAATCTATCCTGAGTTGCTACGTTCTGTAAGTGATTTATTTCTACCTCATCTCGTTCTTCATTGCCTACACTATATATATATATATATATTGTCCTAACTATATTGTTGCGTACGTATTATGCAGATTGAAGATTTGGGAATGCAAAATAAGACTCATCCATGATGTTGGGTTCATTGACCCACAAATCATTAATGGAACTATGTTACAAAATCACCCCAAAGACGTGGAGAATGACTTGTACAATTTTCTTAAAAAGCATGAACTCAAAAGTCATATTATATTTCCTTACCATTTTGGGTGAGTGTTTCTCTCTTGTGCCCATTCTCTTTTGTTTACTCCATGCATGGTATGTCTAATAGATAAGTTATGCCTGTCTGTGCATGTAACGTGTCCGCAGGTTCCACTGGTTGCTGATGAAAATTGAATTTCAAAGCTCCACAGTTTTATCATGGACTCTATGGATTCAGATCCAAAGGTTTGGATCGACATGAGAAGAATGATGCAAAGGTAATTATTTTCAATCATTTCCGCTCTATATCGATCGGTCTCTTTTGTTCATTTCCTAATATATAGTAGCAAATAACTCCCTTGTTCATTTAATTTTATTTGCACTGTAGAGTTTGGAGACGGTTCTCACATGAAATTATCGGTCAATTCAAACATCAGCTAGAATTTAAAAATGTGGTTCGTGGTGTGGATAAGCAGCCACCGGGGACCAATCTATGTGGATACTATGTTTGTGAGAACATACGGAAAGAAACCACTGAGAGGAAGAAGCCGGAGACCACGCGGAAGAGTCTCAATAACTTGCCGAGGGCGCTTACTCCAGAAGCTCGCTTCCGACCAATTCAAGAGGAAATAGCAGGATTTTTTCTTAGGCATGTCGTCGATTCCAAAGGAGAACACTATGCGTCCACCGACGATGATGCTTATATGCATCTCCGAGATTGAAACATGTTCGAAGTTGTGTATGGTCATCTATCTTAATTGTGTATATAGAAACTTGTTCGAAGTTGTATATGGTCACCCGAGATTTTATATATATTATATATTCCTATTGAATTCTTCTTGTTTGAAATATATATATATATATATATATATATATAAATATATATATATATATATATATATGTGTGTGTGTACTGAAACTTCATCAAAATTAAAATAAAACACAAAATAAAATATAATAGAAATAAAACAAAACAAATTAAAAAGAAACCAGGTTTAGGGGGCCTAAAACCCTAAACCTGCGCAGGAGGTTTTCAGTCCCGGTTAGCCACAAGAACCGGGACTAAAAGTCCTCCGCCGTGACGGACTCCTGGCGCCCACGTAGACGGGCCTTTAGTCCCGGTTCGTAAGAGTCGCGACTAAAGGGTGGGGGGTCTTTAGTCGCGCATAGCTACTCCCGGTTGCACAGCCGGGAATAATGGCCCTGGCGAACCGGGACTATAGGCCTATTTTCTACCAGTGAACCGGGAGGAAATGGTTGGGACCAATCAGAAAGAATCACACGGATCGTGTGTTTCTTTCAACCGTTTGTGAGGCGTTGGATCAGGGGTGTGTTTCTTTCGAGCTGTTGTGAGGCGTTCGATCAGGGGTACGGCGTGTTTCATTTCGAGCGGTTGTGAGCCATTGGATCAGGGGCATTTCTTAACTATTGGATCGAAACCCTAGGTCAACACTTTGTGAGCCTCATGACCCTATATATAGCCCACCTCTCGGATTCCCTTCATACATCATTCAGTTCATCGACCGAATACAAATCATCCGGATTCGCCATCATACGTCCGACCGTTATTTTGATATGCATATATGCACTCAAGAGCCACGGTCGGGGTGTATGATGGCGATACCGATTGTTTTGTTCTAAAGACCCCCTTGAAGGTTTGCCAAAAGTTTTGATGCATCCTTTAGTTCATCGGCTGAATACAAATCATCCGGATTTGCCATCATACGTCTGACCGTTCTTTTCATATGCATATATGCACTCAGGAGCAACAGTCGGGGAGTATGATGGCGATACTGATTGTTTTGTTCTACCTCCGATTGTATTACTCGGAGAGAAGAATCGATGCCGGTGAAGAAACTACACAAAGCGTGAGTGAATATTTGGCATGTAAACCCCTAAGAACACATTAAACATGTGTTATGCTAACACCTAGTTTTTGGTGACATCCTGACGATCTGGAGCCCCTCCGCGGCGAAATCCTAGGCCCGCTGGAGAAAAGTCCACCTTATCAGGCGCCCAAATAAGTTTTAAAACATCATAAAGTGAGTTGAATTTATCTTTCAGATCATTTTGATATATAACTTGCAATTTTTAGAATTTATTGAATTATTTGATATTTTCTCCATTTCTTAAATGAATTAATTCAAATGCAAATAATTCAAAAATTTGAACTTCACCAATTTTTTTGAAAGTAATGTATTCAGTTAGTTTATAATTTTCTAAATGTTTTGGTATCTTGTTTATATTTTTCTGATTGTTATTTAATGTTTTATAGGAGTTTTGGAAAAAAAAATGTAGGAACAAATTTACAACTTAAAAATAATTCAAAATAGGGCATTAGTCCAGGTTTTTACCAACAACCGGGACAGATGCCCCCAGACGCGCGCGCTACACGTGCCACCATCCGCCCGCTGCGAAAAAAAGGGAGGAGAATCTGTCCCGGTTGGTAGCATCAACCGGGACGGATGACCCTTTCATCCCGGTTGTTGCTACCAACCGGGACGGATGCCCCTACGTATATATGCAGACCGTCTTCCTCCCAAAAAAAGGAGGTGCAGCTGTCCCGGTTGGTAGCAACAAACTGCTGCTGCTGCCCGCCCACGTTGTCGCCGTTCGCCGTGGAGGAGCTGCTGCCCGGAGCGCCGTCGCCGTCCGTGCAGAGGAGCGCCCGTGGAGGAAGCACCGCCGCCGCGCGTGCTCGCCGTCACTGCACCTCCCCTCGTCTGAGCTCGTGTGGAGGAGCACCGCGCGTGGTCGCCGCCCTCGCCCCTCGCCGTGGTCGCCGTCCTCCCTCCCGGCGCCTCGCCCCTCGCCGTTAAATCGCCCCGCGCCGTCGATCGCCCGCTCTGTCTCCTATCTCTGTAAGAAAACATAGAGCATTTTTTTACTGCTTTTTTTTACTAATTTTTTTACTGTTAAAGACATTAGAAATTCTAGTGTTAGAGAATTTTTTAGTGTTAGAATATTAAAAAAAATTGACTTAGTGTTAGAAATAGTTAGAAAATTTGTGTTAGAAATTTTTGACTTAGTGTAGAAAATTCATTAGTGTTAGAAATTGTTTTTAATTTTTTTTTAGTGTTAGAGAATTTTAGTGTTAGAAACATTAGAAATTTTTGACTTACTGTTAGAAACATTAGTGTAGAAAATTTATTAGTGTAGAAAATTTGACTTAGAAATTTTTGACTCCGGGATTTTACTTAAGAATTTTTAGAAACTTTTGACTTAGAGATTTTATTTAAGAATTTTAGAAATTTTTTACTTAGGAATTTTACTTAAGATTTTTTTTAAAATTTTCATAGGGATTTTAATTAAGATTTTTTTTTAATTTGGCTTAGGAATTTGACTTAGTGTATTTGACTTAGGGATTTGAATTAAGATTTTTTTTAGTAATTCAACTTAGTGTAGAATTAATTTTACTTAGTGTAGAACTTTTTGTAACTTTTTGTGTATTTAACTTAGAGAATTTAAATTAGGGAATTTTACTAGCACTAGCTTATTTTTTTTTAGTAATTTAACTTAGTGTAAAATATTAGAATTTTCATTAATTTGTCTAAGTGTTAAAAAATAAGAATTTTAGAAATTTGACTTAGTGTATTTGACTTAGCGAATTTGACTTAAGAATTATTTATTTGTAGTATTTTGACTTAGTGTAGAATCAAATTATACTTAAATGTAAAATATTTAACTTAGGGAATTTTGTGTATCTGAAGAAAAGTATGGAACCAAGAGACGAATATGCGGAAAACTTGCTCGCGGGTTTAATCCGCGGGCCCGAGGGAGAGCCCGATGTGAGCTAGTGGATGAACAACTCCATTGAAGGATATCCGGAGCTCGACCGAAGAGACGTATTTGCTGAGGGAGAAGCCGACGACTCTGGTGAAGGAGAAGCCGACGTCCCCGGTGGAGCCGTACAAATTACAAACACCGACTCCAAGGTGCATATAGATATGCTAATTAATGAAGCAGTTGTTGTCTATATACATGTATTAACACTCTTCACTTTTTTAGCCATCTGGTTCAAGCAAATCAAGCGGAAAAAAGACTAAACGAGGCGCAACATATAAGTTGGAAGAGACAGAAAGATATAGGATCGAAACGATCGCAGCAGACGGCGCACCCCAACTCCCTGCTAATGTTGCCCAAAAATTTGTAAAGCAATGTGGAGTGCTAGTTAGGGATCACATCCCGATCACTGTTCAGGAGAGGAATGAGCCCAAAGATCCGCAGAGACAAGGAATTTCATTTGTAAGCAAACTAGCCGAAGATAATCTTTTCAAAACGATCATGTGTAATTTCACCTTACCGGCGCCGCAGGTGGACGAGAATGAGGCGGTTGCGAATTAGGAGGTGGAAGGTGAATGCGTTGTTAATAAAAAGAAACTTGAGTTAGTGAACAAGGTCAAGGCATGGACTCTCAGAAAGATGGCCCAACAATTCAGCAACTGGAAGAAAAAGATTGCACATTGACTTTATCAAGAAGGGTAAGACTCCATATTTCACTGGAGGGTATGAGAAAATAAAACCCTTATGGGCAGAGTTTGTGAAGTACAAGCTGTTAGACAATGCGAACATAAAGTCAGCAACAAATCAGAAAAACGCCGCCAAAAAGGTATATCACCATATTATGGGGCAAACTGGCTACAAGGGTTCCCTGCCCAACTGGGAGTAATGGAAGAACGACCTCCTTGAGTAGGGGATCACTCCCGAGACATTCATGTGGGTCGAGCGGGCAAGGTCTTGGTTCTACTGGCATGGGGGCAAGTTGGACGCCGAAGGAAACTCCATCTATAATCAAAGGCATAAATAGAATCCTCTACCCATCGAAGATCTTAGAAACGCAATAAAGGATGCTAAAGAGGGGAGGTTCGAGCCAGGTAGAGAGAACGACAAGCTCACACGCACCCTCAAGAATGCGGAACACGTAGGGCATACACGAACCACAATAGGCGGTGTTCCGTGCAAAATTGGGTTTGACGAGAGCAAAAGGACGCGGAAAAAGGACGCGGAGGCAGCGGAAACAGCGAGCCAGGCAAACCGGAGGTGTCAACTTGAAGAACAGATAAAGCGGACGCATGACGTAGCACTGAAGCAGCAGAAGCAAATTGACACACTTAGCCAGCAGCTTGGTACTACCGGCGTACCACACGTGATAGAAGGTGGAGTCGATGCTACCGACGCCGCACATTCTCATCGGAAAAGAAGTGTTGCGTCCACGCAACTCTAGGGTGATGATGCGCCCGGTGGATGATATCACAGATTTGACAACTTCTGAGCTCCACGTGAAGGTCGTCAACATAACCATCAAGTCGGCTGTCAGCTATGCCTTACCAATTGGCAACGAACTAGCTCACCATAGTCTTACGGTTCTACGGGGCTATGCAGTTGTTGGGGTCGATGAAGTTGTCAACGGATTCGAGCGGGTGAAGCTTGAATTTCCTGAAGGTGAAGACGGAGAGGTGACTGAACTCGGAGAAGAGAAGAAGTTGACCGTTCTATGGCTAAAGTAACACAGTGTGCTTCAAAATCAGACGGCAAGGCCGTCGACTCCTCACCATTCTCCATCGCAACAGTCTCCGCCGTGCATACCGTCTCCAGCGCGGTCGTCTTCGCCGTTCATGCTGTCTCCAGCACGGTCTCCTACGCCGTGCATGTCGTCTCCAATGCGGTCGTCTACGCCGTCGCGTCAGCCTTCTCCGCCCACTAAGTTTCTGCGGAGTCGTAAAAGATCACCCAAACGTCAACGGTCGCCCCTCCTGAAGGTACCAAAGTAGTTACCCAAGTTAGCTAACGACTATACTCCAGAGCAAACACGGGAAATCACAAGGGACGAATACGAGGCGTGGAAATCGAAGCCGAAGGAGCAGAAAAAGGCAGATTTCCCCGACACCGAAGAAGAGGTAAAACGAGCGTGGAAAATGGTGAAGACTCTTCATCAACACGAGACGAGGCTATCATCGGACTATAACCGCTCTATTCTGAACTCACACCAGGAAATGGTGCGGTCGACGAAGAGTAGTAGCGCAAGCGCGAAAAGCGGAAAATCAGTTGCCTAGCTCGGACAGCAGGAAAAACAATCCATCTCCGTGCTCAAAGTGATTTCCAATACCCAGGTGGGGCCAAGCACTAATGCTGACGAGCAAATTGATCTGGAGTTTATAGAACTGTACGGAGCAGGGGCAACTAATGCAGGTATGTCCATTGCTGAGTATATGCAAACAATAGAGTACTTCCCCGCTTCTGAATGTTAGTACAAATACTGGCACGGGAATTCTCTCGTCAAACCCGAGGAGGTACAGAATCTACCAACCAAAATGCGAAGAGTGCATAATTGGTATATGGAAGCCGCTCGGAAATATCAGGACTGGATAGTAGTCGGAGTTAGAGAAGAGAACTACGGGTATGGAGATGGACTGGTTCTGACTCAATTTGAGGAATTGTTTCAGTTATTCCAGCAGAAGGCCCTCGACAAATCTATCGTTAGTGCCTATTGTCTGTAAGTACTTATTTCTCTAATTAAGTCTCTAGCTAGCTCAGCTCGTTCATTGCATTCATATATATAGTACACTCATTATATTATAATTTGTAGAATGAAGATTCTCGAATGCAAAAGAGAACAAATTTATGATATTAGGTTCATTGACCCATATTTTGTTAATCATAAGACTCTTGAGCTATCTCCCAAGATACAGAAGATAACCTTCTGAGGGCAATAAGGATTCTACAACACCGACGGGAAATACTATTTCCTTACAACTTCTGGTGAGTGTTACTGTGTTGTACACATTCTGTTTTCCTTACTCGATGTTCAGTGTATAATTGATGAGTTATGCGTGCGCAGCTCCCACTTTATTCTGCTAATCTTCCAATTTGACAAAAGGAAAAGTACTGGTAATGGACCCAAAATGTAAAAACCTTGAGCTCTGGGCATACATGTAGGAAATGATCCAGCGGTAATTTCAATCTTTATATATCACTATATCGACTACTTTGTTTCATTTTCGGATATCAAGTAATTAATAACTCTTTTTATTCTTTTTCTTTCCTGGGAATCGCTTGGAAGAGGTTCACAAGAAAGGCCAGGGGTGAATGGAAATCACAACATACATTTGAAATTGTGCAAGTAAGTACTACTATCTAGATCTGCGTATCTCCTTGATTATAGTTTCGATGCTATTATCATGGCTGGTTGATTATTATTTTGATTGAAACCATGTTCTCGTAAAGTGATTGCAACATGGAAACAGGAATAACTTGTGTGGATACTACGTCCGCGAGTTCATTCGTCAGACGACCTGTCCCAAGGGCAGAGATTTCAACAAACTTCATGTACATCAGTCGTCAATTTTTCTTATTACCATCTATTTTAGTTACTTAGTTTCATTAATATATATTGACCACTCTTTTTATATTAGATCGAATGGCTCAGGGACGGTCTTCTACCAAGGGACCGCATACGAGCAATTCAGGAGGAAATTATGGGCTTCTTAGATGCAAATGTAAATGGAGAATACTATCGCGCCTGGGAATGAACTTGATTTTGTAATTCATCCATCGGTGATGTAATATGCTCGATATAGTTTGATTATGTAATATATTTTTTCTATATATATGCATTACGTATTCACTCATGGGATCCGGGACGTCCGGGGAGGGGCCACCGAGGCTCCTCTCTTCTCGTGGAATCCAGGAGGTCCGGGGAGGGGCCACCGAGTCTCCTCTCTTCTCGTGGGATCAGGGATGTCCAGAGAAGGGCCACCGGGCTCCTCTCTTCTCCTGGGATCCGGGGAGGGGCCACCGGGAGGTCTGTGAGGATCGCAAAAGAAAAAGAAAAACAATAAACACAAAAAATAAATACTTTGCCGCGGCAGAGAAAAATGCCAAAGTGTTGCCGCGACATAAGTGGCATCCATCCCGGTTCGTGGGAAGAACCGGGACGAATAGTCCATGCTAGAATGGCACGTGCCCTGCCACGTGGGCCAACCCCAGGCATCCCGGGTGGTGGTACAACCGGGACGAATGGGTTTGGGCCATTTGTCCCGGCTGGCCCATCCCGGTTGCACAACCAGGATGCATGGGACTTAAAAACCGGGACGGTTGGCCCTGTTTACACTAGTGAGGGTAGATTGGCTTCTCCATTCATGTCATTGAAAGAAGTGTCTCTGCGGTCGAGGCCCTCTAGTTGGATGGCATTGGCTTACCTATCTGCGGCACCCTAGAGGCTCTACATGTCACCATTGGTATCCAGAGCGTGCTTGAGATCATAACGGTGGAAAAAGTCTGGAAGAGCAATGGTGCGAGCTCCTTGTCACGGTAGCGGGTGTACGCCATTGCCCCCTCATCACCCTCCATAGTTATAAAGGTTTGGCTAAGGGGCTATATCCATTTAACCGGGCTATTAGCGGCTATTATCCATTTAGCCTATGAAGTCTCTAGCCGTAACCCCGAACCTCTCGGGAGGGTAAAGCTGGCTATTTAAAACTTGGTTTTTGCATGTTCAGATGATATCCAGAGAACTGCACGTACACGTACGCATAGCATTCATGTGTCAATCGGAGAAAATTTTGCGGGGTTGAGATCGATAATGATGGCTTATATCGTCTTTACGTCATGTTCTGTTTTACATTCTTTCAATGATCGACATATATATCTTATTTACGTCATGTTCTATGGTACATTCCTTTTTCTGTATATAAATCAATTCAAATACGTGCATATTTTCCGCGAAAAGACAAAAAAAATTGTGTTTCATTTCATGGAAACAAAGAGATTCTATACACAAAACTACAGAAGAGGCCACCCCACGAGCCCGTTCGGCCTACACTAGGGTAGGAGCTGTCCAAGTCCTGGAGGCCCCGCGCACACAAAATTCCGAGATTCGGTTTTTATATTTAATAAGTAGATACCTTTGGGACATATCACGGGCTCCCAAAGTGCTACGAAACGCTCTTAATTAACCACCCCCTTGACCCAAGAAAGTTGCCAATCACACTGACCAGACATTCCACTAACGACACGAGCAAAACGGGAGGAAGGTACACCTTACACAACACTGAGCCCCCAGAGACAACCACGCTGGTAGGCAGCAAACATCATGCCCTCCATGGAAAATAACTAATGGTATCAGTTTGAAGTGTGGCCGCTTTACTAATAGATACGGAGCAAGTGGTGGATCACTTCCATAACATATTCAGAATCCTATGTGGTGGATGTGTCTTGGCTTTCCCGGCACTCCCCGGAGACAGTCCAGAAGGTTCAAGACTTGTAAGAGCTTGTTGTACCACTTTTTAGTCCATCTTGACCAATGGGGTCCCCGCTGGAGAAACCAATTGGGCCGATGAGGAGGGATAATGGGGTGATTCCCTAAGGGCAACTCAATGGGGCCAACAGTCCTTTTTTCCAGTTTGGGTGGCCAGGCGGACCCTGTCCTTTTTCGATCATTTTGTTATTTTGGCGATGGAATATAATCTTGATTAAAAATATAATTGTTTCACACAATTAAACAAACTAGAGTGGTGGCCCTCGCATTTGCGAGGGCATCTTCTATAGTGGCTTGAATATTTTCTGTAAATAAAGGTACAGTTTTGTGGGTATCACATTATTTCCCATTTGCAAAAGCAATTTCCCATTTCACATTATTTCTCCAACTCAATATCCTGCAAATTAAAATTTTCTCAAATATGCAAATAACTACCGGGCACTTGCCATCATTTTGCCTTTTTACCTCTAAATTTGAAAAATACATATAACATGTTCCAGAACATCCGGTGCTTTATCCCATGCGGCATTATATAAAATGATATCACACTATATACATTAGACTTACTATCAAGATAAATGGGGAAATTTTATAAGACGTAAAATATTGCTCATAAATAAGTAGGTTCCATGATAGACATAGCTGAACATGTAAGATTTATTTGCAATATTACCATAGTAATTTAATTTCGAGGACTCAAATCCTACGATATTTTTTCACTAAATGGGCTACTGGGACCAATAGATTTTGCCTGTCAAATCTTAGTAAAATATGTTTTCCAACTGTCTATGTATATGAAAAAATAAGTTCAAAAAATTTCCAAAGATCTCCCTTTTATGGTACATGCCCCTACATTCATTTTTTTATTAAAATTCTTAGTATCCAAAAAATATGTATGCTTTTGAACCTAACAGAATATCAAGGTACTACAACATGTGGTTAAAAAAAATTGATATAGTTCTAGTGGGCAACTGGAATGACAGAGTTGCCGACAGGGCGGTGATATAGAAGTCGTTGGCCTTAGTTCCTCATCACTTCTTTCCAAAAAGAAATAAAGAAGTTACGTTATCAATATAATTACTTGAAGGTATTTAACAGTGAATAAATAAATAACATCATATTTTAATTTACTATACACCATGTTTGTATTTCTCACACTTCGAGTCGCCGGTCGTAGTGCAAGTGTTTATCCCGTGTCCCAGATCCTACATGTGCTTATCTATTGCTAGTGCTTATGCTTTCACATAGCTAGAGTGACAATTCAGTTGTGCCTCCCCATGATGCCTATCCAAGTTTTGTCCGCCTCTCCTCTGAACCGAGATGGCCCGAATAAAACAATGGCAAGACCTCAAGGGCACCGGTTACAAGAGCCCGTGACGAATGAGCGGAAGGAAAAGGGTGATATGTTGTATGCATAGCCCAGCGGTAGGGGTGAACTGAAAGTTGCATCCTTGTTGCTCAGGAGATATGTGCGTGGCCCGAGGGAATCATGGCAAGAGGGAATCGTGACAATATTTTCTTTTGATTGAGCACAAAGCATGATTTGTGCTCACTGTATGTGTTATGCTCCAAAAAAAAACTATGCAATTGCTTGTCGTGAATTACAAAAATAATAATTAAAATAACTCCGATGATTTAGATTTACGTGGTGCTCCATTTTAGACTTCCATATATATGTTTAAAAGAAAAATCAATATACAAATTACATTTTTCCAAACAAATTTAACTGTATGAGATTCAGATATCGGATGCAAATATTTGTACCATATTAGTTGTCAGAATTAAAACTCTACCTTTTCCTTAGCATTTAGGCCAGCCACACTGTGACGCCGGTTCGTGGATTTCTGTGAATCGATCTAATATTTCTACACTGTATGGAACCGCTAGTGATTCCTAGATGGACCCACCAGAACTTGCAAAAAGCATCCGTCCTTCTCTTCCCTATCTCTATGTAGGGGATGAAAATTTGTTGTTTATTAGGTAGGAGCCGAATCAACTTCTTGAATCGCTTTTGCTGTCAGACCTGCGGAAGCGATGCTCTGTACTGTATAGAGCCGGTTCGATGCCTTCTTTGAATCGCTTTGGCACCACACTGTGTATGGTCTTACGGGTAAGGAGCGTATACCTTGGTCCATTGATCTAGCGTTCGGTTTGGGTGCATAGCCTCTTGTATTCAGATGTAATTACTCATGAGATGATGTATATCGTCCATTAAGCGAATAGACATAATATGTGGCAGAGAACATCTATCTTTTGAAAAACATGCTAATCAAATATATATGATAAATTTAATTGCCGGTCTGGCCGATGGGCTTGCTATTTCGTGCATCTGAATTAACCAGGCAGGTCGATTAGTTGTTCCTGGTTTCAATTAAGTTATGCCAAACAGATTTCTCATGGATAGCCCCGTATAAATATTGTCATGGGTGGAGTACATCTATAGGGATAGCTCTACCAAGCTGACGTGAGCTCATCTTCTAGGCTTTGCTGAAGCACATCGGACATGAACATGCAGGTTTTATGTTGCTGGCCCCGACCAGAGCCTCTATGATTAGTGATGTATGGGTGCACGGTGTTGTCTTCTCTAATCTCAAGAAGGCCATTTGCTGCTTCGGTCCGCGTTAGACAGTTGTGTCTGATGCTACTGCTAGCTATTGTTTCTGGCTGTTCACTCCCATGCCTGATCAGATAGGAAAATTCAGTTTTAATATAGGAACAAAATCCTAGCTGTGCACGTCTATTTGAGATTGCCTGCCCATGCGGGACTCTTTTTTGTCCTGCATCCCTTGAGCATGTACGTGACGTGACCCTGAGATATAATTGTACATGTTAGGTACGTTTTTCTTTACGTATTTATGGTTAAATCTTAGCCACAAATTTATGTATCCAATGGTTATACTAATTATGATGATGTGGCTTAACGTGGCGGCTCTATTAAACTTCCGTATATTTCTTTTAGTATATAATAGATAGATAATCACATAGTTTAGAACCAAATATAAAAATATCACGTACGTTACAAACCAAATGAATTAAAAATGGTTGCAAATAAATAGAAAGACAATGACAAGATAGAACTATTGGTTTCCTACGTTAGTCCACACATGCTCAGCCAAAAAATTTGTGAAGTTCAATTTGAGTTGCCCAAGCACGCATCTAATGATTAAATTTGTGGAAGTAAACGGCCTCGCGGGGGTATTTCGGGATCAGCCGGTGGGCCGGGAATTTCCCTTCCGAACCCCACGAAAACCAGAGAAGTAAACAGGCCCTTACCGATATGGTGAGCTGGTCATGATGCACATCTCTAGGGGCTCGCGGGGAGCGGTCTGCAGGAAGAAAATGACCGTTAGGGAGGCGTCTCTAGGGGCGACGCCGGTGGCGTCGTCATGGGTGACTACACCGGCGGTTACGAAGACGGGGGGAGTCGGTGGCTCGCCGTCGCCGGCGGGAGGACGCTTCTGGGCGTTGGCTACGCCAGATGATGAGGAAGAGGAGGTGTACGAGGAGAGATCGGCGGAGGAAAGCGTCGGCCATCTAAGGTACGTTCAAGATTTCGATTCGCTTTGTCGATCGCCGTCGCCGGTGTCTTCTCGAACTATGAGTTCGGGATCCACACGGGTGCAGAAGAGGATCTTGCGCAGGCAAGCTCAGAGGGCTGCGTCCCTGTTATTTCATTCGTTATCGGATCGTGAGGTCGTGACTTCCACAGTGACTCCACCTGCGAGATCGGCGGAGGATCGATCTTGGAAGCGTCCGGTCATTGAACCCACAGTTTTCGTCGAGGACGAAAGTGTCGCCGGACCACCGTGGACGGTGGTGCGACACCGACGCAGAGCATCGTCAGTGGGGGAGAGGAAGGCCGGAATTATCGGATCACGTGAGATTTTGAATTACAGGCAATCACGGACAGTGGGACCGGGTTCGATTCTAGGGGTGATTGCATCTGATCACACGATCGGGAGGCCAGGGTCTACACGCCAGGTACGGGGTCGAGCGTGTGCTCCAAATACAAAGTGGTCTAAGGGACTCGGACCCGCTAGGCTACTAGGGTTTTTCCAATCTCGCGTGACTTCTTCCTCGCGTCCAAGTGCGGCGGCCTCCATGGCGCAACGTGGAGGAGGTCAAGGTGTGGATCAGCGTGCAGGGATGTAGAACCAGGGACGTCAACCAGTTCCGGGGTTCATTGCATATGAGCAGGGTGGACCGAGTGGCACTGTGGGTCTGCAGGCGGCGCAAGGCCAGGCGGCGCCGCCGCCGTTGGCGTTCCATGCCGGTGCGGTTCAGCAGGGAGGTCACAGGCAGGGACAAGGAGGGCTGAGAGGGCGGCAGCGCTACGATCAAGGGAGAGGTAACTTCGGAAGGGGAGCTCGTGGTGGTTATGTCAACAACGTTTACAGATCGAACGGGCATCGTTTCGAGAATGGACGTGGTCGCTATATTCCGAGAGTACCACAGCCGCCGGTGCAACAGATGGTGGCCTCGGGGCCGGTAGTTGCTGCAGTACCTGATGGGCAGAATACTGTTTCTGCGGCGGGTGTGCAGACAGTGCATGCTGCCATGCCTAATGTGGTTCAACAAGCTGTGGTTGAGGCCTCGGGTTCTGGGCAAGGTGAGAAGAGGGTTTAGGAGGAGCAGCTGAATGTGGCTTTGGCTGGAGCAGCGAAGAAGAGCAAACGAATTGACAGAAACAAGTGTTTCAGGTGTGGTGATGCTGGACACTTTCTTGCAGATTGCCCGGCTCCGGGGTGTGATTATTGTCAAGGGTCTGTGCACAAGAATGGTCCTTGCCCTTTGCTTTCGGCGCCAAAACCTCACCCAGTGATGTATGGGTATGCCCATGATGAGTTGATGATCTTCGGTATTCCTCTCACAGCGAGTTTCAGGCCTAAGATGGTGAACGCTCGCTGGGCCTCGGTGGTGGTCAACAAGGGTGAGATGTCGATTCCACAGTTGATTAGGCAGCTCCAGCGTTTGGTTCCAACAGAGGGATTCACTTGGAATGTTAGTCAAGTGGGTCAGAATGTTTTCAAGGTCATGTTTCCCTCAAAGCTTGAACTTGATAGGCTGAAAATCTTTGGTACTTGTAGGGTACCTAATTCCACATGTGAGATGACGGTGGACAGTTGGGGAGAAAGGATTGAGAGGTTGGATACTTTGCCTAATTTTTGGGTTAGGGTATCCGGCATACCAGAGGAGCATACTGGGGATTTTTTGGCAATGTGGGCGGTTGGTTATATGATCGGAGTCACTAGAAAGATAGATATGGCATATACTCGTCAAAATGGTGTACTGAGAATCTTGGTGGGATGTCTTGACTACACTAAGGTGCCACATACGATACCAATGCTTATTAAAGGTGATTTCTTTGCTCTTACTTTCTTTGTGGAAGGAGAGGACTTGACTGATGCTGCAGTTGATATGGTTGTCGACAAGGCAGACGGTGAGGATGATGGGGATGACAGTGAGTTGGGCTCGGATTTCAGAGATGCTCTAGCTAAAACCTCTTTGGAGGACACTGCCACGAAGGCCAATGGTGGCCAGAGTTCGACCTCTGGTGGTGATAAACAAGGGAATGGGAGCTCGGGTTCTCATGGTGCAACAGCAATGGAGCACAAGAGCTCACGTGTTGTGTTCTCACCTATGCTCCAGGAGCAGTTTAGGAGGATCGATGAGGAGTTACAGCGTGAGGCACAGCTACGGCAGAGTTCTGTCAAGAAAACTGCTGCCGTGAGGCCATTTTCGCCTGCCGTGGTGCCTTTCTCTGCCGTGGATGGTTATCCTGCCGCTACCAAGTGTGCTGCCGTGGGATCGCGATCTGATGCCACTGGTGATCATGGGGCTGCAGCGGTGCGCCCTGCTGGGTCTCTATCTCGTGCTAATACCGGTGTGGTGGATGTTGGCATTGGGTCTACGACTGTGGGTTTTGAGGAGGCGTCGGTGACGGTTGATGAAGCTGCTGGTGCCGCTGTAGTACTCACTGTGTTTGCTCGCGGTGGCTACTCGGGAGATGTGAACGGAGGGGACATAGCTGCAGCTGCAGCAGCTGCTACTCAGGTGCCGCTGTCATCTGTCGTCATGAGCAACCGCAAGGAGGCTGCGGTGAGCGTCGGCCGGCAAACCACTTTGGAGGAAGTGGTTGCGTTCGGTGGCATCCCCGACCCCTCCTATACTGGACTTCGTTCGAGTGCGCGTCTACGGGCTACACAATCGGCAGATGTGCCGGTTGCGGAGAGGGCCTCCTTACGTGCGGCTAAGAGAGATGAGCTGCTCAAAGGTATGGTCGTTCAATTATCTTTTACATCATTTGATAATACTGTTATTATTGATAATGTAGCTAGTCTAGGAGTTTCTTTGGGGGATTGACCAAGCATGGCTAGTAGAACGGTTGATACGCTTAAAGATATTGAGAGGTCTAGACAGGTAGTTAATTTTTCTAATAACTTACATGGGGGTAACGAGAATGTTGAGGATTCTGATCATAATACGGTGATGCACATGGCATCAAATTTGTGTGAAGATTATGACCTCGAGGGTGAGGTAGGCATTGAGGATCATGTGGATTATCATGCGCAGGAGGATAAGATGATGCGATCTTGGAAGGGTAAAAAGAAGGGGGGGGGGGTTCTAAACCAAGGAGGAGTGCTAGGATTAAAAAGATTTATTCTCCATGAAGGGATATTTCTGGAATTCGGATGGGTTTGGAGATACCGCGAAACATTGGGCGGTGAGAGAGGCTGTTGTGGATTTGAAATTAGATTTCATTGCGTTAAGTGAAACAGGGAGAAGTAGTTTCTCTACATCTTTCTTGCATTTTTTGGCTGCGGGTTTAGATTTTTCGTGGTACTGTTTACCTCCCCATGGGAGATCAGGGGGGATTCTCATTGGTTTAAATTGCTCGACTTTAACGGTACAGACCGTTACGGCCGGTGACTACTCGGTTAAATTGCATGTGCAATCAAAGGAAGATGGCTTTCTTTGGGCTTTGGTGGTCGTCTATGGGGCTGCCCAAGATGATAAGAAACCAGAGTTCTTGGCTGAGTTATTTAGAAATTGTGATAATGAAACACGACCTATATTGGTAGGGGGTTACTTCAACATTATTCGTTCTAGTGTGGAAAAGAATAAAGATAATTTTAACCCACGTTGGCCGTTCATTTTTAATGCCATTATTCATAGCCTTGATTTAAAAGAATTAGAATTGTCAGGTAGACAATATACTTGGACAAGCAGGCGTATTATTCCAACTTTAGAGAAGCTGGATAGAATACTTGCTAGTATTGAGTGGGAACAGAAATTCCCGTTAGTGACAGTCCAAGCTTTAACTAGAATTGGTTCTGATCATAATCCTTTGTTTTTGGACTCTGGATCAGCAGCTCATTTGGGGAACAAATAGTTGTTCTCGTTCGAGTTGGCTTGGCTAAAGCAACCAAATTTCTTTGACATAGTCAAGGTGGAGTGGGAGTCGGTATTGACTGGCTCAAGCCCAATTGAACGATGGCAAATGAAGATTAGACATGTTAGGAGTTTTTTGAGAGGATGGGCTAAAAATAGAGCGGGAGAATATAAGAAATTAAGGGACAAATTGTTGTTGCTTATTAATGAACTGGATTTGAGGGCGGAGTGTTCCCCCTTGACCGAGGCTGAGCAAGCCTCTAGGGTAGAAGCGGAAGCGTTTCTTACGAATTTGCGTTGTGAAGAAGAGTATAAATGGGCTCAACGCGCTAAGGTCAGACATATCCAGGAGGGGGGAAGTAATACGAAATACTTCCATCTGATTGCCAATGGGAGACATAGAAAAAAAAAGATTTTCCAGCTAGAACAAGATGAAGGGACCATAGTGGGCCAAGAAAATCTAAAAGTTTTCATTTCGGAATACTATAAAAAATTGTTTGGGGCGCCAGAACCATCCAATGTCTCGTTAGATGAGACGAGACTTGATGGTATTACTCGGGTGACTGATGAGGAGAATTCGTTGCTCACACAGCCTTTTACTGAAAAGGAAACTCGTGATGCCATCTCTCAAATGGAGCCTAATAAAGCCCCTGGGCCTGATGGATTTCCGGCTGAGTTCTACAAGTTTTTTTGGGAGGTTATTAAAGATGACTTGATGGCAATGTTTGCTCAGTTGCATGAGGGTGATCTAGATTTGTTCAAGTTGAATTTTGGAACGATCATCCTACTTCCTAAGAAGGAAGATGCATGTAGGATTGAGCAATATAGGCCTATTTGTCTGTTGAACGTAAGTTTTAAAATATTTACAAAGGTAGGAACAAATAGGGTAACCTCTATCGCGCAGAGGGTTATCCGCCCCTCTCAGTCTGCGTTTCTTCCCGGAAGGAATATCTTAGAGGGGGTGGTTGTCCTACATGAAACAATTCATGAACTTAAAGGAAGAAAATGGATGGGGTGTTGTTCAAAATTGATTTTGAGAAAGCATACGATAAAGTGAATCGGAAGTTCCTACAACAGACTCTACGCATGAAAGGTTTCGATCCCAGATGGTGTGACTGGGTAGCGAACTTTGTGCAAGGGGGTAGTGTGGGCATTCGTGTGAATGATGACATTGGTCATTACTTTCAAACCTTAAAAGGGTTAAGACAGGGAGATCCGTTATCTCCTATTTTGTTTAACCTGGTGGCAGATATGCTTGCTCTCCTAATTGAGAGAGCCAAAGAAATAGGTCAGGTGGGAGGATTGATCCCACATCTTGTGGAAGGTGGGGTATCGATACTTCAGTACGCTGACGATACTATATTATTCGTGGAACATGATTTAGGAAAGGCGGTTAATATGAAGTTAATTCTGTCCATATTTGAGCAATTATCAGGGCTTAAAATTAATTTCCACAAGAGTGAGATTTTTTGTTTTGGGAAAGCTGCTGATTATGAGGATCAGTATAGAGGTATTTTCGGATGTGAGATTGGTGCTCTACCCTTTAAATACCTTGGTATCCCCATTCACCATCGAAAGCTGCTCAATAGAGAGTGGAAACCGGTGGAAGATAGGTTTGAAAGTAAATTGAGTTCTTGGATAGGAAAATTGTTATCTTATGGAGATCGCTTAATTCTTATAAACTCAGTTTTGTCAAGCTTACCGATGTTTCTCTTATCTTTTTTTGTGATTCCCGTTGGGGTTAGAAAAAGATTGGATTTCTATAGATCTCGCTTCTTCTGGCAGTCTAATCTAACAAAAAAGAAGTATAGGTTGACCAGGTGGAATATTGTCTGTCGCCCAAAAGACCAAGGTGGCTTGGGGATTGAGTGTTTAGACATTAAGAATAGATGCCTTTTAAGCAAGTGGCTTTTTAAACTCTTAACTGAGGAAAGTATTTGGCATGAATTACTGCACAATAAATACATCATGGGAAAACCTCTTACGCAGGTGGAGGTCAAGCCCATGGACTCACCTTTCTGGAAAGGAATTATGAGTGTTAAATCTGATTTCTTTAAGCATGTTGATTGCTCGGTTGGGAATGGTCTGGGTATCAGGTTTTGGGAAGACCCGTGGTTGGCGGGTAGACCATTAGCTCTGCAGTATCCTATGTTGTATAATATTGTGCGTAATAAAAATGTCCTGGTTGGTGATGTTCTGGGTCAACAACATCTCAATATTACATTTAGGAGATCTTTGTCTGGGAATAATTGGATTAACTGGCTACATATGGTGGAGAAATTGATGGCAGTTTCTCTAACAGAGGAGCAGGACTCTTTCTCTTGGAAGTTGACAACTTCGGGTTGTTTTTCAGTGAAATCTTATTATGAGGAGCTCATGAATGGCAATACGAGATTTCTGCATACTTACCTTTGGAAATTAAAAGTTCCTTTGAAGATTAAAATCTTTATGTGGTTTCTGTATCGTAATGAAATTCTAACAAAAGATAATTTATTAAAGAAACGATGGATTGGGTGTAAAAAGTGTGTTTTCTGTGGTTCCGATGAGACAGTTAATCACCTGTTTGTTTCGTGCATCTTCGCTAAAAAGATTTGGAGGCTGGTTCATTTCACTTTTAGCATTACACCACCACATAACGTTGATCATATGTTTGGGACATGGTTAAATGGGGTGGATAAGTCGACTAAAGCTAGTATACGCATAGGTGTATGTGCTTTTTTATGGGCAATTTGGAATTGCCGAAATGATATTATCTTTAACAATGTGATGGTCCATAATTTTTTGCAGGTGGTTTATCGGGCGACGCACTGGATACAATCGTGGTAACTACTCCTACCAGTCGACCAGCGCGGACGTTTGGATGCCGGATGTACTCGACTGATGGCGGTCGTACGGGCTATCTTCAACCAGGATGGTTGGTTGCATGATCGGAGATTACGATGGGTTCCAGACTAGTGTTGGCTATTGTTAGATGGTTGATCTTTGTGGCCACATTAGTAGGTAGCTGTTTTGGATGTCAGATACGTTGGTTTCTTTCGTTCGTACTATGTAAAACTTGAGATATTGCTTAAATAAAAAGCCGTGTGCATCATTGCGATGCAGAGGCTGGGTTTCCATTTCAAAAAAATTCAAACGTTGCCGCTCCATCCCAGGACTCAACCAAGTTATCAATAGCAATTGTAAGTAATCATCATACCCCATTATTCCCTCCCGATCGAATAGGGTTGAAAACATGTAACACCTGCAGGTAGAACCGTCGCTTGAAAAATTGTGAGGGGATGTTTGGTTTGTTCAATGGAAGTAATCTTTGTGTCACTGCGTTCCATGATTTCTGTCAATACCGATATAAAAGGTCGAGGTTGGGCGAAACACCGGTGGGCGATCCCCTAAAGGCCTAAACCCTCCTCTAGACTTCCTTTAATTTTCCATAAAGTTTCCACTCATGCTGAAAAGGCAATCCACCAACGGAACGAGATAATAGAGAGGAAAGTGGGACGAAGTTTTCGTTGGTATACGCAGCCAGATGCCCTCCACCAAGAGAGAGGAAAGTGGGACAAACACGGACAGGGTTACACAATGGACAGGTGGTGGACCGCTTTAATAATGGAGTACCAGTACGTGCAGGTCTCTTTCAAATTAATTAATTTCTGATCCCATCTCATGGTATGAGTATTTCGAGCAAGTAATAAAAGAAAATAGACGTGAGCATCATGTAATATTTAGGGTATAGTGGAGTATCAGTAAGTGCAGGTCTCTGTCAAATTAATTATTTATGATCTCGTGGTATTAGTATTTCCAGCAAGTAATAAACCAAAATAGACGTGAGCATGATGCAATATTTAATTAGCTCAAGTTGACGGTTACCACAACTAGTGGTATGTGAGTACTACTAGTGCATCAGCCAATAAACACAGTACCGGCCCAAACGTCGAAGCAAATAATTGAGAGGGCGATACACACAACAAACCATGAATCTGGTGACAGGAGCCATGGGCTCCCTGCTGCCCAAGCTAGCTGAACTCCTCAAGGAGGAGTACAAGCTGCCAAGGAGCGTCAAGGAAGGTGTCTGGTCCCTCGAGAAGGAGATGAAGAGCATGCATGCTGCCCTCCG
Source organism: Alopecurus myosuroides (assembly GCA_028641055.1). Lineage (NCBI taxonomy): Eukaryota > Viridiplantae > Streptophyta > Magnoliopsida > Poales > Poaceae > Alopecurus > Alopecurus myosuroides. The sequence continues at coordinate 431,037,925 of CM054060.1, forward strand.
CAAGGTGGCGGAGGTGCCGCGGGACCACCTCGACGAGCAGGTCAACCTCTGGGCAGGAGAGGTGCGGGAGCTCTCCTTCGACATGGAGGATGTCGTCGACAAGTTCCTAGTGCGTGTCGATGATGACTTCGAAACCTCCACCAAATCAAACAAGCTCAAACGGATAACCGAGAAGATGGCCTGCTTGTTCACTAAAGGGAAGGCTCGCCATCAGATCGCCAAAACAATCAAGGACATCAACAAGCAACTTCAAGAGGTCGCTACCAGGCATGGAAGGTACACCATGGAAAATATTGTCGCTACGCCCGCACGCGTGACATCCATCGATCCCCGCCTTTCGGCTCTGTACACAGAAGTGGCGGAGCTTGTGGGCATCGTTGGGAAAAGAGATCAAGAACTGATGAAGTTGCTCCTAGATGGAGATAGCAAGTCGAAAAAAAAGTTGAAGATTGTCTCCGTCGTTGGGTTCGGAGGTTTGGGCAAGACCACCCTTGTCAAAACGGTTTATGACAAGATTAAAGGAGATTTTGATTGCAGGGCTTTTGTTCCGGTCGGTCGAAATGCTGATGCAAAGAAGGTTCTCATGGACATCCTTCTTGATATTGGCATTTACGAAAGTCAGTTCACTATTCTTGATGAAAGACAACTAATCGACATACTACGCGAAAGTCTAGAGAACAAAAGGTATGAACATATCGCTCACTTAACGATGGAACTCAGCTTACCCTGATGATAACATTTTTCCTATATTAGTTTTTTTAATTTATTAAGTTAGTCGCGCTATAATGAGTAAACGATGAAGTTACTGCCTTAGTTATGAAAGTTTATGAAAGTTATGAAAGTTACCTATGCCTCCAACTATCCTGCCGATTCTCGCGTCCTGGTTTCCGCTTCTGCCTGCAACTCCATCTCGGAGAGCTCCATGTGGCACTTCTCCCTCCAGCTCACCAGTGGAATTAAAAGTTTTATATGTGGAGTAAGCAGTCTATGCAGTCTGTGCATCTCAAGTGGCCGTACATTCATCATTCATTCTTTTTAAATTTTGCACTCAAACATTTTAATGTGCAATTGACTTGTTATGAAGCCAAACCTGCTTGTTGGATCAAGTATCTCTGCCCATTGGTTCTTGATATGTATTTTGATTAGGAGCCTAATCCTCGAGGTCTGGTCGATCACATCAAAACAGAACCAGACGTCAACAAATTGACAACCCGATTATGAAACTAGAATTTCCACACCGAATGGGTTCTCTCGTTCAAATCAGAAGTGTACATATCGTCGACGTTCGAATGGTATATCTTGTTGGAGAACGCGATGGAAGGGAACCTGTAAGGGTAGGCTTATGACAGCTGAACCCCGACCTCCCAGACACCACCCTGGTAATGACATGCGGGAAGAAGGAAGAACCCTGTTAAATAACAACTTATTCGAGTCCTGGCAGTTTTGGTTCAGAGTTGTTTCCGTTTGCAGTTGTACCTCCTCTAGGTGTAGAAAACTGAAAGCACTCCAAAACAAGACGAGGTACTATGTACATTTTTTTCTTACTCGAATGATATTAAGCAAGCAAACAACATCTACTCCAATGAGAATTTGTTCCTAACAAACACATATAAATGGAGACATGAATTAAACATAACAAGACTAGTGACATCAATTGTTGAATACATTAGCAATTTAGTATATCATTTAATCCCAAATATTATCAAATAAACCATGACAGCAATAATTAAACTAATCATGCAAATATCTAGTATAGTAGACAAACATATCCAATCTATGGCAAACACTAGACATAGGAATTGTAGCAAGATCTGATAACGGTGGTAGATAGATACATACGGTGCAGCGGCAGCGCAACAAGTTACAGTTTTGGCCATGTTGTCGCTCATGTCGTCGATGAAAAGGTTGCCTAGGTCGGGGAAGTAGTCGTCACTAGGGATGAAATTGTCGTTAGCAGTTGTGCGACTCCGCTCCCGAAAAATCTTATCGCCCCTCTCCCGTAGAATTTATATGGCCTGATACATTAAGATTTTAGCTCGTCTTTAGACATGGCCCAACTACAAAATCCCAACATCAACAACAAACCTGGACAAATCAGACTAGTATAAATGCAACAAATGGAGACAAATGATCATCGGCAACAAGTCAAGTGACATCAGAAGTACAATTGAACCAAACAGAAGTACGAAATACTCCAATGTTGAGTAACTGGAGACATGCATTATCTTCAGCTAGACTAGTAGCCAGAGGTTGTTGATATAAATATATACATTCTTGGTTGGGTTCGGGTTGTGAGAGAGGAGTGCCAAGAGTCATGTGAGTTCGGGTTGATGGGAATATAACTTGTTGGGCATTTTGAAAAATGGCCTTTCACAACAACAAAAAAATCAGCTCAGAGGAAGTAGTAGAATCTTCATAAAGTATATCTTAAATTATATGCCTTTGCAATTATGTATGTTGCTATATTTTTACATTCTTGGTCAAACTTTACCAAAATTTACTTTAACTAAACCAGAAGAGGTCAAACTTTACCAAATTCATGGGAAATCTACTACTTCATAATAGCAATAATGCAAGTAGTATTTTCATTAACTAGTGGCATGTAGAGAAGTTTAACCGCATGTTTTCAGGACACCATGTCACAAAATGGGTTAAGTACCTGGCAATATTGAAGATTTCAGATTAGTTTATCTATTGGTTTCACCTGACCTAACATACTTACATTGTAAGTGTTAGTTCACATTTCGGGCCGAATCATGCATATCTGCATCAGGTTGAGAATTTGTTTAGCTCGATATATTGGTACTTGACCCAAGTAGGAAAAAAAATGTCAACAGACAGACGTGCCCCCTCTTACCAGAAAATACAAGGCTATTTTGTCAAATAAATATATTTGTAATAAAAAATAATATTTTAATGGGGTCGTTGTTTCTTGGAGAAGTTTTTTGACTGCGGCATGTATTAATGTGGTAATAAATATGCACTTACTAACCCTTGCTATATACACTTTACTACCACATGCACGGTCTTATGATCACACTTGCAGTACTAGAAAAAATATAGCTCAATAGACATGGAATCATGCATGATTGTTGATCTAGCAATTGGCTCGTTCTAAAAACTTTCCATTTGGATCTTTATTTTCATTAATGTTTTCTTCAGACACCTCATTTCTGGTTCATAATGCTAAATTATCTTTCCCTACCTTCCTTTAGCTTGGCATGATTACATGCAATCTATTAATTATTTCAGAATTGATATAGGTACCTGATCGTTATTGATGATATATGGGATGAAAAATTGTGGAGAGTTATAAACTGGGCATTTTCTAGTAGCAACAATTCTGGAAGTCGGCTAATAACGACTACTCGTATAGTCAGTGTTTCGACATTATGTTGCTCGTCTCCTAATGACTCAATTTATCAAATGGAATCTCTTAGTTATGATGATTCCCAAAGACTCTTTTATAAGAGGATATTTTCTGTCGAGAGTATATGTCCTAGTGAATTTAAGGAAGTTTCGGCAAATATACTGAAGAAATGTGGTGGGGTGCCGTTAGCCATCATTACTATAGCTAGTATTTTGGCAACTGGTCAGCAAGTAAAACCCGTGAATGAATGGATTGTTTTGCTCGAGAGTATTGGTCGTGGACTTACAGAAGACCCCAGTGTAGAAGAGATGATGAGGATACTATCGTTTAGCTATTATGATCTTCCTTCCCATCTGAAGACGTGCTTACTATATCTAGGCATGTTTCCAGAGGATTATAAGATTAGAAAAGATCGGCTGATATGGATGTGGATTGCCGAAAGTTTTGTCCAATGTGAAAATGTAGATACTAGTCTCTTTGATATCGGAGAAACTTACTTCAATGAGCTTGTGAATAGAAACATGATCCTGCCGATATATGATGACGAAGGTATAGTAGTAGCTTGCAACATACATGATATGGTTCTAGATCTGATTTGTTCCTTGTCAAGCGAAGACAACTTTCTTACCATACTGAACCGTATTGGTGATGGCATGTCTTCTCAGAGCAACATCCGTAGGCTGTCCCTACAGAATGCTAGAAAAGATAAACTTCGAAACACATGTCTCGCGTCAATGAGTTTGTTAAAAGTGAGGACCGTTGCTATATTTCGATCTGCCAGTGATCTAATGCCGTCTTTCTCGAGCTTTCCTGTTTTACGTGTATTGGAACTGAAAGGATGTTATATTATAGAAGATAAACATCTAAACCTTGGGGATTTGGGGAGTTTATTGCACCTGAGGTACCTAGGTCTGGCCAGAACAGAAATTTCTGAGCTCCCAGAAGAAGTTGGAAAGTTGCGGTTCTTACAAGTGCTGGATTTGAGTGAAAATTTTCATATGAAACTTCCATGGACTGTTATTAAGATGAGGAGATTGATGTGCCTACTCATTGACCATGACCATAAGAGTCTTCCGGGTGGAATGGGAAAGATGACATCAATGGAAGTGTTGAGTGAGATATGTGGTGACTCACTAAGCATCATAAGAGAGCTGGGTAGCATGGAAAGGTTGAGGGAGCTTAAAATTCGGTTTGATAATCAGATCAGCTTGGAATTGGAAGAAACTCTTGTGGAGTCACTAGGTAAAATGTCCAATATACAAATTTTAAGGATTACTTACACTGGTCGTGGTGCTAAAGTGATAGATGTTATGGGGGAACGTTGGGAGCCTCCTCGCAGCCTCCGAGAAGTTGTCTTTACCGGTGGCATCCAGTTTTCTATACTGCCAGCATGGATAAGGCGGGATCCCTCCCATCTGTCGCAGCTCTCCAGGTTACAAATCATTGTCGAGGATGTGGGACAGGATGATCTGGATTTACTTGGAAGGTTACCGTCTCTTTGTATTCTTATCTTGTGGAGTGAGTGCCAAAACGAGCTGCTACACGTTGCGACCGACAGTTTCCGTTGTCTCACAACTTTCCAGTTTGTTTGCTTGTCGCCGGGACAAGTCTTGTTCCAACCGAGAGCTATGCCCAAGGCTGAACGAGTTGAGCTCCGTATAAGCTTGCAGGTCGCAGATGTTCAAGCATCTGGCAACATTAATGATTGGTTTGACCTGGGTATGGGCAGCCTTCCTTCCCTTCGTATGGCTGATGTCACATTCTTCCGTTCGGGGGTGACGGTTGGGGAGGCCAAAAAAGCAGAGGCTGCGTTGAAAAACGCCCTACGGGCCCATCATAGCAGACCAACCTTTGTTATCTCCTTCCTTCCCGGCATACCACGAGGTACAGTACGTATGATAATTTCTTTTTCGAGACACTTTTGTGCACGCATATGCTTTACCGATTGACCTACATTTTTTTTCCTCTTCCCAAAGACGCTTGTGATGACGACGTCTACGAGACGGATGATGACCAAGACAGTTGGGATGACGGGCAAACTATCTCTGTGGCGCAAGACAGTTGGTATGACTGATTGTTACTAGTCCATGTTATTTCCAACTATACAACAGGGGTGGCCAGAAGGAGTGAAGAACTTGCGGGTTACAATTACAACCCACCTATCGCATCGACTTGTATCCTTCCATACATCAACGTAGTAGTACGTATTTAAAGCCCAGTGATACTAATTTCTATTTTCACATCGCTTCTATGCACGCATGTCTAATATGACGTTTCCTATTTCCTTGTTTGAATGTCTTGTAATTGTATTCTCTTGATAAAAATCACCATTAAGTGTTGGATCTGATTTACATTTCATGGGATGGAAGTTATCCTTTTACTTGTTGATACCCCGCGCGTTGCTACGGCATTAGATCTTATTTTCTTGTGCGTAAAAAATAGCATGAAGAGTTTCTGAAAATAGTGTACATTTTTATGTACTGCAATGAAGTGCAAGCATATAGCTGTGTTTGCACATGCATGACCATGTACAAAAATAATAACACGGACGGCAGATTTGAAATAACTTAGGTAATATAAGGCTTGTGCATCATAAAAAGAAGAAAATGGTTGGAACAATACTACCTCACATGAGGATCAAAGACACACATAAAAGAATGATTATTGGTTTCCTCGGATCAGAATGAGACCATAGAAAAATAGAATATTTGATAAATGGTTCATTGACAGTCCTTTATTCATGTGGACATGTCGACGGGTTTGTGACTACAACTACCCCCTCGTCCGTCATCGTGGTGACCTTTATTCATCAGAACACAACCGACTATCTGCAGTTTCAGTAAACTTGTTATTTACGAAACTGAAAAGTCATATAATATTTGATGATCCGCAATGTGTTAAATATGTTCATTTCTAATATGGCATATGCTCAGAAGGGATCGAGCCCTGGAAATCGCCTCCCCCACCAACGCGCGGTCTTGCCTCCTAGCCACGGCTTTCCACACCTGCATGTAGGAACACATTTTATAGAGAATCTGAGAAGGGCTACTAGGAAGACACCTTCTATCGCAAACTTGTTCCTAGTCGTCCAAAGGGACCAATAAAGGGCCGCAACGCAAAACCAAAAAACCCTATTCGCCTGTCCGCGGTAGCTGCTAACCAAACGGTAAACTTCCGTATGGCAAGATGGGTTCCAATCACATGCGAGCAGTTCCCTAACTGCACTCCACATGAATCTGGCCAGGGAGCAATGGAAGAAGATATGGTTCGTATCTTCGTGCTCGCCACAGAGACCACACCGTCCGGTGGACGGTCCACGGCGACGTCGAATGTTATCACCGGAAGGTAGACGTTTGCGAGTTAGTTGCCACAAGAAAACCCTGATCTTAAGAGGAACCGCAATCCTCCACAACGGTGGGAAATGTGGCAACCCCGTACCCTCACACAATTTATGGTAGAGGGATCTAACCGAGAACCGTCCCGAAGGTTCTAGCGTCCACGAGATCTGGTCATGACCCACCGATGGAGAAACCCCCCCAAGGGCTCTATGTAAGTCATGCCATTCCACTCTTTCGTGGGTACCCAGCGTGCGTCGCAGAGGGACATGCCACTCCCCGTCCCGCCAGGCGGCGCGGACAGAGGAACTAGGTACTAGGGCAATCGCAAAGACGGACGGGAAACGGTCCCTAAACGGTGCAGGCCCATGCCACCAGTCCACCCAAAATCTGGTCGCCGCACCATCTCTGATGGAGTGTTTGGCCCCCAAGCAAAACTTCTCCTTGTGTTTTTGGATCGCATTCCACAACTGCGAGCCCGGTTGGTGAGTGTCGACCAAAATCTCCTTATGAGTCAGGTATTTAGCCCGGAGAATGTAACTCCAGAGGTCACCTTCTCGGGAGAGGAGTTTCCAAATCCATTTGACTAAAAGGCAAATGTTCATGAGTTTGGAATTGATGATCCCGAGCCCCCCAAGGCTTTTGGGCTTACACACCACCTCCCACTGGACCATGTGGTACTTTCTTTTGTTGCCCGAGCCCCCCCAGAAAAATCTGGAGCGAACTCGGTCTAGGGATTTATGAACACCGTCCCCCAACATACACACACACACATTGCTTGCATCGGCATATTGGAGAGACAGGCGTTCGTCAGGGTGAGTCGAGCCGCCGAAGACATCAACTTCCCTGCCCACGGGACTGTGCGAACCCCCACCTTGGTGGTAAGGGGTGCCCAATTCAGTGCCGTCAAAGCCGGGTCCCCGATGGGAATACCCAGATAAGACAAGGAGAAATCCCCTAGCTTATAGTTAAGCATGTCGGCAATGCTAGATTGTTCCTCTCGGGAAGTCCCGAGGACAAGCACCTCACTCTTATGGAAATTAATCCGTAGTCCCGACATACTCTCAAAGCAGAGAAGGATCAACTTGATGTGAGCAATGCTTTGAACATCCAGTTCAAACATGAGGATCGTGTCATCCGCATATTGTAGATGGGAAATACCCCCTGGTATGAGATGGGGAACCAGTCCCCGGAATTGGTTTGCCCCCTTGGCCTTGCGCAAGACCATATCCAGTGCATCTACGATAAAGTCAAAAAGGAGCGGGGATAGAGGATCCCCTTGGCGCACCCCTCGGCAGTTTCGAAAGAAATTGCCGGGGATCCCCGTTAATGAGGATGGAGGTTTGCCCCCCCGAGACCAAACTCAGAATACGATGGACCCAACCAACATGGAATCCCTTGCGAAGGAGGACCTCCCTTAGGAAGTCCCAATTCACTCGGTCATAGGCTTTCTCAAAGTCAAGTTTCAAAAAAACTCCCCGAAGTTTCTTGGACTTGACCTCATGGACTATCTCCTGTAGTGAGACGATACCCTCCTGAATAAGTCTACCACGTATAAAGGCTGACTGAGTATTACTAATCATACAAATCAATCATAGCTACGGGAGAAAGGGAACAATTGCATCACATAGGAATCTGATTTAGTAAGTAGATGTCTAATAAGGATTTAATGTTAACAAACCATCAGACCTGCTGTAGTTCTGAGTGGAAAAAGAAATAACGGTAATGATACAAGAAATATTATGCTTCGGTAGATACACTTGAAAAGTAAAAGCTCGGAAGGGACTACCATTTACTAACAAAATTGTTTCAGGTTTCACGGCTTTGCAACATAAGTGCAGTCCATGCATCCAGCAAGCAAGACGCACTAGTAGAGAGAAGGGCTTTGGTGCGGAGCATTAGTCTCGGTTGCATTACGAACCGGGTCAAGTGCTCCGGTTCCATCACCCCCAATCTTAAGAAAAGGCACGGGCGAGCTAATCCCTGTCCGAACGGGACATCTAGTCCCGGTTCGGAACAAGGCCCAAGAATAGAGGGTTCTGGGTGAGCTAATCCCGGTCCGAACGGCACATCTAGTCCCGGTTCATAACAAGGCCCAGGACTAGAGGGTTCTGGGCCAGAACCCTCTAGTCCCTGGCCGTGTTAGGAACCGGGACTAGAGTTCCTTTGTTCCTATATAATTGGCCTTGCCTCTTCCCTCTCTACCTAGTTTTTTCATTTTGGAACTGAGAGGTGTGTGCTACTCTGTTTTTTAATTCCTATGCACTAGAGGTGTTCGATGTAATTTGTGAGCTAGCTAGCTTCTTTGGTCTCCTCTGTTTTCACCACCGAGCTCGGTTTTATCCCCATTTTCTCCACGATTGGTGATGACTTTGTGTCGCCTCTTCTATTGCAGTGTTCCAACAGGTTAGCACATAAACCTAATTAAGTACTAATTTGAGCATCGTGATTGTGTTTGATATACTTATACAAAAACGCAGGATGAACCGGCAATGGATGTACGGTACTGGCCGACGATCTATTGAGTTCATTAATGTCGTGAATGATTTCCTTCTTGTGTCTGATGCGAACAATCGGAACGGTTTTATATTTTGTCCATGTAATGTACCAATATTCTCAGCAGAAATTTTAGCATTTTTTTATTTGTTTGGATTTAGCAATAGTAGCATCTAGGAAAGGATCAAGAGAACCAGTATCATCAAGCACAGTAGAAGCATCATCAAAAGTATCAGAAACATTCTCAGACTAAGCAGAAGTAGCAGTAGCATGTGGTGGAGTAAGAAGCTTACTCATAACAGACGGTAAACCAAGAGCAACACAAATATTCGGAGTTGTTCATCTCCTTGTAGTGGATGGTAATATAGGAAATTTTCCATCACGAGTCTTTCCCATGATGAATGGCTTGCAGCAACCAATATCACGAGCAAGTGAGCAAATAAATAAAGCTATGCTCTCCGGCAACGGCGCCAGAAAATACTCTTGATGACCCACAAGTATAGAGGATCGCAACAGTCTTCAAGGGAAGTAAAACCCAAACTTATTGATTCGACACAAGGGGGAGCCAAAGAATATTTATATGTGTTAACAACTGAGTTGTCAATTCAGCTGCGCCTGAAAGTAAACTTGCTCGCAACAATTTATCAGTGGTAACAGTTTTATAGCAGCAGCAGAAATAAAATAACAGCAATAGTAAAATAGCAACAGCAGTAGCAATCACGGAAAACAACAGGATGGGAGTACCGTAGGCATAGAGGAAATGGATGAACGGGCGTTGCATCGATAACAAGGGTCATTTAATAATAATAACGTGGGCATTGAGGATAATAATAATAAAGCATCAAACATGTAGGCGAACCATAGGCATGTGTTCCAATATAGTCATACGTGCTTGCAATGAGAAACTTGCACAACATATTTTGTCCTACTATCCCGTGGCAGTGGGGACTCTAGGGAAACTACTGGTAATTAAGGTGCTCCTTTTAACAAAGGACCGGAGCAAAGTATTAACACTTCGTGAACACATGTGGTCCTCACATCATAGTCATCCCCTCCGGTTGTCCCAATTTCTGTCACTTTTATGCCTCGTGTTCCGGACAATGACATGTGTAAACAACTTGCAGATATGATCAAGAAATATAATTAGACTCATGTAACCATAACATGTTCAGATCTGAAATCATGGCACTCGGGCCCCAGTGACAAGCATTAAGCATAACAAGTTGCAACAACGGCTGAAAACACTCACAATGGATACTAGGCACTATGCCCTAACAATCTGGCATTATTACATGATCAATCTCATCCAATCCTTTCCATTCCTCTCAACCTACAGCAGGGTTTACTCACACATTTACGGGGGAAACATGGATGGTTGTTGGAGAAGGAGAGGCAGTGTCGATGGCGATGATCTCCTTCGAATCCCCGTCCCGGCAGGGTGCCAGAACAGGAACTTCTGATCCCCGAATTAAGTTTCGGGGTGGCGGCGGCGCTCTGTTGTGTTCCTGTGGAATATGACGAACCCCCTCATATTTTAGGTTCACGGGATATAAGTAGTCGAAGGGGGAGCCCGAGGGGGTGCCTGGGTGGCCAACACCACCTGGCGGCGCTGCCAAGAGGGGGGCGCCAGGGGGTCGTGTGGCCCCTCTGGCCTCCTTCTGGCTTCCGGGGTCTTCTAGTGTTTTAGGACCAACAGGATCTTTTCAGGGAAATTTCCCGAAAGTTGATTTTTCCGCACAAAAACGATACACCAAGGTAATTCTGCTGAAAACAGTGTTAGTCCGTGTTAGTGGTATCCAAAACTCACATGTTTTGAAGAAAACAATAAGAAGAGTGTTCGGAAAAGGAGATACGTTTTGGACGTATCAAAGTTCTGCATTCAAGTCGTCAACTTCAAGAGCACCTACGAGGCGATACAAGGCCACTCGACTTTCCCAAGTTCATTGCCAGTCATACTATGTGTACGTGAAGTTCATGATCTCGGGCCCCAAACGCACCGTAACCGACTGGCATGGAACATGGCACTACTAGGAAAATAGCTGTAGGAGAGACCATACCCGTGACGCACCTAAACTTTGGTGCGTCACGCCTATACACTTACCCGTGGTGCACCAAATAGGAGGCGCGCGACGCCTATGTGTGGGCCCGGGGTGGCGAGGCTCCCAGGCATACCCGTGACGCACCATGCTGTTGGTGCGTCACGGCTATGTGAAATAGGCGCGGTGCACATTGGCCTGGTGCTTCACGGCTACGTGTTCCACCAATAATAACCATAGCCGTGGCACACCAGCCTAATGTGCGCCGCGCCTATTTCACATAGCCGTGACGCACCAACAACACAGTGCGTCACAGGTATGCCTGGGAGCCATTTAAGTGATTTGGACCACCTGCTACCTCCCATCCCCCCACATCTCGACCCCATTTTAGATCTGGTCGTCCCCCACCTCCTCACCACCCCATTTCCCCCATTTTCCCACCATTTAAACCTTTTTAACCTATTTTATTTGATATATATGTGAGGGAAATCTAGTAAACACTCCTCTCTCCATCCCCGTCTCACTTACCACTTTCTCTTCCATCTTTTTCACTTCCTATGGCCACACACACTCTCTCGGTCTCGAGTCGGCAAGATCTATAGGTTGTAAGTTGTTGGAGGGATATGTATATGTGTGTCTCCAGCTCTCTCATAGATAACGGTACCGGCCGGTGTACCTCGTCACAAAAGATTCATATGGTTGCATATATACATATGCGAAATTGTGTTGCGTATCTTTGATGAAAGTTGTGGATGTCTTAAAAATGAGTTGCCATGTGTTGCCAAAATGTTGATTCAACCATTTCGGCGACCATGCACTCCGAGAATGTCCTATTTTTAGCATAGGTCATGCCGAATTTTTCCGTCGACGACCATGCATGCATCATCCATATATTACGTAATTTTATTCTAATTAATTTGTCCTTTGATCTTCTTTTACTATGCAGGCAACCATGCATATAAGCACATGCACCATGGCTAGATTTATGAAACATGCGACGGACGAAATGTTTCGAAATAAACATGACGGAGATAATATGTCCTTGTCGAAGATGCAAACTGCAACACTTGATCAGATACGATTGCGGTGACTTGGAGTCGCACCTTATCCGTCCTGCACTAGTAGGGAAATGCCATTCTATGGAATGGATTCTGTGGCGCATCATGAACTGGTGCGCCACAGAAATATTATTTTGTGGCGCACGGCCACGGGTGCGCCACAGAAATGCCCATTTTTGTGGCGCATGTATTAGATGTGCGCCATAGAAAGTGTGCGGGGCCCACCCCAATCATTGGGCTGGGTGTCAGAGGCCATAGTTTTATGGCGCATCCTAACCCGTGCGCCACAGAAAGGGCAACTTCTGTGGCGCACTGTGCTGGTGCGCCACAGAAACAACATATTCTGTGCAATGCGCCACAGAATATGTTGTTTCTGTGGCGCACCAGCACAGTGCGCCACAGAATACCATACTGGTGCGCCACAGAATTGTGCGCACTGTGCACATAAAGATGGCCCCTCTCTCTCCCCCCCACTCACTTCATTCCAAGTGGATGTTGCTCACTCGCCCCCCCCTTCTCTCCACTCCATTTTTACACATTTAGTTCTCCTTTTTAGGTAGTTGAACCTATTTATTCGATGTATAATTATTGGTGAAGTTTCTTGTTGTTGGGGGGCCTAATTACTTGCATCTATACTCCGGTCCCTCCCTCTCCTCGCTCTTTTCGCGTGTCGGTATCGAATCTACTAGGTGAGTATAGTTGGAGGTGCATATGTCTCGTGTGGCCATCGATCGATGTGTATGGGTGTTTGTCATGCATGTGCAGGTGGACCGATCGATTGTCGCGCGTGCGGGCGCGGCATGGTGCATGGATGTTTGCCGAAATGTTGATTCACTTCCATTTCGGCAAACTTTTGCACCCCATATGTCCTACTTATAGGAGAGGTCATGCCGAATTTTTCCGGCGACTATGCATGCATGTTGTGATTCTAATTTTCTGCTCTCTATGTGTCTGTGCAGGCAACCATGGTACTAGAAATGAGCTCTGCTCGAATCGCTAGATACAAAAAAGACGCGAAGGCGGACATGATTCGGTGCAACAGGCGGCAGATAAGATGCCCGTGTCGATCATGCAAACTCGTGCGCTGGATTGACCCTGATTCCGGACAATTGGAGGAGCACCTTCTCAGACGCGGTTTCTTTGACGACCGCAACCACGTGGCACCGCCGGCAGCAAAAGTTGTGCACGAAGAGGAGGGCGAGCGAGGATATGACGGCGAACAAGATCATCATGAAGAAGGATATGTCGGCGGAGAAGATCGACATGACGATGAAGGCGAGAACACGGAGACCCCGCTAATTTCGGCCTTGCGGGACTCTCATGTTTAGGATCTGCTGCTTAAGGAGACGAGCAACGACATAGCTGCAGCTAGGGAGAAAGCCAAACTGGCGCAAATGGAGATAGACGGGGTGACTCCGTTGTTTCCTGGGTGCCGCCCCGAGGATACGCGGTTGCATGTAACGCTTGCTGCTCTGAAGATGAAGACGCAAAACAAATGGACCGACTCGAGCTTCAACAAGAACTTGAAATTCTGGCACGATCGCCTTCCCGAGGGGAACACATTGCCAAGCAGTATCAACGAGGCTAAGAAAGTCGTGTGCCCTCTTGACCTACCTCACGAAAAATTTCACGCCTGCATCAATGATTGTGTAATTTATCGGGGGGAGTACAAGGACACAATCACATGTCCGAAGTGCGACCACGGACGATACAAGTGTGGAACCAACAACAAGAAAATTCCTCGAAAAGTGGTATGGTACTTTCCTATCACTCCCCGTCTTCAACGGTACTACGTGGACCCTAAGGAAGCAAAGCTCATGCAATGGCACGCGAAAAGGGAGAAGCCGGAAGAAGATCCGGAGAAGGGCTATATCATGACACATCCTGCAGACGCTGCCCAGTGGGAAGCATTGGACATAGCTTTCCCGAGTTTTGGGGGCGATGCGAGGAACGTCAGGCTGGGTATGAGCACCGATGGACTCAATCCGTTCGGCAACCAGAGTAGCACACATAGCAGCTGGCCCGTGTTTGTATGGCCTTACAACCTACCCCCGTGGCTGTGCACCAAGCAAAAGTACATACACTTGAGTATTCTCATCCAGGGGCCAAAACAACCAGGTGTCGACATGCATTTGTATCTCGGGCTGCTGAAAGACGAGTTAGACACGTTGTGGAAGACGCCACCCCGTACGTGGGACGCGTACACTAGAGATTATTTCCATATGAGAGCCGCGTTGCTGACGACGGTCACAGACTATCCTGGTTACGCGTATGTATCTGCCCAGGTCGGCCACGGATTCTGCGGCTGCGTGAAGTGCATGGACGGGACCCCGCATCTCCAGCTACCAAGGGATCCTGGGTCTTCGAAAACCGTGTACCCAGGGGCTCGAAGGTGGCTTCGCCTGGATCACCCGTGGAGAAAACGCGGTGAGTTGTTCAATGGTAAAGACGAGCCCGATGGAGCCCCGCGCACTAGGAGCGGCGAAGAAATCGACGAGCTTCTGAAAAATTGGGACGAGTGCCCTTCGCCGGGAAAGAAACGACCCAAGCCAGAGCCGCTGCTGGGTGTATGGAAAGCGAGGTCTGTTTTCCACGACTTGGAGTACTGGCCGGTCCTCCACGCGCCTCATAGCCTTGATGTGATGCACATTACGAAGAACGTTACGGAGAGTCTGCTTGGCACTATTTGCAATTCGGAGAAGTCCAAGGATGGGCCGAAAGCAAGATACGATCTAAAACATTTTGGCATTAGGAAAAATCTACAGGTCCCCGCCGATAGTGATGATGATGATGACGATGAGGATAAGACGGAAGGGACTCAACGTCCTCCCCGCAAAAAGGCTAAGAAGAACACCGTGGTGCTTCCCGCTGCCTGCTTCACATTGAGTCCGCCGGAGCTTGAGCAGTTTTTCAGGTGCCTCGTAGAAGTCAAAGTTCCTCACGGATACTCAGGGAGTATAAGCAGATATCTGGACTTAGCGAAGAAGAGGTTCACCGGGATGAAGTCTCACGATTGTCATGTGCTCATGACGCAGATACTTCCTGTTGCGATCCGAGGGATAATGGACGAGCATGTCCGTGATACATTGTTTGGCCTTTGCAACTTTTTCGACGTTATCACCCAGAAATCGATCGGCGTGAGGCAGCTCAAGATGCTACAGGATGAGATCGTGGTGATACTATGCGAGCTCGAGATTTACTTCCCGCCGGCATTCTGTGATATATGTGTACACCTCCTTCTCCATGTCGTTGATGATATCAGGCATCTCGGCCCGACGTTTCTGCACTACATGATGCCGATGGAAAGGCAGAATGGTGTCCTGAAAGGATACGTTCGCAATAGGGCCCGTCCAGACGCAAGCATGGCCAAAGGATTTCTAACCAACGAGTGCATCTCTTTCTGCGACAATTACCTAAGCACCGAAGACGATCAGGATGTCGGTTTGTCCACCAGGACGCACCTTGGCAGACTCAACGGAGTCGGTCACCACGAGGGCTGCCGCGACGTCCATGTCGGCATTCAAAAACGACGCGACGACTTTGATAGGGCTCACCGGGTCGCGCTACAACACTTAAAGTTGATCGAGCCTTTCGTGGAAGAGCACAAAAGCTTAATCAATCAGAATTATATTGAAATGGGCGGGCCGAGGAAGATGGGAGACGTAACCAAAGAGCACAACTCCGGCTTCACGCGTTGGTTCAAGCAAAGTCAACTGATTGAAGCACGGAGAAAAATGCCTTCTACGGAAGATGAAAAACTCATATACATCTTATCACAGGGCCCCGGGCAGAACGTAAGGACCTATCAGGGGTACGACATCTCCGGTTACAGATTCTCCACCGAGGACAAGGACATGAGTAGCGAAAATCAAAACTCAGGAGTAACTATGCTATCATATGGCGATGCCGAGACTAATGTGGAAGAAAGATACTTTGGAAAGATCGAGGAGATATGGGAGCTCAACTACTGCGGAGAGACGGTGGTGCCAATGTTCCGTGTGAGATGGGCCAAGAATGTCAAGAAAGAAGGACGGTATTTCACCACAATGGTTATACCCGATGCCAAATCGAAGAACGCATC
Organism: Alopecurus myosuroides; assembly: GCA_028641055.1. NCBI lineage: Eukaryota > Viridiplantae > Streptophyta > Magnoliopsida > Poales > Poaceae > Alopecurus > Alopecurus myosuroides. The sequence goes on from CM054060.1 coordinate 431,054,301, forward strand.
CGCGAAAAATGAGCCATGGGTACTCGCTAGCCAAGTTGACCAATGCTTTTTCATCACCGACCCGTCAAGGCCTAGCCGTGTTGTCGTGAGGAGGGGCAAGAGGAGCATCATCGGAATGGAAGGAGACGCCAACGAGGAAGACTTGGACAAAAACGTTGATCCGAAGAACGAGGAGGAGTTCGACAAGCACTTCGACATGCCTACTACTGGTAAAGTAAGAAGGAAGACATCCCTACCTACCCACGGTTGTCCGTTCACGCGAAGAAATCTCAAGGTGGCCGGTATAAAGTATTCAGTCGCCAACAAAAAGGGAAAGAGACGCTAATTAAGCTAGATCGGAACAGATCGAGACAAATTAAGAAGATTTTTGTGTGTATATACATGCATGTGTATGTGTGTATGTGAGACAAGCACTTCTTTCTATATATATATGTGCATGTGTATGTGAGACAAGCACTTCTTTATATATGTGCATGTGTATACGAGAGAAGCACTTCTTTTTTTAATTAATTGTAATTTAGTGTTTTATTTCTTTAATTATAATTAAATAAAATATTAAAAAAATGGCGGGCAATCCCAGGATTCGAACCCATGGCACTAGGTTATTTAGTTCACAATTATACCAATGGGCTACTAATACAGATTTGTCACTGTACTGCGTTCGGGTTTTTTATTTATTATCCACACAATTCTGTGGCGCATGTCTAAAGAGGTGCGCCATAGAATTCCCTTCGAGCCAATGACATGTGGCCCCGTGCACGTGGCCATAGAATACGCCCAATACATTCTGTGGCGCACCCCACAGACGGTGCGCCATAGAATTCTAACAATTCTGTGGCGCACGGTGTCACGGTGCGCCACAGAATATGCCTCTCAGCAGATGACATGTGGCCCCGCGCGCTAATCTTCAACACTTAGCAAAAAATTCGAACAGAGTGCGTTCCCCTCCTTCTCCCTCGCGCGACGAACCCTAGTTCTTCGATTCTCCCTCGATCGCGCTCGACGGACCCGTGTGGAGGAGTAGGTGTGGAGGAGCAGGTGCTGTCCAGCCGCCGTTCACGCGCCGCCACGCGCCCCGTCCTCGACTCCGTCCACGCGCCCCGGCCGTCCTCGCGAGTCCGTGCACGCGCCGCCGTCCACGACTCCGTCCAGGCGCCAGCAGGAGAGCGGCAGCTCGCGCGCGCGCACTCCCATTCCCCGCCGCAGCCGGAGTCCGCTGCTTCCAGTCCAAGGTGAGAGATCCTGTCCCCGATCCCTTTGCCCAAGGAATCACTCGATTTTTGTTAGATTCGTGGTTTATGGTCCTTGTCAAATTCACCCGTGCGAAATCCATCTTCGTCGATCTGCGGAGTATGCCCTCATGGCGTGTTGGTTTCTTCATGCCGTCTGAAGAACTAGTTGGAATTCTGTAGTCGTTGCCGTGACTTACTTCAGTTATGAGATGTGTTGCTTGCCAGTTTTAGAACTTTAGATCCGTGTGCAGTTTAGAAGACAGCTTCCCCCGTAGTTTGCACGAGATTTTTTTTAACAAGTATACCCTGCTATGTACATTGTTCCTGGGAGGAGGTTCCGTTGTTCTTCTAAACCCTAATATGACGTACTAGTCTGTTAATATGTACATTGTTCTTAGGAGGTCCTCCTGGTGTTATTCAGAACCCCTCTGTGATGTACTGTAGTCCAATTTAGTCTGTTAATCTATTAGATATGCTCATCGTGGCACTGCTTCATATTTCAAGTGGTGTTATTTGAGGCCGATGCTTGTTGGCACCGATTGACATGGACTGATTGTTGTGATATTAGAGTCTGCATCCTAGCTGTCGAATGATATGGCATCATTTCTTCCAAGTAATTTGGTCTACTAGGTAGAGCTGCTGTTGGTGTTGGGCATCTCCAGAAGCTGAATTCGAGCCCAAAGAACAGAAACACAGCGTACATATTTGGTCTGTTGTTTGGGTAGACTTTTTGGTTCCTGGTGGTTGAAGCCGCCTTCAGGGGGTACATGCACAATACATCATTGCAGGAATATGCCATACCTATCGTTTAACAATCGAACCCAAATGCTTATTCTTCTCTACAAGAATATGTATATGTCGCTCTGGGAGTGATTCCGAGGAAGATTTCGACGTTTTGGGATTTTTGTGCAGGTTTTTTCTTTTTGAGATGCCAATGTTTCGCGAGGAAGTTGATTCATTTCCTTCCGAGCGAATTTCTGGCACTCCTAGACATAGGAAAAATAGCATAGGTCATGCCCAAATTTTCTATGAATTTTATACTTAGTAGTTTCATAGGAAAATGATTTTGTGTGTGTATTGGATCCCATAATTCAACACTCTAAGGCATTCTTCAACACACTTACAAATAGATAATCAAGTAACCATAATTAGACAGACTTATGCATCATTATATTTCATTCATCTGCTATTGTCATGACAGGCTATCTGACAGCAGCGTAAATAAAAATATCGTAGCGAACTATACTGAAATTTTGATGAAATACTGCATTTACCTCATGGCATTTTACCACAATGGAGCTCACTCTCAGTACAGTCTGTCATAAGAAATGTTCCCTTTTGGTCAATGCGGTGCCCTGAAAGAGAGTTAGCTGTTGTCAATGCTTTTTTGGTAGTTCATTTAAATTGCTGTCTTTTCTTTTCAATTTCCTTATCAAGGAAAATCATTTTTGTACTCAGTAAACACATGTAAATAAAGCTCATGAGACTTGACATACAGGATTACCACTTATTCACTGCCATAGCATTAATTGGTTGAGTATGCCCCACTGAATTTTGATCATCACCACCCAGGGTGTAGAGGCAAGAGCCAGTTATGCAGTCCCATACCTATTGTTTTGATAAGGAAAAATATCAACATCATTCTTTCCTTATTTGTTGCATCTATTAGTATTGAACAGAGAAGAAAGACTCTACAGTCACCTTTAGTAAATTGGAACCACAAGATACTACACTTGCTCCTTTAACTGCAAATGAGGATGCCTGTATCTGAGAATAATTCAACAGAACCACATGAAACACTAGCAATGATCATAGAAAAAAAGGCAAAAAGAAGTTAGGCATGCCAAATACCAACAAAAAATACTAAAATCCTGAACAAACATCTTATGATGGGTACTGTGGTTGAGGGTAGTTAGCACTACCATAGTACTGTACTTGCGAATTTCTTTTATGTAGTAGCAGCATGGTTACCAAAGAAACATAGGCTTACAAAGGTTCGGATTTTATCCTTGTATGGGACATGCTTGGAACAACTGTGAGAAGCAATTAAGCATGAAAATGACAAGTAGGAAAGTATACCATTTCCAAAATGCAAATGTGAGAAAGAATAAAGCATGACAAAGTAAATATTGCAGGAGAGAAAATGCTGAGCAAGTCACCCGAATACTTATTTTGTATCCTAGCTAGGAAAGTATACCATTTTCCAAGCAAGTTGAGGAAGGCAGTTTTAGATTCCCTAGCTCAGAAGATACTCACATGTGTGCTTGGGTAGATATAACATAAATGAACTTCTATGTCATACCTTAGTATTGTGGCCTCTAAGTTGAATAGCCCTTCCAGAAAGAAGATTGAAAAGCAATAATTCATTTGGTGCCTGGATTGATGGAAATATGTTATATGAATGCAAAAAAGGGAACTACAAAATATAGAAAGAACCCAAAGAATAATAGGGAGGTATTGAGGCATTTCAAAAGGTCTTATGGTAGCAACAGAATATGCAGATACAGCGGCATGCTTGTTGCCAGTCCCCCTCACTGTTAAAAAATATTAAGTACAAAATGCACCAATTATCATAAAAGGTACTAACCTCGTTAGAGCAAGAAACAAGCTGAGGCAACCCTTCTGGATGAAACTTTACATCAAAAACTTTGCGTACACCTTGCTGAGCCAACAGAAATTGTAGAATTTAAGAACAGAACTGTGCATATTGCTAAAATAAACAGTAAAGCACACCATAGGTCCTTCAAATTGTATGGACATGTACTTGGGCCTCTGGACATGAAAATTGTCTGTTAGGTCTCTAAACTTGTATAAGCGGGTCAACATAAGTCCAATCATATTTTGTTAGTAAGATGGAATGACACCTTAGCTTGTCCTAAATCGCAATTTGAACATGTTATAGCAGCTAGGTATCATTGGAGAGCTTCGTTTGGGCTCGGAGGAAGTTTCTGCATGTTATCTTGTCGGGTAACTTACACAAGCTTCTGATTTACCTTAGTTAGTAATCACATAGTCAAACTTTATCTTAAACAAAGCCAAAGCATGGCACAATCATCACTTGTTAATTAAGTGTTGTTTGGAACCAAGTTCCCAAGTTCATGGAACCAAGTGGCATCCACACAAGTTTATGGACCTATAGCGCACTTCACTCTAAAACAAACAAAGAGCACAGTCGAGCATAGCTACATTACTCGATTTGCAAATTAATGGATGCTTAAACAGGGGGGCAACAAAAATATTATTTAAGCTGGATACTTCACATGCAAGTTTAACAATGACAGAAAGTAAACCACAGATTCGATATGCTGACAGTGCTCAACTAAGTATTTAAGCACAAAAGATTGGCTAGCCCAAGCATCACTCCTCCTTTTCCCCTTTCACTTGGTTCAACCAAACGGTCCCTCCGGTTGGCCCATTTGTTAAAGAACTAGTCTGGTACACCTGGTTTTTCCCGGCACTACTACAAGAACGGCCTTTCAAGCAAACCAAGCCTCCTAAATCACTGGTTCTGGCTTTTCTCCAATTCAACTGCATGTTCGATTTCAGGTTTCTTAAACTACATTTCATATTACATAAGCTTTAAGGGAGCCAAAGGCCCAAAGCAAACTGATAGAATAATTTATCAACCATTTGAACTAGTACCAAATTGCATTGCCAGGAATTTGAAAGATCCATTTGATCATACCTCATAAATGAATGATAACCAAATAGTTTATATTGAATAATTTGAAATCCAACTCAAAAACTCAAATTTGAATGTTATTACAGAAACATGTATGGCTCTTCCAAGCACGGGTCCGTGCCCGAAGCCGGTGCCGAGGAAGAGGGCTGGGATGCCCACGCTGCAACCAGAATTGAGGAAGAGGACCGGGAGGACGGCGGTGATATTGATTGGGGGTACTTGGAGGAAGAGGACCAGGATAACAGCACCGATGGTGGCGGCACTGACCGCACGGCGGCTGGTGGTAGCGGCGACGCCGCCCCGACGACCGATAAGAAGAATAAGAAGCCTCGGGCCCCAAGGAAGGATCGTAAGCCGCAAGTGGTCGCGAATGTCACCGATACAATCACCGAGGTCTCGCCGAGTGGCCTACCATTGGCGCCTCGAGCTGTTGCCTCAGGGTACGGCATGCAGCTAGGGTGCATCATGCGGGAAAGCATGTCGATCAACACGACGGACCTTAGAAGCAACGACAACAAGGCTTTGGTCGAAATCCTCCTGAAGAAGGTTCACCAGCGATACACGTTCCCGGAGCCGTTCAACAAAATGGTGGACTCTTTAGCCAACACGAAGATGAGCACCACGTTGAGCAGCTGGAAATCCCGGGTGAAGAAGAAGATTGAAAAAGGTAAAAGCTGGGAGGAGATCAGTCGAAAAGACCCGACGCTTCAGAAAGAAGATTTCGAGATATTTAAGGCGTACTTGAACACCGAGGAGTGTAAAAAATGGACAAAATGGGGGCAGGATATGCGGGACCAAAACATAGGGCACCAACATCTCGGAAGCGGTGGTTACCGAGGAAAACAGCCTATTTGGGAGAAGGAGGACCGCGAGATGGAACGTCTCGGAAAAGATAACCCCTGGCACAAAATCACGGATATACAAGTTAGGAACTTTGTCCGATCCCGGTACTTCTTAGACTGGAAGACGGGGGAATTCGTGACGAAAGACGAGGACGTGAAGGAATTTGAGAAACATTTGGTAAGGATACATATATCTCAAGTACATGTATATTGCATTGATCTAATAATTAGATAATGGGCTCACCTTAATTTCCTTTTGTCCGAAGGAGAGGGAGTTGCGGAATTCTGACTCGTCGGAAGGGTCGACGAGTCGGTGGGACACGCCTTTCAACAGAGCGACGAACGCATACAAGCAAAGGCCGTTGGATGCCCCGCCGACGTCAGCTGGCCGTATCTCCGGCTTTGGGCTAAACATGAAGGTAGCCGAGTACTACTCATCAGATGCCAAGTCAAAAAAGAAGAGGAAGACGACATCGACTAAGGATGATGAGGAGGTCGCGGAGCTGAAGAAGAAGATGGCAGCTCTAGAGAAGAAACTAGAGAGCAGAGAGGTGGACCCCGACACGCTCAACCGATTAGTGGATCAGAGGCTCAAGGAAGTCATCCCCGCTGGGTTGATGGAGGGGATAGCTTCTTGGAATGCGGGGGGTCAAATTGGACCGATCCATCTGCCCACCTTCGTCGGCAGCAACTCAAGCATGAACCAGCAAGTGCCGCCGCAACAGCTGACCCCCCAGACGCCGGCGCCGCTCCTTCTGGTCACATCGCCGCCCCCTTCCGCAGCAATGCCGAAGAATGATGGGCCGGCCGCCAGCACCGTCGCCCTTGTCTCGACACCCGCCGAGCTTGACGCCATCACCAAGGTAACTAATTAGTTAGTCATGATCTAACTACGCCTTCTCAAGATGACTGTCATCTCATGATGCCTGGTATGTTGCCCAACAGGACGAACCTTGCGTACTCCTGCATCGTGTGGTGCCCGGCGGAGAGTTGGTGGATGTTGCTACCGGCACTATTATACAACCCATGCAACGCACTATGCACCACTCTCGAATGGACGAGAACGTGATGAAGGTGAAGTTGGCCAATGTAGTGCCGGAGTATCGCGACGTCCTCCCCCCCTTTCAACCTCCAGGCTGCGACGAGGACAACTTGGTACTTGGAGAGTGCACGACTTGGGTGATGCAATGGCCGAAGAGCCAGATTCGTCTTGGGGGGGGTCTTGTGATCAAGCGCAACACCGGCGCCACATCCCCTATGGCCCCGCAGAATAAGATCGTCCGGCCCACGAAGCAAAGAGCCCTCCAGACTGCACCCAAGGCCGCCGCCCCTCAGAAGGAAACAGTACTCGTCGCCACCACCACCCAGAAGGAACCGGCGGTTGTTGCCACCACCACCCAGAAGGAACCGGCGGTTGTTGCCATCACAACAAGGCACAAAGTGTTGTTGGGAAATATGCCGCAACGACCGCCCAAAAGATCATCAAAAGCAGTTGTGCCTCAACCGCCGGCATCACAGCCGCCGGCATCACAGCCATCGTCACCACCAAAGGACGTGGACAACCAGTTTGCTGGAGCCGCCGGTGTCGAAGACTATCATTACGATGACAATGTCGACATCAATGCCTACCTCAACACGGGCTACAGCCAAGATAGGTACATGCCTGATATGAATCGTGACGACGAAGCCTTCCGCAGTCACGACGATCAACCTAGACGTACTGAAGTCACGCAGCGTCTGACCTACCCGGAGGGTACAGTATTCAGCCCTGGCACACTGCATAAGACAATCGAAGGGTCGTCCCGAGCACCCGCACCCCCAGCTCCCTCACCCCCAGCTCCCGCAGCAGATCAAGCCACCGCCAGCAAGAAGATTAGGAAGAGACCTGCTAAAAAGGTCCAGCATACTAAGATCTTGGCCGACGCCGTGATACGACCCCGTAAGGATGGCTTGACCCGCTTGCATGAAGCTGGGAAACCGATACTGGGTCCGGACGAGATACATGGGGCAACTGGACCAATGCTCACATTGCAGAACATTATCGTGATGCTAGAGGGTCTCCTTCTTCAAGACAAGTGTCCAATTTAACCTGTGTTCACGGTCAAGGTGCCAGAGGGCCCGGACTTCGTCAACGAAGACCCCGCGGGACTGTTCTTCATAGCGTATGAGGATATCTTCAGTCTGTTTCACTCGAGACGGCTGGACTATAACTTGGTCCGCCTATACGCGCTCAATGCTCAGCTGCAGATCCAGCGAGAGTTACCCCCTCACGTTATGGTAGCGGATCCCTACTACATGCGTGATAGCCAGCTGGAGGAAGGATCAAGTACACGGACCAAGGCAGTTAAGTACCTCGAGAGCTTCATGTTGAGAAACAGTGAGAACAAGAGGGACATTCTTTTGCCTGTCTTCCCCGAGTAAGTCTCGCGACCGTCGTAGCTAATGTTTTTTTTTCTAGATTTCATCCATTGCTTATCCTGGATTCAATTGCATGTGTTGAGCAGGGACACATACTGCACACTCGTCGTGCTTTGCCCACAGTGGTCACTTGCCCAATACTTCGACTCGTCGAATGTGACGAAGAGGAAAGACTACACCAGAATAAGGGGTGTTCTCGATGAGGCTATCAATGGCTACGCCCAAAATGGAGGCACATTCCAAAAGAAACAAGAATGTATCAGGCCGGGTACTGGCCAATACGGGTTCAGGCACGTGACCGAGTTCCCCTGCATCAAGCAGCCGGCTTGGAGCACGAAAGAGGCCTTCTATGCCCTCCATCACCTCAAAGGGATTGTCCGCGATGCAAACAATTTGAATCATCCTTCTAGACTCCGAGACTGGTCCAACAAAATGGCGGGGGAAATCTCACAGGAAGATCTTATACAAGATTTTCATCGCATCAAAGTCAAGTTGTCGGAGATAATCATTGAAGATGTCAACAAAAAGGGAGGGTCCTTGCACCAACCCATAGGGTTATGCCAGAGGGATATCCAGGAACGCCTAGAGCGGCAGGCTGATCATAGGTCGTGGATGACGAAGGAGCTATATAAGCCGTTTCCGGCGCCGCTCCAGTTGAGGTATCGTTGATCGAGGTGTGCGTAGCTAGCTACTATTAGTTTGTTTAACAAAATTTTCTTAACTTATATAAGCCTAGCTACTATATTAGTTTAGCTCTAAACTTAGGCCTAGCTAGCTACTATTAGTTTGCTCTAAACATAGGCCTAGCTATAGCTACTATTAGTTAGCTCTAAACTCCTAGCTAGCTACTATTAGTTTGCTCTAAATTAACTTAGGCCTAGCTAGCTTTATGTTTGTATATCTTTGATGATGTTTATTTTTTGTTTCCTTAGTTGTTTTTTGTGAACATATATGACTTAGTTGTTTTTTGCATTATACTTACTAATATGCTTTATGTCTATCTATATAGATGACGTACTACGTGGTGTTCGAGGGTCGGGTTCCAGGAGTCTATGACGAGTGGAAGGACTGCAAAGCACAGGTCGACAAGTTCAGCGGCAACTCCTATAAAGGATACAAGACTAGACACGAGGCGGTTGCGAAGTGGAGGGACCACCAGTCGAAACAGATGAACAAGATGAAGACCTCCATCAAGCTACCGTTCTTGCTCACCATCGTCGCCGTGCTTGTAGTCTATTTCATCTTAGCTTAGGCATTTGTAACTTGACAAATCGAGTAACTATATGTGGTGACAATTATTGTTCGATGATGATGTGTTTGACAACTCGATCGAGTTAACTATGTGATCACTTTGAGACAAATTCGATACTTTGCACTATGTATCACTATTGTGATTTAGTAACTTTGTAAAATATCAGTAATATGTTATATGTTGTCAAATATCACTGCTGTGAATAATTCCTGTATAATTCCTGTATAATTCCTGTATATTCAAACTGTATACAGCAGAAACAAATTAGATTTCGAAATATTGCAGATGTTTCTGTGGCGCATCACTGGACAATTCTGTGGCGCACCTAATTCTGTGGCGCACCATTAAGGGATGCGCCACAGAATCGACTATTTCTGTGGCGCACGGGCTTGGTGCGCCACAGAATCCACCATTTCTGTGGCGCACGGGCTTGGTGCGCCACAGAATCCACTATTTCTATGGCGCACGGGCTGGGTGCGCCACAGAAATTATTTTTGTGGCGTGTGTTCTGTGGCGCACCCCTGTGGCCCCAGGGTGCGCCACAGAATAGATATTTGGTGCGCCACAGAAGAGGGTTTCTCTACTAGTGCTGGTTTCATGGATGGCTACACTCTTTACCCGACAAGTCATGAGTAAGAAGAGTCTCGCGGACATGGCAGCCGACGAAAAGATGAAGAGTCTCCCAGACACGATGAAGGACATCATGATCAAGCTGAAGGACATGATCATAATCAAGACGAAGGACATCATGATCAAGATGAAGGACATGATCATAATCAAGGCAAAGGACATCATGATGAAGATGTCGGGACATTGTCGTCGGACTGGGTACGGGACCCTCATGTTAAAGCTCTGCTTCTCAAGGAGACTAGCAACACCAGAGCTGCTGCTAGAGAGAAATCGAGGTTGTCGCAACTGGAGATAGACGCGGTTACTCCATTGTATGAAGGATGCGTGAGCGAGTATACCCGTCTGAACGTAACGTTAAGGACCCTGGAGATGAAGACAAAACACAGATGGACGGATGCGAGTTACGATGAGAACATGTCATTCTGGCACGGCCGTCTTCCTACGGGGAACAAGTGTCCAACGAGCATCGAGGAGGCCAAGAAAGTCATGTGCCATCTGGATTTACATCACGTAAAATACTATGCTTGCATGAATGAATGCATCATCTATCGCGGTGCGGACGTGGAGAGAACCATATGCCCGTTGTGCGACGCAACTCGATACAAGCCAGGGAAGAAGGCATCTCCTCGAAAAGTGGTGTGGTACTTTCCGATAACTTCCCGTCTGCAGCGGTATTTCGCAGACCCCACATAGGCGAAGCTCATGCGATGGCACGCGGAAAGGAAGAAGCCAGAAGAGGCTGATGGAATTGATCCGGAGAAAGATGACATGATGCTGACACACCCCTCGGATGCTAGCCAGTGGAAGGCGCTAGACATCGAATACCCCGAGTTCGGGGACGATCCAAGGAACATCAAGTTGTGCATGAGTACGGATGGACTAAATATTTTTGGCAACCAGAGCAGCACCCATAGCACCTGGCCCGTGTTTGTATGTATATACAACCTACCCCCTTGGTTGTACTTGAAGAAGAAGTACATACAGATGAGTATGCTTATTCAAGGGCCGAAACAACTAGGTAACGACATCAATCTGTATGTCCAGTTGTTAGAAGACGAGCTAGCCACGTTATGGGACGATCCAGCCAATACGTGGGACGCCTATGGAGAAACGTTTTTCCCAATGAGAGTCGCGCTCATCACGATGGTGCATGACTAACTCGGTTACGGATATGTCGCGGGGCAGGTGACGCACGGATTATGTGCATGCGTTAGGTGCATGGATGACACTACGTATCTCCAGCTAGAGAGAAACCACGGGTCTTCAAAAACCGTGTTATTGGGGCATCGAAGGTGGCTTCGCAAGGATGAGCCGTGGAGAAAACGGAAAGATTTGTTCAACAATGAAGTTGGATGCGAAGAGCCCCACGTCAAAGGAGCGGCGAGGAAATCGACGGGCTGTTGAAGAACTGGAAAGAGTGCCCTGCGTCGGGAAAGAAGCGAAAGGCGCCGACGCGGTTAGAGGGTGTATGGAAAACAAGGTATTTTCTCTGGGGGCTGAGGTACTGGAAGATTCTCTGCACGCCTCACTGCCTTGACCTGATGCATATCACGAAAAACGTGTGCGAGAGTCTGCTTGGCACCCTGGTCAACATGCCGGAGAGGACAAAAGATGGGCCGAAAGCAAGGAACGACTTGAGATTTTTGAATATCAGGGGCGAGCTCCACTGAGGAAAACCGGATGATGATGATGATGATGGTGATGATGTGTTAGATGGGACGGAAGGTCGCCACAAGGGGAAAAAGGCCAAGAAGATGGAATATTATTGTCCCCTTCGTGCTTCACGCTAAGCGAGAAGGAGATCGACCAATTCTTCAAGTCCCTCCTAGGAGTCAAATTTCCTTACGGTTATGCGGGGAAGATAAGCAGATACCTAGACGTACCAAAGCAGAAGTTCAGCGCGATGAAATCTCACGACTGTCACGTGATGATGACGCAGATATTTCCAGTTGCAATTTGAGGGATAATGGACGAGATCGTCCGTGAAATGTTGTTTGGACTCTGCAACTTTTTCGACGTTACCTCTCGAAAGTCAATTGGCGTGAAGCAACTCGCAAGGCTACGGGAAGAGATCATGGTGATACTATGCGAGCTTGAGATATACTTCCCGTCCGCATTCTTCGACGTTATGGTGCATCTCCTTGTCCATGTCGTGGATGATATCATCCAGCTCGGGCCGTCGTTTTTACACTCCATGATGGCGTTCGAGAGGATGAATGGTTCCATCAAAGGATACGTCCGTAACAGGGCCCGTCCAGATGAAAGAATTGCCAAGGGCATTCTGACAAAAGAGTGCATCTCTTTCTGCACGAATTTTCTAGACAAAGATGAGAACCCTGGTCTGCCCGTAAACAGGCACTTTGGCAGGCTCGCTGGATGGGGACATCGCGAGGGCCAGCGAGATGAATGTCGACTTTCATGTCCGATGCAACGACTTTGACAGAGCAAACCTAGTCACGATACAACATCAAACAGTGGTCGATCCTTGGTTGGAAGAGCACAAAATGTTAATCGCGAAGTATTACAGTGACCGGGGACAACATAGGACCGAAGCAGAAATAATCAGAGAGCACAACATCCATTTCACACAGTGGTTCAGGGAGAAGATTATGATTGATCCCCCGGAGACAACTTATTCTGAAGAAGAAAAACTCATACTCACATTGTGACAAGGCCCGCACATAACCGCATGACCTATCAGGCATACGATATCAATGGTTACACATTCTACACGGCAAATAAGGACCAGAATTGTGAATACCAGAACTCCGGGGTAACAATGAAATCATTAACAGGTGACGTCAAGGAAATATACTATGGTAGGATCGACGAGATATGGGAACTCGACTACTGCGGAGAGAAGGTGCCAATGTTCCGTGTCACATGGGCCAAGAGCGTCAAGAAACAAGGACAATATTTCACCACCATGGTTATACCTGAAGCCAAATCCGGCACGAATGTCACCGCAAAAAATGAGCCATGAGTCTTGGCTAACCAAGTGTACCAATGCTTCTTCATGACCGACCCGACATGGCCTAGCCGTGTTGTCATGCGGAGAGGCAAAAGAAGCATCATCGGAATGGATGGAGTAGCCAACGAGCAAGACTTTGACCAGTATGGCGACCCGAAAATGGAAGATCACAACGACGATGGAACGAAATACACAACAAGAAGAAGCAGGACAACGCTACCTACAGGTCGCCCATTCCACAGAAGAAGTCACGGTGTTCCGGGACTGAATTACTCAACCGCGACAAAGAAGGGAAAGAAAATTGTGAAACACTAGCTCTAAGAACAACGATATATGTGTCGTGAGTTTGCATGCATTCGAGGAAGTGATGACAATGTATGATGATGTATTTTATATGTATGCACTAAGATATGGTGTTTAAATTAGTCACCACATTATTACATTTTTAAATTTATATTATGCTATTTGAAATTATTTAATGATGTTCAAATTAATCAACACATGATTTGAGATTTTATTTTGAAATTTCTATTGATTTATATGAATTTATATTGATTTATGTTGTGTTTTCCAAAACTATTCAAAAAATTAGGTGTGGGGGATTCGAACTCGGGTGCTGGGGCACAGCACAGTATCAACCACTGGGCTAACGAAGAAGTTGTGATACAGGGAGGCAACGCTGCATTTTGAACATATGCTGCGCATAGGCATGGCGCACCGCACCGTCATGCGCCACGGTTTAGTAATGCGTGGCGCACATCAGTGAGGTGCGTCGCGGCTATTCTCTTCTGAATAGGTGTGAAGGAAGCTAGCAGAATCTAAGAACTAGAGCTAGTATACTTCTTGTCTGAACATGACCCATGGTGTGAAGGAAGCTAGCACGTACGTATGGCCTGGATCGAGGAGAGCTAGTAGCTGCTATGCTAGGCCTCGAGACGTCAATGCACCATCCATCGCTTTATTCTCCCTTTGCTAGAAATGAGTGATAAGAGCTCACCATTTCGGTCCATCGATATATTCCCAGTACTGATCCAAATCTCAGATATCTCCCTCCGCCGTCTCCTCACGCTGTCTTTCGCTAAGTAACAAATTAACTACTATATATACTAGAGTAGCCGTAACAAACTAAAAACAACCGCTGGTGTGTGGGAGGTACACTAAAGAAGGTAATTACTCGCTCTCTCTCGAAAATTGAATGTCAAGCCACAGATAGCATGGCCGATTCAATATTATTTTTCCACCCAAGATACGTTATGTCTGCCACCCAGAATGCATGTACAACTTCAGTTTTCTTTAATACACATGGGGTTTCTTGGTCTTGTAACGAATATGTCTGGCATGATTTTTTTTCCTTTTTTCTTTATATCTATCCTTTCTTGAGTTCATTTTACATGCGTGTGTCAAGTGTCAAGTGCTGCCACCTCCGATCTAAGTCAGCGACGATTAGTATATGGACCAGAGGGAGTCATCATTTCATTTCGAAATGACATGCAAACGATCTAGAGTGCTAGGAGTTGAGTTGACGCATTTCATCTCTGTAAATTAAATGATACGAAGACTCATTTCAGTTAATAAGAAACTGAGAAATAGTTACAAACATCATTCCAATTTTGAAAATGTACTTCGCATTGTTTAGGAATAGTACCATGGATTCATATACTCCCTCCGATCCATATTAATAGGTGCTGAAGTGGATGTATCTAGCAATAAAACATGTCTAAATACATCCACTTCAGCACCTATTAATATGGATCGAAGGGAGTAATTTTTTTTATTGTTTATGGTACTTTGAGAAAATTGGTACATAATCTCAAAGATGGCGTTAATGATCTACAGAACATAGTAAGTGACATGAGCATTGCATTGCAGTTAAGAAGAAACAGAGTAACATATCTATGGAACAGGCATATTTTCTTACGAGATGACAAGAGCAGTACTTTTTTTAAGAAAAAACAGAGTAGGATATGCAAATATTAATTTTTGAGGAGAAGATTCTAGATCCGTGTGGGATTGATATGTCACCAAAATAAAGTCATGAAAGACAAACATTCTTTGCATCCATTTGTTTAGCCTTTAGAGTTTAGCCATTGCAGTAAAAACATTTGCACCCCGCCCGCTCGCTGCTGCCATTGCAGACTAGGTTTTGCGGGTTTTAATCCAATTAGCTCCGGTACTTGAGTAAGCAGGAAGGCCTAAAACTTTTCACTCCCTGCTGCTGCTGCTAATCATGTGCTTGTGGGGGTGCTGGTAGTGAGAGCTGGTGTTGGTGTACTTATGCTGGTACTGATGTTGTGTTGGTACTGTTGTTGTTGTTGGTGCTGGTAATGAGAGCTGGTACTGCTTTTGTGCTGGTACTGTTGTTGTGCTGGTATTGTTGTTGTGCTGGTACTGCTTGCCGGTGCTGGTGTTGTGCTGTTGTTGCTGTTGTGTTGGTGCTGGTGCTAGTGAAACATGTTTTGTAACTCTATCCGGCCATAGAGCCGTTTAAAACCTTGAAGGGAATTCAAATGAGTTTCCCATTTTCGCCGAAATATTGATTAATTTCTGTTTCGGCGAAAATCGGGCACTCTAGTGTTAGAAAATTAGCAAAGGTCATGCCGGATTTTTCAGTGAATTTAGGATTTAGCCGTTTTCCCGTGATCGAGTAGTATGTCGATTTTTTGTTGCCTTTAGATTAACCAATAATTTCCACCCTTCAGAACATGGCACACAACGACGAGGCCGGCGGTTCTAAGCCGTTCTGGCAAATCTCCGAGGAAGAAGAGAAGTAATACGACCCGCCACTAGTGCTGGCGAGGAGGATGATGCCACGACTAGTGGCACCGGTGATACCACTAGTGGCACCGCCGGCGGAATTGATACCACTGATGCCAGCGGTCAGACAGATGGTGGTAGCCAAGCCAAGAAGAAGACGACAACGAGAAAACGGAAAAGGAACAGTCGCCGCGCCTACCGTGAAGAGTTCACGGAAATTGATAGCAATGGGTATCCTACAGCTCCCGAGTCGGTGGTCAAAGGATTCGGAAACCAAATTGGTTGCATGGTCCGGGACACTGTCAGGATCACCACCGATGATCTAAGGAAAGAAGAGACTACCCATTATCGGGTTGTTCTCTTTAGAAAGCTGCACGAACGATACTTGTACCCGCTTCCTCCAGAAGAGCCGCTTAAATACAATAACGACAATCTGGAGGGGAATCCGGTCAACACTGCTGCCATTGGTAAGATGAACACCGCCTTGTCCAACTGGAAACACCGCGTGAAGGTTGTGGTCTTGAACACCAAAAAAAGCTTGAAGGAGGTTTTAGCGAGTGAGCCGAACATCACCGAAGCTGAACTCCGGGACTTCAACCTAATTTGCGAGAGCAAAGTCGCCAAGGCTAAAGGTAATTGGGGGCAGAAGATGCGGGGGTTGAACATAGGTTCCCACAAACTGGGATGCGGAGGTTACAGAGCGGCGATTCCCAATTGGGAGAAGGAGGACGCCAAACGTGCAGCACAGGGCATCCCTGACCCCCTCGCAAGGTACTCGCCGCGGATAAAAAACTTCATCAGGGCCCGGTTTACATATGACCCAGTAGCTAATGAGTATACTACCGATGATGAGAAGGTGAAGTAGTTGTATAAAATTTGGTAAGTAAATACACCACCCTAATTAGTTTGCTCTCGACGATCAAGTCGATTGCATCATAGTGTACTGGTGGAATTATAAACGGTACACGCTAATTGTGCAGAACACAGAAATCGAAAGTGGTGGAACCTCGGCATCCATGCCGGCGCTGCACGGCCCATGGGACGAGCATTTGAATAGGGCGGTGAACGTGACGCAGGGGAAGGATAGGCACAAAAGGCCGTCAGGTGGCCGAGTTTGTGTCTTGGGCACGACGACGAAGCTCAGAGAGTACTACAAGGAGCCGAAGGAGGCGAGAACGAATAGAAGGAGGACCGTCGAAGATATCCAACGTGACGAAGCCCGCGATCGTGAGATTGCAAACCTCAAGTCCAAAGTTGTCGATATTCCGAATATTGTCAAAGAAGCTTTGGCAGAACAAATGGGCAACGTTTTGCCTGCCCTCTACGATGTGGTTACTTGATGGGATCAAGGAGGTCGAGTGGGGCCGTGCCCGGTGCCTAGCATGCAGGGCAGCAACTCAAGAGACTTGTCCAGAGTCTCGCCGGCCAACACCACGGTGGCGGACCCACTGGTGACTCCGTCCGCCTACAACATGGCGTCGATGGTGACTCCGCCCGCCGAGAGCCGCCTGACCATCCGTTGCGCGCCCATAGTCGGCGATCCTCCGCCAAATGAAGAGCGTGCACCAACGGACAACCGAATGGTCATCAGTTGCGCGCCGCCGCCGGCGGTCCCTCGCCAGTCATCACTAGCACGCCCGCCATCGTTGGCCCCTCGCCACTAGAGGAGCTCGACGCCATCGCTAGACAGGTAAATAGTTAAGCGTTGGAGCGTCGATCTTCCTTTGCCTTAGACTGGCATCTCTGACGCCCTGCATGTTTGAAGGGGTCGTTGCATAGAAAACAAAAAATTTCCTACGCGAGAGACACCCGAAAGGCCAAGATCTAATCTAGGAGACGAAGTGCAACGGGCAACAAGAGGGTTAAGGAGAACACATACCCTCGAAGACTCAAAGTGGTACGAGATCAAATCTCGTTGTTTGCGTAGTCCTACTCACACCGATCCCGATAGCGAGAAGATGGGCACCGCAATACGGTGGTGCATCCGTGATCGGTCACACGTACGGTTGATGACGACCTCCGTTCGCTCGTTCCAGTGGGTCGCGGAAGTAGAGGATCCCTCGGAACTCCAGCAGCACGACGACGTGGTGGTGGTGAAGAATCCCATGGTCAGGGCTTCGCCAAGCCGGAGACCATGAAATGGAGCAGCGGGTGGAGGGAAAGGGAAGTGGCCAAGTGTGTGGAGAAGAGGAGATCTCACCCTCCTTTTATAGGGGAAGGGGAGGCAGCCCAAGAGGGGGGTGTGGCCAGCCATGGTGTGCCCCCACCTCTTCCCTCTTCATGTGAGTGGAAGCTCCACTCACACCCACTCATGCTGCCTTAATTTTCCACTTGGAAAATCCAAAGGTTTTCTTTTAATAAATAAATAAAACATTTTTATTTCTTTATTTATATTTGTTAATTCCATTAACAATCATTTTCATATAGCACCTCAAATCATTTGTTAATTCTATTAACAACCATTCGACGAAAAACCCCTTGAACTATTTCAATTTTCCCCGAAACAATTTCTGTGCTGCCGAAAATATTCTTCGATATTCCGTATCCTCTCAAACGCGTCATCGAACCTTAAGTGTGTCACCCTACGGTTCGCGAATAAGATAGACATGATCGAGACTCCTCTCCGATCAATAATCAACAGCGGGATCTGGAGATCCGTGATGACTCCTATATATTCAACGATGACTCTCGTGATCGTGTGAACCAACAACGCCGTGAACTATTCCCTTTGTCTCGCGATATTTTACTTGTCCGAGATTCGATCATTGGTATCAACCATACCTTGTTCAATCTCGTTACCGACAAGTACTCTTTTCTTGTTCCCGTGATATAACATCCTTTGTGATCATATCGCGTGCTTGCAAGCGGTTTCGATGTGATATCACCGAGAGGGCCCAGAGTATATCTCTCCATCATTTGGATGGAAAAATCCCACTCTTGATCCATGATCTTCAACTAATACTTTCCGAATACTTAACGACACCTTTATAGTCACCCTGTTACGGTGTGACGTTTGATGCCATCAAAGCACTCTTCCGGTATCAGCGATTGACATGATCTCATGGTCTAAGGAATAAGTTACTTCGTATGTTTGATATAACAATGTAAACTAAATGACTTGATCGCATTGCTATATTCTCTTTGGGTATATGTTCATCACATCATTCTTCTAATGACATGACCCCGTTATTAATAACATCCAATGTTCATGATTAGGAAACCTTGATCATCTATTAATCAAGGAGCTAGTTAAAAGAGAGGCTTTACTAGGAACCATTGTTTGTTTATTAAGCACACATGTATCAACGTTTCCGGTTAATACAATTCTAGCATGAGAAATAAACATTCATCATAAACAAGGAATAAGATAATAACTATTTTATTATTGCCTCTCGGGCATATTCCCTTCAATGTTTTCCGCAGAACACCGACGTTCCATGCACTCTCCTACACACAGTGGACGGCGTGTTGAAGGATGTTGCTGTGGGTATGATCGTTCAACCGGCAACCCGCAGGTTCCACAATAGGTCGATGCACGATGACGTATTTAGAGTTCGAGTGCTTCGGGTGCTAGCGGGCTACGACGACTTGTTGCCTCCCATTCAACCCTACAAGGAAGAAGATGACACCGATACCCTGACGCTGCTCCAGTGCCTACCTTGGAACATTGAATGGCCGAAGAGACAGATTCGCCGTGGGAAGAGGGGCGCCACCTCGAAAACAACCCCTCTAGAAGCGCTGGAGCGGAGCCATGGCAAGACCGCCGTAGCACCGCCGCCTACCCCTGACATGGAGATGGCACAACACCCGGCGGATGACGATCTTGATGCCTTTGATTTCATCGCCAATGACTTTGATGGCGGAGATTACATTCCTCCTCTCCCAGAAGAACCCTTCCATAGCACGGAGGCTCGTGGTGAGGCTCCTCCCGCGGATAAATCCAATTGCAAGTGTCTATTCGGTTCTCAGGAAGACACGCCTCCAGATGTCGCCCCCTTCACCGAGACTTAGAAAAGCGCAAAGGGAGGAGTTATTTTCAGCCCCGGCACAATCCGTAAGGCGGCTAATGAGGAGATTGAGAAGGAGTGCATTGCGAAAGCGCCGAAGCCGCGGAAAAGAGGACCTATATCCAAGGCCGCCAAGGCCGCAAAGTCCGCGAGACAGCCTGCTAAGATGCCGCTCCGTGTTCAGGACGGGCCACCTACATCTAAGCATACGCCGAATGGGTCAGCCTATGCTTAACCAGAACAAGCTCAAGGCCGCAAGTGGGGATATGCGGAGTTTGAATGACAGCATTCTTTATCTTAAATCGCGTCTTCTTGAATCCAAGGATCCATCATACCCGGTTTTTATTGCCATGGTGCCAAAGGACTTGGGCTTCGTCGAATCAACCGGCATGGATAGGATAGTACTGCGGTTTTCGGACATCTTCGATATGTTCCATAGCAATCCGCTGCACTACTCGATGGTCCGCCTATACTCGCTCAATCTGGCGGTGCAAGTCAGCAGGGATAATACACCGGGCATCGCAATAGTGGACCCCTTCTACATGCTCCATGACGTGTTGTGCTCCGTTGGGAACCAGGTAGTCGCGTCGACATATCTCCAGGACTTCATGCTGGCGATCCAGACCAAGGATTACATCCTCATGCCTTACTTTGCCGGGTAAGTGAATATTCTTAGCCGAATCGAAAGTGATTTTCTTTAGATTTTTATCGCTCCTTTACAACACTTTGTTTGGATTATTCCGCTCAGATATACACAATGCATACTCATCTGCATTTGTATCAGTCATTCGCATGCAACGTATCTCGACTCAGGGAGTGCTGTGAAGAAAGACTACTCCAACATGAAGAAAGTTTTGAATAATGCTCTCACCGGCTATCACGCAAACGGGGCAGAATCACTAGGAAGAAGCTCGTTCTGGGCGCTCGGGTATTCACCCACACGACGGATTTTGCCTGCGTCAAGCAGCCGCCAGGCAATAACAGAGACACCTACTATGTCCTCCATCACATGCGGGCATATGTACGGGATCAACAGTACCTTACCCTGCCTAGTCAAGTCCAAGAATGTGCCTCCCGCTTGTCGATGGTCGGCGATGACAAGGTTAGAGAAGAGATATATGATATCCAGAAGTGCTTTGCCACGAAAATCGTTCATGAAGTGGTGAACAAGAGTGGGACATTTTACTGCCGGTTCGCCATGCCGAACCGCGACATAGATACCTACCTAGCAACCGCATGTGACGATAGGCCCTTCATCACTCCGAAGGGTTGTCCCGTTGTAATCCCTGGGCGGATGAGTCAGAAGGAGTGAGAACTATTGTAAGGCTTGCTACATTTTCGAAATTAGTTGAACTCAATCGTTAGGGTTATGAATCTTCCATCGTGTAACGGATGCTCAATTATGTCAATGCTTGATTATCTTGTTTTTATTATTGCGGTCCTACTTGTGATGTTCGTTCGATCTTTTGAATAAATGCCGATGATTAAAAGAGTTGGTTCACACTAAGATGGCCTTGGTGGTCTGGTGCGCATTGTGATTTTCACAAAGTTAGGATCTTGTGCATCCCACTTGGCGCTCCGGGTCCACCAAGGCTGCTTGTATGTGTCCACCCTAAATATGAGGCACACATTGTTACGGTTATGAATTGTCCATCGTGTAAAGCGATGCTCAATGATGTCAATGCTTGATTATATTTCTTTTTATTATTGCAGTTTTACTTCTGATGTTCGTTCGATCTTTTGAATAAATGCCAATGATTAAAAGAGCTGGTTCATACTAAGATGGCCTTGGTGGTTCGGTGCACCTTGTGATTTTCACAAGGTTAGGATCTTGTGCATCCCACTTGGCGTGCCGGGTCCACCAAGGCTGCTTGTATGTGTCCACCCTAAATATGAGGCACACAGACCGATGACCATCTTGTTCCTGTTAAGAGGTACTACATGCGGTGGTGATCCGGGGAAAGGAACGAATGCGAGGATTTATGAATTTCTTTGGAACTAAATAATGTCACATATGTAATATGGTTCGTGAGATCCGGATGAAGTTGAACCCTTTGGTGCACATTCGTAATGGTGACATTCCTCAGAAATCCCTTCCGGGGTTATGAAGAATGTCCCCATTATGTATGTGCACAAAAGGGTCTAATTTTCCGGATCTCACTATTACATATATGATTTTGTTTAGTTTAAAAGATGTCTAGAAACCCTTCCTTCCTCCGCATCGCCATCATGTGTACTTACCTCGTAACAAGCACAAAATGTGAAGGTCCAACTTCACATCAAGCCCGATGACCATCTTTTCCTGTTAAGAGGTACTATAGGCGGTGGTGATCCGGGAAAAGGATGAAGATGAGGGTTTCGGTTGGAACTAAGGAACGTCGCATCTGTAATATTATTGTTAGTGAGATCCACTGGACTTTCCGCCTTGATCGTAGTAGTATGCTGAAGCAGCTCAAGATAAAAGCCCTGTTTAGCCATGGTCAGATTTTGGTAGACTAACTTGGACACGGGATTAGGAAATTCCACCCAGAAAGAAAGCAGGTTTTGCTTCCTTCGAGCTACCAAACTCTTTCGTCAGGTGTGGGTCAAGTTCCCTCATTATTGCTTGACTTCCCCTTTGGGGCACGAAAAGATGGACTAGGACTTAAGTAAGGGAGAGGACAACCCCTGTTTCTGGCTTACCTTCAACGAGTGAGTGCTATTCCCATTCCTTACTTTGATCCGACCCTGTTCCCCGACCAGTTTGCTTGCTCACTAGAAGAGTCAAGCGAGAGCAGCTAGTTTAGAAGGAAAATGTCGCACCCGGACTTCTAAAGGATACTCCCCGTACGAACTGATCAGTATTTTGGTTGGATTACGGGGCTTACCGGCACCCGCGTCCTCTTACGAGTAGGCCAGCACTTATGTGCGACAACCAACCGTTACTGTTCACCGTCGATGTAAACTATCCCATAGAAATCAGGACACTTCCATTGACGTACTTCAAACCATACCCACATGGTACGTCAACGGCGTTGAACAACTGATATCACAACAGATCTCTACGACACAAAAGATCGAAATAAGTTGCAAATGGCTCTCATTAGAGCAGAGATAGCAAAATACAATCATTCAGAGGACACCTGTCCCAACAATACATCATTACAATACAGCGGAAGCATTCAACATGTCTGAGTACAGACAAGAACCAAATAGGCCTAAGAGGCCGGAAACGAAAAGACGGAGCCCATCCACGAAGTCTCGGATCCTGCCCGGGTCCGCTATCTACTCGTCAGCAGTCTCGTCATACTCCACGTAGTAGCCACCATGTAGATCCTCGGAAACGTAGGTCTGCGGAAACCACAGCCCCAAAGGGGTCAGTACATAAACATACTGGCAAGCAAGACTCACAGTTCACCAAGGTGTAACCCGTCAACACCAAGCACAGATGCTTTGGGTTCAACGGAAGAGAGGGGATATAAAAGATGCTGCAACTGGCTGCGCTAACCAACTACAGAGATTCTACCACTTCCGGCTAACAGAAAGGAGATAAGATCGAGGATTGTAACCAACTGAAAGATAACTTCAAACAAACCCATCCTGGATCTCGCCCCTTATCCAAAGAAGCAATCCGAGGATAACTCACACAGTTGTATTAAGGATGAATCAAGTTATTGTGTCATCAACCTATTACTAGTCAAGTTATTAATCAGTGGGTGTAACATGTTTGATCATTATGTTTAAGTTGTCCTGAGTACTTGTTAGCCAGTACTTTCACCAAGTAATCCATAACCGCGGAAAACATGGCTTCTCGAGAAGATTATCCCTGCAGGGTTGCACCAATTTAGCCGTACACGCATGAATAACCCGCCAGATGGGAAATCACCCCACCAAGCGAGGTACTCAACACAACCAACCCTTCTTCGCATCAAGCCCAAAGCACCGCGTGCTGTGCGTGCGCGGCTAATCGAGCCCCCCGAAGAAAAGGAGGACCCTCATAGCACTGGAAGACCACGCCGCCCTAAATGCCGACTAAGAAAGTTCCACCCGGGCGCCAAGGGCTCGCAAGATCATGCATGCAGCAAATGGAAAGCCCGAACTAGTACGGCGATTTGGACGAGATGCGAATCGGGTCAAGTTGAGGGGGGCGCCCATACTCGCTTCCCACATGCGGGTAGTGAGCTCATCATGGATCCGTAGACAAGACCCTTTTCCTATTAGGGTCGACACTAGCAGGCCTCAAAACCACCCTGGGCCTCCTGCCGGTGCCTTATCATCAAATTTATTATTTAACAATAACATTAGCATGATTGATTGATTAAACATCGAGCCCCCAGAACGTAATAGAAATGGTAACAGAAAGTAACGGGTAACAGACTCGAGCAAAACAACCTAAGCATGCTAGTAAGACACTGGCTCAACCAAGGGGTGATAGGAGTGGAGGTGAGGCAATATCAAGGTTAAGGGATTCATGTGATGGGTTCGTAACAGAAACCACTACTACTAAGGCTAGCAGAAAAGAACAACGGAAAGTATCGGTAATCAATGTTGAAAGGAACACAGTGGTTCATGTAAGTGATAACTTGCCTGCAAACCCAGTAGCCTGGTACTGAGCTAACTCCTTAGAAGGGGTGTCGTAAGTATCGTCGGTCTCAACGTCGTCGTGTATCCGAGAAGAAGCAAACAAACAATGCAGAAAGATAAACAATCAATATCATGGCATAGGTGCACAAACATGGGATGATGCATGTCATGTTAATAGATGCATCAGAATAAACTACTTGACAAGATAATACAAATTAAATGAACCCACATGCAATT
Organism: Alopecurus myosuroides; assembly: GCA_028641055.1. Taxonomy (NCBI): domain Eukaryota; kingdom Viridiplantae; phylum Streptophyta; class Magnoliopsida; order Poales; family Poaceae; genus Alopecurus; species Alopecurus myosuroides. The sequence continues at coordinate 431,078,889 of CM054060.1, forward strand.
GGCTTGCATATGAAAAGCCCATGAATTATGGTTAAATTAATTGTTTAACAACTAATCAAATTGTTTAAGTGAATTAGCATGATGCATGGATGAGGAAAACAGCAAAATAACAATAATAGAAGCAATTGGAAATAAGGTTTAACAAGTTTGGAAATTCATTTATTAAGTGTTGGAATTTTGGTTACTTAAAGGTGTTACACAAGCATTTGTTGTTTTCATCGAGTTTAATTGTTCAAAACAGATAACAAAGTTTATATTTGAAAAGGTTATGCTTTTATGGTTTGAAAACATATTTTATATGTCCCAAAAGAATTTGTTTTGATCTAGTTATAAATTTAGCAATATTAAATGATTTAAACAAGGTTTAAATCATTTAACCAATTTTAATTATTCAAAACATGAAACAAATTTTATATTTGAAAAGGTGGTTTAATTTTGCATGGAAAACATATTTCATTTGTTGAAATTGGATTTAAAATGAGCAAGTTATTATTTTGGCAATTTTAAATGCAATAATTAAGAAACAGTTGTTTTCAGCAATTTAAATTATTCAAAACAGCAAACAAATTTTATATTTGGAAAGAGCCTTTAATTTGGGACAGAAAACATATTTAGTTTGTTAAAATTGGAGTTGGGATGAAATAGTTATGCAATTTACAAAATTGAGGTGCAATCTGCCATTTTTAGGGAACCAGGGACTAGAAAAATATTTTTGCAGGGCTAGAAATAATTACCAGGGGCATGAATGTGAATCTGAGATGTTTCTGTGGCCAAAAGGATGAAAAACAAAAAGGTTGGATTAATTGAGGGAGGGGGGATTCGAACCCCCCACCTCCTGATGCGCTCAAGGGTGCCTAACCATTGGGCTGAAGTTGTGTTTGTGAACAGAGAGGGGAACCAGGGGGTATGTGCTGCAGTTTGAGGCTTAACTGAATTTAAACGAAAAGGAGCAGAAAAGAGTGGGGTGCGGGACTCGAACCCGCGATCTGAGGCTTGCGCGCTGGGTGTTGCTACCAGTGCGGCTGCTGCGCTGTGTTTGGATAGAAGGGAAACTCGGGAGGGATAAGGCATGGTTGCGGGATTCTATTTTCTGAAACTGAAACCGAATAGGTACAGAGATCGATGGGCAGCGATCGATGGCTGCAGCGGCTGCTCGCCGGAGAGGGGGCGTCGTGGGGCGTGATGCGGGCAGAAGGAGGGAAGGGAGATGAGGAGGGGTGGCGACAGGGAGGAGGCTCACCTTGGTGGCCTCGAGCAAGGAGGGGGTCGGGCGGATGCAGGGAGCGGTCGGGCAGGGAGCAGGCGCAGCAGGGAGTCGTGGCCGCCTTGGGGCGGACGGCGGCGGCGGCTCCGGCCATCCCCGTCCGCGCCGAGGTGTTGGCGAGGAAGCCCGCGGTGGGGCGGTTCCATTCCCGCCCCCACCGCGGCCGGAGAGGCCCTAGCCGGCCGGCGATCACCTGTCGCACCCTGATTTCTAGGGGATACTCACCGTACGAACTGGATAGCAAATGCTTGGATTATGGGGCATAACTGCTCCCACGTCCCAGCTTCCTGGTAGGCCTGCGCTTATGCGCGACAACACAAGCCCTGCTATTCCATCGTCGATGTAAACTATCCACTAGAGATCAAAGGCACTTCCGTCGACGTACTTCAAACCATACACACATGGTACGTCAACGGCGTTTAACAACTGATATCACAACAGATCTCTACGACACAAAAGATTGAAATAAGTTGCAATTGGCTCTCATTAGAGCAGAGATAGCAAATACAATCATTCAGAGGGCACCTGCCCCAACAATACATCATTACAATACAGCGGAAGCATTCAACATGTCTGAGTACAGACAAGAACCAAATAGGCCTAAGAGGCCGGAAACAAACAGACGGAGCCCATCCACGAAGTCTCGGATCCTGCCCGGGTCCGCTATCTACTCGTCAGCAGTCTCGTCAAACTTCACGTAGTTGCCACCATGTAGATCCTCGGAACGTCGTCTGCGTAAACCACAGCCCCAAAGGGGTCAGTACACCAACGTACTGGCAAGCAAGACTCACAGTTCACCAAAGTGTAACCCGTCAACACCAAGCACAGATGCTTTGGGTTCAACGGATGGAAAGGGATATAAAAGATGCTGCAATTGGCTGCTCTAACAACTACAGAGATTCTACCACTTCCGGCTAACAGAAAGGAGATAAGATCGAGGATTGTAACCAACTGAAAGATAACTTCAAACAAACCCATCCTGGATCTCGCCCCTTATCCAAAGAAGCAATCCGAGGATAACTCACACAGTTGTAATAATGATGGTTCAAATTATTGTGTCAATAAGCCTATTACTAGTCAAGTTATTAATCATGGGGTGTAACATGTTTGATCATTATGTTTAAGTTGTCCTGAGTACTTGTTAGCCAGTACTTTCACCAAGTAATCCATAACCGCGGAAAACACGGCTTCTCGAGAAGATTATCCCTGCAGGGTTGCACCAATTTGGCCGTACACTCATGAATAACCCGCCAGATGGAAAGGCCCTTCCACCAAGCGGGGTACTCAACACAACCAACCATTCTTCGCATCAAGCCCAAAGAACCTTGGGCGCACGGCTAATCGAGCCCAGAAGAAAATGGACCCTCATAGCACTCTAAGAACGTGTCCCCCTATATGCCGACTACAAAAGTTCCACCCTGCGCTGGGCTCGCAAAAACATGCATGCGGCAAATGGAAAACACGAACTAAATGAGGCGATTTGGACGAGATGCGAATCAGGTCAAGTTGAGGGGGGCGCCCATACTCGCTTCCCAAATGCGGGTAGTGCGCTCATCATGGATCAGTAGACAAGACCCTTTTCCTATTAGGGTCGACACTAGCAGGCTCCAAAACCTCTCATGGGCCTCCTGCCGGTGCCTTATCATCAAATTTATTATTAATAGTAACATTAGCATGATTGATTGATTAAACATCGAGCCCCCACAACGTGATAGAAATAGTAACGGAAAGTAACGGATAACAGACTCGAGCAAAAGCAACCTAAGCATGCTAGTAAGACACTGGCTCAAACAATGGTTGTAGGAAGGGAAATGAGGCAATATCAGGTTTAAGGGATTCATGTGATAGGTTCGTAACAGAAAACAACTACTACTAAGGCTAGCAGAAAAGAACAACGGAAAGTATCGGTAACCAATGTTGAAAGGAACACAGTGGTTCATGTGAGTGATAACTTGCCTGCAAAACCCAGTAGCCTGGTACTGAGCTAACTCCTTAGGAGGGATGTCGTAAGTATCGTCGGTCTCAACGTCGTCGTGTATCCGAGAAGAAGCAAACAGACATTGCAGAAAGATAAGCAATCATTATCATGGCATAGGTGCACAAACATGGGATGATGCATGTCATGTTAATAGTTGCATCAAAGTAACCTACTTGACAAAGTAACACAATTTAATTGGATCCATATGCAATGAGAATTGCATATGGATGCAAATGCTTTAGGTTGGAGCAATGATCTACATTTGATTAACAAGTGTAAGTAGTTAAACATGATGCATGCATGATGATAGCAACAAAATAACAACAAAATAACAATATTAATTGCAATTGTAATGAGGGTTAACAAGTTAAGAAAACAATTATTAAGTTTTGGAAATTATTGGTTACTTAATGATGTTAAACAAGTAGTGGTTGTTTTCAGCAAGTTAAAATGCTGAAAACAATTAACAAAGTTTATATTTGACAAGGTTATCAAATTTTAGTTGGATTACATGTTTCACATTTTGAAATTTGACTTAGGATTATTTAATTATGAATTAAACAATAATAAACAATTTTTAATTGCATTAAACAAGAATTAAAATGTTTAGGCAATTTAAATTATTCAAACCAGGAAACAAATTTTATATTTGAATAGGATATTCAAAAAGGTGTGGAAAACATATTTTATTTGAAAACAGTATGAATTAGTTATGAATTATTTCAATTTGCATGTGAATTATTCAAATTTGAAATTTAAATGCATTTTGAAAACTCAAAACAGAATACAAATAAGTTATTTGGCAAGAGTATGAAATTTGGGACAGAAATCATATACAGGTTTTATTTATTTGATTCACAGATTAAAAGTTATTGAATTTCCAAGTTTGTTGTTTATTCTGCCATTTTAAAAGAAAATAGAAAATTAACAGATTCGATTTAATTCTTTTTGTTACCGAGAGGACTCTACACGCTGCCAGTGACAGTGGGCCACATGCCACTGTGGCGCTCCAACGAGGCGGGTGGAAGGTGACGGGGCCGTGGGGTGTATGACTTGTGGGGCCAAGGGCGCTGCCGAAATCACGAAAAAGATTTGGCCTTGCGGCCGCGGGGGTTCGAACCCGCGTGCTGGCCTCGCGCGCGGGCAGCTGCTACCACTGCGCTGTGGAAGAGATCGTTGACAGAAGGGAAAAGGCGGGGAAGGTATTCTTCAGTTAAAGCTGTTAACTGAACCAACTGCTAACTGAACTTTGGTTCAGTCTGCGTGTTCTGAATTTCGACGGAAGATCAGCGAGGCCGGCGGCCGCTGGTTCGCTGCTCACGGCGCGGTGGTTGTGCTGCGGCGCGGCTGGTGGTGATGTGCGTGGCCGGTGTGCAGCGTGGAGGCGGACGGATCGGGAGGGAGAGGGAAGGAGCAGTGGGCTCACCTCGAGGGTTCGCTGTAGAGGTTCAGGCGACGGGCAGACAAGCGGCGGACTTCTCCGGCACGGCGCGGCCGCCGTGTTGCCTCCCGGCAAACGACGAGGTGACGGTGAGCCTCGGGGTACAACCACGATTCCATTCCCGCCACCAGCTACTCCTCCAGGTGATCCGATCGTGGCCGCGATGAGAGGGCAGTGGTGGCTAGGTGGTGTTCGGTGATGTTCAGGTGCAGTTGGTTCAGAGGAAGAACCAACAGGGAGCAGGGGAGAAAAAGAGGAGACGGCGGCGATGGAGGGTTAGGGCTAGGGTTTTGCGGCAGGAGGTGGGCGCCGTGGCTAGATAAGGAGAGAGGGGGCCAGTACGGCAGCAAATCGGCGTGGGGTGGAGGCGATCGAGCGGTGCAGAGCTAAGTCGTACAGAAGAGGACGTCACAGCGAGGAGGACGACAGTGACAGGAGGGAAGGGGTACCGGGCCAAAGGGTAATGGGCTGGGCTGGGGTAGTTTAGAGGAGGGATGGGCTGGTTTAGATAGGTTAGGTGCTGCTCTCCTCTCCTCTCCTTTGCTATTTTTGTTTTCTTTATTTTTTTTTGTAGAGACAGATTTTGGAAGAAAAACATGATAATTAGGTTAGTAAAAATATTAGAAAAGTTAGTTTAGGCTTATTAGGTTAATAGCAAACAATTGCTAGTTTTTGTTTTCAAAAACTTAATTGTTTGTTGCTGTTTTGAAATTAAACCAATTTTAATTGAAATTTCCAATATTAGTTAATATTAGAAAATCAAGGTATTTTCAATAGGGTTTTCTTTAGGGTTTAAAAGTGGTTTAATGAATTCAAATTAGTGGTGAATTTCATTGATTCAAAAGATTAAAGATTTTGAGGATTGGTTTGAATTTGAAATGATTTAGAGTAATTGCTTGAATTAATTGATTGGAAAATTGGTTTGATTAAAGCAACAAATTGAGAAGTGGAAAACAAAGAATAAAAGGGGTGTTTTTATTTGTTATTTTGGTTCCAAAAGTTGTAACAGAACAAGTATGAAAACAAGCATTTGAAATTGTTTGACTTTCATGGTGAAAACAAAGAATAACAGATGCAACACAACAGAAACAAATGCAACAAATAAGAAACAAATGCAAACAACATGATGACATGATGCAATACTTAAATTAAACAGGAAATCAAACATTCTATAGGGTAGTTTTCATACTTGGGCTGTTACAAAACGCCCCCCCTTGAAGGAATCGCGCCCCGAGATTCCTGCCGAGAAAAGAAAAGGTCCGGATACTTCTTGGGTAGACGTCAGGGAATTTGCAAACCACCGGAACATTTTCAATTGAATGAAGAGGTTTTTGTACCAAGGGTGTATAGCTGAATGGAACTTGATTCATTTTGAGAATAGATTATCTGGCTAGAATGGTGGAACAGAGTTATTGACATCAATGGAGCACCAAGAATAATATCACTGTCAGAATCATCAACATGAGAGTAACGAGGAATATGTGGCCTCCCATTAGAATTGGAGTGTGTTTTGTGGAAAAGATTGTTGACACAAAGGAATGTGATTCTCCGGTATGAAATAACACTTTAGCTGGAATAGAGTTTAGCAGATGAACGGGAAAACTTTGATTAGACGCCGGTAGAAGATTTGAAATGGAAAACAACAACAAGATTTCAACGGACGAAATGTTATTTAGAAGAACAGGATATTGAAGCAACACCGGGAAAAACGAGAACAAAAACCTGAGGTACTACGGAGAACCCAAAACACGTGAAATCCTAACTTGAAAGTTTAGATGAGAAGGGAGAAACCAACGTTGCACTTCCTTACCAGAAAAGGGAGGGAGGGTGGGGAAAAGAAGAAAAAGAACAGAATTCCTACTCTCACGTTTCATTTTTCCTATATAGCTACAAAATAGTTTCTAGACTCAAACTGCGACCAGTAAAAAGGGATCCTACAGGCAGACAGGCTCTGATACCATTTGTCGCGCCCTGATTTCTAGGGGATACTCACCGTACGAACTGGATAGCAAATGCTTGGATTATGGGGCATAACTGCTCCCACGTCCCAGCTTCCTGGTAGGCCTGCGCTTATGCGCGACAACACAAGCCCTGCTATTCCATCGTCGATGTAAACTATCCACTAGAGATCAAAGGCACTTCCGTCGACGTACTTCAAACCATACACACATGGTACGTCAACGGCGTTTAACAACTGATATCACAACAGATCTCTACGACACAAAAGATTGAAATAAGTTGCAATTGGCTCTCATTAGAGCAGAGATAGCAAATACAATCATTCAGAGGGCACCTGCCCCAACAATACATCATTACAATACAGCGGAAGCATTCAACATGTCTGAGTACAGACAAGAACCAAATAGGCCTAAGAGGCCGGAAACAAACAGACGGAGCCCATCCACGAAGTCTCGGATCCTGCCCGGGTCCGCTATCTACTCGTCAGCAGTCTCGTCAAACTTCACGTAGTTGCCACCATGTAGATCCTCGGAACGTCGTCTGCGTAAACCACAGCCCCAAAGGGGTCAGTACACCAACGTACTGGCAAGCAAGACTCACAGTTCACCAAAGTGTAACCCGTCAACACCAAGCACAGATGCTTTGGGTTCAACGGATGGAAAGGGATATAAAAGATGCTGCAATTGGCTGCTCTAACAACTACAGAGATTCTACCACTTCCGGCTAACAGAAAGGAGATAAGATCGAGGATTGTAACCAACTGAAAGATAACTTCAAACAAACCCATCCTGGATCTCGCCCCTTATCCAAAGAAGCAATCCGAGGATAACTCACACAGTTGTAATAATGATGGTTCAAATTATTGTGTCAATAAGCCTATTACTAGTCAAGTTATTAATCATGGGGTGTAACATGTTTGATCATTATGTTTAAGTTGTCCTGAGTACTTGTTAGCCAGTACTTTCACCAAGTAATCCATAACCGCGGAAAACACGGCTTCTCGAGAAGATTATCCCTGCAGGGTTGCACCAATTTGGCCGTACACTCATGAATAACCCGCCAGATGGAAAGGCCCTTCCACCAAGCGGGGTACTCAACACAACCAACCATTCTTCGCATCAAGCCCAAAGAACCTTGGGCGCACGGCTAATCGAGCCCAGAAGAAAATGGACCCTCATAGCACTCTAAGAACGTGTCCCCCTATATGCCGACTACAAAAGTTCCACCCTGCGCTGGGCTCGCAAAAACATGCATGCGGCAAATGGAAAACACGAACTAAATGAGGCGATTTGGACGAGATGCGAATCAGGTCAAGTTGAGGGGGGCGCCCATACTCGCTTCCCAAATGCGGGTAGTGCGCTCATCATGGATCAGTAGACAAGACCCTTTTCCTATTAGGGTCGACACTAGCAGGCTCCAAAACCTCTCATGGGCCTCCTGCCGGTGCCTTATCATCAAATTTATTATTAATAGTAACATTAGCATGATTGATTGATTAAACATCGAGCCCCCACAACGTGATAGAAATAGTAACGGAAAGTAACGGATAACAGACTCGAGCAAAAGCAACCTAAGCATGCTAGTAAGACACTGGCTCAAACAATGGTTGTAGGAAGGGAAATGAGGCAATATCAGGTTTAAGGGATTCATGTGATAGGTTCGTAACAGAAAACAACTACTACTAAGGCTAGCAGAAAAGAACAACGGAAAGTATCGGTAACCAATGTTGAAAGGAACACAGTGGTTCATGTGAGTGATAACTTGCCTGCAAAACCCAGTAGCCTGGTACTGAGCTAACTCCTTAGGAGGGATGTCGTAAGTATCGTCGGTCTCAACGTCGTCGTGTATCCGAGAAGAAGCAAACAGACATTGCAGAAAGATAAGCAATCATTATCATGGCATAGGTGCACAAACATGGGATGATGCATGTCATGTTAATAGTTGCATCAAAGTAACCTACTTGACAAAGTAACACAATTTAATTGGATCCATATGCAATGAGAATTGCATATGGATGCAAATGCTTTAGGTTGGAGCAATGATCTACATTTGATTAACAAGTGTAAGTAGTTAAACATGATGCATGCATGATGATAGCAACAAAATAACAACAAAATAACAATATTAATTGCAATTGTAATGAGGGTTAACAAGTTAAGAAAACAATTATTAAGTTTTGGAAATTATTGGTTACTTAATGATGTTAAACAAGTAGTGGTTGTTTTCATCAAGTTAAAATGCTCAAAACAATTAACAAAGTTTATATTTGACAAGGTTATCAAATTTTAGTTGGATTACATGTTTCACATTTTGAAATTTGACTTAGGATTATTTAATTATGAATTAAACAATAATAAACAATTTTTAATTGCATTAAACAAGAATTAAAATGTTTAGGCAATTTAAATTATTCAAACCAGGAAACAAATTTTATATTTGAATAGGATATTCAAAAAGGTGTGGAAAACATATTTTATTTGAATTATTTGAAAACAGTATGAATTAGTTATGAATTATTTCAATTTGCATGTGAATTATTCAAATTTGAAATTTAAATGCATTTTGAAAACTCAAAACAGAATACAAATAAGTTATTTGGCAAGAGTATGAAATTTGGGACAGAAATCATATACAGGTTTTATTTATTTGATTCACAGATTAAAAGTTATTGAATTTCCAAGTTTGTTGTTTATTCTGCCATTTTAAAAGAAAATAGAAAATTAACAGATTCGATTTAATTCTTTTTGTTACCGAGAGGACTCTACACGCTGCCAGTGACAGTGGGCCACATGCCACTGTGGCGTGCCAACGAGGCGGGTGGAAGGTGACGGGGCCGTGGGGTGTATGACTTGTGGGGCCAAGGGCGCTGCCGAAATCACGAAAAAGATTTGGCCTTGCGGCCGCGGGGGTTCGAACCCGCGTGCTGGCCTCGCGCGCGGGCAGCTGCTACCACTGCGCTGTGGAAGAGATCGTTGACAGAAGGGAAAAGGCGGGGAAGGTATTCTTCAGTTAAAGCTGTTAACTGAACCAACTGCTAACTGAACTTTGGTTCAGTCTGCGTGTTCTGAATTTCGACGGAAGATCAGCGAGGCCGGCGGCCGCTGGTTCGCTGCTCACGGCGCGGTGGTTGTGCTGCGGCGCGGCTGGTGGTGATGTGCGTGGCCGGTGTGCAGCGTGGAGGCGGACGGATCGGGAGGGAGAGGGAAGGAGCAGTGGGCTCACCTCGAGGGTTCGCTGTAGAGGTTCAGGCGACGGGCAGACAAGCGGCGGACTTCTCCGGCACGGCGCGGCCGCCGTGTTGCCTCCCGGCAAACGACGAGGTGACGGTGAGCCTCGGGGTACAACCACGATTCCATTCCCGCCACCAGCTACTCCTCCAGGTGATCCGATCGTGGCCGCGATGAGAGGGCAGTGGTGGCTAGGTGGTGTTCGGTGATGTTCAGGTGCAGTTGGTTCAGAGGAAGAACCAACAGGGAGCAGGGGAGAAAAAGAGGAGACGGCGGCGATGGAGGGTTAGGGCTAGGGTTTTGCGGCAGGAGGTGGGCGCCGTGGCTAGATAAGGAGAGAGGGGGCCAGTACGGCAGCAAATCGGCGTGGGGTGGAGGCGATCGAGCGGTGCAGAGCTAAGTCGTACAGAAGAGGACGTCACAGCGAGGAGGACGACAGTGACAGGAGGGAAGGGGTACCGGGCCAAAGGGTAATGGGCTGGGCTGGGGTAGTTTAGAGGAGGGATGGGCTGGTTTAGATAGGTTAGGTGCTGCTCTCCTCTCCTCTCCTTTGCTATTTTTGTTTTCTTTATTTTTTTTTGTAGAGACAGATTTTGGAAGAAAAACATGATAATTAGGTTAGTAAAAATATTAGAAAAGTTAGTTTAGGCTTATTAGGTTAATAGCAAACAATTGCTAGTTTTTGTTTTCAAAAACTTAATTGTTTGTTGCTGTTTTGAAATTAAACCAATTTTAATTGAAATTTCCAATATTAGTTAATATTAGAAAAACAAGGTATTTTCAATAGGGTTTTCTTTAGGGTTTAAAAGTGGTTTAATGAATTCAAATTAGTGGTGAATTTCATTGATTCAAAAGATTAAAGATTTTAAGGATTGGTTTGAATTTGAAATGATTTAGAGTAATTGCTTGAATTAATTGATTGGAAAATTGGTTTGATTAAAGCAACAAATTGAGAAGTGGAAAACAAAGAATAAAAGGGGTGTTTTTATTTGTTATTTTGGTTCCAAAAGTTGTAACAGAACAAGTATGAAAACAAGCATTTGAAATTGTTTGACTTTCATGGTGAAAACAAAGAATAACAGATGCAACACAACAGAAACAAATGCAACAAATAAGAAACAAATGCAAACAACATGATGACATGATGCAATACTTAAATTAAACAGGAAATCAAACATTCTATAGGGTAGTTTTCATACTTGGGCTGTTACATCACCGGAGCAAAAATAAAGGAATTTCGGTTCAGTACAGAGAAGGGAGAGGTACAGAGATGAGGTAGATGGATTGGAGGAAGAGGATGGCGGCTGGGGAGAGGAAGAGGAAGGAGAGGGGAAAGGCATAGGGAACCCTAGGGCAGGGCTAGGTCTTATGGAGGAGGGGGAAGGAGCTCCACCGTTGGTGGTTCCTCCTCTGTACGTGGATAGTTTGGATGGAGGTCGTACAAGGAGGAAGAAGACAAATGAGGGGGTATCGGGCTGGAAGTGGAAAGTGGGCTTGGGGAAATAGATGGGCCTGCTGGTTGCTCTCTCTCTCCCTTGGTTTTTAATCTTTTTATTCCATTTATTTTTTTTGCTGCAATGAATTAGGAAGAGGATGAGGGTTTGGGAGTTAGGGGAAATTTTGAGAAAAATTGTGTGGGCTGATTTGGTCAAAAACAACCACTTGGCAACTTGGTTTTTCAAAAGTTCAAATCTAAACTGTGATTTGTGATTTAATTCAAATTTTGAAAGAATTTGCTTATGAGGTGATTATTATTGAAAACAACAATTTTTAATAGGGTGAACCCTATTGATTTAATTAGCACAAATGATCAAAGTTGTTTTTGGTGTTTTTCGTAATTTGAAATTGGGTGTTGTTTGATGTTTTTGACTTGACTTAGAATGGAATTTGGAATTAATGAATTAATTTAAGCCACTATTTTAGAAGTTGATCATTATGGAATAATTGGAAACAAATGATTGATTTGTTTTGCAATTTTTCATAACTTTCAAAAGGGTTGTTGATTTGGAAATTAGTTGAATTTGACAAGGGTTTGGTTATTAAAGGAATTTTTGATGAAACAAAACAACAGTTTTTGGAATCTCACTTTAATGGAAACAATTGATTGTTTTATTTTGAAATATGATTTTAGAAATTGTAACATCACAAGGATGAAACAAAAGGTTTGAATTTTGGTTTGAAATTCAAATAGAAAACAAAGGAAAACAAATGAAAACAGAGGAAACCAAATGGAAAACAAGCAAAACAATTGCAATCAACATGATGCCATGATGCAAAACATAAAATAACAGAGAGCAAAACATTCTAATGGCTATTTTTCAGACTTGGGATGTTACAAAACGCCCCCCCCCCCTTGAAGGAATCGCGCCCCGAGATTCCTACTGAGAAAAGAAAAGGTCCGGAAACTTCTTGCGAAGACCCTCTTGAGCTGTGATACGTGAAACACATCGTGCACCTTGGTTAGCTTTTTCTGGAAGTTCAAAACGATAGACATTCCTGGCAACTCTTCTGGAAATATGTCAGGGAATTTGGAAACCACCGGAACATTTTCAAGTAAAGGGAGAGGTTTTTGTATTGAGGGTGTATAGTTGAACAGGATTTGATTGATTTGGAGGATAGACTATCTGGAATGTGGTGATTCAGGAATGCTTCCTCGAAACAACCCCAGTTGATAGGAATGCCAGCTCTCATAGCCTGGAATCAACAACAACAACAACAACAACCTTTCTGGCCAGATAGACTTGATATTTGGGAAGTTTTGATTAGACGCCGGTAGAAGAATTGCAGTGGAAAACAACAACATGATTTCAACGGACGAAAAGGATGTTGAGACGAACAGGATATCAACATCGGGGAAAACGAGAACAAAACACTCCTGAGGTACTACGGAAAACCCATCCGGGCTTCTAGAGGATCAATATCTACTGCTTAAGGAATAGAGGATCTGCTTCCGGGGCTTACACGCCTCCGTTCTCAATCGTGAGTAGGCAACATGATAAATCATGTCACAACCACCTCCATTCCTATGGTCTAGTAGATATAACCATCCTAGAGAAACCAGAATACGTGAAATCCTAACTTGAAAGTTTAGGTGAGAACAGAAAACAACGTTGCACTTCCTTACCAGAAAAAGGGTGGGTGGGTGGGGAAAGAAGAAAAATGGCAGAATTCCTACTCTCACGTTTCATTTTTCCTATATAGCTACAAAATAGTTTCTAGACTCAACTGCGACCAGTAAAAGGGATCCTACAGGCAGACAGGCTCTGATACCATTTGTCGCACCCGGACTTCTAAAGGATACTCACCGTACGAACTGATCAGTATTTTGGTTGGATTACGGGGCTTACCGGCACCCGCGTCCTCTTACGAGTAGGCCAGCACTTATGTGCGACAACCAACCGTTACTGTTCACCGTCGATGTAAACTATCCCATAGAAATCAGGACACTTCCATTGACGTACTTCAAACCATACCCACATGGTACGTCAACGGCGTTGAACAACTGATATCACAACAGATCTCTACGACACAAAAGATCGAAATAAGTTGCAAATGGCTCTCATTAGAGCAGAGATAGCAAAATACAATCATTCAGAGGACACCTGTCCCAACAATACATCATTACAATACAGCGGAAGCATTCAACATGTCTGAGTACAGACAAGAACCAAATAGGCCTAAGAGGCCGGAAACGAAAAGACGGAGCCCATCCACGAAGTCTCGGATCCTGCCCGGGTCCGCTATCTACTCGTCAGCAGTCTCATCATACTCCACGTAGTAGCCACCATGTAGATCCTCGGAAACGTAGGTCTGCGGAAACCACAGCCCCAAAGGGGTCAGTACATAAACATACTGGCAAGCAAGACTCACAGTTCACCAAGGTGTAACCCGTCAACACCAAGCACAGATGCTTTGGGTTCAACGGAAGAGAGGGGATATAAAAGATGCTGCAACTGGCTGCGCTAACCAACTACAGAGATTCTACCACTTCCGGCTAACAGAAAGGAGATAAGATCGAGGATTGTAACCAACTGAAAGATAACTTCAAACAAACCCATCCTGGATCTCGCCCCTTATCCAAAGAAGCAATCCGAGGATAACTCACACAGTTGTATTAAGGATGAATCAAGTTATTGTGTCATCAACCTATTACTAGTCAAGTTATTAATCAGTGGGTGTAACATGTTTGATCATTATGTTTAAGTTGTCCTGAGTACTTGTTAGCCAGTACTTTCACCAAGTAATCCATAACCGCGGAAAACACGGCTTCTCGAGAAGATTATCCCTGCAGGGTTGCACCAATTTAGCCGTACACGCATGAATAACCCGCCAGATGGGAAATCACCCCACCAAGCGAGGTACTCAACACAACCAACCCTTCTTCGCATCAAGCCCAAAGCACCGCGTGCTGTGCGTGCGCGGCTAATCGAGCCCCCCGAAGAAAAGGAGGACCCTCATAGCACTGGAAGACCACGCCGCCCTAAATGCCGACTACGAAAGTTCCACCCGGGCGCCAAGGGCTCGCAAGATCATGCATGCAGCAAATGGAAAGCCCGAACTAGTACGGCGATTTGGACGAGATGCGAATCGGGTCAAGTTGATAGGGGCGCCCATACTCGCTTCCCACATGCGGGTAGTGCGCTCATCATGGATCAGTAGACAAGACCCTTTTCCTATTAGGGTCGACACTAGCAGGCCTCAAAACCACCTTGGGCCTCCTGCCGGTGCCTTATCATCAAATTTATTATTTAACAATAACATTAGCATGATTGATTGATTAAACATCGAGCCCCCAGAACGTAATAGAAATGGTAACAGAAAGTAACGGGTAACAGACTCGAGCAAAACAACCTAAGCATGCTAGTAAGACACTGGCTCAACCAAGGGGTGATAGGAGTGGAGGTGAGGCAATATCAAGGTTAAGGGATTCATGTGATGGGTTCGTAACAGAAACCACTACTACTAAGGCTAGCAGAAAAGAACAACAGAAAGTATCGGTAATCAATGTTGAAAGGAACACAGTGGTTCATGTGAGTGATAACTTGCCTGCAAACCCAGTAGCCTGGTACTGAGCTAACTCCTTAGAAGGGGTGTCGTAAGTATCGTCGGTCTCAACGTCGTCGTGTATCCGAGAAGAAGCAAACAAACAATGCAGAAAGATAAACAATCAATATCATGGCATAGGTGCACAAACATTGGATGATGCATGTCATGTTAATAGACGCATCAGAATAAACTACTTGACAAGATAATACAAATTAAATGAACCCACATGCAATTGGCTTGCATATGAAAAGCCCATGAATTATGGTTGAATTAATTGTTTAACAACTAATCAAATTGTGTAAGTGAATTAGCATGATGCATGGATGAGGAAAACAGCAAAATAACAATAATAGAAGCAATTGGAAATAAGGTTTAACAAGTTTGGAAATTCATTTATTAAGTGTTGGAATTTTGGTTACTTAAAGGTGTTACACAAGCATTTGTTGTTTTCATCGAGTTTAATTGTTCAAAACAGATAACAAAGTTTATATTTGAAAAGGTTATGCTTTTATGGTTTGAAAACATATTTTATATGTCCCAAAATAATTTGTTTTGATCTAGTTATAAATTTAGCAATATTAAATGATTTAAACAAGGTTTAAATCATTTAACCAATTTTAATTATTCAAAACATGAAACAAATTTTATATTTGAAAAGGTGGTTTAATTTTGCATGGAAAACATATTTCATTTGTTGAAATTGGATTTAAAATGAGCAAGTTATTATTTTGGCAATTTTAAATGCAATAATTAAGAAACAGTTGTTTTCAGCAATTTAAATTATTCAAAACAGCAAAAAAAATTTATATTTGGAAAGAACCTTTAATTTGGGACAGAAAACATATTTAGTTTGTTAAAATTGGAGTTGGGATGAAATAGTTGTGCAATTTACAAAATTGAGGTGCAATCTGCCATTTTTAGGGAACCAGGGACTAGAAAAATATTTTTGCAGGGCTAGAAATAATTACCAGGGGCATGGATGTGAATCTGAGATGTTTCTGTGGCCAAAAGGATGAAAAACAAAAAGGTTGGATTAATTGAGGGAGGGGGAATTCGAACCCCCCACCTCCTGATGCGCTCAAGGGTGCCTAACCATTGGGCTGAAGTTGTGTTTGTGAACAGAGAGGGGAACCAGGGGGTATGTGCTGCAGTTTGAGGCTTAACTGAATTTAAACGAAAAGGAGCAGAAAAGAGTGGGGTGCGGGACTCGAACCCGCGATCTGAGGCTTGCGCGCTGGGTGTTGCTACCAGTGCGGCTGCTGCGCTATGTTTGGATAGAAGGGAAACTCGGGAGGGATAAGGCATGGTTGCGGGATTCTATTTTCTGAAACTGAAACCGAACAGGTACAGAGATCGATGGGCAGCGATCGATGGCTGCAGCGGCTGCTCGCCGGAGAGGGGGCGTCGTGGGGCGTGATGCGGGCAGAAGGAGGGAAGGGAGATGAGGAGGGGTGGCGACAGGGAGGAGGCTCACCTTGGTGGCCTCGAGCAAGGAGGGGGTCGGGCGGATGCAGGGAGCGGTCGGGCAGGGAGCAGGCGCAGCAGGGAGTCGTGGCCGCCTTGGGGCGGACGGCGGCGGCGGCTCCGGCCATCCCCGTCCGCGCCGAGGTGTTGGCGAGGAAGCCCGCGGTGGGGCGGTTCCATTCCCGCCCCCACCGCGGCCGGAGAGGCCCTAGCCGGCCGGCGATCACCGGAGCAAAAATAAAGGAATTTCGGTTCAGTACAGAGAAGGGAGAGGTACAGAGATGAGGGAGATGGATTGGAGGAAGAGGATGGCGGCTGGGAAGAGGAAGAGGAAGGAGAGGGGAAAGGCATAGGGAACCCTAGGGCAGGGCTAGGTCTTATGGAGGAGGGGGAAGGAGCTCCACCGTTGGTGGTTCCTCCTCTGTACGTGGATAGTTTGGATGGAGGTCGTACAAGGAGGAAGAAGACAAAGGAGGGGGTATCGGGCTGGAAGTGGAAAGTGGGCTTGGGGAAATAGATGGGCCTGCTGGTTGCTCTCTCTCTCCCTTGGTTTTTAATCTTTTTATTCCATTTATTTTTTTTGCTGCAATGAATTAGGAAGAGGATGAGGGTTTGGGAGTTAGGGGAAATTTTGAGAAAAATTGTGTGGGCTGATTTGGTCAAAAACAACCACTTGGCAACTTGGTTTTTCAAAAGTTCAAATCTAAACTGTGATTTGTGATTTAATTCAAATTTTGAAAGAATTTGCTTATGAGGTGATTATTATTGAAAACAACAATTTTTAATAGGGTGAACCCTATTGATTTAATTAGCACAAATGATCAAAGTTGTTTTTGGTGTTTTTCGTAATTTGAAATTGGGTGTTGTTTGATGTTTTTGACTTGACTTAGAATGGAATTTGGAATTAATGAATTAATTTAAGCCACTATTTTAGAAGTTGATCATTATGGAATAATTGGAAACAAATGATTGATTTGTTTTGCAATTTTTCATAACTTTCAAAAGGGTTGTTGATTTGGAAATTAGTTGAATTTGACAAGGGTTTGGTTATTAAAGGAATTTTTGATGAAACAAAACAACAGTTTTTGGAATCTCACTTTAATGGAAACAATTGATTGTTTTATTTTGAAATATGATTTTAGAAATTGTAACATCACAAGGATGAAACAAAAGGTTTGAATTTTGGTTTGAAATTCAAATAGAAAACAAAGGAAAACAAATGAAAACAGAGGAAACCAAATGGAAAACAAGCAAAACAATTGCAATCAACATGATGCCATGATGCAAAACATAAAATAACAGAGAGCAAAACATTCTAATGGCTATTTTTCAGACTTGGGATGTTACAGAAAAGGACACCAGGGGCTATTCGGCCTCACTTGTCGGAGACTGAACTACCGCTCGCTTACTTGCTGATCAAGGAGGTCATTTCAACTTACTCTAAGCATAGAAGGAAGAAGATTGAAAAACTAACAAACAAATTGTCTTCAGCCCTACTTACTTATAGGCTGACTTGGCCCAGGAAACAAGGTTCTATTAGGCTTGCAGGGCTTAAAAAAGAATGAGCTAGATCGCAGGTATTTGGATACGAGGTAGTAGCGGGGTCTAGTCGAAGCGGTGCGCTAAGTGTACAAAGGCGAGTCTCACGGGCAGCGGCACGTGAGGGGTCTCCCTCACTTCATGGAAGACGCAGTTAGGGAGTTGGAAGATGCACTTTGGACTCCTGCGCCAGAAAGAATTGAATTGGAATAAAAAGTAGGGGTAGCTAGTCACTCCGTTACTGAGGAAAGAGAGGATGGCATTTCCATAAGTAGACTATCCTTCTTACTGAATCCTTATCCTGCCCTCTCTACTCGGGAACAATTCATTATTAACTCGTACATAAGAGGAGGGCGTCGACAAGAGAGTTAGCGATCTACAGCTGGTTCGGTGGACTGGTGGTGACACGGGCGGGCCCTCTACTTTATTTGCCGAATCCAATCGATCATGGGCGGCCCTCTTCGTTCACAGTCTTTCTTTCCTTTCGAATCCAATTGTTCCAATCTGACCAAATAGCAATTCATTGAAATCATTCGGGTCACCTCTTTTTTAAGCACTTGACCAAGCCTATTTCTATAGAAAAGGACAGGAATCTATTGACTTTGAGTCAGTCTCCTACTACGAATTTGGAACTGAACACAGGATGGCAATAGTGATCAAAAAATCCCCTCGTACTACGTCATTATTTATTCTATTTTCCCTGGTAAGTGCTCCAGATGCAGTTGCTTTAGTTGACGTAGTGAGTGGAACCTAATTATCTGTTTCCTTGAATACCAGAGTTGCCTTTTGTAGATGAGAAAGCCAACAATTTTGCAAGGAGTTGATAATTGCACTTTAAGTAGTAAGTTTAAAGACAGTTGAAACTTAATGGCACCGTTTAACCAAGCACTCTTGTAGCTTTGGAAACTCCGTGTTCAGATCGGTGAGGCAAGAGACGAATTCATCGTCAGTTACCTCCACGATATCCAAAATACACTCCAGACCATGAAGACAGATTAGTCCTGGCCTCTATGTGACTCTGTGTGTATGAGTGTGTGTTGTTACAGTATTTCCAGCCAAATCCCAAGAAGAAAAAAGAGCTAAGAATATGAGTGTTGGTGGTTTAAATAAATAGAATCAAAATACCAGAAAGACAATAAAAATAAGCGCATTTGGGAGCAAATATAGTGACCATTAATGAGAGTCAGGTTCAAACAATTCCAGGATTGTAAATACCATAACGGCAAAGTAGAATGCACCAAATTGAGCCTATTACCGGTTCCAGGAAGAGCACACCAAATGAAAGAAACTATTACTCAAAAAGCCTTTTCCTTAAAAAGACCTAACTTCACGAAGCCTTAGAATAGTTTTGGGTAGTCTTTGCCTTATTGGTAAAAGAAAAGAGACCGCCCCTCAGAACGGAGACCTCGAAGTCCCCGCAGAGCTGAAACCTCTCCTTGAAGAGTTCCGAGACATCGTTCCAGCTGATTCAAATACCTAACTGAGCGACCTGAATGGAAGGCTAACCAATGAATGAACTGTTCTCCCCAGCTGTTACGAACTATCAGATGGTCAAGAATTGACAGGAATGAAGGGAATTGATTTCAAGGATCAGATAAAGAGGGAATTTTTGAAATAAGAGTTACGGGAACAACTAGTCGAACAGAAGCATGAGTTAAGTGGTGTTGCTAACTTCCTTACTCATTGTAGCTCCGATGAAATTGAAAGCATAATTTGGAATCTAATAGAATATGGCATAGGTAGTGGTGAACCACAAGAACTTAAAGCTAGAGCTATGGGTAGGAATCGTAGAAAACACCCAGAGCGTATCACGGCTTTGAAGCAGAATAGAGTGAAATGTCTTCCATTCATAGTAGCCGATATAGATACTTTTTTAGTAAATAATGCGCATGTACCTTATGCAGCTGGGTTCTTACTGGTTCATCCGGGGGATGATGTGGCCGCCATAGATGATCAAATAGACACATATTTTAGTGAGGAATACAATTTTATATTACCTTCCTTTGAAGAAAGGAGTACAAAAATGTTGGTAGAATTTATAGAGCGTATAGCCCAACTGGTATCTAAACACAATGACGTGAAAACCGTTTACTTTCACAATTTCTCACGATTCGATGGTATTCTCTTAATGAAGTTTTGAGCAACTCATATGGTCGAGTACTCCATTAAACCTCTGATGAGGAACAATAAGCTTTACCAGTTATCTGTTTCTAGGATTACTCCATCTGGGCGGAATAAATTGTTGTTCCATCTAAGAGATTCCTACACTCTACTCCCTAATAGTCTAGAAACATTGGCTAAGACTTGATGTCCGCACTTAGGTTCAAAAGGGTCAATAGTACATGACGAGGTTCAAGTGTCTTCTCTGAAGGATAATAGGGCCCAATTGTTGGATTATATGGAACAAGATATCCGTCTTTTAGCTGGTGTGATGCTTCGGGCTCAATAAATGTATTAGACAAAATACAATGGGTTGCACCGTTTGGTACATATACGTAATAGGGATATTTTTCATAGCCCCGGAAGGGGCTATGCAGCATATCCCCATTATGTATGTGCACGAAATGGTCCAACTTTGTTCGGATCTCACAAACACTTACGTATGTGATTTTGTTGAGTTTCATATGCGAAGCATGGTAATAACACTGGAACGCCATATGTGTTAAGTGCTTACAGACTAGATTATTGACTATAGTGCAAGTGGGAGACTCAAGGGAATATGCCCGAGAGGCAATAATAAATTGTTATTATCTTATTCCTTATTTAGGATGAATGTTTATTTCTCATGCTAGAATTGTATTAACCGAAAACGTTGATACATGTGTGTTTAATAAACAAACAATGGTTCCTAGTAAATCCTCTCTTTTAACTAGCTCGTTGATTAATAGATGATCAAGGTTTCCTGATCATGAACATTGGATGTTGTTAATAACGGGGTCATGTCATTAGAATAATGATGTGATGAACATGTACCCAAAGTGAATATAGCAATGCGATCAAGTCATTAAGTTTACATTGTTATATCAAACATACGAAGTAACTTATTCCTTAGACCATGAGATCGTGTCAATCACTGATACCGGAAGGGTGCTTTGATGTCATCGAACGTCACACCGTAACAGGGTGACTATAAAGGTGCCGTTAGGTATTCAGAAAGTATTAGTTGAGGATCATGGATCAAGAGTGGGATTTATCCATCCAAATGACGGAGAGATATACTCTGGGCCCTCTCGGTGATATCACATTGACACCGCTTGCAAGCACGCGATATGATCACAAGGATGTTATATCATGGGAACGAGAAAAGAGTACTTGTCAGTAACGAGATTGAACAAGGTATGGTTGATACCAATGATTGAATCTCGGACAAGTAAAATATCGCGAGACAAAGGGAATTAGTCATGACGTTGATGGTTCACACGATCAAGAGAGTCATCGTTGAATATATAGGAGCCATCACGGATCTCCAGATCCCGCTGTTAAATATTGATAGGAGAGGAGTCTCGATCATGTCTATGCTATTCGCGAACCGTAGGGTGACACACTTAAGGTTCGATGATGCATTTGAGAGGATACGGAATAACGAAGAATGTTTTGAGTAGCACCGGAATTGTTTCGGGCAATATTGAAATAGTTCAAGGTGGTATATGTTAATGTTTGATTATCAAATAGTTCAAGGGGGTAAGTGTTAATGTTTGTTAATAGGATTAACAAATATTAAAATAAATAAATGAAATTGTTTTATTTATTTATTAAAGAAAATCATTGGAATTTTGAGTGGGAATTGATGGGAGAATGAGTGGGTTGAGTGGAGAATCCACCCACATGATGAGGGGAGAGGTGGAGGCACCAAAAATTCGTGGCTGCCTCCCCCTCCTATATAAAGAGGGGTTGGACCTCCCTCTCCACACACACATGGTGTCATCTTCACTTCCTCTCCACCCGCTGCTCTATTCCATTGTCTCCGGCATGGTGAAGCCCTGACCGTGGGATTCTTCACCACCACCACGCCGTCGTGCTGCTGGAGTTCCGAGGGATCCTCTACTTCCACGCTCCGCTGGATCGAGGGAATGGAGGTCGTCATCAACCGTACGTGTGACTGATCACGGAGGCACCGCCGGATTGCGGTGCACATCTTCACGCTTTCGGGATCGGCGTGAGTACGACTACGCCAACAACGAGATTTGATCTCGTAACGCAATGTGTCTTCGATGGTATGTGTTCTCCTTAACCCTCTCTTTGCCCGTTGCACTTGGTCTCCTAGATTAGATCATGCCCGTTCGGGTGTCTCTCGCGTTGGAATTTTTTGTTTTCTTTGCAACGACCCCTTCAGTGGTATCAGAGCCTGATCTATGCGTAGATGTTTTGTACGGGTAGAACACATAGGTGTATGTGGGTGTTGATGATCATGTTATTACCTCCTTGATTATTTTATGATCTTAGTGGCATAGTGGGATGAAGCGGCCCGGACTAACCTTACATGTCCACGTACATGAGACTTGTTCCACAACTGACATGCAACTTGTATTGCATAAGTGGCTTGCGGGTGTCTGTTTCTCCTACTATAGTTAAGATCTAATCTACGAAGGGTTGTTAAAAATGTGTTTATCAACGTTGTGGTTCATGTTCGTAGGTTTGAACAGTTCTATCCTCGAAAGCCCTAAGCCACGTAAAATATGCAAAAATAAATTAGAAGCGTCTAACTAGTTTTTGCTAGGCATGTGAATTGATATGGTCAATGTTACAAATTTGATTATGAGATGATCTCTTTTGTAAATTATTGATATACCGGAAGGTATCCATATGATTGTCTTATTATTGATGGTCAATCAAGATTGGGGTGCCAAGGTACTTGGTACCACGTTGGTGGAATGATGGAGATCATACCATGATGCACATGATGGAGATCAAGTGCAAGAAGGACCATATCATATCACGTTATCCATACATGTGATGTATGTGATGTTAATCCTTTTTATGCATCTTGTTTTGCTTAGATAGCGACAGTAGCATTATAAAATGATCCCTCTCACTTAATATCAAGATAATAATGTGTTCTTCCTTAAGTATACACCGTTAAGAAAGTCCGTCGTTTCGAGACACCACTTGATGATCGGGTGTGACAGACTCAACGTTCGCATACAACGGGTGTTTTCAAGCCTAGCATGTACAGACATGGCCTTGAAACACACGCAATACTAGGGTTCTACTTGGCAAGCCTAGAATGTACAGATATGGCCTCGGAACACGTAACCGAAAGGCAAATCATGAGTCATATGGAGTATATGATGAACATGTCGATGTTCGCCTTTGAAGCTACATCATCTCACGTGATGATCGGTTTTGGTGTAGTGAATTTGGTTCGTGTAATCACTAAAGATGACTAAGAGGGATGTTGTTTTTGAGTGGGAGTTCATAGCATAATTTTGAATTAACTTGAACTTATTTATCATAACCAACCAATCAAAGTGAATTTCCACAAATTGTAGTATTCATTGGCACCCACAAACTACCTTACACTCATATTGTTGATTGAGATATAACTGTTATGATCTGGTAAAAATCATTTAAGATTGGTACCGTATTAGTGAAATTTAAAATTGAGTCCTATTGTAGATTTTTGGTATTTCCTACCTAGCTCCATATGGTTAATGATTGATTGATCTAGAGAGCAAATAATTCCTACTTAGAATCCAGAGTCATGGTTGCTTTCGTATTACTTTATCGTCAAAAGAATGTTTTGTTGATCAAGGTGATTTTGGAACTGAAAAGAGTTGTTTTCAGAAACAATCAAGTGAAAGATATATTGATATCTAGAAACTTATTTGTAGCAACATGACTGAGTATAATTTAGCGTGACAATGTTTTCTTATATCATCTGAATATATGCAAATTTAGTGTGACAATGTTTACTTATATTATCTGAATATATGCAATGATTGAAGACGCTAGGCATTTGAATATTCCAAGAAATTGGGCACTAAACAGTATCCTCTAAATTCCTTCCTTCGAGCTATAGTAGCTTAATCATAGAATTGTTATGATGGGATGGATTAAAAGTATGGGTAAAAATTATTTACCTTACTTGGAGATTGCTAAGAGTGGAATCTACAAGAATACTATTAAGATGGTGATATTAGTAGAACAATCAAACTCAAAGTATGACTCAATGGGTGATAGTATATGACTAACATGCCAAAGAAAATGAGCTGGTACGACTAGCATTGTTTGATGTTGAATGATTCTTCTATAAAAGAAAGGGAATATTGAAAATAGAATTAGAAAAAGATATATGGCAGAAAAGAAGATAACTGGAAAAGTCCAGCTCAGGAGTATATGCTTGATATATAAGTTATAGATGTATTACTAGTTAACAAATTATTTTTGGGTATTTTGATACCACATTGGTTGGTATGAGTTGTCATACAAAGCAACGCAGTGCAAGAAATACAAGTGCATAAAAGGAACTAGTAATAGATGTGGAATCGATTATGAGAAGAACAATAATAAAGTGTTATTGTGTTCATTGTCGTATCGAACCAAACATTCAAGATTTATTTTAAGAACTTAATAAGTTGTTATTTTGTTCTGGTCTTTTGTGAGAACAAATGATATTGTTCAAACTATGACCATATTCCATAATTGATGGATATGTTAATATAAACCATGTTGGTAAAGTAAAGATCTATAAGACTAAATGCTAAACGTTGCAAGACGTAAAAGATGTTCACTTAAATTGTGACACCACCATTTTAGTTCTTATCAGAAAGGAAAACATGAAGGAACTCCATATTGATGTACTTCCGGAGTCATTTTGTTTTGAATAAATTGACGCTTGTGAGACTTCTTCCAAAAGATGACTAGAATTCCGTTCATAGGCCAAAGTAGAATGGACGACTAATTTAATGGAGATTATACATATTGATGTATATAGTCCAGTATGTGTAGTCATGTATGGTGGATTAATTTTTCCTTCATAAAATTTTGTCGATGATTTGAGTAGATATGTGAGTATATCTATTTAAAGAGAATGGAGTTTGACATTTTGAATTGGTTCAAATGGTTGTTAATATGAAGTAAAAATCATTGTAAGAAGATAATCAAGTATTTATGATTGGATCATAAAGGATAAAGTTTGAGTTACAAGTTTTGCAAAACATCTGAGAAGTTGCAGAATTGTTCTACAACTTTTATTACTCGAACTACCCCACATTAGTTTGGAGTCCTCGAGAGACAAAATCAAACCTTGTTTGACATGATAATATAAATAAAAATGCCATTATAATTTTGTAGTTTATACAATAGTGACAACCGTTTTTCCACTGAAAAGAGCACCATCATGATTCGTTGAAATTGACAACATATAAGATATGGTTTGGGTAGTGACCCGAATTGTCATTTTCTTATGTTTTGGTATGCATAGCATCCCAGTGTAGTAGGTTAACCTTTGCAATGCCTCCTATGTCACTCTAATGCTACCTAATCTACGACACCCAGTAGCATCTTCTGTTGACGACGGTGACGATAGTTGGGTGAGGAAGAAGAGGATGCCGTCCACATCGCCTAAAGAATATCTAACCCAAGCCGGTTGTCATTGGAGGTCATGTGGTCGACTTGGCGTTGTGGATCCAGGGGATGTGACGGCTCGAAGGTCATGGGTGTGGTGCTGGTGTATCGTTGCCGTGAATTGGGGGTTAGTACCTTAGAAGTTTACGGTCTAACGTGTAAAATGAGCGATGTACGATCTAATAGTAAAAATTATAAAACGGTTTATAAAATAAAAAATATTTAACCCAATCACATTAAATATGGAGAAATTTTTAAATTGTTTGTCTAATATATATCATGATATGAATCAAAAACTTCAACAATGAGAAAAAGAACTAACCGATCACGTGTTCAATGTATTGGTCGATTGACATTTCTGAGGGCATGGAGCAGTGGGCTTTTTCACGCCGTTCTATTGTTTTGGTAAAATAACTGACCGAGGCTCGAGGTATAAATGGAGCGGCCCACTCGCGAACCTGCTATGTATGATTCAATCTGAAACAACTTTTGGTGAAGAGTTCGGATTCTGGGGCCCGACTCGCTAAACCTACATATTACGAGAGGCCAATATTTTTCTCTCCACTGTTTTTTTTGGTGTTTTATAAAATTGATGCGGCCCAGATAGAATTGAAAAGCCACACATGAGGGGTGTCGATGAACCATCCAATCTCAAATTAATAGTAAAGACAAACCACAAAAACCTCACATGACATACGAAACAAAACACGATGTATGAAATGATAGAAACCGTAGTGCTTTTATTATGGTATATATAAAGATAAAGACTTGTGTGCACTTTTCCATACATTATAATATTATGAGCAAGAAAACAGCTAGATTACAAAGTATACTCACTAATTGAATACTATTCCAGCACGACCGCGCGTGACCCTAGTCCCACCACGTTGCAGCTTATCCTATCGCCCCTATCTTCTTGTCCGCTAGCGTTTGGACCCTCAGTCACGGTGTCGCCCGTTCTCACTGTCGGATTCTCTCCCACCAGCACGGTTTCTCGCTTGGGCTATATGCCTCTTTTGCTCATTCAGGTGAACATAATGCGACTGGACGAGCATAGGAAGCATGGACGAGTAGTGGGAGAATCGTGGGGCAGTTGGCCCAAGCCCATAAGGCCCAACAAGCAACACGCAAGTCTATTTATGTAAAAATCATCCTAATTGAAACAAACAGATAACATAACATAATGGAAAGATGAGAAACACAACTTTAAGCTCCAGGGCATTTGGCAGATAAGACACTAGGCAAGGACAATCTAATCTAATGCATGGTAAAAAAATCTGATAGAAAATGATGAAACGGAAAATTCAGAGCCAATAGGAAAATAAAATGCGTCATACAGTTAAGTTGATTTATAAGTCCCGCATGATCCTCAAAACTGAATGAACAGCATAAGAGAGCACTGCTACAACAGAGACTACACTCATCGTCCTCTTGTCATAAACATCGGCAGCAACATAGGAGTTGAGGGCATTATGCCTTTCACTACAGGAATGACACAATGTGCCGATGGCCAAATCGTACGCCGACGACAAATTGTCGTGGACATCGGCATACGTATCTGGAAGACCAGCCCGACAAAGTGGCCATCGACACAGCGACAGCCGTCGGCGTGGGTGAGAAAGGGCTGACGGCTGCCCTCGGCGTCTTATGCAAAATTTATGGATGTTTTACGATTTTTCACATATTTTTGCTCGAAAAGTCAAAATTCATATTCGAAGATTTTTCTAGAAACAATATCTTAAAACCTACCTATATATCAAAGGAATTTATTTTTTGACTTTTCTACCATTTTCGTTTTGTTTTACAAAATTGAAAAGGCGGTCCGGGGGGGGTGTGGAGTGAAAAAACAATTGGGCTAGACATAGGCGAGGCGCACCACGCTCCCGTGCGCCACGCCTATCTCACATACCCATGGTGCACATAGGGTTTGGTGCCCCACGGCTATGCCTGCCCACCCAGTTTCCCTGCCACCCAGCACCCCACCTATAGTTGTGGCACATGGAGTGGATGGTGCGTCACGGCTATACTCTTAGGCGTGGCGCATCGTGGCGCACTACTGTGTGGTGAGCCACATCTAGTTAGGTGTGGCACATGTGTAGTGGAGCAAGGCTATGATTCCACCTAGAGCCATTTTCATAGTAGTGTAGGAGGCATTTTCCTAGAGAGACCGAACGAGAAGGGGAGGAGTAGATGAAACTTAAAATGAAGTACATGGACATGTACACTTCGCCGCGCCGCCGTCCTATAGTTGTCACGACCTAGCCCTATACGTGTATCAGCGGGCGTGCCTCTCGTTTTTGCATGGTGTGCTCATCGAGATGAACATCGAAGTGTTTTGTTCTAGGTATGCCGCGTTATTAGCGGTTTGGTTTGATGAGTTATGTACTTTCTAGGTGTACAGTGGGCGTCCTTTCGAAACTCATGTTAGGGCATCTCTAGCAAAACCCATATAAGACGCCAAACTGAAAATTAACCGCCGCTTTCAGTTTTGGGGTCCAAAAAACCCTACAAACCAGAACCCGTGAACTACCTCATCCTAAAAAAAAATAGAGGATGTTGAAAATCCCACCTCCAAGCTGAGAATACACCGTTT
Organism: Alopecurus myosuroides; assembly: GCA_028641055.1. Taxonomy (NCBI): domain Eukaryota; kingdom Viridiplantae; phylum Streptophyta; class Magnoliopsida; order Poales; family Poaceae; genus Alopecurus; species Alopecurus myosuroides. Next base: position 431,106,966 of record CM054060.1, read on the forward strand.
CTGTGTCCAATCCTGCGACTTGTATCGTAGAAAACAGTTGGCGATAAGAAATTTTCGGCTTCAGTTACTCATGTCCTCGCCTCCACTGTGACGCCCCGAGATCGGGCACTATGCAGATTTCAGCATTCCCGCCAAAATCCACATAATAACCGATTCCAGGTTGCCATTTATGATAACATTACAATAGTTCACGAATATTCCACAATTACAACAGAAACAGATAGATACAAGATGACTCAAACGAGCCAGGGATACAACTGATACATTACAAAGATCCAAAATAACAGCGGAAGAAACAACATATCGTCCGTCTACGGACAAGATCCAGATTGGACTAAGAGTCCTGAAGATAACCGAGAGCGTCCAACCCCTGCCCAGGCCAAGCCGGAGGGATTCCCAAGCTAACGTCGTCAGACTTCAAACCTGTTGACTGCAAGTTGGAATTTGCAGCCACGAAAGAGATTCGTGGGTCAGTACGGTTAAGTACTGGCAAGTGGATAAACCATACTCACAAGAATACCGGCGTAGCCAGTCATCACAAGATACAAATACTTTAGGATCAACGGAAAGGAAGGGGTTATTGCAAATAAGCGACAGCAGGCTGCACTAACCAACTACAGAGAGATACTACCACTTCCGGCTAACAGAAAGGAGATAAGATCGAGTATTGTAACCAACTGAAAGTAACTCCAAACAAACCCATCCTGGATCTCGCCCCTTATCCAAAGAAGCAATCCGAGGATAACTCACACAGTTGGATTAATGAAATAATGGATCAGGTTGTTGTATCAATAAGACTATTACTAGTCAAGTTATTATCATTAGGTGTAAGTTGTTCTGAGTACTTGTTAGCCAGTACTTTCACCAAGTCGTCACATAACTGCGGACAACACGGCTTCTCGAGAAGATTTATCCCTGCAGGGGTGTGCTCCGGTACCCGTACACACTCAAGCCACCAACTAAAACTCAGGTTGGCTTGACACGACCCAAACCATCTCTACAATCCATCCTAGGAGCCACGGAGCTATAAGGTCCCAGCCACGCAGCCGAATACTCAGCGCAGGTGTGCAAAACTCCCGCAGGACACAACACCCCGGCACTACAGGCCTCACCCTATATGCATCATCATCACCAGTAACCAATGGGGGTACCTCCCATTATGCAAGGAGCAAATGGAACACCCGAACTAAGTGTGGCTCTTCGGACAAACTGCAGATCAAGTCTAAGTCGAGGGGGGTCCCATACTACCACCCGGATGCGGTGAGCACGCTCATCATGAATCAGTAGACAAGACTCTTTTCCTATTAGGGTCGACACTAGCGGGCCTCAAAACCACTTAGGGCCTCCTGCCGGTGCCTTATCAGCATATTATTAATAACAGGTTGATTGATTAACATCGAGCCCCCAGAACATAAAAGTAATCTAGTAACGGAAAGTAACGGGTAACAGACTCGAGCAAAACAACCTAAGCATGCTAGTGAGACACGGGCACAAGCAATGGTTATAGGTGTGGAGGTGAGGCAATAACAAGGTTAAGGATTCATGTGATAGGTTCGTAACAGAAACAACTACTACTAAGGCTAGCAGAACAGAAACAATGGAAAGTATCGGTAACAAGTGATGAAAGGCAGCCATATGGCAGCAAGTGAGTATACTTGCCTGAGATCCCGCAAGGTAGCAGAACTTGTCGTTGCTCACATCATCTCAACGTCCTATCCGCGAAGAAGCAACGAACCTCGAACAAACAGCGGGATGCAACAATTACTACTACGGCAAAAGATCCAGCATGATCTAGATATGGATGCATGACAATTTAATTGATGCATAGGAATAATCTAGTTGACAAGATAAACAGATTTAAATGGACCCATATGCAATTTGAGTTGCATATGAAAAGCCCATGAATTATGGTTAGCTTATTTGTTTTCCAACTAATCAACAGGTGAAGGTGGATTAGCATGATGCATGGATGAGGAAAACAGCAAAATAACAACAATAGAACCAATTGAAATAAGGTTTAACAAGTTTGGAAATTATTGGTTAAGATTGGAAAGTTTGGTTACTTAAACATGTCACACAAGCAATTGTTGTTTTCATCAGGTTAATGTGTTCAAAACAAATAACAAAATTTATATTTGAAAAGAACATCAAATTTTAGTTGGATTACATGTTTCAAATATTGAAATTGGAATTAGGATAATTTAATTATGAATTAAACAATATTAAACAAGTTTTAATTGAATTTAAAACAAGTTTGAATTTTATTTGAATTTTATTTGTTTAAATCATAAAATCAAATTCATATTTGAAAAGTTCACACTTTGGTGGTTTGAAAACATATTTTGCATGTTCAAAAGTATTTTATATTAAGCAAGTTATGATTTTATCAATTTTAATTGAATTAAACAAGTATTAAATTATTTAGGCAATTTAGATTATTCAAACAATGAAACAAATTTTATATTTGAATAGCACATGCAAAATGGTGTGAAAAACATATTTTATTTGAATTATTTGAAAACAGTATGAATTAGTTATGAATTATTTCAAATTACAGTTGGATTATTCAAATTTGAATTTTAAATGTATTTTGAAAACTCAAAACAGAACACAAATTGGATATTTGGAAAGATTAGGAAATTTGGATATGAAAACATATAAAGTTTGCATTTGTTGGAATTATAAAACAAAAGATATTGAATTTTAAAGTTTTGTTTTAATTCTGCCAATTAAAAGAATTTGGAATTTTGGAAATGCGCAGAAATCCTTTTGTTACTCAGGTTCACCCTACACACTGCCACTGCGCAGTGGACCAGTGGCCAGCGTGGCACGCGTGGCCAGGGAGAGGCTGACAGGTGGGGCTGCTCCTTAGCGCGCAATAGAGAAAAAAAAAGTGGGGTTTTTATCCCTCAGCGTGGATCGAACCCCGGACGCTCTGCTATCGCGCACGGTCGCAGTACCACTGCGGTGCTCGACTCCTTTTGGTTGGGTTCAGATTCGCAGGGAGTTTATGGTTACACAGCTCGTTTAACTGAACAAACACAACAGCGAAGCTCCCTGACGGCTGACAGAATCGAGCAGGGATCCGCGGCGATCGACGGCCGGGCTGGCTCGCGATGGATGCGTGGTGTGGTGATGTGCTGCTGCTGTTGGCGTGCGCTGCGGGAGTGCGGACAGCAGAGAGATCGCGAGGAGGGAAAAGGAGGCGGAGCGCACCTGCTGCTCGTGGTCGCCGATCGGTTGTCGAGGCAGAAACGGCGGCGGTTGCCGGCGACGGCGCGGCCGGCACGGGCCTCCTCCCGCCTCCGAGTCTTCAGAGAAATTGGAGGTGGATGGGAGCTGGTTCCATTCCCGGGGTCAGGACCTCCTCGCGGTGCCCATGGCGGTCGGAGCTAAGGGGGGAAGATGGTGCTCTGGTTGTGATCGGTGGGGTGGTTCAGGGTTCAGAAGAACCAGCAGCAGAGAGGGGAACTAGAGAGGACGGCGCTAGGGGAGAGGAACTAGGGTTTCTAGGTTTTGCAGAGGGGGAGGGGATACTTAAGGAGGGATGGTGCTTGTAAGGCAGGCCATCCGGTGTGGAAGGAGGGATCGGAGGGTGCTGTGGCCGTTCGTACTGGAGATGACGACATCGCGAGGAAGAAGACAAAACAGAGGGGGTATGGGCCAGAAAGGTAAGTGGTGGGCTGGGTAGAAAATAGAGGGAAAGAGGTGGGCTTTAGGGAGAAAGAGGAGAAGGGGTGGGCTGCCCTCTCCTTTGTTATTTTTTTGTTTCTTATTAGTTGATTGATTTGATTTTTTTTTTTGTAAGGAATGAAAGAGGGAAAAAGAATGGAATTTGGGGGTTTAGTTTATTCAATATTTTCAGAACAGCAAAAATGAAAGCAAAAATTGGCATTACTTTCACAAGGTTGAAATTACAATTGAATTTGTTAGTTGGATTTTTCAATTAGGGTTTGGTTGGAAATTTTGGAAAATAAACAAATTTTATTTATTAATCTCAAGCAATTTTGCAATCATCATTGAATTTAATAGTTGGCAAGAATTTGATTTTTAAACCACCATTTGATCATGCCCTTTATGATTGAAATGATTTAAAATTTAAGTTGAATTGGAAATTTACCATTAGGGTTATCAACAAGAGGGAAAAGATTATTAACAAGCAAATCAACTTCAAACTATTGAAAACAATTGGATTTGTTTTGGTTTGCAATTTTCAATTTGGAAACTTTGGACAAGTGTGAAAGTTTTTTTTTAATTTGGTTTGACACTTTGATTTGTTTTGAAAACATAATGCAATGCATAGGATGCATGGGATGCAATGCAACAACCAACTTTCTATCTAGGGTAACACCCCAGGTGTTACAGACGACACCACTAACAAGGGATTGCGCCCTCGCAATCCACCTGCTAACCCGGGAGGGGAAAGAAGTTCGACTATCGATTCTTCGTGCTTCCAGTTGATCTCCTCGACACCACTAACAAGGGATTCTTGCTCGGAGTGACGACGATGTTCTTCCACCAGGAATCTTCCGATGATCGAACCTATTAGGTTAAAGGCTCAGAAAACGTCCACCTACGTGGGATCCTAACACTTTGAAAGATAGACAAGGGGAAGACTCCAAAACAAATAAGATTGGGAGGGGAAATAGAATAGGGATAAGGAGAAAAACAAGAATCCTATTGAGAGTTTTTCCAGAATAGTTTAGCAGAAATAGTTTTCGACACTCTAGAAACAACGACCGTTAGCGAGGTTAACCTACAGGCTTTGCGGACCCGTTGCTTCGATAACCATTCGTATCGAAACAATCTCGGGAATCGGAACCAAGGCTCTGATACCATTTGTGACGCCCCGAGATCGGGCACTATGCAGATTTCAGCATTCCCGCCAAAATCCACATAATAACCGATTCCAGGTTGCCATTTATGATAACATTACAATAGTTCACGAATATTCCACAATTACAACAGAAACAGATAGATACAAGATGACTCAAACGAGCCAGGGATACAACTGATACATTACAAAGATCCAAAATAACAGCGGAAGAAACAACATATCGTCCGTCTACGGACAAGATCCAAATTGGACTAAGAGTCCTGAAGATAACCGAGAGCGTCCAACCCCTGCCCAGGCCAAGCCGGAGGGATTCCCAAGCTAACGTCGTCAGACTTCAAACCTGTTGACTGCAAGTTGGAATTTGCAGCCACGAAAGAGATTCGTGGGTCAGTACGGTTAAGTACTGGCAAGTGGATAAACCATACTCACAAGAATACCGGCGTAGCCAGTCATCACAAGATACAAATACTTTAGGATCAACGGAAAGGAAGGGGTGATTGCAAATAAGCGACAGCAGGCTGCACTAACCAACTACAGAGAGATACTACCACTTCCGGCTAACAGAAAGGAGATAAGATCGAGTATTGTAACCAACTGAAAGTAACTCCAAACAAACCCATCCTGGATCTCGCCCCTTATCCAAAGAAGCAATCCGAGGATAACTCACACAGTTGGATTAATGAAATAATGGATCAGGTTGTTGTATCAATAAGACTATTACTAGTCAAGTTATTATCATTAGGTGTAAGTTGTTCTGAGTACTTGTTAGCCAGTACTTTCACCAAGTCGTCACATAACCGCGGACAACACGGCTTCTCGAGAAGATTTATCCCTGCAGGGGTGTGCTCCGGTACCCGTACACACTCAAGCCACCAACTAAAACTCAGGTTGGCTTGACACGACCCAAACCATCTCTACAATCCATCCTAGGAGCCATGGAGCTATAAGGTCCCAGCCACGCAGCCGAATACTCAGCGCAGGTGTGCAAAACTCCCGCAGGACACAACACCCCGGCACTACAGGCCTCGCCCTATATGCATCATCATCACCAGTAACCAATGGGGGTACCTCCCATTATGCAAGGAGCAAATGGAACACCCGAACTAAGTGTGGCTCTTCGGACAAACTGCAGATCAAGTCTAAGTCGAGGGGGGTCCCATACTACCACCCGGATGCGGTGAGCACGCTCATCATGGATCAGTAGACAAGACCCTTTTCCTATTAGGGTCGACACTAGCGGGCCTCAAAACCACTTATGGCCTCCTGCCGGTGCCTTATCAGCATATTATTAATAACAGGTTGATTGATTAACATCGAGCCCCCAGAACATAAAAGTAATCTAGTAACGGAAAGTAACGGGTAACAGACTCGAGCAAAACAACCTAAGCATGCTAGTGAGACACGGGCACAAGCAATGGTTATAGGTGTGGAGGTGAGGCAATAACAAGGTTAAGGATTCATGTGATAGGTTCGTAACAGAAACAACTACTACTAAGGCTAGCAGAACAGAAACAACGGAAAGTATCGGTAACAAGTGATGAAAGGCAGCCATATGGCAGCAAGTGAGTATACTTGCCTGAGATCCCGCAAGGTAGCAGAACTTGTCGTTGCTCACATCATCTCAACGTCCTATCCGCGAAGAAGCAACGAACCTCGAACAAACAACGGGATGCAACAATTACTACTACGGCAAAAGATCCAGCATGATCTAGATATGGATGCATGACAATTTAATTGATGCATAGGAATAATCTAGTTGACAAGATAAACAGATTTAAATGGACCCATATGCAATTTGAGTTGCATATGAAAAGCCCATGAATTATGGTTAGATTATTTGTTTTCCAACTAATCAACAGGTGAAGGTGGATTAGCATGATGCATGGATGAGGAAAACAGCAAAATAACAACAATAGAACCAATTGAAATAAGGTTTAACAAGTTTGGAAATTATTGGTTAAGATTGGAAAGTTTGGTTACTTAAACATGTCACACAAGCAATTGTTGTTTTCATCAGGTTAAAGTGTTCAAAACAAATAACAAAATTTATATTTGAAAAGAACATCAAATTTTAGTTGGATTACATGTTTCAAATATTGAAATTGGAATTAGGATAATTTAATTATGAATTAAACAATATTAAACAAGTTTTAATTGAATTTAAAACAAGTTTGAATTTTATTTGAATTTTATTTGTTTAAATCATAAAATCAAATTCATATTTGAAAAGTTCACACTTTGGTGGTTTGAAAACATATTTTGCATGTTCAAAAGTATTTTATATTAAGCAAGTTATGATTTTATCAATTTTAATTGAATTAAACAAGTATTAAATTATTTAGGCAATTTAGATTATTCAAACAATGAAACAAATTTTATATTTTAATAGCACATGCAAAATGGTGTGAAAAACATATTTTATTTGAATTCTTTGAAAACAGTATGAATTAGTTATGAATTATTTCAAATTACAGTTGGATTATTCAAATTTGAATTTTAAATGTATTTTGAAAACTCAAAACAGAACACAAATTGGATATTTGGAAAGATTAGGAAATTTGGATATGAAAACATATAAAGTTTGCATTTGTTGGAATTATAAAACAAAAGATATTGAATTTTAAAGTTTTGTTTTAATTCTGCCAATTAAAAGAATTTGGAATTTTGGAAATGCGCAGAAATCCTTTTGTTACTCAGGTTCACCCTACACACTGCCACTGCGCAGTGGACCAGTGGCCAGCGTGGCACGCGTGGCCAGGGAGAGGCTGACAGGTGGGGCTGCTCCTTAGCGCGCAATAGAGAAAAAAAGTGGGGTTTTTATCCCTCAGCGGGGATCGAACCCCGGACGCTCTGCTATCGCGCACGGTCGCAGTACCACTGCGGTGCTCGACTCCTTTTGGTTGGGTTCAGATTCGCAGGGAGTTTATGGTTACACGGCTCGTTTAACTGAACAAATACAACAGCGAAGCTCCCTGACGGCTGACAGAATCGAGCAGGGATCCGCGGCGATCGACGGCCGGGCTGGCTCGCGATGGATGCGTGGTGTGGTGATGTGCTGCTGCTGTTGGCGTGCGCTGCGGGGGTGCGGACAGCAGAGAGATCGCGAGGAGGGAAAAGGAGGCGGAGCGCACCTGCTGCTCGTGGTCGCCGATCGGTTGTCGAGGCAGAAACGGCGGCGGTTGCCGGCGACGGCGCGGCCGGCACGGGCCTCCTCCCGCCTCCGAGTCTTCAGAGAAATTGGAGGTGGATGGGAGCTGGTTCCATTCCCGGGGTCAGGACCTCCTCGCGGTGCCCATGGCGGTCGGAGCTAAGGGGGGAAGATGGTGCTCTGGTTGTGATCGGTGGGGTGGTTCAGGGTTCAGAAGAACCAGCAGCAGAGAGGGGAACTAGAGAGGACGGCGCTAGGGGAGAGGAATTAGGGTTTCTAGGTTTTGCAGAGGGGGAGGGGATACTTAAGGAGGGATGGTGCTTGTACGGCAGGCCATCCGGTGGGGAAGGAGGGATCGGAGGGTGCAGTGGCCGTTTGTACTGGAGATGACGACATCGCGAGGAAGAAGACAAAACAGAGGGGGTATGGGCCAGAAAGGTAAGTGGTGGGCTGGGTAGAAAATAGAGGGAAAGAGGTGGGCTTTAGGGAGAAAGAGGAGAAGGGGTGGGCTGCCCTCTCCTTTGTTATTTTTTTGTTTCTTATTAGTTGATTGATTTGATTTTTTTTTTTTGTAAGGAATGAAAGAGGGAAAAAGAATGGAATTTGGGGGTTTAGTTTATTCAATATTTTCAGAACAGCAAAAATGAAAGCAAAAATTGGCATTACTTTCACAAGGTTGAAATTACAATTGAATTTGTTAGTTGGATTTTTCAATTAGGGTTTGGTTGGAAATTTTGGAAAATAAACAAATTTTATTTATTAATCTCAAGCAATTTTGCAATCATCATTGAATTTAATAGTTGGCAAGAATTTGATTTTTAAACCACCATTTGATCATGCCCTTTATGATTGAAATGATTTAAAATTTAAGTTGAATTGGAAATTTACCATTAGGGTTATCAACAAGAGGGAAAAGATTATTAACAAGCAAATCAACTTCAAACTATTGAAAACAATTGGATTTGTTTTGGTTTGCAATTTTCAATTTGGAAACTTTGGACAAGTGTGAAAGTTTTTTTTTAATTTGGTTTGACACTTTGATTTGTTTTGAAAACATAATGCAATGCATAGGATGCATGGGATGCAATGCAACAACCAACTTTCTATCTAGGGTAACACCCCAGGTGTTACATCCACCGGAATAGGATTTTGGCCATACCCACCCCAATGGTAGGCTATGAAGTTTCTGAATACAATAGGGAAAGGATTATTGTTTTCAACACATGGAAAGGTGCGAATCTCAAGAGAAGTAGATGGTGAAGATTTTGAGGCTACATCAGCACGAGATTCATATTTATCTAGAATGATGGCCAACTTCAAAGATTTGCCCGGGGCCGAGATTATCTTTAACTGTGTGATCAAACGTTTTGCATGACGAGTCCCTAAAGAATAGTTTATCTCCAACTGAGCATCATAGCGATGTTAATTTCTATATAGAAAAGTTTGATCGGCACAATCAAAAAAATTGATGCTTCCAAGTCCGAGATATATTTGTATTTCGATGACACAACAAAGCAAACAAACTAAGTGTAAAACATGTATGCTTCATGGCCTATGTATTATATCAAATATCTTGATATGAATATAGAAACCGATGAGCTCTAATTCTTGATCTGCCGCAAGTACGAAATATAGATTTTTGTGTGGATTATGTCGGTGCTCCATTTTTGTTCTCACGCTTAAATAGAAATACATGTTGCGCAACAATCATGCAACCGATGCTCACATCCCATTTAACACTACCATAAGAAGCGCATGGTAAGCGTTGTGAGCATCCATTCCTCACTAAATTAGTTCTGCATTTATTGTTGGGATAATTCACATTGCGGTAAGAACTTAAGACCTAGTGCCTTTCAAGTATGTACTTGTACTACATACCAAGTTAATGGCATCAAGTCCAAGAAAAAAAACCTAGCAACCTAACATCGTCCTGATGTGCATATAAAGACACTTCCCATGACATCTCATCCAAGTAGAGGCCGACATATTGCTGTCAAATACGTCGTAGAAAGAAACTAGAGGTAGTATGCATAGAGATGAGAGCGGAAGAGAAGAAAGTTGTGAAGCTAAAAGATCTAGGGAATAAGATGCATCTAGAAAGGGGGTACGGGGGATTTGCAGAGAACACTACCATAGAACACAGTTGTGAGCAGCACTAAGGGCAGGGGTGGTATGCGTCGTCTGTGTTGAACACAACGATTCAACATCTCTGGTGATGTGTACCGTTCGATATGCTCCCGTTGTGTAGATACGCATTTGTTCACTACTAGTTGAATGCCCGTGCGTTGCCACGGGGCATACAATTTGATTTCTCGTTCGTCATTGTGCTTCCAAGTCACCCCACTCAAACAACATCGCAACTCTATTACATACTCCCCCTACTTCAACAACATTGCCAATGGTCATTGGACCCGGTGTTTTTTTCAACTCTAGCAAATCACCACGGTCATTCTTATAGCCCACAATTTCGATCTATACGTACTTTGAGTCAATGGCCATGGAGACCATGTGGATCTTGTTCACGCAATAATGCTTCTGTGGCACTATCTTTATGCTAACTCCATTAGCCCAAGCTTGATTACGCACGGTGTTGGCAACCACCGCCTATCCTCGCCACATTGTCAAAAAAAAAACACCTATCCTTGCCACAATGGCTCACTGTAGAGCAGGGCGCTGAGCCTCCAGTTGTTGCCACAATGGCTCACTGTAGAGGAGGGCGCTGAGCCTCCAGTTGCCGCCAGTTGTTCTTGTGCCCCTATCGTTGGTGAGATAGTGTGGCGCTCACGCTAGAAGATTCTCCCCGTGTACATTTGAGAACATAAGAATCCGTACACGCGAGTTAGAAAGTCCTATCAAAACAATAGTAAGTGCAGAACATTAACATTTCAGATATCCCAGCAAGATACCCATTTAGTCATTTATTTTCACCAATCCATGTCTCTAACTCCCTACACAATTGAGCAAGATAAAAATGCAAAATTCTATGTCGGACAACAAAGGCCTCTTACACTTTCGCATTTGAAAAAAAATTATGCTTGCTTAATCCAAAATCTCCTTGTTCTCGCTGGACCAGACAGTGAGGTAAGAGAAGTTCATCTGGAAATTCTTGTTGGTCATCTTGCCAGCTCGTCGACGTTGTCCCCTTCTCGCCTTCAGACAAATCCTCCGCCAGGTCCTCCACGGCCTGGTGGCACATATGCTCTTGCTCCGTCTACCACGCCGACATCCTTTGGATGCCCTCAAGCTCTAACTGCACATCATCAAATACAACGCACACCCAACCAAAAGGAATAAAATCAGAAACATCCCTAACTGGATAATGTAGTTGAAAGCAATGCATGGGCATAATTCTCTGGTTCTTGTAGAAAAAAATTAAAATCGTTGCTATTTTTGTTGATTCACTTTAATGAGTTGGAAATGGAAAAGGGAAAGCCAGCTTTTCAGCCCATCCGAATGTGACGGACGAGAAGACCATAATGTTCTATATTTATCGGATAACGAGGTTTGTATGAAGAAACAAATAATCATAGATGGGAACCAAAAACCAGAGGAAAATTAAGCATCTAACGTAATTTCCTAGATCCATATAAATTTACCCTCGTGACCTCTATATATTGTTCCTAAGGAAAATAAAACATCTGCGCTGGATGATAAACTAACCAATCAATCAGAAAATTAAAAGTTGGGAGACCTGCTGATTAAATCTTAAATGACATCAATCCATGAAATGTTGGAACATTCTGGACAATAACAAGTTATTGCCTATAAATCTAACAATTGGAAGGGCTCCTGACTATTTATAAAATGTAACGAAACAATGATTCCTTATCAATCCTCTAGGAGGACAGCCCCTTGCCCGTGAAGAAATTTAAAGTTGCGACCAAGGTCTACGTGAACAAGAAAAGAAAACCAAAACCTATAATGTATTTGAGGACAAAATTTAAGGGGAAGCCACAGGTAAAAGAAAGGCTAGGGTCCAGAATCAGGAAGATTGGCCACAGATATTAATAGTGTGTTCATTCAAAGCGATGAAAGTAAAAAATCAGAATTAGATTCCTTTAAGTAAAACTAATAATTATAAATATGCTAGAACAAGTAATTGATAAGATCAGAAAATTAGCCAATAGTGGAAGTATTGTTAGAAAATCAAATCCAACTGCTTAAAGCATAACAAGTGAGGAAGAATTTTTTATCTAATTAAATGCGTAGAGGGTACAACTGGATATTTATCTCCTACTCCCACTTAAGGTCTAAAGCACAATCATGAAATGCATATCCCAGCTAGATAATTACATGGATTCCTAATAAAACTGCGCCACAGAAGGTATCATCATTCGTCAAAACAGAAGCAATTGTCCAGGGTATTCATGAAAATCATTGATCAATCATTACTTATAGACTTTCTGTCAAGCATACCACTCAGATTTCACACCTTTATCACCGGGCTTAGCCCATACAACACGGTTTGGTTCTATCACTGCACTTGGTCGACACCACACTATTACTGACCACTGCACTTGAGGTTTCTTCGAGTCTCAGGCCTACTCTATGCACCCAATTCCAGCACTGTCCTTGCAAGTTGCACGTCAACAAGCTGTTAACACTTAATAGTGCAAAATAAAGTTATCATTAAAAATAATAATTCACATCATTCAAAGATAAGTTCTGACGCTTGTTAGGTACCTCTAAGATAAACATCACAGCTTAGTTTCTTGTGATATGCACACAAAAAATAACACATCATGTCCCAATACTTCAAGAAATGTAAATTCAAATGATTTTACATAACTAAATTGAATGTATTGCAGAGTGGTAGCAGTGACCTTTTGTCGGCATGAATGCATACCACTCATATTTCACACCTTCGTTATCAAGCTCAGCCCACTCAGATTTCACACCTTTATTATCAGGCTCAGCCCATACAGCAGGGTTGGTTCTTCCACTGCAGTTGGTCGACACCACACTGTTACTCACCTGAGGTTTCTTCGAGCCAGGCCAACTCTATTACCCCATATTCCAGCACTGTCCTTGCAAGTTGCAGGTCAAGAAGCTGCTACCAGTGCAAAATAAAGTTACCATTAGAAAATAATCCACATCTTTATTATTTAACCCCTCATTCACATCATTCGAAGATAAGTTCTGTGCTCGTTATAGTGACCTGTAAGATAAACATCATACCTTAGTTTCTTTAGATATGCACAGAAAAATAACACATGATGTATACTTTTTTCAAGAATGTAAATTCAAATGATTTCACATAATTAAATAGAATGTATTGCAGAGTGCAAGTGGTGAACTTTTATCAGCATGAATGCATAGAACCTCTAAGGAATATGTGCGAGATATACTGGCATGTATCATATTATCTCGTGGGCACATATACTTTTCTGGGTTCCTTTTGATATGGAGAAATTTCTCTTGCTGATTCATTTGATTCAGAATATATTCAGTTGCACATGTAATCTGGTAGAGAACCCACAGTGTGTGATCGTCGAGTACACCTACGGCTTGGTCCAGTTTGAAACGAAAAAATGGCCGAGATCAAGCATGAGTGGGATCTCGATCAGAAAAAAGTGTCGACTAAACAATCGTACCATCGATCATAAGTCATTTATGCATGCACCAAGATAGCTAACTTCAATTATCATTTATCAGCCGAGCAACACAAGTTGAACAAAGATTGGTTGAACTAAAATCCAGCACTTACTGTGATTAGGCCATTAGCTGCCTAGCCGGTGAAATGGACATGCGAAATTTACAAATGCAGTCGAATATGAGCATTTTTATTAACGCAAAGCTAGAAGTGAGTTCCATTGGTTTATTTGAACTCAAGGTTTCAAATAAGTGTAGCATGCATGGAACAAAAGCTTGTAGTTAGCATAATATAAAAGAATACAAATCAGCACCATGCACGCCCATCAAAATAAGGAAAATGGTCTCCGTTATGTACTTTTTATGGCTACCTCGCTCCAGAAGGAAATAGAGCAAAATATGTAATCGAAATATCAACAGGAGCATGTAACTTACATTGTATACTCTCACTGATGTTTGGACACTTCTTAGTTGTGGACGTGAAAAATCCTCATTTCCTTGTAGCTCCATTTTACGAGCAGCCAATGGCCTCACAGGGCCAGGAGGTGGACGAAAATATTGCTCCTGCTGAACTCCTTGTTCTTGGCTTCAGAAAGCTGCTTATTGATTTTAGCTTCAGCATCACTCTCATCTGTACCGCTAAGCTCTCGCTGCTTAGCCACTTCAGGCAGCGAGTATGGCTTTTTGTGGAGAAACACTTCTATCAACACTAAATAAGATATGACTCATTCCAGCTATAGTTTGCAAAAGCTTTGGCACTCAAAACAACTGATGGTAATTGTGGTATGCTGCTCCTCCATAAAATAAATTATGCTTTGTACAGAAATCAAAGCTGCAAATGACGTCAAGATAAACTCTCAGCAATTTCTTGGGAGTTCTCATGGACATAGTTACTATTCTCTATAGCAGCGGTAACTGTAATGACTAAAATAGGAAACAACACAAAAACAACACTTTATTTCCACATATGTAAAAGGAACTGACCAATGCAACAATACGAAATATGCAGGTTGCGCATAGCTTTATCATTACAGTCAAGAATAATTTTAGTAGAGGAGTGACGGCTACTCTGTTAAACTTCTAATCTGATGCCTTTCCTTTTGAGCCTCTTCAGATAAAACCCAAGCACTTGGCGCCTCAGGATTGAGATGGTTCCAGAACTATTTGTATTTTATGTTACCATGATTCTACACACGGAAATGGACAATATAACACTTGGGAACCAATTTACCATTCAAAGATGAACTGACATGGTAACATCCAATGTTGAACTATACTTGGAAAACAAATGCATCAGAAAATAAACACGCTTGTTGATTTGCTTTGCATCAAGTAATGTAAAAGGACAAACCAATTCTTACCACAAGAAATCAATCTCAAGTATAAGTTTCAAGTGGAGATGGGGAGAAGCCTTGAGCCATTGCCCCAGTTCTCCGAACCAGCACACCCACGTCGGGGAATCGACTGCCACCCACGCCGGTGACCCGACTGCCGTCCACAAGGACGACAAAACACGGGTACACACAAGGACAACAGCTCCCGCTGAAAATTCGTCAGCCAGCGCCTGTCTAGATTCGGTTCCATCGGCGCCCACGCTCTGATCTAGAGGCCGATGCGGCGCCAGCAGGAGAGCCTCCTGATCTTGCACCGCGAGCATCTATGCTGCAAGATGGCGGAATATTAAATATTAGGCTAGTATAAGTTTCATATACAATAGACCTAGATAAAAACTCTGGTAATGGTTTAAAATAAAAATGTGTATGTCATCAGTAATCACAATACAAATTAGCATATCTACATATTATGAACTTGAGAACTTCTGCAAGAGCTGATCAACCATCAAAACGTGAAAACAAAACAGAAAAATAAAACAGTAAAATATATAGCCATAGATAGTACACGACACACATAAACTCAAGCCTCTATAGTCATACAAATGCACAAATATATTAAATCGGGAAATGTATAGTGCCTAATTAAGAAGCAATAGCCAGGTGTGAGGAGTGGAGAAATTACATGAGGTTGGACCATCAGACTACTCTTCGTCAAGGAAAGGAGCAGCGGGAAGTCAAGTCTGTCACCGTGTGCCAGCAGTTCCTTATCTTCCTCATCGTCAAGAGTGAAGAAATTGGAAGGGAGATCCCGGTCCTGAAGCTCTCGCGGATCTTTGGATCCATCGCCTCCCACACTATGATTTGGAGGCCGATGCAGCGGTGGATTGACTCCCCGCGACGATAGCGGAGTCGAGGGCAAGCCCTCCCCGGGCAGGGACGCCGGGAAGTCGAAGATGCCCCAGATTTGGAGGGTCGGGGTCATGGATAGCTCAGTGAGGAGGTCCTCCTTGACGCCCTCCGTTCTGGCTGAATATAGTTTGTTGGGAGGCGGCCATGGAGGCGGATGCGCGGGGAGGGAGATGAGGCAGTAGCCTCAGTGCGAAGGCGGTCGGTGGGGAGATCGAGGGGGCGGCGTGCGGTCCTCCCGGTGGCGGCGTGCGGTGAGATGCATGGCGGCGCGGGTCTTCGTCCACATAAGGGGGTGTGTTCTTTTCGGATGTGTTTCGTCTGGGCGAGGAAGGGGTGACGACTGACGAAGGACGAAGGCTTGGACGAAGATGTACCAACTCCGGAGATTTCTGTGGAAACGTTTTCTTAAGGGAGCCTAGGGATAGTAGAGAATTTAGGGCGGTGGTATATTCTCCGTAATTACCTAAAATTGGGATAGTTAGTTGTGCGGTGGCATTTCTTCCGTAATTTCGTTGAAGTGTGACACCACCGCCACAGCAACCTTAATAGTAAAGATATACGAAAGCGATGTTACGTTTTACTAAAATTAGCGAAGTGCGCATTTGTTGTTACGTGTTGAGTTCTATAGTTGACGGGCCAGAACGCTCTTGAGGAAAGCAATATAATCGGTTGTTGTTTTACTTGTACTCGGACAGTTGGTGCCACCATGTAGATGCATCTCGGAATTTGCACATTGCAATTCGAAAGAAATACTTAGTTATATTACTCAAGTCACGGCTCTTGATCCAAGCAGAAGTCATTGTATTAATGGCCATAATATATTTCCAACTTAGTGACTCTTGTTTTGATTTCCGTATTTGTGATTTGATACTTTGCTAGAAGCTCTGATGGTCCGGTGCGAGGGAGTGAAGATATTGCGCTGTTTCAGGAAACAGAATCCCCGTGTAGTAGGTCAACCTTCGCAACGGCTCCTATATTACTCTCATGCTCCCTAATCTACAACACCCAGTAGCATCGTCTGTTGACGACAGTGACGATAGTTGGGTGAGGAAGTAGAGTGGCAGAGGAGACGGCCGAGTCCGAAAACCAACAACTCTTAGCTATTTCTCCCTCATGCTCTAGAGCATGCCGTCCACATCGCCTGAAAAATATCTAACCCATGCCGGTTGTCATTGGAGGTAATGTGGTCGACTGGGTGTTGTGGATCCAGGGGATGTGACGGCTCGGAGGTCATGGGTGTGGTGCTGGTGTACTGTTTCCTTGAATTGGGGGTTAGTTTCTTAGAAGTGTAAAGTCTAGCGTGTAAAATGAGCGATGTAGGATCTAATAGTAAAAATTCAAAAAAAGGTTTAGAAAAACAATAATATTAAACCCAATCTCATAAAATATGGAGAAAGTTTTAAATTGTTTTCTAAAATATATTATGACATGGATCAAAAAGTTCAACAATAAGAAAAAAACTAACCGATCACGTGTTCAATGTATTGGTCGATTGACACTTGTGAGGGCATGGAGCAGTGGGATTTTTTCACGCCGTTCTATTATTTTGGTAAATTAACTGACTAAGGCTCGACGTCTAAATGGAGCGGCCCACTCGCGCACCTGCTATGTCTGATTCAATCTGAAACAACTTTTGGTGAAGAGTTCAGATTCTGGGGCCCGACTCGTTAAACCTACATATTACGAGAGGCCAATATTTTTCTCTCCCCTGATTTTTTTATGGTGTTTTATAAAATTGATGCGGCCCAGATAGAATTGAAAAGCCACACATGAGGGGTGTCAATGAACTATCACCAATCTCAAATTAATAGTAAAGAAAAACCACAAAAACCTCACACGATGTACAAACACTGGTAGAAAATAGGCCTTTAGTCCCGGTTCGCAAAGGCCATTAATCCCGGCCGTGCAACCGGGACTAAATATGCGCGACTAAAGCCCCCCCCCCCCCCCCCCCCCGCTTTAGTCGCGCCTCTTACAAACGGCGACTAAAGCCCCGTCCACGTGGGCGGCTGGCGTGCGCCGGGGGCGGAGGACCTTTAGTCCCGGTTTGTAACAAGAACCGGGACTACAGGATATTTCGTTATTTTTTTAATTCATTTAGGTTTTCTAATTATTTTTCACTCCTTTTTTTTCAGAATTTTTATTATTTGCTTAGTGTCTAACTATAATTATCTCTAGTGAAATTACTTACTTGTGGTCAAACTTCCCGCTCTTTTGTTTCCCCTTTCCTAAATCTCTTCTATTTTCCAGTCCTTATGAATGCATCATGTCCTTTTTAACCCTTGGTTTTATTTGAGCCATTTCATTAGTCTTCTTCTCTCACAAGGTTTTGAGACATTTAAGTAACCTACTGTTTTCCATGTTTTGCAAAGGAGTGAGTCTTATACACAGCGGTACTTAAACACATACACAATTAATAGAAATAATATAGGACATATATCCATTACATAATAGTAGTACTACATATATAAAGTCTCGAATAATGCAAACATAGCGGTACATAATAGTAGTACTACATATATAAAGTCTCGAATAATGCAAACATAGCGGTACACAAACAACCATCTACTCGAGCTCCGAAGAGTAGATGCGGAACAACTCGAACGCAACATATGCATCTATTGCTGCATACTGGAGATTGATCAGGTCAAGTGGGTTCTTCCCCCAATAGTTGTGATTTCTCGAGGGGAAACTAGTCTTCATCGTTCTGTAGTCGTGGTGGATGAAGGCAGTTGTCATCTGAGCCATCCCGGTCTTGTCCCCGTCCAGCTCATCAAAATGGATCAAGTCCTGAAGATCAATGTAGTGGTCTTCAGGTATCTCAATATTCCAGGTGCGCATCATCTTCTACTGGTCATTTGTGATATCGACGCTACAAAAGTCGAAACCTTTATTGACAAGAAAATACATAAGTTCTGGACATTTCTTTGCACTACCGCAACAACAAAAATGGAACACATGTTAGATATTGTTGCAACAAGTGTATTCTTTCAATGCAACAACAAATCGAAAATGCAACAACTATCCTCCAAGAGATTGTGTGCGGACTTTGCCCATTGGAAGACCAGAACAGTTTCCTTGTAAGCAATCTGGATGACGGCCACATCCTTTTGATTGGCCGTGTACTCGAGATCAAGCCCAAAAAACTTGTGGTGTTCATCGGCTTCATAGAGTTTCCTCAAACGGTCAAGAGCTTCAGGGAGGATCTCGCATATGTTGGTATAAGCAACATGGAGAGTCTTGCCGCATGGTGTGGCCACATGGAGAATCTTGAAAACGGAAGAATCCATGGTGGAGGAAGAAGAAGAGAGGAAGAAGAAGAGAGAGCCACGTGCGCACTGTACCATTGAGGCCTTTCTGCCTCGCTCGCGAATGAGAATCGCGCGGGAGGCGAGCAGTTCGGAACTTTAGTCGCGGGTGGCCAAGCCAACCGGGACTAAAGACCGGGAGGCGAGCAGTTCGGACCTTTAGTCGCGGGTGGCCAGGCCAACCGGGACTAAAGCCCTCCGCGCGCTTCCCAAACCGCCACTCAAGACCCCTTTAGTCACGGTTCGGACATTTTGGGGACTAAAGGGGGCGTATGGAAGGCCTTTTTCTACCAGTAAAAACAAAACAGGATGTATGAAATGATAGAAACCGTAGTGCTTTTATGATGGTATATATAAAGATAAAGACTTGTGTGGAATTTTCCATACATTATCATATTATTGGCAAGAAAACAGCTAGATTACAAAGTATAATCACTAATTGAATACTATTCCAGCAGTTAAACCTTCCCCTAGTTTAAAGTCACTAGTTCAAATCTCATTCACCTCATTTGTGCTACAAAATAATTGCACTACCAAGTTTCAAAATTAATGAGACACTAACCGAGGGGTAAGGCATTTGTTTTTTCAATAGTTCAAAGGTTCAAAACAGTTCCAAGCCACATTTTTTTCCTTTTTTATTTAATTACTTTAAGTTTTGGTCCCACTTATCCATGATGGTACAGATGCATGCCGCGCTAAATCTGTCACTTTGTCATGCTTGAAGATTATCCTTTCTATTGCATGACAAAAAACAAATTGTGCCATGCATTAACGCTAATGTGTGACAAAAGTTAAAATTTCGTGATGTATTAGACACTTTGCGTGACGGATTAGACTTTTTCATCCGGCTACCCGTGGTTAAAAATTAAAAATGTTGTAGTGAATTGAAACTAAACTTTGAAATAAACTGTGGCGATGTGCGCCCTTCCGATGCAGAGGCCGAGGCAATATTCCCCATTTTTTTAAAAAGGTTGTCGGTACCTTGTTGCTAGACTTCATTGAATATGTAAAAAGAAAACTAAATCTATTTGTTCCTTTGTTATTTCTACTATTTTTAATGTGAACATTGCAATTCATATCTATTACTCAATCTGTCCCAAAATACAAGGCCCTCTATTTTTATTCTAGTTTATGATGTTTGACTTTGACCACTAATATCTAATAAATTATATGGATTGAGAATGTAAAAATGGTACCATTGGATTCGTCTTGTAATTTTTTCATTTCTTGTATCTTCCACCAATTTCGTGGTCATATTATAAGGACAAATCATGGTCAAAGTTTGACATCGTTGACCGGCGAAATTAAAACGCGCCTTGTATTTTGGGACTAAGTGATTTGTTTTTGACAATTTCTTAGTTTTATATAGCATGCTTTCCCAACATTCGTAGGAATAGACTGCATTTAAGTGCTTTACTTTCACCTCTTCAACTACCTAAATTTCATGTGTTATATAATTTTACTATCTTATAAGGAGGATGAAATTGTATTGTGTGTGGTGTTACTAGTGGATCATTTGTTGTACATTTGTTCCATGAGGAAATAAAAAATACCAATTTTCGTTAAAAACTCTTTTGGGCATGTTGATGGTATGAATCAACTGCGAAATTTATACATTAGAGCGTGTGGTTTTTTTTGTTACATCATTTGTAATACTTTCGTATAAGAAGATGCTTGTATTTTCTTTGAAAAGACTGATAAATTCGCTCAAATGGTGGTACAATACAATTACAACCCATTCGCGAAGCAGCGAAAGTCAATTTCACATAGGTACATGTTCTAAAGTACTTTACCAAGATGCATCTATATATCTGTGCATATCTTCATCAAGTGGGTTCCATATGAAAAAAAGAAGGAGGCAGTAGCAGAGAGTGATGAGACGAAAAGCAGGATGTGAACTTAATAGCATTAGGGAATAGGAGACACCGGGAAAGTTAACACCGGTGCTCATTGGAGAGCAACTCGGTAAATAGGCCCAATTAGTATGGAAAGAGGAGAGTTTTTTCTAGATTATTGTTGACATGTAAATGTGATGAACCAGCAGCAACGCTGAGTTTCTATTAGAAAAAAACCCAACATTTTTTAAAAATGCTTCTTGACATGGGCAGCTTTTTATTACTTTGTATTTGGTTTATGAATTGTTTGAATCAACATGAAGACTAATATATACACCACTTTTGGATGGAAGACTCTGAACAGAGCCCGGCTTTGAATTAACAGGGCCACAGAGCACCAACTCACATATGTAGTGCCACAAGCGGCGGGTAAAAAATGCCGATAAACAACTTACAACGCCAAGAAAAGGATACCAATACAACACTCCTAACTACAGAAGAGGTTATCCAAAGGTGACTCCTCCGAGAAGGGAACCCTGCAAAAGCGTCGTTGCCCATAGTCGGCGGTCCTCCGCCAAATGAAGAGCGTGCACCAACGGACAATCGAATGGTCATCAGTTGCGCGCCGCCGCCGGCGGTCCCTCGCCAGTCATCACTAGCACGCCCGCCGTCGTTGGCCCCTCGCCACTAGAGGAGCTCGACGCCATCGCCAGACAGGTAAATAGTTAAGCGTTGGAGCGTCGATCTTCCTTTGCCTTAGACTGGCATCTCTGACGCCCTGCATGTTTTCCGCAGAACGCCGACGTTCCATGCACTCTCCTACACACAGTGGACGGCGTGTTGAAGGATGTTGCTGTGGGTATGATCGTTCAACCGGCAACCCGCAGGTTCCACAATAGGCCGATGCACGATGACGTATATAGAGTTCGAGTGCTTCGGGTGCTAGCAGGCTACGACGAATTGTTGCCTCCCATTCAACCCTACCAGGAAGAAGATGACACCGATACCCTGACGCTGCTCCAGTGCCTACCTTGGAACATTGAATGGCCGAAGAGCCAGATTCGCCTGGGGAAGAGGGGCGCCACCTCGAAAACAACCCCTCTAGAAGCGCTGGAGCGGAGCCAAGGCAAGACCGCCGTAGCACCGCCGCCTACCCCTGACATGGAGATGGCACAACACCCGGCGGATGACGATCTTGATGCCTTTGATTTCATCGCCAATGACTTTGATGGCGGAGATTACATTCCTCCTCTCCCATAAGAACCCTACCATAGCACGGAGGATCGTGGTGAGGCTCCTCCCGCGGATAAATCCAATTGCAAGTGTCTATTCGGTTCTCAGGAAGACACGCCTCCAGATGTCGCCCCCTTCACCGAGACTTAGAAAATCGCAAAGGGAGGAGTTATTTTCAGCCCAGGCACAATCCGTAAGGCGGCTAATGAGGAGATTGAGAAGGAGTGCATTGCGAAAGCGCCGAAACCGCGGAAAAGAGGACCTAGATCCAAGGCCGCCAAGGCCGCAAAGTCCGTGAGCCAGCCTGCTAAGATGCCGCTCCGTGTTCAGGACGGGCCACCTACATCTAAGCATACGCCGAATGGGTCAGCCTATGCTTAACCAGAATAAGCTCAAGGCCGCAAGTGGGGATATGCGGAGTTTGCATGACAGCGTTCTTTATCTTAAATCGCGCCTTATTGAATCCAAGGATCCATCTTACCGGGTTTTTATTGCCATGGTGCCAAAGGACTTGGGCTTCGTCGAATCAACCGGCACGGATAGGATAGTACTGCGGTTTTCGGACATCGTCGATATGTTCCATAGCAATCCGATGCACTACTCCATGGTCCGCCTATACTCGCTCAATCTGGCGGTGCAAGTCAGCAGGGATAATACACCGGGCATCGTAATAGTGGACCCCTTCTACATGCGCCATGACGTGTTGTGCTCCGTTGAGAACCTGGTAGTCGCGTCGACATATCTCCAGGACTTCATGCTGGCGATCCAGACCAAGGATTACATCCTCATGTCTTACTTTGCCGGGTAAGTCAATATTCTTAGGCGAATCGAAAGTGATTTTCTTTAGATTTTCATCGCTCCTTTCCAACAATTTGTTTGGATTATTCCGCTCAGATATACACAATGCATACTCATCTGCATTTGTATCAGTCATTCGCATGCAACGTATCTCGACTCAGGGAGTGCTGTGAAGAAAGACTACTCCAACGTGAAGAAAGTTTTGAATAATGCTCTCACCGGCTACCACGCAAAGGGGGGCAGAATCACTAGGGAGAAGCTCGTTCTAGGCGCTCGGGTGTTCACCCACACGACGGATTTTACTTGCGTCAAGCAGCCGCCAGGCAGTAACAGAGACACCTACTATGTCCTCCATCACATGCGGGCATACATACGGGATCAACAGTACCTTACCCTGCCTAGTCAAGTCCAAGAATGGGCCTCCCGCTTGTCGATGGTCGGCGGTGACAAGGTTAGAGAAGAGATATATGATATCCAGAAGTGCTTTGCCACGAAAATCATTCATGAAGTGGTGAACAAGAGTCGGACATTTTACTCCCGGTTCGCCATGCCGAACCGCGACATAGATAGCTACCTAGCAACTGCATGTGACGATAGGCCCTTCATCACTCCGAAGGGTTGTCACGTTGTAATCCCTGGGCGGATGAGTCAGAAGGAGTGAGAACTATTGTAAGGCTTGCTACATTTTCGAAATTAGTTGAACTCAATCGTTAGGGTTATGAATCGTCCATCGTGTAACAGATGCTCAATTATGTCAATGCTTGATTATCTTGTTTTTATTATTGTGGTCCTACTTGTGATGTTCGTTCGATCTTTTGAATAAATGCCGATGATTAAAAGAGTTGGTTCACACTAACATGGCCTTGGTGGTCTGGTGCGCATTGTGATTTTCACAAAGTTAGGATCTTGTGCATCCCACTTGGCGCTCCGGGTCCACCAAGGCTGCTTGTATGTGTCCACCCTAAATATGAGGCACACATCGTTACGGTTATGAATTGTCCATCGTGTAAAGCGATGCTCAATGATGTCAATGCTTGATTATATTTCTTTTTATTATTGCAGTTTTACTTCTGATGTTCGTTCGATCTTTTGAATAAATGCCAATGATTAAAAGAGCTGGTTCATACTAAGATGGCCTTGGTGGTTCGGTGCACCTTGTGATTTTCACAAGGTTAGGATCTTGTGCATCCCACTTGGCGCGCCGGGTCCACCAAGGCTGCTTGTATGTGTCCACCCTAAATATGAGGCACACAGACCGATGACCATCTTGTTCCTGTTAAGAGGTACTACATGCGGTGGTGATCCGGGGAAAGGAACGAATGCGAGGATTTATGAATTTCTTTGGAACTAAATAATGTCACATATGTAATATGGTTCGTGAGATCCGGATGAAGTTGAACCCTTTGGTGCACATTCGTAATGGTGACATTCCTCAGAAATCCCTTCCGGGGTTATGAAGAATGTCCCCATTATGTATGTGCACAAAAGGGTCTAATTTTTCTGGATCTCACTATTACATATATGATTTTGTTTAGTTTCAAAGATGTCTAGAAACACTTCCTTCCCCCGCATCGCCATCACGTGTACTTACCTCGTAACAAGCACAAAATGTGAAGGTCCAACTTCACATCAAGCCCGATGACCATCTTGTTCCTGTTAAGAGCTACTATAGGCGGTGGTGATCCGGGAAAAGGATGAAGATGAGGGTTTCGGTTGGAACTAAGGAACGTCGCATTTGTAATATTATTGTTAGTGAGATCAGAACTGGGTTACACCGTTTGGTACATATACGTAATGGGGATATTTTTTATAGCCCCGGAAGGGGCTATGCAGAATATCCCCATTATGTATGTGCACGAAATGGTCCAACTTTGTTCGGATCTCACAAACACTTACGTATGTGATTTCGTTTAGTTTCACATGCGAAGCATGGTAATAACACTGGAACGCCATATGTGTTAAGTTCTTACAGACTAGATTGTTGACTCTAGTGCAAGTGGGACACTGAAGGGAATATGCCCGAGAGGCAATAATAAATTGTTATTATCTTATTCCTTGTTTATGATGAATGTTTATTTATCATGCTATAATTGTATTAACCAAAAACGTTGATACATGTGTGTTTAATAAACAAACAATGGTTCCTAGTAAATCCTCTCTTTTAACTAGCTCGTTGGTTAATAGATGATCAAGGTTTCCTGATCATGAACATTGGATGTTGTTAATAACGGGGTCATGTAATTAGAATAATGATGTGATGAACATGTACCCAAAGTGAATATAGCAATGCGATCAAGTCATGAAGTTTACATTATTATATCAAACATACGAAGTAACTTATTCCTTAGACCATGAGATCGTGTCAATCACTGATACCGGAAGGGTTCTTTGATGTCATCGAACGTCACACCGTAACAGGGTGACTATAAAGGTGCCGTTAGGTATTCGGAAAGTATTAGTTGAGGATCATGGATCAAGAGTGGGATTTGTCCATCCAAATGACGGAGAGATATACTCTGGGCCCTCTCGGTGATATCACATCGACACCGCTTATAAGCACGCGATATGATCACAAGGATGTTATATCATGGGAACGAGAAAAGAGTACTTGTCGGCAACGAGATTGAACAAGGTATGGTTGATACCAATGATCGAATCTCGGACAAGTAAAATATCGCGAGACAAAGGGAATTAGTCATGACGTTGATGGTTCACACGATCACGAGAGTCATCGTTGAATATATAGGAGCCATCATGGATCTCCAGATCCCGCTGTTGAATATTGATAGGAGAGGAGTCTCGATCATGTCTATGTTATTCGCGAACCGTAGGGTGACACACTTAAGGTTCGATGATGCATTTGAGAGGATACGGAATAACGAAGAATGTTTTGAGCTGCACCGGAATTGTTTCGGGGAATATTGAAATAGTTCAAGGTGGTATATGTTAATGTTTGATTAACAAATAGTTCAAGGGGGTAAGTGTTAATCTTTGTTAATAGGATTAACAAATATTAAAATAAATAAATGAAATTGTTTTATTTATTTATGAAAGAAAACCATTGGAATTTTGAGTGGGAATTGATGGGAGAATGAGTGGGTTGAGTGGAGACTCCACCCACATGATGAGGGGAGAGGTGGAGGCACCAAAAATTCGTGGCGGCCTCCCCCTCCTATATAAAGAGGGGTTGGACCTCCCTCTCCACACACACTTGGTGTCATCTTCACTTCCTCTCCACCCGCTGCTCCATTCCATGGTCTCCGGCATGGTGAAGCCCTGACCGTGGGATTCTTCACCACCACCATGCCGTCGTGCTGCTGGAGTTCCGAGGGATCCTCTACTTCCACGCTCCGCTGGATCGAGGGAATGGAGGTCGTCATCAACCGTACGTGTGACTGATCACGGAGGCACCGCCGGATTGCGGTGCACATCTTCACGCTTTCGGGATCGGCGTGAGTACGACTACGCCAACAATGAGATTTGATCTCGTAACACAATGTGTGTTCGATGGTATGTGTTCTCCTTAACCCTCTCTTTGCCCGTTGTACTTGGTCTCCTAGATTAGATCTTGCCCGTTCAGGTGTCTCTCGCGTAGGAAATTTTTTGTTTTCTTTGCAACGACCCCTTCAGTGGTATCAGAGCCTGATCTATGCGTAGATGTTTTGTACGGGTAGAACACATAGGTGTATGTGGGCGTTGATGATCATTTTATTACCTCCTTGATTATTTTATGATCTTAGTGGCATAGTGGGATGAAGCGGCCCGGACTAACCTTACATGTCCACGTACATGAGACTTGTTCCACAACTGACATGCAACTTGTATTACATAAGTGGCTTGAGGGTGTCTGTTTCTCCTACTATATTTAAGATCTAATCTACGAAGGGTTGTTAAAAATGTGTTTATCAACGTTGTGGTTCATGTTCGTAGGTTTGAACAGTTCTATCCTCGAAAGCCCTAAGCCACGTAAAATATGCAAAAATAAATTAGAAGCATCTAACTAGTTTTTGATAGGCATGTGAATTGATATGGTCAATGTTACAAATTTGATTATGAGATGATCTCTTTTGTAAATTATTGATATACCGGAAGTTATCCATATGATTGTCTTATTATTGATGGTCAATCAAGATTGGGGTGCCAAGGTACTTGGTACCACGTTGGTGGAATGATGGAGATCATACCATGATGCACATGATGGAAATCAAGTGCAAGAAGGACCATATCATATCACGTTATCCTTACATGTGATGTATGTGATGTTAATCCTTTTTATGCACCTTGTTTTGCTTAGATAGCGACAGTAGCATTATAAAATGATCCCTCTCACTTAATATGAAGATAATAATGTGTTCTTCCTTAAGTATGCACCGTTAAGAAAGTCCGTCGTTTCGAGACACCACGTGATGATCGGGTGTGACAGACTCAACGTTCGCATACAACGGGTGTTTTCAAGCCTATCATGTACAGACATGGCCTTGAAACACACGCAATACTAGGGTTCTACTTGGCGAGCCTAGAATGTACAGACATGGCCTCGGAACACGTAATCGAAAGGCAAATCATGAGTCATATGGATGATATGATGAACATGTCGATGTTCGCCTTTGAAGCTACATCATCTCACGTGATGATCGGTTTTGGTGTAGTGAATTTGGTTCGTGTAATCACTAAAGATGACTAAGAGGGATGTTGTTTTTGAGTGGGAGTTCATGGCATAATTTTGAATTAACTTGAACTTATTTATCATAACCAACCAATCAAAGTGAATTTCCACAAATTGTAGTATTCATTGGCACCCACAAACTACCTTACACTCATATTGTTTATTGAGATATAACTGTTATGATCTGGTAAAAATCATTTAAGATTGGTACCGTATTAGTGAAATTTAAAATTGAGTCCTATTGTAGATTTTTGGTATTTCCTACCTAGCTCCATATGGTTAATGATTGATTGATCTAGAGAGCAAATAATTCCTAATTAGAATCTAGAGTCGTGGTTGCTTTCGTATTACTTTATCGTCAAAAGAATGTTTTGTTGATCAAGGTGATTTTGGAACTGAAAAGAGTTGTTTTCAGAAACAATCAAGTGAAAGATATATTGATATCTAGAAACTTATTTTTAGCAACATGACTGAGTATAATTTACCGTGACAATGTTTTCTTATATTATCTGAATATATGCAAATTTAGTGTGACAATGTTTACTTCTATTATCTGAATATATGCAATGATTGAAGACGCTAGGCGTTTCAATATTCCAAGAAATTGGGCGCTAAACATTATCCTCTAAATTCCTTCCTTCGAGCTATAGTAGCTTAATCATAGAATTGTTATGATGGGATGGATTAAAAGTATGGGTAAAAATTATTTACCTTACTTGGAGATTGCTAAGAGTGGAATATAGAAGAATACTATTAAGATGGTGATATTAGTAGAACAATCAAACTCAAAGTATGACTCAATGGGTGATAGTATATGACTAACATGCCAAAGAAAATGAGCTGGTACGACTATCATTGTTTAATGTTGAATGATTCTTCTGTAAAAGAAAGGGAATATTGAAAATAGAATTAGAAAAAGATATATGGCAGAAAAGAAGATAACTGGAAAAGTCCAGCTCAGGAGTATATGCTTGATATATAAGTTATAGATGTATTACTAGTTAACAAATTATTTTTGGGTATTTTGATACCACATTGGTTGGTATGAGTTGTCATACAAAGAAACACAGTGCAAGAAATACAAGTGCATAAAAGGAACTAGTAATAGATGTGGAATCGATTATGACAAGAACAGTAATAAAGTGTTAGTGTGTTCATTGTCGTATCGAACCAAACATTCAAGATTTATTTGAAGAACTTAATAAGTTGTTATTTTGTTATGGTCTTTTGTGAGAACAAATGATATTGTTCAAACTATGACCATATTCCATAATTGATGCATATGTTAATATAAACCATGTTGGTAAAGTAAAGATCTATAAGACTAAATGCTAAACGTTGCAAGACGTAAAAGAGTTTCACTTAAATTGTGACACCACCATTTTAGTTCTTATCGGAAAGGAAAACATGAAGGAACTCCATATTGATGGACTTCCGGAGTCATTTTGTTTTGAATAAATTGACGCTTGTGAGACTTCTTCCAAAAGATGACTAGAATTCCGTTCATAGGCCAAAGTAGAATGGACGACTAATTTAATGGAGATTATACATATTGATGTATATAGTCCATTATGTGTAGTCATGTATGGTGGATTAATTTTTCCTTCATAAAATTTTGTCGATGATTTGAGTAGATATGTGAGTATGTCTATTTAAAGAGAATGGAGTTTGACATTTTGAATTGGTTCAAATGGTTGTTAATATGAAGTAAAAATCATTGTGAGAAGGAGGACGCCAAACGTGCAGCACAAGGCATCCCTGACCCCCTCGCAAGGTACTCGCCGCGGACAAAAAACTTCATCAGGGCCAGGTTTACATATGACCCACTAGCTAATGAGTATACTACCGATGATGAGAAGGTGAAGGAGTTGTATAAAATTTGGTAAGTAAATACACCACCCTAATTAGTTTGCTCTCGACGATCAAGTCGATTGCATCATAGTGTACTGGTGGAATTATAAACGGTTCACGCTAATTGTGCAGAATGCAGAAATCGAAAGTGGTGGAACCTCGGCATCCATGCCGGCGCTGCACGGCCCATGGGACGAGCATTTGAATAGGGCGGTGAACGTGACGCAGGGGAAGGATAGGCACAAAAGGCCGCCAGGTGGCCGAGTTTGTGTCTTGGGCACGACGACGAAGCTCAGAGAGTACTACAAGGAGCCGAAGGAGGCGAGAACGAATAGAAGGAGGACCGTCGAAGATATCCAACGTGACGAAGCCCGCGATCGTGAGATTGCAAACCTCAAGTCCAAAGTTGTCGATATTACGAATATTGTCAAAGAAGCTTTGGCAGAACAAATGGGCAACGTTTTGCCTGCCCTCTACGATGTGGTTACTTGATGGGATCAAGGAGGTCGAGTGGGGCCGTGCCCGGTGCCTAGCATGCAGGGCAGCAACTCAAGATACTTGTCCAGAGTCTCGCCGGCCAACGCCACGGTGGCGGACCCACTGGTGACTCCGTGCGCCTACAACATGGCGTCGATGGTGACTCCGCCCGCCGAGAGCCGCCTGACCATCCGTTGCGCGCCCATAGTCGGCGGTCCTCCGCCAAATGAAGAGCGTGCACCAACGGACAACCGAATGGTCATCAGTTGCGCGCCGCCGCCGGCGGTCCCTCGCCAGTAATCACTAGCACGCCCGCCATCGTTGGCCCCTCGCCACTAGAGGAGCTCGACGCCATCGCCAGACAGGTAAATAGTTAAGCGTTGGAGCGTCGATCTTCCTTTTCCTTAGACTGGCATCTCTGACGCCCTGCATGTTTCAAGGGGTCGTTGCATAGAAAAGAAAAAATTTCCTACGCGAGAGACACCCAAAAGGCCAAGATCTAATCTAGGAGACGAAGTGCAACGGGCAACAAGAGGGTTAAGGAGAACACATACCCTCGAAGACTCAAAGTGGTACGAGATCAAATCTCGTTGTTGGCGTAGACCTACTCACACCGATCCCGATAACGAGAAGATGGGCACCGCAATCCGGCGGTGCATCCGTGATCGGTCACACATACGGTTTATGACGACCTCCGTTCCCTCGTTCCAGCGGGCCGCGGAAGTAGAGGATCCCTCGGAACTCCAGCAGCACGACGACGTGGTGGTGGTGAAGAATCCCATGGTCAGGGCTTCGCCAAGCCGGAGACCATGAAATGGAGCAGCGGGTGGAGGGAAAGGGAAGTGGCCAAGTGTGTGGAGAAGAGGAGCTCTCACCATCTGTCGAAGCTCTGGCTCCGCAAATCCCTCAGGTGACCCTATCGGGTTTCGACTAGGAGATGTCATAGGCGCTGGTGAGATCGTCGGCTTGACAGGGAGGCAAGATTTACCCAGGTTCGGGGCCCTCGAAGAGGTAAAACCCTTACTCCTGCCTTCTGCTGATCTGTATTAGACGATTAGATCGATTACAGGGTGCTCAAATCGAGAGTAGATCTCGAGTTTCAAGGCTTTTGTGGTCGTGCGGTAATACTTGGTCCTCTCCTTTGGGGCTCTCCTGGCTTTATATAGATAGCCAGGTCTCGAGTCCAACCCGGAGAGGATACAAACCCTAGCTTGAGTCGGTTACAATCCCTAACTTAGCCCGCAAGTTGACGCGGGTGGGCTTTTCATGGGCCTTCTAGAGTACTCCAAGGGCGCTTCCTGTCGGGCCTTGATCAGAAGGTGTGAGAGGGGGTGTCCTTACTCGCAGGGCCCAGGATCCATGCCTTCGTCAGTAGCCCCCGAGCGTGTGCTCGACTGGGATTTATTTTCAGTCGGGTAGACGGTCAGACCTTTTCTTTGATCTCATCTTGGAAGTTCAGCTCGACAGTTGTTGTCTACGAAGGGTGTGTTCCCTGTTTCGCGAATTAAAATACTCGAGTATCGAGCAGCATTGGTGCCAGTTTTTGTGGCTATATTAGCAGAAGGATGTGGCGCAGTGGCTTGGCTCTCCCGAGAGATCAGGGCCAATTAATTGCGACTAGGGCAAAAACACTCCTGGCCTACACAGATTCGAGACCTCCGACTCGAACCCGATGAGGTGATCGTCACGACTGGGCCGTTGTGGACTTATCGAGTCGAACTTAACCTAAGAGGGTACCCGGCGCGTCCGCTAGGATTTTTCTTCGTGTTGTTGACACGGAACTATGCCGGAGGACGCAGCTTTCGAGTGCGATTCCAGGCCCAAAAGAAAGATCTTTTTGGGTCTTACCTTCATATTCGAAGAATATGGCATCCGGATGTGCCTAGTCGGCTGTACAATCCAGGTTCTTGTGATGTATAATTATCACGCATAAGGTGGGTTCTTTCTACCCGATTAAATTGGTACAAGTTCCGTACGAAAAAGTTTCGTGTTGGAAATGTTAGTTCCGTATGAAAGAGTTTTCATGTTTTGGAAAATTGTGCCCGTACGAAAGAGTTTTCGTGTATAAGGTATGTTTCTCTTGTTCGAAGAGGCTTTGATTCATGAATTTTTTCATGGGAAAATTGTGTTCTATCCGAAGGAATTGATATTCGTGCGAAGATAATTTCGCGTTTGAACTTCCATTCGGAAAAAATTTCCTTTCGGAATGACGAACGCCATGACGTCAAGGCGTGCTCCTCTTCTCCCGATGGGACGTGACGGAGTGGCAGCAGAAATTGGCCCACCTTGTCAGCTTTTTGACCGGGAAACGAGACGTCGCTCCCGTTTTTTACGCGAAATGCGCAGTAAATGCGCACGATCTTTTGTTAAGATCGTGGCACGAAACAGCGTATGCCGCCGCTTCGTTTCATCCTTACGAGTGGCAGCCGCGACAGGTGCCACGTTGCGTATCGTACGGCTGAGATTGCTTTACCCCGTATATAAATAGGGGTGTTAGCGCCGCAGTGAAATTTTCCCCGCTCTCAATCTTCGTCTTCCACCTCGCGCTCGTCTTCGCCTTCCCTGCGCTCGAGCTCTCGCTGTGAACAATGGCCGGCGGAAAGAAACGCGGCGCTGGAACCTCCGCATCTGGCGAGCCTTCTGCGCCACTCGCCTCTCGCGCCGGCGACTGGCGCACCCCCAACACCACTGCTAAGAGCATCAAGGAGATGCAGCGGGAGGGTCTGCTGCCGGCGGAGGCGGAGAAGCGCGTCCGTCTTGGGAAGAGGGAAGAGGTACCAAACCCTCACTCGAACGAGCGCGTGGTCTTCGTGGACCACGTGACTCGAGGCCTCTCCTTCCCTCTTCACCCTTTCTTCATCGGGCTGCTGTGTGCATACGGCATACAGCTCCACGACCTCCCCCCGAACGCGGTGCAGCACATCTCGTGCTTCATCGCGCTTTGCGAATGCTATCTTGGCATTCGCCCGCACTGGGCGCTCTGGAAGGCGCTGTTCAAGATCCGGATCTTCCGCGAGAGATCGCGGGTGGAGTCCGAGCCCGGTGAGCCACTTCGCACGGGTGGCTTCGGGATCCAAGCGCGCCAGGAGAATGCCTACTTCAACATGCACTTCATCGACTCCGCCCAAGGCTGGCGGAAGAAGTGGTTCTACGTCGCCGACAACAACTCGAGCGGGCTTGTAGAATTCCACCCATTCGCAGTTCTGGCGAGGTGCAAATCTTGGAACCACAAGATGTCAGCCGAAGAAATCCAGACAGTCACACCTCTACTCGAAAGAGTAGGGGCTCTTCGAGACCAAGCCTCGGGAGTAGTGCTCAATGGACTCCATCTGGCAAGCCTTTTCTTGAAGCGCAGGATCCAGCCTTTGCAGCAGAGGCCTTCCGCTATGTGGGAGTATCAGGGCGCAGAAGATCCCAGCCGAGTGAGCCGCGAAGAACTTTCGAATGTGGAATTCGAGAAGAAAATCGCGGCCATCACTCGACTGAAGGTTGGGGAGCAATTCCCCGATTGCTCAGTCGAGGCTTATTCTGCTTCAAACCCTCCTCCAGCTGCGGTTAGTTTCCTGTCTTTAACTTGCTTTCCTTTTCAGAATTTTCGTAGTCGATAAGATCTTTATCGTCTTCTTATCTTTGTAGAGCTTAGTTGTAGCAAATTGCTACCCTCCCGTTGTTGGTGAAGATGCCTCGTGTCTCCAGTCGAGCCACCAGGACGGCGCGGTTGACACCAGCGTGGCTAACGCCTCCTCGAGTTCTGAGCATGATTCCTCGGATGATGTCGAAGACTCGAGTGGCGTCCCACCAAAGCGCCGTCGGGTGAACGAAAACGAAGTCACCTCCAAAGACAAGTCTTTGGAGGCGTCACCTGGCCCAACTCCAATTTCTGCGACTCCGCTTCGATCTCTTCCTCCTCTGGCTCCATTCGCAACCGCCTGGAATGCGGATGACTTGGATGAAGACGACGAGGATGACGAGTAAGATTTTTCCATATTTTAATTCGATTAAACTCTATTGGTCAATGCTGACGTTTCTTTGTCCTTCACTGCAGTCTGCAGGCAATCAGCCCGCGTAGGTTCGCCGCGGCTGTTCCTCCCGAAAAGAGGAACAAAGCGAAGGACGCGGGTGAAACCCCTACTGCGGGTACCGTCCAGAACTCTCCCAGGGCAGCGCCTGAGGCTGCGACTGCGGAGCGGGATGTCCCTAGCTCCGCTGCTAGAACTTCGGTTTCGAAGGAAGCGACGGACAGCTCGGCGGATCCCCTCTCCCGCGCCTCTGGACAGGTAAACTTCTATCTCTTTGGTTTTCACAAACAAATTTTATCGGGTGCACGACAGTGCTCCCGATGGGAGTAGCCCCCGAGGCTGTAGTCGATTGTAAATAATCGGGTACAGGCTCAAAACCTCTTTCTGCTCTTCTTCTTTATTTTGTCTTCTTCGGGTGCACGGCAGTGCTCCCGATGGGAGTAGCCCCCGAGGCTGTAGTCGATTGTAAATAATCGGGTACAGGCTCAAGTCTTTTTTCTTCTAACTCTTTTATCTTCGTGCTTCCACAGTCGCTCGTCGATTCCCTTGCGGCGATCGGTCGCCGCGTCGTTCTGGCCGAGACAGATTGCGAGTCGCTTCGATCGGAAGTTAACCGACTCAAATCTGAGAGCGACCTTCTGAAAGGTAAATTTCATTATCTTCTTGGCTTCAGTGTATCATCCATTCTTGATTTCTGATAAATATCCCCTTTGCAATCGGAGGAACTCAGTACAAAGCTTGCGGAGGCGCGGAAGGCCGTGAAGGACTTGGAGGAGGCCGGCAGTAAGGGTGACAACGACACTGTCGCGTTCCTTCGTCCCCTCGCCAAACGCTTTGCGGGTAAGAGTCTTGAGTCTTCGAACTTTTCATTCTGCTGATTTTTGCTAAGCATTATTTTCCTTGTCTGTAGATCTTCTGAGTGTTCCTCTGGAGATTCCTGGGATTCAGCGGGTGGACGTGCTGACCGACACTCTTGCGCAGCTCAGGAGGCATTCTGAGGGAATATTTTCCCTGATTGATGATGCTTCCAAAGCGTTGGCACGAGTGCATGGTCGTCTTGTCGCCAGCGATACTCCTGCGCCTGCGCTGAGCTAGTTGTTGAAGGTCTTCTCGGAAGGCGACCTCCTGGAAGCCTTTGCGGTTGCTCAATCGGAAGCTGGCGCAAAGACTGCGATTCAGTTCGCTCTGGCGAACGGAGTTGATGGCCTGGAGGAAGCCTATTCGTCCATGCCGGTCGACCCTTCCACGGGCAAGAAGGTACGGCTATCTCGTTTTTCTGAGCAAGCCACTATTCTTGCTCGGAAATTATCTGAGATGTTTGCTCGGAAGAAGGGAGGGTCGACCGCTGCTAGTGGCAGCACCAACGCGGCTTCGTAGACTTTCTTTTTCCTTTTGTTTCTGCTGCTTGGATGTAATGAATTTTGGGATGTATTCCCGTACCTTTGCTGGTCTTTTAATCGAAGCGTTTTGCATTTAGAATTTATCTTTGTCGTCTATACTTTGCCTCCCGATGGGAGTAGCCCCCGAGCGATTAGTCAGATGTGCGACTGGAAACAACTCGAGTAGGGCATCTCACTCCTTTCCTTGTACTTCTTCCAGGCAATTGCGTCTGCCGCTGAACCTTCGAGTGGACGTGGTAGTCCAGTAAATCCACTTGTAGCTGCCGTGGGCACTCTTGCTGGCCTTCGTGATAAGGTTCAGGAGGGTGAGCGTAGGCTGAAAGCGCTGCGCGGAGTAGCTGACGTGGCGATATCCAAGCAGAAATTGGCGGCTGAGCGCGAGCAATTTCTGATTGGCGAACTGTCTTCGATTGCAAAGGAGTTACTATGTGAGTAGTGTAGCCCCCATGCTATTTTCCTCCTCTGTGTTTCTTAGCTTACTAAGTGCGTTTGCTTCTTAGTTGTGAAACCAGATGACAGGGAAGAAAAGCAGTGGGTAGAAAACCACATTCATCAAGAAGCTAACAGCACAAAGCCTCATGCGAGTAATTTCTGGTCTGATCGCAGTCGAGGGTTTGTGATGGCTATCTTGAAGTTTCGAGTCCGCCAGGCGAAAGTTCTCATGAGTTCTTTCCACGAGGTCCTGGTTGCGGTGAATGCTGCTTTTTATCCACTTGAGAGGGGCCCCGAAGACTGGAGCTATCTTCTCAGGTTATTCGGACGAGAAGGAGAGGTTCGCGCGTGCGTTCACAATCAGATGACATGCGGCGCGGTTGTTGCTCTCTCGTTTGTCCGAATATGGCATCCTGAGATAGACTTGAACTCCGTAGCCCGGCTTCCGGATTATGCAATCGAAGATATTGCGCCATACTATGATGCTGTTCGTCCTGCAGCCGAGAAGATTATCCGAATGACATCCGAAGAGGTAGATAGGATCTTAGCGGCTAAGAATGCTCAGCGTTTCGACTGACTTTATCGGATGTGAATATCCTGTAAGTGTATCTGTAGTTTGTAAAAACTGTAGTAAGGTGTGCAACCTTGTACTCGATAATTCTTTTCTGTGATGCTTAGTTTTAGGTGTAGCCCCCGTGTATTTTATGGGGTGTGTACCTGTAACCTTGGGAGCTGTCGAGTAAATATGATGAGAGAATCATGTATTTATTGCTATGACTGAGAAGTCATGTGTTCGAGCTACAAAATTGGCTAGTATAGCCTTATTGTTGCAAAATAAATAAACCTAGGGGTAGAATTTGCGCAGCTGCGCGATATTCCATGGATTGGAATAGATGCCTCCAGTTTCTGGATTCTTCAGTCGATAGGCTCCTCCTGTGATTACTTCGTGTACGATGAAGGGTCCTTCCCAAGGTGGTTCGAGCTTGTGCCCTTCCTTTTGCTTTAGCCGCAACACCAAATCGCCAACCACGAATGATCTGTGGCGTATGCGGCGACTGTGATAATTGCGCAGTGATTGTTGGTAGACTGCAGATCTTGCGAGTGCAATGTCCCGAATTTCGTCGAGTGCGTCCATATCTTCTGCAAGTGCTTTGTTGGAGGTTTCTTCACTGTAGGCGACGACTCGTGGGGCGCTGAATCGAACCTCTTCGGGGAGGACGGCTTCTGCCCCATATACCATAAAAAATGGTGTGTATTGCGTTGATCGATTGGGGGTTGTGCGGAGGCTCCAAAGTACGGAGGGTAACTCCTCTGCCCAATGACCTGCAGCGGGATGTAGCCGATCGAGCAATCTCTTTTTGATCCCAGCTGAAACTAAGCCGTTGGATCTTTCGACTTGACCGTTTGTTTGCGGATGGGCGACCGAAGCAAACTTCAGATTAATTCCTTTCTCTTCGCAGAACTGTTGTGTCTCCTTTGCAGTGAAGTTCGTACCATTGTCTGTAATGATGTCGTGTGGCACCCCGAATCTGCATATTATGGAATCGAGGAACTTGATTGCGCATTGGGCGCTACCCGAGGTCACTGGCATAGCCTCGATCCATTTGGTAAATTTGTCGACTGCGACCAGCAAATGTGTGTACCCTCCTGGAGTAGATTTGCGCAGTGGGCCAACCATGTCAAGCCCCCATTGGGCAAAGGGCCAGGCGATGGGTATCATGTGCAACTCTGTGGCGGGCGCGTGCGGCTTGGGTGAGAATCGCTGGCAAGCGTCACATCTGTCGACCAGGTTTTTTGCATCGTTGGCTGCTGTTAGCCAGTAGAACCCTGCTCGAAAGGCTTTTCCCAGTATTGCTCTCCAGCTAGCATGATGTCCGCAATCACCCTGGTGTATATCCCGGAGTAACTCTTTGCCGTCTTCGGGTGCGATGCACCGCTGAAGGATCCCCGAGATGCTTTGCTTGTACAATTCTCCGTTGATTACCCGAAAGGATTTGCTACGCCTGATTAGCTGTCGAGCCTCGCGTGGATCGGCCGGGAGCTGTTTATTGAGCAGGTAGTCGAGATATTTCTGCGTCCAGACTGGCTCGACCAGAAAAACCTGTCGTGATATATTATGAATAAGCTCGATAAGCGCGACCTGCGGGCTGACCTCTGTTTCCGGCGCTGCCGGTGTTTCTGCAGCTTTCTTCAATTTGACCGATCGCTTGACCATCCGTTCGAAGTATATTCCTGGCGGTATGGGTGTATTCGTGGAACCCATGTTTGCCAGTCTATCCGCCTCTTCGTTGCTGGATCTTGCAATATGTTTCAACTCGCATCCTTTGAAGCTTCCTTCGAGTATATTATACATGTCGCGGTACGCGATCATGTTTTCAGCAACGGCATCGCATTCTTTCATTGTTTGTTGCACTATGAGGTTGGAATCGCCATAAATCATCAACCGGGTAGCTCCACAAGCAATCGCCATCTTCATTCCGTGCAACAGTGCTTCATATTCTGCGTCGTTGTTCGATGCTGGGTCGTCTGGTGGAAAGTCTAGTCGCAGGACATATTGCAGTTTGTCTCCACGAGGCGAGATAAGAACGATTCCAGCTCCTGCCCCTTCGTTTCTTTTGGACCCGTCAAAGTACATGATCCAATTGCTTGTGTACTCGGGTGGCCCGGGTGTTTGTAGCTCTGTCCATTCGCTGATGAATTCCACGAGAACTTGGGATTTGACTGCATTGCGTCCTGCATAGGTGATATCCCAAGCGCCCAACTCGATGCTCCATTTTGCAATTCGTCCGGATGCCATAGGGTTGTTCATGATTGTCCCGAGTGACGCATCATTAACCACTGTAATGGCGTGTTCCTGGAAGTAATGTTTGAGTTTTCGGGCTGTGAGGACAACTCCATACGCAAGCTTCTGGTAATGAGGATATCGCTGCTTGCACGGCGAGAGCACTTCGCTGATGTAATATATTGGGCGCTGAACTCCGTATGCCTTGCCATCTTCAGGTCGTTCGACTACGATTGCAGTGCTGATGACCTGGTTTGTGGCGGCTAAATAGAGAAAAAGCGGCTCTCTTTCTTGTGGTGTTGCGAGGATGCGCCTGCTTTGCAACGACCGTTTCAAGTCTGCGAATGCTTGTTTGGCTTCGGGGGTCCATTCGAATTTGTCCGTCTTCTTCAGTAGCTTGTAGAAGGGTAACGCCTGCTCTCCCAATCATGCGATGAACCTGCTTAGAGCGGCCAATCGCCCTGCGAGCTGCTGGACTCCGCGTAGATTGGTAGACTCCTTCATGGTGAGGATGGCTTGTATTTTCTCCGGATTGGCCTCAATGCCTCTGGCGGATACCAGGTATCCTAGGAGTTTTCCTGCAGGGACGCCGAAAACGCATTTTGTTGGATTGAGCTTGATCCGATATGCATTAAGGGCGTCGAATGTTTCTTTAATATCTTCGAGGAGTGTGTCCTCTACTCGAGTTTTGATGACGATGTCGTCGACATATACTTGTACGTTCTTGCCAATGAGATTGGCAAGGCATCTCTGCATGCAACGTTGATATGTTGCGCCTGCGTTCTTCAGCCCGAAGGGCATTGTCGTATAGCAGTATACACCGTGTGGTGTGATGAATGCCGTCTTCTCTTCGTCTTCCTTTTTCATTCGGATCTGGTTGTATCCCGAGTAGGCGTCCAGGAAAGAGAGACGTTGGCAACCTGCTGTGGAATCCACGATCTGGTCGATTCGTGGTAGAGGAAAGTTGTCCTTGGGGCAGTGCTTGTTCAGTGACGTGTAGTCGATGCACACCCGAAGGATATCCGTGTTCTTCTTGGGGACCAGCACCGGATTTGCTAACCAGGTGGATATCTTGATCTCCCTAATGAAATTTGCGGCTAGCAGCCTATTTACTTCTTCTCCCAGCGCCTTTTGCTTGGGTTCTGAAAATCGTCGAGTCGTCTGTTTGATGGGCTTTGCATTAGGAAAGACTTCGAGTGAGTGCTCGGCAAACTCCCTGGGTATACCTGGCATATCTGAGGGCTGCCAGGCGAAAATTTCCCAGTACTCACGGAGGAGTTTGACGAGCGCGCTTTCCTATGCTGGCGAGAGGGTTGTGGAAACCATCGCGGTTTTGGCGGAATCTGTCGGGTGCACTTGGTGCTTGCGAGTGTCGCTGTTGGCGCTGAATTCCAGTTCAGGCGCGTTTTTCTTCGTGAGTGGCATGACGGAGTGATCCGTGGTTTTTGCCAGCTCTTGTAGTTCTTCTTGCATCCCGAAAGATTTCGCGATCTCATTAAATTCTATGTCGCACTTATCCGATTTCTGGAAGTCCCCGTCAATGGTGATCACACCGTATTCGCCGGGTAACTTGAGCTTCAAGTATGCGTAATGTGGTACGGCCATGAATCTGGCGAACGCTGTTCGACCAAGAATGGCGTGGTACTGCGAGGGCCAGTCGACGACTTCAAAGTCCAGGAATTCCCTTCTGTAGTTGCGTGGGGAGCCCAGTACAACTTCGAGGTTGATTGTTCCGAGTGGACGTATTGCCTTGCCCGGAACTATCCCGTGGAAGGATGTTTCTGATTCCGTTAGGCCGTCCAGGTTTTTGTTCATTCGACGGAGTGTATCCGCGTAGATGATGTTGATGCCGCTGCCGCCGTCCATGAATACGCGGGCCAGGTCATAATTGCCAATTTGAGCTTGAATGACAAGGGCGGCGTGTCCTGGTCGATAGACTCGTGGCGGGTGGTCTTCCTTCGAGAACGTGATTGGCTGCTCGGCCATCATCAGGTACTCGGGTTTCGTTGGTGGCGTCTGCACTGCCATGCATATTTGTCTCGAGTTAGTTTTTTGAGCTCTGCGAGAGGGGCATACCTTCTGTATCATCCCAAGGAGTTGTCCGTGCGGAGTCGGGTATGTATTTGCTCCCGTGTTTTGCTGTTGTGGTGCTGGCAATGCGGTGAGTGCCATGTTTGGGTTGGCTGGTGGAGGTGGTGGCGGTGGTAGCTGGAATTGTTGTCCGCCTCCTGGTAGCGGTGGATAGTTTTGGGTGGAAGCGAATCTTTTCTTGGCTAGCGCGTCCGAGATTTCGATGAACTTTCGGCAATCCTTGAGAAGGTGTGTTGCCTTAGTCTTGCCCGTGCGCTTGTCTGTGAACAGATGTAGCGAGCAGTACCCATCGAGGTCTTCCTCGGGTGATTTTTCTTCTACCTTTGGCTTCCATTCGCGACTTCCACGACGACCGGAGTCGCGACTTCGCGTGAACTCTGCTGCCACTAGTTCTTCTCTATCCTCGTGGTCGTAGTATTTTCTTCTCTTTCTTCGCCCATGACGGTCTTCGTCATGTGTGGGCGATGATGTTCTTTCATTGCGTACCGCGTCTTCTCCATTGGCCCATTTTTCGGCTATGACCATGAGCTCCCCTATGGTTTTGGGCGCAGCTCTGCCGAGTTCTTCTCGAAACGCGGTTCTTCTTGCTCCTTTGGCGAAGGACTCAATCGCCACTTCTTCAGAGATTGTCCCTGCGGTGTTCCTGAGTGTGTTCCACCGCTGGATGTATTCTCGCGTGGATTCGCCACTTTTCTGTTTGCAAGCCCGTAGTTCTTCGATTGTAGCTGGCCTTTTGTAGGTCGACTGGAAGTTTTTGCAGAAATCGCGATGCAGGTCGTCCCATGATGCATAGCAAGATCGTGGTCTCCTCTCCAGCCAGCTACGGGCCGCTCCGGCCAGGTGCAAATTGAGGTATTGCATGGCCGTGTTCTTGTTACCACGTTGGCATTTTACTGCCGTGAGGTAGTCGCTTAACCACTGGGAGGGCTCGAGTGAGCCATCGTATTTTGTCACCTCCGAGCTGAGCTTGAATCTCTTGGGTAGAGGTGCTTCGCGAATACTGCGAGCAAAGCAAAGTGCTCCGCAGGTTTCGTCGTCCGAAGACCCGGATGAGGAGCGTTCGCGATATCGTGAAGCCCTCGCTTTATCCACCTTTTTCTGGGCGAGATCGGATCGCGCGTCGTACCCGGACCGGTCGCGGTCGCTATCTTTTCTTGGTTCTTTACTCCGTTTTCTCGAGCGGCTGCTGTGGTGCCGCGAATCTTTGTCTCTCGGACTGTCGTCGCTGCTGCTTCGGCTGTCGCCGCGGCGCCGAGCATCTTTTCCTCGGCCACGACGTGGTGATTTATCCTTTCTCGGAGAGGAGCTCCTGTGCCTGCGGGGCGTGTCTTTGTCTTTGTCCTTCTCTTGTCGCGCCTTCTCCAGTTGTTCCTTGCGATCGTGGGAGGCGAGCTTCGCGGCAGCCAGCCCTAGACCTTTGCGGATGTGCTTGTATTGTTCCACCCGAGGATCGCTGTCCGTTGGCTGGTTCATCTGCATGTAGGTGGCCGCGGCTAGAATTGCGGCGGCTGGAGTTTGCGGGTAGACGTTCCCGTCGTCGTCAACCCTCATGAAAGAAGATGTGGTAGACCTGTTGGTCCCAGCCATGGATTCGTGGTCCCTTGTTGATGCTGCGGGTCCTTTTCCCACGGGTCGGGTACCGACCGAAGGAGCAAGGGACAGCTCGGCTCGGCGTAGGCTTGACTCGTCCGCCGCTCTCCTGCGGCGGGCTAGATCCGCTCGGGCGTCCTTGATGTTTGAGGCCGCTCTCACTAGGTGATAGTGGTAGGCGGTTAGGTCTTCCTGCGTAGCACCTGCTGCGGGTGGCTGACTCTTTCGCATGGATTCCTTTGCTCTTTTCCAGGCTTCCCGCGAGACGCCGATTAGATCGCGCTCGGTTGCGCTATATTCAGTTTCCGAAGGCTGTTCCGATCCTGCCATGCAGACTTGGGCCAGTTGTGGCCCGTGCGTCCTAGGCGCAGATCGGGAGGCTCTTCGCACCCGAGAGGGTTCCTCTGTCGAGAGTGCGTGGTAGTCGATCGTGTTGAAGCGGATGGACTCGCCGCTTTTCTCCATAAGGAAGCGCGAGTTGACGGCTCCAGATTCGGGTTCAGATTCATCCGAGAAGTGGAGGATTCCGTCTCTGTTTGCCATGAAGTTGAAGCTTCCGAACGTCAGGGTGACGCTCTTCTCCAGATCCTCGAATACCGGGCGTGATTCCGGCGAGTGAGGCGTGACTATGACGGATCCGATCCGTACAGGATTGTTCGGAGCCGTAGTCGATGGTTTCCAACGGGAGTTGGATGTCGATGAAGCCGAAGATGCCGGTGATCCAGCGCCTGCGCTCCCCACGGTCGGCGCCAATTGTCGAAGCTCTGGCTCCGCAAATCCCTCAGGTGACCCTATCGGGTTTCGACTAGGAGATGTCATAGGCGCTGGTGAGATCGTCGGCTTGACAGGGAGGCAAGATTTACCCAGGTTCGGGGCCCTCGAAGAGGTAAAACCCTTACTCCTGCCTTCTGCTGATCTTTATTAGACGATTAGATCGATTACAGGGTGCTCAAATCGAGAGTAGATCTCGAGTTTCAAGGCTTTTGTGGTCGTGCGGTAATACTTGGTCCTCTCCTTTGGGGCTCTCCTGGCTTTATATAGATAGCCAGGTCTCGAGTCCAACCCGGAGAGGATACAAACCCTAGCTTGAGTCGGTTACAATCCCTAACTTAGCCCGCAAGTTGACGCGGGTGGGCTTTTCATGGGCCTTCTAGAGTACTCCAAGGGCGCTTCCTGTCGGGCCTTGATCAGAAGGTGTGAGAGGGGGTGTCCTTACTCGCAGGGCCCAGGATCCATGCCTTCGTCACCATCCTTTTATAGGGGAAGGGGAGGCAGCCCAAGAGGGGGGTGCGGCCAGCCATGGTGTGCCCCCACCTCTTCCCTCTTCATGTGAGTGGAAGCTCCACTCACACCCACTCATGCTCCCTTAATTTTCCACTTGGAAAATCCAAAGGTTTTCTTTTAATAAATAAATAAAACATTTTTATTTCTTTATTTATATTTGTTAATTCCATTAACAAACATTTGCATATAGCACCTCGAATCATTTGTTAATTCTATTAACAACCATTCGACGAAAAACCCCTTGAACTATTTCAATTTCCCCCGAAACAATTTCCGTGCTGCCCAAAATATTCTTCGATATTCCGTATCCTCTCAAACGCGTCATCGAACCTTAAGTGTGTCACCCTACGGTTCGCGAATAAGATAGACATGATCGAGACTACTCTCCGATCAATAATCAACAGCGGGATCTGGAGATCCGTGATGACTCCTATATATTCAACGATGACTCTCGTGATCGTGTGAACCAACAACGCCGTGAACTATTCCCTTTGTCTCG
Organism: Alopecurus myosuroides; assembly: GCA_028641055.1. Taxonomy (NCBI): domain Eukaryota; kingdom Viridiplantae; phylum Streptophyta; class Magnoliopsida; order Poales; family Poaceae; genus Alopecurus; species Alopecurus myosuroides. Next base: position 431,151,051 of record CM054060.1, read on the forward strand.
CGATATTTTACTTGTCCGAGATTCGATCATTGGTATCAACCATACCTTGTTCAATCTCGTTACCGACAAGTACTCTTTTCTCGTTCCCGTGATATAACATCCTTTGTGATCATATCGCGTGCTTGCAAGCGGTTTCGATGTGATATCACCGAGAGGGCCCAGAGTATATCTCTCCGTCATTTGGATGGAAAAATCCCACTCTTGATCCATGATCCTCAACTAATACTTTCTGAATACTTAACGACACCTTTATAGTCACCCTGTTACGGTGTGACGTTTGATGCCATCAAAGCACTCTTTCGGTATCAGCGATTGACATGATCTCATGGTCTAAGGAATAAGTTACTTCGTATGTTTGATATAACAATGTAAACTAAATGACTTGATCGCATTGCTATATTCTCTTTGGGTATATGTTCATCACATCATTCTTCTAATGACATGACCCCGTTATTAATAACATCCAATGTTCATGATTAGGAAACCTTGATCATCTATTAATCAATGAGCTAGTTAAAAGAGAGGCTTTACTAGGAACCATTGTTTGTTTATTAAGCACACATGTATCAACATTTCCGGTTAATACAATTCTAGCATGAGAAATAAACATTCATCATAAACAAGGAATAAGATAATAACCATTTTATTATTGCCTCTCGGGCCTATTCCCTTCAATGTTTTCCGCAGAACACCGACGTTCCATGAACTCTCCTACACACAGTGGACGACGTGTTGAAGGATGATGCTGTGGGTATGATCGTTCAAACGGCAACCCGCAGGTTCCACAATAGGCCGATGCACGATGACGTATTTAGAGTTCGAGTGCTTCGGGTGCTAGCGGGCTACGACGACTTGTTGCCTCCCATTCAACCCTACAAGGAAGAAGATGACACCGATACCCTGACGTTGCTCCAGTGCCTACCTTGGAACATTGAATGGCCGAAGAGCCAGATTCGCCGTGGGAAGAGGGGCACCACCTCGAAAACAACCCCTCTAGAAGCGCTGGAGCGGAGCCATGGCAAGACCGCCGTAGCACCGCCGCCTACCCCTGACATGGAGATGGCACAACACCCGGCGGATGACGATCTTGATGCCTTTGATTTCATCGCCAATGACTTTGATGGCGGAGATTACATTCCTCCTCTCCCTGAAGAACCCTACCATAGCACGGAGGCTCGTGGTGAGGCTCCTCCCGCGGATAAATCCAATTGCAAGTGTCTATTCGGTTCTCAGGAAGACACGCCTCCAGATGTCGCCCCCTTCACCGAGACTTAGAAAAGCGCAAAGGGAGGAGTTATTTTCAGCCCCGTCACAATCCGTAAGGCGGCTAAAGAGGATATTGAGAAGGAGTGCATTGCGAAAGCGCCGAAGCCGCGGAAAAGAGGACCTAGATCCAAGGCCGCCAAGGCCGCAAAGTCCGCGAGACAGCCTGCTAAGATGCCGCTCCGTGTTCAGGACGGGCCACCTACATCTAAGCATACGCCGAATGGGTCAGCCTATGCTTAACCAGAACAAGCTCAAGGCCGCAAGTGGGGATATGCGGAGTTGGAATGACAGCATTCTTTATCTTAAATCGCGCCTTATTGAATCCAAGGATCCATCATACCCGGTTTTTATTGCCATGGTGCCAAAGGACTTGGGCTTCGTCGAATCAACCGACATGGATAGGATAGTACTGCGGTTTTCGGACATCTTCGATATGTTCCATAGCAATCCGCTGCACTACTCCATGGTCCGCCTATACTCGCTCAATCTGGCGGTGCAAGTCAGCAGGGATAATACACCGGGCATCGCAATAGTGGGCCCCTTCTACATGCGCCATGACGTGTTGTGCTCCGTTGGGAACCAGGTAGTCGCGTCGCCATATCTCCAGGACCTCATGCTGGCGATCCAGACCAAGGATTACATCCTCATGCCTTACTTTGCCGGGTAAGTCAATATTCTTAGCCGAATCGAAAGTGATTTTCTTTAGATTTTCATCGCTCCTTTCCAACACTTTGTTTGGATTATTCCGCTCAGACATACACAATGCATACTAATGTGCATTTGTATCAGTCATTCGCATGCAACGTATCTTGACTTAGGGAGTGCTGTGAAGAAAGACTACTCCAACGTGAAGAAAGTTTTGAATAATGCTCTCACCGGCTCTCACGCAAACGGGGCAGAATCACTAGGAAGAAGCTCGTTCTGGGCGCTCGGGTGTTCACCCACACGACGGATTTTGCCTGCGTCAAGCAGCCGCCAGGCAGTAACAGAGACACCTACTATGTCCTCCATCACATGCGGGCATATGTACGGGATCAACAATACCTTACCCTTCCTTGTCAAGTCCAAGAATGGGCCTCCCGCTTGTCGATGGTCGGCGATGACAAGGTTAGAGAAGAGATATATGATATCCATAAGTTCTTTGCCACGAAAATCGTTCATGAAGTGGTGAACAAGAGTGGGACATTTTACTACCGGTTCGCCATGCCGAACCGCGACATAGATACCTACCTAGCAACCGCATGTGACGATAGGCCCTTCATCACTCAGAAGGGTTGTCCCGTTGTAATCCCTGGGCGGATGAGTCAGAAGGAGTGAGAACTATTGTAAGGCTTGCTACATTTTCGAAATTAGTTGAACTCAATCGTTAGGGTTATGAATCGTCCATCGTGTAACAGATGCTCATTATGTCAATGCTTGATTATCTTGTTTTTATTATTGCGGTCCTACTTGTGATGTTCGTTCGATCTTTTGAATAAATGCCGATGATTAAAAGAGTTGGTTCACACTAAGATGGCCTTGGTGGTCTGGTGCGCATTGTGATTTTCACAAAGTTAGGATCTTGTGCATTTCACTTGGCGCTCCGGGTCCACCAAGGCTGCTTGTATTTGTACACCCTAAATATGAGGCACACATTGTTACGGTTATGAATTGTCCATCGTGTAAAGCGATGCTCAATGATGTCAATGCTTGATTATATTTCTTTTTATTATTGCACTTTTACTTCTGATGTTCGTTCGATCTTTTGAATAAATGCCAATGATTAAAAGAGCTGGTTCATACTAAGATGGTCTTGGTGGTTCGGTGCACCTTGTGATTTTCACAAGGTTAGGATCTTGTGCATCCCACTTGGCGCGCCGGGTCCACCAAGGCTGCTTGTATGTGTCCACCCTAAATATGAGGCACACAGACCGATGACCATCTTGTTCCTGTTAAGAGGTACTACATGCGGTGGTGATCCGGGGAAAGGAACGAATGCGAGGATTTATGAATTTCCTTGGAACTAAATAATGTCACATATGTAATATGATTCGTGAGATCCGGATGAAGTTGAACCCCTTTGGTGCACATTCGTAATGGTGACATTCCTCAGAAATCCCTTCCGGGGTTATGAAGAATGTCCCCATTATGTATGTGCACAAAAGGGTCTAATTTTTCCGGATCTCGCTATTACATATATGATTTTGTTTAGTTTCAAAGATGTCTAGAATCCCGTCCTTCCCCTGCATCGCCATCACGTGTACTTCCCTCGTAACAAGCACAAAATGTGAAGGTCCAACTTCACATCAAGCCCGATGACCATCTTTTCCTGTTAAGAGGTACTATAGGCGGTGGTGATCCGGGAAAAGGATGAAGATGAGGGTTTCGGTTGGAACTAAGGAACGTCGCATCTGTAATATTATTGTTAGTGAGATCAGAACTGGGTTGTACCGTTTGGTACATATACGTAATGGGGATATTTTTTATAGCCCCGGAAGGGGCTATGCAGCATATCCCCATTATGTATGTGCACGAAATGGTCCAACTTTGTTCGGATCTCACAAACACTTACGTATGTGATTTTGTTTTGTTTCATATGCGAAGCATGGTAATAACACTCGAACGCCATATGTGTTAAGTTCTTACAGACTAGATTGTTGACTCTAGTGCAAGTGGGACACTGAAGGGAATATGCCCGAGAGGCAATAATAAATTGTTATTATCTTATTCCTTGTTTATGATGAATGTTTATTTATCATGCTATAATTGTATTAACCAAAAACGTTGATACATGTGTGTTTAATAAACAAACAATGGTTCCTAGTAAATCCTCTCTTTTAACTAGCTCGTTGGTTAATAGATGATCAAGGTTTCCTGATCATGAACATTGGATGTTGTTAATAACGGCGTCATGTCATTAGAATAATGATGTGATGAACATGTACCCAAAGTGAATATAGCAATGCGATCAAGTCATGTAGTTTACATTGTTATATCAAACATACGAAGTAACTTATTCCTTAGGCCATGAGATCGTGTCAATCACTGATACCGGAAGGGTGCTTTGATGTCATCGAACGTCACACCGTAACAGGGTGACTATAAAGGTGTTGTTAGGTATTCGGAAAGTATTAGTTGAGAATCATGGATCAAGAGTGGGATTTGTCCATCCAAATGACGGAGAGATATACTCTGGGCCCTCTCGGTGACATCACATCGACACCGCTTGCAAGCACGCGATATGATCACAAGGATGTTATATCATGGGAACGAGAAAATAGTACTTGTCAGTAACGAGATTGAACAAGGTATGGTTGATACCAATGATTGAATCTCGGACAAGTAAAATATCGCGAGATAAAGGGAATTAGTCATGACGTTGATGGTTCACACGATCACGAGAGTCATCGTTGAATATATAGGAGCCATCACGGATCTCGAGATCCCGCTGTTAAATATTGCTAGGAGAGGAGTCTCGATCATGTCTATGTTATTCGCGAACCGTAGGGTGACACACTTAAGGTTCGATGATGCATTTGAGAGGATACGGAATAACGAAGAATGTTTTGAGCAGCACCGGAATTGTTTCGGGCAATATTGAAATAGTTCAAGGTGGTATATGTTAATGTTTGATTAACAAATAGTTCAAGGGGGTAAGTGTTAATGTTTGTTAATAGGATTAACAAATATTAAAATAAATAAATGAAATTGTTTTATTTATTTATTAAAGAAAACCATTGGAATTTTTGAGTGGGAATTGATGGGAGAATGAGTGGGTTGAGTGGAGACTCCACCCACATGATGAGGGGAGAGGTGGAGGCACCAAAAATTCGTGGCTGCCTCCCCCTCCTATATAAAAAGGGGTTGGACCTCCCTCTCCACACACACTTGGTGTCATCTTCACTTCCTCTCCACCCGCTGCTCTATTCCATGGTCTCCGGCATGGTGAAGCCCTGACCGTGGGATTCTTCACCACCACCACGCCGTCGTGCTGCTGGAGTTCTGAGGGATACTCTATTTCCACGCTCCGCTGGATCGAGGGAATGGAGGTCGTCATCAACCGTACGTGTGACTGATCACGGAGGCACCACCGGATAGCGGTGCACATCTTCACGCTTTCGGGATCGGCGTGAGTACGACTACGCCAACAACGAGATTTGATCTCGTAACGCAATGTGTCTTCGATGGTATGTGTTCTCCTTAACCCTCTCTTTGCCCGTTGCACTTGGTCTCCTAGATTAGATCTTGCCCGTTCGGGTGTCTCTCGCGTAGGAAATTTTTGTTGTTTTCTTTGCAACGACCCCTTCAGTGGTATCAGAGCCTGATCTATGCGTAGATGTTTTGTACGGGTAGAACACATAGGTGTATGTGGGCGTTGATGATCATGTTATTACCTCCTTGATTATTTTATGATCTTAGTGGCATAGTGGGATGAAGCGGCCCGGACTAACCTTACATGTCCACGTACATGAGACTTGTTCCACAACTGACATGCAAATTGTATTGCATAAGTGGCTTGCGGGTGTCTGTTTCTCCTACTATAGTTAAGATCTAATCTACGAAGGGTTGTTAAAAATGTTTTTATCAACGTTGTGGTTCATGTTCGTAGGTTTGAACAGTTCTATCCTGGAAAGCCCTAAGCCACGTAAAATATGCAAAAATAAATTAGAAGCGTCTAACTAGTTTTTGCTAGGCATGTGAATTGATATGGTCAATGTTACAAATTTGATTATGAGATGATCTCTTTTGTAAATTATTGATATACCGGAAGGTATCCATATGATTGTCTTATTATTGATGGTCAATCAAGATTGGGGTGCCAAGGTACTTGGTACCACGTTGGTGGAATGATGGAGATCATACCATGATGCACATGATGGAGATCAAGTGCAAGAAGGACCATATCATATCACGTTATCCTTACATGTGATGTATGTGATGTTAATCCTTTTTATGCATCTTGTTTTTCTTAGATAGCGACAGTAGCATTATAAAATGATCCCTCTCACTTAATATCAAGATAATAATGTGTTCTTCCTTAAGTATGCACCGTTAAGAAAGTCCGTCGTTTCGAGACACCACGTGATGATCGGGTGTGACAGACTCAACGTTCGCATACAACGGGTGTTTTCAAGCCTAGCATGTACAGACATGGCCTTGAAACACACGCAATACTAGGGTTCTACTTGGCGAGCCTAGAATGTACAGACATGGCCTCGGAACACGTAACCGAAAGGCAAATCATGAGTCATATGGATGATATGATGAACATGTCGATGTTCGCCTTTGAAGCTACATCATCTCAAGTGATGATCGGTTTTGGTGTAGTGAATTTGGTTCGTGTAATCACTAAAGATGACTAAGAGGGATGTTGTTTTTGAGTGGGAGTTCATGGCATAATTTTGAATTAACTTGAACTTATTTATCATAACCAACCAATCAAAGTGAATTTCCACAAATTGTAGTATTCATTGGCACCCACAAACTACCTTACACTCATATTGTTGATTGAGATATAACTGTTATGATCTGGTAAAAATCATTTAAGATTGGTACCGTATTAGTGAAATTTAAAATTGAGTCCTATTGTAGATTTTTGGTATTTCCTACCTAGCTCCATATGGTTAATGATTGATTGATCTAGAGAGCAAATAATTCCTACTTAGAATCCAGAGTCATGGTTGCTTTCGTATTACTTTATCGTCTAAAGAATGTTTTGTTGATCAAGGTGATTTTGGAACTGAAAAGAGTTGTTTTCAGAAACAATCAAGTGAAAGATATATTGATATCTAGAAACTTATTTGTAGCAACATGACTGAGTATAATTTACCGTGACAATGTTTTCTTATATTATCTGAATATATGCAAATTTAATGTGACAATGTTTACTTATATTATCTGAATATATGCAATGATTTAAGACGCTAGGCATTTGAATATTCCAAGAAATTGGGCGCTAAACATTATCCTCTAAATTCCTTCCTTCGAGCTATTTGTTTTCAGAAACAATCAAGTGAAAGATATATTGATATCTAGAAACTTATTTGTAGCAACATGACTGAGTATAATTTAGCGTGACAATGTTTTCTTATATTATCTGAATATATGCAAAATTAGTGTGACAATGTTTACTTATATTATCTGAATATATGCAATGATTGAAGACGCTAGGCATTTGAATATTCCAAGAAATTGGGCGCTAAACATTATCCTCTAAATTCCTTCCTTCGAGCTATAGTAGCTTAATCATAGAATTGTTATGATGGGATGGATTAAAAGTATGGGTAAAAATTATTTACCTTACTTGGAGATTGCTAAGAGTGGAATCTAGAAGAATACAATTAAGATGGTGATATTAGTAGAACAATCAAACTCAAAGTATGACTTAATGGGTGATAGTATATGACTAACATGCCAAAGAAAATAAGCTGGTACGACTAGCATTGTTTGATGTTGAATGATTCTTCTGTAAAAGAAAGGGAATATTGAAAATAGAATTATAAAAAGATATATGGCAGAAAATAAGATAACTGGAAAAGTCCAGCTCAGGAGTATATGCTTGATATATAAGTTATAGATGTATTACTAGTTAACAAATTATTTTTGGGTATTTTGATACCACATTGGTTGGTATGAGTTGTCATACAAAGCAACGCAGTGTAAGAAATACAAGTGCATAAAAGGAACTAGTAATAGATGTGGAATCGATTATGACAAGAACAGTAATAAAGTGTTATTGTGTTCATTGTCGTATCGAACCAAACATTCAAGATTTATTTTAAGAACTTAATAAGTTGTTATTTTGTTCTGGTCTTTTGTGAGAACAAATGATATTGTTCAAACTATGACCATATTCCATAATTGATGCATATGTTAATATAAACCATGTTGCTAAAGTAAAGATCTATAAGACTAAATGCTAAACGTTGCAAGACGTAAAAGAGTTTCACTTAAATTGTGACACCGCCATTTTAGTTCTTATCGGAAAGGAAAACATGAAGGAACTCCATATTGATGGACTTCCGGAGTCATTTTGTTTTGAATAAATTGATGCTTGTGAGACTTCTTCCAAAAGATGACTAGAATTCCGTTCATAGGCCAAAGTAGAATGGACGACTAATTTAATGGAGATTATACATATTGATGTATATATTCCATTATGTGTAGCTATGTATGGTGGATTAATTTTTCCTTCATAAAATTATGTCGATGATTTGAGTAGATATGTGAGTATATCTATTTAAAGAGAATGGAGTTTGACATTTTAAATTGGTTCAAATGGTTGTTAATATGAAGTAAAAATCATTGTAACAAGATAATCAAGTATTTATGATTGGATCATAAAGGATAATGTTTGAGTTACTAGTTTTGCAAAACATCTGAGAAGTTGCAGAATTGTTCTACAACTTATATTACTCGAACTACCCCACATTAGTTTGGAGTCTTCGAGAGACAAAATCAAACCTTGTTTGACATGATAATATAATAAAAATGCCATTATAATTTTGTAGTTTATACAATAGTGACAACCGTTTTTTCCACTGAAAAGAGCACCATCATGATCCGTTGAAATTGACAACATATAAGATATGGTTTGGGTAGAGACCCGAATTGTCATTTTCTTAAGTTTTGGTATGCATAGCATCCCAGTGTAGTAGGTTAACCTTCGCAACACCCCCTATGTCACTCTAATGCTACCTAATCTACGACACCCAGTAGCATCTTCTGTTGACGACGGTGACGATAGTTGGGTGAGGAAGAAGAGGATGCCGTCCACATCGCCTAAAGAATATCTAACCCAAGCCGGTTGTCATTGGAGGTCATGTGGTCGACTTGGCGTTGTGGATCCAGGGGATGTGACGGCTCGAAGGTCATGGGTGTGGTGCTGGTGTATCGTTGCCGTGAATTGGGGGTTAGTACCTTAGAAGTTTAAGTTCTAACGTGTAAAATGAGCGATGTACGATCTAATAGTAAAAATTATAAAACGGTTTATAAAATAAAAAAATATTTAACCCAATCACATTAAATATGGAGAAATTTTTAAATTGTTTGTCTAAAATATATCATGATATGAATCAAAAACTTCAACAATGAGAAAAAGAACTAACCGATCACGTGTTCAATGTATTGGTCGATTGACATTTCTGAGGGCATGGAGCAGTGGGCTTTTTCACGCCGTTCTATTGTTTTGGTAAAATAACTGACCGAGGCTCGAGGTATAAATGGAGCGGCCCACTCGCGAACCTGCTATGTATGATTCAATCTGAAACAACTTTTGGTGAAGAGTTCGGATTCTGGGGCCCGACTCGCTAAACCTACATATTACGAGAGGTCAATATTTTTCTCTCCACTGTTTTTTTTTTGGTGTTTTATAAAATTGATGCGGCCCAGATAGAATTGAAAAGCCACACATGAGGGGTGTCGATGAACCATCACCAATCTCAAATTAATAGTAAAGACAAACCACAAAAACCTCACATGACATACAAAACAAAACACGATGTATGAAATGATAGAAACCGTAGTGCTTTTATTATGGTATATATAAAGATAAAGACTTGTGTGCACTTTTCCATACATTATAATATTATGAGCAACAAAACAGCTAGATTACAAAGTATAATCACTAATTGAATACTATTCCAGCACGACCGCGCGTGACCCTAGTCCCACCACGTTGCAGCTTATCCTATCGCCCCTATCTTCTTGTCCGCTAGCGTTTGGCCCCTATGTCACGGTGTCGCCCGTTCTCACTGTCGGATTCTCTCCCACCAGCACGGTTTCTCGCTTGGGCTATATGCCTCTTTTGCTCATTCAGGCGAACATAATGCGACTGGACGAGCATAGGAAGCATGGACGAGTAGTGGGAGAATCGTGGGGCAGTTGGCCCAAGCCCATAAGGCCCAACAAGCAACACGCAAGTCTATTTATGTAAAAATCATCCCAATTGAAACAAACAGATAACATAACATAATGGAAAGATGAGAAACACAACTTTAAGCTCCAGGGCATTTGGCAGATAAGACACTAGGCAAGGACAATCTAATCTAATGCATGGTAAAAAATCTGATAGAAAATGATGAAACGGAAAATTCAGAGCCAATAGGAAAATAAAATGCGTCATACAGTTAAGTTGATTTATAAGTCCCGCATGATCCTCAAAACTGAATGAACAGCATAAGAGAGCACTGCTACAACAGAGACTACACTCATCGTCCTCTTGTCATAAACATCGGCAGCAACATAGGAGTTGAGGGCATTATGCCTTTCACTACAGGAATGACACAATGTGCCGATGGCCAAATCGTACGCCGACGACAAATTGTCGTGGACATCGGCATACGTATCTGGAAGACCAGCCCGACAAAGTGGCCATCGACACAGCGACAGCCGCCGGCGTGGGTGAGAAAGGGCTGACGGCTGCCCTCGGCATCTTATGCAAAAGTTATGGATGTTTTACGATTTTTCACATATTTTTGCTCGAAAAGTCAAAATTCATATTTGAAGATTTTTCTAGAAACAATATCTTAAAACCTACCTATATATCAAAGGAATTTATTTTTTGAATTTTCTACCATTTTCGTTTTGTTTTACAAAATTGAAAAGGCGGTCCGGGGGGTGTGGAGCGAAAAAAAAAATTGGGCTAGACATAGGCGAGGCGCACCACGCTCCCGTGCGCCACGCCTATCTCACATACCCATGGTGCACATAGGGTTTGGTGCCCCACGGCTATGCCTGCCCACCCAGTTTTCCTGCCACCCAGCACCCCACCTATAGTTGTGGCACATGGAGTGGATGGTGCGTCACGGCTATACTCTTAGGCATGGCGCATCGTGGCGCACTACTGTGTGGTGAGCCACATCTAGTTAGGTGTGGCGCATGTGTAGTGGAGCACGGCTATGATTCCACCTAGAGCCATTTTCATAGTAGTGTAGGAGGCATTTTCCTAGAGAGACCGAACGAGAATGGGAGGAGTAGATGAAACTTAAAATGAAGTACATGGACATGTACACTTCGCCGAGCCGCCTTCCTATAGTTGTCACGACCTAGCCCTATACGTGATCAGCGGGCGTGCCTCACGTTTGTGCATGGTGTGCTCATCGAGATGAACATCGAAGTGTTTTGTTCTGGGTATGCCGCGTTATTAGCGGTTTGGTTTGATGTGATATGTAGTTTCTAGGTGTACAGTGGGCGTCCTTTCGAAACTCATGTTAGGGCATCTCTAGCAAAACCCATATAAGACGCCAAACTGAAAATTAACCACCGCTTTCAGTTTTGGGGTCCAAAAAACCCTACAAACCAGAACCCGTGAACTACCTCATCCTAAAAAAAATTAGAGGATGTTGAAAATCCCACCTCCGAGCTGAGAATACACCGTTTCTGTGTCCAATCCTGCGACTTGTATCGTAGAAAACAGTTGGCGATAAGAAATTTTCGACTTCAGTTACTCATGTCCTCGCCTCCACCGGAATAGGATTTTGGCCATACCCACCCCAATGGTAGGCTATGAAGTTTCTGAATACAATAGGGAAAGGATTATTGTTTTCAACACATGGAAAGGTGCGAATCTCAAGAGAAGTAGATGGTGAAGATTTTGAGGCTACATCAGAACGAGATTCATATTTATCTAGAATGATGGCCAACTTCAAAGATTTGCCCGGGGCCGAGATTATCTTTAACTGTGTGATCAAACGTTTTGCATGACGAGTCCCTAAAGAATAATTTATCTCCAACTGAGCATCATAGCGATGTTAATTTCTATATAGAAAAGTTTGATCGGTACAATCAAAAAAATTGATGCTTCCAAGTCCGAGATATATTTGTATTTCGATGACACAACAAAGCAAACAAACTAAGTGTAAAACATGTATGCTTCATGGCCTATGTATTATATCAAATATCTTGATATGAATATAGAAACCGATGAGATCTAATTCTTGATCTGCCGCAAGTACGAAATATAGATTTTTGTGTGGATTATGTCGGTGCTCCATTTTTGTTCTCACGCTTAAATAGAAATACATGTTGCGCAACAATCATGCAACCGATGCTCACATCCCATTTAACACTACCATAAGAAGCGCATGGTAAGCGTTGTGAGCATCAATTCCTCACTAAATTAGTTCTGCATTTATTGTTGGGATAATTCACATTGCGGTAAGAACTTAAGACCTAGTGCCTTTCAAGTATGTACTTATACTACATACCAACTTAATGGCATCAAGTCCAAGAAAAAAAAACCTAGCAACCTAACATCGTCCTGATGTGCATATAAAGACACTTCCCATGACATCTCATCCAAGTAGAGGCCGACATATTGCTGTCAAATACGTCGTAGAAAGAAAATAGAGGTAGTATGCATAGAGATGAGAGCGGAAGAGAATAAAGTTGTGAAGCTAAAAGATCTAGGGAATAAGATGCATCTGGAAAGGGGGTACGGGGGATTTGCAGAGAACACTACCATAGAACACAGTTGTGAGCAGCACTAAGGGCAGGGGTGGTATGCGTCGTCTGTGTTGAACACAACGATTCAACATCTCTGGTGATGTGTACCGTTCGATATGCTCCCGTTGTGTAGATACGTATCTGTTCACTATATGAAAGCGATGTTACGTTTTACTAAAATTAGCGAAGTGCGCACTTGTTGTTACGTGTTGAGTTCTATCGTTGACGGGCCAGAACGCTCTTGAGGAAAGCAATATAATCGGTTGTTGTTTTACTTGTACTCGGACAGTTGGTGCCACCATGTAGATGCATCTCGGAATTTGCACATTGCAATTCGAAAGAAATACTTAGTTATATTACTCAAGTCACGGCTCTTGATCCAAGCAGAAGTCATTTTATTAATGGCCATAATATATTTCCAACTTAGTGACTCTTGTTTTGATTTCCGTATTTGTGATTTGATACTTTGCTAGAAGCTCTGATGGTCCGGTGCGAGGGAGTGAAGATATTGCGCTGTTTCAGGAAACAGAATCCCCGTGTAGTAGGTCAACCTTCGCAACGGCTCCTATATCACTCTCATGCTCCCTAATCTACAACACCCAGTAGCATCGTCTGTTGACGATAGTGACGATAGTTGGGTGACGAAGTAGAGTGGCAGAGGAGACGGCCGAGTCCGAAAACCAACAACTCTTAGCTATTGCTCCCTTATGCTCTAGAGCATGCCGTTCACATCGCCTGAAAAATATCTAACCCATGCCGGTTGTCATTGGAGGTCATGTGGTCGACTGGGCGTTGTGGATCCAGTGGATGTGACGGCTCGGAGGTCATGGGTGTGGTGATGGTGTACTGTTTCCTTGAATTGGGGGTTAGTTTCTTAGAAGTGTAAGGCCTAGCGTGTAAAATGAGCGATGTAGGATCTAATAGTAAAAATTCAAAAAAAGGTTTAGAACAACAATAATATTAAACCCAATCTCATAAAATATGGAGAAAGTTTTAAATTGTTTTCTAAAATATATCATGACATGGATCAAAAAGTTCAACAATGAGAAAAAAACTAACCGATCACATATTACGAGAGGCCAATATTTTTCTCTCCCCTGATTTTTTTATGGTGTTTTATAAAATTGATGTGGCCCAGATATAATTGAAAAGCCACACATGAGGGGTGTCAATGAACCATCACCAATCTCAAATTAATAGTAAAGAAAAACCACAAAAACCTCACACGACGTACAAACACTGGTAGAAAATAGACCTTTAGTCCCGGTTCGCAAAGGCCATAAATCCCGGCCGTGCAACCGGGACTAAATATGCGCGACTAAAGCCCCCCCCCCCCCCGCCGCTTTAGTCGCGCCTCTTACAAACGGCGACTAAAGCCCCGTCCACGTGGGCGGCTGGCGTGACTACAAGATATTTCGTTATTTTTTTAATTCATTTGGGTTTTCTAATTATTTTTCACTCCTTTTTTTTCAAAAAAATTATTATTTGCTTAGTGTCTAACTATAATTATCTCTAATCAAATTACATACTTGTGGTCAAACTTCCCGCTGGATCACCCATCCTCCCACTACTCTAGCACTAGCACGCTTAACTTCCGAGTTCCATCCCGTCTCGCATCCAACTGTTTCGCACGCATGTATGTGATACTAGTATCATATCAATCCTATTAACATTTTGGTCGATGCCACATTTCTTTATTGTTTGAATTTCAAATAAATCTTTTGATAAACAAAAGTAATGATGTAATAATAATTTTGAATAAATAAATAAACATTAACTTTTTAATTTGTATTATTTCTATAAAAAATCGGAAAAATAAAACTAATTCATTTTAAAATCTTAAAAATACAAATAATATATCAAAAAATTCAGAAAAATTAAACGAATTCATTTTAAAATCTTAAAAATACAAATAATATATCAAAAAGTTCATAAAAATATTTTATCTCACTGTTTTCTAGTCCTTATGAATGCATCTTGATTAAGTGGTCATATCTCTTAATCTTAGGAAATCTTTTGTTTCCCCTTTCCTAAATCTCTTCTATTTTCCAGTCCTTATGAATGCATCATGTCCTTTTTAACCCTTGGTTTTATTTGAGCCATTTCATTAGTCTTCTTCTCTCACAAGGTTTTGAGACATTTAAGCAACCTTCTGTTTTCCATGTTTTGCAAAGGAGTGAGTCTTATACACAGCGGTACTTAAACACATACCCAATTAATAGAAATAATATAGGACATATATCCATTACATAATAGTAGTACTACATATATAAAGTCTCGAATAATGCAAACATAGCGGTACATAATAGTAGTACTACATATATAAAGTCTCGAATAATGCAAACATAGCGGTACACAAACAACCATCTACTCGAGCTCCGAAGAGTAGATGCGGAACAACTCGAACGCAACATATGCATCTATTGCTGCATACTGGAGATTGATCAGGCCAAGTGGGTTCTTCCCCCAATAGTTGTGATTTCTCGAGGGGAAACTAGTCTTCATCGTTCAGTAGTCGTGGTGGATGAAGGCAGTTGTCATCTGAGCCATCCCGGTCTTGTCCCCGTCCAGCTCATCAAAATGGATCAAGTCATGAAGTTCAATGTAGTGGTCTTCAGGTATCTCAATATTCCAGGTGCGCATCATCTTCTACTGGTCATTTGTGATATCGATGCTACAAAAGTCGAAACCTTTGTTGACAAGAAAATACATAAGTTCTGGACATTTCTTTGCACTACCGCAACAACAAAAATGGAACACATGTTAGATATTGTTGCAACAACTGTATTCTTTCAATGAAACAACAAATCAAAAATGCAACAACTATCCTACAAGAGATTGTGTGCGTACCTTGCCCATTGGAAGACCAGGACAGTTTCCTTGTAAGCAATCTGGATGACGGCCACATCCTTTTGATTGGCCGTGTACTCGAGATCAAGCCCAAAAAACTTGTGGTGTTCATCGGCTTCATAGAGTTTCCTCAAACGGTCAAGAGCTTCAGGGAGGATCTCGCATATGTTGGTATAAGCGACGTGGAGAGTCTTGCCGCATGGTGTGGCCACATGGAGAATCTTGAAAACGGGAGAATCCATGGTGGAGGAAGAAGAAGAGAGGAAGAAGAAGAGAGAGCCGCGTGCGCACTGTACCATTGAGGCCTTTCTGCCTCGCTCGCGAATGAGAATCGCGCGGGAGGCGAGAAGTTCGGAACTTTAGTCGCGGGTGGCCAGGCCAACCGGGACTAAAGACCGGGAGGCGAGCAGTTCGGACCTTTAGTCGCGGGTGGCCAGGCCAACCGGGACTAAAGCCCTCCGCGCGCTTCCCAAACCGCCACTCAAGACCCCTTTAGTCACGGTTCGGACATTTTGGGGACTAAAGGGGGCGTATGGAAGGCCTTTTTCTACAAGTGAAAACAAAACAGGATGTATGAAATGATAGAAACCGTAGTGCTTTTATGATGGTATATATAAAGATAAAGACTTGTGTGGAATTTTCCATACATTATCATATTATGAGCAAGAAAACAGCTAGATTACAAAGTATAATCACTAATTGAATACAATTCCAGCAGTTAAACCTTCCCCTAGTTTAAAGTCACTAGTTCAAATCTCATTCACCTCATTTGTGCTACAAAATAATTGCACTACCAAGTTTCAAAATTAATGAGACACTAACCGAGGGGTAAGGCATTTGTTTTTTCAATAGTTCAAAGGTTCAAAACAGTTCGAAGCCACATTTTTTTTCCTTTTTAATTTAATTACTTTAAGTTTTGGTCCCACTTATCCATGATGGTACAGATGCATGCCGCGCTAAATCTGTCACTTTGTCATGCTTGAAGATTATCCTTTCTATTGCATGACAAAAACAAATTGTGCCATGCATTAACGCTAATGTGTGACAAAAGTTAAAATTTCGTGATGTATTAGACACTTTGCGTGACGGATTAGACTTTTTCATCCGGCTACCCGTGGTTAAAAATTAAAAATGTTGTAGTGAATTGAAACTAAACTTTGAAATGAACTGTGGTGATGTCCGCCGCTCCGATGCAGAGGCCGAGGCAATATTCCCCATTTTTTTAAAAAGGTTGTCGGTACCTTGTTGCCAGACTTCATTGAATATGTAAAAAGAAAACTAAATCTATTTGTTCCTTTGTTATTTCTACTATTTTTAATGTGAACATTGCAATTCATATCGATTACTCCATCTGTCCCAAAATACAAGGCCCTCTATTTTTATTCTAGATTATGATGTTTGACTTTGACCACTAATATCTAATAAATTATATGAATTGAGAATGTAAAAATGGTACCATTGGATTCGTCTTGTAATTTTTTCATTTCTTGTATATTCCACCAATTTCGTGGACATATTATAAGTACAAATCATGGTCAAAGTTTGACATCGTTGACCGGCGAAATTAAAACGCGCCTTGTATTTTGGGACTAAGTGATTTTTTTTTTGGCAATTTCTAAGTTTTATAAAGCATGCTTTCCCAATATTCGTAGGAATAGACTGCATTTAAGTGCTTTACTTTCACCTCTTCAACTACCTAAATTTCATGTGTTATATAATTTTACTATCTTATAAGGAGGATGAAATTGTATTGTGTGTGGTGTTACTAGTGGATCATTTGTTGTACATTTGTTCCATGAGGAAATAAAAAATACCAATTTTCGTTAAAAACTCATTTGGGCATGTTGATGGTATGAATCAACTGCGAAATTAATACATTAGAGCGTGTGGTTTTTTTATTACATCATTTGTAATACTTTCGTATAAGAAGATGCATGTATTTTCTTTGAAAAGACTGATAAATTCGCTCAAATGGTGGTACAATACAATTACAACCCATTCGCGAAGCAGCGAAAGTCAATTTCACATAGGTACATGTTCTAAAGTACTTTACCAAGATGCATCTATATAACTGTGCATATCTTCATCAAGTGGGTTCCATATGAAAAAAAGAAGGAGGCAGTAGCAGAGAGTGATGAGACGAAAAGCAGGATGTGAACTTAATAGCATTAGGGAATAGGAGACACCGGGAAAGTTAACACCGGTGCTCATTGGAGAGCAACTCGGTAAATAGGCCCAATTAGTATGGAAAGAGGAGAGTTTTTTCTAGATTATTGTTGACATGTAAATGTGATGAACCAGCAGCAACGCTGAGTTTCTATTAGAAAAAAACCCAACATTTTTTAAAAATGCTTCTTGACATGGGCAGATTTTTATTACTTTGTATTTGGTTTATGAATTGTTTGAATCAACATGAAGACTAATATATACACCACTTTTGGATGGAAGACTCTGAACAGAGCCCGGCTTTGAATTAACAGGGCCACAGAGCACCAACTCACATATGTAGTGCCACAAGCGGCGGGTAAAAAATGCCGATAAACAAATTACAACGCCAAGAAAAGGATACCAATACAACACTCCTAACTACAGAAGAGGTTACCCAAAGGTGACTCCTCCGAGAAGGGAACCCTGCAAAAGCGTCGTTGCCCATAGTCGGCGGTCCTCCGCCAAATGAAGAGCGTGCACCAACGGACAATCGAATGGTCATCAGTTGCGCGCCGCCGCCGGCGGTCCCTCGCCAGTCATCACTAGCACGCCCGCTGTCGTTGGCCCCTCGCCACTAGAGGAGCTCGACGCCATCGCCAGACAGGTAAATAGTTAAGCGTTGGAGCGTCGATCTTCCTTTGCCTTAGACTGGCATCTCTGACGCCCTGCATGTTTTCCGCAGAACGCCGACGTTCCATGCACTCTCCTACACGCAGTGGACGGCGTGTTGAAGGATGTTGCTGTGGGTATGATCGTTCAACCGGCAACCCGCAGGTTCCACAATAGGCCGATGCACGATGACGTATATAGAGTTCGAGTGCTTCGGGTGCTAGCGGGCTACGACGACTTGTTGCCTCCCATTCAACCCTACCAGGAAGAAGATGACACCGGTACCCTGACGCTGCTCCAGTGCCTACCTTGGACCATTGAATGGCCGAAGAGCCAGATTCGCCTGGGGAAGAGGGGCGCCACCTCGAAAACAACCCCTCTAGAAGTGCTGGAGCGGAGCCATGGCAAGACCGCCGTAGCACCGCCGCCTACCCCTGACATGGAGATGGCACAACACCCGGCGGATGACGATCTTGATACCTTTGATTTCATCGCCAATGACTTTGATGGCGGAGATTACATTCCTCCTCTCCCAGAAGAACCCTACCATAGCACAGAGGCTCGTGGTGAGGCTCCTCCCGCGGATAAATCCAATTGCAAGTGTCTATTCGGTTCTCAGGAAGACACGCCTCCAGATGTCGCCCCCTTCACCGAGACTTAGAAAATCGCAAAGGGAGGAGTTATTTTCAGCCCAGGCACAATCCGTAAGGCGGCTAATGAGGAGATTGAGAAGGAGTGCATTGCGAAAGCGCCGAAACCGCGGAAAAGAGGACCTAGATCCAAGGCCGCCAAGGCTGCAAAGTCCGTGAGCCAGCCTGCTAAGATGTCGCTCCGTGTTCAGGACGGGCCACCTACATCTAAGCATACGCCGAATGGGTCAGCCTATGCTTAACCAGAACAAGCTCAAGGCCACAAGTGGGGATATGCGGAGTTTGCATGACAGCATTCTTTATCTTAAATCGCGTCTTATTGAATCCAAGGATCCATCTTACCCGGTTTTTATTGCCATGGTGCAAAAGGACTTGGGCTTCGTCGAATCAACCGGCATGGATAGGATAGTACTGCGGTTTTCGGACATCGTCGATATGTTCCATAGCAATCCGATGCACTACTCCATGGTCCGCCTATACTCGCTCAATCTGGCGGTGCAAGTCAGCAGGGATAATACACCGGGCATCGCAATAGTGGACCCCTTCTACATGCGCCATGACGTGTTGTGCTCCGTTGGGAACCAGGTAGTCGCGTCGACATATCTCCAGGACTTCATGCTGGCGATCCAGACCAAGGATTACATCCTCATGTCTTACTTTGATGGGTAAGTCAATATTCTTAGGCGAATCGAAAGTGATTTTCTTTAGATTTTCATCGCTCCTTTCCAACACTTTGTTTGGATTATTCCGCTCAGATATACACAATGCATACTCATATGCATTTGTATCAGTCATTCGCATGCAACGTATCTCAACTCAGGGAGTGCTGTGAAGAAAGACTACTCCAACGTGAAGAAAGTTTTGAATAATGCTCTCACCGGCTACCACGCAAAGGGGGGCAGAATCACTAGGGAGAAGCTCATTCTGGGTGCTCGGGTGTTCACCCACACGACGGATTTTGCCTGCGTCAAGCAGCCGCCAGGCAGTAACAGAGACACCTACTATGTCCTCCATCACATGCGGGCATACATACGGGATCAACAGTACCTTACCCTGCCTAGTAAAGTCCAAGAATGGGCCTCCCTCTTGGCGATGGTCGGCGGTGAAGAGGTTAGAGAAGAGATATATGATATCCAGAAGTGCTTTGCCACGAAAATCGTTCATGAAGTGGTGAACAAGAGTGGGACATTTTACTGCCGGTTCGCCATGCCGAACCGCGACATAGATAGCTACCTAGCAACTGCATGTGACGATAGGCCCTTCATCACTCCGAAGGGTTGTCCCGTTGTAATCCCTGGGCGGATGAGTCAGAAGGAGTGAGAACTATTGTAAGGCTTGCTACATTTTCGAAATTAGTTGAACTCAATCGTTAGGGTTATGAATCGTCCATCGTGTAACAGATGCTCAATTATGTCAATGCTTGATTATCTTGTTTTTATTATTGCTGTCCTACTTGTGATGTTCGTTCGATCTTTTGAATAAATGCCGATGATTAAAAGTGTTGGTTCACACTAACATGGACTTGGTGGTCTGGTGCGCATTGTGATTTTCACAAAGTTAGGATCTTGTGCATCCCACTTGGCGCTCCAGGTCCACCAAGGCTGCTTGTATGTGTCCACCCTAAATATGAGGCACACATCGTTACGGTTATGAATTGTCCATCGTGTAAAGCGATGCTCAATGATGTCAATGCTTGATTATATTTCTTTTTATTATTGCAGTTTTACTTCTGATGTTCGTTCGATCCTTTGAATAAATGCCAATGATTAAAAGAGCTGGTTCATACTAAGATGGCCTTGGTGGTTCGGTGCACCTTGTGATTTTCACAAGGTTAGGATCTTGTGCATCCCACTTGGCGCGCCGGGTCCACCAAGGCTGCTTGTATGTGTCCACCCTAAATATGAGGCACACAGACCGATGACCATCTTGTTCCTGTTAAGAGGTACTACATGCGGTGGTGATCCGGGGAAAGGAACGAATGTGAGGATTTATAAATTTCTTTGGAACTAAATAATGTCACATATGTAATATGGTTCGTGAGATCCGGATGAATTTGAACCCTTTGGTGCACATACGTAATGGTGACATTCCTCAGAAATCCCTTCCGGGGTTATGAAGAATGTCCCCATTATGTATGTGCACAAAAGGGTCTAATTTTTCCGGATATCACTATTACATATATGATTTTGTTTAGTTTCAAAGATGTCTAGAAACACTTCCTTCCCCCGCATCGCCATCACGTGTACTTACCTCGTAACAAGCACAAAATGTGAAGGTCCAACTTCACATCAAGCCCGATGACCATCTTGTTCCTGTTAAGAGGTACTATAGGCGGTGGTGATCCGGGAAAAGGATGAAGATGAGGGTTTCGGTTGGAACTAAGGAACGTCGCATTTGTAATATTATTGTTAGTGAGATCAGAACTGGGTTGCACCGTTTGGTACATATACGTAATGGGGATATTTTTCATAGCCCCGGAAGGGGCTATGCAGAATATCCCCATTATGTATGTGCACGAAATGGTCCAACTTTGTTCGGATCTCACAAACACTTACGTATGTGATTTCGTTTAGTTTCACATGTGAAGCATGGTAATAACACTGGAACGCCATATGTGTTAAGTTCTTACAGACTAGATTGTTGACTCTAGTGCAAGTGGGACACTGAAGGGAATATGCCCGAGAGGCAATAATAAATTGTTATTATCTTATTCCTTGTTTATGATGAATGTTTATTTATCATGCTATAATTGTATTAACCAAAAACGTTGATACATGTGTGTTTAATAAACAAACAATGGTTCCTAGTAAATCCTCTCTTTTAACTAGCTCGTTGGTTAATAGATGATCAAGGTTTCCTGATCATGAACATTGGATGTTGTTAATAACGGCGTCATGTCATTAGAATAATGATGTGATGAACATGTACCCAAAGTGAATATAGCAATGCGATCAAGTCATGTAGTTTACATTGTTATATCAAACATACGAAGTAACTTATTCCTTAGACCATGAGATCGTGTCAATCACTGATACCGGAAGGGTGCTTTGATGTCATCGAACGTCACACCGTAACAGGGTGACTATAAAGGTGCCGTTAGGTATTCCGAAAGTATTAGTTGAGGATCATGGATCAAGAGTGGGATTTGTCCATCCAAATGACGGAGAGATATACTCTGGGCCCTCTCGGTGATATCACATCGACACCGCTTGAAAGCACGCGATATGATCACAAGGATGTTATATCATGGGAACGAGAAAAGAGTACTTGTCGGTAACGAGATTGAACAAGGTATGGTTGATACCAATGATCGAATCTCGGACAAGTAAAATATCGCGAGACAAAGGGAATTAGTCATGACATTGATGGTTCACACGATCACGAGAGTCATCATTGAATATATAGGAGCCATCACGGATCTCCAGATCCCGCTGTTGAATATTGATAGGAGAGGAGTCTCGATCATGTCTATGTTATTCGCGAACCGTAGGGTGACACACTTAAGGTTCGATGATGCATTTGAGAGGATACGGAATAACGAAGAATGTTTTGAGCTGCACCGGAATTGTTTCGGGGAATATTGAAATAGTTCAAGGTGGTATATGTTAATGTTTGATTAAAAAATAGTTCAAGGGGGTAAGTGTTAATGTTTGTTAATAGTATTAACAAATATTAAAATAAATAAATGAAATTGTTTTATTTATTTATGAAAGAAAACCATTGGAATTTTGAGTGGGAATTGATGGGAGAATGAGTGGGTTGAGTGGAGACTCCACCCACATGATGAGGGGAGAGGTGGAGGCACCAAAAATTCGTGGCGGCCTCCCCCTCCTTTATAAAGAGGGGTTGGACCTCCCTCTCCACATACACTTGGTGTCATCTTCACTTCCTCTCCACCCGCTGCTCCATTCCATGGTCTCCGGCATGGTGAAGCCCTGACCGTGGGATTCTTCACCACCACCACGCCGTCGTGCTGCTGGAGTTCCGAGGGATCCTCTACTTCCACGCTCCGCTGGATCGAGGGAATGCAGGTCGTCATCAACCGTACGTGTGACTGATCACGGAGGCACCGCCGGATTGCGGTGCACATCTTCACGCTTTCGGGATCGGCGTGAGTACGACTACGCCAACAATGAGATTTGATCTCGTAACGCAATGTGTGTTCGATGGTATGTGTTCTCCTTAACCCTCTCTTTGCCCGTTGCACTTGGTCTCCTAGATTAGATCTTGCCCTTTCGGGTGTCTCTCGCGTAGGAAATTTTTTGTTTTCTTTGCAACGACCCCTTCAGTGGTATCAGAGCCTGATCTATGCGTAGATGTTTTGTACGGGTAGAACACATAGGTGTATGTGGGCGTTGATGATCATGTTATTACCTCCTTGATTATTTTATGATCTTAGTGGCATAGTGGGATGAAGCGGCCCGGACTAACCTTACATGTCCACGTACATGAGACTTGTTCCACAACTGACATGCAACTTGTATTGCATAAGTGGCTTGCGGGTGTCTGTTTCTCCTACTATAGTTAAGATCTAATCTACGAAGGGTTGTTAAAAATGTGTTTATCAACGTTGTGGTTCATGTTCGTAGGTTTGAACAGTTCTATCCTCGAAAGCCCTAAGCCACGTAAAATATGCAAAAATAAATTAGAAGCATCTAACTAGTTTTTGCTAGGCATGTGAATTGATATGGTCAATGTTAGAAATTTGATTATGAGATGATCTCTTTTGTAAATTATTGATATACCGGAAGGTATCCATATGGTTGCCTTATTATTGATGGTCAATCAAGATTGGGGTGCCAAGGTACTTGGTACCACGTTGGTGGAATGATGGAGATCATACCATGATGCACATGATGGAGATCAAGTGCAAGAAGGACCATATCATATCACGTTATCCTTACATGTGATGTATGTGATGTTAATCCTTTTTATGCATCTTGTTTTGCTTAGATAGTGACAGTAGCATTATAAAATGATCCCTCTCACTTAATATGAAGATAATAATGTGTTCTTCCTTAAGTATGCACCGTTAAGAAAGTCCGTCGTTTCGAGACACCACGTGATGATCGGGTGTGACAGACTCAACGTTCGCATACAACGGGTGTTTTCAAGCCTATCATGTACAGACATGGCCTTGAAACACACGCAATACTAGGGTTCTACTTGGCGAGCCTAGAATGTATAGACATGGACTCGGAACACGTAACCGAAAGGAAAATCATGAGTCATATGGATGATATGATGAACATGTCGATGTTCGCCTTTGAAGCTACATCATCTCACGTGATGATCGGTTTTGGTGTAGTGAATTTGGTTCGTGTAATCACTAAAGATGACTAAGAGGGAAGTTGTTTTTGAGTGGGAGTTCATGGCATAATTTTGAATTAACTTGAACTTATTTATCATAACCAACCAATCAAAGTGAATTTCCACAAATTGTAGTATTCATTGGCACCCACAAAACTACCTTACACTCATATTGTTGATTGAGATATAATTGTTATGATCTGGTAAAAATCATTTAAGATTGGTACCGTATTAGTGAAATTTAAAATTGAGTCCTATTGTAGATTTTTGGTATTTCCTACCTAGCTCCATATGGTTAATGATTGATTGATCTAGAGAGCAAATAATTCCTTCTTAGAATCCAGAGTCATGGTTGCTTTCGTATTACTTTATCGTCAAAAGAATGTTTTGTTGATCAAGGTGATTTTGGAACTGAAAAGAGTTGTTTTCAAAAACAATCAAGTGAAAGATATATTGATATCTAGAAACTTATTTTTCGCAACATGACTGAGTATAATTTACCGTGACAATGTTTTCTTATATTATCTGAATATATGCAAATTTAGTGTGACAATGTTTACTTATATTATCTGAATATATGCAATGATTGAAGACGCTAGGCGTTTGAATATTCCAAGAAATTGGGCGCTAAACATTATCCTCTAAATTCCTTCCTTCGAGCTATAGTAGCTTAATCATAGAATTGTTATGATGGGATGGATTAAAAGTATGGGTAAAAATTATTTACCTTACTTGGAGATTGCTAAGAGTGGAATCTAGAAGAATACTATTAAGATGGTGATATTAGTAGAACAATCAAACTCAAAGTATGACTCAATGGGTGATAGTATATGACTAACATGCCAAAGAAAATGAGCTGGTACGACTATCATTGTTTGATGTTGAATGATTCTTCTGTAAAAGAAAGGGAATATTGAAAATAGAATTAGAAAAATATATATGGCAGAAAAGAAGATAACTGGAAAAGTCCAGCTCAGGAGTATATGCTTGATATATAAGTTATAGATGTATTACTAGTTAACAAATTATTTTTGGGTATTTTGATACCACATTGGTTGGTATGAGTTGTCATACAAAGCAACGCAGTTCAAGAAATACAAGTGCATAAAAGGAACTAGTAATAGATGTGGAATCGATTATGATAAGAACAGTAATAAAGTGTTATTGTGTTCATTGTCGTATCAAACCAAACATTCATGATTTATTTTAAGAACTTAATAAGTTGTTATTTTGTTCTGGTCTTTTGTGAGAACAAATGATATTGTTCAAACTATGACCATATTCCATAATTGATGCATATGTTAATATAAACCATGTTGGTAAAGTAAAGATCTATAAGACTAAATGCTAAAGGTTGCAAGACGTAAAAGAGTTTCACTTAAATTGTGACACCACCATTTTAGTTCTTATTGGAAAGGAAAACATGAAGGAACTCCATATTGATGGACTTCCGGAGTCATTTTGTTTTGAATAAATTGACGCTTGTGAGACTTGTTCCAAAAGATGACTAGAATTCCGTTCATAGGCCAAAGTAGAATGGACGACTAATTTAATGGAGATTATACATATTGATGTATATAGTCCATTATGTGTAGCTATGTATGGTGGATTAATTTTTCCTTCATAAAATTTTGTCGATGATTTGAGTAGATATGTGAGTATATCTATTTAAAGAGAATGGAGTTTGACATTTTAAATTGGTTCAAATGGTTGTTAATATGAAGTAAAAATCATTGTAACAAGATAATCAAGTATTTATGATTGGATCATAAAGGATAATGTTTGAGTTACTAGTTTTGCAAAACATCTGAGAAGTTGCAGAATTGTTCTACAACTTATATTACTCGAACTACCCCACATTAGTTTGGAGTCTTCGAGAGACAAAATCAAACCTTGTTTGACATGATAATATAAATAAAAATGCCATTATAATTTTGTAGTTTATACAATAGTGACAACCGTTTTTTCCACTGAAAAGAGCACCGTCATGATCCGTTGAAATTGACAACATATAAGATATGGTTTGGGTAGTGACCCGAATTGTCATTTTCTTAAGTTTTGGTATGCATAGCATCCCAGTGTAGTAGGTTAACCTTCACAACACCTCCTATGTCACTCTAATGCTACCTAATCTACGACACCCAGTAGCATCTTCTGTTGACGACGGTGACGATAGTTGGGTGAGGAAGAAGAGGATGCCGTCCACATCGCCTAAAGAATATCTAACCCAAGCCGGTTGTCATTGGAGGTCATGTGGTCGACTTGGCGTTGTGGATCCAGGGGATGTGACGGCTCGAAGGTCATGGGTGTGGTGCTGGTGTATCGTTGCCGTGAATTGGGGGTTAGTACCTTAGAAGTTTAAGGTCTAACGTGTAAAATGAGCGATGTACGATCTAATAGTAAAAATTATAAAACGGTTTATAAAATAAAAAATATTTAACCCAATCACATTAAATATGGAGAAATTTTTAAATTGTTTGTCTAAAATATATCATGATATGAATCAAAAACTTCAACAATGAGAAAAAGAACTAACCGATCACGTGTTCAATGTATTGGTCGATTGACATTTCTGAGGGCATGGAGCAGTGGGCTTTTTCACGCCGTTCTATTGTTTTGGTAAAATAACTGACCGAGGCTCGAGGTATAAATGGAGCGGCCCACTCGCGAACCTGCTATGTATGATTCAATCTGAAACAACTTTTGGTGAAGAGTTCGGATTCTGGGGCCCGACTCGCTAAACCTACATATTACGAGAGGCCAATATTTTTCTCTCCACTGTTTTTTTTTGGTATTTTATAAAATTGATGCGGCCCAGATAGAATTGAAAAGCCACACATGAGGGGTGTCGATGAACCATCACCAATCTCAAATTAATAGTAAAGACAAACCACAAAAACCTCACATGACATACAAAACAAAACACGATGTATGAAATGATAGAAACCGTAGTGCTTTTATTATGGTATATATAAAGATAAAGACTTGTGTGCACTTTTCCATACATTATAATATTATGAGCAAGAAAACAGCTAGATTACAAAGTATAATCACTAATTGAATACTATTCCAGCACGACCGCGCGTGACCCTAGTCCCACCACGTTGCAGCTTATCCTATCGCCCCTATCTTCTTGTCCGCTAGCGTTTGGCCCCTCAGTCACGGTGTCGCCCTTTCTCACTGTCGGATTCTCTCCCACCAGCACGGTTTCTCGCTTGGGCTATATGCCTCTTTTGCTCATTCAGGCAAACATAATGCGACTGGACGAGCATAGGAAGCATGGACGAGTAGTGGGAGAATCGTGGGGCAGTTGGCCCAAGCCCATAAGGCCCAACAAGCAACACGCAAGTCTATTTATGTAAAAATCATCCCAATTGAAACAAACAGATAACATAACATAATGGAAAGATGAGAAACACAACTTTAAGCTCCAGGGCATTTGGCAGATAAGACACTAGGCAAGGACAATCTAATCTAATGCATGGTAAAAACTCTGATAGAAAATGATGAAACGGAAAATTCAGAGCCAATAGGAAAATAAAATGCGTCATACAGTTAAGTTGATTTATAAGTCCCGCATGATCCTCAAAACTGAATGAACAGCATAAGAGAGCACTGCTACAACAGAGACTACACTCATCGTCCTCTTGTCATAAACATCGGCAGCAACATAGGAGTTGAGGGCATTATGCCTTTCACTACAGGAATGACACAATGTACCGATGGCCAAATCGTACGCCGACGACAAATTGTCGTGTACATCGGCATACGTATCTGGAAGACCAGCCCGACAAAGTGGTCATCGACACAGCGACAGCCGTCGGCGTGGGTGAGGAAGGGCTGATGGCTGCCCTCGGCGTCTTATGCAAAAGTTATGGATGTTTTACGATTTTTCACATATTTTTGCTCGAAAAGTCAAAATTCATATTTGAAGATTTTTCTAGAAACAATATCTTAAAACCTACCTATATATCAAAGGAATTTATTTTTTGAATTTTCTACCATTTTCGTTTTGTTTTACAAAATTGAAAAGGCGGTCCGGGGGGGGGGGGGTGTGGAGTGAAAAAAAAATTGGGCTAGACATAGGCGAGGCGCACCACGCTCCCGTGCGCCACGCTTATCTCACATACCCATGGTGCACATAGGGTTTGGTGCCCCACGGCTATGCCTGCCCACCCAGTTTCCCTACCACCCAGCACCCCACCTATAGTTGTGGCACATGGAGTGGATGGTGCGTCACGGCTATACTCTTAGGCGTGGCGCATCGTGGCGCACTACTGTGTGGTGAGCCACATCTAGTTAGGTGTGGCGCATGTGTAGTGGAGCACGGCTATGATTCCACCTAGAGCCATTTTCATAGTAGTGTAGGAGGCATTTTCCTAGAGAGACCGAACGAGAAGGGGAGGAGTAGATGAAACTTAAAATGAATTACATGGACATGTACACTTCGCCGCGCCGCCTTCCTATAGTTGTCACGACCTAGCCCTATACGTGTATCAGCGGGCGTGCCTCTCGTTTTTGCATGGTGTGCTCATCGAGATGAACATCGAAGTGTTTTGTTCTGGGTATGCCGCGTTATTAGCGGTTTGGTTTGATGTGTTATGTAGTTTCTAGGTGTACAGTGGGCGTCCTTTCGAAACTCATGTTAGGGCATCTCTAGCAAAACCCTTATAAGACGCCAAACTGAAAATTAACCGCCGCTTTCAGTTTTGGGGTCCATAAAACCCTACAAACCAGAACCCGTGAACTACCTCATCCAAAAAAAAATTAGAGGATGTTGAAAATCCCACCTCCGAGCTGAGAATACACCGTTTCTGTGTCCAATCCTGCGACTTGTATCGTAGAAAACATTTGGCGATAAGAAATTTTCGGCTTCAGTTACTCATGTCCTCGCCTCCACCGGAATAGGATTTTGGACATACCCACCCCAATGGTAGGCTATGAAGTTTCTGAATACAATAGGGAAAGGATTATTGTTTTCAACACATGGAAAGGTGCGAATCTCAAGAGAAGTAGATGGTGAAGATTTTGAGGCTACATCAGCACGAGATTCATATTTATCTAGAATGATGTCCAACTTCAAAGATTTGCCCGGGGCCGAGATTATCTTTAACTATGTGATCAAACGTTTTGCATGACGAGTCCCTAAAGAATAGTTTATCTCCAACTGAGCATCATAGCCATGTTAATTTCTATATAGAAAAGTTTGATCGGCACAATCAAAAGAATTGATGCTTCCAAGTCCAAGATATATTTGTATTTCGATGACACAACAAAGCAAACAAACTAAGTGTAAAACATGTATGCTTCATGGCCTATGTATTATATCAAATATCTTGATATGAATATAGAAACCAATGAGCTCTAATTCTTGATCTGCCGCAAGTACGAAATATAGATTTTTGTGTGGATTATGTCGGTGCTCCATTTTTGTTCTCACGCTTAAATAGAAATACATGTTGCGCAACAATCATGCAACCGATGCTCACATCCCATTTAACACTACCATAAGAAGCGCATGGTAAGCGTTGTGAGCATCCATTCCTCACTAAATTAGTTCTGCATTTGTTGTTGGGATAATTCACATTGCGGTAAGAACTTAAGACCTAGTGCCTTTCAAGTATGTACTTGTACTACATACCAAGTTAATGGCATCAAGTCCAAGAAAAAAAACCTAGCAACCTAACATCGTCCTGATGTGCATATAAAGACACTTCCCATGACATCTCATCCAAGTAGAGGCCGACATATTGCTGTCAAATACGTCGTAGAAAGAAAATAGAGGTAGTATGCATAGAGATGAGAGCGGAAGAGAAGAAAGTTGTGAAGCTAAAAGATCTAGGGAATAAGATGCATCTGGAAAGGGGGTACGGGGGATTTGCAGAGAACACTACCATAGAACACAGTTGTGAGCAGCACTAAGGGCAGGGGTGGTATGCGTCGTCTGTGTTGAACACAATGATTCAACATCTCTGGTGATGTGTACCGTTCGATATGCTCCCGTTGTGTAGATACGTATCTGTTCACTATATGAAAGCGATGTTACGTTTTACTAAAACTAGCGAAGTGCGCATTTGTTGTTACGTGTTGAGTTCTATCGTTGACGGGCCAGAACGCTCTTGAGGAAAGCAATATAATCGGTTGTTGTTTTACTTGTACTCGGACAGTTGGTGCCACCATGTAGATGCATCTCGGAATTTGCACATTGCAATTCGAAAGAAATACTTTGTTATATTACTCAAGTCACGGCTCTTGATCCAAGCAGAAGTCATTTTATTAATGGCCATAATATATTTCCAACTTAGTGACTCTTGTTTTGATTTCCGTATTTGTGATTTGATACTTTGCTAGAAGCTCTGATGGTCCGGTGCGAGGGAGTGAAGATATTGCGCTGTTTCAGGAAACAGAATCCCCGTGTAGTAGGTCAACCTTCGCAACGGCTCCTATATCACTCTCATGCTCCCTAATCTACAACACCCAGTAGCATCGTCTGTTGACGATAGTGACGATAGTTGGGTGAGGAAGTAGAGTGGCAGAGGAGACGGCCGAGTCCGAAAACCAACAACTCTTAGCTATTGCTCCCTCATGCTCTAGAGCATGCCGTCCACATCGCCTGAAAAATATCTAACCCACGCCGGTTGTCATTGGAGGTCATGTGGTCGACTGGGCGTTGTGGATCCAGGGGATGTGACGGCTCGGAGGTCATGGGTGTGGTGCTGGTGTACTGTTTCCTTGAATTGGGGGTTAGTTTCTTAGAAGTGTAAGGTCTAGCGTGTAAAATGAGCGATGTAGGATCTAATAGTAAAAATTCAAAAAAAGGGTTTAAAAAAACAATAATATTAAACCCAATCTCATAAAATATGGAGAAAGTTTTAAATTGTTTTCTAAAATATATCATGACATGGATCAAAAAGTTCAACAATGAGAAAAAAACTAACCGATCACGTGTTCAATGTATTGGTCGATTGACACTTGTGAGGGCATGGAGCAGTGGGATTTTTTCACGCCGTTCTATTATTTTGGTAAATTAACTGACTAAGTCTCGACGTCTGAATGGAGCGGCCCACTCGCGCACCTGCTATGTATGATTCAATCTGAAACAACTTTTGGTGACGAGTTCAGATTCTGGGGCCCGACTCGTTAAACCTACATATTACGAGAGGCCAATATTTTTCTCTCCCCTGATTTTTTATGGTGTTTTATAAAATTGATGTGGCCCAGATAGAATTGAAAAGCCACACATGAGGGGTGTCAATGAACCATCACCAATCTCAAATTAATAGTAAAGAAAAACCACAAAAACCTCACACGACGTACAAACACTGGTAGAAAATAGGCCTTTAGTCCCGGTGCGCAAAGGCCATTAATCCCGGCCGTGCAACCGGGACTAAATATGCGCGACTAAAGCCCCCCCCCCCCCTCCCCGCTTTAGTCGCGCCTCTTACAAACGGCGACTAAAGCCCCGTCCACGTGGGCGGCTGGCGTGCGCCGGGGGCGGAGGACCTTTAGTCCCGGTTTGTAACACGAACCGGGACTACAGGATATTTCGTTATTTTTTTAATTCATTTGGGTTTTCTAATTATTTTTCACTCCTTTTTTTTCAGAATTTTTATTATTTGCTTAGTGTCTAACTATAATTATCTCTAGTCAAATTACTTACTTGTGGTCAAACTTCCCGCTCGGTCACCCATCCTCCCACTACTCTAGCACTAGCACGCTTAACTTCCGAGTTCCATCCCGTCTCGCATCCAAGTGTTTCGCACGCATGTATGTGATACTAGTATCATATCAATCCTATTAACATGTTGGTCGATGCCACATTTCTTTATTGTTTGAATTTCAAATAAATCTTTTAATAAACAAAAGTAATGATGTAATAATAATTTTGAATAAATAAATAAACATTAACTTTTTAATTTGTATTATTTCTATAAAAAATCAGAAAAATAAAACTAATTCATTTTAAAATCTTAAAAATACAAATAATATATCAAAAAATTCAGAAAAATTAAACGAATTCATTTTAAAATCTTAAAAATACATATAATATATCAAAAAGATCAGAAAAATATTTTATCTCACTGTTTTCCGGTCCTTATGAATGCATCTTGATTAAGTGGTCATATCTCTTAATCTTAGGAAATCTTTTGTTTCCCCTTTCCTAAATCTCTTCTATTTTCCAGTCCTTATGAATGCATCATGTCCTTTTTAACCCTTGGTTATATTTGAGCCATTTCATTAGTCTTCTTCTCTCACAAGGTTTTGAGACATTTAAGTAACCTTCTGTTTTCCATGTTTTGCAAAGGAGTGAGTCTTATACACAGCGGTACTTAAACACATACACAATTAATAGAAATAATATAGGACATATATCCATTACATAATAGTAGTACTACATATATAAAGTCTCGAATAATGCAAACATAGCGGTACATAATAGTAGTACTACATATATAAAGTCTCGAATAATGCAAACATAGCGGTACACAAACAACCATCTACTCGAGCTCCGAAGAGTAGATGCGGAACAACTCGAACGCAACATATGCATCTATTGCTGCATACTGGAGATTGATAAGGCCAAGTGGGTTCTTCCCCCAATAGTTGTGATTTCTCGAGGGGAAACTAGTCTTCATCGTTCTGTAGTCGTGGTGGATGAAGGCAGTTGTCATCTGAGCCATCCCGGTCTTGTCCCCGTCCAGCTCATCAAAATGGATCAAGTCCTGAAGATCAATGTAGTGGTCTTCAGGTATCTCAATATTCCAGGTGCGCATCATCTTCTACTGGTCATTTGTGATATCGATGCTACAAAAGTCGAAACCTTTGTTGACAAGAAAATACATAAGTTCTGAACATTTCTTTGCACTACCGCAACAACAAAAATGGAACACATGTTAGATATTGTTGCAACAAGTGTATTCTTTCAATGCAACAACAAATCAAAAATGCAACAACTATCCTACAAGAGATTGTGTGCGTACCTTGCCCATTGGAAGACCAGAACAGTTTCCTTGTAAGCAATCTGGATGACGGCCACATCCTTTTGATTGGCCGTGTACTCGAGATCAAGGCCAAAAAACTTGTGGTGTTCATCGACTTCATAGAGTTTCCTCAAACGGTCAAGAGCTTCGGGGAGGATCTCGCATATGTTGGTATAAGCGACGTGGAGAGTCTTGCCGCATGGTGTGGCCACATGGAGAATCTTGAAAACGGGAGAATCCATGATGGAGGAAGAAGAAGAGAGGAAGAAGAAGAGAGAGCCGCATGCGCACTGTACCATTGAGGCCTTTCTGCCTCGCTCGCGAATGAGAATCGCGCGGGAGGCGAGCAGTTCGGAACTTTAGTCGCGGGTGGCCAGGCCAACTGGGACTAAAGACCGGGAGGCGAGCAGTTCGGACCTTTAGTCGCGGGTGGCCAGGCCAACCGGGACTAAAGCTCTCCGCGCGCTTCCCAAACCGCCACTCAAGACCCCTTTAGTCACGGTTCGGACATTTTGGGGACTAAAGGGGGCGTATGGAAGGCCTTTTTCTACCAGTGAAAACAAAACAGGATGTATGAAATGATAGAAACCGTAGTTCTTTTATGATGGTATATATAAAGATAAAGACTTGTGTGGAATTTTCCATACATTATCATATTATGAGCAAGAAAACAGCTAGATTAATTACAAAGTATAATCACTAATTGAATACAATTCCAGCAGTTAAACCTTCCCCTAGTTTAAAGTCACTAGTTCAAATCTCATTCACCTCATTTGTGCTACAAAATAATTGCACTACCAAGTTTCAAAATTAATGAGACACTAACCGAGGGGTAAGGCATTTGTTTTTTCAATAGTTCAAAGGTTCAAAACAGTTCGAAGCCATATTTTTTTTCCTTTTTTATTTAATTACTTTAAGTTTTGGTCCCACTTATCCATGATGGTACAGATGCATGCCGCGCTAAATCTGTCACTTTGTCATGCTTGAAGATTATCCTTTCTATTGCATGACAAAAACAAATTGTGCCATGCATTAACGCTAATGTGTGACAAAAGTTAAAATTTCGTGATGTATTAGACACTTTGCGTGACGGATTAGACTTTTTCATCCGGCTACCCGTGGTTAAAAATTAAAAATGTTGTAGTGAATTGAAACTAAACTTTGAAATAAACTGTGGCGATGTGCGCCGCTCCGATGCAGAGGCCGAGGCAATATTCCCCATTTTTTTTAAAAGGTTGTCGGTACCTTGTTGCCAGACTTCATTGAATATGTAAAAAGAAAACTAAATCTATTTGTTCCTTTGTTATTTCTACTATTTTTAATGTGAACATTGCAATTCATATCGATTACTCAATCTGTCCCAAAATACAAGGCCCTCTATTTTTATTCTAGTTTATGATGTTTGACTTTGACCACTAATATCTAATAAATTATATGGATTGAGAATGTAAAAAATGGTACCATTGGATTCGTCTTGTAATTTTTTCATTTCTTGTATCTTCCACCAATTTCGTGGTCATATTATAAGGACAAATCATGGTCAAAGTTTGACATCGTTGACCGGCTAAATTAAAACGCGCCTTGTATTTTGGGAATACGTGATTTTTTTTTGACAATTTCTTAGTTTTATATAGCATGCTTTCCCAACATTCCTAGGAATAGACTGCATTTAAGTGCTTTACTTTCACCTCTTCAACTACCTAAATTTCATGTGTTATATAATTTTACTATCTTATAAGGAGGATGAAATTGTATTGTGTGTGGTGTTACTAGTGGATCATTTGTTGTACATTTGTTCCATGAGGAAATAAAAAATACCAATTTTCGTTAAAAACTCTTTTGGGCATGTTGATGGTATGAATCAACTGCGAAATTTATACATTAGAGCGTGTGGTTTTTTATTACATCATTTGTAATACTTCCGTACAAGAAGATGCTTGTATTTTCTTTGAAAAGACTGATAAATTCGCTCAAATGGTGGTACAATACAATTACAACCCATTCGCGAAGCAGCGAAAGTCAATTTCACATAGGTACATGTTCTAAAGTACTTTACCAAGATGCATCTATATAACTGTGCATATCTTCATCAAGTGGGTTCCATATGAAAAAAAGAAGGAGGCAGTAGCAGAGAGTGATGAGACGAAAAGCAGGATGTGAACTTAATAGCATTAGGGAATAGGAGACACCGGGAAAGTTAACACCGGTGCTCATTGGAGAGCAACTCGGTAAATAGGCCCAATTAGTATGGAAAGAGGAGAGTTTTTTCTAGATTATTGTTGACATGTAAATGTGATGAACCAGCAGCAACGCTGAGTTTCTATTAGAAAAAAACCCAACATTTTTTTAAAAATGCTTCTTGACATGGGCAGCTTTTTATTACTTTGTATTTGGTTTATGAATTGTTTGAATCAACATGAAGACTAATATATACACCACTTTTGGATGGAAGACTCTGAACAGAGCCCGGCTTTGAATTAACAGGGCCACATAGCACCAACTCACAT
This sequence comes from Alopecurus myosuroides, assembly GCA_028641055.1. NCBI lineage: Eukaryota > Viridiplantae > Streptophyta > Magnoliopsida > Poales > Poaceae > Alopecurus > Alopecurus myosuroides. Next base: position 431,186,856 of record CM054060.1, read on the forward strand.
ATGTAGTGCCACAAGCGGCGGGTAAAAAATGCCGATAAACAACTTACAACGCCAAGAAAAGGATACCAATACAACACTCCTAACTAAAGAAGAGGTTATCCAAAGGTGACTCCTCCGAGAAGGGAACCCTGCAAAAGCGTCGTTGCCCATAGTCGTCGGTCCTCCGCCAAATGAAGAGCATGCACCAACGGACAATCGAATGGTCATCAGTTGTGCGCCGCCGCCGGCGGTCCCTCGCCAGTCATCACTAGCACGCCCGCCGTCGTTGGCCCCTCGCCACTAGAGGAGCTCGACGCCATCGCCAGACAGGTAAATAGTTAAGCGTTGGAGCGTCGATCTTCCTTTGCCTTAGACTGGCATCTCTGACGCCCTGCATGTTTTCCGCAGAACGTCGACGTTCCATGCACTCTCCTACACAAAGTGGACGGTGTGTTGAAGGATGTTTCTGTGGGTATGATCGTTCAACCGGCAACCCGCAGGTTCCACAATAGGCCGATGCACGATGACGTATATAGAGTTCGAGTGCTTCGTGTGCTAGCGGGCTACGACGACTTGTTGCCTCCCATTCAACCCTACCAGGAAGAAGATGACACCGGTACCCTGACGCTGCTCCAGTGCCTACCTTGGAACATTGAATGGCCGAAGAGCCAGATTCGCCTGGGGAAGAGGGGCGCCACCTCGAAAACAACCCCTCTAGAAGCGCTGGAGCGGAGCCATGGAAAGACCGCCGTAGCACCGCCGCCTACCCCTGACATGGAGATGGCACAACACCCGGCGGATGACGATCTTGATGCCTTTGATTTCATCGCCAATGACTTTGATGGCGGAGATTACATTCCTCCTCTCCCAGAAGAACCCTACCATAGCACGGAGGCTCGTGGTGAGGCTCCTCCCGCGGATAAATCCAATTGCAAGTGTCTATTCGGTTCTCAGGAAGACACGCCTCCAGATGCTGCCCCCTTCACCGAGACTTGGAAAATCGCAAAGGGAGGAGTTATTTTCAGCCCCGGCACAATCCGTAAGGAGGCTAATGAGGAGATTGAGAAGGAGTGCATTGCGAAAGCGCCGAAACCGCGGAAAAGAGGACCTAGATCCAAGGCCGCCAAGGCCGCAAAGTCCGTGAGCCAGCCTGCTAAGATGCCGCTCCGTGTTCAGGACGGGCCACCTACATCTAAGCATACGCCGAATGGGTCAGCCTATGCTTAACCAGAACAAACTCAAGGCCGCAAGTGGGGATGCGCGCCTTATTGAATCCAAGGATCCATCATACCCGGTTTTTATTGCCATGGTGCCAAAGTACTTGGGCTTCGTCGAATCAACCGGCATGTATAGGATAGTACTGCGGTTTTCGGACATCTTCGATATGTTCCATAGCAATCCGCTGCACTACTCCATGGTCCGCCTATACTCGCTCAATTTGGCGGTGCAGGTCAGCAGGGATAATACACCGGGCATCGCAATAGTGGACCCCTTCTACATGCGCCATGACGTGTTGTGCTCCGTTGGGAACCAGGTAGTCGCGTCGACATATCTCCAGGACTTCATGCTGGCGATCCAGACCAAGGATTACATCCTCATGCCTTACTTTGCCGGGTAAGTCAATATTCTTAGGCGAATCGAAAGTGATTTTCTTTAGATTTTCATCGCTCCTTTCCAACACTTTGTTTGGATTATTCCGCTCAGATATACACAATGCATACTCATCTGAATTTGTATCAGTCATTCGCATGCAACGTATCTCGACTCAGGGAGTGCTGTGAAGAAAGACTACTCCAACGTGAAGAAATTTTGAATAATGCTCTCACCGGCTACCACGCAAAGGGGGGCAGAATCACTAGGGAGAAGCTCGTTCTGGGCGCTCGGGTGTTCACCCACACGACGGATTTTGCCTGCGTCAAGCAGCCGCCAGGCAGTAACAGAGACACCTACTATGTCCTCCATCACATGCGGTCATACATACGGGATCAACAGTACCTTACCCTGCCTAGTCAAGTCCAAGAATGGGCCTCCCGCTTGTCGATGGTCGGCGGTGACAAGGTTAGAGAAGAGATATATGATATCCATAAGTGCTTTGCCACGAAAATCGTTCATGAAGTGGTGAACAAGAGTGGGACATTTTACTGCCGGTTCGCCATGCCGAACCGCGACATAGATAGCTACCTAGCAACTGCATGTGACGATAGGACCTTCTTCACTCCGAAGGGTTGTCACGTTGTAATCCCTGGGCGGATGAGTCAGAAGGAGTGAGAACTATTGTAAGGCTTGTTACATTTTCGAAATTAGTTGAACTCAATCGTTAGGGTTATGAATCGTCCATCATGTAACAGATGCTCAATTATGGCAATGCTTGATTATCTTGTTTTTATTATTGCAGTCCTACTTGTGATATTCGTTCGATCTTTTGAATAAATGCCGATGATTAAAAGAGTTGGTTCACACTAAGATGGCCTTGGTGGTCTGGTGCGCATTGTGATTTTCACAAAGTTAGGATCTTGTGCATCCCACTTGGCGCTCCGGGTCCACCAAGGCTGCTTGTATGTGTCCACCCTAAATATGAGGCACACATCGTTACGGTTATGAATTGTCCATCGTGTAAAGCGATGCTCAATGATGTCAATGCTTGATTATATTTCTTTTTATTATTGCAGTTTTACTTCTGATGTTCGTTCGATCTTTTGAATAAATGCCAATGATTAAAAGAGCTGGTTCATACTAAGATGGCCTTGGTGGTTCGGTGCACCTTGTGATTTTCACAAGGTTAGGATCTTGTGCATCCCACTTGGCGCGCCGGGTCCACCAAGGCTGCTTGTATGTGTCCACCCTAAATATGAGGCACACAGACCGATGACCATCTTGTTCCTGTTAAGAGGTACTACATGCGGTGGTGATCCGGGGAAGGAACGAATGTGAGGATTTATGAATTTCTTTGGAACTAAATAATGTCACATATGCAATATGGTTCGTGAGATCCGGATGAAGTTGAACCCTTTGGTGCACATTCGTAATGGTGACATTCCTCAGAAATCCCTTCCGGGGTTATGAAGAATGTCCCCAATATGTATGTGCACAAAAGGGTCTAATTTTTTCGGATCTCACTATTACATAAATGATTTTGTTTAGTTTCAAAGATGTCTAGAAACCCTTCCTTCCCCCGCATCGCCATCACGTGTACTTACCTCGTAACAAGCACAAAATGTGAAGGTCCAACTTCACATCAAGCCCGATGACCATCTTGTTCCTGTTAAGAGGTAGTATAGGCGGTGGTGATCCGGGAAAAGGATGAAGATGAGGGTTTCGGTTGGAACTAAGGAACGTCGAATTTGTAATATTATTGTTAGTGAGATCAGAACTGGGTTGCACCGTTTGGTACATATACGTAATGGGGATATTTTTCATAGCCCCGGAAGGGGCTATGCAGAATATCCCCATTATGTATGTGCACGAAATGGTCCAACTTTGTTCGGATCTCACAAACACTTACGTATGTGATTTCGTTTAGTTTCACATGCGAAGCATGGTAATAACACTGGAACGCCATATGTGTTAAGTTCTTACAGACTAGATTGTGGACTCTAGTGCAAGTGGGAGACTGAAGGGAATATGCCCGAGAGGCAATAATAAATTGTTATTATCCTATTCCTTGTTTATGATGAATGTTTATTTATCATGCTAGAATTGTATTAACCAAAAACGTTGATACATGTGTGTTTAATAAACAAACAATGGTTCCTAGTAAATCCTCTCTTTTAACTAGCTCGTTGGTTAATAGATGATCAAGGTTTCCTGATCATGAACATTGGATGTTGTTAATAACGGGGTCATGTCATTAGAATAATGATGTGATGAACATGTACCCAAAGGGAATATAGCAATGCTATCAAGACATTAATTTTACATTGTAATATCAAACATACGAAGTAACTTATTCCTTAGACCATGAGATCGTGTCAATCACTGATACCGGAAGGGTGCTTTGATGTCATCGAACGTCACACCGTAACAGGGTGACTATAAAGGTGTCGTTAGGTATTTGGAAAGTATTAGTTGAGGATCATGGATCAAGAGTGGGATTTGTCCATCCAAATGACGGAGAGATATACTCTGGGCCCTCTCGGTGATATCACATCGACACCGCTTGCAAGCACGCGATATGATCACAAGGATGTTATATCATGGGAACGAGAAAAGAGTACTTGTCGGTAACGAGATTGAACAAGGTATGGTTGATACCAATGATCGAGTCTCGGACAAGTAAAATATCGCGAGACAAAGGGAATTAGTCATGACGTTGATGGTTCACACGATCACGAGAGTCATCGTTGAATATATAGGAGCCATCACGGATCTCCAGATCCCGCTGTTGAATATTGATAGGAGAGGAGTCTCGATCATGTCTATGTTATTCGCGAACCGTAGGGTGACACACTTAAGGTTCGATGATGCATTTGAGAGGATACGGAATAACGAAGAATGTTTTGAGCTGCACCGGAATTGTTTCGGGGAATATTGAAATAGTTCAAGGTGGTATATGTTAATGTTTGATTAACAAATAGTTCAAGGGGGTAAGTGTTAATGTTTGTTAATAGGATTAACAAATATTAAAATAAATAAATGAAATTGTTTTATTTATTTATGAAAGAAAACCATTGGAATTTTGAGTGGGAATTGATGGGAGAATGAGTGGGTTGAGTGGAGACTCCACCCACATGATGAGGGGAGAGGTGGAGGCACCAAAAATTCGTGGCTGCCTCCCCCTCCTATATAAAGAGGGGTTGGACCTCCCTCTCCACACACACTTGGTGTCATATTCACTTCCTCTCCACCCGCTGCTCCATTCCATGGTCTCCGGCATGGTGAAGCCCTGACCGTGGGATTCTTCACCATCACCACGCCGTCGTGCTGCTGGAGTTCCGAGGGATCCTCTACTTCCGCGCTCCGCTGGATCGAGGGAATGGAGGTCGTCATGAACCGTACGTGTGACTGATCACGGAGGAACCGCCGGATTGCGGTGCACATCTTCACGCTTTCGGGATCGGCGTGAGTACGACTACGCCAACAACGAGATTTGATCTCGTAACGCTTTGTGTCTTCGATGGTATGTGTTCTCCTTAACCCTCTCTTTGCCCGTTGCAGTTGGTCTCCTAGATTAGATCTTGCCCGTTCGGGTGTCTCTCGCGTAGGAAATTTTTTGTTTTCTTTGCAACGACCCCTTCAGTGGTATCAGAGCCTGATTTATGCGTAGATGTTTTGTACGGGTAGAGCACATAGGTATATGTGGGCGTTGATGATCATTTTATTACCTCCTTGATTATTTTATGATCTTAGTGGCATAGTGGGATGAAGCGGCCCAGACTAACCTTACATGTCCACGTACATGAGACTTGTTCCACAACTGACATGCAACTTGTATTGCATAAGTGGTTTGCAGGTGTCTGTTTCTCCTAATATAGTTAAGATCTAATCTACGAAGGGTTGTTAAAAATGTGTTTATCAACGTTGTGGTTCATGTTAGTAGGTTTGAACGGTTCTATCTTCGAAAGCCCTAAGCCACGTAAAATATGCTAAAATAAATTAGAAGCGTCTAACTAGTTTTTGCTAGGCATGTGAATTGATATGGTCAATGTTACAAATTTGATTATGAGATGATCTCTTTTGTAAATTATTGATATACCGGAAGGTATCCATATGATTGTCTTATTATTGATGGTCAATCAAGATTGGGGTGCCAAGGTACTTGGTACTACGTTGGTGGAATGATGGAGATCATACCATGATGCACATGATGGAGATCAAGTGCAAGAAGGACCATATCATATCATGTTATCCTTACATGTGATTTATGTGATGTTAATCCTTTTTATGCATCTTGTTTTGCTTAGATAGCGACAGTAGCATTATAAAATGATCCCTCTCACTTAATATCAAGATAATAATGTGTTCTTCCTTAAGTATGCAACGTTAAGAAAGTCCGTCGTTTCGAGACACCACGTGATGATCGGGTGTGACAGACTCAATGTTCGCATACAACGGGTGTTTTCAAGCCTAGCATGTACAAACATGGCCTTGAAACACACGCAATACTAGGGTTCTACTTGGCGAGCCTAGAATGTACAGACATGGCCTCGGAATACGTAACCGAAAGGCAAATCATGAGTCATATGGATGATATGATGAACACGTCGATGTTCGCCTTTGAAGCTACATCATCTCACGTGATGATCGGTTTTGGTGTAGTGAATTTGGTTCGTGTAATCACTAAAGATGACTAAGAGGGACGGTGTTTTTGAGTGGGAGTTCATGGCATAATTTTGAATTAACTTGAACTTATTTATCATAAACAACCAATCAAAGTGAATTTGCACAAATTGTAGTATTCATTGGCATCCACAAAACTACCTTACACTCATATTGTTGATTGAGATATAACTGTTATGATATGGTAAAAATCATTTAAGATTGGTACCGTATTAGTGAAATTTAAAATTGAGTCCTATTGTAGATTTTTGGTATTTCCTACCTAGCTCCACATGGTTAATGATTGATTGATCTAGAGAGCAAATAATTCCTACTTAGAATCCAGAGTCATGGTTGCTTTCGTATTACTTTATCGTCAAAAGAATGTTTTGTTGATCAAGGTGATTTTGGAACTGAAAAGAGTTGTTTTCATAAACAATCAAGTGAAAGATATATTGATATGTAGAAACTTATTTGTAGCAACATGACTGAGTATAATTTAGCGTGACAATGTTTTCTTATATTATCTGAATATATGCAAATTTAGTGTGACAATGTGTACTTATATTATCTTAATATATGCAATGATTGAAGACGCTAGGCGTTTGAATATTCCAAGAAATTGGGCGCTAAACATTATCCTCTAAATTCCTTCCTTCGAGCTATAGTAGCTTAATCATAAAATTGTTATGATGGGATGGATTAAAAGTATGGGTAAAAATTATTTACCTTACTTGGAGATTGCTAAGAGTGGAATCTAGAAGAATACTATTAAGATGGTGATATTAGTAGAACAATCAAACTCAAAGTATGACTCAATGGGTGATAGTATATGACTAACATGCCAAAGAAAATGAGCTGGTACGACTAGCATTGTTTGATTTTGAATGATTCTTCTATGAAAGAAAGGGAATATTGAATATAGAATTAGAAAAAGATATATGGCAGAAAAGAAGATAACTGGAAAAGTCCAGCTCAGGAGTATATGCTTGATATATAAGTTATAGATGTATTACTAGTTAACAAAGTATTTTTGGGTATTTTTATACCACATTCATTGGTTGGTATGAGTTGTCATACAAAGCAACGCAGTGCAAGAAATACAAGTGCATAAAAGGAACTAGTAATAGATGTGGAATCGATTATGAAAAGAACAGTAATAAAGTGTTATTGTGTTCATTGTCGTATCGAACCAAACATTCAAGATTTATTTTAATAACTTAATAAGTTGTTATTTTGTTCTGGACTTTTGTGAGAACAAATGATATTGTTCAAACTATGACCATATTCCATAATTGATGGATATGTTAATATAAACCATGTTGGTAAAGTAAAGATCTATAAGACTAATTGCTAAACGTTGCAAGACGTAAAAGAGTTTCACTTAAATTGTGACACCACCATTTTAGTTCTTATCGGAAAGGAAAACATGAAGGAACTCCATATTGATGGACTTCCGGAGTCATTTTGTTTTGAAAAATTGACGCTTGTGAGACTTCTTCCAAAAGATGACTAGAATTCCGTTTCATAGGCCAACGTAGAATGGACGACTAATTTAATGGAGATTATACATATCGATGTACATAGTCCATTATGTGTAGTCATGTATGGTGGATTAATTTTTCCTTCATAAAATTTTGTCGATGATTTGAGTAGATATGTGAGTATATCTATTTAAAGAGAACGGAGTTTGACATATTGAATTGGTTCAAATGGTTGTTAATATGAAGTAAAAATCATTGTAACAAGATAATCAAGTATTTATGATTGGATCATAAAGGATAAAGTTTGACTTACAAGTTTTGCAAAACATCTGAGAAGTTGCAGAATTGTTCTACAACTTATATTACTCGAATTACCCAACATTAGTTTGGAGTGTTCGAGAGACAAAATCAAACCTTGTTTGACATGATAATATAAATAAAAATGCCATTATAATTTTGTAGTTTATACATTAGTGACAACCGTTTTTCCACTGAAAAGAGCACCATCATGATCCGTTGAAATTGACAACATATAAGATATGGTTTGGGCAGTGACCCGAATTGTCATTTTCTTAAATTTTTGTATGCATAGCATCCCCGTGTAGTAGGTCAACCTTCGCAACGCCTCCTATGTCACTCTAATGCTACCTAATCTACGACACCCAGTAGCATCTTCTGTTGACGACGGTGACGATAGTTGGGTGAGGAAGAAGAGGATGCCGTCCACATCGCCTAAAGAATATCTAACCCAAGCCGGTTGTCATTGGAGGTCATGTGGTCGACTTGGCGTTGTGGATCTAGGGGATGTGACGGCTCGAAGGTCATGGGTGTGGTGCTGGTGTCTCGTTGCCGTGAATTGGGGGTTAGTACCTTAGAAGTTTAAGGTCTAACGTGTAAAATGAGCGATGTACGATCTAATAGTAAAAATTATAAAACGGTTTAGAAAATTAAAAAAATTTAACCCAATCACATTAAATATGGAGAAATTTTTAAATTGTTTGTCTAAAATATATCATGATATGGATCAAAAAGTTCAACAATGAGAAAAATAACTAACCGATCACGTGTTCAATGTATTGGTCGATTGACATTTCTGAGGGCATGGAGCAGTGGGCTTTTTCACGCTGTTCTATTGTTTTGGTAAAATAACTGACCGAGGCTCGAGGTATAAATGGAGCGGCCCACTCGCGAACCTGCTATGTATGATTCAATCTGAAACAACTTTTGGTGAAGAGTTCGGATTCTGGGGCTCGACTCGCTAAACCTACATATTACGAGAGGCCAATATTTTTCTCTCCACTGTTTTTTTGGTGTTTTATAAAATTGATGCGGCCCAGATAGAATTGAAAAGCCACACATGAGGGGTGTCGATGAACCATCACCAATCTCAAATTAATAGTAAAGACAAACCACAAAAACCTCACATGACATACAAAACAAAACACGATGTTTGAAATGATAGAAACCGTAGTGCTTTTATTATGATATATATAAAGATAAAGACTTGTGTGCACTTTTCCATACATTATAATATTATGAGCAAGAAAACAGCTAGATTACAAAGTATAATCACTAATTGAATACTATTCCAGCACGACCGCGCGTGACCCTAGTCCCACCACGTTGCAGCTTATCCGCTAGCGTTTGGCCCCTCAGTCATGGTGTCGCCCGTTCTCACTGTCGGATTCTCTCCCACCAGCACGGTTTCTCGCTTGGGCTATATGCCTCTTTTGCTCATTCAGGCGAACATAATGCGACTGGACGAGCATAGGAAGCATGGATGAGTAGTGGGAGAATCGTGGGGCAGTTGGCCCAAGCCCATAAGGCCCAACAAGCAACACGCAAGTCTATTTATGTAAAAGTCATCCCAATTAAAACAAACAAATAACATAACATAATGGAAAGATGAGAAACACAACTTTAAGCTCCAGGACATTTGGCAGATAAGACACTAGGCAAGGACAATCTAATCTAATGCATGGTACAAAATCTGATAGAAAATGATGAAACAGAAAATTCAGAGCCAATAGGAAAATAAAATGCGTCATATAGTTAAGTTGATTTATAAGTCCCGCATGATCCTCAAAACTGAATGAACAGCATAAGAGAGCACTGCTACAACAGAGACTACACTCATCGTCCTCTTGTCATAAACATCGGCAGCAACATAGGAGTTGAGGGCATTATGCCTTTCACTACAGGAATGACACAATGTGCCGATGGCCAAATCGTACGCCGACGACAAATTGTCGTGGACATCGGCATACGTATCTGGAAGACCAGCCCGACAAAGTGGCCATCGACACAGCGACAGCCGTCGGCGTGGGTGAGAAAGGGCTGACGGCTGCCCTCGGCGTCTTATGCAAAAGTTATGGATGTTTTACGATTTTTCACATATTTTTGCTCGAAAAGTCAAAATTCATATTTGAAGATTTTTCTAGAAACAATATCTTAAAACCTACCTATATATCAAAGGAATTTATTTTTTGAATTTTCTACCATTTTTGTTTTGTTTTACAAAATTGAAAAGGCGGTCCGGGGGGTGTGGAGTGAAAAAAAAATTGGGCTAGACATAGGCGAGGTGCACCACGCTCCCGTGCGCCACGCCTATCTCACATACGCATGGTGCACATAGGGTTTGGTGCCCCACGGCTATGCCTGCCCAATCAGTTTCCCTGCCACCCAGCACCCCACCTATAGTTGTGGCACATGGAGTGGATGGTGCGTCACGGCTATACTCTTAGGCGTGGCGCATCGTGGCGCACTACTGTGTGGTGAGCCACATCTAGTTAGGTGTGGCGCACGTGTAGTGGAGCATGGCTATGATTCCACCTAGAGCCATTTTCATAGTAGTGTAGGAGGCATTTTCCTAGAGAGACCGAACGAGAAGACGAGGAGTAGATGAAACTTAAAATGAAGTACATGGACATGTACACTTCGCCGCGCCGCCTTCCTATAGTTGTCACGACCTAGCCCTATACGTGTATCAGCGGGCGTGCCTCTCGTTTTTGCATGGTGTGCTCATCGGGATGAACATCGAAGTGTTTTGTTCTGGGTATGTTGCGTTATTAGCGGTTTGGTTTGATGTGTTATGTAGTTTCTAGGTGTACAGTGGGCGTCCTTTCGAAACTCATGTTAGGGCATCTCTAGCAAAACCCATATAAGACGCCAAACTGAAAATTAACCGCCGCTTTCAGTTTTGGGGTCCAAAAAACGGTACAAACCAGAACCCATGAACTACCTCATCCTAAAAAAAAAATTAGAGGATGTTGAAAATCCTACCTCCGAGCTGAGAATACACCGTTTCTGTGTCCAATCCTGCGACTTGTATCGTACAAAACAGTTGGCGATAGGAAATTTTCGGCTTCAGTTACTCATGTCCTGGCCTCCACCGGAGGTGGATTTTGGCCATACCCACCGCCTCGGCTCATGTTTCAACATTAAACCGCTCCCACCGGCGCTTCTCAACCGATTCTGGGGCACTAGTAGGAAAAAGACTATAGGAGCAAACCTACTAGCAGCGAGCCCATTCGTCACACGCTAATACTAATTTCTGGCAGCATGTCTCTTAGCGTGATAGCTTCCAGTAAGCGTGTGCCCGTAGTGCACGCTACCATACATGCGCCTCAAGCCCTTTCGGCGACACGGAATGTAGTAGAAGTGTGTCGTGCCACACACACATGCTTCTAGTAGGAAAGATACTAGAAGTGGTCGTGGGTGAAGGCTGCCTGTATGTCTTGATCGGGGGTACTTTAGGGCACACCACAAGGCTGAGCCCTCATTTCAGATACTAGGACGTGTTTGGTTCGCAGTTCCGTAACGTAACCTGATACCAGTGTTAACCAATCTTTACTATTAAGGTTACAGTGGTGGTGAGGCGGTGTCACACATCTAAAAAATTACGGGACAATTGCCACTCCACTTCTCTCTCGTCCTATACACACAATAACTAACTAACATGCATGCATGCACTAACAAACAATATTCACTCCACTTCTCTCTACTTGTACACACCCAACTAACTAACACACTGCATGCATGCACTAACAAACAATATCCACCTCAACTAACCCAATTATCCATCCAATTTTAAGTACTACTATTAAGGGATTATCCACAAAAATTAAGCAAGTATCCATCGCTAGCGTGACTTTGCCCGATCGATTATGGTCGTTTGGTGTGGGACGGTCCAGTAAATATCCATTGAGGCGCACGCGAGTATAATGTGATGAACTAACGATATAAAGTACTCGGTAAAAAACCAAAAGCATTCGACTATAGATGAAAAAAAACCGATGTGTCAGTCCATCCTCTACCTTTGGTGGCTAGCGGAGGCTGAAAAAAAGAACAGCTCCATGACTCCATCCTCTACCTTCAGCGGCTAGCGGACGGGGCGGGAGCGGCACTGCGTCCTCGCTAACTAGGTCCGGGTCGCGCAGGTCGTGGTACTCCATATCCTATCTGATTCGCGCTCCACCGCTTGCTCTCTATTTCCACCCGCTAGCAGCCAGGGAAAAGCAACGAACAACACACCACTCACACGTACCCAGCCGACTCATGTGCTATTACTTTCCTACGTGTTCCAACCTATCTTGGTGATGAAGTGAGTACGACGCTAGAAGCTGATTACCGTATACCTGCAGGAGTGAGAGCTAAACCATGGCAATATACGAGAAGCTTATTTATATGCTGGCCGGTGGTGGGCCGGTTTCCCGTTCGTTGGCCGTCGACCATGCCGCATCGTCGCCAACCCCATCCATGTCGCCACGCCACGCGTAGTCCAAGTGGTGTAAATGTGTTGTTGTCCAAGGGTCGAAACCACCTCGCGCCTCGCTGGGGCATCACCCACTCCAAATCGGGTAGGTACCCGATAGGACCCCATAGGGAGCGGGAGACGTCCCCCACCCCATGCTCGTGGGTATCCCGACGGCTCTTGCCGCACCATCGGTCGGAGTTCTCGCTGGGGTCATTGTTCATTCTCGAGTCCTTCGGCCATATCATGATTTCTAAGACCGTCTCGTAGTGCCCCTCGCCACCTCTTGGAAGTAAGGCGTTGCCCTTCAGACCACAACGGGATACCCGAGACAACACTAACCATCCCGGCACTACCAACGGCACCACCAGACCATCCCAACACTCGACATAAGCTTATTAGTTAGCTTCTACTTCGACACCAGCACCGATTGTCATTAAGCACCAACCGACTACTTTAAGCACGCATAGACAAGCACCCGATTACGTCACACCGCTTGCAACTTTTCGGGAGTGTGACACGACCACGACAAGCTAGGCCTACGATAAAAACTATTGATGGAATTATCGTTTATTCCGTAGCAAAGCACGGGCATTGTGCTAGTCCCGTTAAAATCTGTTCTTTTCATTTTCTCCGCCGCAAGTCATCTTCCCGCCGCCGCGGTTCCTTGGCAGGAAGCTGCACGCAGATCTCGATCTCTGCCCCTCCACGGCGCCTGGACATCGCGCGCTACCGGCCGGCCAGTGGGAGCTACACTGATGGTGGAAATTTTATTCTTGTTCAGTTGATTTCTTCAGAATTCTTTTCTCTTTTGAGGATTCGCGAGTTCACGAGATCAGGAGGTTATACATAGCGAATTCAGGTATTAAGTGACGTTACATTTTGGGTAGTTACCAGACAGGTTTCAGTTTTCTCCCATACCGTTTACATTAACAGTGTAATCCATTACGTTTACGTTTGCATTACCATTGCTGAAACAAACACGTCCTAGAAGTGGTCGTTGGCGAATGCTGCCAGTATGTCTTGCGCTGGACTTACTACTGGAAAATCGAATTTCGCCGGCTAGCAACGTCTGTGCCGAGTGCCAAATCACGGGTCACTCGGCAAACCGCTGTGTACGCCGACACCATCCCAAAAACACTCGGCATGCAAAACCACACACTCGGCAAACAGCTTGTACGCCGAGTGTGCCCTGCATGGGACACTCGGCATATTGGAAAGACTCGGCGTAGCATGTTTGTGCCGACTGTCCCCTGCAGGGCACACTCGGCGTACAAATCGACAACGGCAAATCAACAAAATACACTCGGCAAACATACCATACTCGGCATACGATGGAGACACGGGGCGAACCGTGCGTTTCCACCGTGACGAAACGGTGGCGTGGGTTCGCCGAGTGTCTTCGTAACGGGGACTCGGCATACGTAGACAGTTTCCCGAGTGTCGTGGTGCACCACTCGGCAAACTCGGCGGTGAAAATTTCCCCTCTTCGCGCCAACGCTTCCCGCGTAGTATTTCGAATCTTTGCCGAGTGTCATGGTACACCACTCGGCAAAATCGGCGGTGAAAATTTCCCGTCTTCGCGCCAACGCTTCCCGCGTAGTATTTCGAGTCTTTGCCGAGTGTCTAGAGGAGTACTCGGCATAAAAATATTCCCTCGAAAGATTTTCCATTCGCGCCAACTCCTCCCGCGTAGTTTATAGGTTTGCCGAGTGCCCCGTGATATGACACTCGACAAAGAAGTGGAACAAGCACACAATCCGTGTGCCTATCTTTGATCCACCGGCTCACAATCACTTGAATGATCCAACGGCTCGAAAGAGCTCGAAGAAAACACACGATCCGTGTGCTTCTTCCCTCCATTTCTCACTATATAAACACACATGCATCTAGCTTAGTTAGCACATATCTACAACCCAACACTCTTCCATTTTTTCGCACCAACTCTTCCATGTCTTCTACCGTACCCACTATAACCTACTCGGAGGCGGAGGAGCTCTGCGCCTCGAACTACCCCTGCCCTCCCGGGTACGGCGTCCCCGCCGGGTTGATGCTGAGCGCCGGAGGCGTGCCGATCCCTCCTGTCCCTCAAGGTGTGGCGCGCCGGGCGGCTATCACGAACCACTACTACTTCGAGCTAACACCGGAGCAGCGGACGTATCCCCAATGGGATCCCAACTACCGCGCAACTTGGGACGCCTTCTTCTTCAATCGGCGTGAGAGGGTGCTCGCCAGGTACGAGGAGGACGGCCCGCCTCCTTCGAACTTCAACGAGGCTCGTCGTCGGCTGTGGTGGCGCGGCCGGACTCTCCAGGGCGTCATGAACTACATAAGGAACGGCGATAACCCCCGCCTGCGCTACCCGCAGTCCAGGCATGCTCCCCCATCGACATTTCAGCCCCCATCTGACGACAGCGACGACGGCGGCGGCGACTTTGACGACTACGAGTACATGTATTATACGCCTAGGAAGGAGTATGACTAGACCTGAGCCACAAGATGGCTGGGACAAATGGCTTGTCCATGTATCCTAGAATGTTTAGATCCACTGTCGTGTATCCCGCTTCCTTGGAATTTCAATCTAGTCGTAAAATTCAAAAATAATCGTAGTGGTGTGTGTTCAAGTGTCATGTTAGTCCCAAGGAACACCCTTGACACATGGCATGGCAAAACATTGGTTTAGGTGGGATCCCGACGCTCCGGATCTCCTCTCCGGAGATACCCTAGCCCCGGTGTAGAAAAAGACGGAACCGGCGTCTAGCCCCCTCTGCGTGAGCCGGAAGTGGGTAGCAAAGTGGAAATAGTTTCTTGTTTGTGTCATGTTAGGCCCAAGGAACACTCTTGACAATGGTTGGGCCCACCTCCTTGCAAGATTCCCCCCGTTACGTCAGATCCGGGAGTTTCGGGGTGTGAGCAGTCCTGGAACCCGCGAGAGAGAATCCGACGTCGGTGAGGCCCCAACACAGAGAGTGATGGTATCTTTGGAACCCAAGACCCATGAGACACTCTAACACACATGGGATGGCAAACCATTGGTTTAGTTGGGATTCCGACGCTCCGGAGCCCCTCTCCGGAGATACCCTAGCCCCGGTGTAGAAAAAGACGGAACCGGCGTCCAGCCCCCTCTGCGTGAGCCGGAAGTGGGTAGCAAAGTGGAACTAGTTGCTTTATTGTCTCATGTTAGGCCCAAGGAACACCCTTGACAATGGTAGGGCCCACCTCCTTGCAATATTCCCCCTGTTACGTCAGATCCGGGAGTTTCGGGGTGTGAGCAGTCCTGGAACCCGCGAGAGAGAATCCGACGTCGGTGAGGCCCCGACACAGAGAGTGATGGTATCTTTGGAACCCAAGACCCATGAGACACTCTAACACACATGGAATGGCAAAACATTGGTTTAGGTGGGATCCCGACGCTCCGGATCCCCTCTCCGGAGATACCCTAGCCCCGGTGTAGAAAAAGACGGAACCGGCGTCTAGCCCCCTCTGCGTGAGCCGGAAGTGGGTAGCAAAGTGGAACTAGTTTCTTGTTTGTGTCATGTTAGGCCCAAGGAACACCCTTGACAATGGTAGGGCCCACCTCCTTGCAAGATTCCCCCTGTTACGTCAGATCCGGGAGTTTCGGGGTGTGAGCAGTCTTGGAACCCGCGAGAGAGAATCCGACGTCGGTGAGGCCCCGACACAGAGAGTGATGGTATCTTTGGAACCCAAGACCCATGAGACACTCTAACACACATGGCATGGCAAAAAATTGGTTTAGGTGGGATCCCGACGCTCCGGATCCCCTCTCCGGAGATACCCTAGCCCCGGTGTAGAAAAAGACGGAACCGGCGTCTAGCCCCCTCTGCGTGAGCCGGAAGTGGGTAGCAAAGTGGAACTAGTTTCTTGTTTGTGTCATGTTAGGCCCAAGGAACACCCTTGACAATGGTAGGGCCCACCTCCTTGCAAGATTCCCCCCGTTACGTCAGATCCGGGAGTTTCGGGGTGTGAGCAGTCCTAGAACCCGCGAGAGAGAATCCGACGTCGGTGAGGCCCCAACACAGAAAGTGATGGTATCTTTGGCACCCAAGACCCATGAGACACTATAACACACATGGCATGGCAAAACATTGGTTTAGGTGGGATCCCGACGCTCTGGATCCCCTCTCCGGAGATACCCTAGCCCCGGTGTAGAAAAAGACGGAACCGGCGTCCAGTCCCCTCTGCGTGAGCCGGAAGTGGGTAGCAAAGTGGAACTAGTTGCTTGGTTGTGTCATGTTAGGCCCAAGGAACACCCTTGACAATGGTATGGCCCACCTCCTTGCAAGATTCCCCCCGTTACGTCAGATCCGGGAGTTTCGGGGTGTGAGTCCCCTCTGCGTGAGCCGGAAGTGGGTAGCAAAGTGGAACTAGTTGCTTGGTTGTGTCATGTTAGGCCCAAGGAACACCCTTGACAATGGTAGGGCCCACCTCCTTGCAAGATTCCCCCCGTTACGTCAGATCCGGGAGTTTCGGGGTGTGAGCAGTCCTGGAACCCGCGAGAGAGAATCCGACGTCGGTGAGGCCCCAACACAGAGAGTGATGGTATCTTTGGCACCCAAGACCCATGAGACACTCTAACACACATGGGATGGCAAACCATTGGTTTAGTTGGGATTCCGACGCTCCGGAGCCCCTCTCCGGGGATACCCTAGCACCGGTGTAGAAAAAGACGGAACCTGTCGTGGGATAATCACGGCAGATGTTACCTGGGGTAACTGATCTTGGGGCAAGACGACACAGGTATTTGGGAGAGGGTTTAGCTCAGAGGAAAACATGGTGCAACTCGATCTGGTAGCCGGCAATCAAAGTCGCCGAGTCTCCGATCTTGATATAATAACTCAACTCTGGAATTACACTTGATGCTCGATATCACACGATGTTGCTAGGGTTCTTAGATCTCTGCTTAAAACTACACCTGGGGGTCGGTTTATAAAGCACCCGTAGCCCCTAGCTTATTCGGCAAGACACATCTCGGATCCTACCCGGATACGGCGCACTAACCATAACTTTCCTTTACAGTAACCCATAATCCAGGTCATTGGGCCCACAGGCTTGGGCCTCCACAAGCTTCTTTATTCTTAGCCGAATCCTGCACATCGTCCTTCGGGCCGGGTTATTCCTCGGAGCTTGGCATACCGGGTTAGCATCCCCCTGTCAGTAGTCCCCAGAATAGCCTGGGCTTCACGGATCTCCTTGAAGCGCTTGCTATTCCCTGCAAAGATATCGATCATACGGGCATATGAAGACCGGGTTAAGATGTTTTGATATTCAGCTAGGCCTTGCTCCTTGGTGGCCATATAATATCCCAAGTTTTCCCTCCAAACACCTTGGTTCAAACTTCTGGGTCCAAACCATAATAACAATACCAAGATCCTATGCTCGTTAACCGATCCTGTCATCACGGGACGAATCCCCTTCTTTCTTTTATCCGGATGCTTTGCTCAATAGTTGGCGCACATCTCGCAGAAACTTTAGATAAATAGCCGTTTACCCCCATAATTCTCGGCTTCCACTCACCAAACAGAGCTTATCCATTTGCACTATAAAAAAAGCCCCTTAGGAGTGACCCGAACCCTAATGGCTCATTTCCTCCACTCCATTCCTTTCTCCCTCTGAGCTCTCTTTCTCCCTGAGCGCCACCACGGAAATTCCGCGCTCGTCACCGGAACCCATCGCCCGGAGGCTGCGCTCCGCCACCATTCGCCCCGCGCCGCCGCCAAGATCCGCCGGCGAATCCTTATCCGGCCCACCAAGAATCGCGAAGGGACACCAGGCTTGCGCCATCTGCCTCCGCAAGGCTTCCTTCAGATCTTCTCCGGTAAACCTTTTGCACCCATTAATTTTCCCTCGCAACCTTTGATTTCTTCCTCAGATTAGATCCAGATCGGCCCGCCTCGGATTTCTTGACTAGGCCGAATTAGAATACCCATAGTCTCTTCTAGCTCGCACAAAGGACGAAGCGCATGCTCCAATCCGCTCCCCTACTACCCACAATCATTATTCTTTCCACAAATCCAAAGATAAAACTTCCAATCTAGGCTCGAACTACCCAAATTTTCCGCCTTCGCATCAATCACCCGGCTAGACCATTCCTTTTCAGTTCCTTTTATTCACGTCTGGAACTTAAGCCGCCGTCCATTGTATTCAAAAGGCTCCTTCATCATTTAGATCCCATAAATTTCACCACAATGCCTGATACCCGGAAACTTTCAAACTTTGCTCTGCAGGCTAACACCCGGATCTCCCGTAACTTTTCATACCTCAATATTATCCGGCCTATACTTAGCCGGCTCGCAACTTTCATGTCTTAATTTCCTTCTTACTTTGTACTCTGCAGGTCAGCCACATGGCTCCCAAGAAACAGGGGAAGACCCCAACCAAGGCCAAGGCCACCAACACCATTTCCGCCAACTGGGCGCGGTCTATGGTCACAAAGGCCAAGTTGGAGGAGCTGGTGGAACTGGGAATTCTTCCTCCTCAGGAAAATATCCAATGGAGGGTACCGGGTAAGGAGACCCGGCCCACCCCTACAAAAGATGAGGTAATTTGTTTCGTGGAACATGTGACCCGGGGTTTTCGACCACCGGGTCACCCTTTTTTCCGTGACGTCCTCAGCCACTACGGCCTTCGTGTCTTCGATATCGGACCCAATTCTGTGCTAAATATTTCCCATTTTATTGTCCTTTCCGAATCTTACTTGTGCACCCCGCCAAGTCTAGCCCTTTTTACTGAGCTTTTTCAATGCAAGCCATGCCGCGAAAGCGGTGATGGGGCGCTTCTCACTTGCGGCGGGGTTTCGATCCAGCGCCGCAAAAACTCTCTAATGCCACCCCTCACCCTTAATTCCCATGTCAAGCATTGGCAGCTTTCTTACTTCTACTGTCAAGACACTTCCCCACCCGGCCAAAAGAAACTGCCGGGTTATTCGGAGGGTCTTCTCGACATCTCTGATAAGTTTAGTGCCTTTGCCCCTAACTCGGATAGGGAGGCAATTCAACCCTTGCTAGCCAAAATCGCTACTCTTACAGCCCAGGGTCTCATCGGGCTCAACCTAGTAAAGACCTGGGTCGATTTTAGGATTCATCCCAATTCCATCCGCACAAAGTTGATGTGCGAGTATTCAGGAGAACCTTCCGATCTTCTCCGATACTCCGATAACATCTTCGCACCTGGCGACACTCATAAAACCATCAAAGGTTTTTTGACGGAAAAGCTTGAGGTAATCCGGAACATATCCGGGTTAGAGCCCTTCACGCTTGAAAACCCCGCCCCTGAGGTAAAAGTCCGACTCTGACGCCCTTACTTTGATTCTTTCCACTTTATACAGTTGATAACATGTGCATTAACACCTTTCAGGCTGATGACGACTTTTGGAAAATCAACGCCTCCCCTAGCTCCGAAAGTCCAGAGGAGCAAGAGGCTGTTCACTCGGATGAAGGTACTCTTTGAATTTTATTTGATTCCTTTGAACTCGTCATAACCCCTTCATTTTCAACCATAACTTTGATGATATTCAGAACAAGAGGATGATGAGGAAGAAGACTCGGATGGCAAAGTAGAATCTGCCAGCGACGAGGATGAACCGGAACCGGCAACCAAAGTCGGATCCAAAAGAAAAGCTCAAGAGGCCACTTCCAAGGTTTCATATCCCCTCCTCGCATTCAATTCACATCACCTTAATGATATACCTGAGTTATCTTGACATTATTCCACTGGCCATTCTTGAAGGAGTCGCCCATGATCAAGCGTAGGTCAACTCGAAATAACCCGGGTGACGACGTCATCAACCCGGGTATTTCTTCGACTCCCACTCGGCGGGCTGGTAATTATTCTATCTTTTCTCGACCGGCACATTCCCCTTGAACTATTCTTATATGACATCTAACCTGACAATTTTCAGCCTCTCCCGAGTCTGATGACGGGTTTCCTTGTGACTTCGCGGTGAACACCGGGTAAGATCCCCTTCCAGATGCTCTTCCACACTTCATCACCCTTTCCTGACCGCGTATTTAACTGCTTCTTGATAACATTTATAGGGCCACGGTCGTCGTTAGCGACCAAGAGGGCATGGAAGACGAGGGCCCGGGTCAGGGGAGCCCGGCCGATAAGACTACTGCCGTGTCTGGCGGTGAAAAACAAACATCGCCGATTAAACCGGACGCCCAAGAAACCGAGTATCCAATTGCTTCCCATGCGAGCAAGAAGAAGAAAGCCACAACCTTGGGTGCCGAAGGAGTGTCGGATTCCAATGCACAAATGACCCGGGTTCCGCCTCCCTCTAAGAAGAAAACCTCTTCTCGGAATTCCCAAGGCCCCGGGTCTTCTGATACGGGTAAAGATTCTTTTGATCAATTGATGAACACGCTCCTCACCATGAAGGCTTCAGAGGGCGATATTTTAGAGCGCATGGCTGCAGAGCACCAGGTAAAAGCGCTTGTCATCTCATATTGCATATCTAGTCCCCAAGTTCCGAGTATGACTTGCAAAAGTTATGCTTGGTACTTCACGCCATATTTATCTTACCATAACATCCAACTGATGCTTGCCTTCCTTTCTACTTACAGGCACAGATAACTCGGTCTGATGAAACTTTACTGAAGACCGAACAACGTCTTCTTGCCGAGATAAAACGACGGGAAATCCTTGAGGATGACATGGAAACTTTGAAGAAGGATGTTTCCAAATATAAGAAGAAGTGCCTCACCGCTCGGACCGACTTGAAGAATTTATCGGATCAAGTCACCGATACTTACCAGATCTTACTTAGTAAGTTTTTGTCTGCCGACTAATTTCATGCTTCTTGTTATGCACCACTCTGGGTTACTGATACCTTCTTGCTTCTGTTTCAACTGCAGGTGCCAACCTTGCACCTCCAGAGGAAGATACTATTGCCAAGGCTAGGACCCTGAAGACTGTGCTCCGGACTTTCTTTGCCGGCACAAAATTTATATTGGACGCCATACATTGGCCCACAGAAGCCTATCCGGGTGAAGAGAATCTCGTCCAAGCCTGCTCCACTGTGCCTGGCTGGATTGAACTCTGGAAGCGTTCGTCCTGCCGCATTGGAATAACCCGGGCATTGACCTTGGCCAAAGCCTACTTTCCGAAGCTTGACCCGGCGAAGATAATATCCGGGTTTCCCGAGTTCAAGGCGGATGGTGCCAAATTTACGCCTAAGGACTTCAAGGCCATTCAGTTAGCAGTGCGCCCCTCTGCTACCACTTTAGCCGATAGCTTGGACCTGAATACGCTAATGACTGCGTATGACGCCGATGGCAAAGTTATCACAGAGGAAGCACCCCCGCCCTTTGACCTCTTGGAGAAGTGGGCTGATCACTCGGCCAAAAAGAAGGAGGCAACTGCGAAGAGGGAGGCCGAGTTAAAATCAGGGCCATCCGCCTCTACACCGTCCGTCCTTCCACCTATCCGCCCTGGCGCGGTGAGTCCGGGTGGCTCTGCCAGGAAAGCTAAGCAGCAGGCCCAGGAGCAAGACCCGGAAGATCGCACTCAGGAGGCCGAATAGGGTAATGATGTCATAATACCTTAGTCACGTGGGGCCTTTTCATTTGAACTATTTATCCTGCCAATGGTGCGCCTGTGCACTTCTGATACCAATGCCATAACTTGTAATGTACTTCTATTCGGTGACATATTTTTGCGGCTTTCCCTGCCTTTTGATAATCGTGCTATTTTGTCTGTTCTTTTGAACTTGTTCTTGATACCAAGCTTTCTTTTTAGCTCCCTTTGTAAGACTCGGTTTTTCCAAGACCAGGGGCTTTGATAAGTGAAATTTTCTTGAAGTCCCTAAGACTCGGATGGTAGGGCCGTTCGAACCTTGGTATCCAAGTAGTTTGTTTCTGTTTCGAAGTCCCCAGTCCCCATGACCCAAAGTACGAGCCATGGGGGCGTGGCCTTTCTCAGAGGACAAATTATTTTTTACCAAGTCAAAACCCTAAGGCCACCCCGTGTAAGTACTGAAGTTATGATTGATAGTCATTGAGTTTCCGGCTATCAGCCTTGTACTCTGCATAAACTTGTGGTTTAGATGACCCTTTTGACTATCTTATACTATAAGCCGGCTTTCGCGTGGATACCATGTTGTTACATCTATACGAAAACAGGGTCAGGCAAGTCCCATTGGGCTTCATGGCTGATTGTAATCATAAGCGAACAAATCATGCCACTTTTAGTGCGAGTCACATCGAGCTTAAGTAAGAAAAGTCAAGAAAAGTTGGCTTCTTTGCCCAGTCATAAGATTGCAGCCGTACTCGTTTGCGAGTAATCGGCCCTTACAACTTATAGCTATCTATGCCGGGTCATTCGGGTTAGTGGCTGGTTACCTGAGCAACCAACCCCCAAGACCTACATGCAATCGATGCTTTTGATGATATTGAATTATCGATGTCGCAGGGATACTACTTACTTGTAATCAGGATGTAATTATATAGGACTTGATAACCATCTCTTTATTGATACTAGAAATTTTTGGATCAGCAGGCCGCCTCATTAAAAACCTTCCAGTCCCCTTAGGTACCCTGGGTAGGAAAAGAGCGCGTCTGAAACCTGCTGCCCGTTACATTGTTTAGTTCTTCATAAGCATTGGTCCCGGTCTGGCTTGACCAATGCACATTCTCCATATGTTGGACCTTTTCCTGATGAGTACCGGGTTTGCTAGCCAACCCGGGTGGGGTGTTCCAATGACCTGGCTGGTTGTGAGCGGCCGTGTAGCTTCTTCCTTCACAGCGGATTGCTTGGGGGAGTCAACTTCGATTAAGGCCACTACCTCAAAGGTGAGCCACTCAATTCGATAGTTATCCTTTGACTCTCCAAAAGCTACCTCCAATGCGATTTTTCCCTCGGGGCATGCTGAATGACCCGGCACTATCCCATGAAAAACTGTTGAGGTTTTTTGCAGTTGAGATTCCTTGAGACCCATGCGTAGGAAGGTTTCCCAATACAGTATATTGATGCTGCTTCCACCATCCATTAAAACCTTTTTCAGTTCGTACTCGTTGACTTGCGGTGCAACTACTAGTGCCAAGACTCCTGGGTGTTCCACTCTTTCCGGGTGATCCCTTCTGCTCCATGTTACCTCCTGTTCTGACCATCTCAAGTATCTCGGGACGGCTAACGAAACTGAGTTGACCGCTTGCTTCAGTATCTTTTTGTCCTTGTTAGAGCCTCCTGTGGTATGCACATGATATTGACCCAATTGTTTGGGGTTAGCCTGGAAGCCTCCTGCCCCCCCTTGGTTATTACTTTGATTTCCAGCCGCCGGGTTACCAGCTGGGGGTGGGCCGCTGCCGGGTTTGCCCCTGGACCCGGTCCTCCTCCCCGCCCTGCACCTCGCATAGCTCTGTGCACTTCCTCATTTTTCCATTTTTGTAAATCGGCGCACTGTTCTAGGGAGTGGTTAGCTGGCCTGCCATTCCTGCTGTGCTTCGGACATGCCATCCTGAATATGTCCCAATTGTTACCCGGCCTTGGTGGACCTTGATAGTTTCCTCCATTGTGGTTACCTCCGTTGAAATTTCCTTCTGCTCTTGGCCTCGAAGACCCGGCTTCTGTGTTGGCGACAAACTCCGAGCCTCCTTCGAAAGGGCGCTTGTTCTGGCTATTTCCATTGTTACCTGATGCTGATCCGTTGCCGGTTCTTCCATTACCGCTTGTGTTTGCTTTTGCCTTCTTGTCATCAGCTTCTTCTTCTGTAGTATCTGTAGCAGCGTGTTTGTTGCACGCATCCATCAATTCTCCCATTGTGACTTCCGAGGCATTTCGACTGGACTTCATGCGAGTTAACTTCTGCACTAAAGGTATATACTTGCATGTTTTTGCCATGGCCTGTAGTGCATCCTTGGGCTGGATATCCGTGGATGAGTGAAGTATCTCCATAACCCGGCGCACCCAACTGCGCGCAGATTCTCCCTTCTTCTGAACGCATCGCTCTAGATCATCAATAGTGAATAATTTCCTGCAGGTCCCGTGAAAGTGTTTGACAAACGCGGTCTTCAATTCCTCCCAAGACTTGATCGATCCCTCTGGTAGATTGGTGAACCACAATTTTTCTGCTCCTTCCGACATCATCAGATACATGAACTTGGCTTGGAGGTTCTCGGACGCGTTGCGAATTGACATTGCCATCTCGTAACTGCTTAGCCATGTTTCGGGATCCATGGTTGGCTCATAATTCACTACTTTCCCTGGATCTTTGAATTTTTCCGGGTAAGGTTCAGCTCTAATATTGTCCGAGAGACACTTGGGTCCCGCAAGAACGGTTGAAGCTGGCCTTGCTCTAGAAACGTGTGATGCCGCGGGGGGCGCGGCTGGGCGCGGTGCTGCGGGAGGTCCATGCGCTGCAGACCCGGCCGCGGCCCTCCGAGCCCTAGAACTGTCCACGACGGCCTGTGCTGCTGATGCTGCCTGAGCGCGGGGAGGAGGCGGCATTTGCTGCTGCTCTTCCCTCCGCCGCGCTGAACTTGTTTGTATATTCCCTTGCTGCTGGCTGACGTATGGCGTCCCGTGCATACCACTTCTGTGATCCGGGTAATTGGCTTGCTGTGCCACCGCAGTGTGCAACAGCTCGATGGCTTGCCGAGTCTTCCCTGCATGGGGCGACTCTCCCACAGGTATTTGATTCAATGCGAGTGTCGCCGCATATACGTTGTCCATAGGATTGTTGTAGTGGCCGGCTGGTGTGCGGAATCGTGATGGTGGCGGCGGCAGTAGATCGTTGCCGGTTGTGACTCTAGTTTGTGGTGGGGGTAACCGGGTCCGTTCATTCGCCGGATGTGTCGCTGCTGTCGTCTGTTGGGGTGCGGTTCCCTGGTTCACCACTGGTATCGGCTGGTCCTGAGGTGTAACGAATAAATTAGCCGGATTAATAACCCCGCCCGTTGCTGGCAACCTGGTGTGGTGCCTTTCATGTATCCTGGACGTTTCCTCTCGAAGCCGGGTTTCCAACGCATCTAGCTCACGCCGTCGTCTGGCCATCCCTTGCTTTTCTGCCTCTACCTGCCTTCTTTGCTGTTCCAGCGCACGACGCGCCACATCCAGATCCCTGACGCGTTCCGCTGTGTTTTCCGGAGTGATAACCGTCGCGAGAACCGTGGGGTCTAGAATTAGATTGTTATCGAATAGGGCCGGGTGGCGCGGGTTCGAAGGACCCGCCCCTGGTGTCCGGTTCTCTAAGAATCCGAACGTGTTTGCATGCAACTCCTCATCCGCTGCTCTGCTGGTTACTGACGCCGATTCTCCATCAACCCGGGTCAAGACCGGGTCTCCGTTAACCACGCCCTGTTGCTGGGCCACTGCCTGAGCCGCCCCGACTGATGCCGCGGTTGTGTTTCCTTGGTTGGCCGCGGGGGCCGCATAGACTGCAACTCGGCGTACGATATCCGGTGCAAATTCGGGCTGTTCTTCCTCACCGTTCTCCTCATACCGGTTTTCCAGTAGGTCCAGGATAGACCCGGTATCATCTTCTCCTTGGGCCCGGTCGCGTGGGGTCCATGCCGGCTCCTCCGGCTGTTCCCACTCCGCGATGGGTTCTTCTGCCGGATATGTCGTTCCAGTCGATTCTTCATCATCTGATCGGATAGACGTGGCTTTTCCTGGCATAGAATCAGATCCAACGTTGTCAGGGATCGAACTGGAAGCACATACCATACCGATGAAGATGCTGATCCGGCCGATCGTCACGACGGATCCGGTTTCGAGGTGATCCGACTCCGGCCCCCAGCCGGAATCGTCCACCACCTTTTCTCCTTCGTGGTCGATGTAGATTTCGCCGATGACAAGATTCTCCATGCCCTTCCGAGCTTCTCCCGTGATGTAAACACCTTTGGACGCAGGCCCCACGGTGGGCGCCAACTGTCGTGGGATAATCACGGCAGATGTTACCTGGGGTAACTGATCTTGGGGCAAGACGACACAGGTATTTGGGAGAGGGTTTAGCTCAGAGGAAAACATGGTGCAACTCCATCTGGTAGCCGGCAATCAAAGTCGCCGAGTCTCCGATCTTGATATAATAACTCAACTCTGGAATTACACTTGATGCTCGATATCACACGATGTTGCT
Source organism: Alopecurus myosuroides (assembly GCA_028641055.1). Taxonomy (NCBI): domain Eukaryota; kingdom Viridiplantae; phylum Streptophyta; class Magnoliopsida; order Poales; family Poaceae; genus Alopecurus; species Alopecurus myosuroides. The sequence continues at coordinate 431,213,419 of CM054060.1, forward strand.
AGGGTTCTTAGATCTCTGCTTAAAACTACACCTGGGGGTCGGTTTATAAAGCACCCGTACCCCCTAGCTTATTCGGCAAGACACATCTCGGATCCTACCCGGATACGGCGCACTAACCATAACTTTCCTTTACAGTAACCCATAATCCGGGTCATTGGGCCCACAGGCTTGGGCCTCCACAAGCTTCTTTATTCTTAGCCAAATCCTGCACATCGTCCTTCGGGCCGGGTTATTCCTCGGAGCTTGGCATACCGGGTTAGCATCCCCCTGTCAGAACCGGCGTCCAGCCCCCTCTGCGTGAGCCGGAAGTGGGTAGCAAAGTGGAACTAGTTGCTTTATTGTGTCATGTTAGGCCCAAGGAACACCCTTGACAATGCTAGGGCCCACCTCCTTGCAAGATTCCCCCTGTTACGTCAGATCCGGGAGTTTCGGGGTGTGAGCAGTCCTGGAACCCGCGAGAGAGAATCCGACGTCGGTGAGGCCCCAACACAGAGAGTCATGGTATCTTTGGAACCCAAGACCCATGAGACACTCTAACACACATGGGATGGCAAAAAATTGGTTTAGGTGGGATCCCGACGCTCCGGATCCCCTCTCCGGAGATACCCTAGCCCCGGTGTAGAAAAAGACGGAACCGACGTCCAGCCCCCTCTGCGTGAGCCGGAAGTGGGTACTAAAGTGGAACTAGTTGCTTGGTTGTGTCATGTTAGGCCCAAGGAACACCCTTGCCAATGGTAGGGCCCACATCCTTGCAAGATTCCCCCCGTTACGTCAGATCCGGGAGTTTCGGGGTGTGAGCAGTCCTGGAACCCGCGAGAGAGAATCCGACATCGGTGAGGCCCCAACACAGAGAGTGATGGTATCTTTGGCACCCAAGACCCATGAGACACTCTAACACACATGGGGTGGCAAAACATTGGTATAGGTGGGATTCCGACGCTCCGGAGCCCCTCTCCGGAGATACCCTAGCCCCGGTGTAGAAAAAGACGGAACCGGCGTCCAACCCCCTCTGCGTGAGCCGGAAGTGGGTAGCAAAGTGGAACTAGTTGCTTGGTTGTGTCATGTTAGGCCCAAGGAACACCCTTGCCAATGGTAGGTGTAACACCTGGGGTGTTACCCTAAATAGGAAGTTGTTTGTTTTCTTTTGCTTGCATCACATGCATCACATGAGCATTGCATTCTGTTTTTCAAAAACAACTCAAAATTCAAAAAAAAAACAATTAAAACTTTCACACCTTGCTCAAAATTTCCAATTCCAAAATTGCAAACTAAACCACTCATTTGTTTTTCAATAGTTTGAAGTTGTTTTAATCAAATTGCTTGTTAATAAAATTTTCCCTGTTATTAAAACCCTAATGGCAAATTCAAAAATTCAAAAGCAAATCAAGCCTACTTATCATATTTCAGTATGGATTTAAAAATTAAAATTTTGCAAACAAATTAAATTAAATAATGCTTGCAAAATTTCTTGAGCTTATTAAATAGAATTTGTTTATTTCCACAATTCCCAAAATCAAACCTTATTTGAAATTCAACTAACCACTTAAAATCAAACTAATATTTCAAATTTTGAAATCATTAACTAACCTTGCTTTTAATTACTGTTTTGCAATTAATAAAAATTATTCATAAATAAACACCCTCCACCCCCAATTGAAAAATCCAACTAATAATTTTAAATCAAATTAAAATTTTCAAACCTGTGAAAATAATGTTAACATTTGTTTTAGTTTCTGTTTTGAAAATTAACACACATAACTTATAAAAGAAAAACCCTAACCCTTTTCTATCTCTCTCTCCCTTTTATCCTTTACAAAAAAAAAATCAAATCAAAAAGAGAAAAGGAAAAATCCCAAAAGAAGAGAGGCAGCCCACCCCTTTTCCCTTTTTTCTCCCACAGCCCATTTCTTTTTGGCCCGATACCCCCCTTCTTCTGTCGTCTTCCTCCCCCGACGTCACCCCCTCTGTACGATCACCTCCTCCACCGCCGGATCATCGCCTCCTCCTCCCGATTGTGCGTCGTACGAGCTCACTCCCCACCATAAAACCTAACCTCCACCCCTACTCGCTAACCCTAGCCTCCTCCTGCGCTGCCATCTCTCTCCCTCCCACCAAGCTCGCTTCTTTTCTCTGTAACCACCGGAGCATCCCATCGTCGCCGCAACCACACAGCTGCCCGTGAGCCAAGCTGGGGGGTGGAGAAGAACCGCCCCACCTCCCATCTACTCCTCGACCTCGAGCACCAGCCGGAGTAGCGCCATATCGTCCGCGGCATCATCGTTTCCAGTACGGGCGCCGCCAAAATTCTCCGGGTTCTCGTCGCCACGGTCCCCCTCGACCACGATCAAGCACGGCAACCTCCTCCCGGTACTACCCCAGCTCAATTCCCGCTGTTTTCCCGGATGTTTGCCCGCTGTGTATGTTGTGCTCATCGGTGTCATCCCTCTGTCCGCCATGAACGTGCCCGAGCTGTGCTCGTGAGCCACCCTCCTCTCCACTGATGGACGCACCACGGATCTGCAAGCGCTGCACCCCTCTAGCACGTTCGAGTGGCCGCGGTGCCCTCTAGCTCCTGTCTCCGTACCAGTTAAACGCATCCCTGGTTGCCTTTTGTTCCGTCAGTGTCGTGTACCAACACAAACAGCAGTTCAGTCCATTGGTTCAGTTCCGTTCCGCACCGCTGGGCAACCCGGGTTCGATCCCCGCGGTGGGATAAAGCCCACCCCTTTTTTTTGACAATTGTTCGCGCAGGGGCCAGGGTCCACCAGTCGGTGGCCCTGTGAGCCACCTCACCTTCCACAAACCGCCACGTTGGCGCTGGGCCCGCACGGCAGCGGCTCAGGCCAGGGGGGCACTGGGTGTAAAAACACCCCAGGGGCCTGTATAAAATTCCTGCTCCCCTCTAAGTCCTTTTTCCTTGCAGTTTGGTCCCTGAAAATGAAATGTTAATAACTTTTATTTCCTAAGTCCAAATAATAAAAATAAAACATGTATCTTGACCCAAATTTAATTATCCACCTATTCAAAGCATTTGTTTTCTGTTTTGCACAATTCAAATTGTTTCAAATTTCAAATTTAAACAGTTCATCTCAAATTTGGTTAATTCCATAATTAATTCATAATTAATTCAAATAACACAAATAAAATATGTTTTTCAGCCCAAATTCAATGTACTTTCTGTTTATCAACTTTGTTTTGCATTTTGGGCAATTAAAATTAATGTTATTTAATAATCCTTAAATTGGTTAATTAAATGGCATAATTAATAATTTTCAAATGGTTGCTCCAAATTAAATACTCAAAACATGAATTTCATCCAAAATCACATGCCACACTTGAATATCAACTTTGTTTTCTGGTTTGCAACCTTTCAATTGAATAATTGTTTCATCTCTTAATTAATGCATTTAAAATTGGTAATATGCTTAACCAAATCATTTGAAATTGTTTTCCACCAAATAAAATATGTTTTCCATGCCAAATTGAACCACCTTTTTAAATATAAACTTTGTTTCCTGTTTTGAATAATTAAAAGTGGTTAAATGATTTAAACCTTGTTTAATTCATTTAAAATTGCTACATTAATAACTTGCTCAAATTAAATTATTTTTGAACTAATAAAATATGTTTCCCAACCAGAAAAACATAACCTTTACAAATATGATTTTGAATTTATGTTTTGAACAAATAAAATTCAAATAATATTCACACTTGAATTAAATTACATTAAATCTTGTTTGAACTTGTTTAATTCATAATTAAATCATTGTAATTCCTTTTCCAATAATTGAAACATGTAATCCACCTAAAATTTTGTGTTCTAATCAAATATGAACTTTGTTATCTGTTTTGAACAATTAAACTTGATGAAAACAACAAATGCTTGTGTGACACCTTTAAGTAACCAAAATTCCAAAAACTTAATAAGTGAATTTCAAATGGGTAAACCTTATTTCCAATTGGTTCTATTGTTTTTATTTTGTTGTTTTCCTCATCCATGCATCATGCTAATCCACTTTCACCTGTTGGCTAGTTGTAAAACAATTGTTTCAACCAGAATTCATGGGCTTTCCATATGCAACTCAAATTGCATATGGGTCCATTTAATTATGTTATGATATCATGTCAATTAGTTTATTTCTATGCATCCATTAAATTGTCATGCATCCATATCTTGATCATGCTGGATCTTTTGCCGTAGTAGTAATTGTTGCATCCAGTGTTTGTTCGAGGTTCGTTGCTTCTTCCCGGATAGGACGTTGAGATGATGTGAGCAACGACAAGTTCTGTGGATGTACCTCTACTTGCTGGATTTCAGGCAAGTATACTCACTTGCTGCCAAATGGCTGCCTTTCATCACTTGTTACCGATTCTTTCCGTTGTTCTTATTCTAGCCTGTTGATTCGATGCATGTGTCTCGATCCTATTATATGTTTACCTTGCAGCCATGATATAGCCTTTTCCTTCCACTTCCTATTAACTGTTGTTTGTTTACCCTGTTGGCCCCGTGTCGTAGTTGCATGCTTAGTGTTGTTTGCGCTCAAGTCTTGTTGTTCCTTTCGTATCATCTGTTTAGTTGATAGTTGGGTTTCAATTCAATCAACAACATGTTAATGTTTTGGGTAATAATAATTTGATGATAAGGCACCGGCAGGAGGCCCGGTGTGGTTTTGAAGCCTGCTAGTGTCGACCCTAATTAGGAAAAGGGTCTTGTCTACTGATCCATGATGAGCGCACTAACCGCATGTGGGAAGCGAGTATGGGCGCCCCCCTCAATTTGACTCGATTCGCATCTCGTCCAAATCGCCACACTTAGTTCGGGCTTTCCATTTGATGCATGCATATGCAGGTGCGAACCCGAGGCCAGGGTGGAACTTTTGAAGTCGGCATTTAGGGCGGCGTGGTCTTCCAGTGCTATGAGGGTCCCCCTTTTCTTCGTGGGGGCTCGATTAGCCGCGCACGCACAACACGTGGTGCTTTGGGCTTGATGCGAAGAAGAGTTGGGTTGTGTTGAGTACCTCGTTTGGTGGGTTGATCCCCCGTCTGGCGGGTTATTCTTACGTGTACGGCCAATTTGGTGCATCCCTGCAGGGTTAAATCTTCTCGAGAAGCCGTGTTTTCCGCGGTTATGGTTGACTTGGTGAAAGTACTGGCTAACAAGTACTCAGAACAACTTACACCTAACTAATGATAACTTGACTAGTAATAGTCTTATTGCCACAATAACTTGATCCATCCTTAATCCAACAGTGTGAGTATCCTTGGGGTTGCTTCCTTAGTAGGGGGTAACATTGGATGGGTTTGTTTGGTGAGTAGTTATAGTTGGTTACGATACGCCATCTTATCCCTCCTCTTTTAGCCGGAAGTTGTTTCGAGTTTCTGTAGTTGGTTAGTGCAGCCCGTTGCCGCTTATTTGCAATAATCCTTTCCTTTCCGTTGAACCCAAAGTATTTGTATCTTGTGATGACTGGTTACGCCGGTATCTTGAGAGTATGGTTTATCCACTTGCCAGTACTTAACCGTACTGACCCACGAATCCTTTTTCGTGGCTGCATATTCAATATTGCAGTCAACAGGTTTGAAGTCTGACGACGTTAGCTAGGGAATCCCTCCGGCTTGGCCTGGGCAGGGATTGGACGCTCTCGGTTATCTTTAGGACTCTTAGTCCAATTTGTATCTTGTCCGTAGTCGGACGCTATGTTGTTTCTTCCGCTATTATTTGGATCTTTGTATTGTATCAGTTGTATCCCTGACTCGTTTGAGTCATCTTGTAAATATCTTTTCTGTTGTTGCTGTGGATTATTCATGAACTGTTGTAATGTTATCACAAGTGGCAACCTGGAATCGGTTATTATGTGGATTTTGGCGGGAATGCTGAAATCTGCATAGTGCCCGATCTCGGGGCGTCACAAATGGTATCAGAGCCTTGGTTCTGATTCCCGAGATTGTTTCGATACGAATTGTTATCGAAGCAACGGGTCCGCAAAGCCTGTAGGATAACCTAGCTAACGGTCGATGTTTCTAGAATGTCAAAAACTATTTCTGCTAAACTATTTTGGAAAACATCTCAATAGGATTCTTGTTTTCTCCTTATCTCTATTCTATTCCCCTCCCATCTTATTTGTTTTGGAGTTGCCCCCCTTGTCTATCTTTCAAAGTGTTAGAATCCTACGTGGGTGGACGTTTTCTGAGCTTTTAACCTAATAGGTTCGATCATCGGAAGATTCCTGGTGGAAGAACATCGTCATCAGCCCGAGCAAGATTTCCTTGTTAGTGGTGTTGAGGAGATCAACTGGAAGCCTGAAGAATCGATAGTTGAACTTCTTTCCCCTCCCGGGTTAGCAGGTGGATTGCGAGGGCGCAATCCCTTGTTAGTGGTGTCGTCTGTAACACCTGGGGTGTTACCCTAAATAGGAAGTTGTTTGTTTTCTTTTGCTTGCATCACATGCATCACATGAGCATTGCATTCTGTTTTTCAAAAACAACTCAAAATTCAAAAAAAAAACAATTAAAACTTTCACACCTTGCTCAAAATTTCCAATTCCAAAATTGCAAACTAAACCACTCATTTGTTTTTCAATAGTTTGAAGTTGTTTTAATCAAATTGCTTGTTAATAAAATTTTCCCTGTTATTAAAACCCTGATGGCAAATTCAAAAATTCAAAAGCAAATCAATCCTACTTATCATATTTCAATATGGGTTTAAAAATTAAAATTTTGCAAACAAATTAAATTAAATAATGCTTGCAAAATTTCTTGAGCTTATTAAATAGAATTTGTTTATTTCCACAATTCCCAAAATCAAACCTTATTTGAAATTCAACTAACCACTTAAAATCAAACTAATATTTCAAATTTTGAAATCATTAACTAACCTTGCTTTTAATTACTGTTTTGCAATTAATAAAAATTATTCATAAATAAACACCCTCCACCCCCAATTGAAAAATTCAACTAATAATTTTAATTCAAATTAAAATTTTCAAACCTGTGAAAATAATGTTAACATTTGTTTTAGTTTCTGTTTTGAAAATTAACACACATAACTTATAAAAGAAAAACCCTAACCCTTTTCTATCTCTCTCTCCCTTTTATCCTTTACAAAAAAAAATCAAATCAAAAAGAGAAAAGGAAAAATCCCAAAAGAAGAGAGGCAGCCCACCCCTTTTCCCTTTTTTCTCCCACAACCCATTTCTTTTTGGCCCGATACCCCCCTCCTTCTGTCGTCTTCCTCCCCCGACGTCACCCCCTCTGTACGATCACCTCCTCCACCGCCGGATCATCGCCTCCTCCTCCCGATTGTGCGTCGTACGAGCTCACTCCCCACCATAAAACCTAACCTCCACCCCTACTCGCTAACCCTAGCCTCCTCCTGCGCTGCCATCTCTCTCTCCCTCCCACCAAGCTCGCTTCTTTTCTCTGTAACCACCGGAGCATCCCATCGTCGCCGCAACCACACAGCTGCCCGTGAGCCAAGCTGGGGGGTGGAGAAGAACCGCCCCACCTCCCATCTACTCCTCGACCTCGAGCACCAGCCGGAGTAGCGCCATATCGTCCGCGGCATCATCGTTTCCAGTACGGGCGCCACCAAAATTCTCCGGGTTCCCGTCGCCACGGTCCCCCTCGACCACGATCAAGCACGGCAACCTCCTCCCGGTACTACCCTAGCTCAATTCCCGCTGTTTTCCCGGATGTTTGCCCGTTGTGTATGTTGTGCTCATCGGTGTCATCCCTCTGTCCGCCATGAACGTGCCCGAGCTGTGCTCGTGAGCCACCCTCCTCTCCACCGATGGACGCACCACGGATCTGCAAGCGCTGCACCCCTCTAGCACGTTCGAGTGGCCGCGGTGCCCTCTAGCTCCTGTCTCCGTACCAGTTAAACGCATCCCTGGTTGCCTTTTGTTCCGTCAGTGTCGTGTACCAACACAAACAGCAGTTCAGTCCATTGGTTCAGTTCCGTTCCGCACCGCTGGGCAACCCGGGTTCGATCCCCGCGGTGGGATAAAGCCCACCCCTTTTTTTTTGACAATTGTTCGCGCAGGGGCCAGGGTCCACCAGTCGGTGGCCCTGTGAGCCACCTCACCTTCCACAAACCGCCACGTTGGCGCTGGGCCCGCACGGCAGCGGCTCAGGCCAGGGGGGCACTGGGTGTAAAAACACCCCAGGGGCCTGTATAAAATTCCTGCTCCCCTCTAAGTCCTTTTTCCTTGCAGTTTGGTCCCTGAAAATGAAATGTTAATAACTTTTATTTCCTAAGTCCAAATAATAAAAATAAAACATGTATCTTGACCCAAATTTAATTATCCACCTATTCAAAGCATTTGTTTTCTGTTTTGCACAATTCAAATTGTTTCAAATTTCAAATTTAAACAGTTCATCTCAAATTTGGTTAATTCCATAATTAATTCAAATAACGCAAATAAAATATGTTTTTCAGCCCAAATTCAATGTACTTTCTGTTTATCAACTTTGTTTTGCATTTTGGGCAATTAAAATTAATGTTATTTAATAATCCTTAAATTGGTTAATTAAATGGCATAATTAATAATTTTCAAATGGTTGCTCCAAATTAAATACTCAAAACATGAATTTCATCCAAAATCACATGCCACACTTGAATATCAACTTTGTTTTCTGGTTTGCAACCTTTCAATTGAATAATTGTTTCATCTCTTAATTAATGCATTTAAAATTGGTAATATGCTTAACCAAATCAATTGAAATTGTTTTCCAACAAATAAAATATGTTTTCCATGCCAAATTGAACCACCTTTTTAAATATAAACTTTGTTTCCTGTTTTGAATAATTAAAAGTGGTTAAATAATTTAAACCTTGTTTAATTCATTTAAAATTGCTACATTAATAACTTGCTCAAATTAAATTATTTTTGAACTAATAAAATATGTTTCCCAACCAGAAAAACATAACCTTTACAAATATGATTTTGAATTTATGTTTTGAACAAATAAAATTCAAATAATATTCACACTTGAATTAAATTCAATTAAATCTTGTTTGAACTTGTTTAATTCATAATTAAATCATTGTAATTCCTTTTCCAATAATTGAAACATGTAATCCACCTAAAATTTTGTGTTCTAATCAAATATGAACTTTGTTATCTGTTTTGAACAATTAAACTTGATGAAAACAACAAATTCTTGTGTGACACCTTTAAGTAACCAAAATTCCAAAAACTTAATAAGTGAATTTCAAATGGGTAAACCTTATTTCCAATTGGTTCTATTGTTGTTATTTTCTTGTTTTCCTCATCCATGCATCATGCTAATCCACTTTCACCTGTTGGCTAGTTGTAAAACAATTGTTTCAACCAGAATTCATGGGCTTTCCATATGCAACTCAAATTGCATATGGGTCCATTTAATTATGTTATGATATCATGTCAATTAGTTTATTTCTATGCATCCATTAAATTGTCATGCATCCATATCTTGATCATGCTGGATCTTTTGCCGTAGTAGTAATTGTTGCATCCGGTGTTTGTTCGAGGTTCGTTGCTTCTTCCCGGATAGGACGTTGAGATGATGTGAGCAACGACAAGTTCTGTGGATGTACCTCTACTTGCTGGATTTCAGGCAAGTATACTCACTTGCTGCCAAATGGCTGCCTTTCATCACTTGTTACCGATTCTTTCCGTTGTTCTTATTCTAGCCTGTTGATTCGATGCATGTGTCTCGATCCTATTATATGTTTACCTTGCAGCCATGATATAGCCTTTTCCTTCCACTTCCTATTAACTGTTGTTTGTTTACCCTGTTGGCCCCGTGTCGTAGTTGCATGCTTAGTGTTGTTTGCGCTCTAGTCTTGTTGTTCCTTCGTATCATCTGTTTAGTTGATAGTTGGGTTTCAATTAAATCAACAACATGTTAATGTTTTGGGTAATAATAATTTGATGATAAGGCACCGGCAGGAGGCCCGGCGTGGTTTTGAAGCCTGCTAGTGTCGACCCTAATTAGGAAAAGGGTCTTGTCTACTGATCCATGATGAGCGCACTAACCGCATGTGGGAAGCGAGTATGGGCGCCCCCCTCAATTTGACTCGATTCACATCTCGTCCAAATCGCCACACTTAGTTCGGGCTTTCCATTTGATGCATGCATATGCAGGTGCGAACCCGAGGCCAGGGTGGAACTTTTGTAGTCGGCATTTAGGGCGGCGTGGTCTTCCAGTGCTATGAGGGTCCCCCTTTTCTTCGTGGGGGCTAGATTAGCCGCGCACGCACAGCACGTGGTGCTTTGGGCTTGATGCGAAGAAGAGTTGGGTTGTGTTGAGTACCTCGCTTGGTGGGTTGATCCCCCGTCTGGCGGGTTATTCTTACGTGTACGGCCAAATTGGTGCATCCCTGCAGGGTTAAATCTTCTCGAGAAGCCGTGTTTTCCGCGGTTATGGTTGACTTGGTGAAAGTACTGGCTAACAAGTACTCAGAACAACTTACACCTAACTAATGATAACTTGACTAGTAATAGTCTTATTGCCACAATAACTTGATCCATCCTTAATACAACAGTGTGAGTATCCTTGGGTTGCTTCCTTAGTAGGGGGTAACATTGTATGGGTTTGTTTGGTGAGTAGTTATAGTTGGTTACGATACGCCATCTTATCCCTCCTCTTTTAGCCGGAAGTTGTTTCGAGTTTCTGTAGTTGGTTAGTGCAGCCCGCTGCCGCTTATTTGCAATAATCCTTTCCTTTCCGTTGAACCCAAAGTATTTGTATCTTGTGATGACTGGTTACGCCGGTATCTTGTGAGTATGGTTTATCCACTTGCCAGTACTTAACCGTACTGACCCACGAATCATTTTTCGTGGCTGCATATTCAATATTGCAGTCAACAGGTTTGAAGTCTGACGACGTTAGATTGGGAATCCCTCCGGCTTGGCCTGGGCAGGGATTGGACGCTCTCGGTTATCTTCAGGACTCTTAGTCCAATTTGTATCTTGTCCGTAGTCGGACGATATGTTGTTTCTTCCGCTATTATTTGGATCTTTGTATTGTATCAGTTGTATCCCTGACTAGTTTGAGTCATCTTGTAAATATCTTTTCTGTTGTTGCTGTGGATTATTCGTGAACTGTTGTAATGTTATCACAAGTGGCAACCTGGAATCGGTTATTATGTGGATTTTGGCGGGAATGCTGAAATCTGCATAGTGCCCGATCTCGGGGCGTCACAAATGGTATCAGAGCCTTGGTTCCGATTCCCGAGATTGTTTCGATACGAATGGTTATCTAAGCAACGGGTCCGCAAAGCCTGTAGGATAACCTAGCTAACGGTCGATGTTTCTAGAATGTCAAAAACTATTTCTGCTAAACTATTTTGGAAAACATCTCAATAGGATTCTTGTTTTCTCCTTATCTCTATTCTATTCCCCTCCCATCTTATTTGTTTTGGAGTTGCCCCCCTTGTCTATCTTTCAAAGTGTTAGAATCCTACGTGGGTGGACGTTTTCTGAGCTTTTAACCTAATAGGTTCGATCATCGAAAGATTCCTGGTGGAAGAACATCGTCATCAGCCCGAGCAAGATTTCCTTGTTAGTGGTGTCGAGGAGATCAACTGGAAGCCTGAAGAATCGATAGTTGAACTTCTTTCCCCTCCCGGGTTAGTAGGTGGATTGCGAGGGCGCAATCCCTTGTTAGTGGTGTCGTCTGTAACACCTGGGGTGTTACCCTAAATAGGAAGTTGTTTGTTTTCTTTTGCTTGCATCACATGCATCACATGAGCATTGCATTCTGTTTTTCAAAAACAACTCAAAATTCAAAAAAAAACAATTAAAACTTTCACACCTTGCTCAAAATTTCCAATTCCAAAATTGCAAACTAAACCACTCATTTGTTTTTCAATAGTTTGAAGTTGTTTTAATCAAATTGCTTGTTAATAAAATTTTCCCTGTTATTAAAACCCTAATGGCAAGTTCAAAAATTCAAAAGCAAATCAATCCTACTTATCATATTTCAATATGGGTTTAAAAATTAAAATTTTGCAAACAAATTAAATTAAATAATGCTTGCAAAATTTCTTGAGCTTATTAAATAGAATTTGTTTATTTCCACAATTCCCAAAATCAAACCTTATTTGAAATTCAACTAACCACTTAAAATCAAACTAATATTTCAAATTTTGAAATCATTAACTAACCTTGCTTGTAATTACTGTTTTGCAATTAATAAAAATTATTCATAAATAAACACCCTCCACCCCCAATTGAAAAATTCAACTAATAATTTTAAATCAAATTAAAATTTTCAAACCTGTGAAAATAATGTTAACACTTGTTTTAGTTTCTGTTTTGAAAATTAACACACATAACTTATAAAAGAAAAACCCTAACCCTTTTCTATCTCTCTCTCCCTTTTATCCTTTACAAAAAAAAAATCAAATCAAAAAGAGAAAATGAAAAATCCCAAAAGAAGAGAGGCAGCCCACCCCTTTTCCCTTTTTTCTCCCACAGCCCATTTCTTTTTGGCCCGATACCCCCCCTCCTTCTGACGTCTTCCTCCCCCGACGTCACCCCCTCTGTACGATCACCTCCTCCACCGCCGGATCATCGCCTCCTCCTCCCGATTGTGCGCCGTACGACCTCACTCCCCACCATAAAACCTAACCTCCACCCCTACTCGCTAACCCTAGCCTCCTCCTGCGCTGCCATCTCTCTCTCCCTCCCACCAAGCTCGCTTCTTTTCTCTGTAACCACCGGAGCATCCCATCATCGCCGCAACCACACAGCTGCCCGTGAGCCAAGCTGGGGGGTGGAGAAGAACCGCCCCACCTCCCTTCTACTCCTCGACCTCGAGCACCAGCCGGAGTAGCGCCATATCGTCCGCGGCATCATCGTTTCCAGTACGGGCGCCGCCAAAATTCTCCGGGTTCCCGTCGCCACGGTCCCCCTCGGCCACGATCAAGCACGGCAACCTCCTCCTGGTACTACCCCAGCTCAATTCCCGTTGTTTTCCCGGGTGTTTGCCCGCTGTGTATGTTTTGCTCATCGGTGTCATCCCTCTGTCCACCATGAACGTGCCCGAGCTGTGCTCGTGAGCCACCCTCCTCTCCACCGATGGTCGCACCACGGATCTGCAAGCGCTGCACCCCTCCAGCACGTTCCAGTGGCCGCGGTGCCCTCTAGCTCCTGCCTCCGTACCAGTTCAACGCATCCCTGGTTGCCTTTTGTTCCGTCAGTGTCGTGTACCAACACAAACAGCAGTTCAGTCCATTGGTTCAGTTCCGTTCCGCACCGCTGGGCAACCCGGGTTCGATCCCCGCGGTGGGATAAAGCCCACCCCTTTTTTTTGACAATTGTTCGCGCAGGGGCCAGGGTCCACCAGTCGGTGGCCCTGTGAGCCACCTCACCTTCCACAAACCGCCACATTGGCGCTGGGCCCGCACGGCAGCGGCTCAGGCCAGGGGGGCACTGGGTGTAAAAACACCCCAGGGGCCTGTATAAAATTCATGCTCCCCTCTAAGTCCTTTTTCCTTGCAGTTTGGTCCCTGAAAATGAAATGTTAATAACTTTTATTTCCTAAGTCCAAATAATAAAAATAAAACATGTATCTTGACCCAAATTTAATTATCCACCTATTCAAAGCATTTGTTTTCTGTTTTGCACAATTCAAATTGTTTCAAATTTCAAATTTAAACAGTTCATCTCAAATTTGGTTAATTCCATAATTAATTCATAATTAATTCAAATAACACAAATAAAATATGTTTTTCAGCCCAAATTCAATGTACTTTCTGTTTATCAACTTTGTTTTGCATTTTGGGCAATTAAAATTAATGTTATTTAATAATCCTTAAATTGGTTAATTAAATGGCATAATTAATAATTTTCAAATGGTTGCTCCAAATTAAATACTCAAAACATGAATTTCATCCAAAATCACATGCCACACTTGAATATCAACTTTGTTTTCTGGTTTGCAACCTTTCAATTGAATAATTGTTTCATCTCTTAATTAATGCATTTAAAATTGGTAATATGCTTAACCAAATCATTTGAAATTGTTTTCCAACAAATAAAATATGTTTTCCATGCCAAATTGAATCACCTTTTTAAATATAAACTTTGTTTCCTGTTTTGAATAATTAAAAGTGGTTAAATAATTTAAACCTTGTTTAATTCATTTAAAATTGCTACATTAATAACTTGCTCAAATTAAATTATTTTTGAACTAATAAAATATGTTTCCCAACCAGAAAAACATAACCTTTACAAATATGATTTTGAATTTATGTTTTGAACAAATAAAATTCAAATAATATTCACACTTGAATTAAATTCAATTAAATCTTGTTTGAACTTGTTTAATTCATAATTAAATCATTGTAATTCCTTTTCCAATAATTGAAACATGTAATCCACCTAAAATTTTGTGTTCTAATCAAATATGAACTTTGTTATCTGTTTTGAACAATTAAACTTGATGAAAACAACAAATGCTTGTGTGACACCTTTAAGTAACCAAAATTCCAAAAACTTAATAAGTGAATTTCAAATGGGTAAACCTTATTTCCAATTGGTTCTATTGTTGTTATTTTGTTGTTTTCCTCATCCATGCATCATGCTAATCCACTTTCACCTGTTGGCTAGTTGTAAAACAATTGTTTCAACCAGAATTCATGGGCTTTCCATATGCAACTCAAATTGCATATGGGTCCATTTAATTATGTTATGATATCATGTCAATTAGTTTATTTCTATGCATCCATTAAATTGTCATGCATCCATATCTTGATCATGCTGGATCTTTTGCCGTAGTAGTAATTGTTGCATCCGGTGTTTGTTCGAGGTTCGTTGCTTCTTCCCGGATAGGACGTTGAGATGATGTGAGCAACGACAAGTTCTGTGGATGTACCTCTACTTGCTGGATTTCAGGCAAGTATACTCACTTGCTGCCAAATGGCTGCCTTTCATCACTTGTTACCGATTCTTTCCGTTGTTCTTATTCTAGCCTGTTGATTCGATGCATGTGTCTCGATCCTATTATATGTTTACCTTGCAGCCATGATATAGCCTTTTCCTTCCACTTCCTATTAAATGTTGTTTGTTTACCCTGTTGGCCCCGTGTCATAGTTGCATGCTTAGTGTTGTTTGCGCTCAAGTCTTGTTGTTCCTTTCGTATCATCTGTTTAGTTGATAGTTCGGTTTCAATTCAATCAACAACATGTTAATGTTTTGGGTAATAATAATTTGATGATAAGGCACCGGCAGGAGGCCCGGCGTGGTTTTGAAGCCTGCTAGTGTCGACCCTAATTAGGAAAAGGGTCTTGTCTACTGATCCATGATGAGCGCACTAACCGCATGTGGGAAGCGAGTATGGGCGCCCCCCTCAATTTGACTCGATTCGCATCTCGTCCAAATCGCCACACTTAGTTCGGGCTTTCCATTTGATGCATGCATATGCAGGTGCGAACCCGAGGCCAGGGTGGAACTTTTGTAGTCGGCATTTAGGGCGGCATGGTCTTCCAGTGCTATGAGGGTCCCCCTTTTCTTCGTGGGGGCTCGATTAGCCGCGCACGCACAGCACGTGGTGCTTTGGGCTTGATGCGAAGAAGAGTTGGGTTGTGTTGAGTACCTCGCTTGGTGGGTTGATCCCCCGTCTGGCGGGTTATTCTTACGTGTACGGCCAAATTGGTGCATCCCTACAGGGTTAAATCTTCTCGAGAAGCCGTGTTTTCCGCGGTTATGGTTGACTTGGTGAAAGTACTGGCTAACAAGTACTCAGAACAGCTTACACCTAACTAATGATTACTTGACTAGTAATAGTCTTATTGCCACAATAACTTGATCCATCCTTAATCCAACAGTGTGAGTATCCTTGGGTTGCTTCCTTAGTAGGGGGTAACATTGGATGGGTTTGTTTGGTGAGTAGTTATAGTTGGTTACGATACGCCATCTTATCCCTCCTCTTTTAGCCGGAAGTTGTTTCGAGTTTCTGTAGTTGGTTAGTGCAGCCCGCTGCCGGTTATTTGCAATAATCCTTTCCTTTCCGTTGAACCCAAAGTATTTGTATCTTGTGATGACTGGTTACGCCGGTATCTTGTGAGTATGGTTTATCCACTTGCCAGTACTTAACCGTACTGACCCACGAATCCTTTTTCGTGGCTGCATATTCAATATTGCAGTCAACAGGTTTGAAGTCTGACGATGTTAGCTTGGGAATCCCTCCGGCTTGGCCTGGGCAGGGATTGGACGCTCTCGGTTATCTTCAGGACTCTTAGTCCAATTTGTATCTTGTCCGTAGTCGGACGCTATGTTGTTTCTTCCGCTATTATTTGGATCTTTGTATTGTATCAGTTGTATCCCTGACTCGTTTGAGTCATCTTGTAAATATCTTTTCTGTTGTTGTTGTGGATTATTCGTGAACTGTTGTAATGTTATCACAAGTGGCAACCTGGAATCGGTTATTATGTGGATTTTGGCGGGAATGCTGAAATCTGCATAGTGCCCGATCTCGGGGCGTCACAGTAGGGCCCACCTCCTTGCAAGATTCCCCCCGTTACGTCAGATCCGGGAGTTTCGGGGTGTGAGCAGTCCTGGAACCCGCGAGAGAGAATCCGACGTCGGTGAGGCCCCAACACAGAGAGTGATGGTATCTTTGGCACCCAATACCCACGAGACACTCTAACACACATGATATGGCAAAACATTGGCTTAGGTGGGATCCCGACGCTCCGGAGCCCCACTCCGGAGATACCCTAGCCCCGGTGTAGAAAAAGACGGAACCGGCGTCCAGCCCCCTCTACGTGAGCCGGAAGTGGGTAGCAAAGTGGAACTAGTTGCTTGGTTGTCTCATGTTAGGCCCAAGGAACACCCTTGACAATGGTAGGGCCCACCTCCTTGCAAGATTCCCCCCGTTACGTCAGATCTGGGAGTTTCGGGGTGTGAGCAGTCCTGGAACCCGCGAGAGAGAATCCGACGTCGGTGAGGCCCCAACACAAAGAGTGATGGTATCTTTGGCACCCAATACCCACGAGACACTCTAACACACATGATATGGCAAAACATTGGTTTAGGTGGGATCCCGACGCTCCGGAGCCCCACTCCGGAGATACCCTAGCCCCGGTGTAGAAAAAGACGGAACCGGCGTCCAGCCCCCTCTACGTGAGCCGGAAGTGGGTAGCAAAGTGGAACTAGTTGCTTGGTTGTCTCATGTTAGGCCCAAGGAACACCCTTGACAATGGTAGGGCCCACCTCCTTGCAAGATTCCCCCCGTTACGTCAGATCCGGGAGTTTCGGGGTGTGAGCAGTCCTGGAACCCGCGAGAGAGAATCCGGCGTCGGTGAGGCCCCAACACAGAGAGTGATGGTATCTTTGGCACCCAAGACCCATGAGACACTCTAACACACATGGCATGGCAAAACATTGGTTTAGGTGGGATCCCGACGCTCCGGATCCCCTCTCCGGAGATACCCTAGCCCTGGTGTAGAAAAAGACGGAACCGGCGTCCAGCCCCCTCTGCGTGAGCCGGAAGTGGGTAGCAAAGTGGAACTAGTTGCTTGGTTGTGTCATGTTAGGTCCAAGGAACACCCTTGACAATGGTAGGGCCCAACTCCTTGCAATTCCCCCCGTTATGTCATATCCGGGAGTTTCGGGGTGTGAGCAGTCCTGGAACCCGCGAGAGAGAATCCGACGTCCGTGAGGCCCCAACACAGAGAGTGATGGTATCTTTGGCACCCAAGACACATGAGACACTATAACACACATGGCATGGAAAAACATTGGTTTAGGTGGGATCCCGACGCTCCGGATCCCCTCTCCGGATATACCGTAGCCCCGGTGTAGAAAAAGACGGAACCGGCGTCCAGCCCCCTCTGCGTGAGCCGGAAGTGGGTAGCAAAGTGGAACTAGTTGCTTGTTTGTGTCATGTTAGGCCCAAGGAACACCCTTGACAATGGTAGGGCCCACCTCCTTGCAATATTCCCCCCGTTACGTCAGATCCGGGAGTTTCGGGGTGTGAGCAGTCCTGGAACCCGCGAGAGAGAATCCGACGTCGGTGAGGCCCCAACACAGAGAGTGATGGTATCTTTGGCACCCAAGACCCATGATACACTCTAACACACATGGCATGGCAAAACATTGGTTTAGGTGGGATCCCGACGCTTCGGATCCCCTCTCCGGAGATACCCAAGCCCCGGTGTAGAAAAAGACGGAACCGGCGTCCAGCACCCTCTGCGTGAGCCGGAAGTGGGTACAAAAGTGGAACTAGTTGCTTTGTTGTGTCATGTTATGCCAAAGGAACACCCTTGACAATGGTAGGGCCCACCTCCTTGCAAGATTCCCCCCGTTACGTTAGATCCGGGAGTTTCGGGGTGTGAGCAGTCCTGGAACCCGCGAGAGAGAATCCGACGTCGGTGAGGCCCCAACACAGAGAGTGATGGTATCTTTGGCACCCAAGACCCATGAGACACTCTAACACACATGGCATGGCAAAACATTCGTTTAGGTGGGATCCCGACGCTCCGGATCCCCTCTCCGGAGATACCCTAGCCCCGGTGTAGAAAAAGACGGAACCGGCGTCCAGCCCCCTCTGCGTGAGCCGGAAGTGGGTAGCAAAGTGGAACTAGTTGCTTGGTTGTGTCATGTTAGGTCCAAGGAACACCCTTGACAATGGTATGGCCCACCTCCTTGCAAGATTCCCCCCGTTACGTCAGATCCGGGAGTTTCGGGGT